>OY288239.1:14432445-16832445 GCA_958450325.1 Agrostemma githago | reverse complement strand
TCATATGGAGATTCATTCGCCTCCCCAAACCCGCGCGTGGCCGCGTCGGGGTGGACCTATGTCATGTCCACAATGGGGCGATAATTAATTTTGATGGTTTGATTGATTATCACATTGGATAATGCTCCGTATGTTCTTTTTAATTAATGAAGTTTATGTTTATGTCTTGATGGAAAACCCATTATTAGATTTAATGAGGAGATGAGGGTAATGGAAATCAAGACATTTTTAAATTTTTTTGCTGAGTTGCCATTGAAGACAAAGATTTAAGTAAGAGGGAGATGAAAAAATAAGGTAAAGAAGGAGGGTGGGTGTGGATTGAATAGATTGAAGTAGCAGGTCATTTTTTAGGAAGGTTACCTGCTGTTGCAGGTAATATATGCAACTGTACCATTATCATTGGAATAATTCAATTCGATGTATTATTCTGGGATTAACTGTAATTGGTATTGTTATTGGAATACGCTCAATAGTCAGTATTATTGCTATTAAATAACCCTTTTAGTTATCGATTATTGAGTTATTACCGTTTACGGACAAAAATGAATAAAAACCGATTTTTAGTTCTAGTATCTAAACATTTTATTTTATTCTGTTTTTTAACGTGGTGAAACTTTCTGATGAAATATAATTTTCTGAATTTCTTCATAATTTTTCGGAATTGTTAGGTGGATGAATTAATTAATCACTTTAAATCATCGTTTATCGTTAAAACCGTGTTTGTCGTTTAAACTCTCGATTTCTGGTCTTTGGTTTAAATCTGGAAAGAAATATGATTCTGATAATTTCATAATAAAATGTAATTTTATGATTTTTAGTGTTTTAATAAAATGTTAGGAACGATACGTTTTATTAATGGAATCGTTAATTGTGAAAACGGGTTTTAAAAACGGTTTTGATGGGATTTATTAAATCTGGAATTTTCGGAAATCTGGAGAAATGGTAGATTATGGAAAATCATGATTTTTTAAGTTTAATAATAATTTTTGGATATTAATAATTTAATCGTTTTGTAATTACTATTTTTATTAATCGTTATTGTCGAGATTAGACGATTAATGAGAAAACCCTTTAAAATACCGAGTTTAAGGATTCTGAAAAAATTTCTTTTCTGGACAGAATGTCTAAAAATATATTTTAGCTATTTTATGTAATTTTTGTACTATTTATTAAAGTCTTTAATTATTAGTAATGATTTTTGGACAAATTTACGATTTATCGTTAAAATGCTTCGTCTTACCTAAAAGAATTATTTTTCCAGCAATTTTGAAAATATTTAAATCTGAAACTTTATGAGTTAAATCATCCCTTAACATACACTAAATATATTCAATGGTTTAACTAAATAAAAGACGTTAAAAGATTTATTTTTACATTTGCCGTAAAATCCTATTTATAATCGTATTGTCGAAACTAATAGTAATTAGGGAATTTTAGCTTTGTAACTTTTGAAAACACCCTAATTAGTAGTACTAAATTATTTAAGACATTTTTAATTATTTTATAAACACTTGTATGTTTTTTTTAATAATTTCATTAACTCAAATGTTCTCGTTTCGAGAATTAATATCGTTAAGGCCGAAAGTACTAGTTTTATAAATCTATATCGTTTACTAAAAATGTGGTATTAGTATAAACTAATATTTTCGCTATTTTGATATGATGCTATTTTTAGTAAAGTTTCCTAAATTAGAAAGTTTCCTCTTTTGGAAAGTGATCCTTTTTCCTTTTATTCTCTTATTATCTATAACGATGATGTCTTTTATATATCGATAATGGCTTGTTTTGGAGTTATGGAATAAGGACAAGTGTGGATTTAGAGTAATATAGTCTGGGATGTACGTTTTTGCCATCAGCTATAAAGTCGGTGTGTCTAATTGGGGCACATTTGGTCGTTGAACTGGGCGTAGTTTCGCCTAGGAGAGTATATGTTTTGACCTTAAGCTAGATATCGCATCGTGTTAGTCGTCGTCAGCTGAACTAGACATATTTGTTGTCTAGGAGGGGTATGCACTACTTAAACCAGGACCTCGCTGCACGCAGTCCTGTTATAGTTGAGTTGCCTAGTTAGAGACTGGATTCTGTTATGAGTTAAGTCTACAGTTCTCGAAGCTAGTTTCTAGTATTATGCTAGTGAAAGTCTAGATTCTACATTAATCCTATCCATAACGCCATTTGGAATATTTTTATATTATCGATATAAATTGGTTTGCAGGTTGGCAACTATTTTTACGTTTCTTCGGAAACCCATTTTAATATTTTGGTTTTGGCGCTGAAAGCTTATTTTTAATATGCTGTTTTACTGTTTTCCTTTTTTACTATTTTTCTATAGTAGTAATTACAGTTTTAAAATCCTGTTATACGGCTGGGAGAACGTTGACGTTGCTCCTCACTGATTGTGGCTGTTATGTTTTTAACATGACAGGTGTGCATGTTTCCGGGTGTGGGCTAGCGGGCAGACATGATCCCTGCTCGATTAATTTTAATAATTTTGTCTTGTGGATTGTTAAACCCCTTTGTGGATTGTTTTAATTTTGGCCATTTTATTTAAGGCCTAATGTTTGACTTTACCATTTAAATTTTATCAAAACATAGTTACAGCGTGTTATAATCCCGATTCTACAGTGTTTCTGCCACTGTATCGCGTTAGAATTTCAAGGAGATTACAGTTGGTATCAGAGCATTGTTGCTCCCGACACTTACACCTGATTCTAGGAAAAATACTTGTAAATGATTTGAACATTAAAAAAAATTATTAGTGAGAGATGGGTAGAAACCAAGATAAGGACTTAACTGTTAGACTTACATGTTTTTATAACTCAATGATTAGAATTGAATAATTGTTTCTTTTGTCTGGAAGAAGATATTGGTATGATGCTGCTCCAGATCGGGACAAGACCTGCTTCGAACTCTCAACGACTGTTGGCTCGAGTGGACACCTTGGTGCTCCAAGAAAGATGTCGATGGTGACTTTTCAGCTCCGGTTCAGATTGCTTGAGCTACAGGTTAGATGATCAAGAGTAGTTTCCTATTCCATGATGTCGCAGTAGATCTAGATGGAGCGACCCAAGACTTGTGTGCTCGTTCCTCTACAAGAAGATGAATTAATCCTTTTAGTTCCCTCGTGAACCTTAGAGGTCCGAACTTTCCCTTCTCGTTTTAGGTCTCTATCATCTAGAATTATTGATTGTTTTCGTCCTGCTTCTGCTTCTTCCAATTCTTCTCTTTTATATTCTCATCTTTATTCTCTTGGTGAATCCTTGTTTTATTCTTCTATTCTACCATCTTTCTCTTGAGATTCTTTGATTATACCGGATTCTATCTTAGTGAACCCCGAGTTATGGATGTTTGAGGTTTAGTAAACCCTTGTTACCTGATTTGAGGGCTGTGAGTCTACCCTATCTTCTAAGCAAGTAAGAAATTATTGAGGATTGATTTGAGTGGAAAATTGTTGATTGATAGAATTAGGATGATACTTTAGACACTAAACCTTGGGTTATAGGTTACTTTGATTATTTTGGAGTACTTAGAGTTGAATATATTTTGGAGTAGTGAGAGTATGTCATATTTGATGGATACCTAGTACCTCACCTAGAACCGAACTAGGTGTAACTGATAATACTACTTTGGGATTCTTACCTGATGCTTATTGGATGGATGCATCGCGAATATTCGGGATCATAGAGTACTATTTAAAGTGTTAGCCTGAGTGTTGTGATACCATTGAAGGTTTTCATTAATGTTGTTAGAAATTTCGGTTGACATAGATTACCCGTATTTCTGGTGGATTAGATTGTTGATCGTCGTTTAAGGGTGTAACCTATGAACTTTGGAGTTGAGTGATCTAACTTGGCTAAATTGTTGTTAGCCTTGAGAGAGAGAAACATATTGCACAATTAAAGGTTGAAATTATCGCGTTGTTTTGAGGAATACTTTGATGTCAATCATCTTAATGGATTTATAGTTCATAACCTTAGACCAACGAGATTGTGGCTTCGTTGAGTTATTAAATATTTTGTGGTTGCACCATTACGATTAGAAATTTGATGGACTTCTCAGAAACATTAATCGAATGACGTGTTTGAAGATGTGAGTGTTTGCGCCATTTCCTATAGGTTTGAGCGCGTTTGAGGATTTATTGTACTTCCCCAACTTCTGTACTTTTGGTATTATAAATATGTTGGTGATCATTTTTGAGGATTTCGTGTCCGAACATTGTTAATTGGTGGATTTTATTTAGTCTTCCTTACTCGAGAAATTTGAAGTATACCTCGAGTTCAGACCTTATGAGCTTTAAATTTATGAACCTTAGTGATTACGAGTTTGGGTATGTTTTGATAACCGTTGAAATCTTAATTAGTGGATTAGTATAAATCATTTGTGGATTCTTACCATACTAATCGAAAGATTATATAAGTACGTAAGACTTAATTTTGGAGGCTATCGTAGTTGATAATCTTGGAGGTTGTAGATTGAGTAAGACCACCCCGTATCGATACTAGACTTAGCGTTAGTTGATGGGGCAATTAGGAACCCGTGTTTCTGAGAGTCGTGCCAGGGTTCTCGAAATGGTTAATTTCTTCTATAATCCTTGAGAGATCTTTCTGACTCTCAACTTCGTCTTCCTTTCTGCTTATCTTGAATTCGGTTAACGCATCTGCTGCTAATCCCTTCGACCTTTATCGAGTTTGAAAACTTTTGTTTTTGATTTGTTGTTTATCCTTGTTCTATTTACCCGTTAACTATTTTTCGAACTCCCTATTTTATAAAAAGTTTGACTACTTTTAAAAAAAAATGGATTATCGTAAAATTTTAACATTTTGAGTTATAATTTCTAATTGTAAAATTGAACGTTTTGTAAAAAGTTTGACTAACTTAAACTTTTCGGATATCGTGAAATTTAACATTTTTGAATTATAATTTAACAAATTTATACATCACTTTTGTTTTATCTTTGGTCAATATTTATATTTAGTTTTGTTTGAAAATGGCTTAATAATTTATTTTAAACTATTTCAAAATTTGATTTTCATGCGATCGAAATTTTATGATGACATTCATATTTCCAAATACTTCAATTTTTATAGGATTATTATGTAAAACGTTTTAA
The DNA here is from genome assembly GCA_958450325.1 of Agrostemma githago. Lineage (NCBI taxonomy): Eukaryota > Viridiplantae > Streptophyta > Magnoliopsida > Caryophyllales > Caryophyllaceae > Agrostemma > Agrostemma githago. The sequence continues at coordinate 16,827,335 of OY288239.1, read as the reverse complement.
CATTGTCGAAATTATTTTGTATGTTCAACTTTCATAACATTTTTGAAAGCGTTCATAATTACTTTGACAACATTTTTGAAATATTAACGTTTTGAATATAATTTTCGTTTTATTGTTGGTGGACTTTTGAATCTGTTATTGAAAATGTTTGACGACTGGTTCGATTTTTACTAACTACAAAATTCGATTTATCCGAACTAAATTTTGTTTCTTCATAAAAAATAAAATAAACATTTTCGAATTTCTTAATCAAATTGTTTAACTTTTGTTTTGAAAATGTTTGGTCACCCTATTTTCTACAAGTTCGTTTACAAATGTTATTAAACAATATTATTTTATCAAATAACTTTACTTTATGATTTCATTAATTTAAAAGATTTTAAATTCTGGGTAGCTTAGCCCAATTCTTCTTGGAATAAATAATTGCATTCGATTTTGTATCACTTTGAAAGTTGTAAAATTTTCTTTTAAAACAAAATTTTTATACAAATTTGTATCCCCATCTTTCCGAGTGGGGTAATCTTGTTTCTTTTCTGCTTATTCTCAGTTTCGAGGACGAAACTTTCTTTTAGTGGGAAGGATTGTAACACCCGCTATTTTCCTAGCGTTTTATCCTTTCCGTTATGACTTCGTCATAACTCTGTCACATTTCGACCGTATTTTTCATCATTTTTCCAAGCTTTATTTTCATTTTTGAGCCTAATGATATTTATTTTTATTTTTAAAGATTTTAGTTCTTTTAAATCTATTTATTTGATTTTCTTCGTAAACTAATTATTTTTCCGCGAGGAATTCTACTTCTCTACGAATTAACGTTTTAATCTCGAATTTAAGTTATTTCTTTTCCTAAAAATGTAAACACATTCAAATAATATTTCCAACTAAGAAATAATTTTATTCATGAAAATTTACCCTTTAATAATTTTATTACGAAGTTTTTCATAAATTTATTTTCTAGCGCGGGGTTTACTCAAATTGCTTTGAAATGCTTTTAATAATTTTACGATCCTTATTTTTATCGACTTACAACTATTTTGGGACCACCTTGAACCATTTCTTTTTCATGACACTCATGTCACACAACCACTACACTATTTTTTTTTGTGTAACATTTTATTTTGATAAAAACAATATAATTAAAGCATAAGATATTCTTTCTCACAAATTAATATTGTTGACTCATGCAAACTCTTCACACTCCTCTCACATTCACTCTTGGCTGAAATTTTGGAGGTGAATGTACCTAGTGTTCATCAATTTTAAAGTCACCATTCACTCCATATCTCTTCACATTTTTCTCATAATTCATTCATCCATTTTATTCAAGCAAATACTCTCTTTCTCCCTATTTTATTTCTTGTGAAATCTGACCAAAAACTAGCAGCATTTCTGCCCAGAAATTTCGTGTTCATCATCTCCATTTTCCGTCTCCATTTTCGCTATATTGATCTTCTTTCTGTCTCCTTCGTTAAGGTTCCGAAGCGGTCCCGCAGAAGACGAATATATCGTAGACTCGGATTTGGATTGAAGGTAACGTCGATGATACTCGGTATTTCATGATTTTAATTGTGTATTTGCATGTATATATTTTTTTGTTTTATTTTGACAATATATGTATGTCATAAAATCTGGAAAATTTTAAAAGTTGAAAATTTGCATGTTTCGGTATTTTTATCGCTTTTACGAGATTAACGATTAAATCGTCGTATTAATTTGTAAAATCGTAATATTCGGCCTAACCATGTAATATATGTTTATATTCTGTAAAAATGATATTTTTGATGATTTTTAATAATTTAGTATTTTTCTGATATTTTAGTTATCGATTATTGAGTTATTACAGTTTACGGACAAAAACGATTAAAAACCAATTTTTAGTTCTAGTACCTAAACATTTTATTTTAATCTGATTTTTGACGTGGTGAAACTTTCTGATGAAATAGAATTTTCTGAATTTTTTCCTAATTTTTCGGAATTTGTAGGTTGATGAATTAATTAATCACTTTAAATCATCGTTTATCGTTAAAACCGTGTTTGTCGTTTAAACTCTCGATTTCTGGTCTTTGGTTTAAATCTGGAAAAATATGATTCTGATAATTTCATAATAAAATGTAATCTTATGATTTTTAGTGTTTTAATAAAATGTTAGGAACGATAAGTTTTATTAATGGAATCGTTAATTGTGAAAACGGGTTTGAAAGACGGTTTTGATGGGATTTATTAAATCTGGAATTTTCGGAAATCTGGAAAAATGGTAGATTCTGGAAAATCATGATTTTTTAAGTTTAATAATAATTTTTGGATATTAATAATTTCATAGTTTTGTAATTACTATTTTTATTAATCGTTATTGTCGAGATTAGACGATTAATGAGAAAACCCTTTAAAAAAACCGGGTTTAAAGATTTTGGAAAATTTTATTTTCTGGACAGAATGTCTAAAAATATATTTTAGCTATTTTATGTAATTTTTGTACTATTTATTACAGTCTTTAATTATTAGTAATGATTTTTGGACAAAATTACGATTTATCGTTAAAATGCTTCGTCTCACCTAAAAGAATTATTTTTCCAGCAATTTCGAAAATATTTAAATCTGAAACTTTATGAGTTAAATCATCCCTTAACATAAACTAAATATATTCAATGGTTTAACTAAATAAAAGACGTTAAAAGATTTATTTTTACATTTGCCGTAAAATCCTATTTATAATCGTATTGTCGAAACTAATAGTAATTAGGTAATTTTAGCTTTGTAACTTTTGAAAAAACCCTAATTAGTAGTTGTGGACATGACGTAGGTCCACCCCGACGCGGCCACGCGCGGGTTTGGTTAGGCGAATGAATCTCGTGGTGAGATTGTTCTTGGGTTTGATATTTAAGTCAAAATGGAGTCGCCACCGAATTTTGTGGTTATTCGGAACCATACGAGCCCACTCTATGTGGTCATGGGCTATACACAAAGTACGGCCCACTTCGATTTCAGAGTTTATGGGGCCCGTCCCTTTGCATTGCGATACCGATACCATCTACACCGGTATCGTGTAAAGAATGACTCTCGTGCGCCAACGGTTTCGGGCATCCGGAAACCGAGGTTCTGAGTAAGGGGTGAGGGTATGTGTTGGGAAGCCCACTAAGGACACCCAACCCCGCCCGCACATGGCGGCCTCTACTAAGACATCGTTCGTGTTCGTGTGCGCGCGCTAGTAAAATGACTAAATGATATGCAAACAGCGTTTACGGCTAAGCATGTGAATTATTGGTTAGCTACGTCATTTAATGCATCTTGAATATGGTCGGAGTAATTTAGCATGCGAGGTTCCTTTATAAAGCGATAAGCAAGTAAATAAACAAACTCGAAAGTAAATAACGTACAAGTTACACGGGCGGAAATACAACCCGGCCAATACAAAAATTACAAACAATATACAAACGGAGTAACAAATAATAAAAAAGATAGAAACGGACCCGTATATAGACTAGACCGTGAATTATGTAGATGGACGAACCCCGATTAAATACACATTGCGTTGTGTATTAAACGAAGGACGGAGACATAGGACCTAAGCGTGATGCTAGCCCGATCCCATGTCTCGATGCCTTGTCTCAACTTATCACGTCGAAAAATCGATCAAAGTTGTTCTAAGTGTAGTGATATGTATGGGTTTTGAAAAGTGGGTTCACGTGATTGACTTTACACGTGTCGACTAAAAGTCGTAAAAAATACGAGGCTCTAAATGTGTGTCGAAGCTCTCGGATTTCTGGGCTACGGGACCCACTCGATCGAGTCATGGTCTGACTCGGTCGAGTGGTCCTTATGGGTAGCTACTGCCCAGTTTTGTGGGTGCTACTCGATCGAGTAGCCAACGTACTCGGTCGACTAGCCCTTGTACGAGTACCAACTCGTTTTATTTTTGTTCAAAATCGATGGTTGGCCAAATTAAATGCAAATATCGCCCGTTTTGAGTTTAATTCGGCTTCCGGTGCTATAATCGCGTATGCATGCGATTATAATACCGTTATCGGAGTTTTATGAAAATGTTTTCGCTAGATTAGAAATTTTGTATTAGTGACGAAATTGCATCCCTCTACGTCACGACATCGAATCTAACCCTTTCGGATTATGTGATGTCGGTTTTCGTGTCAACAGGTTCCGTACTAAAAAAAATGGAATCAAATGCGTTCAACTATTATTAATCGCGATCACGTCACGCCCTTGAGTACATTGGGGCGGGGCTCCTCGAAAGGGCTCCACCTCCGTCGTTGCTCGTAAAGGGATTAGACGGACTTTAGGCGATCATCATAGTCAAACGTATTTGAAACCGAATTTTAGTACTAGTATATATGTATACGCGGTATGATAGTGTGTTAGTAACGAAAAAAATAAAAGTTAGTATGCAAGAAACAAAATGTTAGTGTTATGTTAAAGTTAGTGTTAGGATACTAGTATAGATATAATATAGACAATGCGAAAATGTAAATAAAAACGAAGTAGTAAGGATCGAAATGGGGTTTAGGACACCCTCAACATACATGCTTAGCAAAGGACCTCGGAAATTGACTCGTAAATAGCGACGGGACGCCGGAGTATCGAGGATGTACGCGAGTTATGGCGTGTGTGTGTGTGTGTGTGTATGTGTATGATTCGTCGGTTTTTTGAGGGACGAAAGGCTCGGTTTTTTGGCTTAGTGTTGCTAGGGTTGTAGTGTGAAGAGTATAGGAGGATTAGGGCTGAAAATGTAGGGTAAATGTAGGTAAAAATCCTTGTCAAATGAGAGGGGGTCGTGGGGTATTTATAGAGTTTACCCCACGACCTAGGGTCACTCGATTGAGTGGCCCTAGTGCACTCGATCGAGTGCCCTAGAAAATGGGCCTGATCCGGTAAATGACGCTTCACTCGACCGACTGGGTCAATCCACTCGATCGAGTGGATCAAGAGAATCGAGTTATTTTAGGAAGGAGTTGACCTTTGATTTGTTTGAATATTATGTTTGGGCGCCATCTTCTAGAAGGTCCCTTTAGGTTGATTTTTGTGACGGATTCGTCTTTGACCGGGTTTTGACCCGGTCGCCAAAAGACGGGTTTTATTTTCTGTGTCGGCTTTGGCCCAAATTAGTCTTATTTTGCTCGGAACGATTCACTGGGCCTGAATTTGAGGTTGGTTTTGAGAGATTTGTACTTCGCTAAATGTCCATGTCGGATATTATTGATTCCGAGCCCATATTCGAGTATACTAAGTCACGTTTGCGTCCGATCATCATCGGGTGTTTTGTCGGGAACTGTTATAGACACTAGCAGGCAAAATGCGGATGTCTATAGAGCCCCCACTATGACTGAGGCTTGGACAGGGCGAAAGTCAGAGTAACTACCAGGCCAATCGCAGATTACGACCTGGCAGCCTTCCGGTCGGGTCGTTTATAGTCCAGTAGACTAGCGTGAAGGGCTCGCCAGCCATAAGCAGAGGGTCATACCTGTCCTGATGATGATAGCTCCGTGGGGAGTCAAACTTGCCTTTGAAGTCATAGGTGTACCCGTATGGTGATACATCACAGATCTGATTGTAGCATTCTGGGGTAAATATTGACTCATGTTGGGGAGTGAAGTAGTTGCGCGGAGACTTGCTTCTGAAGTCTGGGGTGTACCTGTATGCTGACACATAACAAATTGCATGTAACAGATAGGCAAAACACCAACTCGTGCTGGGAAAAAAAACTGGATTTTGAAAAGCCGAAAATTTTTGAAAGAGATTTTTTTTATCACGAAATTTTTATATCACAAAATTTGTCACAGAATTTTTAGAAATTTCCAGGAAATCTCGGGACGACTTGATTCCTATTCTGGGTTCTTGTCTGAAATCAGGCCTGCGCATGCATAGGGCCCAGGTTTGCTGAGGAGGCAAGGTAGTTAGGGTTACAGTTAGGATTTCCTATTATAAATACAGGTCTCCCTGCTTCAGCTTACTGTATCTCGAATCAAAACTCCTACTTCTCCTCAAAATCTCTTAGTCTTTCAAGAAGATTCAAATCCCTGCCATGGGTATCGACCATCTCACTTCGATGCTTTTTGCCTGGTCCCAATATTTTCGGGACGAGGACAAGGTTCAACTGACCCAAATGGGGATTGTCAGTCTGTTTCCTCTTCGACATTTGATAATTGATTCACACTTTTTGGATGCCTGCCTGTCGTTTTGGGATACTACCCATCACGTCTTTGCGTTCTTGCGGGGAGAAATATACCCACTTCCCGAGGAGATTGCCGCTATTGGAGGTTGGAGCCCTGTCGCTCGTCCTGCTATCCCTCCGTTCTACCCGGACCCGAGAAGGAGGCTGAGGGATTTCCTGGGTCTGTCTCACGCTGAGACAGATCGAATGGTGCGGGGAAATACTGTTTCCCTCTTTGACTTGGCTGACAAGTTTATGAACAGTCAAGATGTATGGGCTACCCCTTCTCATAGGCGTAGGGCTTTCGCCTTTTGCATGCTACACCGCTACGTTTTTTAGGGGATGATGGATGTTGACTCATGCCTGGGTCAAATCAGGCTGATCGGAGTGGTTGACCAGATGGAGACTGGTCACAGCCCTGCTTGGCTAACTACCGGAGAGATCATCATGGGTCTGGATGCCAGACGACTTGACCCGGACCGACATCTGACGGGGAGTACCCGTATTCTGCAGGTATACGTCTTGTGATTTTTCATTTTTTGTCTCGCGCGATTATATTGATGTCCGTAAGTCACTCGATCGAGTGGACCTGTCACTCGATCGAGTGACATCTTCGAAGTGATTCTGCCCATCTTTGGAGGGCTTACTCGATCGAGTCAGATGTTATACTCGATCGAGTGGCATTCTCGACGAGCTTCTGTTTGCTTTTAGGGGGCTTACTTGATCGAGTCAGGTGTTGTACTCGACCGAGTGGTCTATAGCGGACCACTCCGTTACTCACGGATTTTGTATATGTTTTGCAGGTTTGGTTGTCGGAACGGCTGTCGATCATAGAGTCCCCTCCGAGCATTCCCAACTACCGCAGCAGCCAAATTAGTTCGAGGGGGCGCCGGATAAGCTCAAGTCACCATATAAACCGAGTTTATTGGGATGAGGAGTTGGTGTTCCATGGTGGCCCCTTAATCAGTTGGACTGTCGCTTGGTGGTTCCTTTCTAAGCTGACGGGGCTGGCCAAGAGGGACCAAGCCCGTTACTTGGTGATCCTGTCCCTTGACTGGACAGTTCATATTTAACCGGACCGCATCCTGAGGCAGTTCGCTTCATCTCAGCGCATTCCTGAGACTGAAGCCATTATCAGCGTCTCGCTCCAATTGACGACGCTATGTGCGACACCTGGTTGCAGAGATGGTTCACTCGTCCTACATGGACTATTCCCAACCCTTGCCAATCTGCTTGGGTTTCACGGGCTTACGAGAAATGGACTTCCGAGGAATCCGAGGAAGCTCGTAAAGCTCTGAAGGTCGATGAGGCCTTCGAAATGGTCCGTCGGGAGACAGCAAAAGACAATAGAAGATTCTTCGATGAGGGAGAGACCCCTGCTATCTTAGTCCGATTAGAATCGGGTCTTAAGTCACATACTAAGACTCGAGCTAAAGATGCCGGTGCTAGCGGCACGCGGGGGCGGCTAAGCCCCCAGACAGATTTGGAACGACGACTTGGGCCAAGGCTGGCGGCCCGGAACCGACTAGGTCCGCGTGACCGGCTCCCTGAGCCCGTGAGGGCCCGACTTGGGCCTATCGAGGTGGATGAGGACTCGAGTTCCAAGAAACGAGTCCGGGCTAAGGAGGTTCCTGTGGTGATTCGGGAACGCTCTCCTCCACGTCGTCGTCAGTGGACGGCCAAGGAGGCCAAGGACAAGGGGAAGGGCAAGATGCCCTAAATACCGAGTCCTTAGTTTTTATTATTTAAATATTATTATTATTTATTTTGGAGTGTCGTGTGCTCTTTTTTTTTGTTTTTGTAATTTCTTGAATTCCTGCATTTTGTAATTTTCCCGAATTTATCGGGGTTTTTTTTTGTGATAATTAATAAAAGAAGTTTATTATTAAACCGCTCCTGTCTTTTCTCGATTGCACTGGTTGTGCCCTTTTGAGGGGCTGCCTACGTATCCGCGATTAACGGAATCAAACCAAACGTAGTTCAAGCTTGGTACATTTGCAATCTCGAATTACACCAAGACTATTGGTTCAAGATGTTTTGTGACAGTAGAATAAATAATTCTAGCTCATTGACTTGCTTTTTGTAAAAAAAATGATTTTGATAAATTTTGCTAATGACATTGAGAAATGGCTAAGGGTAGTAACGCTTCAGCTGGTCCAGGTTGGTCGGGTTGACTAACTCATTCCCGTCCAGGTCCGTCAGCATTACTGCTCCCCCTGATAGGATCTTCTTTACCAGATATGGCCCAGCCCAGTTGGGTTTGAACTTTCCCCTTGGGTCAACTGGTAGTAAAGCTCGAACAGACTTAAGGACTAGATCCCCTTCTTTAATGTTTCTGGGCCTTACCCTCTTGTTGAAGGCCCGTTGGATCCTCTTCTGGTAGATTTGGATATTGTTGAGGGCGCGGGACCGTCGTTCGTCTAGTAGAACCAACGAATCATACCGCGCTCGAACCCAGTCAGCTTCGGGTACTTGACTTTCTAGCAGAATTCTGAGGGACGGTACCACTAACTCAACTGGCTGGACTGCTTCCACTCCATAAGTTAGGTAATACGGCGTCGCTCCGGTTACGGTGCGAAACGACGTCCGGTACCCCCATAGGGCAAAAGGTATTTTGTCGGGCCAATCCCGGTAATTATCAGCCATCTTTTTGAGTATGGTGACAATTGTTTTATTGGCCGCCTCTACTGCTCCATTCGTTTGAGGACGGTAGGGCGAGGACGTGTGCCTTTGAATTTTATATTTAGTCAGCAGGGCTGCGGTCTAAGCTTGGAAATGAGTCCCGTGATCACTGATGAATTCATGTGGGATTCCATACCGACATATTATCTTGTTCTGGATAAATTTGGCGACATGTTTAGCGTTGAGAATGCGATAAGATTCAGCTTCGGCCCATTTAGTGAAGTAGTCGATAGCTACTAGGATGAAACAGTGTCCGCCAGTACCGGAGGGATTTACCTTCCCGATTATGTCGATACCCCATGTCGAGAACGGCCAAGGCGACGTCATGGTATAAAGCAGAGATGACGGCATATGTTGCACATTGCCGAAGATTTGACAGTTGTGACACCGTTTGACATATAATGGCAGTCAGCTTCCATGGTATTCCAGTAATACCCGAGCCTCATGATTTTTCGGACCAACATGTGAGCATTCATATGTGGGCCGTTTTCTCCATCATGTACTTCGGCCATAACTTTTTCGGCTTTATATTTATCAACACAAAGGAGAAGAGCCCCCTGTGTCGTCTTTTTGTACAGTTGCCCGTCATCAGTACGGATGAACTGGGTGGCTAGCCTCCGTAAGGCTTTCTTGGCTCGACCCTCAGTCCCGGGAGGATACTCTCCGTTTGTCAGGTACGTTAATACAGCCTGGTACCATGGTTCGGGATCAGTTATCTCGATGTCTTCAATGTCATGGATGTATGCCGGCTCGGACCGTCTTTCGACGCAAATTGGCATACTGGTCGCGTGGTCGGGAATATTCAGTAAAGATGCCAATTTTGAGAGTGCATCCGCAAACTGATTCTCTTCCCGAGGTAGGTATATGTATTCTACCTTCTGGAATTGTTTCTCGAGATCCCTTGTGCCTGGTAGGCCACGAGATTAGCATTCCGAGTCTTCCATTTTTGGAGTGCTTGGGTAATGACCAAGGATGAGTCACCATGTACCCGGATATTTGTGATTCCCAGGTTGGCGGCGGCTTGTAGCCCGTAAATGCATGCTTCGTATTCTGCTGCATTGTTGGTAACATCAAAGTCCAGTTTGATGGAGACGGGAGTATGCTCCCCTCTTGGTGAGATTAGGAGGATCCCGACTCCGAACCCTCGAAAATTAGATGCTCCATCGAAGTATAAATCCCATGTTTTAGCATCGGTATGGAAAATATCTTCGTCTGGGAAGGACCAGGTGTTGGTGTGTCCTTCCTCGGCTATCGGCGAGAAATTCAGCTACTACTCGCCCCTTAATAGCCTTTAGCGGTACAAATTTCAGGTCGAACTCTGCCAGCATTAGAGTCCATCTGGAAATTCGGCCATTGAGAATGGGCTTTTCGAAGAGGTATTTGATCGGATCCATCTTCGATAGAACATGGACCTCGTAGCTGAGAATATAGTGTCGGAGCTTCTTAGTGGCCCAGACTAGAGCCAAGCACGTCTTTTCGAGCATGGTATATTTGCACTCATACTCTAAAAACGTTTTGCTGATATAATAAATGGCTCGTTCTTCGGAGTCGACCGTTTGAGCCAGCATAGCCCCCATGGCTGTCTCGGTCGTTGTTAGGTATAACGACAGAGGCAAACCGGGTTGAGGCGGCATTAAGACTGGCGGAGCAGACAGAATTTCCTTGATCTTGTCGAAAGCAGCTTGGCACTTGTCATCCCATAGTATCCGTTCCCCTATTTTCAGTTTCTTGAAAATTGGTTCACACACCATGGTTAGTTTGGAAATGAATCGACTAATATACTGGACTTTCCCGAGAAATCCCCTTATTTCTTTTTCGGTTTTAGGAGCTTGCATCTCGGTAATGGCTTTGATTTTAGCTGGGTCGACCTCGATACCTCGTTGGCTAACGATATGACCCAGTAATTTGCCTGATGTTACCCCGAAACTGCACTTTTGAGGGTTTAGCCTCATGTTGTATTTGTGCAATCGGGTGAAGAATTTTCTTAGGGCGGTGATGTGACCGTCCCGTTTTTTGGATTTGACGATCATGTCGTCCACATAAACTTTTACCTCTTTATGCATCATGTCATGTAATAAAGTGGTAGCGGTCCTTTGGTATGTGGCCCCGGCATTAATGAGACCGAATGGCATGACGGTGTAGCAGTAAGTACCCCAAGGTGTAGTGAAGGTAGTCTTACTCATATCTTATTGAGTTATTACCGTTTACGGTCAAAAATGATTAAAAACCGATTTTTAGTTCTAGTATCTAAACATTTTATTTTATTCTGATTTTTGGCGTGGTGAAACTTTCTGATGAAATAGAATTTTCTCAATTTTTTCATAATTTTTCGGAATTGTTAGGTGGATGAATTAATTAATCACTTTAAATCATCGTTTATCGTTAAAACCGTGTTTGTCGTTTAAACTCTCGATTTCTGGTCTTTGGTTTAAATCTGGAAAAAAATATGATTCTGATAATTTCATAATAAAATGTAATTTTACGATTTTTAATGTTTTAATAAAATGTTAGGAACGATACGTTTTATTAATGGAATCGTTAATTGTGAAAACGAGTTTTAAAAACGGTTTTGATGGGATTTATTAAATCTGGAATTTTCGGAAATCTGGAAAAATGGTAGATTATGGAAAATCATGATTTTTTAAGTTTAATATTAATTTTTGGATATTAATAATTTAATCGTTTTGTAATTACTATTTTTATTAATCGTTATTGTCGAGATTTGACGATTAATGAGAAAACCCTTTAAAAAACCGAGTTTAAGGATTCTGAAAAAAAAAATTTCTGGACAGAATGTCTAAAAATATATTTTAGCTATTTTATGTAATTTTTGTACTATTTATTAAAGTCTTTAATTATTAGTAATGATTTTTGGACAAAATTACGATTTATCGTTAAAATGCTTCGTCTTACCTAAAAGAATTATTTTTCCAGCAATTTTGAAAATAATTAAATCTAAAACTTTACGAGTTAAATCATCCCTTAACATACACTAAATATATTCAATGGTTTAACTAAATAAAAGACGTTAAAAGATTTATTTTTACATTTGCCGTAAAATCCTATTTATAATCGTATTGTCGAAACTAATAGTAATTAGGGAATTTTAGCTTTGTAACTTTTGAAAACACCCTAATTAGTAGTACTAAAGTATTTAAGACATTTTTAATTATTTTATAAACACTTGTATGTTTTTTTTAATAATTTCATTAACTCAAATGTTCTCGTTTCGAGAATTAATAGCGTTAAGGCCGAAAGTACTAGTTTTATCAATCTATATCGTTTACTAAAAATGTGGTATTAGTATAAACTAATATTTTCGCTATTTTGATATGATGCTATTTTTAGTAAATTTCCTAAAATAGAAAGTTTCCTCTTTTGGAAAGTGATCCTTTTTCCTTTTGTTCTCTTATTATCTATAACGATGATGTCTTTTATATATCGATAATGGCTTGTTTTGGAGTTATGGAATAACGACAAGTGTTGATTTAGAGTAATATAGTCTGGGATGTACGTTTTTGCCATCAGCTATAAAGTCGGTGTGCCTAATTGGGGCACATTTGGTCGTTGAACTGGGCGTAGTTTCGCCCAGGAGAGTGTATGTTTTGACCTTAAGCTAGATATCGCATCGTGTTAGTCGTCGTCAGCTGAACTAGACATATTTGTTGTCTAGGAGGGGTATGCACTACTTAAACCAGGACCTCGCTGCACGCAGTCCTGTTATAGTTGAGTTGCCTAGTTAGAGACTGGATTCTGTTATGAGTTAAGTCTACAGTTCTCGAAGCTAGTTTCTAGTATTATGCTAGTGAAAGTCTAGATTCTACATTAATCCTATCCATAACGCCATTTGGAATATTTTTATATTATCGATATAAATTGGTTTGCAGGTTGGCAACTATTTTTACGTTTCTTCGGAAACCCATTCTAATATTTTGTTTTTGGCGCTGAAAGCTTATTTTTAATATGTTGTTTTACTGTTTTCCATTTTTACTATTTTTCTATAGTAGTAATTACAGTTTTAAAATCCTGTTATACGGCTGGGAGAACGTTGACGTTGCTCCTCACTGATTGTGGCTGTTATGATTTTAACATGACAGGTGTGCATGTTTCCGGGTGTGGGCTAGCGGGCAGACATGATCCCTGCTCGATTAATTTTAATAATTTTGTCTTGTGGATTGTTAAACCCCTTTGTGGATCGTTTTAATTTTGGCCATTTTATTTAAGGCATAATGTTTAACTTTACCATTTAAATTTTATCAAAACATAGTTACAGCGTGTTATAATCCCGATTCTACAGTGTTTCTGCCACTGTATCGCGTTAGAATTTCTAGGGGATTACAGTTGGTATCAGAGCATTGTTGCTCCCGACGCTTACACCTGATTCTAGGAAAAATACTTGTAAATGATTTGAACATTAAAAAAAATTATTAGTGAGAGATGGGTAGAAACCAAGATAAGGACTTAACTGTTAGACTTACATGTTTTTATAACTCAATGATTAGAATTGAATAATTGTTTCTTTTGTCTGGAAGAAGATATTGGTATGATGCTGCTCCAGATCAGGACAAGACCTGCTTCGAACTCTCAACGACTGTTGGCTCGAGTGGACAACTTGGTGCTCCAAGAAAGATGTCGATGGTGACTTTTCAGCTCCGGTTCAGTTTGCTTGAGCTACAGGCTAGATGATCAAGAGTAGATTCCTATTCCATGATGTTGCAGTAGATCTAGATGGAGCGACCCAAGACTTGTGTGCTCGTTCCTCTACAAGAAGATGAAGTAATCCTTTTAGTTCCCACGTGAACCTTAGAGGTCCGAACTTTCCCTTCTCGTTTTAGGTCTCTATCATCTAGAATTATTGATTGTTTTCATCCTGCTTCTGCTTCTTCCAATTCTTCTCATTTATATTCTCATCTTTATTCTCTTGGTGAATCCTTGTTTTATTCTTCTATTCTACCATCTTTCTCTTTAGATTCTTTGGTTATACCGGATTCTATCTTAGTGAACCCCGAGTTATGGATGTTTGAGGTTTAGTAAACCCTTGTTACCTGATTTGAGGGCTGTGAGTCTACCCTATCTTCTAAGCAAGTAAGAAATTATTGAGGATTGATTTGAGTGGCAAATTGTTGATTGATGGAATTAGGATGATACTTTAGACACTAAACATTGGGTTATAGGTTACTTTGATTATTTTGGAGTACTTAGAGTTGAATATATTTTGGAGTAGTGAGAGTATGTCATATTTGATGGATACCTAGTACCTCACCTAGAACCGAACTAGGTGTAACTGATAATACTACTTTGGGATTCTTACCTGATGCTTATTGGATGGATGCATCGCGAATATTCGGGATCATAGAGTACTGTTTAAAGTGTTAGCCTGAGTGTTGTGATACCATTGAAGGTTTTCATTAATGTTGTTAGAAATTTCGGTTGACATAGATTACCCGTATTTCTGGTGGATTAGATTGTTGATCGTCGTTTAAGGGTGTAACCTATGAACTTTGGAGTTGAGTGATCTAACTTGGCTAAATTGTTGTTAGCCTTGAGAGAGAAAAACATATTGCACAATTAAAGGTTGAAATTATCGCGTTGTTTTGAGGAATACTTTGATGTCAATCATCTTAATGGATTTATAGTTCAGAACCTTTGACCAACGAGATTGTGGCTTCGTTGAGTTATTAAATATTTTGTGGTTGCACCATTACGATTAGAAATTTGATGGACTTCTCAGAAACATTAATCGAATGACGTGTTTGAAGATGTGAGTGTTTGCGCCATTACCTATAGGTTTGAGCGCGTTTGAGGATTTATTGTACTTCCCCAACTTCTGTACTTTTGGTATTATAAATATGTTGGTGATCATTTTTGAGGATTTCGTGTCCGAACATTGTTAATTGGTGGATTTTATTTAGTCTTCCTTACTCGAGAAATTTGAAGTATACCTCGAGTTCAGACCTTATGAGCTTTAAATTTATGAACCTTAGTGATTACGAGTTTGGATATGTTTTGATAACCGTTGGAATCTTAATTAGTGGATTAGTATAAATCATTTGTGGATTCTTACCATACTAATCGAAAGATTATATAAGTACGTAAGACTTAATTTTGGAGGCTATCGTAGTTGATAATCTTGGAGGTTGTAGATTGAGTAAGACCACCCTGTATCGATATTAGACTTAGCGTTAGTTGATGGGCAATTAGGAACCCATGTTTCTGAGAGTCGTGTCAGGGTTCTTGAGATGGTTAATTTCTTCTATAATCCTTGAGAGATCTTTCTGACTCTCAACTCCGTCTTCCTTTCTGCTTCTCTTGAATTCGGTTAACGCATCTGCTGCTAATCCCTTCGACCTTTATCGAGTTTGAAAACTTTTGTTTTGATTTGTTGTTTATCCTTGTTCTATTTACCCGTTAACTATTTTTCGAACTCCCTATTTTATAAAAAGTTTGACTACTTTAAAAAAAATGGATTATCGTAAAATTTTAACATTTTGAGTTATAATTTCTAATTGTAAAATTGAACGTTTTGTAAAAAGTTTGACTAACTTAAACTTTTCGGATATCGTGAAATTTAACATTTTTTAATTATAATTTAACAAATTTATACTTCACTTTTGTTTTATCTTTGGATAATATTTATATTTAGTTTTGTTTGAAAATGGCTTAATAATTTATTTTAAATTATTTCAAAATTATTTCAATTTTTGATTTTCATGCGATCGAAATTTTATGAAGACATTCATATTTCCAAATACTTCAATTTTTATAAGATTATTATGTAAAATGTTTTAACATTGTCGAAATTACTTTATATGTTCAACTTTCATAACATTTTTGAAAGCGTTCATAATTACTTTGACAACATTTTTGAAATTTTAACGTTTTGAAATTAGTTTTCGTTTTATTGTTGGTGGACTTTTGAATCTGTCATTGAAAATGTTTGACGACTGGTTCGATTTTTACTAACTACAAAATTTGATTTATCCGAACTAAATTTTGTTTCTTCATAAAAAATAAAATAAACATTTTCGAATTTCTTAATCAAATTGTTTAACTTTTGTTTTGAAAATGTTTGGTCACCTTATTTTCTTCAAGTTCGTTTACAAATGTTATTCAACAATATTATTTTATCAAATAACTTTACTTTATGATTTCATTAATTTAGAAGATTTTAAATTCTGGGTAGCTTAGCCCAATTCTTCTTGGAATAAATAATTGCATTCGATTTTGTATCACTTTGAAAGTTGTAAAATTTTCTTTTAAAACAAATTTTTTATACAAATTTGTATCCCCATCTTTCCGAGTGGGGTAATCTTGTTTCTTTTCTGCTTATTCTCAGTTTCGAGGACGAAACTTTCTTTTAGTGGGAAGGATTGTAACACCCGCTATTTTCCTAGCGTTTTATCCTTTCCGTTATGACTTCGTCATAACTCTGTCACATTTCGACCGTATTTTTCATCATTTTTCCAAGCTTTATTTTCATTTTTGAGCCTAATGATATTTATTTTTATTTTTAAAGATTTTAATTCTTTTAAATCTATTTATTTGATTTTCTTCGTAAACTAATTATTTTTCCGCGAGGAATTCTACTTCTCTACGAATTAACGTTTTAATCTCGAATAAGATGCGTCAGTTCGGTATTAATAGAGATGCGTCGAACCTAGTAAGGCGAGCACCCGGACTAATACGGAACCCGATCATCACTTTGTTCAGTGTTAGTTGTTTTACGTTTTGAATTCTGTGTTAGGTGATTTAGCATGCGATTATAAGGTCATAAAAGCGATATATAGATCATACGAAAGCTGTAAATGCGAATATAAGTAAATCACATTGTGAGGAGTTTCACCCTCGGAGTATACACTAAACGAGACACGATGCATAGATAGTTGAGAACGGATCTCTGAATTACTCGGGGCTATTTAGTGTATTTTAGTGTTTGCGATTGAAGTTGGGACGTTACATGTTTTAGTATGTGTTGGTGGACCTAGTATCTGTGCCTAGTATTGTCGTAGTGCATAATAAAAGAAAGTGCAAGAATGTAACGTTTTGTTTAAATGACAACCAAGTGACGACTCGGCTTCAAAGGTGGATCCTCCTAGTTGCCTGGTGATTTTGGCAGAGTTCTGTTACCGTTGACCCCTCCTGCAGTTATTCCGGCAGAGCTTCGTTACTATTGGCTGATTCTGCGGCTAATCCGGCAGAACTTCGTTACTAGACTATAGTTAGTCGAACACAGGCACCTCGGGATTGAGTGGAGTGCTCAAAGGTAAGGAGTAGCGTCGATGTCACTTTTATCGTAACTACGATCGAGTGGATCGTTTGCCTCGGGTGTCGGAGTGCGAACCCTTAGCGAGAAACTCTTACGAGTGGAGGGGGAAGAGAATTGAAGAAGATGTGTCCAATGAATGAGGTGAAAGGGGGGTATTTATAGGTGTTTTCGGCCCTCATCACCCAGATAGACGCCTGAGTCTAGGCGCACCGAGACTCAGGCGCCTGGGTTCAGGCGTGGGAAGACTCTGGCGCGCAAGGTGAGGCGCCCGGTGTTTTGAAGATATGATTTTGATACTTTCCAAAACCGAGAGGTGGGTGTATAATACGTATCTTGGGGGTTAAGGTTTCCCTCCCTTGACCTAGCGCCGTGGTGCTTAGCGGGCCTCAGGTGTGCATCCCAGGGTTTGCTTGGCGCGATGCTGACTCGGTTCGAGTTTCGGGAACGACTCAGGGTCCCGGTGTCAGAATTGACTCTAATTAGTGTCTATGCGACCGTAACGACACGACTAAGGCTGCCATCATGTTAGTTTAATTGTTTCCGAGTAATTTATTTATCCATTCTATAGAAAAACTACCTAAAACATCGCGAACCCGTGTCGTGTTGCAGTCCTATCGTCATCGGGTGTCTGTTGGGCGCTTCTGTAGCCACCGGGTCCAAATCTGGGTGTCTACAGTAGTATTAGGCCCTTTGAAACCAACCTTTGGAAAGCGACGGTGTAGGACATATCAAAGTGGGTGAATGTCCTTTCTCTTGACTGAATGATCTTCGGATAGGTGACTTGAGGGCTACCTCTATCGGTCTTGCCATCTTGGGAGTATCGGACAGTTTCATAAGAGTCCTCACCCTTTAAATGGCTCGGTTGGGTGATTGGCTGCCTTACCCGTTCTAGTTGTGTTAGACGGGATCGGGTTCTTACAAGATCTTCTTCGATGATGGCTACCCTGGAACTTAGGTTATCTAGGGCGGTATTGATTTTTGAGAAGAGATTGTTGCAAGGTAGCATAAGCATACTTCCTTGGATATCCCCTTTCTCGATGACGTAGGATTTGTTGTGGTTTGGTAGTGTCTCGTTCATTGGGTCCCTGATATGAAGAAATTACAGGTGTTAGAACTCGCCTAAGCTCGGTTTTGCGCAAGTGCAAGAGAGATAGTCGAACTAGATACGGCCCGGGGGTGACGGGAATGACTAAAATTCTTGGATCGGGATACCCGGACGTTGACCTAGACAAAGTAACGACCGTGAATTAGACTCGAACTGCAGAAAGGTGAGTCCGCAAATGGGGCGACCGTGTTTGACCGCGTCACGTGCTCGGACCAACCGTGGTGACCCAACCCTAGGTGACTCGAGTGTTCGTAGCATAGGTACGACTCGAAGAAGGCATCATAAGGACGCCGGTGTATGATGAACATAAGGTACCCCTTAAGGTGACTGTGGTCGAATGCTCGGGTGGAGGACAGCCCCCAAGTGAGACTAAAGACTCTGATTGGACTCAGATGGTGTGGCATCTGAGTGACTCAAAAGTGGGGTACGTGAGACAACACGTGTAAGACATGACCCTTAGAGCAACCGTGATTGATCGCTTTGCTGAAGGGTAGCCCCCGAGTGGGATTGAAGACTTTGTTAAGACTCGAGTATTGGACAAGTGACCCTTAGATGTAAGGACCACAAACCTTTTGTTATAGGGCTATGCCTTGTAAAAGGTGGACTCGGCCTCGAGGAAAGGTAGACGGGGTAAAGGAAGAAACTTGCGATGTGAGATCGGTAGAGTTTCGACGCTAGAGACCCTCGACTCGACTTGAATAAGGATGACCCTGTGATTAGAGTAGACCCTTAAGTTATAGGATTCTTGAATTAGGATGACTCGACTAACGGATTGAAAGATGGGCGAAATTCCCTTAGGAAAAGTCGTGGGGACCGTCCTGCTAGAGGGAAAGATCGCGTGGAACTTTCTAGTTAGGACTCGAGTGTATAGACGAACGTTCCATTTAGGAGTGTATGACTCGTGTTGGTCAGTTATGCCTTTAGAAAAAGGCGGACTAGGATGGGGAAGAAACCCGTGATGTAGGATCGACGGAGTTTCGACGCTAAAGCCTTCAACGAATTATGAAAAGACCCGACACACAGATTACGGTAGGTCCTATAATGAGGAAGGTTTTGAAAAATAATTGAATTTTGAAAATTGAGAGGACGGTCTTGAAATTGATAAGAACAGGCATTTTGAAATGTTGGAATGGTTGCAAATAAATTCGCATTTTGAAAAAAATGGGAGACGGTCCCGTCTTTTGAAATTGGCAGCATGCCGACAAGACCGGGCTTTTTGAAAAGTTGAATATTTGGAATATTGAAAAATTTGAATATCGAAAATAAATTTCCGAAAATTTGAAAATTGAAGATAAGATCCCGAAGATTTGAAAATTGAAAACGGTATCTCGAAGAGTTGAAAATTGAAATGGAATTTTGAAGATTTGGAATGGAATTTTGAAAATTCGAAAATCGAATGAGGATCGAAAATTCGAATATTGAAATGTACAACATATCGGCTAAATAAAAAGGCTTGTTTTGAGTCAAATCTTATATCTTAAGTCTAAATTTCGGCGGCATTCTGATTTTTTGAAAATTGAATATTTTTGAAAAGATGCCTTTTTGAAATGGCGGTTTTTCGAAAACGACATGGAAACCAAGTAGCACATAGTCACGCAAGCATTATAACGACACCATGTATGCTTTACACTAAGTCTTGGTCGGTCTAAATAGGGTCTATACCAGCGCGCATAGCCTTTTCGGGAATTGGGACGGACTTCCTAAGTCGAGTTGATCTTAGAACATGCCGCGAAACCCCTACGAATTAGCTATGAACACCTTGACATATCCAATTTGGAATATATCGCGGTATAGTGGGACATCGGTCACCAGTACCAGCCCAGGTAAAAATGTGGTTATGCATGAACCGTAAAACTAAAGCGCGTATTGTACTAATCGAAAAATTTCTCCTCGAGTCTCACCCTGAGGATCCCGATGGTAAGTTACACATCAGTCGTCCCCAGCGGAGTCGCCAAATTGTGGACATGACATAGGTCCACCCCGACGCGGCCACGCGCGGGTTAGGGAAGGCGAATGAATCTCATGTGAGATGGTTCTCAGGTTGAAATTTAAATCGAATTGGAGTCGCCACCGAACTTTGTGGGAGTTCGGGCCCATTCGAACCCACTCTATATTTTGGGTGAGCCGTGCACAGAGTACGACCCACTTCGATACCAAAGCTTGTGGGGTTTGTCCCTTTGCATTACGATACCGATGTCGACATCATCGGGGATCGTGTATTGAATGACTCTCGTGCGTCAACGGTTTCGGACATCCGGAAACCGAGGTTCTAAGTAAGGGGTGAAGGTACGTGTTGGGATGCCCACAAAGGACACCCAACCCCGCCCGCACTTAGCGGCCTCTACTAAGATATCGTTCGATTTTAGAATACACGCGCTAGTGATTCGGTTGAATGCTATGCAAACAGCGTTTTACAAGATGCGAAAAATTGAACAAGTTGCTATGTCGATTTAATGCATTTAATTCACGTCAAAGTGGTTTAGCATGCGAGGTTCGTTTTAGTACAATAAAACAAACAACGAAAATAAAGGCGCGAAAGTAGATTACAAATACACGAGTGGAATACAACCCGAAATTACAATACAACAACCGCGAAAATCGAAATAATTGAAATAATAATGATGAAAACGGATTATAACGGACAATGCAATGCATGGTTTTGAAAATTTAGGCACGTGATAGTCTTGACACGCAACGACTAAAAGTCGTAAAAAACTTTGACGACGCTTACACGATGTAGGGAACCCGTGTACTCTGCGTAAAGGGGCCACTCGATCGAGTCACAGACTAGACTCGATCGAGTGGTCCTGCTACGGACCTTCTCCCGGTTTTTTGGAGTACCACTCGATCGAGTGGGCTATGGCACTCGATCGAGTGCCTCTTGTACGTACTGACGTCCGCTTCGAAAAGCGTCGATCTCGAATTTGCTTTGATTTTACATTGATAATTTATTAAGCCGCGTAAAAATATGGTTTAATTTATACTCGACTTAATTTTCGATACTCGCAATATGTATGATATTATTACGAGATCGATTATCGAAAAATTTAGAAACGATGTTATAAATCGTTTTGAACTGAATCAGGACGAAATAATTTCCTCCGCGTTATAATGTCGTAATCAATCCTTTCGGACCGTGTGACAATTAATTCGGCGTCAACGGGTTCGTGCTAGTGCGGTTTATTGATTAATTCTTTTAGACATGATATTCGACCACGGAGTCGGTATCGCATCTTAAGAATAAACGTTTTTATTTGTTTGATTAGAGCGAAAGTCGATTCCCTCCGCGTCACGACATCGTAATTAATCCTTGTGGATTACGTGATGTTCGATCTGCATCAACAGGTTTCGTTCTAACCTTAAAAAAGGGAATCAAAAATGTTTAAGGAGAAATACTCGCGATCCCATCACGCTCTTGAGTGTTTAGGGCGGGGCTTCTCGAAAGGGCTCCATCACTGTTACAACTCGTAAAGGGATTAGAAGGGTCTTATGCGAGATTCATCCTTAAACGTATTCGATTCGAGATTGTTTTTTGTATATTGATACATGCACGATGTTTTAACGTTAATTCGATAGTAATAATAATAACATTGAAAAAAGTGACGAAAAACAAAGGAGAAGACGGAAAAGACGGAGAAAAGAGAAGAGAGGAAAGGAGAAGTCGGAATTGAGTTTTACACCCTCAACCTACATGCTTTTGTCTCGGAGATCGGCTCGTATAGTAGTGGCTTAGGCACGGGAGCATCAGGTGTATATAGGAGAGTTATGGTGTTTATAATTGGGAAGGAATTTGACGAGTTTTGCTCTCGGTCTTTTTACGGGTTTTGATCTCGGTATGTGTGTATGGGGTTGAAGGTGATTGAAGGGTTGTGAAAAAGATGTAAGTTGTGATGAATGGAAAAAGTTGTAAGGTTCCAAAGTTGTCAATTGTGTTGAGGAGGTGGAGTATTTATAAGAAAATACCCCGGTTTAGGATAGAAAAGGGCCACTCAATTGAGTGGTGTATGTGCACTCGATCGAGTGCCCGGTCTGATGCCGGTTTGGCCGGTTTTGTGAGCTTACTCGATCGAGTGGGTTAAACCGAGGGAGGGAATCTAGGGATAAAATTCTATCCCAAATGGAAGAGGTCTAGTTGCTTGGGATCTCTTCTAAAGTGCATGCAGCTGATATTTTTGTGTCGGTTTTGCCTTTAATCGGGTTTTGACCCGATCGCCAAAAGACGGTTTTATTTCTGGTGTCGATTTTGACCCAAATTAGTCTTATTTGATTGAAAACGGCTCACTGGGCTTGAATTTGAGGTTGGTTTTGTGAGATTTGTACTCCATTAAAAGCCCAAGCCAAATACTAATGATTTTGAGCCCATATCCAGTGCGTTAAAGCACGTTCACGTCTGATCATCATCGGGTGTTTTTCGGAAGCTGTTATAGACACTAGCAGGCAAAATGCGGGTGTCTACACTTGGCTCTCTCTCATTCCTATTGGCCCTATTTCTCCTTAGTTCTTGATCTTCTTTATCTAATCAATGATCACTATCAATTGCATAACCGCCTTTGTCCTTCTCCGCTTTCTTCTTGTTTCACTCAGTCTAGTCTGAAGGTAATGAATTCTATCCTTTCCTCTTTTCCGTTTTGAATCCGTTTATCGTTACTTTTGTACGTCATTGTTATTGTTGTTTGGGGTTTCTGATGCTCGTTTTCTACTCCATTTTTCGTTGATGCGTCGATGCTACTGCTCTTTTCTTTGTCGTCTACTGCTGCGTTTATTTCTTCTATATTTCTTTTCGTATCTGCTGCTATGGTGTCCTGCTCATGTTGCTGTTGTCGTTTTTCACGCCTTCATCCTTGTTTAGTTGGATCTCCCTACTGTTGTTTGTTGCTGTCACATTGCTGTCCTCGTTCTTGTTCTTCTTTTCTTCTTCGCTGCTTCGTTGCTGTTACTGTACGCTGCTACTGCTGTGCACAATTGTTGTTGCTACTGTTAAATGTCATTGTTGATATCGTTGTTCTACTTCTTCTTCTTTTTCCGTTCTCCGTTCTTCTTCCTTCTGCCATTTCTGCTACTGCTATTCTCGTTGGACTGCTGCTCATAGACATTGTTCTATTCTTTCTCTTGGAGTCCGTTTTATTGTTGACTCGTGTGTTGCTGTTTGTTGTCGCTAACTACTGCTACGTATCCTTGTTATTCTCGGTTTAGTATCGATTCATCCTTGTTGTTTCCTTCTTCTCCTTTGATTTCGTCCTACTGCCATTGTGGAGCTGCTCATTGTTTCCTTTGTTATCTTTCGTCCATCTCTTCTTTGTTTCCTGTCGGCATTGTACGTTGCTGCTGATATACGTCTCGTTGCTGCTCTCGTCTTGTTGTATTCGTGAAATTGTCGTCCGTCGTATTCTCCCGTTCATTCTATTTTTTTGCTCCTCTGATTTGTGCGTTTTGTGTACTGAATCAGTACTCGAAGTTCATCGGTGCTAAAATGTTTTCTCGTTGATCCTTGGGTTCGTTAATCCTATCATTGCCTTGAATACCACCGAATTGGTGATTGTCGCCCCTCTAATGAGGACTCGACGAAAGTGAATTCCTCATCCCTTCTTCGGTTTGCATATCGTCTTTGTTTCTGCATTAGTTGTGAAAATCAGGCACCTGCTCTTTTCCGACCATTCTGATTATGTTTGTGCATATTTCCGTTCCATTGGAGCCTTGAAGTTTTATTGAATAACAAGTGTTCGAGACAACTTTTGAAGTCGTGAGTGAAGCTTGGACTATTAGACAGGCAAGTACTTTGAAATTATCGACCCGACTCAAGGTAACTTTAGGACATTACTCGGTATTATATTGTATGTTGAGTAGTAGTATGTGGTAGATACTTTACCTTCGGTTTCTAATTTTTAGCTACGTAGTATTTGATAAAGTATATTTCTAAATCGTGTATCTTATACAATATTTTATAACTATTGATATTGTTTTATAAATCATTGGTAATTTTATTATTAATAATCGTTATAATATTTTGTTGTTTATCGTGACACTAGTAACTAAATAATACTGATTTCATAAATCTTGTCATATTTCATTAAATTATTATTTTATCTCAAATTGTATTTTAATATAATAATCGAGATTTGTATACTTGTTTAATAAATTATTTTCGTTTTACGATTTGTATTAATAAATTATAGAATAGTTTTTTGTTTGAAATACATTTTTAGTCAAGACTAGTTTTACTAATAATTTATTATTTGTTCACGATTGACTATTTTTAATAAAATCCGTATCATTTATTAATAAAATCTATTTGCTAAAAATAATTTGAAAGCCTTATAAAATCTCGTTTCATTTATAAAACCCCTCGACTCATTGGATTTTAATATGATCTTTCGAAACCGTATCTTTTCTAAAATTTATTGTTTTAACTCGAGTTTCCTAAATATTCATAAAATGCTATATATTATTTTATTATATTTGATTTATATCTTTAGTAATGAATCTAGAAATATATTAAATTACGATAACAACGATATTAATAAACTGTTTACTTTGTTCGAAATGCTATTTTGGTACGTTTAACTTATTTTAAAAATTACGTATTTTCTATAAGAATATTTATATTTTAAGTAAGTTTATAAAATTAGTAAGTTTCTATTTATATAAAGTTTTCTTTTAATATAAAATGTTTATTTCTTTTATCTCAATATCATTTACAATGATTATCTCATTTGAATATCGATAATGGCTTGTCTTGGAATTATGGAATAAGAACAAGTGTGGGGTTTAGAGTAATATATATAGTCTGAGATGTACGTTTTTGCCATCAATTATAAAGTCGGAGTGTCTATTTGGGGCACATTTGATCGTTGAACTGGGCGTAGTTTCTCCCAGAAGAGTGTATGTTTTGACCTTAAACTAGATAATGCATCCTGTTAGTCGTCATCAGCTGAACTAGACATAATTGTTGTCTAGAAGGGGTGTGCATTACTTAAACCAGGACCTCGCTGCACGCAGTCCTGTTATAGTTGAGTTGCTTAGTTAGAGATTGAAGTCTGTTATATTACGTGTTAAGTTTATAGTTCTCAAAGCTAGTTTCTAGTATTATCCTAGTGAAAGTCTAGCCCTCTACACTAATTCTATCCATAACGCCATTTTGGATATTATTATCATTATCGATTGGTTTTGACTTGCAGGTTGACGAGTGCTTTAAGTTCCTCTGAAAACTTATTTTATTATATCGTTTTGATTTTTTTTTTCCATTTTAAATATTTTGATATAGTAATACTATTATTTTTCATATGATATAATATGGCTGGGAGAACGTCCGAGTTACTCTCCACTGATGTGACTGTTATGTTTGTAACATGACAGGTATTTGCTGCTGGGTTTTGGGTGTGAGCTAGCGAGTAGCGTGGATCCTACTCTTTCTTCATTCATGTAATTTATGGATTTGTATAAACCCGTTTGGAGAATTTTCTTTTCGCCCTTTTATAAAAAAAGTGACATTTTTCTTGAGTTACCATTTCTTTTAATAAGATATAGTTTGTCAGTGTGTTTTAATCTCAACTTTATAGTGTTTCCGCCACTGTATTGCGTTAGAATTTCTAGGGGATTACAGTTGGACTCAGAACCGGAATCGTGGAATTTGTTGACCCTGGACCCGGATCTATATCGTAATTAATTGGCCCTGGACCGACCCGGAAAAAACCGGTCCTGACCCGGTCAGACAGGTTAGGACCGGTTGGGACCAACATCCTTTTGACCTAAAAATGAAGAAATTAGAAACGAAACCCTAAAGACTAAAGGCCTAAACCACACAATTCAATATAAAGAATAAAGGAAATAGAAACAAATATTGATGAATTGATGATAACAAAACCACTCTAATCAGTAGAGTAATATGAAATAAAGAAATTAGAAACGAAATCACTAAAATCAGTTGGACGAAAGGAACAAAATTTGCGTCAAAATAGTGGGGAGATGACGGTGGAAGTGCGTCGGAGGTCGAACTGTCGCCTGTCATAGTGAACTGCGCCGCGGAGGATGGGGTTCAAGTGAGAGAGGAAGGGCTTGTCGGTTTAAGTGTGAAGGGGGATTTAGTGTTTGTCGCTTTTATGACTTGTTAGTTGTGAGGATAATGGGCGATGGCCTGCTCACTCCTCCACTCAAGCCCAAAAAGAATTAAAATCGGGCCTACCGGTCTGACCGGTAAAATTCGGGTCTGACCCGGTTCGGATCGAAACCCGAAAATGAGTGATTTGATGGACCGAGGATCGGACCGGTTTTTATTATTCCGGTTCCGGTCTTCATTATTCCGGTCCGGTCCGGTCTAATTTTTCGGTCCGACCCGGTTTTTGCACAGCCCAAGGTGAACCTATGTAAATAATTGAATGGATGCGACGGAGTGGGGAGGAAAAACAAAAAGAATGAAAAATCCAAGCAAAGAGAGAAAAGAAACAACGCACACCAACCAACCACCCATCTCGCCCACCAACTACCCAGTCCTCATCGGGCCATTGACCACAAGATGGTCGGTCGTCAGTCTCCTAGCCGGTTCACCCTTACCATCGACACCCACCCACGTCCACCCTCCTCGAACTTAACTCCGCAACCGTCCTCAACCTTAACAACCATCGATGGTCCACCCTTGGCTCTCATCTCTCGCCCCCACCCACGCTCTCCATCCTCCATAAACCACCCCAACAATTGTCCCTTCCCAGAAGCTTGATGGCTCGCTGCCACCCCACCCGCCACTGATGCCCCATATGTCCGCCACTCCCATCAACGTAAATAGTATATTAACCCAAACCCTAATTATAAAAATAAACTCAAATAATAATAAAAACTAATGTTCTTCAATTATTAATCACTAATTAATGAAATAATTAGTGAAATGAATAGTTTACTTGTTCCATATCCTATTAAAATCATAACCATAAGATTATTGTAATTATATTGTTTTAACTCAGAGATATTGGGTTTGAAAACTGATAGCTTTTGTTTTGGATCTGTGTAAAAATTGATTGAGGTAAAAAATCCTATTTATTAGGGTTGTGCAAAAACCGGGTCGGACCGGAAAAATAGACCGGACCGGACCGGAATAATGAAGATTGGAACCGGAATAATAAAAACCAGTTCGGTCCTCGGTCCATCAAACTACTCACTTCCGGATTCCAGTCCGGACCGGGTCAGACCGGGATTTTACCGGTCTAGACCGGTAGGCCGGTTTTAATTCTTTTTGGGCTCGAGTGGAGTAGTCAGCAATCAATCACCCATTATCCTCACAACTCACAAGTCACAAAAGTGACAAACCCTAAATCCCCCTTCACACTTCAACCGACAAACCCTTCCTCCCTCACTCAAACCCCATCGTCGCGGCGGCGTTCACTCCGACAAGCGACAAGCGACAGGCCGACCTCTGACGCACTTCCACCTTCATCTCCTCACTATATTGAAGCAAATTTTGTTCCTTTCGTCCAACTAATTTCAGTGATTTCGTTTCTAATTTCTTTATTTCATATTACTCTACTGATTTGAGTGGTTTCGTTATCATCAATTCATCAATTTTTGTTTCTATTTCCTTTATTCTTTATATCGAATTGTGCGGTTTAGGCCATTAGGCTTTAAGGTTTCGTTTCTAATTACTTCATTTTTTGGTCAAAAGGATGTCGGTCCCAACCGGTCCGGACCGGTCAGGACCGATTTTTTTCGGGTCGGTCCAGGGCCAATTATTTACAATACAGGTCCGGGTCCACGGTCAACAAATTCCACGATTCCGGTTCCGGGTCCAACCGAGTCCGGTCCGGGTCCGGCCGATCCTGGACCGGTGCACAGCTCTACTATTTATACAACAATTTACAGTTGCTTAACTAAAAACTTTTGCAGCTGTAAATCTCATCCCATGCCGTATATGTTAAAAACAAGTTACTATTCATCTAGCTTAGCTAACTCATCACTATTTTACTGTTCATGGTGGTGGGTCAGTACATACACTACTACAAATTGCCACTTGTACCACGAATTATGCCACGTTAATAATTTGTTATTTGTGGCTAATTTTACCAAACCACGGGAAAATTTTGATTCATTACCGGGAAAAAAAATATGCCACGGGATAATTTTTCCCGTGGCTAAACTCACTTGCGCCACGAATTTTATTAAAGTCCTGGTCAATAATCACACTTGCCACGAAAGATGTCACACTCGTGGCAAAAATATATTTAGCCACGATTTTGTTCCGTGGCAAATATTTTTTAGCCACGATGTAATTAACTTTCATGGCAAAATTAGTTTTTAGCCATTGATTTAATAAACGCGTGTGGGTAATGTGGTTCTTCAAACTTTAATCAAATTGCTTTCAAGTTAAACCGAATGTCAAATATTGATCTTAAAAAATTCATTAAAATTTAAAGTTATAGATAATATGGAAGTAAATAAAAATATTAAATTTAAATATATTTTATTACTCAAAAAAACATTTGTTATTCTTTTATTTAGTTTTTAGAAAAAAATTGATTTTTTGTAAAACTAAATACAAGTAAAGAAAACCTTGGTGGTCTAATTTGTTGATTTTCAACTAATCTTTTATATATTAAAGCAAGGCCCATTTGCAATGATGTGGCACAATGCTAGGTCTCCATTTCGAAATAAGTCCCAATTTTTGATACAATTTTCTTTAACCCCAGTGTGAACACGTTTGTATGCCATCTATCAATTTTCTCAAAACGTTGTCCAAAAACATCAACAATGCGAATCGAGCCCGCGACCTCCGAGACCTATCCCACATGAGCAAACCACTGATCCAAGATAGGATTTAGTGTGTATTATGCAGAAAAAGGATGTAGTAGGTTCCTTACAATTAACTGAAACAAGATCATTAAATCCCAGCATCAGTTCACGAGGCACAATTAATCACCACCATTACCATTTGATCTTCCCATCATCAATCTTCTTTTACCGGTATTTGATCTTCATTCATTTTGTTCGCCAATTCACAAAGCACCGTTTTGAATCTCGAATCATCCTTTCCGAGATTGCATCACCGGTTTTCTCAACTTCTTTAATTGCTCATCTTTATCGTAACCCTACCTCATTACTCACGGTTCATCTCGAAAATACGGCACAGTGAATCAATATCCGTCTCTTCGTTTCCTTCATTTCTGTTTCAATCACGTCTCACTCTATTTATATGTTGTTTTATCTTGCCATCATGTCTGCAGTCATCCCCAATTTCGTGATTTTATTAATTCCGTTTTCATTTTTTTCTCCCCTCTTTGAACTATGTCTCAATCGAATTTGGTTTCCATTGCTAACCTTACTCAAGGTGTCAGATTGAAAGATCTAACCGTAAGGGTGATTTACAGATGGAACAGGCCGAACTACACGAACAAGAGTACAACTAACGCGGTTGAGTTGCTGCTTATCGATGTTAAGGTGATTATCTCCAGTTCTCTATTATGTTTCCTTAGTGGTGTTATCTGTATATTGTTTTTGAACTTAATTCCATTTTCATTTTTTTTGTCCGTGATTCCAGAATGATTTGGTTCAGGCGACCGTTAAAAAGCCACTGCTCAGCAGATTCAAGGACAAATTTGTGGTCGGCCAGGTGTACCAACTTCGGAGTTTGACTGTTGCCCCCAACGTAGGCGTGGACAAGGCTACCACTCATACTTGCAGATTGAACATCGAGTTCTCCACTAAAGTTACTCACCTGCCTAATGATGCCTCATTACCGTCTAACTGTTACCGTTTTGTTAGCTTCAAGGATATCAACGATGGCAAAATTGCATCCAATCAGTACATAGGTATCTTTGTTGAAGTTTGCACTGCATATGCTATCTTCTTACTAATCTACTTATTTGTTCGTTAGTTTTTTATCAGTGTTTACTATGCAGATGTTGTTGGTAAGGTGTACGAGATTAGACCAATTACTGAAACAAAGAACGGTTTCAAGTGTAGAAAAATCAAGTTGGAGGATACAGAGTACGCCTCTATTTCTGTCTCCTCTTTTGACCTACCATCATACCAATAAAATCTATACTTAGTCCCGTCTTTTCTGTCTTCTTAGAGGCGACGTTCTTCACTGCACTTCGTGGGCACCGCACGCTGTGGATCTACCTGAGGTACTGGCTATTCTACCCAGCCCCCACCAGTCCAAAGTAGTCGTTCTTAGATTTGTGGAGCCGAAACTATTCGACAGTAAGCACTTCCCTTCGCCGTCCTCTATATTATTTTTTTTCACAGCGACTCTTGCGAAGACAGTGACATTTTGTTTGCCCCCATCAGATTCTTGGCTTGTGCAAACTACCTTCAACGCAACTAAATTCGAGGTTAATCCAAAGTTGCTCGAAGTGGATGCCTTTCAAGAGAGGTTCTACACATGAAGCTATACTATTATTATTCACTGAATTCTTCGTTTCTTTTCTTACTGTTATTTTTAACATGATGTGTTACGTCCATGCAGTCTTTCATCCCAAGCTCCGAGTAATTCGTTACAGATTCTCGACGAAGTTGCGGACGGTGAGAGTTTCCACATTCCGGTAGATGAAGTTCTTTCCGTGAAACAGATTCTTGAAAGCAAAAAGGTTTAGCCATATCTCAAACACACTATTTTTACTAGATATGTACATTATACACGTTCTTGACAACCATCAAAACCATGGACAGGGTGGATCGTTCTACACTGTGGCAACCATACTCGACATTGAATCCACAGCGAGGTGGTACTACAACAGCTGCAAGTCTTGCAGATCAAAGGCAGTGAAGAACGATAAAGGGAGGTGGTTTTGTAAGAATTTGAATTGCGATGGAAGTAGAACTGGATTCATGAAGAACAATCCTAAGTGAGTCTTCCATATCAACTTTGGCACGTTGTTCAATTAAGTATTTTCAATGCAGATCTGTCTTTTTAATAACAACTTTTGTTTGAGTTGTGACAGGTTCCAGGTCAAGTTTGCAGTTGTCGACTTCTCTGGGATCGAATGTCATTTTGTTGCATTTTATCATCAGGTT
Source organism: Agrostemma githago (assembly GCA_958450325.1). Taxonomy (NCBI): domain Eukaryota; kingdom Viridiplantae; phylum Streptophyta; class Magnoliopsida; order Caryophyllales; family Caryophyllaceae; genus Agrostemma; species Agrostemma githago. The sequence goes on along the minus strand of OY288239.1, from coordinate 16,796,129 downwards.
GAGAAGTTTCTTCAATTCAGTGCCATGGAATTGATTGAAGAGATGGAGAAGGTATTTTTATAATTGTACAGTTTCAATAATTTCCACTTTCAATGTTTGCTTTTGATTACTTATCCACAACTCTTTTACTTCCACAAGAAAGGAGAAGGTGATTCTATGCCCGGAGAACTAGCCACGTTCATTGACAACCGGTTCCTATTCAGAATAAAAATAGATGAGAAGTTTAACGTGGAACATTCATCTACATCTTACACAGTTTCCTGGATGTCTGATGACCCAGACAAAATACACATGTGGCATATGAAGTACGAGGAGGCAATTAAGGTTACTTCTGAACTCCATTTTTTTTCTTCCCACATCGTCAATTCTGTAAGTCTTAAAACTAAATTGGTGACAACTGCTTTTTCCTGTCTGCAGAATATAATGGACGAGTATGATCTAACAAAAAATGCTTTAAGCGATGGGAATTTCAGACGTACTGTTCCTGGGGAAGGATCACAACTTGCAGCAGCCACATTGGTCGGAGTGCACAAAATACAGGGAATTGCAATTCCAGTCAAGTTTTCATTACTTTCCTCATATACTCCAATAGATTATGTGCTTGATTTTTATGTGGCTGTGTTGTTCACTCCAAGCTTCTACGAAAACTTCTGACTCTGCACTCTTTATGGATATACAGGTCGTTGACTGCGAAACCGCGTCCAACTCTTCGAAGCATACCCCCCTGAAGAGGAATGGAGATGCGCTTGAAGACGAACCATGTACTCCAGTACATGGTGCCTCTGATGCCCAGTCTGCTGCCAAGAAAGGGAAATCTGCTTCAGCTTAGATCTTCTTCCTCCGACAACATCTGAACATGCTTTCACAATTGTCCAAAACAAACATTTCTACTACTTTTTGAGACACATTATTTGTTTACTTCTGATGTATTAGTTCATATACACTCTCTGTTTCGGATTACTTTCATACCATTTTATTTCAATTTTCTTAGCTGGATTTCGTGATGCTTTCTATTATTCCTGTTTATGTGTTCGTTTGCTGTACATGTATATTCTTGGAAGGAAATTGCAGGGAGGAAGCAGTTTTTGCCAACCAAAAAATGCAGGTAAGATGTGTGGAGCCGAAGCTATTTGATGGTGAGTAACTCACTTCGCCGTGCTTTGTATCAATTTTTTTTCACACCTATCCTTGAGTAGACACTGTAATCATTACTCTTTTCCTTTTTTTATCTTCCTTACAACTTTGACGTGTTTCAACCGCAGGACACACGCACTTCTACTTACTGACGTAAAAGGACTCCCAAACGACTGCCGTTATTTACACGTCGTTGTAGAAAAAATATTTACATTGAATTGTAGTGTATCTTTATGTAGTGCAATTCTAGGGAAGACGCAAAATTCTTTATGTAATTTTTATGTTAATTTTTTCCATGTCATTATTTGCAGTTCTTTTTTTTGTACTACCAATTACTAATGATTTCTATAAAAAAATTTCATTTGTTTAATTTTGCACATATCCCAAATTTTTTTGATGAATTCGATCATACCACTTGACTCTTTTAATACGACATTTCTTCTTGAAATTATTAAATTACATCACAACGTGCATTACACATTCAATTGAAACGCGATGTAATATTCATCCAAGACACCTTCTCTCGGTTTTCTATGCTCAACATATTACGCACCACCAATGCCACATTTTGATGAAGTACAATAGGTTTTCTTCACGTAGATGTTTTTGAGTATGCTACGGGCAGATAGCGTTTGGATACCATGAATTCCTTTCATACGACTTCATAGTATGTTTCTTCCATTGTGTACATATTACTCCCCTCAAATACTACAGTTCATAACAAAGTGTGCGTTGTTCCTCTTAGTGCTACGGATTATGAGCGTTATTTTTGTCTACCTTTTGTTATATATATTCATCTTTCCGTAGCATTTCATTGAAATTAATGTGACGATCACTACTTACGTACCTTCATATGTTGGCCTTCAATTGTAGGTACTCAAGCTGACCACCAATATGCGGCTCCACCAATATGCTGAAATTAATGTAGAATACATCTACTATACTTCATCAAAATGTCAATGTTGTCCTTCATCTGACACAAATTCCCGGGCTACAACACATAAGGGTCGGCTGTAGTACAACTGAGTTTCGTTCCCCAGCGAACTCTACATTTTCGATGTGCCGTTGTTAATGTCCAAATAATACTCCAACTAATCAACATAATAGATTACAAGTAATTTACACATTGCATTGGTAACATAATCCAATTAATTGTGACTTATCATGGGAAATGGATGTGGCTATTGTACTTCAACTTGCATTGTTAATTGAACGGTCTTTATATTGGCTGAATGCCATCATGCTTAACCGTATTCCATTATTTTGCAGCCATATCTTAGGGTTCACACAGTTACAGCAGTTACTCTCGATGATGGAACGACTACCAAAACAAATGACTCAACGAAAAAATGTTCACCAGAAGAGGAAGTCTGCTTCCCACCTTTCACCCAACGTCCCCGAGTCTTCCTTATCCGAGAATGTGCCTGAAAGTCGTCGTGCATCCGTTGTGAACAGGTGTCGTGGTGGTGAGATTTCTAATTTATATAGCTTTTCTGTCGTCCTCCAAACATGAATAGTCACGAAGGTGTTTCACGTTACTAAATAACTTATGCCATTGCAGTAAACTCTAGGAAGGCGTTTCAAGACATTTCAAACTATCCTAACCAAGAAATACCAGGATCTCCTGCAGCGTCTGTTACCCATTTAGGCGAATGTTCCCGAACGTTATCAGGTATGTCAATTGAATAATTCATTTACTTCAGGATTTGCAGTTTTCTGTAAGGCTCTTCATGTTCTGCGTCCTTTGGCTTCCCTGCGTAGCTGTCTTTCATAATTTAGAACATGATTTTTCATTTTTAATATACACTCTGTTTGAGCCTTCTACGTGCGTTTCTTTTTTAAGTTCATGTGGGGAGCATTGAACATGGTACTTATCAGCGGGAGGTTGGTGTTACTTTAGAACAGACCGATTTGGACCAGCTTAATGTTTTCGACCGTAGCATGCAGCAGCTTCAAGATGGTATCACAGTGGTCTTTAAACCAGTTTACTATGTATTCTTTAGGGTACTTATGGATACATTCAATCTGCCTTACTTTTCATCGTCCTGCAGTGAACGAACTGGAAAAATACCTTACCAAATACCTCACCGCCCAACAAGCCAGAGTTGACCGTCGACTCATACAGGCAGATAGGCGCCAAGGTCATAATTCATACGAAGAAGCGATGTACACCGACAAAGATCCATACCGGGAATGGCGGTCGAAGCTTGCACGACGCAAACATATGATCAAGTTCAGGGAGCGTAGAGCACGCAACATATACGTTCCGAATTCATCCACACACATCTCTCCACCTACTGTCGATCTCACCGAAGGTTGTTCAAATACGTATTCCTTAAAAACCCTCATATTTGCTGTACTCATTATTTAATATAAGTAGCTCAATAGTGTGCTTCAATGACGCAGCTTCCCTTGGTCGTGTCGTAGACGTCATCCGTGAGGCAACCGTTAACGACTCAACTACACCTCAGCGCCTCAGCAGCAACAAATGGTTTTGTCAGTTTACCCAAAGTGACATTATTATTCAAAGTTTAGCACGCGACATTTTCGGGTCTGTTCTTACCGATGAAGACATTGACCCTCCCAGCCACGCCGTAATTACAGGTCTAAATTCTAGATTATTATATTACATACCAGTGATACCTACTTACTTACCACAATTTGCAACGTCTGTATTCTAACACAGGATGGGAAGGGTACGACGACTTAGATGATCCGGAGTATAAGTGCCAGAAGTGCTCCGCATACATGTGGTACAATGAGAGATCGAGAATGGAACGTAGACCGCTTATCCCATCTTTCACCATGTGTTGCAGAGATGGTGTTGTTGAGTTACCGTACCTCAGTGAACCACCCCAGCCTATCAAGGATCTCTTACATGGTATTCATCCCAAAAGCAGACACTTCATTGACAATATCAGGATGTATAATTCAGCACACTCATTTACTTCAAGTGGCGGCAAAGTGGATGATTCTGTTAACAGCGGACGTGGCCCATACACTTACAGAATTGGTGGTCAGAACTCTCACCGAATCGGCAGTTTGTTGCCTGCGAATAATGAGCCACCCAGATTCTGTCAACTGTATATATACGACACCAACGATGAGATTAGCAACAGGAAGCGTGCGTTAAGGTTCCATATTTTCCTCATTTCGTCACATCTTTTTGTCTTTTATACATTAAATAGTTCGCAATGTTGTGCGTACTTATATGCAGTGGGCAGTCATCCATGGTGGATAGATTTGATGACGGGATCATGGCTCAAATTAAGTCTATACTTGACGCGTACAACCCTTTAGCTCAGTCATTTCGTATGGCAAGGGGCAGCATACTAAATTCCGATGAAAGGTGTGAGGTTTGGTTGCGTTTAATTTGTGCACCATCCACAGACGGACGTGAATATAATCTTCCAACTGTTTCTGAAGTTGCCGCCCTTATTGTCGGTGATATTGAGGACACCATAGAAAGCAGGGACATAATCATCGAGGAAAGATTCGGTCGTCTACAGCATATATCTGAACTCCATCCATCGTACTTGCCGCTCCAGTACCCTCTCCTTTTTCCATACGGTGAGGACGGTTATCGTCTTGGTATCAAGCACCGTCAAGAATCAGTCGAAGCAAGTCACAATCCTGACACGGCACACGACAAGTTGACTTTGAGAGAGTGGTTCGCGTTTCTCTTGCAAGACAGACCAAGCGACGTAGAACCCGAAACTTTACTTCGAGGTTGTCGATTACTGCAGCAATTCATTGTGGATGGATATACAATGATAGAGGCCCAGCGGCTGACATACTTAAAGTTTAACCAGCCTAAGCTACGATCTGAAAACGCGAAGCAGCTGCGTGCTGCTGCCACTAGCGGACAGACTGACTCATCATCCGTTGGCGTTAAGTACATACTCCCTTCAAGCTTTGTCGGTGGTAAGGGATACATGCGTGAGACTTACCAGGATACGATGACAATTTGTCGGTGGTGTGGATACCCTGACCTCTTTGTCACCTTCACCTGCAACCCTAAATGGCCAGAGATATCTAGGTTTGTCAAGAAGCGGGGGCTGATTATTCTCTGGCAGCCTGATTAAACCAGAGGAAGTTTGGCAACAGACGTGGCACCATCTATGCGACGATATTCTAAGTCGTCGACGGAGGGAGCTCCTTAATTTTGGTCACCTATTAGTCCTTTAAATTGTTTTACTTCATTTCATTCGTCTATTTACCACTTCGGTCAGTGTAGACCACCATTTGCTTTCATTATTTACAAATTAAAATCATTAACATTTGCTAATAATTTGACACAGATCTGCAGCTAACGGATCAACAGTTGCAGAATTACGCACTATCTGAAATAGAGTCTATGCTTCAAGCCAATGGAAGCTCCCTATCTAAGTTTCCTGATATGCCGCATCCGGATTACGACTTACACACGTTAGACTCCAATAGATTGATTTCTGATGAGTTGAACTATGATCGTGACCAGTTGCGATTGGAGCATGAGTGCTACATGTCCTCCATAACTAGTGAGCAGAAGTCTGTGTACAATGAGGTTATGCGAGTTGTTGAAGCTGGGTGTGGTGGTTTTTTCTTCCTGAACGGTTACGGTGGTACGGGGAAGACTTTTATTTGGAAGACTTTGTATTCCGCGTTGAGAAGCAAGGGCCAGATAGTGCTTCCAGTGGCCTCTAGCGGGATAGCTGTTATACTTTTGCCAAGAGGGCGTACAGCTCACTCTAGGTTTAGCATACCTATTAACGTCGATGAGAACTCTCTGTGCCCAGGTATAAGGCCGGGTTCAGACCTGGCTGAACTACTAACAATGACCAAACTAATCATCTGGGATGAGGCTCCTATGGTCAGTCGTTACTGTTTCGAGGCACTTGACAGGAGTCTCAGAGATGTAATGAGATTTGTTAACCCGCAGCTTGCTGATAGACCATTTGGTGGCAAGGTTGTTGTCATGGGTGGTGATTTTAGGCAGATTCTCCCAGTTGTCCCCAAGGGAAGTCGTCAGGATATTTTTCATTCAACAATCTGTTCGTCATTTATCTGGAGAGATATTAAGGTCACTGCTAAGTTCTTTTACGAAAATTTAAACTTTACAAATTTGCATATATGTGTCACATGTAGCTGACGATCACTACTTACATACATTCATATGTTGCCCTTCAATTGTAGGTACTCAAACTGACCACCAATATGCGGCTCCAAGTTGGACAGCCTGAATCAACCGTGGAGGAAATCAGAGAGTTCTCGGACTGGATATTGTCTATTGGTAATGGTGTTGAAGGTGGTATGAATGACGGGATCGCTGAGGTCACCATTCCCCGAGAGATGCTCATTGACCCCGGTCCCGACCCAATTGCCTCAATAGTCCACAGTACGTACCCTGATCTCCTTAATCGATATTCAGATACGGACTACCTCCAGCAGAGAGCTGTGCTCGCACCGACTCATGACGTCGTTGAGAAGGTTAACGATTACGTACTGTCTATCCTTCCTGGCGTCGAGGTTGAGTATCTGAGTTCTGATGAAATCAGCAGTCTGGAGACTTGGCAGCACGTACACGATTTGTACTCCACTGAAGTTCTAAACACCATTCGCGCTTCAGGACTGCCAAGCCATAGGTTACTTCTTAAGGTAGGTGTGATTGTCATGCTACTACAAAATATTGACCAAGCTAACGGTCTATGTAACGGTACCAGATTAGTTGTTTCGAAACTCGGTGATCGTGTCATTGAAGCAGAGGTTATAAATGGTATCAGAAAGGGGTCTCATGTTTATATTCCGAGACTAAAGTTGTCCCCATCTGATGCGACTAAGTTCCCACTCAAGTTCGAAAGGCGTCAGTTTTCGCTCGCAGTTTGCTTTGCGATGACGATAAACAAAAGTCAGGGCCAATCTCTTGCAAGTGTTGGATTGTTTCTTCCCAAACCGATATTTACACACGGGCAACTATACGTTGCTATTTCAAGGGTCACCAGGAAGAAGGGTCTCAAAGTATTAATTTTAGACGAAGATTCATTCGATACTGACTCAACTACTAACGTTGTTTTCAAGAAGATTTTCACCAATCTGCGGTGATATTTTGTACTTACCATGTATCTATTTCATCTGAATTTATTCTATACTTTGTTTCGTTGAATCTATTACATGTTTTCCGTTTACTATCGACACTGATCTTTGATAATCAAATGACTCCACTCTACCCCGATCATAAAAAATTCGGTTCTCAATTCATTGGCCAGATTGATTGTTGAGAATAATAGGACACGCAATCACAACAGTTTGTCTAATTACCTATTACAAACTTAACGTAGACAAAAATCGCCGTATTTTTCTTAACGAACATAAACAAAAAATCAGGCACAGTCTCTCCCTAATGTCATTCTATTTTTACAGCAATCCTTTACTGAATCTCACATTTTCTTCCTACCGATTGACCTGGCTTTTGACAGTTTCAGTGTTTGTGGACTATCTACACTAACATTTGATCATCCAGTTACTACACTCTATGGGCAGTGGAGACTGTTAAACACTACAATTCACAAAACACAAAGATTTGTCACACGAGATTGATTGCAGAGCATATTAGGAGATGCAATCAAGATAGTCTGTCTAATTACCCATCACAAATTGACGTAGCATCTATTGTTGTATCTTTTGTGACAGACAGAAACCAAAATCAGGCACAGTCTTATTCTCATGTCGGTCTGTTTTTACAGTAACCCGTTCTCATACGAACGGAGACTGGTGTCGCGTTACCAAGGGTTCACAATTAGATGGGTCTAAAGGTTGTGGAATTAGACGATAATTCTATCGATTAAGGTATTTTCTCAAACACGGGATCACATCTATGTTGTACACTACGCAACGTGTAAGAGAGCCATTCCGCTATTATTAAAAATGTATCACTGTGTTACGTATTGTGTATTTGTCCTACAACCACTACCCCCCGTATTCCATTCTAATACATCATCGTTCACAAGTTCCAGCAAGTTCAACTCATGTCAACCACAGCTGTCAAATACAGTTTGAGCATGCCCATCATATCGAAATTGTTTTGATTTTAACATAATTGTACGAAGTCCACGATTATAGACAAAATATCACAAACCACGAGTATTTTAAAGAAAAATAGCAATAATCCGAACCGAGGTCCATTAATCCATTACAAACAACAGAAATATTATACTTCAAGTCAATAAACCGCGAATAGTTAAACAGTTAATTGATGTAGTAGGTTCACGGGTTACCAAAAAAAACTCATTTCATTGAGTCAGGAGGGGTTACCTTTCAGACATAGAATCCAGGGTTGTGTTGCTTCAGTTGATTAAACACGCACACGTACGTTGACCTGCTGTCCGCGTCCGCGTCGCCGTAACCGAGCCTCTTCTAATCAGCCGAAACAGAAATGCAATTCCTGCCTTCCTTCACCAGTCCTTTGTCGGCAGAAGTTGCAACCCACAGGTGGGGCCCTGTCATTCCGTCTGAAGTCTTCTCGAAGTCGGATCTTCCCCTGCCAACCCTCTCGAAGCACTTCTGCAATCTGAAAGCACTCTTGTACCTATGCTCGCCACTGAAAAACTCAATCGCAATAGCTCTCTAATTAAATACTCCAGGCTTCCTTTTCCACACATGGAAAACTTACCTCACAGGGTATCCCATCTTGATCAGTTCATCCCTCACATAGGTGAAACTATTGCCAATGACAACCCCTTCCTGTGTAACATCGTATGGCAGATTGTGCATGATCACGGTCGGTGTGTACACATATTTCTCAGCCATCTATAACAGTTTTTCTTTCCCTTTGATTCTGATTTAATTCTGAGTTGGATAGGTATTTCGATTTGGGAATGATCGAATATTTGAGTTATAGTTGGGTAGTTAGTTTGAAGCTTTGCATGATACTGATTTTGCCCATATGGTTATTAATTGGTGGACGTTTAGTGTGATGTCATAGTTAGTGATGATGGTAAATGCAGCAGCAGTAAATGTGGAAGTTGCTCGAGGAAACTGTCAAAATTTCACTTTGCTTGCCAATTGAGTTAATGTGTCATCATTACCATAAGTGTAATCAAATTTATTACTCCATATTCCCGCATAATTGTTGTTATCTCTAATCTTTTCCTCTTCAGCAGTGCTATCGTATATAGTAACGTTGTTTGGAGACCGTATTTCGGTGTATATATATTACGTTATGTCGTATGGTAATATAAATTACTGTGCGTCTACTAAATGGACCCGATATTAATTGTCGTTTTACACTGTCAGTGCTACTGTGTAGTATTACGGTAACTCATTTAGTATTACGGACACAATTCAACAATTGAAATTGAAACTACAATTAATATCGAAAGTAAATTAAACGTAACTATTAAACTACGGCCACTAAAATACAATAAAAGATAAGTTACATGGAAGTTCATTCTTAAGCATTGGGGTTAGCAACCATCTATGTATACCGCATCTAAATTCAATTACTTGCTTCTGTTCCCATCCATTTAATCGACGTAGAAATCCCGGTAGATTTCGTTCAATGCGTCCATAACATGTCCATATGTACCGAATTCCTCAGCTTCGCCCAAGTACGTCCCGACATAACGGCACCAGATTGGCACCATACGGTAGTCCGTCTCTGTTGATAGATACCCCTCATCCTCCCAAGAAGCAACCCAGCAATGTGGGCCGGCTTCGTGATCCCATTGGTCGACCATTGCTTCCTTGGTCATCCCTTCATTTTCAAACTCCCTTTGAAGTTTAAAGGCCATGAAATAGTTTGGTAGCCTCGCTCCAAACTCAACTACGACTGCCCTCTCAAAATCGAGCGTCGGCGATATACATGGGTCTAACTTAACCACATCGTACCCAAGGTAGATTAGTCTCATTTTCAGAATGTGCAAATTCTGGCAGATATATCACCCGTCTTGCACGTCGTACGGCATGTTGTCGAGTATGCACCTAGGCGGCCACATCAACTGTCTATACATTTTGAGTGCTTAGCAAGAGTTGATCGGCTGTGTGGATGCTTTCTCCTTATCAACTATGTTTGATTGTTTGCATGTAAGTTGGACTTTTTACCCTTGGTGAAATGATGTTGTCAATTACTCTATTCAATTATATAGTGGAGTGATGGTGCCTCTTCGACTTCCGGTTAGTGCATTCGTCTATGTTTTCGCTTTTTATCCACCTTAGTACTAACACAGACTATTCGTGTTAATTACCACATTTTAATACCGTCACAAAATGTACTAATACGTTATAGTGCTGTTAATTTCCCGTCGCTCACCGCATACTCGATGTTCATTACTACATTTGCTGGGTTGTTGTTCCAAATCGTTTACATAGGAATATTGTTTGGCCCAACGAAGTTTTGGGGTAGTAATATCTATGACAATTGTTACTAACCCCATCGGACCTTGAATAGTATGGGCCATTCGTATTCTGGGCCTGTCATAAGTTTGTGCAGTCCAATTTTGTAATTTGTGTTACCAGCTTCATCGGATATGTGTCTAGATGAAGAACCATCAATAATCTAATCCGGTTTACAGTTTGAGATGTAGTAATAAATACCTAATAAAATAAACCACGTAAGATTTGCGACTTGGTAATACTGTGAATCCAGTTACAACCCGTTGTGTGAATTTAGGTGGTTCGCTATTGGTAAATGAAAAGGTGGTTTTGAATGCTGTTAGATGACACTAATTTGAAGGGTCAAGGTAAAGGTGGGTACATATTACGAATGTATGTGCAGTTGAAGTTCCGTTTTCTTTTTTAATAACGTAGATGTAATCGTGCGTTAAAACATTCAACGCAATTGTTCAGTTTAATGTATTAAACGTCAAAACTTAGATGCATATTTTGTCGAGGGTTTCTGATTGTAAACCATAATACTAAAACTGTTCCTCAATTCTACTACGACATGCTATTACGGTATAAGTAGGCCTCACATCTGACGATATACTCAGTTATATATCACTATAAGTAGACGTCACAACTAACTATATATTCGGCTACTTATGTGAAACTTATTCTTGGCCCAAAGTGATCTTCCATCATCAGCATTGGTAGCTGGCCCATCCCAAATTTCTTTCCCCCATTTTTTTAAGCAGTCCAAAAAAGTCAGCATCAGTCTGTATTGTTTGCTTCGCAGCCCGCCTAGCTAATAACGTTCTCGCCTCTTAATCAATGTTTCGTTCAAACTGTTAAGCACCTACAAATTTGTAATTTGTCCAACATCGAAAATAAGAAATATAAATACGAGAGAAGGTATTTTTGTAAAAAGTCTTTATTAATTAATTACAAGTTATAGCAGACAAACTTCCCGGACGAACATGAAACTATTAGAATGGCAAACAATATAACTATTAACCATTGCGATGATTTCTTGGTACATTGACTCAGATGTTCTGTTGCCTGCTAATGACTGTGTGGATGATCCAGTCTATAATCCCCGTAGTAGTAATGACGTAGGATGTGTCGACATCTCCACCTTCATTCATCTACTTACTCCTTATCTAATTAATCGGTGATAGATGGATGTACCACGTAGTAGAAAGTGCATGATCAAAGAATGTCGAAGATACTACGCAACATGATAGGTATATGTTGTTCATGTTTTCGCCTATCTAATGACACCTAAAGTAGCTAAAAGTCTATTATAGAATAGGCTAATTTTATTAGTTAATCCAATAAATCTATACATAAATTAAATCGAACAACCCGTGAAGTTTCTTCACGGGTATTACACTAGTCATAATTATAAATTGAAGTCATTGATTTCTCTTAGTTTGACAATATGTTTAATTAAATTATATAATCTTAAGTATGACTTTTGAAAGACCGGATGACATTTAGATAATATCATATACGCTAGCTAAAATGTAGCGCACATAGCATATCACGTAAAATAAGTATGTGATTTATCATCCATCATTGAGATGTCTAATATTATTTGAGACTCTTTCAATTTTATCGCATAATTAATAAATTAATTAATTTTTTCACATGTAATATATCTATTTTGAAGACAAAAAAACTTAAATAGATAGTGACCAAGCATGACTTATAACCGCAACTTTCGAGCGTTGTATTTTTCTTCAAATGATTGATTACCGCAACTTTCGAGCGTTGTATTTTTCTTCAAATGATTGATTTGTTTTCTTAAAATATTTTAAGTGTGAAAAAAAATCTTTTTTTTAACTCGTATTTAAGAATTATAATCGATCAATATTTTTTTTATGGAATAAACATTGACTCCGAAAAGAATGATTCTTTCTGTAAATTAATTATTTTCAAGTTTCTTGATTTGGAAGAGATATTAATGCTTTATAAAGTCGTACCTAAATTTAATAATCAGTCAAAATTATTTTTTCAAAAAAAAAGAGGTATAATTAGGAAAAACAAATAGTTAAGATATACAAGTAAGAAAATCTAATAATCAAGACTACTAGTGAGAAAATCAAAAATTAATTTATCGTCAACTGTCTAATTCAAGAACTATTCTGTAATATTATTTGGAAGATATTTTAAAAAATGAATATAAAATAAAATATACTTAATGAATAATAAAATTCAGGTAAAACTTGAAGTTGACATAAAATAACGGCCAATAGTTCAAAGTAAATAAAATATCTAATTAAACCAATAACGAATAATGAAAGAACATATAAAAAAACTAGCAATAAAAGAACGTGGAAAATAGATATTAAAATACAAATATCGATAAATTAATGAGATCATGAGTTCGAAAGTCAATTTCGAAACTTTTTTTTTGCCGGAATAATTATTTTTAATCATAAATATGTAAATCATTTAGGAAAAAACAATTAATTACTCAAAAGTAAATGTAGTTTGTTGAAAAGAATCACTTTAAAAGAATTTAATTTCAATGCAATGATTATGTCAATAAAGTTCAAATTCATTTCTGGTAGCTGACCATAAAACTCCACAGTTAAGCAGAGTAGTGTTAAGATGAGTGACCTACTGGGAAGGTTCTTCGATGCGTACGACTGATAAAATTAAATAATATTGAAATGATTTAGCTATAAAGCTAGTAACCGTTCCAGATGTGAGGTAGAAATTCTTACGGTTATTAATTTATTATATATTTTCACTAGAATAAATGTTTCATCACAAGTGTAATTAGTCACGGGATAATCCGTGGCAAAAAAATAATTCTAGTCACGGGAGACTTCGTGGCAATAAAATCAATATTTGCCATGCATTTTTTTCCGTGTCTATTTGTTCGCCATGGCCACTTGCACCACGTATGCTCTATTCGTGGCAAAGTACTTTAGCCGCGAAAATTTAACACTTTTGCCACGAATTCAGCCGTGACTCAAGTGTTCATTTGTAGTAGTGATATCTATTTACTACATAGGTGAACATTCAGCTTATTACTTTTAATTACAACACTCCCCCTTGAATGTTCACTTATTATGCAACGATGACTATGTATATTGATAACACGCAAATTTGGACCGTTTTTACCTCCATTTACACTCATATTTGACTCGATTTTGTGAGCTTAATCGTCAATATAACTCATTTTAGTATATATTTTATATTTTCTAGTTTGAATTTAGATTTTGAATTTAGATTATTTGTAATTATCGTCATTTTCGTAGGATTTGGTACTGCTTTTGTTGGTTTTATCTTTGTAGATACATGTTCGTGAATAAAGGGATCGAGTCAAGATCCGAGTCAAATCCGACTCACTTAACCCATCTCACCCTTACTGCATAACTCACTTAACCCACATTTTCCATCTCACTTTAGCCCATTTCAATAACCCATCCAATTCCATATAACCCGAAATCAAGGTCAAGTTGACCTTGACCCTCGACACCTTATGTCCTTATCTACATCATTCAAAATACTTCTCTACTCCCTCCATGCCTATCATCATCGGGGCATCCACAATGGCAATTTGTGGATGGGTTCGTAATTCATGGACGAACTCCTACCATTGTTGGATAAAATTTGTGGTTTGTTCATGGGGAGATGTTCGTGCAGACAAACCACGTTCGTGGTTGAAGAAATAGAAAATGGGCTGAGAGAGTGAGTAGCACGGAGCAATTAAAAATTGAAATGATTTGTGGGTGAACTTCACGCACTCATCTGTGCAATTCATTTCATGTAAACCTCAATATTCTTGCACACTCCCATTCCTTTCATTTCATTTTTCACATTCCATTTATTTTGTTTAACCAATTTTTATGTATTCTATTATTTTATCTATTAACAATAATTTTTCTTTAGAATAATTTCTCTATTAACAACACGTTTCTATTGTTGGAACCTGAATTAGACTCGATCCAGAAAAATACTCTGACCCGCAACTACTTTTTACCGTCGGCGCTTTACTTCTTACCGTCGGCGTTAATTACGTCAAATGACGACTTTGCCCTTACTATTTATTCTCAAAATAATATTACTTTTACATTTTATAGATTATCGATTTATTAAAACTCGATAACAAAACCGTCTTTTTCGATTATCGTAATAAACCAAAACCGACTTCCTATATAGTTAATTACGCAAAATGACGAGTTCTCCTTTGCAATTAATTCTCGAAATATTATCACATTTACATTTTATATCGGTTTATTAAAACTCAATAACAAAACCGTCTTTTTCGATTATCGTAATAAACCAAAACCGACTTCCTATATAGTTAATTACGCAAAATGACGAGTTCTTCTTTGCAATTAATTCTCGAAATATTATCACATTTACATTTTATATCGGTTTATTAGAACTCGATAACAAAACCGTTTTTTCGATTATTGTTACGCCTCCGATTTTAAACAGTTAATTAGATTAATTAATGACTTAATACAATTTAATAAACGTAATTACCAAATACGAGTAATATGCAAATTAAATCCTAATTAATCTACGACAAGTCGACAATTAAGATTTATTATACAGATGGATGCAAATAAAAAAAATCCGGAAATGGGTCGGGTCGAGTGGGTTTTTCGACCAACCCAAGGGTCGTATTTTTTTCTCTATAATACTTGAAAGTTTGGTTTGTAACGTGAAGTATAAGGTGGTGAAGTTGGTTACAGGGACAACTTATCATTCAAGTGACCCGGGTTCGAATCCTCTTGTTTACACCTCTTTTGAAAATTTAAAAAATAATTCAACAAACAAAATGCTATCAACAAGATTCGAACCCCTGACCTACCGACTGAGAGTCAACTGACCAAACCACTGGACCAACACCAACATATTGATATTTAAAATGGTTGAAAACTACTTGTTTCGAAAAAAAATCCGGAAAAATTAACTTAGTCGAAAAAATTCGTCGACTCGAGGATGGGGGAGTCGACGAATTTTCTCGACTTACCGATGGGGGAGTCGAGAATCGACGAATTTTTTCGACTAAGATCATTTTCCCGGATTTTTTTTCGAAACAAGTAGTTTTCAACCATTTGAAATATCAGTATGTTGGTGTTGGTCCAGTGGTTTGGTCATTTGACTCTCGGTCGGTAGGTTAGGGGTTCGAATCTTGTTGATAGCAGTTTGTTTGTTGAATTTTTTTCAAATTTTCAAAAGTAATTAAGGTGTAAACAAGAGGATTCAAACCCGGGTCACTTGAATGAAAGGTTATCCCTGTAACCAATTTCACCACCTTATACTTCACGTTTCATATCAAATTTTCAAGTATTATAACAAAAATAATACGACCCTTTGGTGGGTCAAAAACCCACTCGACCCGACCCATTTCCGGATTTTTTTCTTTTAATTTGCATCGATTTGTATAATAAATCTTGATTGTCGTAGATTAATTAGGATTTAATTTGCGTATTATTCGTATTTGTTAATTACGTTTATTAAATTGTATTAAGTCGTTAATTAAACTAATTAACGGTTTAAAATCAGAGGCGTAGCAATAATCGAGAAAACGGTTTTATTATCGAGTTCTAATAAACCGATACTTTATAAAATGTAAATGTGATAATATTTCAAGAATTAATTGCAAAGGAGAACTTGTCATTTTGCGTAATTCCATATATTAATTATATAGGGAGTCGGTTTTGGTTTATTACGATAATCGAAAAACACGGTTTTATTATCGAGTTTTAATAAATCGATAATATATAAAATGTTAAAGTAATATTATTTCGAGAATAAATATCAAGGGCAAAGTCGTCATTTTACGTAATTAACGCCGACGGTAAGAAGTAAAGCGCCGACGGTAAGAAGTAGTCCCCACTCTGACCCGATAAATTTATACGTAGTAATTGACAGATAAATTTATACCTGCTCTTTAGGTTCATGAGCCTTTTTTTTAATTTACCTGTAACCCGCTTGATTCAAACCCGATCGAATTATAAATTTTTAAAATTATTGTACTCCCTCCGAGTTCCTATTATTGTCCTACTTTTCTTTCTGGACTGAGTTTGATTTTTGTCCCACTTTCCTTTTTAGGCCATCAATGTGTTGTTCACAATTACTCTTTCATTTTTCTCTCTTCCTTCTTTTTTCAACCACTCATTTCTCTTTCTTTATTTTTCACCCAAAAATCTTTTCGGACAATAATAGGAACTCGGAGAGAGTATTAGTTTTTGTTGGAGAATACTTTGTACGTTTTTATAATGTTAAAATAATAATTATGTAAAAGTAATTTAGTTTAATTTAATTTTTTTAAAAGTGTTTGTATTAATTATTTTTATTAGTTCATTGTTAAAGTAATCCAAAATGATTATTAATTAAATATAAGATACTTTATTAGTAGAAATTAAATTTTGGGAGTAGATTATGGGTGAGACCACTAAACCACTTGGATAAACTTTTACCATTGTTGATAGAAGTTCATAAGGGTTGGATTTGTGAGTAAATGATACGGCGGTGACGTAGCGACAAATGAACATCCATTGTGGTTGCTCTCAATCGACTCTCATCACTCCATCACCAGCCACCACCTTCTCCAGCAACACTTCATTTCAGACCTAAACCCATTTACGACTTGTACTCTGCCCAGAAGTCGGCTGCCTGAATTTCGGACCACCTGCTCACACTCCGTCGTCCTCCTCCATACTTCGACAGCCACCGCGTCTCCCTCTACATTCCAAGCTCGACCCATTGCACCATCTCAGCCCAGCCCTATTTCATCCTCGACCCAGCCTCGCCTTTCCCTTGCTCCGGCGAATCTGCACCGCCACAGAAGACAAACCAGCTGCCTCCGTCTCCCTACAGCGCGGCCCAGCTCCGTCGCCCAGATACTCCGGCGCCCTACTCCGTCGCTCGACCCAGACTCAGGCGAACAACAACAACGCACCAGCAGTTCCGGCGTCATTCTCGCGCGCACCACCACCTCAATCGACGCTGCCCAGATTCCGCCCAGAACTTCCGTCGACCACCACACGCGCCGATGCGGCCAATGACAACCCAGTTCCGTTCCCCTGCTCTGACGCCTTTACCAACCCAGAACTTGGAACGAAACCGAGCCCAGAAATCGAATCATATGGCTTCTGCAAACGGGCAAAATCGGGAATCCGTGGGTTATAACTTTACCCGGTGAAGAGGAGGTGAAGATGAACGGGCAAAACCGAACTTAGTAGGGCGAAGTTTTGCCCCATGGTTCACCGTCAGGTGAAACTGTGGCGCGTGTATACTGCTTGTTCTTAAGTTCTTTTGTTTTTATTTCCCCTTTTCTTTTCTAATTTCATTAGTCTTTTCTTAATTCCTATTTTACACTTAACGAGACTAACCCCTCATTAGGAGATATCTCACATCACACATTACCTTACAATATACTCCTCCGATTTTTAATAAGGGGTAGGAATGTGTGGCTCAAAAGAGAAAAATGATGAGAGAAAAATGTAAAAGTAATTCTAGACCACATGTTATGCCCAAAATAGAAATAAGGAAGAAATAGTGTTTCAGTCCAATAAAGAAACAGAAAGGATAAATAAAAAAATTGGAGGGAGTACTATTATTTAGGTATTTAGAGATTAGATTATGAAGATATTTTGGAGCCTCTCTCTCCATTTCTCTAATCTAATTAGTCTAGATTTAATTAATTTATTAGCTTAATTAAACTCCAAGTCTTAATCTTTTCTTTGATCAAGTATCTAATCTTTTTTCCCCATTCAATTTCCTTTATGTTTGGTATTTTCATATTCTCAATTTATTGTTTTTATCTCATGTTTCTAGTTTATTGATTTTTTTAGGGTTATTTAATGGGAATAATATCAACTATTGTTGTTCTTCTTAAAATAATCCAAACTATATGTAGTCTCATTTTAATATGAACTACGTATTCATTAATCTCGCTTTGCTATGTATGTAATTATGACTTACTATTAACGATCATAGTGACCTGTTGTGACTTTCTAAGGTTTTATTTGGTCCGTTGCAGTCATCGTGAAAGCCAAAATTACAATAATTTTTTTTCATAGCTTATATAAGACTAACTGAAAAAGAAATGGAAGATGACTTTTCAGATTTTTTATTTTTATTTTTATTAATGGTCGAAAATGAACCCGAAATGTGAATCAGAAGAATAAGAGTTAGAGGAAAAGTTGAATAAGGGAGGTTCAACAGGTAACCGGTCACCCATAGCAAAGCGAGGTTAATGAAGACGTAGTTCGTATTAAAATGAGATTACATATAGTTTGGATTAATTTAAGAAGCACACGCATAGTTGGTATTATTCTCATGAAATAACCCGTTTTTTATTTGTTCATAGTTTAATTTTATTGTTCGTTTAATGTTTATTTCTATGATTATCGATTTGTGGGTAGAATAGTTTTATGTTTAGTTCCTTGATTAGTGTAGTTTTCAGCATGTTTAGTATTTCATTATTATTATTATTATTGAATTGTTTAGTATACTTGATTTCTAGCGTGATTAGTGAGTAGATTAGTAGTTAGGGGGTTAGGGGAAGAATCTATCGCAACTACTTTTTAACGTCGACGTTAATTACGTGAAATGACGACTTTGTCCTTGCTATTTATTCTCGAAATAATATTACTTTTACATTTTATAGATTATCGATTTGTTAAGACTCGATAATAAAACCGTCTTTTTCGATTATCGTAATAAACCAAAATCGACTTCCTATATAGTCAATATATAGAATTACGCAAAATGACAAGTTCTCCTTTGCAATTAATTCTCGAAATATTATCACATTTACATTTTGTAGAGTATCGGTTTATTAGAACTCGATAATAAAACCGTTTTTTCGATTATTGTTACGCCTTAGATTTTAAACAGTTAATTAGATTAATTAACGACTTAATACAATTTAATAAACGTAAATTAACAAATACGAGTAATATGCAAATTAAATCCTAATTAATATACGACAAGTCGACAATCAAGATTTATTATACAGATGGATGCAAATTAAAATAAAAAAAATCCGGAAATGGGTCAGGTCAAGTGGGTTTTTCGACCCACCCAAGGGTCGTATTATTTTCTCTATAATACTTGAATGATTTAAGCTACTAACAAGGATCGAACCCCTGATCTATTGATTAAGAGACAAATGACTAAACCACTACACCACCATCAACAAACTGATATTTCAAATGGTTGAAAACTACTTGTTTCGAAAAACAAATTAAAAGAGGAAAAAAAATCCGAAAAATGGTGGTGAAATTGAAACAAGTAGTTTTCAATAATTTGAAATATCAGTTTGGTGATGGTGGTGTTGTGGTTTGATCATTTGCCTCCTAATCAATAAATCAGGGGGATTTGAACCTGAGTCGCTTGTTTGAAATGTTGTCAATGTAACCAATTTCACCACCTTATATTTCATGTTTCATACTATTGGAAGATTTATATTATACTTAAACTATTTCTCAAAACTTTCAAGTATTATAGAGAAAATAATACGACTCTTGGGTGAGTCGAAAAACCCACTTGACCTGACCCATTTCCGGATTTTTTTATTTTAATTTGCATCCATCTGTATAATAAATCTTGATTGTCGACTTGTCGTAGATTAATTAGGATTTAATTTGCATATTACTCGTATTTGTTAATTACGTTTATTAAATTGTATTAAATCGTTAATTAATCTAATTAACTGTTTAAAATCTAAGGCGTAACATTAATCGAAAAAACGGTTTTATTATCGAGTTCTAATAAACCGATACTCTATAAAATGTAAATGTGATAATATTTCGAGAATTAATTGCAAAGGAAAACTCGTCATTTTGCATAATTCCATATATTAACTATATAGGAAGTCGGTTTTGGTTTATTACGATAATCGAAAAAGACGGTTTTATTATCGAATTTTAATAAATCGATAATCTATAAAATGTAAAAGTAATATTATTTCGAGAATAAATAGCAAGGACAAAGTCGTCATTTCACGTAATTAACGGCGACGGTAAAAAGTAGTCTCCAAAATTTGGTGTCATGAATTATGGAATTTTGGTGACTGATACATTAGGATTGATTTGACTAGTTTGAAATTGTTGTATTCTTGTCGACCTTACTTGATCAATATCGTTGACTCATATTCATCCTTATCAATATGGGGAAACTCGGGGTTTGGGTAATTCCGATTAGTGACCTAGCTTAATCGCCGCGAAAGCGGGTTTTAGTGTGGTCGAGTTAGGAAATCCGGGTCACCCACGTGACGGGTGGGGACCGAAAAGGGTAACTCGCTCCTTATCGATTGTGTATTGTTTGCTTGATTCCTTGTTTATGTGTCCGTTTCTAATTCCCCGACTCCCCCTAACATCTTTCCTTTACTTGATTCCCCTTAATTATTCTAGTTTCGTTCTCATTAGTTCAGTTCGTGACCAATCTAAACCCTTTTTAGATCCCAATCAATAGACTAGACCTAGACTCGACTTTCCATGTGTTCCTTCCCTGTGGATCGATCCCGACTTACCGCTACTACGTAGTAGTTAGTTGGAGTTATAAATTTTGTTTGATCGTGTTAAGTAGGCGATAATCTGACCCGCATCTTATATACAAATTGCCTCATTAAAAACCTTGTTCAGGAAAAATCCAGTGGAAGAAAACCTAACAAAGGAAAAAAGTGCAGTAGTATAACTTTTCTTCAACATTTGTCTCGAAGGTGACACATTCTGATATTTTTCACCAATTCTTGGAATGTTGTTGATGAGAGTGATTTTGTGAAAAGAGCTGCTAAGTTGCACTTTGATGGAATTCGTTGAACGTTAATTATTCCTTCCTTTTGAAGTTCATGCGTAAAGAAGAATTTTGGTGATATATGTTTGGTCCTATCTCCTTTGATGAAGCTCTCTTTCATTTGATGAATGCAAGTTGCATTATCTTCATATATAATGGTAGGTTGATCATTATGGTCCTTAATCCACATTCTTTTTGAATATGATGTATCATCGACCTTAACCATACACATTCACGAGCAGCTTCATAAAGAGCAATTAATTCAGCATGATTTGATGACGTCGCAGTTAAAATTTGTTTGGTAGATTTCCATGATATGGGTGTATTACCATAAGTTAAGACATATCCACTTTGTGATTTTGCTTTATGCGGATCTGACAAATATCCTGCATCGGCATAACTAATAAGAGTTGCATCTTCTTTTCTTTGGTAAAACAATCCAAGGTCTTGTTTTCCTTGGAGATAACGTAATAAATGTTTTACACCATTCCAATGTCTTCTTGTCGGTGTTGCACTATGTCTTGCTAGAAGATTGACCGAAAATGCTATATCAGGTCTTGTATTATTTGCCAAATACATTAATGCACCAATTGCACTGAGATACGGTACTTCTGGTCCAAGAACTTTCTCATTTTCTTCACGATGACGAAATTCATCTTTCTTCACATCAAATTTACGAACCACCATTGGCGATTTCAATGGATACGATTTACTCATGTTGAATCGATGTATAACCCTTTTAGTATATGTTGTTTGATGAACAAGAATACCATCCTTTAGATGTTCAGTTTGTTGGCCAATGCAAAACTTGGTCTTTCCAAGATCTTTCATTTCAAATTCTTTCATCAAGTATTTCGCGGTAATTTCGAGTTCCTCATTTCTTCCAATGATATTTAAATAATCAACATATACTGCAATTATTGTGAATCCTTTCCTAAAACGTTTTATAAAAATGCATGGGCTGATTGGATTATTAATATATCCTTCCTGGAAAAGGTATTCCTTGAGGCGATTGTACATTTGTACCACATCCTCCCTGTTTGTTTTAATCCATATACGGATTTTTTCAATTTCATACTATAAATATCTGATGAGTTGTGAGAGATTGGTAGTTTTATTCCATCCGAAACTCGCATATATATATATATATATATATATATATATATATATATATATATATATATATATATATATATATATATATATATATATATATATATATATATATATAGGGGATCAGGGGAGTTAGCAACTCTTGGAGAGTTGCTTAGTGTTGATCCCCTCCATCCATTCATCCTAATATGGATGGTGGATGGATGAGGTTCAATTATTAAAAAAAAAGAGACAATAAACTGACATAGCAGCAGTGGAGAGAGGGAAACATCCCCTCACCCAAATCAATCCCTACATTACTTCCCTCATACACTTCCCAATCCCTTCATTTTCAATTCATTTCTCAACTCAATTCATCTCTCTCTAACAAAACCCCAACAAATAATCACCATTAATAACTCCGACCACACCATTAATAACTCCGACCATACTCCGACCATACTCCCTCAACTACTCCGACCATACTTCGTCAACTACTCCGACCATACTGCGTTTTTAACCCAACATACTCCGTTTAGTAACTTCGATCATCATACGAAGGTATCTTCATCTTCATCTTCATCTTCATCTTCATGCTTCTTTTTCTTCATCATCTTCATATTCATATTCATATTCATCTTCATCTTCATCTTCATCTTCATGCTTCTTTTTCTTCATCATCTTCATATTCATATTCATCTTCATGCTTCTTTTTATTTTTCATATCTTTTTTTTGTATTTATAAAATTATTCATCTTTATTATCCACAAAAAAAAAGAACAACTTCATCTTTAAGATGAAATTTGAAGATAAAGTTGTTCTTTTTTTGTGAGATGAATGAATGTTGAATATGAAGATGAACAAGTTATTTAGTGCGTAATGTTCTTACAAAATTGCAAGACCACACACTTTCAGTTGTATAGTCACACTCATTATGTTGTATAATCACGCAGTTGTACACTCATTGTAGTCACATATTCAGTTGTATAGTCACACTCATTATGATGTATAGTCACACTCTTTATGTTGTAGAATCACTCAACTGTAGAATACCTTCACAATCATTTCATCTTCATGCTTGTTTTACTTTTCATACATTTTTTTTTGTATTTATAAAATTATTCATCTTCATTATCCAAAAAAAAAATGAAGATTAAATATGGATTAAAATGAAGGTTGAATATGAATGAATGAAAGTTGAATATTTAATGAATGTTATAATTTAGTTGTATAGTCAAAGAGATTATGTTGTATAGTCACACAGTTGAAGTTGTATAGTCATACTCGTTATGTTGTAGGATCACAGTCATTATGTTGTAGGATCACACTGTTTATGTTGTATAGTCACACAGTTAAAGTTGTATAGTCACACTCATTATGCTGTACAATAATGCAGTTGTACCGTCATTGTAGTCACATATTCAGTTGTATGTGTGATTTAGATTGATTGTGTGTTTTGTTGCAGCGAAATGATTGGTGGAAAGAGGAATGTTGGTAAAAGGGGCGGTGGGAAGAAGAAGGTCGTGGAAGATCTAGCGATCGACCACGTAATTGGACAATGTATTGTTGCGAAGATTAAAATGAAGGTTGATATGAATGAATGAAGGTTGAATATTTAATGAATGTTTAGATAATTTGTTCTGAATCGTATGTATAATCATCTTTCTAATTATGAATGTGACTTTGCTAATGATGATTGAAGAATAATTGACTGTATGGCTTTTATTTTCCATTTTACGGTTTCAGTTTTGTAGTTACACACTTTAGGTTGTATAGTCACACTCATTATATTGTATAGTCACACTCATTATATTGTAGAATCACACAAATTCTTGCAGTGATTAGTGTATGTAATCATCTTTGCTAATGATGATTGAAGTATAAATAAGTACGAGTATAATTTAGTTGTATAGTCACACAGTTGAAGTTGTATAGTCATACTCGTTATGTTGTAGGATCACAGTCATTATGTTGTAGGATCACACAGTTTATGTTGTATAGTCACACAGTTAAAGTTGTATAGTCACACTCATTATGCTGTACAATCAAGCAGTTGTAGAGTCATTGTATTGTAGAATCACACAAATTCTTGCAGTGATTAGTGTATGTAATCATCTTTGCTAATGATGATTGAATTATAAATAAGTACGAGTATAATTTAGTTGTATAGTCACAAAGATTATGTTGTATAGTCACACAGGTGGAAGGATAAGTGATTTTGCTATAGACCTCGCGTGATTAATTATGAAACCAGAAAATAGCGATGAAAATATATTTACATTGGACAAAGTCCATCCTTTACATATAGTACGTCAAACATAACAACATTCTAACCCACCAAACATCATTTACACATAGTACGTTCATCCTAAAGCAAATATTTTATCTCACATAAACACACAAGAGCTTAACAATGGTCTCCGGTACGTGCGCAACAATACATTGTCCAATTACGTGGTCGGTCGTTGTATCTTCCACGACCTTCTTCTTCCCACCGCCCCTTTTACCAACATTCTTCTTTCCACCAACTATTTCGCTGCAACAAAACACACAATCAATCTAAATCACACAACACAACTGAATATGTGACTACAATGACTCTACAACTGCATGATTGTACAGCATAATGAGTGTGACTATACAACTTTAACTGTGTGACTATACAACATAAACTACAAAACGTACACAAAGTACTCGACATAACAAAGAAGAACGAAAAGTTGGACAAACGATTCCTAGGACACATAAAACGAACCAAAATAAAGGAAGAGTTGGGGTTAAATATATATACAAAATGAGTTCATCAAAAACCCATTTGTTTCCAACTGGTTTTACACCTTTTGATGTTTGGGATACAAGTTCAAAGACTTCACGTTTTCAAATGATTCCAATTCTGCCTCCATTGCCGCTTTCCACTTTGGCCAATCATTTATTTGTCGACATTCATTGACTAATGTTGGTTCAATATCGTCTTTATCAATGACAATTTCAGTGGCAATGGAATAAGCAAACATATCATCAATTTTGGTAATCTTTCGATCCCATCGTTTTCCTGTATAAGCATAGTTTATAAATATTTCACTATTATCTATGCCTTCATCTTTATCATTTTTCTTTGGAATTTCGATGACATTTTCCACCTCTTGGATTTCATTTTCTTTCTTAAGAGGTGTTTCACTCTTTTCACTAATGCTAGACATCCTTTTGGATTTTCTAGGTTTAAGATCTTTTGATCCAATCGATCTACCACGTTTCTTGGTAGTAGACTCATACAAAAGTTGATTTTCCAATTGTTTATGAGGAGTTTTTATTCTTGACGGAGCATTTAATAAAGCGGGTATATGTGATTTCATCACTTGTTTTATATCTGTAAATGCATCAAGCAACTGATTGCAATATTTCGGAGATGTATGATTTTATACACCTCTTGTTCACACACACACTTGATTTAGGATCTAGATAAAATAAAGATTTGGCATCCCATATAATTTTCATTTGACATGGGATCATCTTATTGATGCGTGATAAATTTAGACCGTTTTTCCTCTTATTTAGACTTGTTTTTCCCTCGTTTTACGAGATTAGAGTGCGATTATCGCCTTATTTTGAGTCTTTCTTGCATTATCGTCCCTCTTGTGCGTTTCATGTGTTTTTGGCAGTTTTTCTGTCAATTTTGATAGGATTTGACACCGAAAGCATGATCGAGCTTCCAGGAGAACAAGAGAGGGGAACATCGTCCCAAGAGCCAAGCACTAAACTTAAAGTTCAAGCAATCCGATCAATCGACAAAGAAAGAGACCAGAAACGAGGGCAGAAAACCATCGGGTGAAGCTTCGCCGGTTGAGATATCACCGGGCGAAGTTTCGCCCGACGACATTTTACCTCCCTGAAGATCTTCCAGAAACGTTCACCAACGGGCGAAATGACTGGGCGAAACTTTCACCACCGGGTGAAATTTTGCCCGACGGTAAAGTAGCCCCGAAATGTGCAAATGGGAAAGAGTTTCACCGGGTGAAACCACCGGGTGAAGTCACCGGGTGAAGTTTCACCCAGCGGTACTAGCTCGTGGATGCCCTTTAATCACGGGGTGAAGTTTTGCCATGTGAAGATGCATAGGGTGAAAGTCTCATTAAGGAAGGATGATTGGATTTGGGCCTTAGTTTATGTGACCCATTAAGACTGTGTATATATAGTTAACCCTAGTTTCTTACATTCATAACTGAGATAATGCCTCATTAGTTATATCTCCATTTTCTAGTAGTAGCTTCCATGAGAGAAAACTCCATTAGAATTACCATCTTTTCTTAGTTCAATTTCATCTTCTTAGTCTTTAGTTGCTTCCTCAAATAGATTATTATCTTTTGTAGTAGATCAAGACTACTTTTTCAATCTATGTTAATCTTCCATTTTTGCAATCAAGTTTCTATCTTTGTTGAAAATTTGGGTTTATTTGAAGATTAAAGGGGTTTAACAAGGATTTAGTGACAAGATTCTTGTTCTTCTTCTTCAAGCTTCATATTTATGTTAATCTTCATCTTCTTCCTTCGAGTTTTCTTCCATAGTTGGTACCTTCATTTCTCCTCTCTCCTTCTTACTTAGTTTCCTCTTTAGTTTCTTCTTACTTTATTGTTTGCCTTTGTTTTCTTTGTGTTTACATTGTGTAAATCTTCATTGTTGGTATTTCCTTGTTTTCTCTCTCTTTTGTTTATTACCATCATTTTCTTTTCTAGTATTTGTGTTCCTTTCTTCATTTTGTCATGTTGTTTATTTCTTTCTTGATTGTTGTTTTGTTAGTGTTTTCCTCGTTATTGTGTTAGATTACTTTTCATTCCTCTTGATCAATATGCATTACATTTCTCTTAGCCTCCTTATTATTTATTTTGTTATGCCTATTATGACTAGTAAGTAGATTTTAGTTAGGGGATTAGGGGAGGAGGAACTTTAGATTTGGGCCTTGGTTTTATGGGGATTATTGCATTTTGTGGTGATTTGTCTTGCACAAGATTGTTGTGTTTTTGTTGACTTAGCCTAATCAACTAGGTTACCCTTGACTCACTCGAACCAATATGGGAAACTCGGGGTTTGGGTAATCTTGTCTTGAGACCTACGCTTCCTTGTCACGAAAGCGGGTTTAGGCTAGGTTTGGTAGGGAAACCGAAAGGTGGATCCTCCCTTTATCGACCTTGTGATGATTTTTGTGATTCCCGTGTCCTTATCTTCAGTTTTGACTTCCCGACTTCCCCTAATGCCTTTCTTTATCCTTGTTTCTCGTTTCTAGTTATTTAACTCGTTCAATTAATTTACTCTACCTTGTCCCAACCCCCCCTTTTAGACACCAATCGCAATTATTCCTAGACTTGACCGATTACAATTCACTGTCTCCCTGAGGTTCGACCCCGACTTACCACTGCTATATAGTAGCTAGTTGAGACTATAAATATTGTTTGCATGCGTGTCAGCGACAGAGCGCATCAAAATGGTGTCGTTGCCGGGGAGAGCGGTATTTAATTGATTAAGTCTTTGTTTTTAGTTGTGACTGGTTAATTGCTTTAATTTTATTTTTCCTCCTACCCTAGTGCCATTTGGTACTAGGAGTCTCATTGTTTCTTGAGTTTTTGTTAGGAATACTTGTTATTTAGGTTGCTTGATCCCCATTTGGAGAACAAGTCTCTTGAAAATCTTGTGTGCCGAAGCAACAACTTGATATTGTGATCTCACACCGATTCATTCGTTTCTCAACACCTCATCATTGCTCAACCAACATCTAAAGTTTCAAGTATGGCTACACTTGGATCCCATTCTCAACCGTCTAATGAAAAGATTTCTTCTCCCGTCTTCATCGGAACTATCCCGGAAAGTTTTGAGCTCAAGCCTTCCATTATCAATTTAATCCAACAACATACTTTTCGAGGGTTGCCGGATGAAGATGTTATAGAACACGTTTATCTTTTCAAGGAGAGCTTAGTTGGCATCAAACTCGAAGGTCTTACCAAGTTTCAATTGCATCGGATCCCCTTTCCACGAACCTTGCGTGATGGAGCAAGAAGGTGGCTTTAAAGTTTCCCTAGTAACACATTTCACACTTGGAAACACTTATGCAACACTTTTCTTGAGAAATTCTTCCCACCATCCAAGACTAATAGATATAGGAAGGAAATCCAAACATTTCAACAACAAAAAGATGAGAACATAAGTGAAGCTTGTGATCGATTTCAAGTTTTACAAAGAAAGTGCCCACACCATGGTATTCCCCATTGGCTTTTGCTTCATACATTCTTTAATTCTCTATCCGCCGATGCAAGGGAGAATATCAACACAGCTGCAAGAGGCGACTTCTTTTTACTCAACGAACTTGAATCCCATAAGCTTCTCGAGAAGATGGCCAAAAGTAGCGAGCGTTCTAAAGAAATACAAAGTGGTGAGTCAATCAAAAGATCAAAATTATCGAATGATATGGAGGCCACTCTTGAGGCCAGAATCGACCAATTAATTGAGAAATTTGAGACGATTGTTGCTGGAAATGCTTCTCAACCCAAGATGAGGCCCCAATCAAGGAAAATGACCCCACCTAGAAGAGTCACACCACTGTGGACATGACATAGGTCCACCCCGACGCGGCCACGCACAGGTTTGGGGAGGCGAATGAATCTCAATATGAGATGGGTCGAATTGAAATTTAAATCGAAGTGGAGTCGCCACCGAACTTTGTGGGAGTTCGGGCCCGTTCGAACCTACTCTATGTCGTAGTGGGCCATGCACAAAGTATGGCCCATTTCCGACGTCAGAGTTTATTGGGCTCGTCCCTTTGCATTTGATACCGATACTGACATTATCGGATACCGTGTATTGAATGACTCTCGTGCGCCAACGGTTTCGGGCATCCGGAAACCGAGGTTCTGAGTAAGGGGTGAGGGTACGGGTTGGGAAGTTCACAAAGAACACCCAACCCCGCCCGCACATTAGCAACCTCTACTAAGATATCGTTTGACTCTCTAATACGCGCGTTAGTAGAACGCTAAAATGATATGCAAACAATGTTTTGCCTAAACATGTGAATAATCGAAGGGGTTGCTAAGTTGATTTAATGCATCTAAAACTAACGTCAAAGTTATATTTAGCATGCGGGTTCATTTTAGTATAATAAAATAAACAACGAAAAATAAATCAACAAAAGAACAAACGGTTAGTAACGGTATAACGATAACAACGGTTTGCAGGAAATATAAGATGCTATAGAATAATGTAAATATGATGCATGGTTTTGGAAAAGTAGTACGACACATGATAGACTTAACACGTGTTGACCGAAGTCAGAAAAATATTATTGAGACTCGAAGGACGTTATAGGACTCATGGTTTGACGTGATAAAGGTGCACTCGATCGAGTCATTGAGGGACTCGACCAAGTGTGCCTCGGAAAATGCTTCTGTCCAATATTTGAGGTGTCACTCAACCGAGTCATGGCGTGACTCGACCGAGTGAGTAGCCACTCGATCGAGTCATTGCAAGACTCGACCGAGTGGTTCTCAAAAGAGCCTTCTGCCTCGGTTTTGGGGTGCCACTCGATCGAGTGCCCCCTGTACGAACTAGAGTTCGCTTTGCAATTTACTATTGATTTCGAAATTGTTTTTTTGATTTTAGTAAATTGATGAATCGGGAAAAAATATTGTACGATTTATGCTCGATTCGGACTTTGATACTCATTGTATCCGATTTTCGATTATTAAATCGATATCGAATATTTAGAGTTAAATCTAAAAAAATATGTTTGTAAGTCGTTTTAAATTAAACTAAAACGATATAGGTTATCTCCGCATTTATAGTGTCGTAATTAATTCTATCGAATTATGATAACTATTTTAGCATCAACGAAAATCGTATTAGTTAAATTAATTGACTAAATCATTTAGATTCAACATCCAACTATTGAGTTGGTATCGAAACTAATAGATTGACGCTTTGTATTTATTTGAATTAAAAAAACTTGATTACCTCCGCATCCCGATATCACGATAAATCCTTACGGATTGTGTGATGTCGGATCCGCATCAATGGGTTTCGACTCGAAATAAAAAAAATGTTTTACTTGAAATAGTTAGGAAAATCGATGAATATGCAATGAATGATAAAATAAGAAAACTATTATTGACGTTAACTCGCCTCAACAATCAAGCGATCGGGGTGTCGGGATAAGCGACCGTCAACATCGGGTGCGTTACCTTGGTATATTCGGATTTCCTTATCCCGTCATCACTCACGCTCAACACGAATCGACGAGTAATTTAATGTTTTATACTAATAATATTATAGATATTATATGCAAAAAGAAAGATAAAAAAACGAGAAGAAGATAGCGCGAGAGAGAGGAGAAGAGAGAAGAACGGGATTTTGCACCCTCAACCTACATGTTTCTTAGTCTTGGATATAACTCGCTAGTTGTGGCTTTGGCACGAGAGTATCGAGGTCGATGTAGGTTAAGTTATGGTGGTTTAGGGTTCCTATATGCTAGGGTTTAAGGTTGAAGATGATGAGTTGTAATGGGTAGAGATTAGGGTTGTAAGGGATTGATTAGGGTTGTAAAAAGATGTGTAAAGTTGTTAATTGTATGCAAGAGGGGGTGTATATACAGGAAAGGCTTCCCCTCCCCGTCTAGGGTTACTCGACCGAGTAGCCCCCTGACTCGGTCGAGTGGCCCAAGCACCTGCAGCCGGGCCTGCTTGAGGGCCCACTCGATCGAGTGGGCTGACACTCGATCGAGTGGGTCAGCTGAGGCGAAGGGATCCGGTTCTTTTGGACCTTGGGTTGAGTATTTTGTGAGTCTTGTATTTGGGTTAGACTTTTGATATTTGCATGACTGTTTTTATGATTCAGAAGCGGCTTTGACCGGGGTTTGACCCAGTCGCTAAAAGACGGTTTTACTTACGGCATCGGTTTTGACTCAAGTTAGTCTTATTTGATTGGAAACGACCCACTGGGCCTGAATTTGAGGTTGGTTTTGTGAGATTCCGTAAAAAGCCCAAGCCAGAAACTAATGATTTCGAGCCCATATCCGACCGCATAGTAACACGTTTGCGTCCGATCATCATCGGGTATTTTTCGGGAACCGCTATAGACACCTAGCGGACAAATGTGGGTGTCTACAAAGCCCCCACTCTGACTGAGGCTTGGACAAGGCAAAACTCAGAGTAGCTACCAGGCCAGTCGAGGATTAAGACCTGGCAGACTTCCGGTCGGGTCGTTTATAGTCCGTTAGACTTGCGTGAAGGGCTCGCCATCCATAAAACAGAGATCATACCTGAGCAGATGATGATAACTCCGTGGGGAATCGGACTTGTCGCATAAGTCCTGAGTGCGCCTATATATGGGCCCATCCCGTGCTATTCCGGGGAAAATGCCGCCTAGGGCTTTCCGCTGGGGAGATATATGAGTTGTGCGGATGCTGGGGAATAAAAAAACTTGATGTTCCTTTGGGAAGCCAAGCTGGTACCTGAAATGTTAGATATACAGACAGAAATAGCAAATATAGTAGGTAGCAAGATAGCATACAAGAAATGCAGTTAACATCTATCGACTGACTTGCGTTGGGAAAATGATTTTTGCTTCATTTTTGAAATCAAAATCCTGAGAGCAACTCACGTGCTAGGTTTTCAAAATGGAAAGGGGTAGAAAAGAAATTTGCATTTTAAATAGACCAAAATTTGACCTTGCCGAAAAGGGTTTTTTCAAATGGCTAAGTTTTGCAAACTTCAAAGCGGGAATTTGAAGAGAGAGACCTACCGACAGACTCGACTCTGGACGTGACCGGACGAGTTGGCAGGCATAAACTGGACTCTCTAAGGGTTGGACCGTGACTCGGTAGGAGGGTGGGCCACCTAAGATGACAAGACTCTTAAGTTGCGCTATTCCGTAGCCTAGGCGAGTGGCAACACAGTCGAACATTGAAATGGGATAGATGTAATATAAAGGGGTTTGTAGTAGTCTGTAATGAGACTGCTTCTGCAGGATTGGTAGTGGCAATGCTGTGGTCTACTGCTCTTTTGAAATTTTGGTTCTAGGGTACATTTCCAAAGTGGGTATTGTTTCGAGTCCTGACAGATTCTCGTCTTCGACTGAGCCGAGTACTAGGGTATACTATAGAAAGGAGGCTAAATTTGTTAAGGTATTTGGATTATGTGAGTGGATGGAGAACTTCTGTCTAATAGAAGCCCCCAGGACGACAATGCTAGCTATTGAGAACATGACAGTGTCGTGATCGGAATGACGGTGCTTTTTGAATGTGTGTCAATGTGGGTGGTTGTGCCTCTGTTGAAAGGCTGCCTACGTATTCACGTGTAGTGAAACCAAACCATGCCGTAGTTCAGTGGATTGAAAGATATATTATGGTGCCTAGTCTAATAGGACTTTGTGTGTAACTAGCCATATTGACGGTGTAGGCTAGGTGCATTCCCAATGATGTCTTGATCAGAGGGCTAGAATGGTTAGGATGGTTATCCTGTGACTGTGAGCGTTCTCCAGGGTAGCCCCCAGAGGTGGTGTGAACTATTTGGGCATGTTCTATGCCGACTGCAAGTTGCGTTCCCGTGTGCGGGGCTGGTAACTGCTTTGGATGAGAAGAATTGGGATGGGATTTGACGAGTTTTGCTCTCGGGTCTTTGACGAGTTT
The DNA here is from genome assembly GCA_958450325.1 of Agrostemma githago. NCBI lineage: Eukaryota > Viridiplantae > Streptophyta > Magnoliopsida > Caryophyllales > Caryophyllaceae > Agrostemma > Agrostemma githago. The sequence continues at coordinate 16,763,110 of OY288239.1, read as the reverse complement.
TGATATCGGGTCTTTGACGAGTTTTGATCTCGGGTCTTTGACGAGTTTTGATCTCAGGTCTTTGTATGGTGATTGTGAATTTTGTTATGTCGTGTTGTGTTGTGTTGTAGTTGTTGTGCAAGGGGGAAGTCGAGTAAAAATGGCTCGAACTCCGATCGGGATAGGTTTGATAATGCGAGATCTGGTTTCCATGTCTGGCCCTAATGGTTAGGGGTATCCTATGGAGCTTGAATCCTCGAAATCCTAGGTTGTCTCTAGCCTAAGTCTCGGGAAGGTCTTGAGGGTTGTAATGTGGGAAGGCTGAGTGTGGTGTTAGCTGATCAGCTTGATTGTCACTCCCCTATTGGATGGTATAGGTTTTGATAATTTTGAATTGACCGTTTCACTTGAGTTGACCGTTATGTACAGTCATGGGTTTTTGAATATTTTTTAGTTGGTTGACTTCTTAGCCCTGGTCATGGGATTCTTCATTTGGGTTGACCGTTTAACCTCGGTCATGGGTTGATCTTTTTTGATGATGGCCTGCTTTTTTGTTTTGGCCTTTTGCTTTTTCCCTGGACTCTTTTTTTTTGTTTTTTTTGTCCAGCTTTTTTTCTTTTTTTTTCTTGGACTTTTTATTTTTTTTCGTCCAGTTTTTTTTTTGTTGGTCAAACTAACACCTGAGGTGGGGATTGGTCAGTCTTATTGGAGAGGTTTTTATTGTGGGAAATGGGCTTGCCTCTCGTCTTGAACCCAAACTAGGAGACTACCTAGATTTGTCATAGGATTTGATACCGCTCCTGCTAAGGGTAGTTATGTGGCTTTCTATGTCAGACATGGAACAGGTAAAGGAAAACACGGGCTCGGTTTCATGCAGTCATTATAGATGTGCCTATAATAGTCACGTGCGTGTGCTCACAGTATATGATGGTGTTCATCATGTTCTCGGAAACACATAAGGAAAGTATATATGAGAAAGAATATTGAAAGCTGATTTTATTGAATTTTGAAAAAGAGGACAGAGTACAACTGACTCTGACTTTGACTTTGGAAGAAATAACACATCCTAGACTCGGACTCGGACTTAAATCAAATCTGGACTCTCGGATGATGTTGTCATTAGTCGTCGGCTCCTAAGGACTCGAGTTGATGTCCAGTATAGCCTTTAGTAAAAGCTTCACCCGGATCATTATTATGTCGAAGATCGTCTTCAATCCTAATGCCCATTTCGGTAAGCACCGTGAAGTTCGAAATGCCGGCATACCTAAGATGGACGCGGTAGGAAGGTAGGAGGTTGTTGATGAATGCCTCCACTAGTGTCTTCTCGTTGGGCTTGTTTACCAACTTCACACTTTCGGCCCTCCACCTTTGAAGGTATTTGGTGAAACCTTCTTCGGGCTCTTGGGCCATAACCTCCAGAGTACGCATCGTAGTCTGTATCTTGGTATTATCGGCGTAATTCCGAGCGAACTCTGTTGCCACATCATCCCAAGTCTTGTACTTCTTGGGATCGAGCCTGTAGTACCAGGCTTTCGGGTGCTTCTCGAGGGAAGAAGCAAACAAGTGCTTGAACATGGTGGATTTCACCCCCTTGACGGCCATGAACTCCTTGAAAGCCCGAAAGTGATGAACCGGGTCTTCAGTACCCTTAAACATCGGTATTCCCGTAAGGTTAAGTTTGGCGGGTAGCTCATCATCCAGAGGCGAGTAGGAGCGAGCATTTTCCGCATGGATTGAGTTGTTTGTAGACAAATGGACCTGTTCTTCAAGCTTGCGAACGACGATGATCAGTTCAGCTATGGGCCCAGTGGGTTCAAATCCAGCATTAGGAGTCCCTTTCTCCACGGCACTCAAACGGGTGGCAATGGTTGTTTGGTCGATCCTGATAGCCATCAATTTGGCTTCAAGCTTAGCTAGGGAGGCTACCAATTGGTCCAAAGTTTCTTGCATTTTCTAGCGTCTGGTTACCGGTGGCCTGTCTGTAAGAATACCGCGTAATTAGAAAAGTTGCTTCGGAACTCAAATTCACCAAGGCATAGGAAATAGCGCGGGAGGAGAGACGACTCTGGTTTGACTCGGGTTAGACTCTCCTAAGAAAAATGTGTAGGGTACGATTCTCGGAGTGACTATGATTTATCGCTCAGTCGGAGAATAGCCCCCAAGTAAGACTAAGGTCTCAGATAGGACTCAGATGGTGTGACATCTAAGTGACTCGAAAGTGAGGTACGTGAGACGACACGTGTAGGACATGACTTTTAGAGCCACCGTGATTGATCGCTCTACTGAAGGGTAGCCCCCGAGTGAGGAAAAGCCTGAAAAGGAAATGACTCAGAAAGGACACCTAGACGGGTGACTCGTGAAAGGTGGGCCTCCCTTAGGATCCGGCTAGTGGGCCGAGTCCTGTTCGAAAGAAGGTCCACGTGAGACATCCCCAGACTTTGGACTCGATTGTGTAAACGGGCCTTCCCTTGTAGAAGTATGTCCTACGTAGGTGGGCCTTGCCTTAGTCTAATAAGGCGAACTGGGATAGGGAAGAAACTCGTGTTCTAAGATCGACAGAGTTTCGACGCTAAAGACTTCGACGACTTACGACACGACCCGACACTGCTAAATACGGGAAGTCCTAAGAAGAGGAAGGTTTTGAAGAGGGATTTGTAGAAAATCCGAAAAAAATCGATGGAGGGGGCCCAATTTTTTGAAAATAAATAAAAAACGTATCGGGCCTCAATTTTGAAAGTTCGAAAATATTTTTGAGTTTTGAATTGGGTAGAATACCGGCTAGAAATAGGCTATTTTGACTAAAATCATAAGTCCTAAATTCGTTATACTTCCCGGGTTTTGAAATTGATATCTTGAAAAAGATATATTTTTTGAAAAATTGACGGTTTTCGAAAAAACGACCTTAGAAACCAAGTAGCACATAGTCACGCAAACATTATAACGACGCCATGTATGCGTTACACTAAGTCTCGGTCGGTCTATAAAGGGTCTATACCAGTGCACATAGCCTATCCGTTAATCGGGACGGACTCTCTAAGTCGTGTTGAGCTTAGAACATGCCGCGAAACCCATACAAATCGACTATGGACACCTTTGACATATCCATATTGGAGTACATCATGGTATAGTGGGACGTCGGTCACTAGTACCGGCTCGGGAAAATATAGGGTTATGCATGAACCGTAAAACTAAAACGCGTATTGTACTAGTCAAAAGATTTCTATTCGAGTCTCACCCTGAGGATGCCGATGGTAAGTCACGCATCAGTTAATCCCCAGCGGAGTCACCAAATTGTGGACATGACATAGGTCCACCCCGACGCGGCCACACGCAGGTTTGGGGAGGCGAATAAATCTTCATATGAGATGGGTCGAATTGAAATTTGAATCGAAGTGGAGTCGCCACCGAACTTTGTGGGAGTTCGGGCCCGTTCGAACCCACTCTACGTCGTAGTGGGCCATGCACAAAGTATGGCCCATTTCCGACGTCAGAGTTTATTGGGCTCGTCCCTTTGCATTTGATACCGATACCGACATTATCGGATACCGTGTATTGAATGACTCTCGTGCGCCAACGGTTTCGGGCATCCGGAAACCGAGGTTCTGAGTAAGGGGTGAGGGTACGTGTTGGGAAGTTCACAAAGAACACCCAACTCCGCCCGCACATTAGCGGCCTCTACTAAGATATCGTTTGACTCTTTAATACGCGCGTTAGTAGAACGCTAAAATGATATTCAAACAGTGTTTTGCCTAAACATGTGAATAATCGAAGGGGTTGCTAAGTCGATTTAATGCATCTAATACTAACGTCAAAGTTATATTTAGCATGCGGGTTCATTTTAGTATAATAAAATAAACAACGAAAAATAAATCGACAAAAGAACAAACGGTTAGTAACGGTATAACGATAACGGTTTGCACGAAATATAAGATGCTATAGAATAATGTAAATATGATGCATGGTTTTGGAAAAGTAGTACGACACGTGATAGAATTAACACGTGTTGACCGAAGTCATAAAAATATTATTGAGACTCGAAGGACGTTATAGGACTCATGGTTTGACGTGATAAAGGTGCACTCGATCGAGTCATTGAGGGACTCGACTGAGTGTGCCTCGGAAAATGCTTCTGTCCAATATTTGAGGTGTCACTTGACCGAGTCATGGCGTGACTCGACCGAGTGAGCAGCCACTCGATCGAGTCATTGCAAGACTCGACCGAGTGGTTCTCAAAAGAGCCATCTGCCTCGGTTTTGGGGTGCCACTCGATCGAGTGGGCTAGGCACTCAATCGAGTGCCCCCTGTACGAACTAGAGTTCGCTTTGCAATTTACTATTGATTTCGAAATTGTTTTTTTGATTTTAGTAAATTGATGAATCGGGCAAAAATATTGTACGATTTATGCTCGATTCGGACTTTGATACTCATTGTATCCGATTTTCGATTATTAAATCAATATCGAATATTTAGAGTTAAATCTAAAAAAATATGTTTGTAAGTCGTTTTAAATTAAACTAAAACGATATAGGTTATCTCCGAGTTAATAGTGTCGTAATTAATTCTATCGAATTATGACAACTATTTTAGCATCAACGAAAATCGTATTAGTTAAATTAATTGACTAAATCATTTAAATTCAACATCCAACTATTGAGTTGGTATCAAATCTAATAGATTGACGCTTTGTATTTATTTGAATTAAAAAACCTTGATTCCCTCCGTATCCCGATATCACGATAAATCCTTACAGATTGTGTGATGTCGGATCCACATCAATGGGTTTCGACTCAAAATAAAAAAAATGTTTTACTTGAAATAGTTAGGAAAATCGATGAATATGCGATAAATGATAAAATAAGAAAACTATTATTGACGTTATCTCGCCTCAACAATCAAGCGATCGGGGTGTCGGGATAAGCGACCGTCAACATCGGGTGCGTTACCCTGGTATATTCGGATTTCCTTATCCCATCATCACTCACGCTCGACACGAATCGACGAGTAATTTAATGTTTTATACTAATAATATTATAGATATTAGATGCGAAAAGAAAGATAAAAAACGAGAAGAAGAAGATTGCGCGAGAGAGAGGAGAAGAGAGAAGAACGGGATTTTGCACCCTCAACCTACATGTTTCTTAGTCTCGGATATAACTCGCTAGTTGTGGCTTTGGCACGGGAGTATCGAGGTCGATGTAGGTTAAGTTATGGTGGTTTAGGGTTCCTATATGCTAGGGTTTAAGGTTGAAGATGATGAGTTGTAATGGGTAGAGATTAGGGTTGTAAGGGATTAATTAGGGTTGTAAAAAGATGTGTAAAGTTGTTAATTGTATGCAAGAGGGGGTGTATATATAGGAAAGGCTTCCCCTCCCCGTCTAGGGTTACTCGACCGAGTAGCCCCCTGACTCGGTCGAGTGGCCGAAGCACCTGCAGCCGGGCCTGCTTGAGGGCCCACTCGATCGAGTGGGCTGACACTCGATCGAGGTTGATTTTGTGAGATTTGTACTCCGTAAAAAGCCCAAGCCAGAAACTAATGATTTCGAGCCCATATCCGAGCGCGTAGAAACACGTTTGCGTCCTATCATCATCGGGTGTTTTTTGGGAACCGCTATAGACACCTAGCGGCCAAATGTGGGTGTCTACAACCACCAAGGCGAACATCTATCTCACCACCCAAGTTGTATCGAGTTGAAATTCCATGTTATCATTGTGGGAAGTATGACCATGATTCTGATCTTTCGGCTAGAGAAGAGAAGGTACATCGAGTTGATACTCAAGGAACCTATGAAGAATCTCACACAAGCAATCCTAATTGGAGAGTCGGGTTTTATTCCATGCCAACCCGAGAATCATATCCTTGCCAAGATCATACAATTCCAAGAGCCCCCAATCAAAGGGTTTATTCTAATTCCTATGGGTTCAACCATCAACATAGATTTCCTCATGAAAATCACAATAATCAAGGCAATTACTATTATGGTCCTTCTTTTGGATTTCAACCCCAATGTAATCAAGGCCCCCCAAGGTATACTCAAGGTAACTCTCAACCTTCTTATGATATTCAAGGAACACTCAAGTATTTATTGGAAGAAAATGCATCAAATCGAGCTAGAATTGAAGCTTTAGAGGCACGTGCCGCCTCGCGAGCTCGATTTTCCCATGAACTGACCTATCCTTCCAATTATGCGTCCGTGAATGCCATAAAGATAGTGAACAACAAAGAACCAGTGAAACCCTTTAACCCACAAACCTCTACATCTCATCCCTCAATCATCCACTTTGATGAGAATGTAGTTAGGGACATAACCGAGAAACCAAAGAGAGATCCCTCTAAATACCTCGTAGGAGACCTCACTTATGTGATAGAACAAATCCCCTTGGAAGCCATGAATTTGATGTCTAGAATCAATGTGCCACCTTTGAACGACATGCCTCAAGTCCCTTCAAGTAACCAAGCTTTGGAAAGAATAACCTTCACTGATCTGCTCAAAAATATCGACACAAGCCCTTCCATGCCTACCCCATCTGAGTATATTCGGGACATTATCTTGAAATCTACCATGAGGGAAGAAGTTCCTGTTTCACCAAGAGTTACCCTGAAGGTTAAAATCCCCATCAAACTCGGTGATCCTGGTAGTTTTTCCATACCCTGCTCTATAAACCATGTCTTAATAGACCGAGCTTTGTGTGACCTAGGCGCAGATATCAGTCTTATGCCCTTAGCCATTGCCCAATCTATCAACATTAGGGACATGGGCCATTTTCTATTGAATGTATGTCTATATGGCCGATGGGACTACAAAAGAGCCTTATGGGTTAGCTCGCAACCTCATGGTCAATGTGGAAAATCTGTACATCCCTACCGACTTTGTCATTCTTGATATCCCTATAGAAGAGCGAAACCCCATTCTCTTTGGGCGGCCCTTCTTAGCCACTGGTGGGGTGATCATTGATGTGAAGAGAGGGCGATTATCTTTCAATGTTGCTAATGACATAGTTCAATTTGTAATACCCGCATTCCTTCCTCAAAATTCTTTTGGCGGGGAACTATGGAATCAAATGGTAGAATTCCCCTCTAATGAAGAACCATCCATTGAAGATCTCGATTATGATAATAAGAAAGATGACGGTGCACTATTCATACTTGGTCCTACCTCCGAAGAAGATATTCCAGAAGAGTTAGCCATGCTTCTTGAGGTAGCACGACTTATGGGTTTGCCGGAGCTAAGAAGAGAATTCAAGATTGGTAACATTGAGTTTGAAATTGAGACCCAAGACCCTCCAGGTTGCTTAGCAACCCCACTTAAGCTTGAACAATTCTATTCAGTTTGGTGGTGTCCACAATAACCACCTTGTAAATATTTTGTATATTCGTACCCTTTTTATTTTTTCTCGGACAATAGCTTTTGGGTTTTTCCTTTGGAGCTTGCTTCTAATGATTTTTGCAGGAGTTGAGACAATTTCTTTTGGAGTATTTGGGATGATCTACTATGATTATGAAAACTTTTCTCCATGTAATTTAATGCATGGATTGAGAAGAGTGGCCATATTGAAGATTTAAAGTTGGTTTGGACCGGGTCAAAGTAAATTTTTCACGGCAAAAAGCTTATTTTGAGTGGAAAAATCGCCGGGTGAAACTTCACCCGGTGCAATTATTACCTAAAGTCCGTCGAGTGAAATTTCACCCGATGGCAATTGTGCTGAAATGCTAAAGCTGGAGAAAAAATCCGTCGGGTGAAACTTCACCCGATGAAATCTCATCGGGTGAAACTTCGCCCGACGGTAAATTTATTCGCGACTTGGAATTGACGGAATTCCGTCGGGTGAAACTTCACCCGATGGAATCTCATTGGGCGAAACTTCGCCCGACGGTATATTACGTGAAATTTACGATTTTTTGTCTGAAGACCGTCGGGTGAAATTTCACCCGATGGTAACCACCGGGTGAAACTTCACCACGCGTCAGCTATACCCCAACCCAACCTTCCTTTTATTCTTCATTTCACCCTTTTCCTCTCTATCTCCTCAAAATTAACCTAAAAAACCCCAAAACCCCCAAATTCTACCACCTTAATCCCTTCTAATCCTCCATTTTCTCAACCAACTTCATATCTAATTCCACCATTTTCATCCTTATCGAATTCCTAACACCTTTTAGGAATTATCTTTTGAGAAATTGACTCAATTTTGACAACCCCAAACCCTAACCCAATCACCAATTTCAATCATCAATCATGAGAGGATTTAAACAAACCGCAAGGAAAAGGTTTTCATCTGTGTTTAATCGTCGTTTGGATTCATCGTCTTCGTCACATTCGGAGGAGCCGGTCGAGTTCCAAGAAGATCCTACTCTGATGCCGGTTCAAGTGCAAGGCTCAGCCCCACGCGAACAACCTGTTCCGTTCGAGGTACGCTACCCGACCATTCATCGTAATTTTTGTCATTCTGAGTCTGGTGTCTGTTTTGCCAAGAAGTCCCACTTTGAAAAATTTATTTTTTTTTGGAATTGTCATCTCGAGCCTACTCGTTGGGCGGCTCGAGATGTTCTTGAGCGTATGGGTATTGAATCGCAGGTCCGAGCGATGTGCCAAAATATTGGACTGATAAATTTTTATACCTCAACTGAGGAAACCTTTAGAAACTTGACCTGTGAGTTCTTTGCGACTTATGAGCCGAGTGTCGATGATGACACTACCGTCTCTTTTCAGTTGCGTGAGACTCTTTATGTCTTGTCTCTTAGAGATTTTGGCGGATTGCTCAGCCTACCCACTTCTGTCTTAGGAAAACCTCGGGCGGGGCAATCTAGAGAGGAAAAATTTAACCGTGATTGGTTTTGGTTTAAGATTTCCCATCAGAGGACTTTCCAAGGGGGTAAAATGCGTTCATTCTCTATTCGGAACCCCATCCTCAAATATTTGGCACGTATCATAGCCAACTCTTTTCTCCCAAGGTATGATACGAACCATAACTGTGGTGCTACGACCGTACAACTGCTTGAGGATGCCTGTCTGAACAGAGGCCCTTCTATTGACATGTCAGAGGCTTTAGCAACGCATTTTGCCTAGGTTTCGAAGGGCAACTGCAAGAACATCTCTTGTGGTGGCGTGGTTACAATGATAACTAGAGCCTTGGGCGTAGATTTTAGTAGCATGGCACCAATGGTTGGAGTGGGGAACTTTTTAGACGAAACTTACTGCCCTTTTCTGGTTTGGCCCCAAGGAAATTATAACAGTTTGTTTTTGTGCAAAATTACTAAGTTGCGAGCTATAACAATGCCTAATATTGAGTGAGTTAGGCTCGATGTTGAGGAGAATTTCGGCATGCCGAAAAGGACAGGGGAGTATATTCGGGATAATACCCGTGGTAAGTTTTATCAAGTTAATTACCCTGCTGGACCTTTAGACTATGGTGACGACGAGGTCGTGGGAGAGGACGTGACGGAGGAGGAACCGGAGGTCGCAACCTTCCGGAACGAGGGTCAAAGAGCATTACCTTCTTCATCCCATGGACCCTCTTCCTCCCACCAGTCCGAACCACAGACCTCTTAGTTTTTCACCCCCGATTTCACTGACTTTACCCCGCATAGACACTCCACTTTCACCCAGTCTACCCCCAGTTTTCAGAAGGATGTGAACATGAGTCCTCCGAGACACTCTTCGTTCTTCGGATCGGAGGACTTCTATAACCAGTGGGGGGAAGTTTATGATCGTACTCGTTAGACTTGGGAGAACTCGACCACATCACTCAGTTTGGCCCAAAGTGCCTATAATGTAGCTCGGGATGCGCGCGATACTACGCATAACTCCTACACGTACGCTAGGGACGTTTTTTAGTACGCCCGGGACAGCTACGAGATGGTCAGGGACGCTGCTAGGGATGCCCAAGCAGCGAGGTTGGCGGCGGAGGAGAACCAGAGGATGTTGCAACAACAGCAACACTACTTTGATCGGTTCTTTGGTATACCTCCGCCTGGGTCTTATTACCAGCCACCTCGTCCCCAGGGTCCGATGTGAGTGGTTGAGTGTGCTGGTTAGTGTGGGGGGGGGGGGGGTGTCGGGTGTTGGTCGTTGGTTGTCGTTTCTCTATTGTCAGTAATTTTTGTCGGTCTCTGCAGCGCCAGTTTTGGTATGATTGTTGGTTATTGGTTATTTGTCGTGATAATTTTTGATGGTTTGGTAAGTTGTCAGCCCCTCTGTGACCCTACTTGGGTCGTTACATACGTGAGATTTTATTGCAGGTGCCTTGGAGAAGAAGGACCTGATTTTTAGCTTCCGGTATTAGGTGACGTGACTACACCAAGACCAAATGAAAAATCCAAATTCTTTCCTTTCTTTTAGTTTTACCGATTGTTGTGGAATCGGGGCGAGGTGACGTGATTACACTTACACCCTTTTTCCCTCTCGGTTTTTCTCATTTCTTTTCATTTTCTTCTTTTATTTTATTTTCGCCTTATTTTATTTTATTTTCTTCATTTAGTTTCATTTCATTTTCTTATTTAATTTTATTTTCCCATTCTTCTTGATTTTCCTCTTTTGCTAGGGTCTAAGTGACGTGATTACACCTAGGCCCGCCACCTTCTTTTCTTTATTTTATTTTATTTTTCTCCGTTCTGTTTTTTTTTCTTTTCTTTATTTTATTTTAATTCACTTAATTTTGACAAACACAAAAAAAATCGAAAAAGCATAAAAATTTAAAAAGATTTTTCGTTCTTTTCTCTTTTCGTTCTTTTTTCGATTCTTTCCCCTACTCGTGCATCGAGGACAATGCACAGTTTTATTGTGGGGGAGGAATCTACTATCCTTTTCTTCCTTTTCTTTTTCATTTCTTTCCTTAAAAACCCAAAAACCCGGAAAAAAAAATCATTTTCTTTTCATTTTAGTTTTCTTTTCATTTTCATTTTCTTTTTGTATCACTTGTATTGCTTTGCATTCTCCTTCTTGCAGGTACACCACCAACCATTTAGCATGGGTACGTAAGGTAGCGAAATTGAAGAGCGCTCGCTAATATCCTCTACCTTCGCTTTTTCCCATTCTCTTATTTGTATGGGAGTTTGGGCTTGTATGCTTTTTGGAGGTTCACTTGGTGAACATTTTGGAATTGGGGGTCGTTGTGGTTGTGTTGACTTGATGGAGTTTGGAGTGCTTGGTTATACTTGTGTATTTGTTTTGTTCATTTTATGTTTTTGTTCTTTTTGTGTTCTTTTTCATCTTTGTATGGTGTGTAAGGTAAAGTTTTCAAAAACTCAATTTTGAGTTTAGGCCGAGTGTTTATTACTCCCTTGTTAGGAACCCTTTTTGATTTTTGGACATTATTCTAGTAGAATGACCTTGAACCAATTTTTGCATTGAATTTTTACCATGAGTCCGTCTTTTCTACTAGGAGTCTACATCGGGATTTGTATTTGACCAATTTGATCACCCGTGGAGTGATAAGGCCTTGGTTACCGTTTTCCGTTCTCTTAGGTGACCTTACTTGAGAAGCCATTTTTAGTCCAAATTTCAATCTTTTTGTGGGTTCAGAGGAGGTGCACACCCGACTAGCCTATTTAGCTACCATTCATACACATCCACAAATAAGTTTGCCAAAATATGTTTTACCTTAATCTTGAATGCACCATCTAGTAAATTATGGGCTACTCAAAAGTAAAAGGGGAAAAATGAAGAAGAAGAGCATGAAAAAAAAGCCCTCAATCAAAATAATTGGGGAAAGGAAAGAAAATCAAAACTTCGAAAAAGATTCCCAAACCCAAATACACCATTTGTTGACTATTTACCATGAAATGCCTACTAGAGGACCGAGTCTCGAGGAAGGAAAATAGCGGTAATTAGTCAATCCCTACCATTTTGCAAACACTTGTTCACTTTTTGTTTGGTCTAATTGGCTTTCTCGAGTTTGGGACGATCCTCTAGGCTTGGCTTAATTAGGAGATGGGATAACACTTACCTACAGTGCTTACTAACTCATGGTTCTCACCTATCCACTCCATCTATCATCCCGTTGTAGGCATCTTTAGTGGAATTAGAAGGACCTTGGTAAATTTTCAATGTTCTTATTGTTTGATTGTCATCCTGTTAGGATTTTGTCCATGTCAATTTGGGTGACTAACTTGGTAGTGTTCTCACTTGTCTTGAGCTTAAATTTGGTGCTTTACTCGCCATTTCAATGAGAGACTCGGCAATTTAATTTCTCTTTGGATGCGCCTATCTTTTCGTGTGTCCTTTTTGTTTTATGTGTTTGTGTGTGTGTTAGTCGCATCCCCAATTTTGAGCAAGACCCGACTTGCCTTGCATGGAAGTACTCTACCTCATGGGTATCTCGATGTGAGTTGAAGGGACGGAGTGGGGCCGTTAATTTCCCCCGTATCGGCTTAGCATAGTCTAGCTTAGTAGTAGTAGTTAGTTTCTTTTTGGGTCTTTGCTCGAGGACGAGCAACGGTTTAGTGTGGGGGATTTGATACGTGCTAAATTTAGACATTTTTTCCTTCTATTTAGACGTTTTGCGAGATTAGAGTGCAATTATCGCCTTAGTTTGAGTCTTTCTCGCATTAGCGTCCCTCTTGTGCGTTTTACGTGTTTTTGGTAGTTTTTCTATCAATTTTGATAGGAGTTGACACCGAAAGCATGATCGAGCTTCCACGAGCACAAGAGAGGGGAACACCGTCCCAAGAGCCAAGCACTAAAATTAAAGCTCAAGCAATCTGATCAATCGACAAAGAAAGAGACCAGAAACGAGGGCAGAAAACCATCGGGTGAAGTTTCACCCGATGAGATATCACCGGGCGAAGTTTCGCCCGACGACATTTTACCTCCTTGAAGATCTTCGAGAAACGTTCACCACCGGGCAAAATGACCAGGCGAAACTTTCACCACCGAGTGAAGTTTTGCCTGACGGTAAAGGAGCCCCGAAATGTGCATATGGGAAAGAGTTTTCACCCGGAGGTACTAGCTCGTGGATGCCCTTTAATCACGGGGCGAAGTTTTGTCATGTGAAGATGCATAGGGTGAAAGTCTCATTAAGGAAGGATGATTGGATTTGGGCCTTAGTTTATGTGACCCATTAAGACTGTGTATATATAGTTAACCCTAGTTTCTTACATTCATGACTGAGATAATGCCTCATTAGTTAGATCTCCATTTTCTAGTAGTAGCTTCCATGAGAGAAAACTCCATTAGAATTACCATCTTTTCTTAGTTCAATTTCATCTTCTTAGTCTTTAGTTGCTTCCTCAAATAGATTATTATCTTTTGTAGTAGATCAAGACTACTCTTTCAATCTATGTTAATCTTCCATTTTTGAAATCAAGTTTCTATCTTTGTTGAAGATTTGGTTTTTTTTAAAGATTAAAGGGGTTTAGCAAGGATTTAGTGACAAGATTCTTGTTCTTCTTCTTCAAGCTTCATATTTAGTTTAATCTTCATCTTCTTCCTTTGAGTTTTCTTCCATAGTTGGTACCTTCATTTCTCCTCTCTCCTTCTTAATTAGTTTCCTCTTTAGTTTCTTCTTACTCTATTGTTTGCCTTTGCTTTCTTTGTGTTTAAATTGTGTAAATCTTCATTGTTGGTATTTCCTTGTTTTCTCTCTCCTTTGTTTATTCCCATCATTTTCATTTCTAGTATTTGTGTTCCTTTCTTCATTTTGTCTTGTTGTTTATTTTTTTCTTTATTGTTGTTTTGTTAGTGTTTTCCTTATTATTGTGTTAAATTACTTTTCATTCCTCTTGATCAATATGCGTTACATTTCTCTTAGCCTCCTTGTTATTTATTTTGTTATGCCTATTATGACTAGTGAGTAGATTTTAGTTAGGGGGTTAGGGGAGGAAGAACTTTAGATTTGGGCCTTGGTTTTATGGGAATTATTGTATTTTGTGGCGATTTGTCTTGCACAAGATTGTTGTGTTTTTGTTGACTTAGCCTGATCAACTAGGTTACTTTTGACTCACTTGAACCAATATGGGGAAACTCGAGGTTTGGGTAATCTTGCCTTGAGACCTAAGCTTCCTCGCCGCGAAAGTGAGTTTAGGCTAGGTTGGGTAGGGAAATCGAAAGGTGGATCCTCCCTTTATCGACCTTGTAATGATTTTTGTGATTCCCGTGTCCTTATCTTCAGTTTTGACTTCCCGACTCCCCCTAACGCCTTTCTTTATCCTTGTTTCTCGTCTCTAGTTATTTAACTTGTTCAATTAGTTTACTCTACATACCTTGTCCCAACCCCCCTTTTTAGACCCCAATCGCAATTATTCCTAGACTTGACCGATTACAATTCACTGTCTCCCGGAGGTTCGACCCCGACTTACCACTGCTATATAGTAGCTAGTTGGGACTATAAATATTGTTTGCATGCGTGTCAGCGACATCGCGCATCACTTATCTCCCCATAAAGATGGGAAATTTGTTTCATTAAAATGACAATCATCGAACCTTGCAGTGAATACATTGCCTGTCATAGGTTCAAGATATCTTATGATGGAGGGACTTTCAAACCCAACATAAATTCCCAACTTTTGTTGTGGACACATTTTAGTCCCATTAGGTGGGGAAATAGGAACATAAACAACACACCCAAAAGTTCTTAATTGTGCAATATTTGGTTCCTTTCCAACTACTAACTGCATTGGCGATATTACATGATTAGCAGTAGGCCTAAGTGATTATATACTTTTATTCCCTCGATTCCGTTGTCTTTTCCGGTTGGAATGCGCTCTTTAGAGCCATTTTTTCTAACATTTTGCCTTGAGTGAGAGTTTTTGTAGATTTCACATAATTTCAGATTTCTATACGCATCTACACTCATATCTGGTTAGAAGAACGATCCCGGAACGAGACCCGTGCCATAAGTCATTTAGGCGAAGAAGTTGAGACGAGTTGATTCATTGGGCCATCAGAAGCGGCCCAACCCATGCTTCAAGTAGGATGTGTGCGCCACCCTGCCGAGGGCAGACCCCCTGTGGGCCGGCTTGATTGACTTGCTCCTTAGATTTGAAGATTTTAAGCTTAATTTAAGATGTGCCTCGACCCCTGTACCCGACCGGCCCCCTGCCGACTGGCCGGCGTGCGCACCCAGTTCATTTCGCCACTTTTCTATTTAACCAAGGAGGAAATTGTAGGAGAACTACTTTCATTTTACTCAGAATATTTTTACAAAAACTTGTACGTGACTCGTAGCATTCCAGAGACGGTTTTCGATCGTGTAATCCGATTTCGGTACTTTCGTTTATGCAATTATTAGTTTTATATTTCAATCTTTAGCGTTGATCACTTGGTTCGTGGTAATTTTCTCTATTTACGATTTGTTGTTCCGTTTAGGTTACTAGATTCTCGATTGTTTATCATTAGATTTATTTACCTTTTTTTATCATGAATTATATACATGCAATTTGTTGTTCCGTAATTATTATGAGTAGCTAATTTTCTCGCTAGGGTTGAGGGGATCGATGGGTTATTACATGATTTTGCTACTTCGATATTAACTCATAATCGTGCTAGTGTCATTTTCGCATGTTTTATTTGGTGTTTAATCTGTTAAAGGCCACAACTTTTTAATCCGATTGGGAAATTCTAGTTCTTGTGCGAAAGCCGAATTGGGATTAGATCACGTGCGATTTGAGCGAGACAAAGCATGAGAATCTAGGGAAAATTAATTTTCTTGTTTTTAACAAGATGAAAGAAGAAGTATTGTTGAGAAATGGATACTTTTCCCATATCATTTTGCTTCGAGATTTTTGGCGACATGGTTCTTCCCATTAGATTAAAGAGAACTTTGTGGGAAAGATGGAGTTTGTTGGCCTCAATTGTGCCAAGTGCACTTGCTTTGGGGTTAAGGATTTTTGAGATCTGTTCAGGGGTAGCATAAGGGAGAGTGACCCATGAGGATGAAGGCAATATGTCGAATCCAGTATTTGGAACACCCAAAATTCTGGCTATATGGTCAACAGTAAGGGTGAGGGATTTTTCGTTCACCTTGGCAGTAATTTTGCGGGTAGCAGTAAGTTTCATCGTGGCAAAGAACTGAAGTACTTCCGAAATAAACATAGGTTCCTTCATTTGAACCAAATCAACCCACCCCTGAGTCTCTAAAATTGGCCTAAAGAATGAGAAAGCGGGAGAGGAATCATACCATTCGAGCAGGAAAACCCTTGAAGTACGAATTGTGTAGTGGTCAAGGAGGAACATGCACTTCTGAAAAGTGGCCGACGGTAGATTCAATGCCGTGAGTTGCTTGATTACGGATTTCTTGTCCCATTTTTTCGTTAACTCGACCGGATCATCGGGTAGTAGATAGTTTACCACCGATTTACCCTTCCCTTTTCATATATGGAGGGGGCCTTTTTGGATGTGGTGATCTCAGACACGACATCTTCAACAGGAGCTTCCGACCCAGATTTGTGAGAGACAGTCGGTTGACCCTTAGGAACGGGTTTAGTTGACACGGTTTTTTTGGAGTCAAGAATGTTGTCCACCATATTTTTTATGATACCGGAAGGGGATACAGACCGATCTTTCGATGCGGAAGGGGCAGTCGGAAGAGCAGGGGCATTCATAGTGTTTTTCCTTCGCTTATTCTCCGGTGATTTGTCAATAGCAGACACTGTGATAGGAGTTGGGTCAGGCGAGGTGGGAGCCTTGAATATGGACCCCTTAGAAGGAGCGGTACTTCGAGTTCTCTTTGCTTTTCCTTTGCTTTTTAGGGTCGATATGAGAGCATTATCTCGGGAACCATTCGATTTTTCCTTTGGTGAAGTAGGGAGAGAGGCTACAACATCCACGAGGGAGGGATCTATGGTGGCTAGTGGAGATATATGGAGGGGAGTATTGAGGGAAGTTCTAACCATTATTTTTGTGTTTTTGATTTTTGAGAGAGAAAGGAAAGTAAAGAAAATGAAACATTGAAGAGGGAGGAAGAAGATGACCAAAGCACTCAAAGAAACGTAAAACCTTTTTTTTTTAATCGGGAAACCAACCCAAAATTAAAAATAGAGAGAGAGTGTGTGTGATAAGAAACGTGATGATGGTGATGATGACTTGGGGAAGGAGGGACTTAAATGAGGAGGAGAGAGGGGATGTTGGAAGAAGATATTTAATGTGAGGGGGTAGGCAGGTATTAGGAAGAGGGAGGAGTTAAAGGAAGGGTATGAAGCTTTTTAGGGGTAAAATATAGGTAGAGGTAGGGATTTATTTAGAGGGTAATGTGTAGTGTTGGATAATGAAGGAAATGGTTAATAATGACGGAAGAACTCAAATGGTCAGTAGCACATTAACACTAGTACACAATACACATACAAATCACATACTTAAGAATATATTATACAACTAGAATAAGGGAATACGACTCTTCTAACCAATCATGCGAGGAAGCAAGTAAGCACACGGAATTAAGTTGAACAATTAATCAAACCAAGTTCAAGTCGAAACTTTTCGAATTGGTCTCTTGCTAACGGTTTAGTAAATATATCGGGTATTTGGTCTTCGGTATTGCAAACAAGAAGCTTAATATGACCCTTTTCTACATGATCTCTAAGAAAATGATGACGGATAGCTATGTGTTTAATTTTGGAATGTTGAATCGGATTTTTGGAAATATTAATCACACTAGTGTTATCACACATAATGGAAATGGAGTCAAAAAAATATACCATAATCTAAAAGTTGTTGACGTACCCACAAGACTTGAGAACAACAATGATCGGCACTAACGTACTCACTTACGGTCGTTGAGAAGGCAACCTTGTTTTGCTTCTTGGAGCCCCAAGAGTTGAGACACAAGCCCAAGAAGGTGGCAACACCGGATGTACTCTTCCTATCGACCGTGCACCCCGCATAGTTTGCATCGGTATATTCTATAAGATCAAAAGGACTATGTGAGGGGTACCATAAGTAGAATACTTGTGTTCCAACCAAATACCGAAGAATTCTTTTTATGGCCTTGAAGTGAGATTCTTTTGGATTTTCTTGGAACCTAGCACATAAACAAACACTAAATAGTATATCGGACCTACTAGCGATTAAGTAGAGTAACAAGCCAATCATACCTCTATACACTAAATCGCTAATGTTCTTACCACTTTCGTTTTTATCCATTTTGGATGAAGATACCATGGGTGTAGAGTATGGCTTGGCATTGGTCATCCCGAATTTCTTTTACATTTCCTTTATGTACTTTTGTTGGTGAATTATAATTCCTTCTTTCGATTGCTTGATTTGAAGTCCAAGAAAGAATCCGAGTTCACCCATCATGCTCATCTCAAACTCCGATTTCATTAGATTAGAAAAATAAAGATTAAGAAGTTCATTTGTTGCCTCAAATATGATGTCATCGACATATACTTGGACAACCAACAGTCCATCCGACTGTGACTTTATAAACAATGTCTTATCCACCGAACCTCTTTTGAAAGCATTTTCAAGCAAGAACTTCGACAAGCGGTCATACCGAGCCCTTGGAGCTTGTTTTAAACCATAAAGTGCTTTGTCGAGTTTGTAAACATGTTCGGGATAGTCATTATCTATAAAACCCGGAGGTTGCTCCACAAAGACATCTTCTACAAGATAACCATTTAGAAAAGCAGTTTTAACATTCATTTGAAAAAGCTTGATGTCTTTGTGGGCCGCAAAAGCTATTAGAAGACGAATTGCCTTAAGTCTAGCTACCAGTGCATAGGTTTCATCATAGTCGGTACCTTCTTATTGATTATAACCTTGCACCACTAGTCTAGCCTTGTTCCTTACGATTTCACCGGAATTGTCTAGCTTATTGCGAAAGACCCATTGTTGGGGTTTTAAATACCTAGCAAGCACACGATTATATCGTTGCACTAGAAAGGGTCGGTCCACAAGGAGTGTAGTGATTCCTAATCGCTTTAACTCAAAGTGTTTATCTAAGTCGATAGAAATGAGGTGATGGTAAACTAAAACTAGATGAATAATGATAACTAAAATAAGGAATGACTAAAAAGAAAATAAAACTACAATAAGAAAAAGCGATAGCTAAAGGAATAATGATTGATCAAGAATAAAAAGGGACTAGGGAACGATGTCGCTTTAATTCACCTAAATCAGACCAAAATATATCGAGTATCGAAGGAATCGGGGTCAAGGGCGAAGTTGTATGCGTTCTAGGTCGGCCACCTCCCTCCCGGGTTCGTGTCCGACTAATTTCCCCGTTTACCTCCCTCCCGGGTTCGTAAGACGGAATCCTAAAGTCAAATCCGAGGGTCACTCCCGTGATAAATCTCAAACTGACTCAAGTCAAAAGGGTACGCATACTAGTGTGAAGGATACCAAGCTAGACACCACTCCCGTGTTCGATCTAGTACGATAAGGCAAGATAATGAGGTCAAACCAGTTACCCATCCTAATCGACTCCCATCGATGACCAAGGGACTAGGACCGTCTCAAACCCCTAAACCAAGATAATCCAAACTCCTCAACAACACTTCACCCAATCACCCAATTCGATCAATACAAAACATACAAGAGGCACAATTTAGGCGAATTTAGGCTTCATCGACCCCTAGTGGGTGACTACTCACTAATCATGGCTAAATGAGTGGAATTAAGAGTAAAGGTGGAATCTTTAACTATGAACATTCTTGATAATTGAATTTTACTACTAATCATGGAAAAGTGGGCAAATTCGGGAATTCTAATAGGATAAACAAAACATACACACAGACATGAAAGGAGGAATTGTATCAAAGATAAGCTAAGTAAACAAACAACAAATGAAAAAAAAAAAAAAAAAAAAAAAGAGGAAACGACAAGGAAAGACAAAATTAAACTAAGGATTAGAGTTTACCCAAATGATAGAGAAACAAGGAAGGATAATAATAAAAGAAAATTAATTAAAGCTTGAATCTTGAACAAAGAGGATGAAGATCTTCAAAGAAAAATACTTTTCTCTAGAAAACCCAAGAAATTCAAAAGTAGATCTAGTAAATGATTAAAAGTTGGAAGCCAAAGTGAGAACTAGGCTATTTTTACGTTCTAATTAGGTTACTCAAAAACTGGGTCGAAAACGGAGGAAAATAGAATTATGGACTTGCGCACGGCCGGTGCGTTGCGCCCGATCACTTACACACGGTCGATGCTCCCCTGCCGGAGTTACGCACGGTCAACCGTGCTTAACTCGTCCTTCCTATATTTTCTCGTTTTTAATCTTCTACGCACTTGTTTGGGCTCGAACTCGGTCCATGAGTCTCCTTTTACTCGGGCATGCTCGGGTTTCATCGTTTTCGATACGGAAATGCCCAAAAACAAACAACAGACGCAAAAACCTGTGTAATACAAAAGTTAGGCAAAATCAGCCAAAATGCCTAAGAAAATGCGATAAATCGAGGCTAAACAAACGTCTAAAAGGCGTAGAAATGCGGTCAATAACGGAGTTATCACCCATCTAGTACCGATGACGGTACGATTAGATGGTACAGAGACAAGATGACATACATCATTTCTCTTGAATTGATTGAGCTCTTCTTGTAATCCCCTAAAAATCTAACGCGATACAGTGGCGAAAACACTGTAGAGTCGGGATTAAAACACATTGTAACTATGTCTTAGTAAAATTTTAAATGGTAAAGTCAAACAATAGGCCTTAAATAAAATGGTCAAAATTTTAAACAATCCATAAAAGGGGTTTGAACAATCCATAAGACATAATTATTAAAATAAACAAGCAGGATCCACACTGCTCGCTAGCCCACACCCGGAAACAAGCATACCTGCCATCTTAAAACATAACAGCCACAATCAGTGGGGAGCAACGTCAACGTTCTCACAGCCGTATAACGGGATTTTAAAATTGTAATTACTATTATAGAAAAATAGTAAGAAAAGGGAAAACAGTAAAACATTATAATGAAAATAAGTTTTCAGTGAAAAACTTCACGTATCGAAACAATATAGTAAAAATGAGTTTTCCGAAGAAAACATAAAACATTTGCCAACCTGCAGCCAAATTATATCGATAATAATAAAATAGTCAAAATGACGTTATGGATATTCGGTTAGTGTGCACAAGGCTAGACTTTCACTAGGGATATATTAAAAACTAGTTTCGAGAACTCAGACACCAACTTCACACGCAGCGAAGATCCAAGGTCTGTAACTAGGCAACTCAACCATAATAGGACGGCGACTTATCAATGCGAGGTCCTAGCTTAAGTAATATACATCCCTCCTGGATACCAAATGTATCCAGTTCAACTGACGGCGACTAACACGATGCGATATCTAGCTTAAGGGCACAATGCACAGATACTCCTGAACACCAAATGTATCCAGTTCAACAACCAATGCATCCCAAATGGATACACCAGCCTTATAGTTGATGGCAAAACAGTACATCCTAGACTGTATTACTCTAACCCCACACTTATCCTTATTCCATAACTCCAAAACAAAGTCATTATCGATATTCAAAAGATATAATCATTATAATAATAAGAGAACAAAAGGGAAAAAGGATCGCCTTCCAAAAGAGAAACTTTCAATTTTAGGAAACTTCTATTTTTAGAAACTTTACTAAAAATAGCATCATTTCAAAATAGCAAAAATATTAGTTTATACTAATATAACATTTTTAGTAAACGATATAGATTTATGAAACTAATACTTTCGGCCTTAACGATATTAATTATCAAAATGAGAGCATTTAGATTTATGAAATTATTAAAATATCTTACAAGTGTTTATAAAATGATTACAAATATCTTGAACATTTTAATATTACTAATCATGGTGTTTTAAAAAGTTACAAAGCTAAAATTTCCTAATTATTTTTAGTATCGACAATACAATTATAAATAGGATTTTACGGCAAATGTCAAATTAAATATTTAACGTCTTTTATTTAATTAAACCAATGAATATATTTTGAGTATGTTAAGTGGTGATTTAACTCTTAAAGTTTCAGATTTAAATATTTTCAAAATTGTTGGAAAAATAATTCTTTTAGGTAAGACGAAGCATTTTAACGATAAATCGTAATTTTGTCAAAAAATCATTACTATTAATTAAGGACTTTAATAAATAGTACAAAAATTACGTAAAAGAAAATTTTCCATAATCCTTAAACTCGGTTTTTAAGGGGGTTTTCTCGTTAATCGTTTAATCTCGACAATAACGATTAATAAAAATAGTAATTACAAAATGATTTAAGTATTAATATCCAAAAACTATTATTAAACTTAAAAATCATGATTTTTCAGAATCTACCAATTTTCCAGATTTCCAAAATTCCAGATTTAATAAATTCCGTTAAAACCGTCTTTTAAAACTCGTTTTCACAATTAACGATTCCATTAATAAAACTTATCGTTCCTAACATTTTATTAAAGCACTAAAAATTATAAAATTACATTTTATTATGAAACCATCAGAAACATATTTTTTTTCCAGATTTAAATAAAAGACCATAAATCGGGAATTTAAATGACAAACACGGTTTTAACGATAAACGATGATTTAAAGTGATTAATTAATTCATCCACTTAAAAAATCCAAAATATTATGAACAAATTCAGAAAAAAAAATCATAAGAAAGATTTCCCACGTCAAATTTCAGATTAAAATAAAATGTTTAAGTACTAGAACTAAAAATCGACTTTTAATCGTTTTTGTCCGTAAACGGTAATAATTCACTAATCGATATCAAAAATATCAAAAAAAAATACCAAATTATTGAAAAAATCTTCAAAAACCTCATTTTTATAGAATATAATCATATATTACAAGTTTAGACCGAATATTACGATTTTACAAATTATTATGACGATTTAATCGTTAATCTCGTAAAAGCGATAAAAAAAATACCGAAACATGCAAATTTTCAACTTTTAAAAATTTTCCAGATTATATGACATACATATATTGTCAAAAATGAAATATAAAATTATACATGCAATTACACAAATAAAATCACAAAATACCGAGTAACATCGACGTTACCTCTAGTCCAAATCGGAATCGATAATATACTCGTCGGCCTCGAGATCGTCCACAAAACCTACATAACACGAAAATCATGGTAGAAAATACCATGACAAAAACTAAGAAAATCAAGGTAAATAACGATCATAAACGTATCGATTATTAGCTTAACGATAGGATCGGAATAAGGCTTAATTTGACGATAAAAATGATACGATTATGACTCGAATTGGAGCAAGAATCAGCCTTGAGAGGGAGAAGGTGCCACGGCCAAAAAAAGGAGCAAGAAGGATTTTTTTATCCTTATGTTAAATGTAAAAAAATGATGTAAGGAAGTGGATGGTTTCTAATGCATGAATGATATTAAATAATTGATGAAAACTAGGTGGGAAAGTGTTAAAAGTGCCGGCCAAAAGTGAGGGTGAGGGAGAATGAAGGGTTTGATAATTAAGCAATGGTTAAAAGAAGAAAAAGAATATTACGTATTAACGTTTTAACGTAATAAAATGAAACGTATTATAAAACGTAGTAAGGGTGTGACCAGGAGAAGGGTAGGTCCAAAATATGGGGGGAAAAGGCTCAAATAATTTTTAAATTGATAAAAAGAAGAATCGTAAAATAGTTAAAGGCATTTCAAAGCAATTTGAGTAAACCTCGCGATAGAAAATAATTATTTACGAAACCTCGTAATAAAAATCATTAATGGCTAACTTTTCATAATAAAAAATATTTCTAGGTTGAAAATATTATATAAGTATATTTAGACTTTCGTAGGAAAAGGAATAACTTAAATCCGAGCTTAAAAACGTTAATTCATAGAGAAATAGAATTTCTCGCGGAAACATAAATAGTTTACGAAGAAAACCAAATAAATAGATTTAAAAGAATTAAAAATCTTTTAAAATAAAAATAAAAATAAATATCATTAAACTCAAAAATAAAAATAAAGCTTGGAAAATGAAGACACGTAAGGCCGAAATGTGACAGAGTTATGACAGAGTCATAACGGTAAGGATAAAAATGCTAGGAAAAATAGCGGGTGTTACACTTCTTGCATGGCAATTAACCAATCCGCATCAGTCAAGGCGACTGTGATATTTGGAGGTTCGATTTGTGAAACAAAGGCATTGCATGCATAGTAGTTGTTGAAGGAGTGTCCTAACTCCGAATCTTAGGTCACTAGTCAGATTTGAGAGAGGATGTGAGCTTTGATGCTTCCATTTCCTTGGAGTGAAAGCTTCAATTTCCTCCTCGACTGTGACGTCTTCGCTGGAAGTTAACTCCATGCCGGATGTAGAGGACTTTGCTGGTCCTTTCCCTTTAGAGGTTGCTTGAGTAGTAAGAGCAAGGTCAGTATCAGGAGGGTTGTTTGTTCCCCCTGAACTTGTGCCCTCATCAGAATGCAACGTTCTGTCAGTCTGTGGCTCAGCAGCTTCACCATTTTCACCTTCTTGAAGTGTGCCATCATTTTGAACGAGTCTTATTTCAAAATCATCGTATTCCTCATCATTTTGTACGTGCTCAAAAAGACTAGATTTATCAAAAATGACATGCACACTTTCTTCCATAGTCATAGTTCTTTTGTTATAAACTTTATAAGCCTTACTATGACGAGAATAGCCCAAGAACACGACCTCATCACTACGTGGGTCAAATTTTCCTAGATTTTTTTTACCATTATTGTGTACAAAGCATTTGCTCCCAAAGCACCCAAAGTAGGAAATGTTAGGTTTTCTTCCACGTAGCGACTCATATGGTGTCTTAATAATTATGCTTCTTATCATGACTCGATTATGAATGTAGCAAGCGGTGTTAATGGCCTCGGCCCAAAAACTTCTAGGCAACTTACTACAGAAAAGCATTGTTCTAGCCATGCTCTCAAGGGTTCTATTCATTCTTTCAACAACACCATTTTGTTGAGGGGTTCTAGGGGCCGAAAAGTTATGATCTTCTCCATTTTCATCACAATAAGCACCAAAAGATGAATTTTCAAATTCGGTTCCATGATCAGTTCTAATAGACACTAACTTTAGGTCAAGTTTGTTTTGAATCCTTTTTAACCAAATAAGAAATTCATCAGATGCTTCATCTTTGGAACTCAAGAATAATGTCCACACAATTCTAGAGTAATCACCAACAATCACACAAACATACCGACTACCACCTCTACTCCTAACTCTCATGGGATCACATAAGTCAATATGCAACAGTTGTAGAGGTCGAGTCGTGCTAACAATATTTTTGGATTTAAAGGAGCTTCTAACATGTTTGCATTTAGCACATTGCTCACATACATTATCAAACTCAAACTTCATGTTAGGGAAACCATCTACTAGATCTAGTCTCTTAAGTGTATTTAAAGTTTTAGTGCTAACATGCCCAAATCTTTTATGCCACAACCAAGGGTCATTTTTCATTACACTCATACAAGACATAGTTTGACCATTTAAAGTATTCAAGTCGGTTAGGTACATACACATCTTTGACTCTTCTACCTTCAAGAACAACATCGTGAGAGGAGGCATCAATTATACGACAAAAATTAGCACTAAATTCTACCACATTACCACGATCACATAATTGAGAGATGCTTAAGATATTATGCTTTAAACCTTTGATAAGCCGCACATTGTCGACACAAACCGATGAAGACTTACCAACCTTTCCAAGACCTATTACTTCACCTTTCTTGTTTCTCCAAAGGTTACCGTGCCACCATTATATGCTTCAAATGAGAGGAATTTGTTTTTGTCTCCCGTCATATGACGAGAGCATCCACTGTCTAAGTACCAATAGCGGCGGCCTCTTACCAAGCCTTACAAGAAAATCAAGGGTTATTTTTAGGAACCCAAACTTGTTTGAGTTCCTTAGTAACAGTTGGTTTGACTGTGGTTTTTCTAATCCACACTTGTTTGTTCTTTTTCGGATCATGATACTTAAGCTTGCAATCATGGTGGTAGTGTCCAGTTTTACCACAATGATAGCGTATGATGTACTCGGGAAGTGTGACATATTTCCGCTTTCTAAAATCTCTTTTAGAGGGATTGGGGTCGTAAATGTTACAGTCTTCACGTCTGTTCCATTTGAACCATTTTCCACCCTTTTTTCGACACAAATCATCCTATTTGGCGAGAAATTTTAGAACGGTTTGACTTCCTTCCCAAGTCCTATACACATGCCTAGCCTTGATTAACTCATTTATTGTGGTTTGAATGGTCATAGTGAGCGACTCATTTTCGTTAGACACTTTCTTAAGTTTTTCTTCAAGAGTGTCATTTTTTACCTTGAGTTCACCAATGAATTTATCTTTTTGCTAAACTTGACATTCAAGATTGTGAGTGCATGCTTCAAGGTGAAGCATTTTCGGAGTTTTAGCACTAGATTCTAAGCCTTCAATGGTTACGAGTTTTTCGTGGATTTTTCTCAACTCACCTTTGGTGACGTTGAGATTAGTCTTCTCGTTTTCGGTGGACAACTCAATTATTTTAAGAGACTACTTACATTTGGGTTGATTAGACATTTCCGTTTTTAGACTTTGTAGTTAACTCATTAGACTTATTAGTTTTTTTTCAGATTGTTTATCTCTTCTTTAACTTCAGAAGTCACAGTCACACTGTCTGTTGCTTGAAGAGTTTCTTTAAGACGGATGTTTTCAATGGCTGTTTCTTCTATTTCCTCTTGCAGAGCCAAAGACCTTTTGGTTTGGGTACGACACCTATCAAAGAGTCGGAATCATCGGGATTTGCCATGAGACACCTAAGGTGTTCAATTTTGGAGTTAGTATTTTTGGTGAGACACATTTTAACTTCTAACTCTTCTTCTATGGTTTCCTCTTCCTCAGAATCCGACTGTAGACACCCACATTTTGACCGCCAGGTGTCTATAATAGTTCCCGCCAAACACCCGATGATGATCGGACGCAAACATGCTTTAATGGACTCGGATATGGGCTCGAAATCTTGGACATTTGGTTTAGGCTTATTACGGAGTAAAAACCTTACAAAACCAACCTCAAATCCAGGCCCAGTAGGTTGTTTCGAGTCAAATAAGACTAATTTGGGTCGAATCCGGCACCAGGGGCAAAACCGTCTTTTAGGGACCGGGTCAAACCCGGTCAAAGATATTTTTTCCCCGAGACACACAGACCAGTCGTGACACCACACGTCCGGTTTGGACTCAAATACTACAAAAAATCAGCCTCGAAAAATATTAAATAAATCCATTCAAGGATAGAATTCGATCTCAAGTAGGAATTCTATCCGAAAACCAAATCAATTTACCGACCGAGTGTCAAACACTCGGCCAAAACAGCCCCAAAACAGCCGAGACTTTGCTTCCTCACCAAGAAACGGAGTTCTCGTGCCTCTCGACTTCTTACGTTTCCTATCCAAACCGGTATTTCTTGTTGTCCAAGCAAGAGTACCTCTTCTAGTATCAATCGAGGACTTCACCTATAAATAGGACCCTCCGGTCATCTATCAATTACACCAACAATTCATCACACATCTACAATCCATAATCATAACACCTCCGTTACACAACTAATCCCATAACATCCATACATCATCAACATCTAGCAAAATAGCATCGAAATACCGATAAAACAACCCGACGAGACCGATCCCAAAACCGGCCAAAATTCGTCATCTTACACGTCCCAAACCGACACCCTAACTCACCCACATCGTCTCGACGCTCCCGTGCCTAAGCCACTTTCCGACGAGCTCTTTTCCGAGAAAACAAAGCATGTAGGTTGAGGGTGTAAAATCAAACCCGATTCTTCCTCTTTCTCTTCCTTTTTCACGTTTTTTCCGTTTTGTGTCGTTGTGTCGGTCCGTTTTTTTTAATATGGGTCGTTGTCACTTTTTTCTATTTTTCTGATAAACGATATTACAAAAATATTTTCATAAAACAAACGTTCTTAAAATACGATATCGATTCTCTAATCGAATATCGTATCTAACAAGAACTAAATTAAATCTCGTTGATGCTAACAAAATCGTTACATTTTTTTAAATAAAATTCGACGATTTTTATGCGGAGAGAATTAACATTTTTTTTCCTCTTTTCGTTCAAACTCTTTTCAAAACAAACTTTACAAAAGTTTTTTCTAAAAAAATCATTCCGACTATTTGATATCGATTTCATAATCGAATATCGAATACGACGAATATCGAAAATATAAATCGAGTATAAATTAATCTATATTTGTACGCGATTTATAAATTGACGATTTTCGAAAATAAAATCCGGGACAAACTCCCGCGCGAGTCGCGCGCCTCCCAGGCGACTCGCGCGAGAGCCTGGAAGGCCGAGCCTTCTTTTCTTCGTTTTCTCGTTTTTTTATTCTTTCGCCTCTTACATAAAACAGCGACTTTCGCGACATATTTACATATTTCGATAAATATTTTTTCGACTTCGGTCAACACGTGTTAATTCATCACGTGTCAAAAACCTTTTCCAAATCATGCATATAATCGTATTTACATCTTTATTCGATTTATTCAATCGTTACTAACTCGTTTTCTCGTGTTTGTAGCAGTTTATTTTATTTCTATTGTTTTATTAGACTAAAACGAACTTCACATGCTAAATATAACTTTGACGTTATTAGTTTAAGATGCATTAAACGACTTAGCAACCCATTTAATTTTCTTCACATGCTTAGGGAAAATAATGTTTGCATATCATTCCACTATCGAACTAACACGTGTACACTAAAAACGAACGATATCTTAGTAAAGGCCGCTAAGTGTGGGCGGGGTTGGACGTTCTTTGTGAACTTCCCAACACGTACCCTCACCCCTTACTCAGAACCATGGTTTCCGGATGTCCGAATCCATTGGCAACGAGAGTCATTCAATACACGATATCCGATAATTTCAGTATCGGTATCAAATGCTAAAGAATGAACCCGATAAACTCTGACATCGGAAATGGGCCATATTTTGTATATGGCGCACTACGACATAGAGTGGGTTCGAACGGGCCCGAACTCCTACAAAGTTCGGTGGCGACTCCTACTTCGATTTAAAATTCAATTCGACCCATCTCATATGGAGATTCATTCGCCTCCCCAAACCCACGCGTGGCCGCGTCGGGGTGGACCTATGTCATGTCCACAATTTGGCGACTCCGCTGGGGATCAACTGATGAGTCACTTACCATCGGCATCCTCAGGGTGAGACTCGAAAAGAAATCGTTCGATTAGTAATGTACACGTTTTAGTTCAATGGTTCATGCATATTCCAAATTTTTCCCGGGCCGCTTACTTGTGACCGACGTCCCACTATACCACGGTGCATTCTAAATGGGTGCACTAAAGACTACGATGGCGGAACTCGCATGGGTTTTACAGCAGGTTCTAAGACCAACTCGGCTTAGGAAGACCATCCTAATTTGCGAGAAAGTTTTCGTCGTTGGTATAGACCCTATTTCGACCGACCGAGACTTAGATTAAGAGCATACATGGTGTCATTATACTGTTTCCATGACTACGTGCTACTTGATTTACTTGCCTTCTTTTTCAAAAACCGTTATTTCAAAAGCTTACATCTTTTCAAACCTATCCATTTTTCAAAGCCCGGAAAGCTACCGAATTTAGAACTTATGATTTTGACTCAAAATAGTCTATTTTTAGCCGGTATGCTGCCCAAACTTTATCAAAATTTCCAAAAATTCGGCCCGATAAGACTTTTCAGTTTTCAAAAAAATCGGGCCATCCGATCCGACTTTTTCGGGTTTTTCTAAATCCAAATTTCCCTTTTCAAAACCTTCCTCTTCTTAGGACTTCCCGTATTTAGTAGTGTCGGGTCTTGTCATAAGAGTCTATAGCGTCGAAACTCCGTCGATCCTACATCACGAGTTTCTTCCCCATCTCAGTCCGCCTTATTTGTCGAGGCACGGCCCACCTGCGTAGGACGAACTCCTACAAAGGGAAGCCCGTTTACACATTCAAGTCTAAAGTCTAGGGAGAATCTCACGTGGACCTTCATTTGAGCGGGACTCGGTCCACATAGCCGAATCCGAAGGGAGGCCCACCTTTCACGAATCACCCGTCTAAGTGTCTTTTCCAAGTCATTTCCTTTTCAGGCTTTTCCTCACTCGGGGCCACCCTTCAGCAGAGCGATCAACCACGGTTGCTCTAAGGGTCATGTCTTGCACGTGTTGTCTCACGTACCCCACTTTCGGGTCACTTAGATGTCACACCATCTGAGTCCTATCTGAGTCCTTAGTCTCACTTGGGGGCTATTCTCTGATGGAGCGATTAATCACAGTCGCTCCGAGAATCGTACCCTACACATTTGTCTTAGGAGAGTCTAACCCGGGTCGAACTGGAGTCGTCTCTACTCCCGCGCTATTTCCTATGCCTTTGTGTATTCGAGTTCCGAAGCAACTTTCCTGATTACGCGGTATTCTTACAGACAAGCCGCCCTTCACCCGAACCATGACACAACAAGCCATAGACGAGCTGACCGCCTCACTGGCTAAGATGGAGGCCCAACTGACAGCCATCAGGACCGACCAAACCGCCATTGCTACCCGTTTGAGCGCCGTGGAGCAAAGGACTCTTAAGGTCAGGAATGAAACCGCTGGGCCCATAGCTGAACTGGTCAGCGCCGTTCGAAAACTGGAGGAATAGGTCCACTTATCAATGAACAACACTATCCACACGGAAAATGCCCGAGAATATACACCCATTAGTGAGAAACTACCAAAGGATCTCAACTTAGAAGGGTTACCCATATTTGAAGGGACGGAGGATCCATTATTACACCTCCGAGCTTTCAAACAATTCATGGCCGTCAAGGGGGTAAAAGCCGACATGTTCATCAATTTGTTCGGCGCATCCCTCGGGAAATATCCAAAAGCCTGGTTCTATAGGCTTAATGCAAAAAGATTCCCAACTTGGGAAGATGTGGCCACCGAGTTTGCTAAAAACTATTCTGATAATTGTAGACACCCGCATTTTGACTGCCATGTGTCTATAGCAGTTCCAAAAAACACCTGATGATGATCGGACGCTAACATGCTTCTATGCGCTCGGATACGGGCTCAAATCCATTAATCGCTGGCTAACACACTTACAGAGTAAAAATCTCACAAAATCAACCTCAAATCCAGGTCCAGTGGGCCGTTTCCAATCAAATAAGGCTAATTTGGGCCGAAACCGACACCGGAATTAAAACTGACTTTTAGCAATTGGGTCAACCCTGGTCAAAGTCGTTTCCGAGACACATCAAAGCAGCCACTCAAATACAAAAAGTCCAACTCAAGAAGCAAAACCAACAGTCTACCTTCAGACGGGCCATCAGGTCAAGTCCGTCAGGGCACAAAACTCTAGACACCAAAGTACATGGGCAATGCCTATATAAGCAACCCCATGCACACACAATTACACATTTTTTACACATCAAATTCAACCCTAATTCAACTTTTTCACAACCTCAAGAACCCTAATACACATCTCTACACAATCCTAATCAATATCAAATCAAACCCTAATCAATATCAAACTCTCAACACATCAAGACTCAAACCCTAAGCAATTCTACACTAGCAAACCCTAAACCTAATTTTAGGAATCAATCCCGAGCCACCATAACTTAACCTCCATAAAACCTCAAAGACTCTTGTGTAAAGCCACGGTGACGAGTCCGTTCCGAGACAAGAACATGTAGGTTGAGGGTGTCAAAACCCCTTTCTCTCCTTCCTCTCTTTCTCTCGTCATCTTCATCTTTTTCGCGTTTTGTTTGTTTTATTTTGTTCCTTGCATTATAATATCGATAATAACTAATACAAAACACTAAAATACTTATTGATTTTTGTCAAATAAGAGGGGGATCGGAATAAGAAAACACGAATATACAAGTGTACTGCACACAGCGTTGACGGTCGCTTGTTCCAATACCCTGATTATTTGATTATTGAGATAAGTTAACTTAAACAATTTTTTTTTTTCGTTTTCATCATTGTTCGAGTCATATATTTACATTAATTTTCAAAAACAAGCATTATATTTAATAAGTGTCGAAACCCGTTGACGCGGATCTGACATCCTAATCCTTAGGGATTTATTTCGATGTCGGAAAAGCCGAGGGAATCAAGTTTTCATTCAAGCAAAGTGTCGATACGTTAGATCCGATGCCAATTCCGTAATTGGATGTCGAGTCTAATAATCTAATCAAACAATTTAGCCAATTCAATTTTTCGTTGATGCTAACGTAGATGTTATTTAATTCGTTCGAATCATGACACTACAAACGCGGAGGAATATCTATATTGTCTTGGTTATTTTAAACGATTCAAATCTCTTTCTTTTTTTTCACTCTAAGTATTCCATATCGATTCCATAATCGAATATGGGATATGACGAGCATCAAAATTAAAATCGAGTATAAATTGTTCCAAGTATTTAATACCGATTTCATAATCAAATATTGAATAAGACGAATATCGAAAATATTAAGTCGAGTGCAAATTACGCAATATTTGTACGCGATTTAATAAAATCATCAATTTTCCGAAGAAAACAATTTCGCTCTTTTTTATTATTATTCTTCGAACATCATTTTTTTTAGACAAAACATTTTTTTTTAGATCTCGATATATTTTTTTCCTTGACCTCGGTCAACACGTGTTAATCCATCACGTGACCTACTATTCTTTTCAAAACCATGCATCATACTACATTATTCGCAAACTGTTATTATCGTTATACCGTTACTAACAAGTTTGTTATTTTCTTGTTAATTTATTTTGTTTATTTTATTTTACTAAAATGAACTCACATGCTAAAATTCCACTTTGACGTAGAATTAATTGCATTAAATTGACTTAGAAACCCTTTTCAATTCCATTCACATGTTTAGGGAAAATAATCTTTGCATATCATTTTCCCGTTAAACTAACGCGCGTATTGGAAAGTCATTCGAATTCTTAGTAGAGGCCGCTAATGTGCGGACGGGGTTGGGTGTCCTTCATGGGCTTCCCAACACGTACCCTCACCCCTTACTCAGAACCTCGGTTTCCGGATGCCCTAAACCGTTGGCGCACGAGAGTCATTCAATACACAATATCCGATAACGTCGGTATTGGTATCAAATGCAAAGGGACGAGCCCAATAAACTCTGACATCGGAAATGGGCCGTATTTTGTATACGGACCACTACGACATAGAGTGGGCTCGAATGGTTCCGAATGACCACAAAATTCGGTGGCGACTCCACTTCGACCTAAATTTCAATTCGATTTGTTTCATATGGAGATTCATTCGCCTACCCAAACCCGCGCGTGGCCGCGTCGGGGTGGACCTATGTCATGTCCACAATTTGGCGACTCCGCTGGGGATTAACTGATGTGTGACTTACCATCGGCATCCTCAGGGTGAGACTCGAATAGAAATCGTTTGACTAGTACAATACGCGTTTTAGTTTTACGGTTCATGCATAACCCATATTTTCCCGGGCCGGTACTTGCGACCGACGTCCCACTATACCGTTGATGTACTCCAATATGGATATGTCAAAAGGTGTCCATAGTCAATTCGAGTGGGTTTCGCGGCATGTTCTAAGCTCAACTCGAATTAGAAAGTCCGTCCCGATCAACGTCTAGACTATGTACACTGGTATAGACCCTCTTTAGACCAACCGAGACTTAGTGTAAAGCATACATGCTGTCGTCATAATGCTTACGTGAATATCTGCTGCTTGGTTTCCGTGTCGTTTTCAAAAACCGTCATTTCAAAAAATGCATCTTTCCAAAAATATTCAAATTTTCAAAAACTCGGAAAGCTGCCAAAATTTAGGACTTATGATATGACTCAAAACAAGCCTATTTTCTAGCCGGCATGCCGCCCATTTCAAAATTCGAACTTCTGATCCACCATTCGATTTTCGAATTTTCAAAAATTCAATTTCAATTTTCAAATCTTCGAGATGCCTTTTTGATTTTCAAATCATCGGGATCTCATCTTCAATTGTCAAATCGTCGGAAATTCTTTTTTCCGACATTCAAATTTTTAATTTTCATGATATCTAATTTCAAAACCGGGACACATACCGAATTTAGGACTTATGATTTTACTCAAAATAGCCTATTTCTAGCCGGTATTCTGCCCATTTCAAAACTCGAAAATATTTTCGAACTTTCAAATTTAGGGCCCGATGCACTTTTCTTTTTTTTTTTTTGAAAAATTGGGCCCTTCCCCGAGTTCTCTCGGATTTTCCAAAAAAAATCATTTTCAAAACCTTCCTCTTCTTAGGACTTCCCGTATTTAGCAGTGTCGGGTCATGTTATAAGTCGTCGAAGTCTTTAGCGTCGAAACTCTGTCGATCTTACATCACGGGTCTCTTCCCTATCCCAGTCCACCTTATTAGACTAAGGCAGGGCCCACCTAAGTAGGACATACTCTTACGAAGGAGGGCCCGTCAACACAATCGAGTCAAAAGTCTGGGGATGTCTCACGTGAACCTTCCTTCGAACAGGACTCGGCCCACATGCCAAATTCTAAGGGAGGCCCACTTTTCACGAGTCACCCGTCTAGGTGTCTTTTCCGAGTCAACCTTTTTTACAAGGCAAAGCCCTATGACAAAAGGTTTGTGGTCCTTACGTCTAAGGGTCACTCGTCCAACACTCGAGTATTAACAAAATCTTCAATCCCACTTGGGGGCTACCCCTTAGCGGAGCGATCAATCACGGTTGCCCTAAGGGTCATGTCTTACACGTGTCTCACGTACCCTACCTTTGAGTCACTTAGACGCCACACCATCTGAGTCCTTAGTCTCATTTGGGGGCTATTCTCCGACGGAGCAATTAATCACAATCACTCTGAGAATCGCACCCTACACATTCGTCTTAAGAGGGTCTAACCCAAGTCAAACATGGTCGCCCCATTTTCGGACTCACCCTTCTGCAGCTCGAGTCTAATTTGCGGTCGTTACCTCGTCTAGGTCAACATTCAAGTATCCCGGTCCGAGAGTCTTTGTCGACCCGTCACCCCGGGCCGTGTCTGGTTTGACTCTCTCTCTTGCGCAAAGCCGAGTTTAGGCGAGTTCTAACACCTGTCGTTTCTTCAGAACATGGACCCTATGAACGAGACACTACCAAACCACAACAAATCCCATGCCGTCAAGAAAGGGGATATCCAGGGGAGTATGCTTATGCTATCTTGCTCCATTAACAACATCTTCTCGAAAATCGATACTGCCCTAGATAACCTAAGTTTCAAGGTAACCATCATCGAAGAAGACCTTGTAAGAACCCGATCCCGTCTAACACAGCTAGAGCGGGTAAGGCAGCCACTCACCCAACTGAGCCATTCGAAGGGTGAACACTCTTATGAAACTGTCCGATACCCTCAAGATGGCAAGGCCGAGAGAGGTAACCCTCAAGTCACCTCTCCAAAAATCAAGAACCAGTCAAAGGAAAGGACATTTACTCACTTGGATATGTCCTACACCGTCGCCTTCCAGAGGTTGGTTCCGAAGGGCCTAGTGCTACCTATAGGCCCAACGGTCGACCCACCTGTGGAGAAACGTTCCAAAGCATGGAACGCCAAGCATTACTGCGAATTCCACAGAGGGAGGGGACACGATACAGAACAATGGTGGAAGCTGAAACACCTCATTCAAGACTTCCTCGATGTCGGGAAGACTCCCGTTTTGGAAACATTGTCACTTGCAAAGCCCCTCATGGACTACACAGGGCCCGATGACCGAAGCATCCAATCTACCTCTCATGCACCCAAGAGTCCGGATTTGATTTAAGTCCGAGTCTGAGTCTGAGTCTAGGGTGTTCTATTCCAAAGCCAAGGTCAAAGTCAGAGTCAGAGTCAGTTGTATTCTGTCCTCTTTTTCAAAATTCAACAAAATCAGCTTTCAATATTCTTTCTCATATATATTTTCCTTATGTGTTTCCGAGAACATGATGAACACTATCATACACTGTGAGCACACACACGTGACTATTATAGGCACATCTATAATGACTGCAGGAAACCGGGCCCGTGTTTTCTTTTTACCTATTCCGTGTCTGGTATAGAAAAACCACATAACTACCCGTAGCAGGAGCGGTATTGAATCTTATGACAAATCTAGGTAATCTCCTAGTTTGGGTTCAAGACGGGAGGCAAGCCCATTTCCCACAATAAAATACTCCTCCAATAAGACTGATCAATCTCTACCTTAGGTGTTAGTCTGACCGGCAAAAAAAAAACAAAAAAAAAAACACTGGACAAAAAAATCAAAAGTAAAAAAAAAAAGAAAAGAAGGCCATCAAAAAAGAAAGGGCCAAAACCAAAAGAAAACCATCAAAAAAAGAAAACTGGACAAAAAATCGAAAGTCCATGAGAAAAAAAAAGCAAAAGGCCAAAAAAAAAAGCAGGCCATCATCAAAAAATTCAGAATACCCATGACCAAGGTCAACGGTCAATTCAAGGGAAAGCCCCACGACCAGGGTACGGTCAAAATTATCAAAACCCATGACCGCGGCTAAGAGGTCAATCAAAAATCAAATACTCATGACCGTGGTCAACGGTCAACTCAAGTGAAAATCCTTTGACCGTGGTACGGTCAAATTCAAAATTATCCATGCCATCCAATAAGGGAGTAACAATCAAGCTGGTCAGCTAACACCACACTCAGCCTTCCCACATTACAACCCTCAAGACCTTCCCGAGACCCAGGCCAGAGACAGCCCGGAATTTTGAGGATTCAAGCTCCATAGAATACCCTTAACAATTAGGGCCAGACATGGAAACCAAATCCCGCATTATCAAACCAGCCCTCGAAGCCTTAGCTCCACAGAACCGAGCTCCAGATTTTGAGTCATCAAAACCAGATCCCACATTATCAAACCAGCCCTCGAAGCCTTAGCTCCACAGAACCGAGCTCCAGATTTCGAGTCATCAAAGCCATTTACTTCCTAGCACCACATTTCCAAAAACATCAAATTCCCCGAGAGCAGAACTCGTTAAAAATCCCGAGAATAAAACTCGTTAAAATTCCCCGAGAGCAGAACTCGTTAAAAATCCCGAGAGCAGAACTCGTTAAAAATCCCGAGAACAAAACTCGTTAAAATTCCCCGAGAGCAGAACTCGTTAAAAATCCCGAGAGCAGAACTCGTTAAAAATCCCGAGAACAAAACTCGTTAAAATCCCATCCAAACCAGTTACCAACCCCAAACACGGGAACTCAACTTGCAGTCGGCATAGAACATGCCCAAATAGTTCACACCACCTCTGGGGGCTACCCCGGAGAACGCTCACAGTCAGAGGATTAACATCCTAACCATTCTAGCCCTTTGATCAAGACATCATTGGGAATGCACCTAGCCTACACCATCGCTATGACTAGTTACACACAAAGCCCTAATAAACTAGGCGTCATAATACATCTTCCAGTCCACTGAACTACGGCTTGGTTTGATTTCACCACACGTGAATACGTAGGCAGCCTTTCAACAGAGGCACAACCACCCACATTGACACAAATTCCAGAAGCGTCATCCTTCCAGTCACGACACCGTCATGTTCTCAAGAGCTAGCTTTGTCATCCTGGGGGCTTCTCCTAGGCAGAAGTTCTCCTTCCACTCACAAAATCCAAAATACTTTCAAAAACTAGCCTCCTTTCTGTAGTGTGTCCTAGTACTCGCCTCCGTCGAAGACAAGAATCTGTCAGGACTCGAAGTTATACCCCTTTTGGACTGTACCCTAAAATCAGAGATCCAGAAGGACACCAGACTAAAACAGTCTCATTACAAACTACTGAAGTCCCCTATAGCATATCCATCCCATTTCGATGTTCGACCGTGTTGCCACTTGCCTAGGCTACGGAATAGCGCAACTCGAGAGTCTCGTCATCTTAGGTGGCCCATCCCCTACATACCGAGTCACGGTCCAACCCTTAGAGAGTCCAGTCCGTGTCGGTCAACTCGTCTTGTCGCGTCCAGAGTCGAGTCTATCGGTATGTCTCTCTCCAAATTCTCATTTTAAAATTTGTAAAACTTAGCCATTCGAGAAAATCCTTTTCGACAAGGTCAAATTTCGGTCTATTTAAACTGCAAATTTCTACCCCTTTTCCATTTTGAAAACCTAGCCCGTGGGTGCTTTCAGGATTTCAATTTCAAAAATTTCAAAAAAATCAAAAATCATTTCCCCCAGCGCGAGTCATTTTACTACCTACGTGTTGCATGCAAATTTTATGTGACTTATACAGGTACGACTCAAACAGGGATGTGCAACCCACTACATCTCCCCAGCGGAAGCCAACGACGACATTTCACGGGATGAGCCTACATACAGGCGCACCCAGGACTTATGCGACAACTCCAATTCACCACGGAGTTATCGTCATCAGCTCAGGTATGACTTCTAGCTTATGGCTGGCGAGCCCTTCACGCGAGTCTAATGGACTATAAACGACCCGACCGGAAGTCCGCCAGGTTTCAATCCGCGATTGGCCTGGTGGCTACTCTGACTTTCGCCTTGTCCAAGCCTCAGTCAGAATGGGGGCTCTGTAGACACCCACATTTTGACTGCCAGGTGTCTATAGCAGTTTCCAAAAAACACTCGATGATGATCGGACGCTAACATGCTTCTATGCGCTCGGATACGGGCTCAAATCCATTAATCGCTGGCTAACACACTTACAGAGTACAAATCTCACAAAATCAACCTCAAATCCAGGTCCAGTGGGCCGTTTCCAATCAAATAAGGCTAATTTGGGCCGAAACCGACACCGGAATTAAAACCGACTTTTAGCGATTGGGTCAACCCTGGTCAAAGTCGTTTCCGAGACACATCAAAGCAGCCACTCAAATACAAAAAGTCCAACTCAAGAAGCAAAACCAACAGTCCACCTTCAGACGGGCCATCAGGTCAAGTCTGTCAGGGCACAAAACTCTAGACACCAAAGTACATTGGCAATGTCTATATAAGCAACCCCATGCACACACAATTACACATCTTTTACACATCAAATTCAACCCTAATTCAACTTTTTCACAACCTCAAGAACCCTAATACACATCTCTACACAATCATAATCAATATCAAATCAAACCCTAATCAATATCAAACTCTCAACACATCAAGACTCAAACCCTAAGCAATTCTACACTAGCAAACCCTAAACCTAATTTTAGGAATCAATCCCGAGCCACCATAACTTAACCTCCATAAAACCTCGAAGACTCTTGTGTAAAGCCACGGTGACGAGTCCGTTCCGAGACAAGAACATGTAGGTTTAGGGTGTCAAAACCTCTTTCTCTCCTTCCTCTCGTCATCTTCATCTTTTTCGCGTTTTTTTGTTTTATTTTGTTCCTTGCATTATAATATCGATAATAACTAATACAAAACACTAAAATACTTATCGATTTGTGTCAAATAAGAGGGGTATCGGAATAAGGAAACACGAATATACAAGTGTACTGCACACAGCGTTGACGGTCGCTTGTTCCAATAACCCGATTATTTGATTATTGAGATATGTTAACTTAAACAATATTTTTTTTTTTCGTTTTCATCATTGTTCGAGTCATATATTTACATTAATTTTCAAAAACAAGCATTATATTTAATAAGGGTCGAAACCCGTTGACGCGGATCTGACATCCTAATCCTTAGGGATTTATTTCGATGTCGGAAAAGTCGAGGGAATCAAGTTTTCATTCAAGCAAAGTGTCGATACGTTAGATCTGATGCCAATTCCGTAATTGGATGTCGAGTCTAATAATCTAATCAAACAATTTAGCCAATTCAATTTTTCGTTGATGCTAACGTAGATGTTATTTAATTCGTTCGAATCATGACACTACAAACGCGGAGGAATATCTATATTGTCTTGGTTATTTTAAACGATTCAAATCTCTTTATTTTTTTTTCACTCTAAGAGTTTCATATCGATTCCATAATCGAATATAGGATATGACGAGCATCAAAATTAAAATCGAGTATAAATTGTTCCAAGTATTTAATACCGATTTCATAATCGAATATTGAATACGACGAATATCGAAAATATTAAGTCGAGTGCAAATTACGCAATATTTGTACGCGATTTAATAAAATCATCAATTTTTCGAAGAAAACAATTTCGCTCTTTTTTATTATTATTCTTCGAACATCATTTTTTTTAGACAAAACATTTTTTTTAGATCTCGATATATTTTTTTCCTTGACCTCGGTCAACACGTGTTAATCCATCACGTGACCTACTATTCTTTTCAAAATCATGCATCATACTACATTATTCGCAAATTGTTATTATCGTTATACCGTTACTAACAAGTTTGTTATTTTCTTGTCAATTTATATTTGTTTATTTTATTTTACTAAAATGAACCCACATGCTAAAATTTCACTTTGACGTAGAATTAATTTCATTAAATTGACTTAGAAACCCTTTTCAATTCCATTCACATGTTTAGGGAAAATAATCTTTGCATATCATTTTCCCGTTCAACTAACGCGCGTATTGGAAAGTCATTCGAATTCTTAGTAGAGGCCGCTAATGTGCGGGCGGGGTTGGGTGTCCTTCGTGGGCTTCCCAACACGTACCCTCACCCCTTACTCAGAACCTCGGTTTCCGGATGCCCGAAACCGTCGGCACACGAGAGTCATTCAATACACAATATCCGATAACGTCGGTATTGGTATCAAATGCAAAGGGACGAGCCCAATAAACTCTGACATTGGAAATGGGCCGTATTTTGTATACGGACCACTACGACATAGAGTGGGCTCGAATGGTTCCGAATAACCACAAAATTTGGTGGCGACTCCACTTCGACCTAAATTTCAATTCGATCCGTTTCATATGGAGATTCATTCGCCTACCCAAACCCGCGCGTGGCCGCGTCGGGGTGGACCTATGTCATGTCCACAATAATACTGAACTTCAGACTACTATGCGGACCCTAGAAGTCATGGCCCAGGAGCCCAAAGAAGGCTTCACCAAATACCTCCAACGCTGGAGGGCCGAAAGCGTGAAGCTGGTGGAGAAGCCCAATGAAAAAACTTTAGTTGAGGCCTTTGTCAAGAACCTCCTCCTTTCCTACCGGGTCCATCTCCGGTATGCTATCTTACCCAACTTCGCCACTTTAACTGAAATGGGCACTAGGGTCGAAGATGATCTTCGACATAATGAAGATCTGGGTGAAGCTTCTACCGAAGGCCATACTGGACATCCACTTGAGTCCTTAGAAGCTGAAGACTACTGACAACCTCATCCAAGAGTCTAGGTTTGGTTTAAGTCTGAGTCTAAGTCCGAGTCTAGGATATTCTACTCCTTTCAATTTCAAAATCAGAGTCAGAGTCATTTGTATTCTGTCCTCTTTTTCAAAAATTCAATAAAATCAGCTTTCAATATTCTATCTCCACTATATTCTTTCCTTATATGTTTCCGAGAACATGATGAGCACCATCGTACACTGTGAGCACATGCACGTGACTATTATAGGCACATCTATAATGACTGCAAGAAACCGAGCCCGTGTTTTCCTCTTACCTGTTCCATGTCTGGTATAGAAAAGCCACATAACTACCCTTAGCAAGAGCAGTATCGAATCCTTGACAAATCTGGGTAGTCTCCTAGTTTGGGTCCAAAGTAAAATCCTTGACATAATTGACAAATCCTTGACAATTTACTTTATTTTTTTCAGATTTTTTATCTCTTCTTTAACTTCAGAAGTCACAGTCACATTGTCTGTTGCTTGAAGAGTTTCTTTAAGACGGATGTTTTCAATGGCTGTTTCTTCTATTTCCTCTTGCAGAGCCAAAGACCTTTTGGTTTGGGTACGACACCTATCAAAGAGTCGGAATCATCGGGATTTGCCATGAGACACCTAAGGTGTTCAATTTTGGAGTTAGTATTTTTGGTGAGACACATTTTAACTTCTAACTCTTCTTCTATGGTTTCCTCTTCCTCAGAATCCGACTGTAGACACCCACATTTTGACCGCCAGGTGTCTATAATAGTTCCCGCCAAACACCCGATGATGATCGGACGCAAACATGCTTTAATGGACTCGGATATGGGCTCGAAATCGTGGACATTTGGTTTAGGCTTATTACAGAGTACAAATCTTACAAAACCAACCTCAAATCCAGGCCAGTAGGTCGTTTTGAGTCAAATAAGACTAATTTGGATCGAATCCGGCACCAGGAGCAAAACCATCTTTTAGCGACCGGGTCAAACCCGATCAAAGATATTTTTTTCCCGAGACACACGGACCACTCGTGACACCACACGTCCGGTTTGGACTCAAATACTACAAAAAATCAGCCTCGAAAAATATTAAATAAATCCATTCAAGGATAGAATTCGATCTCAAGTAGGAATTCTATCCGAAAACCAAATCAATTTACCGACCGAGTGTCAAACACTCGGCCAAAACAGCCCCAAAACAGCCGAGACTTTGCTTCCTCACCAAGAAACGGAGTTCTCGTGCCTCTCGACTTCTTACGTTTCCTATCCAAACCGGTATTTCTTGTTGTCCAAACAAGAGTACCTCTTCTAGTATCAATCGAGGACTTCACCTATAAATAGGACCCTCCGGTCATCTATCAATTACACCAACAATTCATGACACATCTACAATCCATAATCATAACACCTCCGTTACACAACTAATCCCATAACATCCATACATCATCAACATCTAGCAAAATAGCATCGAAATACCGATAAAACAACCCGACGAGACCGACCCCAAAACCGGCCAAAATTCGTCATCTTACACGTCCCAAACCGACACCCTAACTCACCCACATCGTCTCGACGCTCCCGTGTCTAAGCCACTTTCCGACGAGCTCTTTTCCGAGAAAACAAAGCATGTAGGTTGAGGGTGTAAAATCAAACCCGATTCTTCCTCTTTCTCTTCCTTTTTCACGTTTTTTCCGTTTTGTGTCGTTGTGTCGGTCCGTTTTTTTTTAATATGGGTCGTTGTCACTTTTTTCTATTTTTCTGATAAACGATATTACAATAATATTTTCATAAAACAAACGTTCTTAAAACACGATATCGATTCTCTAATCGAATATCGTATCTAACAAGAACTAAATTAAATCTCGTTGATGCTAACAAAATCGTTACATTTTTTTAAACAAAATTCGACGATTTTTATGCGGAGAGAATTAACATTTTTTTTCCTCTTTTCGTTCAAACTCTTTTCAAAACAAACTTTACAAAACTTTTTTCTAAAAAAATCATTCCGACTATTTGATATCAATTTCATAATCGAATATCGAATACGACGAATATCGAAAATATAAATCGAGTATAAATTAATCCATATTTGTACGCGATTTATAAATTGGCGATTTCCGAAAATAAAATCCGGGAAAGACTCCCGCGCGAGTCGCGCGCCTCCCAGGCGACTCGCGCGAAAGCCTTGAAGGCCGAGCCTTCTTTTCTTTGTTTTCTCGTTTTTTTATTCTTTCGCCTCTTACATAAAACAGCGACTTTCGCGACATATTTACATATTTCGATAAATATTTTTTCGACTTCGGTCAACACGTGTTAACCCATCACGTGTCATAAACCTTTTCCAAATCATGCATATTATCGTATTTACATCTTTATTCGATTTATTCAATCATTACTAAGTCGTTTTCCCGAGTTTGTAGCAGTTTATTTTATTTCTATTGTTTTATTAGACTAAAACGAACTTCACATGCTAAATATAACTTTGACGTTATTAGTTTAAGATGCATTAAACAACTTAGCAACCCATTTAATTTTCCTCACATGCTTAGGGAAAATAATGTTTGCATATCATTCCACTATCGAACTAACACGTGTACACCAAAAACGAACGATATCTTAGTAAAGGCCGCTAAGTGTGGGCGGGGTTGGGCGTTCTTTGTGAACTTCCCAACACGTACCCTCACCCCTTACTCAGAACCATGGTTTCCGGATGTCCGAATCCATTGGCAACGAGAGTCAT
The DNA here is from genome assembly GCA_958450325.1 of Agrostemma githago. Taxonomy (NCBI): domain Eukaryota; kingdom Viridiplantae; phylum Streptophyta; class Magnoliopsida; order Caryophyllales; family Caryophyllaceae; genus Agrostemma; species Agrostemma githago. The sequence continues at coordinate 16,719,263 of OY288239.1, read as the reverse complement.
TCAATACACGATATCCGATAATGTCGGTATTGGTATCAAATGCTAAGGGACGAACCCGATAAACTCTGACATCGGAAATGGGCCATATTTTGTATATGACCCACTACGACATAGAGTGGGTTCGAACGGGCCCGAACTCCCACAAAGTTCGGTGGCGACTCTTACTTCGATTTAAAATTCAATCCGATCCATCTCATATGGAGATTCATTCGCCTCCCCAAACCCGCGCGTGGCCGCGTCGGGGTGGACCTATGTCATGTCCACACCGACATACCCCAAATAACCGACATGACTTTGTGTTTATATTCCTTTTTAGCCTTGTCACGTTTTTCCCTAGACCTAATGTCATCCCATTTAGGACATTCCTTAATTTGATTATTATATCACCACACTTAAAGCATCTTATAGTTAAGCTAGGTCGTTTCTTAAGAAAACGTTTTTTGTAAGAGTTGTTGAATTTACGGTTTCCTTGACCATTTACCATCCCGACAAGGTTCTTTGTAAACATGTCAAACTCTTCCTCTTAGTCCTCTTCCTCATCACTTGAGGTGGACTTGAGAGCAAGACCCTTTCCCTTGGCGTTGTCACTAGAACGCTTCACGAGGTTTAGTTCGTGAGCCATTAGTGACCCCATTAGTTCATGAAGGGTCAATTTGGATAAGTCGTTGGCTTCCTCTATGGCGGTGACCTTGGGTTGCCATTTATCGGTAAGACTACGAAGAATTTTTCAAATGATGTCTTCCGACTCGAAATCTCTTCCTAGACTATTAAGCTCATTAATGATGCAAGAAAACCGATTTGACAAGCTATTTATGGATTCGTCCTTTGAGATGTGAAACATCTCATATTGTTGCATGAGAAGGTCAATACGGGACTTTTTGACTTGAGACGTACCCTCATAAGCAAGCTCGAGGGAGTCCCAAATCTCCTTAGCCGTAGGACATCCACTTATACGACTCACTTCCTCCTCTCCGACACATCTTTGGAGGATATACATGGCTTTGGAATTTTTCTCGACAATTTTAAAGTCATTTTTATCATATTTAGACTCATCTTTGATCGTGACTTTTCCGGTCGTGGTGTCGACAACTTTAATCTATATAGGTCCTTCTTTAATAATTTTCCAACATTGATAGTCGATACTTTTGATATAGTGTTCCATTTTAAGTGTCCACCATCCATAATTCTCACCGGTAAAGACCGGGATCTTGGAGTGTTTCGAAGAATCCATGTTGAAGGATCAACTCTAGGTTGGTTAGCCTTTCGAAGAGTACTAGGCTCTGATACCAATTGAAGAGTTTATGGATCCTAAGTATCTAAGAGGGGGAGGGGGAGGGGGTGAATTAGGTTCCTTTTAAAATTTTAACTCAAACTTTATTAATTAATGAGAGTTAGACTAAGTGAACAACTAAATAAATAAAGAAGTGAAAACTAGTAAATGCAACTGTAAGTCAAACTGTGACAAATTTGCCTTGGCGAGGGATTAAGCCACATAGCAAATGTCACAGTATAGTAGACTGTTGTCTGACTGTCTCTATTTCTCTTAACCAAAGGTAATGTTACATAGAAATATTACAGTATATTGACTGTTGCAATTACTTTGAAAAACACAACTAAAGGAAATATTAATCCACGAACAAATAAGAGTGAAGCTAAACGACATGTGTTCTACTTTGTATGCGGCGGAAGTAAAGAGAAAAACTTGAACACATTACGTTTTTGAATTGGTTCGACCAACACTCTAAAGGCCTACGTCCAATGCTTTTCTTATTAATAAAGTTAAGTAATCTACTCTGAAAAATTAAACCCTTACAATAAGATACCAATAACCTTCTCCGGTTACAACTCTCGAGTTTGGAAGACTACTCCGTCTCCTAACTCTCCAATGACCTACTCCGGTCACGACTCTAAATAACTTAAAATTACAATCTAACCAAGTTAGATAAGAGCACTTATGACATAATGTAGCAGTTCGTTCGATTGTGACTTTTGAAGACTTTAAAATATTTTGCAAAGAGTTTTCTTAGCTTTGAAACTTTAAAATGACTATTTGCAAAGTGAGAGATTTTCTGAAAAGTCTTGAGAGAATAGTGTGGTGAGCATCTCCTTTTATAGAGGAGCAAAACAAAATTGAAGCTTATTTAGAAGTCAACACTTTTAGTGATAAGCAAAAGGGATGGAGTTATCAATAAGTCTTGAAGAAGACAATCTTGAGGAGGTGAGACAAGGAAAGCAACTTTAGATTTTCCCAAACATAAGAAGAAGGTGAGGTTCACGGTTGAAACCAAGGAGAACAAGACAAACAACACTTTTGAGGTAAACTACTTTAGGGGAGAGAGAGAGCTCTCTTTTCGTGTTTGGTAAAAAGCTTTACAGCCTTTTTTGGGGATAATTTGGGAAAACATTTTTGATAAAAAAAAAACTATTACTTGCTCACCACTACAAACTTAAAAGTCAGATTTGAAAAGATTTAAAAGGATGAAAGCTTGAGGTTTGAAATCTTTTCCTTTTGGAAGGGTGTCGAACATAAGTAACAATCAACCGAACTGTTGCAAACAGTTGGGTTGGCTAGTTACTTGAATTAACTACAAGGTATCATAATGCTCTTATCATTACATCGTGACACTCATTGACGTTCTTGATTCTTTTGGTAGCTTGTCTTGATCTTCAAACGATCATTCTCAACATTCGTCAACTAATTCTTGATTAAGCATAACCTGAAAAGTTTGAACTAGGAAAAAACATATTAAATAGGCTAAGTCATCATCAACAAACCCAACATCAGCCGCCTTTAATGTCTGCTTCTTTGCTTCCTCCTTCCCAATTCATTCAATTTTCAAAAAAAAAATCTCTCTCATAATTAAATCTCACGCAATCTCCATATTCTTCTTTTATTAAAAAAAATTGGTATTCCTCCACTATAATAAATTAATATCTTTTACCACCAATTTCTTTTCCTTATAAAAAAAAACAAATATAAGAATACATATGATAGTACAAAATATACAAATATACATATGCATGCATAAAGACCATGAAAATTGAAGAGTACAATTTTATTTTAAACTTTGGTGACGCTTGCCACCGCCAACGGTATTAGGTTTCTTATTTCTAGTTCTTTTTACATGCATGGTATGAGAAGGTCCGGGAAGATCTTCCGGACCTGATTTTTCAATACTATGTTCACTATTAAGGTCGATAAAATTGGGTCTTAACAAATTTTGTGCGGGAGGTACAAGACCATCCAACGGTCCCTCCAACGTGCGAGTATTTTGTGGTCCACGACCACTAGCACTCGGTGGATTATCACAAAATGGTAGATTATTATCTTTAACAATAAGACATATACTAGAGTGTAATATATCACTCAAAATTATTGTAACCCCATTGGATTGATGATCCATATTTTTTTTTTTGAAAAATAGTACTCCGTATATGTATATACTTATACAAGAGTTGGATTAATATATTAGCTTAATACCTTAAGCTTCATATGTATTGAGACTTTCGTGCTGATAACGTATTGTAATTATATTGTTTTAGCTCAGAGTTATTGAGTTTGAAAATTGATAGCTTTTGTTGTGGATCTGTGTAAAAATTTATTGAGGTAAAAAATCCTATTTATACAACAATTTACTGTGTCTTAACTGGATAACTTTTGCAACTGTAAATCTCATCCCATGTCGTATGTGTTAAAACAAGTTACTATTCATCTAGCTTAGCTTACTCATCACTATTTTACTGTTCATGGTGGTGAGTCAGTACATATCTATTTACTAAATAGGTGAACATTCACCTTATTACTTTTAATTACAACAAAGATTTCCGCCCATGTATTTTTTGTGTTTCGAGGAAGATAGAAAAGATGGTAGTCCACAAAAATTCATATGAGTCTCACAATAAATTTACTATGAGACCTCTCAAACTAATGATAAAATGTGTACTCCCTCCATCCCAAAAAGATGTTCCCATTTGCTATGAGCACATATCTTAAGAAATAATATAAGTATATTACATGTGGGTCCAATATTTAGAGAAAATATTACTCCCTCCGAATTCATATTATTGTCTCACTTTCCTTTTTGGGCTGAGTTTGATTTTTGTCCCACTTTCCTTTTTAGACCATCAATGTGTGGTTAACAATTACTCTCCCATTTCCCTTTCTTTCTCCTTTTTTCAACCACTCATTTTCCCTTCCTTATTTTTCACCCCAAAAACTTTTGGGACAATAATAGAAACTCGGAGAGAGTATAAATAAATGCAAGTGGGTCAATTCTACTAATATGAGTGACATTTTTGGAAAATAGGTAATGTTGATAAGGATACTAGTGTAAAATAAACTAACCAAATAAGGAAATAAAATAAATGGAAAGATGTTAGTGAGATTTTATTTTAGGAAGGTGGGAAGAAGATAATGAGATGGAGGGAGAACAACGTATTAATTTCGACGAAAATAATGCTACACTAATACAAAGTGTATGAAAAGTTCATACACAATTAATCAGAAATTGTCACATGTCATTTGTAATTTAATTAGACTAAGGGGTCGTTTGGTTGCCCTCTTAAATCATGGGAAGTAGAACTTCCCATGAATTGATAAATTGTGAAGCTGTTTGGTTGCCCACTTCCCGGGAATTGCCACTTCCCAGGAATTGTCACTTCCTCCATAATGGGGGAAGTTACTCACCAAGCCCCCCCGGTGTGTAGAACTTCCCGCATGAAGTTATTTCCCACATGGCAACCAAACAATATTTTTGTAATTCCCATGAAATACAAATTCACGTGAATTTAAGTTCCCGGTAACTCTATCTTCCCATGGTGAACCAAACGAGCCCTAAGAATAGGTTAGTAATTTCACACATTTAATTAATTTGTTACCTAAATCTAGTTAGGTTAATTTTAGAAAGTTTTGATTTTGGATATTTATTTTATCACCTTTCAATTATCTTTATGAAATTTTATTTTAGTCAGTTTTCATTTTAATTTCGAGTTATTTTGGGTGAATATTGTTTCTTATATATTTTATAAATCTTGCTATTTTATTGTTATTTTGCTTTAAATGATGAATAATATTGATTATTTTTTCTATTACTCTATTAATTATGTTTTCTGTTTTATTATTTTTTATTTAAACATAAAATCAATAACTTAAGGTGTTATTGAAAATTAGTCATTACTTTATTTTATTTTTATCATTTATTTTATTTTATTGTATTAAAGAGAATTAGTGAATAAACAAAAATTATTTGTCTGTTTTTTTATCATTCGTCTTTTATTTTCAGTCTTATTTTTTTTAAATACAAAAAAAATGCTTGACTAAAAATACGGAGTATAATCATTTTTAAACACAAAAATCAACATCTTTTAAAATATTTTGGAAATATATTTTTAGTTTTTATTCAAAAAATGAAAATAATAAATAAAAGGACAAATAAAAAAAGATTTTTTTTTTTGAAATGTGAAGTAATTAAACGTAAAAACAAAGAATTAGGAGTTATTGTTTTCTTAAGACCTTTCTAGTATAATCATTTTATTACCAAAATTTTAGTTTACATATTTAATTTATATTAAAAATGATTTTAATCATATTTTTAATACTCCATATCATGTAAAGCGAAATAAGAAATAATCTTGATTACGTTATTTTATTAATGAAAAGAAGAAGAAAAAAAACATTAAAAGAATTACTCCGTAGAATATCTAGTTTTAATTTACAAAATAATATAGTGCTCGTAGTTTTTTAAGTGTTCTTTTCATTTTATAAAAAAAAAACTATGAATTAATAATTAAATAAAATAATCTGAATTTCAATTTCTTTTTATAAATCTAACTAATATTAAATGATAATTAAGTAAACATACAAAATAAAAAGTCTTAACAATTTCACTCACTAAAATATAAGTCATATAAATAAATGAAAAGTAATTAAGAAGAATAACAAAAATAAAAACTTTCTAAAATAAATTAAGAGGTAAAACTACTATTTTAATTTCAACTAATCATATTAAATCACATATGACACGTGACAAGTTCTTATTAATTATGTATGAAAAATATTGTACACTCAATATAAGTGTATATATTTCCTTCAAAAGATTTAACAATTACGAAAAAAAATGGTAATTTATACTCCGTAAGTAATTTTTTCAAACGATTATGTTAGTCTGTCTATCAAACATGGCATGATCGGGGTTGATTGGAGCATGTGTCGCCTAATCTACCATAAACCATCCAAATATCCAATAATCCAACAGAAGTTATAAAAAAACAGTTTATATTCACCCTCTTCTCTGTTTCACGCACATACAAAGGTAAATGCAGTCTGCAACCGCTTCTCCTCTTACACACAACAGGCCACATGACATGAGTATCAGTGTCAGTGTCATGACACACCACCCCTCACATTTTCATGATTATCACATTTTTATCATCTGCCGCCATAAACATAACCCTACCTTTCTCTGCCTTTCTTCCTTCTCGATCCATCTCCATCTTCTATTCTTCTCTCCTCTTTTTTACCCATTTTCTTGACTGTTTCCCTTCTTTGCTCTTACAACTAATATTTGCCGCGCCGCCAAATTCGGTTTCAACTGTTATTGCTCTGTTTTTTTCTCTTAAAATGAGTGATGAATTAGAGATGTAGTTTAAGAGACTTGTACTGAATTTCAACTACGGAGTACTTTTCTGCGATTTTAAAGGAGGTAGGAAGCCGTTTGATCAAATTAATCTACATAAAGTGTTACTATGGAGCAGAAAAACCTTCTGATGTCGGCGGTAGGGGTGGGAATCGGTGTAGGAGTGGGAATCGGACTTGCGTCTACTGGACAAAGCAGGGTGAGTCATTGGACGGGGGCTTCCAATATCATAACAAATGACAAAATGGAGCAGGAGTTACTGAGGTCAATTATCGATGCCAGAGACGCCAAAGTTACCTTTGATGACTTCCCTTACTATCTCAGGTTTAATTTACCTACACCCTCGCTCATTCAATGGTCCCCTTTTCTATTAAAAGAATAACTTACCTATCATTTCTTTCCCTTCTACTACTACATGGACTTATGTTTGGAGTTATTTTGGTTGAATTATTTAGAGTTTATGTCCACTGCTAATTAAGTTACTCAATTATGTGTATTATATGAGTATTATATATACCTTCATTTATTTTCCATAATCTAATTGACATGAAATTGATACTATTACAAAGATACTACGTAGATTGAACGTGTATAAAATGTGATCTTCCAAACTTTTATATTAAGAGTTTAAATCCAAACACTCAAATTATATATCATTTCCATTTAATTTACGCTATAACAAAAAAAATGTTGTCTCCCAATCCCGATATTTCAATGATGTTGTCTCCCAATCTCAATATTTCAATATGATTAGTGATATTAATGACACTAAAAAAACATGAAAAATCAAAAGAAGAGTCATTAGAATGTATTCCGTACTAGCGTAAATACGAGGTATAATATCTAAATGACAATTTTATTTGTACCGTTTTTTATAACAAACGTACTTCATTTATATTTGTATAATCTTTTAGGTTAAACATAACTACTTTTATTATGTTTGTTACCAATGTTACCTCTATTTGTAATTGATCTCTCAATAAAATTAATAAAATATCATCGTACTCATAAATATATATATGAATGTAACTCGGAAACGATCCAAGCCGTCTAAATCATAAATTAGTAAAACTACAAGTTTTGATTTTTATTAAGATAATAAGTTGAAATTATTTTGGTCAAGTACTCCGTATAATGTGAATATGTGATGACTCATAACTTTTCAATAATACAAATAGTGGTCTAGAATCTGAATCTGACAATGTGAAAGTTGGTGCCAGAATATCTTATTGATTGTCATCTTCGATTAGTTTATTCTTCTCCCATCTTGTATGTGGCAATCTTGTGACCCTGTGAGGTTCAGATGACTAACCTTTAGTCCATGGATATGGTCCATTTAAATGTTTTTTTAATGTTGCTCTAAATATATTATACTAGTTGGAAAATTCGTGCGATGTATATGCCGATTTTTAGTGACAATAAGTCCATAATAATGATACCAAGTTAGAGAATTGCATAAATTGATGAAACTATTAGCGGACAGACTTTTTGTTTATGGAAAATAAGATTATCTCCACCTGGTTGTACAATTCTATTGTACAACTAAGGCAAAATTGTTGAGCTTTTTGTATATATTTATTGAGTTTATAAAAGTTGATGAGTTGTAAGTTTTTGAGCTTAAACATTTATATAATTTAACTCGACAACTTTACACTAAAACTCAGAAAGTTTACAGCAAAACTCGAAACCTTGGTGATAAAGCTCAAAATCATAAAAAACCAGTTGTACATAGAGCTATGTACAACTGATTGTATAATCCTCTCATTGTTTATTTATATAATATAATTTCATCCTCTTATTATAATCGTCTTATTATAATTTCTCGATATGGATAGTTTTGTTTCAATTTATAGCTTAAGAGGTGTTATAAGGTTCAAAAGATTTTTCTGATTAATATCTAAAATGAATGATTTCGGTTATTTACTTCAATTTCATCAGCTCATGATAATTGTTCGATATGTGATAATTCTACCTAAATTTATAATTTTAAGAACTATTTTTATGACTCAAAGAAGATGATTACTTTTATTTATATAATAAAATTCCATCATCTTATTGCAATTTTTCGATGTGGGATAATTTTAAGTCAATCTATAGCCTTAACAGCTATTATAAGACTCAAAAATTTTTTGATAAATATCTAAAAACGAATAATTTCTCTGATGAGGTAGAATTTCATCACCTCCATCATAATTTTTCGATGTGGGATAATTCTATATCATATTTTTTTTTTGGTGAAAGGTAAGGAATTATATTAATAAAAATGAATCGTTACAACTCATTTGCACCATACAACCATTACGTCAGCTATTACTACTAAGCTATAAAAGCTCCTTCATCTCCTGCAATTGAGCATGACTAAGTAGAAAATTTAATCTAGTACGAATTTCCTCCTTCAACTGTTGAACCACACACTTCGGATGTCTAACTTTTCCTTCATGTTTGCTCACATTCCTCACAATCCAAACATGATACAAAAGTCCCAATAAGACACACACTACAACCCTCCTGTAAGCCTTAGAGTTAAAATTGCCATTCTGTAGCCAGCTCGGGAATCTGAATTCCCAGCCAATCTTCAACACGTATCAAACAGCATGAACTATAGGAACAGTTGAAGAACAAATGTTCCTGATCTTCATCCTCTTTCCCACAGATATGGCACTTAGTATCAATAGGCATTCCCAAATTAAGCAGCCGACAACTAGTCTGTAATCTGTTATGCATAGCAACCCAGGCGATAAAAGAGTACTTAGGTAACACCCATCTATGCCAAATGAGTTTATGCCATCCAACTTCATTTCTGTCCACCTGCATCCAATTATACCCAAGCTGACAGGTATACGGTTTACCGTCGGTGCCCCAACAGTCCTCCACATACCCAGCCACTACCTTGTCCCTGATGCTGCAAAGTCTCTTCCAAGACCAAGAAGAATGAGTTTTCGCTTGAACTTGTTTCCAGTGTTGCCCCTTTAAAAAATTGATGTGCACCCACTTCACCCACAAGTGATCTTGTTTACTAGCAATCCACCAAATGTATTTCGCAGCAATAGCAGTATTCCAGTCCAGAGAATTCTTAATACCCAATCCTCCATGCTTCTTCTCCGTGCAAATTGTGTCCCAAGCTATCAAAGGAGCAGAAATATAATTACTATCTCCTCTCCAAAGGAAATTCCGACACACATCATCCACTTTTCTCAATATGGTTTTAGGCAAGATGAAAACTCGAGCCCAATAATCATGAAGATGGTGTAAAACTGATTTGACAAGAGTAAGTCTTCCTCCATATGATAAATGTTTGTTACCCACATTCTTGATTCGCTCCACTACTTATCGACCAATACATAGCAGTCCAAGACACTTAACTTCTTGTATGAGATTGGTATTCCAAGATACTTAAAGGGTAGTGACCCTTTTTTAATTCCAGTAAGCTGCAGGAGTTCTCTTTCACACTTTATGCCATTCATATAAATGCTAGACTTATGCTTATTCATCTGTAAACCAGACGCCTCGGAAAAGGTAAGAAACGATCTCATAAGAATAGTAACTGCCTCCCGATTACCATAAGAAAATAATAGCAAGTCATCCGCAAAACAAAGATGTGCTAACTTCATTTTTCTACACAACGAGTGGTACTTGAACCCCTCAACCTCTTGCGTTCTGTATAAAATTCGAGACAAGTATTCCATACATATGGCAAACAACAAAGGAGAAAGCGGATCCCCCTGTCTAAGCCCCCTTTTACCTTTGAAAAATCCAAATGTCGAACCATTAATAACCAGAGAGTAAGAGGGAGTGCACACACATTCCATTACCAATCTGACAAACTCAGTAGGTATACCTAAGGCAACCATCATCTCCTCTAAGAAGGGCCATTCTATGGAATCATAAGCCTTCTTAAGGTCCAACTTCATAATGCATCTAGGAGAACAAGCCTTCCGACCATATAATCTTACTAAATCTTGTGCTATAAGAATATTTTCAACTATTTCTCTCCCTTTCACAAAACCGCTTTGATTCGAGCTAATAATAAAAGGAAGAATCTCACCAAGTCTCTTACACAACACCTTCGTTATACATTTATAGATTATGTTACAGCATGCAATGGGTCGAAATTGAGTAACATCTTCAGGCATTGCCACCTTAGGAATAAGGGTTATGAGAGTGTGATTGACCTGTTTCAGCAATTTACCGGATCGAAAAAAGTTATGAACTGCCAGTAATACCTCCTTACCAATTATATGCCAGGCGTCTTTGTAGAATTGACTCGTATATCCATCTGGCCCTGGTGCTTTATCTCCCGGTATATCAAACAAGCAAGCTTTAATCTCATCATCAGTAAAGGGTCGCAAAAGCTCCTTAGCCTGAGATCTGCTCACTACTCTACCTAATCTGACTGTCGGTTTATGTACTGGAACAACGGACTTACTGGTACCAAGCAAATCAACATAAAACTCTTCAAAGGCACGATTTATATCATGTGGACTGACACAAACATCCCCCTTGCTGTCTTTAATTTTCAGGACCTTGTTTTTGGCACATCTCTTCTTAATACAAGAGTGAAAGAAAGCAGTGTTATCATCCCCCTCTTCCACCCAATGACACTTAGCCCGTTGTTTCAGGAACGAATTTTTAGCCTTCAAGAGCTTCAAGTAATCTGCAGCCAACACTTTCTCTACATTATACAACTCCTTGTTATGAGGATCCGACTGAATTTGCTGCTGTAACTCCTCCAATTTCATCTTACTAAGAGTACTAGCATTCTCCACATCAGCAAACTTACTCTTATTAAGTTTCTTGAGTTCAGATTTTGCCATCTTCAACTTATGCACAAGCCTATACATATGGTTGCCAGGCACATGTCTATCCCACACATGTTTCACTATGTCAGTAAAACTATCATCCATGGCCCACATATTAAAGTACTTAAAGGAATTTCTCTTCAATGGCATAGTAGTATCAAGTTGAATCAAACAAGGACAATGGTCATAAAGACCTTCAGGTAAAAAATGCCCTCTGGCCTCCGGATACATCACAAACCAGTCTTCATTAATAAAAACTCGATCAATTCTACTGAAAACTCGAGTGCCCTCTTCATGCTTATTATTCCACGTATAAAAAGCACCACTTGACTGCATCTCCTCCATATCACACTGTTGCATCACAGTCCTAAACCTTCTTAACTCCGTTAAAGTAACAGGAGCCCCAATTCTATCATTAACATCAAAAATATTATTAAAATCCCCCCAAATTATCCAAGGACCATTGCACATAACATGATATTTCTCCAAAACTAGCCATAAACAGTTACGCTCAGCAGGTTTATTAAACCCATACACAACAGTAAGAAAGAATTGTTTGCACCAAGTCTTACCGAAAACCTCCATACAGATTGTTTGAGCAGTGGTGTCCAAGATACTCACTTCATACAAATTAGGCTTCCACAAAGTCCAAATCCTTCCACCCTTATGTTTAGTATTATTAGTAACTATTGCCCAGTCACTACAAACATTATTATAAACCTTATTCCAATTAATACTCTTCACCCTAGTTTCAAGAAGACTAAACAACCCAACATTATTATTATTCAGGAACCATTTAATATCATGCTGCTTTGTCGGATTGTTAAGCCCCCTAATGTTCCAGAACCCAATATTAACCATTTTCAGGAGGTTTGAATCCCTTACTCCCTTCACTCTCTTTGCTTCTGGACTGCAGTAGGGCCTCCAAGAATGATACAGGCTTCGACAAGTACACCCTTGGAGCCTCCCCATCTGGCTTCTGAAATCTGGTAAAGCGCATTTCAGACTCAGGTTGCACAGTGACCACCCTAGGAGTAACCAACCCTTTCATTACCATAGCAGTCGTAGATACAGGAGGTACCTCTTCAACAGTCTTGACTTTCCATTGTCGAGCAGGTTTTTGCAAAGGTTGCTTCATATCCTTCTCCACCCCCTTTTTTTCCTGCACTTATCTGCAGTGTGCCCAATCCCTCTACAACTTAAGCATTCCACAGGAAGCCAATCATAAGAGAGTGTAATGGAAACCTCAGTGCCTTTCTCGTCAAGGAATATAAGATTCTTCGGGAATTCTTGATTCAACTCGACTTCAACCAGAATTTTTGCAAAACTAAGAAATATTTTTGAGGCAGTAATTTCATCACATTTAATAAATTTCCCCACCAACCCTGCAATCTTTCCCAAAGTATTATGGCCCCAGAATTTCAGATCTAACCCATGGAATTTAATCCAAATAGGTAGAGTTTTGCAGTTCTCTTTAATGAGGGTCGATTCCTGAATCCATTCCTTCAATATTATCGAACATCAGGACTCCCCCATCCAATGCCTTAAGCTTGTCCTCTTTGTTCTTGAACCATTCATATTCTATATCATATTAATGTGGTGTTTTATAATTTTCATCTTAAAACCTTTCAATTTCGTTTAACAAAAAATTATGAGCCTAAATTGAGGTTTATGATACTTTCCTAAATTGAGTTTTGATGTAACAAACCAATCATATCGCTCGAGGTTTATGATAATTTCCTGAATTGAATTTTGATGTAACAGACCAATCATATCGCTCGAAAAATCTCTCTCTTTATATATATATATATATATATATATATATATATATATATATAGGTGGGATCCGGTGCGAACCAATGTCCGGTGCTAACTTTTGCTTACGGTGCGAACCTCACTTACACTTCTTTAAACTTCCACTTACACTTTTAGGGCTCTACTTACAGTTTAAAAAATATCAAAAAATAAATAATTAATTAAATAAAAAAAGGGTGGTCAGGCCGGCTGACTGGCCCACTGCCCCCACCGGCCTGACTTTTTTTTTGTTTTGCTATTTTTAAAGTGTAAGTGGAGCCATTAAAAGTGTAAGTGGAACATTAAATACCTAATCCACGACAGGGTTCACCAATACCCTCTTAGGGTTCAGTTTCTTGCGGGATTAGTGACTTTGAATAAGGAAAAGGGTTTAGGGTTGGATTAGGCGGATTCGCCTAATCCAACCCTAAACCCTTTTCCATCCCGTCTTATGGTGTACCCTATCTTTGAATCACATCCACGACAGGGTTCTTGTAACAATTTTTAAAGTATACTATATAGATAATTATATATGGTACATAATTCTATATTAGTTGTACATAACCCATCTGATGACATTATGTACATAATTCTATATCAGATGTACATAAGTTATCTTAGGACATAATCCATCTAAAGTACTACTCTGTACATTTTACGTTTTTGACTATTTGCAGAAGAATGTTGTAAACCATCTGATGACATTATGTACATAATTCTATATCAGATCTACACAACCCATTTGAGGACATTATTATGTATATCCGAGGACATTAAAAAAGCATTGATGTTTATGTAAGTGCTTGTCATGGAGTAATGTTTATTGACACGGTCTAGTCGCGTTACCGTAATCAAAATAACCTAAATACAACTAACTGATAGATAGTGATAAATAGGGTCGATTCCACAGGGAGGCAAATTACATTTATAAGTCGGTCGATTAAAATGTCCAATTCACGAAGTGCGATTTAGTTGAGTTTGTAAACTAACAGACTACAGCAGACAATAAACTATGATGCTAAAATTAAAACAGTAAACTAGTATGAAGATAATAAAATTAATGGAAGAAAGACACCAGAGTTACAGGATCGTCATAAACCAAAATAAGCACAAATACAGTAATCAAACAATCGATTAATATGAACTAAAGGGTGTAGACACGGTCCTCTCGGATCACTAATCGCCCTAGAATTTACCTAACGGGCTCTCGCATCTTATTAGGAAATTCCAACGATTACAACGAGTCTAATCCGTTCCAGGCTTTCGATCTTAGGTCGGGATTTACAGGATACAAACAATCAATTAAGGCCTATAATTAATTATTCGTCATTGAGATGTTGCAAGAGCGATAAAGTTCATAAAAACCGATTTATTTAACTACTGCATAAATACGAAAATTGATTTATAAGTCACCTATAACTCTAGTGAAAACAGATTTAGCTACTCATATTTACAGTGACAATTTGTATACTAATAATGATGATAAAAATGGAATATGTCATGATAACAGGATGAATATGGAAGATGAAGAATGATGGAATAATTATAAAAGTAACTGAATTACAAAACTAAGGGAGAAGGAAGAAACAGGAATTAATAAAATTAAAAGGATAGAATAACGTAGAATCTAATACTACTGGAAGAGGGAGATAGGGAAGAAGGGGAAATTTACCTAATTTAAGAGACTGCAGAAATAAAGAAGAAGAAGAAACCCGAAAATAATAATACTGAATAATTCCCAAAATGCTTGAATTAATTACTGAAGGCTGATTACAGAAAGCTTCAAAATAAAAACTAATTGTGTTTTGATTACAGAGAGAACAAGGAAGAAGATGAAGCAGAGAATATGTTAAATAATCGATAATCAGTTCATAAAACTAAAGCTGTATTTAAACTGCTTAAGCACTCCATAGATGTCCTCCTTTTTCTGCTATCTTCAATCCCACTAACTAGGTAGTGGGAGGAACTGAAGAGCGTAATAAGGGGAGGAGTGGGTACGTCAACTGAATTAGCTTGCAGTGGTATCCCATCCCGTAGACTTGGATGGTAGGCTGGTAGACTTGAGATCCAAGTCTACAGACTTGTCTGCTGCACTTTCTCAGTCTATAGACTTGTTTCCTAGTCTATAGACTTGTGCTTTAGTCTACAGCTTCTTACTCCCTTCTTTTCAGTCTATAGACTCACAGTCTAGTCTATAGACTTGCTTCATTTTTCTTAGCCTACAACGAAGATTTTTGATGCAATCTTAGCTCTTTTAACTGCTCGGTCTCGATTTTCTGCAAAACATCAAAAGAATACCCGAGTAGCACATATGGGAGAAAATAGCGTAATCCGACTCCTAAAATAATAAAACGACACGGGAATGCGTGCCAAAATAGGTGAAAAATCAAATAGGAACGGCACGCATCATTTATATAACTGATTCTTTATATAATCCATAACAGTCTGATAAAACCATATTAAGATACCAGTGTTTACATACACACAACCAAAATAGAATCTTATATTTTCGTTTAACTGTAAAATCCCTAACAAAGTTCTTATCCCACCGCATAAGATTTATGCATGTTTGACGACGAAATTCATTGATGTCATCAAAATAATCTTTGTCTGTCCATTTCTCCTTGTTGTGCAATGCATTTATCCACTTCAAGACAAAAACACCACAATCAAATCCATTACTTTGTTGCACTGCAGTTTTGACATACTCCATTGGATTTTTCAACATTTTTTTGGTGATGTGTTCATAGCCGGAGTAGTTCTCAATAATGTATGAGACATGTACAACAAATACTAAGTTATCTACACCAAAGCAGCAACTGCTTTAATTATGAACATTTTTCGACATGTACAACAGATATTAAGTTGTGTACATCAAAGCAGCAGCTGCTTTAATTATGAACAATTTGTACAACAGATATTAAGTTGTGTACATCAAAGCAGAAGCTGCTTTAAATATGAACAATTCTCAACATGTAGAACGGATATTAAGTTGTGTACATCAAAGCAGCAACTGCTTTAAATATGAACCAAACAATATGAGATACGTTTCTATGAAAACTTGAAGCAATTGAATTGATGAAGTAATATAAACTAAAATTGAAAAATAGATGAATTAATGAAATATTTTACCTAATATATTAGAATCGCCCATCATCGAACATGTTGCAGTTGTTTCTTGACTATTCAATGCATTCAAAAAACGAATCACGGCATAAATAAATTAAGAATTAGACTTAAAATCTGAAATTGAATTTTAGAAAAAATAAAAATTTTCTGACCTAAATCTGAAGTAGTTGCAGGTGAAATTGAAGGATTTTCATTTGTATCTAATTTTCGACGCTTTGATGAAGTATTACTCGCCATTGAAGTTGCACAATTACTCGCCATTGAGTGCAGAATTACTCGACAATGAATTTCAGAGGTTTTCAAACTAGAGAGAGAAAGTAATAGGGTTCAAATGATAGGGTCTTAGAAGGTGGAGAGGAGCAGAGCGTGTTTTTTAGTCTTTTAATCTGGATCGTTAGATCATATCTTAATCTAATGGTCCAGATACGGCCTCTATGGGTGTAAGGAGTTGCCCTGCCTCACCGAAGCCCTCATCTCTCTCTATATATATATATATATTGATTACACTGTTTTAAATGACATTGAGCTATCATTTAAAACCGGAGGGAATATTAATTATGGACATGCTTGTGTGTAGACCTGTCGAACGGGTCAGGGGGTCGGGTTTCGGGTTCGGGTAAAATACGGGTCGGGTGTATTGCGGGTTTGAAAAATACAGGTTTTATATAGGTCGGGTTTATACGGGTTTTGGGTCAAATACGGGTTATTAACGTACATTGAAAACATTAATTTTCTTTACTTTTTTATCTTAATACTCCCTCCGACTCTGAATGATCCCCTAATTAAAATATACCTCACATATATTAAATAAAGGGAAGATCATTCAGACTCAGACTCGGAGGGAGTATATGATAATAGTGAGAATAAACATGTTTTATTTAATATATTTTTTAATATACATTAATATTTTATTTCTATAGGAAGTAAATATATATATATATATATATATATATATATATATATGACGAACTTTGACTCGATTTAATGACTGTTTTTTTTTTCATTATAATAATCATGGATAAAAATATGATTTTAAAGATATATTATATAAATATTATTTCTTAAAATTTTGAAAATAAAAAAAATATTTTTTTTGTGTTTTTGAGAAACGTAGAATAGCAATATTTTTTTTAATTTATCTATTTTTGGGTGGGTAACGGGTTCGGGCGGGTTTTGACCCAAAATATTCGGGATCTTATCGGGTTGGGTCACTTTCGGGTTTCGTTCATTTTCGGCGGGTTTTTTCGGGTTTTTTTCGGGCAGTTTCGGGTCGGGTCAGTGTTTGACGGGTCTGCTTGTGTGATTATCACACTTTCTTTATCACTAAAATTCAAACATTACTACTATAAGCTGTTTTTAGTTTTTTACAGAAGCATAATTGATGGAACCTTGAGTACGATTATTAGCGAAAATGAAGGGGGACATTACAGTTCAGACCTGGCATTAGAATAATTAAAAGCTGTTATTCCAATTCGGAGAACTTAGCCAAAGATTTTTATATGTACAGAACACACATTTTATAGCTGATGACATGGTTGTATGTTTAATTGGGTGTATTGTTATCTCGAAATTTCGAACAAGAGTCTAGGGAAAACTTGGATGCTCATAAGGAAGAATGACTGTCTTTCAGCCTTTACCTTGTTTACAATACTTTTGACCTAGAGGGTGTTCTTAGATGTTGGAAAGGCATGCATTTTTAGTTAGTGTACTAAAACTCATGCGTTGCATCCTCGTGTTCGTGTAGTCATGTACACCTTGAGATCCGTCAGACTTTCTGTTGCGTGTTCTCATGAAACTTGTACTTAGTTTAGTACGAGTAGTTTATAAAAAGTGTGTTGATCTAACGGAGTAATGGAGTATACCCTGAAGTCCTGAACCCATTGGGCTCGCTATTTAATTTTCATGAAAATGCCGTGGGTCAATGATGGAGATTGGGATACCTAACCTTGTTGATTGAACTACCAGTGAGAAGACAAGAGTGCTGTTAACAAGTGCTGCATGCTTCTACTTGAGGAAGGGTGACTTCAGCAAGTATACACGTAACCTGTCTCCAGTAAGGCCCTGTTCTTTTCGGCTGAAACAGGGCTGAGCTGAGCTGAGCTGGTCTGATAAGAGCTGAGCTGGTCTGATAGGAGCTGAGCTGGACTGATAGAAGCTGAGCTGAGCTGAGCTGAATTAAAAGAAGCTGAAATTAATAACTATTTATATAAATTATCTAATAATATTTTAAAAAATGAGAAAAAAATATAAAAAAATTATAACACTAAATAATAATAATAATAATTAATTAATTAATTAATTAATTATAATAGTAATAATAATAATTGTTATTTATTTATTTAATTAATTAATAATAATAGTAATGATAATAACAACAACATAGTACTCACTTCAATTCATTTGATTTTTACTTTTGTTTTTTTTAGTATTTGGCAATAGAAAATGTTATGTATACATCTTTGATTACTAATATACAAAATTTTAAATTTTCATATTTTTAAATCTTAATACAATAAAAATAATACTCATATGTTATATTGTGTGTGTGTGTGAGTTGTAAATATTTGAAGGTAACATCTATTTCAAGACCTCAAAATATTATGGAGTGCATAATAATATTAATAATTATTATAATGACAATGATGATAAAAAAAATAGAAAATAATAATAATAATAATAACGATAATAATAACAATGACAATGATGATGACGACAATGACAATGACGATGATAATAATAATTTGTTACGGAGTATTATTATTATTATTATTATTATTATTATTAAGAGATACAAGTAATAAAAATAACAACAACAATAATATTATTATCATTATTATTATTTTTTATGAAAATAAACTTGTATTAATATCGAAATGCAATAACAACAACAATAACAACTTATTGTAATTTGTTTCAATCTTTATGCAACTTCCATTTCATATAAATAAATAAATAAATAAATAAATAAATAAATAAATAATAATAATAATAATTTGTTGATATTAATATATATTAATAATAATAATATTATTATTATTGAAGCATTATTTTAGGAGCTGAAAATATTGGAGCTGGGCTGAAAATATTAGAGCTGAGCTTATAGGAGCTGGGCTGAGCTGATACGAGCTGGGCTGAGCTGATAGAAGCTGAGCTGGTCTGAAACGGACTGAAAATAAGCCGAAAAGAACAGGGCCTAAGTCGGGCAATTCTCTTATCGGGACCTGCTGGTTCGTCTTCCACCTAACCATCGATTTTATAAGCCTGTTATATTTTGTGTACGTAGATATACTCCACGCCTAATTCTTCATGTTTATATCCTGCAGAACTTTACCAACAAATGCTTGCAAAAGCACTAGCGCATTTCTTTGAGGCAAAGTTACTTCTTTTGGATATCACTGACTTTGTACTGAAAGTGAGTAAACCTCTGTTATTATGAACTCACCTTGTGCTTGCCCCCTTGCCATCAAAGAAGGTTTAAAAAACAGAATCTGTAAACTAGGAAATAAAAATAAAAAAATAAACAGAAGACACAATTTTTTAATTTGTTTTTTTTGGTGGGCTTGCAGATACAGAGTAAATATGGGGTCAACCAAGAATCTGTAAGTTTCTGGTGTGATTTGTTTTGTACAATTTGATATATACACATGGAAGGTAAATTGCTACGGAGTACTTTGTTTTGATGATGCACGTTGAAACTAGTAAGTATCTCATACGAGTAATTAAGTCTGGGATATTCTTTCGTTTGTAGTCGTTGAAAAGGACCATCTCAGAAACTACTCTGGAACGCCTGTCTGGCTTCCTTGGATCTATATTGCCCTCAAAGGAAGAAGGTAAATGGCAAGACATTTTATGTTATCCGAAAGGCACATTTCCATTTCACTTTTTATGACTAATTTGGACTGCTCATGTTTGTTTATCCAATTTGCTTATAGGCAAGTTACGCCGCCAAGGCAGTGGGTTTGAAACTGGTTCAAGGTAGCACCACTTCTTCAAGTCTATTTCTTTTACTTCGCTATATATATATTAGTGTTGGCTAATGAGCATGACGTCATGTCTCACCTTCATCCGTTGTAGGAGTGAAGGCTCATCCAATCCCCCAAAGCTTCGGAGACATGCTTCAGCCACGGCCAATCTTGATGAATTACTTGCGCAGGGTACTTCAGCCAATCCAGGTCCTTGCCAGCCTTTGTTATTATGGAAACACCCTGCTGAATGTAATTTACTTTGCTCCTTGTCATTCTGAGTGATTAAGTAAACACATCTTTGACAGTCTTACATGTGACACTAATCAATCAACCATTTAATTAGCTGAGGATACATAAATTAATTAAATGGGTGTTAGCATGTGAGACCATCTCATACAAAATTTCGTGAAGAATGGTTTTAAAAAATCAAGTACTGTGTTGCTATGCTCACCATCAACAGTCATATTCATGACTAAATGGTGAATTCGAGATTTATTTGCTGATTCAGTAGGTGCTTATTTCGCCTTCATTGTCTTACTCTATTACAGAGTGTATTAACTTACTTTTTTACCACGAGTTTTTTTTTTTGTATTTTACGAAATTGATTTGTTGTGCTGACGAGTTATGAGACCCTCAGATATAACGAGGATTTTATTTAAGGACTTTCTGAGAATATAATTGATATAGTCATGAGAATTTTATGGCAAGATTGTTGTCAGAGGATTTAGTTTGGCGTAGGAGGTGTGTAGTCTGTGTATGTGGCGAAGCTGTAGCCTGCTTAAGTATCGGGTGTTCTTTAGCTTACCCCGGGAATTTATAGATATGTTATTCTTGCTCAACCGTGATTGTAGTTTTGTTAACACCTTTTCATTTCTGTACTCATGAGCGGTTTCCTTGTTCTACAGCTAACCTAAAACGAACAAGCAGTTGGTCATTTGATGAAAAGCTACTTGTACAATCACTATACAAGGTAGAGTACAGTTTTGCCATGCACTATGCACCAATACTATTTCAGGAGCTCCTTGATGAATGCCTAAACGCACTGTCTTGTTCTACTCAGGTTCTTGCTTCTGTATCGAGATCTTATCCAATCATTTTGTATATCAGAGATGTTGATGTGCTCCTATCTAGATCCCAAAGGCTTTACAGATTGTTCCAGAAAATGCTACAAAAACTCTCAGGGCCGGTACTTATTTTGGGTTCAAGGAGAACACACCCAGAAGACAATAGTGAAAGTGAAATCGATGAGATGCTTTCTGTACTTTTTCCTTATAACATCGACATTAAGCCACCAGAAGAAGAAACTCATCTAGTTAGCTGGAAGTCTCAATTGGAGAAGGATATGAAGATGATACAGTGTCAGGATAACAGAAACCACATCATTGAAGTTCTAGCAGCAAATGATCTTGAATGTGATGATCTTGGCTCTATTAATGTGGCAGATACCATTCTTCTCAGCAAATGCATTGAAGAAATTGTTGTATCAGCCATCTCTTATCATTTGATGAAAAATAAGCATGAATACAGAAACGGAAAGCTCCTGATTTCTTCTCAGAGGTTTGTGATGTTATTTTATTGTTTGTCAGTTCCCTCTTGATTCAACAGAAATTCTTGTATATAGATTGTTTTTTCTTATCTACTCTTTTGTTGCTGGGATAGTTTGGCTCATGGACTGAGCGTTTTTCATGAGCGCAAGTCAACCAGCAAGGATACTGTAAAGAAGAAAACTAGCGTTGAACATTCAAAGGTATTTTTTTTTGCATTAATATAAATTTACCTTTACCCGATTTTATTTAGCCCGATGGATGATTACGTGAGGTCTATTAAAATTTTGAGGACTGATGGGGGGTTCCTACATGTCATCATGCCACCATAGGGAACACGTGGAGAAGTGACATCAGAAACGAAAACTGAAACTGAAGGTGCAGAAAAAACAAGTGAAGAAGACATGCCTGCTTCAACATCCAAGGATACAGACAATGCATCTGCAAGTCCCAAAGTCCCTGTAAGCACAATTAATACGGTGTTTCTCATCGAACCTATGATTCTCTTGGAGACGGGTCTCAGAAAAATTTAATGTGATACCAAACTATGTGCACCAACACTCCACTCCACCCATACAGGCTATAGCCATACAACCTTATCAAAACTTGTTATTAAGGAATAAGTGTACCATGATATGGGCAAAGACTAATGATGTGACTGTTTCGTGTGATTTTTGTTTTGTTTTTGGACACTAGTGGTTAATAGATATTTTCTACAAGATACTCATCCAACATATGTTAAAATACAATGTGTAGAAAGAAGATGATACATTGACATTCTAAAGTCATGGAATGAATACATTTTATCTTAATGATAGGAAGCCCTTCCTGATAATGAGTTTGAGAAGCGAATCAGACCAGAGGTCATACCGGCTAGTGATATATCAGTGTCATTTGCTGATATTGGAGCCCTGGATAAAATCAAGGAATCGGTGCAAGAATTGGTTATGCTTCCACTTCGTAGACCTGACTTGTTTACCGGAGGACTTTTGAAACCTTGTCGTGGAATCCTGCTGTTCGGACCTCCTGGTACCGGCAAAACCATGCTGGCTAAAGCTATTGCCAAAGAGGCGGGGGCGAGCTTTATAAATGTCTCTATGTCCACAATCACGTCTAAATGGTTTGGTGAAGATGAAAAGAACGTTAGGGCATTGTTTACTCTTGCTGCTAAAGTTTCCCCAACAATCATATTTGTAGATGAGGTTGATAGTATGCTTGGACAGCGGAGTAGGGTTGGAGAGCATGAAGCTATGAGGAAGATAAAGAATGAGTTTATGACACATTGGGATGGTTTGATGACAAAGCAAGGTGAGAGAATCCTTGTTCTTGCTGCAACCAATAGGCCATTTGACCTTGATGAAGCTATTATACGGCGTTTCGAGCGAAGGTAACTTATTAGGTTGTTAGAGATAGTATCTTTTACTAGTGTTTAGCAATGTAGCGCGAATTTCACTGTATTTGCTGGCTCATATTCCAGGATAATGGTAGGGCTGCCCTCTTTTGAGAGCAGAGAGAAAATATTGAGAACCGTTTTGTCTAAAGAGAAGGTTGAAGATGCTCTTGATTTTAAGGAAATTGCCACTATGACTGAGAGGTATACAGGCAGTGATCTTAAGGTATTTTCTTATTATTATAATCTTCAAGTGAGTGTCATGTCTCAAAGTTAACGAAAGTGCCTTTAAGTTGTTTCCTGTGTAATGCAAAGCTTATATATAATCTGACAGAATCTCTGCACAACGGCTGCTTATCGGCCAGTTAGGGAGTTAATACAGCAAGAGAGGCTGAAAGATATGGTATGCATACCACCACCATTCGATCATATCTCTATGTTTTACTCTGCTGCCAGATAACTAGTAAACACTCGCATTATTTTGCCTTCCATTTTCAGGAGAAGAAGCAGAGGGAACAATCCCAGGGTTCTGATGCTACTGTTGCCAGCGAAGAGAAAGAGGAGATAGAGATTGCCCTGAGGCCACTCAATCTGGAAGATTTTAGGCAGGCAAAGAATCAGGTAACTCTGGTGTGATTTAGGCTATGCATTTCTTTGAAGACTCGTGTGTAGACGAGTTGATGGTATCAATGGTATCATGCAGGTTGCTGCTAGCTTTGCATCTGGAGGAGCAATAATGAACGAATTGAAACAATGGAATGAGCTGTATGGCGAAGGAGGGTCCAGGAAAAAGGAGCAGCTTACTTACTTTTTATAAACACGCTTGAGAAGTTGGTCTGTCATCGATACTGCTCAAGAGATGAAGGTTCAATAAAGCTCAACAATGTTTGCACTAGTATTTACATAGATGTCGAAAGACGTTTTTGTACCCATGCGTATTATCCCACAGTTGGCGTCTTTGCAGTATAACTCTGTATGCCTAAGCTGTTGTCGGCTATGGCTTCATTGCTTGTCCTTTAAAAGGTGTGTGTTACGTTTGGATTCACAGTGTTTGAATGCGCTGAATTAGACCACGCAGCTGCTCCAACTTTGTTAAATAGTGCATCCCGTTGCTCTGTAATACGGAGTATTTCTTTGTATTCCTGTAGGTTAATAATAATAACAGGTTGATGAGTCATTGGCAATAAGACCGCTGGATGATTGCCATTCTGAAAAAGCGCAGTCATGTAGGGAACATTGGTGGAAATTAAGCAAAAAGCTATTTTCATGGTGCCTTGATAATTCTCAGATAAATTAGACAAGCAACCAGCTTCTTCATTACTAGTAGAGTAGTAGTAGTAGTACAAGAACCCATTCATAACGTAGTACACATTGTATGCAATCGACAATGAATCAATGAAAGGATGATATCAACTCAAATTCTGGATTTTCGGATTGAGAGATTAAAATTCTCATTATTTCTTGTTGATGATTTAAGTGTCATCGGCCGTTTAAGTATAATTGGATTTCGTAGTAGGATTATACGTAGACTCGTAAAGTTATAATATGAATCGGGAGTGTGGAGTGCACGTTCATATAAAAACAAATATCGAGTTTACAAGATGAATAAGGAGAAGAAAAACTTATGTTTTGCCAAACAATGCTTATCTACAACTCTTCTCAAATTTATGATTTTGTGAAAATGTATCTTACTTTTCATGATTGAAGCATTCCAATTCATGTTTTTTCACTATCTATAAATATGGATGTAATGTGATTGAAAAACATAAGAGAAAAAATAACAATTCTACTACTCTACAAAACACGTATAATTTAACAGTAAAGTTTCTTTGTTTTCTTGCCTAAGATACAAAGGTCGGTGTAGTTTTATCCTCGGATCGATTTCGTGGTACCCTAGGCTAATAAGGGACGAAATACTTTCTAAGGAGAGCAGTCCTTGCGACTCTACATTTATCCAAGCACCAAAATTTACAGTATTCTGTAAACATCTTGTTTACTGTATCACCCTGTTATTTTTATCTAACATTCTTAGAAAGTATTTCTATTGATACAGTAAGTGTTACAAGATGGATGATATGAAAGGAAAAGGAAAGTTTGAGATTTTAGAAAAATTCGAAGGTGTGGACTTTCGAAGATGGCAAAAGAAGATGCATTTCAAATTGTCGCATTTGAAGGTAGCATATGTATTGACGACACCATGTCCTCCGGAACCCCAAGAAGGAGATGCTATTGATGGTATTCGTAGGAGAGCTAAATGGGAGAATTATGATCATATATGTCGAGGACATATATTAAATGGTATGTCGAATGCACTTTTTGATATGTACCAACATGTTGAATCGTCTACTTTGTTATGGGATCAATTGGAAAATCGGTATATGGATGAAGATGCCACAAGTAGCAAATTTTTAGTGAGTCGTTTTATGACTTATAAAATGTCAGACTCTCGTTCCGTGTCAGAACAATTTAATGAACTAGTTCACATTATTAATCGTTTTTCTCAATATAATATGCCTATGAATGAAAACATGTCGGTATCTAGTATTATTGAGAAATTACCTCCTTCATGGAAAGATTTTAAACATGAATTGAAACATAAAAAGGAAGTTATTACTTTGGCTCAACTTGGACGTAGTTTCCAAGTTGAGGAAGGCCTTAGGGCCGAAGAAGACGACAAAACTACCGGTAAGGTAGATGGTTCCTCCATTAACATGGTGGAACAAGGTGAACGTTCCAAAGGGAACAAGCAAGGAAAAGGCACAAAGCGCCTTAATAACGATACTAATGATGGATCAAACAAGAAACTGAAAGGGGCTTGTTGGATATGTGGTAAAACGGGTCACTTTAAGGCGGATTGCCGAGTGAGAAAGAAAAAGATGAAGGCTTTGGAAAAAAGCACCGGACAAGGGTCCAAGGACCATGGTGCTTCTACAAGTCAAGGTCAATTTCTAACTTGTATTGAAAATAATTCTAATAAGAATTATGTTACATATTTTGATGAAACAAATTATGTGCAGGATAATGAAATCATTTGGTGGATTGATTCGGGTGCAACAAGACACGTTTGCAAAAATCGTTCTTGGTTCAAAAATTTTGTACCGGTAAAAGACGGATCCATTCTTCACATGGGCAACGAATCAACCGCAGAAATACAAGGCATCGGAAATATTACCTTAATTTTTAGTTCCGGAAAATCCTTAGTATTGAAGGATGTATTATATGTACCCGAAATAAGGAAAAACTTAGTATCAGGAGGATTATTAAATAAATCCGGTTATAAGCAAGTTATAGAATCGGATAAATATGTATTATCAAAGTCAGGAATATTTATAGGTTTCGGATATTATTGTAACGAAATGTTTATGTTAAATATTAACAAAATTGATGATTGTGTTTATATGATATCTACTCCTACATCCGTTTCTAGTTTATGGCATGCTAGGCTTGGTCATGTTCATTACAAGCGATTACTTTGTATGTCTAAACATGATTTAATTCCACCATTTGATTTACAAACTCGTAAATGTGATACTTGTATGCTTACTAAGATTGCAAGACAACCTTTCAAGAATATCGTAAGCACATCTCAAATGTTGGATTTAATACATAGTGATTTATGTGATTTACATTCTACTCCGTCTTTAGGAAATAAAAAATATATGGGAACTTTCATTGATGATTATTCTCGTTTTTGCTATATTTTTTTGATGCATTCTAAAGATGAGGCTCTTGATAAATTTGTTGTTTATAAGAATGAAGTAGAATTGCAACAATCTAGTAAGATTAAAAGACTTCGAACTGATCGAGGTGGAGAGTACTATGATCCTAAGTACTTTGAAAATTGTGGAATTGTGCATGAGGTTACTCCTCCCTATACACCACAATTGAATGGTGTAGCGGAAAGGAAAAATCGATCTCTCAAAGAGATGATGAATTCCATGCTATCATACTCGGGTTTGAGTGAAGGATTTTGGGATGAAGCAATGTTAACCGCTTATTATCTATTGAATAGAGTGCCTAACAAAAGGAACAATATAACTCCATATGAACTTTGGTATAAAAAGAAGCCGAATCTAAGCTATCTTAGAGTTTGGGGATGTCGGGCCGTTGTAAGATTGCCTGATCCAAAGAGGAAAACTTTGGGAGAAAAAAGAATAGATTGCATATTTATTGGTTATGCTATGCATTCAAAAGCATATAGATTTTATATAATAGAACCCAATAATTCAATTGGGATTCATACGGTAATTGAATCTAGGGATGCTATCTTTGATGAAAATCGATTTACGTCGATGAAAAGGCCTAAATATTTAGTGCCAATTAATAGTAATGATACTATGACAAACGATCAGCAACATAATTCGTCAATTGACGAAGAAATCTGTCGATCAAGAAAGAATATCCGTCAATCGACAGAAGGTACCTTTGTTGCGCCTCGTAGGAGTAAGAGAGGCAGAAAAGCAAAGGATTTTGGTTCTGACTTTCAAGTTTATTTGGTGGAAGGATCAAGAAACGAAGTAGGACTTCAATATGCTTATTGTTATAACATAGACGAAGATCCTAAGACTTTTAAAGAAGCAATGACTTCTCAGGATGTTGCATTTTGGAAAGAAGCCATTAATGATGAAATGGACTCCATAATGGGAAACAACACTTGAGTTCTCACGGATCTACCAAAGGGATGTAAACCTCTTGGTTGTAGATGGATCTTTAAGAAAAAGATGCATGTTGATGGCTCCATCGACAAGTTTAAGGCTCGATTAGTTATCCAAGGCTTTAGGCAAAAGGAAGGAATAGACTATTTCGATACTTATGCACCAGTTGCTAGAATCTCTACAATAAGACTATTGATAGCAATTGCTTCTATACATAATTTGGTGATACACCAAATGGATGTGAAAACAGCGTTTTTACATGGTGAATTAGAAGAAGAAATATATATGAAGCAACCAGAAGGATTTGTTATGCCCGGACATGAGCATAAAGTTTGCAAATTGGTGAAATCCTTGTACGGACTTAAGCAAGCACCAAAGCAATGGCATCATAAATTTGATGAAATTGTTTTGTCTAATGGTTATAAGCTTAATCAATCAGACAAATGTGTATATAGCAAATTTGATAGCTCCGGTAATGGTGTAATAATTTGTTTATATGTTGATGATATGTTAATATTTGGAACAAACCAAAATCAGGTAGATTCCACTAAAGCATTTTTATCATCGAGCTTTGCCATGAAAGATATGGGCATAGCGGACGTGATTTTAGGAATTAAGATTATAAAATCTAATCTTGGAATATCCTTGTCACAAAGTCATTACATTGAGAAAGTGCTCAAGAAATTTAATTGCGAGAACAGTGGTATAGCTCATTCACCAATGGAATCAAGTATAAAGTTGATGCCTAATACTGGATTACCATTGTCACAATTAAAATATTCTCAAGTCATAGGATGCTTAATGTATGCTATGACTAGTACTCGACCGGACATTGCATTTGCAGTTGGAAAATTGAGTAGATATACAAGCAATCCAAGTAGTCATCATTGGAGTGCGGTTATGCGTGTATTAAGATATCTTAAGAACACGAAAGATTTTGCATTGACTTACAGAGGAAATCCTTTTGTACTAGAAGGTTACTCGGATGCAAGTTGGATTGCAAATGTCGAAGATCATTCTTCAACTGGTGGATGGGTCTTTTTGCTTGGGGGAGGTGCCATATCATGGGCTTCTAAGAAGCAAACATGCATCACGACATCCACTATGGAGTCGGAATTTGTAGCATTGGCAGCAGCCGGAAAAGAGGCCGAATGGCTTAAAAATTTAGTGTATGAAATTACACTATGGCCTAAACCGATATCTCCAATATCAATCCATTGTGATAATTCGGCAACTTTGGCAAAAGCTTATAGTCAAATATATAATGGGAAATCAAGACATCTCGGAGTGAGACATAGTGCTGTGCGAGAATTAATTTCTCATGGAATTATTTCGGTAGACTTTGTAAGATCTGAATTGAATCTTGCAGATCATTTAACTAAAGGTTTGCCAAAACATTTAGTGGAAAAAGCAGTTATAGGGATAGGCCTAAAGTCCGTTAAATCTTAAGTATTGAGATACCCAATTCCCCTCTAACACTCTATTAGAGGCAGAATTCAATGTGGAAGGCTCTTTACTTAAAATTGAAGTACATCAAACTTATATCCCGAAAGGTATGTACTTAGACCTGCTGTGAGTTAAGGATGAAGTGATATCTTCTTAATGGATTTTTTGAAAAAATGTACTTGCAGGTGCATGATAAAAGAATTCACCTATGTGAGACGTGAAGTAAGGCCGACTTCAAAAGCTTTTTGGACTCAAGCTTTTATACGCTCATGAGAGGATTAGGATACTAGGCCTGTAATAAGTATCAGTATATTACTTTATTTGTTAAAAGTGATTTTGTGTGTATTTTGCCTTCATGTATTCAACATGTTTAAGGGTTCAATCCTTGAGACACCCTTTTTACTAGAATATATGGAACGTGCATTTTACTATGTGAGAATTCAATCTTCGTGACATTTTCATTTATGCACAAAATTGGTGATTAGTAGGCTTTAAAACGAATCAAGGATTACACTTAAATGGGGGAGGAATGTTGATGATTTAAGTGTCATCGGCCGTTTAAGTATAATTGGATTTCGTAGTAGGATTATACGTAGACTCGTAAAGTTATAATATGAATCGGGAGTGTGGAGTGCACGTTCATATAAAAACAAATATCGAGTTTACAAGATGAATAAGGATAGGGATGGCAACGGGTCCAAGACCCGGTCCAGACCCGGCGGGTCGGACCCGTATGGGTCGGGTCTGGGTCTCATTTTTCCAGACCCGGCGGATCCGGGTCGGGTCTGGATCTTATTTTTGAAAACCGGGTCCGGGTCTGAAATACTGGACCCAGACCCGACCCGTGGACCCGGCACTTTAATTAAAAAAAACAAAAAAACAAAAATCTACCAACATACATACGCAAAACTGCTAGCAAACAACTAAATTACTAAAATAACTCACTCTCTCACTTCTTTCCTCACCATTTCAATGTTCATTCAAGGTTTCCTAAGACCGTTATGAATGAGTTTGTAAGAGTGTTTAATTTCTTAGTACAATATATGTCGTAGATAATTTTGTACGTGATAAAAAATACCGGCAAAATTTGAAATTTGGAAGAAATGAGGAATGTA
Organism: Agrostemma githago; assembly: GCA_958450325.1. Lineage (NCBI taxonomy): Eukaryota > Viridiplantae > Streptophyta > Magnoliopsida > Caryophyllales > Caryophyllaceae > Agrostemma > Agrostemma githago. Next base: position 16,688,791 of record OY288239.1, on the reverse strand, counting down.
GGACAAAATAAAATAAAATAGTGAGACCCGCGGGTAGACCCGGACCCGAACCGGACCCGGCGGGTCTGGATCCGGGTCTTAAAATTTTGGACCCGGTCGGGTCCGGGTCTAGGATAATTTTGACGAGTCCGGGTCCGGATCCTAGTGGACCCGGTCCAGATCCGGTCCATTGCCATCTCTAAATAAGGAGAAGAAAAATTTATGTTTTGCCAAACAATGCTTATCTAAAACTCTTCTCAAATTTATGATTTTGTGAAAAGGTATCTTACTTTTCATGATTGAAGCATTCCAATTCATGTTTTTTCACTATCTATAAATATGGATGTAATGTGATTGAAAAACATAAGAGAAAAAATAACAATTCTACTACTCTACAAAACACATATAATTTAACAGTAAAGTTTCTTTGTTTTCTTGCCTAAGATACAAAGGTCGGTGTAGTTTTATCCTCGGATCGATTTCGTGGTACCCTAGGCTAATAAGGGATGAAATACTTTCTAAAGAGAGCAGTCCTTGCGACTCTAACATTTCTCACATTCATTAAGAGCCTGGGCGGAACCAGAGCACACAGCTAAGAGCCTTCTGAAGAATTCAAAAAACAGGCAGGAAAAGCATTTAAAAACTAGAATGAAAGAAAGAACTAGTAGAAATTTCCAAAGTAACTTTCATAACTAGCCAAATTGTGCCACAAATAGATACCCTAAGTATATATATATAATATATATATATATATATATATATATATATATATATATATATATATATATATATATTTACCAAAATCGAGAAATAGAAATGGAAGATGATTTTTGGGGAGCTTCATTTTTTGCATCAATGGCCGCCAATGATTGGAAATGCAGAGGAATGGTGAAGAAGAAGACTGATAGGGGTGGGAACTTGGAAGTCACAAGTGTAGAGAGGAAGGGTAAAGACTGAAGAGTTAAGAACCGAAGAATGTTTACCTACGTTCTTGGTAACACATCACAACTTCACAAGTAGGGATGACAACGGACCGGATCCGGACCGGATCCGCATGGATCCAGATCCAGATCCGCAATCCTAGTAGCGGATCCGGATCCGGTCCGGATCCGACGGATCCCAAAAATGTAAATCCAGATCTGGATCCGTCGGATCTGGACCGGATCCGGATCGGATCCGCGGATCCAATTTCTTACTTAAATTCTACAAAATTTTTAATTAATACGTATTTGCGACCATATTAATTTTCATAATTTTACAAATAAATTTGAATATAAAGATTCATAATCAAAGATTAATAAACTAAAAGAAAAGAGTCTTAGAAATCACCAAAAAACACAAATTAAAGTTCTAAGTTTTTAATTATTGTTAATTTTTTAATAAAACGGATTTGCGAATCCGGATCCGGATTTATTTATTAAGATCCAGATCCGGATCCGTTTAAAAATAGCGGATCCGGATCCGGATCCATATCCAACGGATCTCAAAATTTAGGATCCATATCCGATCCGTGCGGACCGGATCTTGCGGATCCGGATTGGATCCCGGATCCGTTGCCATCCCTATTCACAAGTAACAAAACGAGATTAATAAAGTCATAAAATAGATTATTTTGGGATTATGTATCATTTGGATTAATTAAAAAAGTCGCCAATAATCAAGATTATTTTCATGAAATAATCCTAAAATAAATTGAAATGTTACCGCGTGATAGATGAAAATTTTGGAAGCCAATTGTTTACCTAAACATTTTATCTCATCTAATGATATTTTTTTCAACCCGTTTCACCACTAAAATGAATAGACGGGTCAGGTTTAAACAAGAATAATTTATGGAAAAATTCAAATAAATTGGTGTGTTGAAATTTGAAGTTTGCGCTTGTGTTTTCCAATTTCCATGATAGGTTCCAAGGAAGGCTGGCAGGCAACTAGTTTGTCGCTAATGTGTGGCTATAGAATCACCAAAACACAAAATTCAACAATTGTGTACAACGGACGCCTCTAATTCATTCTTCAGATCACCATTTTCGCGGCAAATATTCAGCACTATGTTTGTAACTGTTTCGCAATCCCCCTACCTAAAAAAAAACTCATGTTTTATTTCTAACTTGTCCATAGAACACAAAATATTAGTACACAAGAATTCTTCCATACAAAAAATATAGAGAAGAATTCTTATAATTAATTAATTAATTATTGGTACATTTGGTTCATAAAGGTCTAGCATCAAAATCATTCATTATTTTAGACGATATATAATTGGATTTACAATGCAGCCTTCAGATGAGCCAGTACCCTTGAATCCGAATCCCAGCAGGCCTTCTGCGCCGCTACCAGAACCGTCCTTTAGGCTGTCGGAACCAGAGAATGAAGTTCATACACCATCCCATTTTCCGGCAACAGATACCTGTAGGGGATCTGACCCCGTTGAGTGGTCTACAGGTCTTTGTCAATGGTACTCCGACATTCCAAATTGTAAGTTGCCAAATTTTAATTACCACTTACCAACCAAAAGCAAACATACATTTGCGTACATCAAATCCATGGTTGAATTTGATTCATACATTATTATACATTTAACGTTTTACAAATTGTGATGAAGCATACAGAAATTCTAATATGAGTAGCCCTTAAAATTATTTATTGGCAGGTTGCATCACATGTTTTTGTCCATGCATTACCTTTGGGGAATTTTCAGAGATAATCGATCGAGGCGCCTCATGTAAGATGTTGTTCCATCAAATGACATTCATCGAGGACTCCGTAGTAATTTGTAGAAACCTTACGTTCTTACATATATATATATATATATATATATATATATATATATATATATATATATAGAAATTGCATCCGGTGAGTTGGTCTTCTTTAAATGAGTCCGTCCCGCAAATCACAGCCACATGATCAAATCACATGAATGGCTGAGATTCAATCTCAGCGTCATCTTCATCGTATATAATCTTACTGTTACAGTAACAGAACACTTTTTTTTTAAAAAAAAAAAAAAAAAAAATTATTACAGTAACACAAATATCTTACTGTGACAGTGTCACAGTAATAAGGAATTACAATAATAATGTCAGAGTAATACTGTTACAGTAACAGAACACTATTACAGTAACACAAAAATCTTACTGTGACAGTGTCACAGTTATAAGGAATTACAATAATAATGTCACAGTAATACTGTTACAGTAAAAGAACACTATTACAGTAATACAAAAATCTTACTGTGTCACAGTTATAAGGAATTACAATAATAATGTCACAGTAATAATGTTACAGTAATATGAAATTAAAGAGTTACAAATATCTTACTGTGACACTGTCACAGTAATAAGGAATCACAGTATAATGTCACAGTAATAATGTCAAATTTATTTATCAATTGACACTACAAAGTAACATCATCATGAAATTAACAGTAACACTGTTACAGTAACAGAGCACTATTACAGTAACACAAATATCTTACTGTGACACTGTCACAGTAATAAAGAATTACAGTAATAATGTCACAGTAATAATATTACAGTAATATGGAATTAAAGAGTTATGATGTTTGTGTATGCAAAGGCCTTGTTACTCTTCCTTAATGACGTGGTCCAATCTCAGCCATTCAATCTTGTTTGATTGTGTGGTCCAGATTGAAAGGACGGACTCATCTAAAGAGGGAGACTCACCGGATCCTCACTATATATATATATATATATATATATATATATATATATATAGGAATATGCACTATGAAATGTATTTATAATCGTCATTAATGTTCCCCTTTGCTTTGTTTGCTGAGCGCACAGCTTGTCCAATAAATGGATTGATATACGCAATGTTACTAGCGGTGTTTGGGTGTGCGTGCATGTATTCATTCTTCTACCGCGTAAGAATGAGGCAACAATATAACATTGAAGGCAGTAGCTGCGGAGATTGTTGTATTCATGCCTGGTGCGAGGTGTGTGCTCTCTGTCAAGAGCACCGTGAGCTTAAACTCCGAGGTTTTGATATGCATTCAGGTATCTTTGTGATACAATTAACAACTATTTACTACTTCATTCTGCAACTCAGGTCCTTTGCTTCATCTCACTTTTGAAACTGTTTTACACCAGACTTACATTTCTTACATTGTGTTTGTCCATTGCAATCATTTCCACATAATCTGTTGTAGGATGGCATGCAAACGTTGAGAACCAGACTGCTGGAGCGATGGTCGCACCACCAACGCAGATGTGCATGAGGAGATGAAAAATAAAAGTTCAGTTCTATTTTCACTTTTTTGTCGTGGACTTTTTGTAAACGCAAGTTCAGTAGTATATATAGGAGTCTCGACTTAGAAAAAGGAAACAAAATATAAACTGTGTATTAGAAAAGGATTGAACTCTTGGATTGTACATTTGTACACTTCGAGATTACTTGTCGCAACAAGCTACAATTTCAGGAACATGTTTTGAAGAGCGAAAAGATGTCACACTGAAATAGTAATATACTAAATGTTTGCAGGTAATGATTTCAAAATTGCAAGCCTCTGCAACCACAGCTAAAAAAATTGCATCATCTCCTTGGCCTATCTTCGTTTCCCCTTCCTCTCATGCCAGTCCCTTCCATTGTCACATGTCCATGCAACGCTGCGTTAAATGGTTCCTGCGGTGACCAAGTGGGACCCTGCTGGTTGGACGTATTACTAATCTCTCGCTCTAACCCAAACCTAGTGCTAGTCAATATATGATCCCGGACACCTTTCGCCGGTTTGTGCCTATGAACCTCATCTCCACAACTTCTTCTGCCAACTAGTTTCTCAATCTCATGATTAGAACCATTTCCCCATTGAACAATATTTGACACACTACGAAGTAAAGAAGTGCTTCTTCTAGCTACTTGATTAAAAATCGATTTCCTTTCTGAATTTTTAGGCGTCATAAAGTTCTTAGATGGATCATTCACATTCAATTGTATAGAAAGAGGATCACTATCACCTAAGTTCTCACCAGAATTCTCCCCTGCTTCGCTTTGAAAAAAGGATAAGTTCCCGTCCCTTCTATGATACGCCGAGTTATGTCCATCTTCTTTTATGTTTTTTCTTATAAGAAATGTTTCGGCCTCATTTCTCAGGTTAATAGCTTCCCTTTTCTCTTCGAACTGATGCTTAGCATCCTTGATTTTCATTTGAGTTCTTTCTTCACCAATACTCACAGCAAGTTCATCGCAAACTTGTTCCATAATCACCCTTGATTTCTTCTCAGCTTCAAGTTCCTTGACCACCTTAAGATAAGACGCCTTTGTTTCGGCCAGCTCTTTACCAAGCTTCTTGTTCAAGCTCTCAGCACGCTTTCTGAGCTTTCTTTCCACCTCAAGCTCTCTTGCCATGGACTTGACTGCAGCTTCGACTATATCTTGTTCTTTGTCTTTCCATGTTGCTTTTTCCTCTGCAAAAAGCTTAACAAGGTGCTTAATATCTTTGTTATCAGGTCTTTCTTCTTGTAAAAGCTGATTGATCTGCAAGCAGGCCCGCTCAAGCTCAGTGTGCAAGGCTGCAATGAGAGACGTCCTTGATGAAGGGAAATCTTCTTGACCCCACATACGCCTTATGATTTTGAGAAGCTCCTTAGAAGTTGTCAAGGCGTTACTTACATCCTTCAAACCGGACTTAGATCCATAAAGGGACGGGCATTGGGATCTGGTTTCAATCTACATTTGTCAAACATTAGGCTATATTTTGTTGAGCATGACTCCAATCCATATGAACGACACGTATGATAATTCCTACACTAATGAGAGTGAGCATCATGGCCCTAGCGAAACAATCTGATGCATATGTCGATTCAACTAGAGAGTGGGGTACATATCCTACCTCCATGGAACTAGCATTAGTAACGGTGTCCAAATGGTCAGTCTTTGACCTCTGAGATATAGTCGATTCTCTTCTCGTGCGACTTCCTTTTTGAGATCTTTCCATCCTCTGTTGCAATTAAATTGAGATACATATATCAATGTTGGACAAAAAGCATTTAATCCGATTCCTGAAATCGGACTCATAAGACCAAACTAGTATGTAGCTGAAAAGACAATGCATAGAATTTGGGTGAAAGCCTCACTATGAAGTATGATCCCTCCAATAATACTACGGAGTATTAAAAAACTTGGGGTCCGGTGACAATGTAGTCCAAACTCCAAACCATAGGACAAAAATAAAGGCAGAGGCTAGCTAGGTCGATTGATTGACAACCAAGAATACATAATCAACAAAAGAGACTAGGGTATTTATTTTTTATTCAAATGAGCACGCTACACTACGTCATGGGTAAGAATAAAACCCCAACTGAGTAGGAGAGCCCTCGGGTTAACCCTTGTTCCTATTTTATCAGCTACTCGTAACTAAAGCCACATACACGATGGTACAATCACATTTCAGCATAACAACAAGAACAAGAAGAGTCAAAAATCAGATTTCAAGTAAGTCTTTCTATGTTCTAATCATTTGATCAAAATATATCACCTAAATGAATATATATCATTAAAAGACGAAGGGAGTAGTATTAAAAATGGCAGACCTCGGAAACAAGAGTATGAGATAAGTGAAGAGGTAAATATCCACAACTCCTTGTATTCTCCCTCCATCCAACCCTTTTCACCAATAAAACCTCCTCCTCGTCTTCGTCTTCGTCTTTTACCGCCCTTGGAGTTGGGACTTCATTCATTTCCCACAATGTAGCTCCCAATTTTCGGGCTGACATGGGCACCTGCCCGCTAGACCTGTCTGATAAACTTGGCGGCTGGCGAGGCAAAATTACGGATGGAGACCGCCTGCCCGTGTCCACCATTCTTCCACTGCTTTTTTTCTTGCTTCCCAGAATTCCCCTTTTAAATCTGTAATTTCGTACCATTGATGATGTCGAAGATGATGATGGTGAACACCCTCCTCTCTTTCTTATCTTTGTTGCATTTTCCATTAATTCATCCATTCTTTAGATACACCCTGAAAATCTACACCATTGTGATCTTTTGTGTAATCGGATCAATTTTAGGGTCAAGTTGTGATCTTTGCTTTAATTTAGATCGAAATTGATGAACTGGGTTTTCTGCCAAATGATGAATTTAAGATGGAATATGCTAATGCTAGTAAAAATAATGGACCGCACCAAATTACTTTAATTGCGAAGATTACTTTTTAGTACTGTATTTATTGAAGTAGTGAGATTGTTAAAATGAGTAAAGGTAAGATAATGAATGGGGGGAGATTTGAGCAATGTTGGACCAAAATAGAAGTGGGGTGTTTTAATTTTGAAGGTGTGAGAAAGAAAGATAGATTCATTCAAATGAAGGGATCAATGCCATATATGAAGGATGAGGAGGTTGGTTGAAGAAATAACGAGAAAAGGAAAGTGTAGTTTGAGATTAGAAGAAAACGTGAAGAGAGCAGGCAGGCGTAGGGAGAAAGTGAGGTATGAGAGCAGGAGGGTGAGTAGTGAATTAGTGATCGTGTGAGAACGATGGTGTCATTCCATGTGAAAAGTCAATCTACTCTTTTATAGATCCAACAATGTGTCGATGTGTGTATAGTGATGACCTGGTGGTAGGGATGGCAACGGGTCCAGGACCCGGTCCAGACCCGGCGGGTCGGACCCATATGGGTCGGGTCTGGGTCTCATTTTTTTAGACCCGGCGGATCCGGGTCGGGTCTGGATCTTATTTTTGAAAATTGGGTCCGGGTTTGAAATACTGGACCCGGACCCGATCCGTGGACCCGACACTTTAATTAAAAAAAACAAACAAAAATCTACCAACATACATACGCAAAACTGCTAACAAACAACTAAATTACTAAAATAACTCACTCTCTCACTTCTTTCCTCACCATTTCAATGTTCATTCAAGGTTTCTTAAGACTGTTATGAATGAGTTTGTAAGAGTGTTTAATTTCTTAGTACAATATATGTCGTAGATAATTTTGTACGTGATAAAAAATACCGGCAAAATTTGAAATTTGGAAGAAATGAGGAATGTAGGACAAAATAAAATAAAATAGTGAGACCCGCGGGTAGACCCGGACCCAAACCGGACCCGGCGGGTCTGGATCCGGGTCTTAAAATTTTGGACCCGGCCGGGTCCTGGTCGGGTCCGGGTCTAGGGTAATTTTGACGGGTCCGGGTCCGAATCCTAGTGGACCCGGTCCAGATCCGGTCCATTGCCATCTCTACCTGGTGGGTTAGCGAGGATAGAAATTTATTATCTAAGAGCAAGGAGTTTGAGGCTAGGAGACGAAGGATAATTGAAATGTGTAAATAAAAAGAAACAAAAAGAAATCGTTAACTTAAAAGTGGAACGAAAAATAAAAATAAAAAAATCTCTCTATGATTTCTACGAGAGCTCCCTAGGGTGAATCGCTTTTCATCCGCTTTTGACGGCTCATCCCTCTAGGTGGAGATTCATCAAATCAAATCAATCTATTTCTAGAGTACAACTTTAATAACAACACTTATTGATCTACACGTGGTGGCATGGAAATTTCAAGGCGTGAAGAGAGGGAATCGTTGGGCAAATAGAAGGTTATGTGTGGGACATTGGTGACACAAGAGTTAAACCTATGCTTCGTTGATTGGGAACCATTGCTATACTTAACACTCTCCCTGATTTTAATAATTTCATCATCCGTATCTTTAAACCCTCTCGCACAATCAAATTCAATATGTGAGCACAACAACGAATATGAAAGTAATCACCAAATTTAAATTAGGCTTTAAGGATTCAACCGTTGAATCATTGGTAGATGCATTATCCAAAGTGATGGACATTATATTATTCTACCCTCTATAACCTATTCATTGAGTAAAGAAACAATCTTAATGGACATAGCAGTATCACTATGAGGAGGGGCCAAGAATCTAAAGTTAAGAACACGCTTTTGAAGTTGTCAATTCTGACGGTAAGTGAAATGTACCCATATGTGGTAATAAAATTCCAACAATCTGAAGTAAGGGAAATTCTTCCAATTTTTTTTAAAGGGACGTGTTTTTTTCCTAACGTGTCTTTACTCAATCCTAACGACATGCTACCGCTTTATCCCTCTCATTTCATCACATCAAAGTTTTTTTTCTCTCTCTAAATAAATCTCAACATTCTACCACCCTTAAACGTACCAATGAACCACCATAGACATCGGAACCATCAAGGGTCGTGGCTGATGTAATCCCCTAGTAATTCTAACACAATACAGTGACGGAAACACTGTAGAGTTGAGATTAAAACACACTGACAAACTATATCTTATTAAAAGAAATGGTAAGTCAATACAAATGCCTCTTTTTACAAAAGGGCTAAAAAGGAAATTCTCCAAACGGGTTATACAAATCCATAAATCAATATATATATATATATAGAAGTGGGATCAGGTGAGTCCCTTATTATGTTTTGAGTCCTTGAGTCCCAATATCAGCCATTGATTCATTGTTAGATCAATGGTGTAGATTTATTCACATAATTAAGGTAATAACAATAATATCTTTCAAATTATATTTTTTTCTCTCTCCTCCCTTAATATCTCCCGCCTATCTCTCAAATTATATATTTTTTGTCAAACGTTTCAACTTCACACTTTCACCGCCTATCTCTCCTTTTCTGTCAGGCTCATTCATTTTTTCACCGCTTCCTCTATTTTCGATTTACTCTCTCTCAATTTTCTTACTAAATTTCACCGCTTCCTCACAACAAGCGAACTTATTTTGATTTCTGGAATACTCCCGCCTTCTTTACTGTCTTCATCATCTTCTCATCCTCGCTCATCTTCGCTCAAATCGTCTACATTCATCAACGACTGAGCTGCACTATTTTTGAACTCTTAACCTAAGGTAAATTAGGTTTTTTCCTGTGGTTTTTATTTACTTTTAGAGTAATTTTTGGGTTTTTTCGTTGTGCTGATTACCTTTAGTTGTTTTTTCTTTATTTCTCTCATTTTCTACCTAGAATGCACGGTTGATTAGTTGTTTGTTTCCGTTTTTGATTATATGCGTCTTCTGTTTTTCGTGGCTCCCCTGCATGGTATTTTTGTTACTTTAATGAACGTTGTATGTTACTTTAATTATTGTCATATGTTATTTTAAGGAATAACATATATAACTAACCTTACCCTTCTATTATTTGAATTCTAAACCTAAAGTAAATTGGGGATTTTTCTGTGGTTTTTAATTACTTTTAGGGTAAATTTTGGGTTTGTTCGGTATGCTGGTTACATTTAGTTGTTTTTGTTTTATTTCTCTCATTTTGTACATAGAATGCATGGTTGATTAGTTCTTTATGTCCGATTTGTTTTCCATGGCTCCCCTGCATGTTATTTTCGTTACTTTAGTGAATATTGTTTGTTACTTTAGCTGGTATCACTCGTTATTTTAAAGAATAAGCTATATAACTAACCAACCCTTCTATTGATACCGTATTACCTGCAGCTTTTTGTAATGTATGTGTTTCTTGTTACTTTAATTCATGTATGTTGTTACTTTAATGCTTATTTTTTGTTACTGTAATTCGTTTCCAGATGGCGAAAGGAGGTAAGATTCTCGCTGATGGTGTGAAGGATGGTCAGGTCAAGAATCGAGCTCGACGGGCGATGAAATCGGCTGTCAAGCCTTCGAAGTCGAAGAAGATAGCTACCGAAGAGTCTGGTGAATCCAACGTTGACCGTTTGCCGTCGGTCAGATGCAGCCCGAAGCTCCTCGTTGATCTGATATCTAATTTAAATCAGAGGCAGCGTGAGGCGCTTAAAACAATCGGTTTTGGCGGTGTACTTGAAATGCACCTTAGTAGTTTCCCTGTAAAGTTTGCCACTGACTTTATGTCTTTATTTAGTGACGACTCGCTGATTTTTCGGTGCGGGAGAAATCAGTTCCTGGTAACCAAGAACGATGTACATGACTGCTTCCTCCTTCCAGTTGGACCGGACCCTGTTGAGCTGCTGCCGATGGGTCGACCAAAGGCAGCTGAATCTGAGTCCGTCGTGGAGCTGAAGAGGAAGTGGAGGGCTGATTTTAATGTCGCAAATGACGGTGATGCGATCCCTCTCTCAAAGGTCCTTAGGAAACTACAGGAGGATGTAGAGGGTGGCGACATGTTTTGTAGGTTGTTCGTTCTCTCCAGCATGTCGGTATTTTTCAACCCGACGTCCAACCATGGTGTTGATCTTAGACTACTGAAGGCGGTGCAAGATGTACAGCGGATTAAAAACTTTGACTGGTGCACGTTCATCTTGGAAGGACTGGCGCGGGCGTGTGAGGATTTTGTGCTCAATAGCCCATCATATCTACTTGGCTGTGTGCCGTTTTTAATGATAACCTACTTCCAGCGGTTTGACTACCGCAATCTCCCGTGCCCGTGCGATCTCCCTTTGATCAAGCACTGGGATTTTCAACGAATGATTCAACGTTTGGCCGGCGAGTTTATTGGTGGTGGGCTGGGATTGCTTACCCTATCTGATGTTAAGTACCCCCGTTGTGTACGTATGATGACTGGGGGGGACGCGCCGTCGCCGCTGAGGATTACACAGGACCGTCACGCTGATGATGGTACATTGCCTGGTCAAGAGGGCGATAAGTTCACCACCATCAAACTTCCTCGGGGCCTTGAAGATGATAGTGAGCTGAGGACCAAGGCTGTCGACGTAAGTGATCATGTCATTAATTTGTTAATGAATCTATATGTGTCTGACTTGGAGAATCAGTAAGGATTTTAAATCTGGGATGTCTGTATATCTAACATATCTTCCGCTACTTTAGCAAATTATTGACGTTACTTTAGTGAACTATATGTGTTACTTTAATTCTTACAATCCGTTACTTTAACCTCAATCATCTACATTGCTGATCCAGCATATATGTGTTACTTTGATCTATACCATCTCTTACTTTAATTAGTGTTATCTGTTACTTTTAGTGTCCACCATTAAGGGTGTAAATCTTGGATGTCTGTAAATTTGCATATAATCTTGGGTGTATCTTTTGTTACTTTAGCATATAATCGACGTTACTCTAGTGAACATTATGCGTTACTTTAATGTTTATAGTCCGTTACTCTAGTGAACATTATGCGTTACTGTAATGTTTACACTTTTATTGAAAGATTTTTGTTAATTTAGTTTATACTTTAGCGTCCACTCTCTTTTCACTACACAGTTATTGTTTCTTGCAGGATGTCCATCACATTCATCTGATGATGGGTAGGAATGCTATCGTATTCCATGATTGGTGGGTCTCACATGCTGCGAAGATCAGGAGGATTACATCGGGCAATCCATTACCCGAAGATCCGGTGCCTTCACAAGAATCACAGTCATTCTGGGGAGGAGCAGAGCTACACCGGGTGGTTGATGAAGTCTGTGAGGCGCTGCGTCGTGCTAGGGATTTGTCGTTGCAGGGGCCGGTATTTGAGGCCAAAAATTCAAATCAAGGTGAGGAGGACTATCTTAACATTCAGCCGTACTCGACGGCTGAGATTAACGAGGTTATTCAGGAGGAACTGAATTTGGACAGTGACCGCCAGTTAGTTCTTTCTCTGTGGGATATTGACAGAATTAGGGATGTGGAGGTCGGTGAGTGTTTGTCGGTGGTGGTAGACGGAAGGAAGGTCTTCCACCCATTCTTTTTTCATTCTGAAACGCAGCTGGTTTGCATGCAAGTCGTCGATGAGAGGCTTGGGTGCTCTTGTGACTGTGATGTCCCAGATCCTGACCAGATTACGCTGTCGGACTTCCTGTGTCGGGATAGCAGGCTTTTCAGGTCTGTTTTGTCTGTCAGGAAAGACGTAATCGATTACGTCTTCTACAAAAATGAAAAATACATTGCATCGTGAGTGGTCTACATCTTCTATTTTTTTTAATGCGTTTTATCGTCGTTTTTGTTAAATGTTTCATAGTCCGTTTGAATAATTGCAGAGAAATGATTGTGAGGTTTAGTGACTTTTTTAACATTCCCCGTGGTGAGTTGGCCACGCTGGCGCCCGGAGAGCAGCTTTCGAATGCTGTAATTGACTGCTGGTGCATACTTATGAATCGCTTGGCAGCTGCTCAGTCTGCACCGCGGCGAACATCACGTTGCTTCTTTGGTGTCAGCCACAGTGTAAGCTCTCTCATTCCCTTTCTCATCTAATACAATAAGTGCAACATCATCAACAAAATCTAGTAATATTAATATAATGTCATCATATCAGTTGATATAAAATATTTATACAAAAAAGTGTGTTACTGTGGTTCTATGGTTCTGTTACTGTAAGGCACTTTGTGCATTACTCTAATGAAAGCGACCTGTTACTTCAACAAATGTCATGCAGGATACAGCTCTTCAGATTTGGAGGAACAGAAAGGGTGGTGTCTCTGTGGACATGAGCGAGGCACTGTTCAACTTCTGGAACATATGGATCGAGGAAAATGAAGGGAATCTCGATCTAAATTCTGATCTGGTATTTTTTATTTTAGGCCCTATGTTTTGTAAGCTCCCACCTCTATTATAATTACGAACGCGATACCCATTTCCCACCTACAGGTATTCATTCCGGTGCTGTCGGAAAACAACGACCATTACAGCTGCGCGTGTATCAATTTTTTGTCACAGCACATCGAATACCTTGATAATAGGTCCTATGACGAGGGGGAGTTTGAAAGTCTTCCTTACGTTGGGATCGCACGCCTCTCAGTAAGTCTAGTCATTTTGTTGTGTATATTTACCGTTTGTTATATATAAATCGTCGTATATAAACATGGCATAAAAATGAATGGTGTTTCGTCATTTTCTCATTCTCATATGTTTTTATTTTATCTCATTGAATATCATCAAGGCCGAAGAAATGGGTAAGTATATGGTTCAAAGAGGCATCACCAAGGGGGCCAGTGTCTCTTCATTCCCTCTCGTCAACGTACCGTTCAGATGGCAGGGCAGCGGGTTCTCGGCTAATGATTGCGGCGTATACCTCATGATACACATGATGTTGTACGCCGGTGTGGAGTTCGACTGTCCTTTGGGGACCTGCGAGGCGAACAATCTCTATAGGGCAGAAATTGCCGCGACGCTGTGTCTCTGTGACTTTAATAAGGAGAGGGACGTGTTGATATCGCGGGTGTCCTCCTTTGTAACTGATAAAGCCAACCATGCCATCAGTAGGACTGTGTCAGATGTTACCACGTCCGTCAGTGAGTCTGGAAAGAGGTCAGGAGAGGCGATCCCTGACGGTAGGCCCCCTAAAAAGAGCCGTGGGCCACCATCCACTCCAAGGACACCCGCTGCAGAACCCGCCCATCAATCACCGGACACCACCGGGTCATTATCTGTTCTTGGTAGTCGTGCTAGGGGTGACGAGGACGGCTTAGGATGCTCCATTGACTGTGGTGTTGCGGATCCCAGTGTACCGATGGCATGTCTGTTCCTCTCAAACAACAGGACCCTGCTTGGAAATCTACCCGTCATGCGGAAAAATGTCGTGGACTACTGCTTAATTCAGCACAACAATTACAACAGCAGGTAATAGCACGAACGCTACACATATCGTCAACATATTGTTGTCTAAATTTTTGTCATCTATATGTTGTTTTCGCGATGCCTAACGATCCGTTCTGAAAACAGCAAAATGGTTGCGGAGTACTCACCGTTGGCCGTGATGACTCGGGGTGATGTGATGTCCATGCTTCCGGGTGAGGACATGTCGTCATCTGTTGTCGAGTGCTGGTCAATGCTTATGAACAGCCTCGCTGCAAACGGCAGTGGGTCGGGTAATTCCCCGAAGATGGCGTATTTTGGTCTGCGACAAACGGTATGTATTGAATTAACTGCGCATGGAATGTATAATCAATCAGCAGAATGTAACAGATAATATTGACTAAAGTAACAGATAATATTGACTAAAGTAACAGATAATATTGACTAAAGTAACAAATTCTTTCTATTAAAGTAACATCATATATGTCACAAGAGCAATAATGTAGATGATACAGGTTAAAGTAACGGATCTCATGAATTGAAGTAACACACTTTTTGAGCTAAAGTAATGTCAGTTGCAAAGTAACAGAAGGATCAATGAACCACAATGACACCAACCACTGCATTGAGTTAATTTTCACCACAATTACTTTTGTATTTGATTACATTTCTTTACAGGATGCGGTTATGAGGATTATTGCCGAAGATCCGGACAGTCCGTCCACTCAGAATGCAGATGCCTTGATGGAGCAATGGCATATATTCAGGAGTAATTGTGGTGGTACGTTGCAACTGGACGCTGAATTGTTCTTTGTGCCCATCAACGTCGACGGGTACTTCTCCTGCGTAGTAATCAACCGAATTAAAAAGACAGTTGATCTCCTCGACCACTGTCGTTATACGGCAGTCAGAGATACAGACCTCTTTGCATGCATCAAGACAATTGTGAGCCTCTCTTTTATTCATTTAGTCAGTTTTTAGTCACAATCTTTGCGCGCCAACGAGCGATTTCCTTGACTTTTATCACCAATGACATTCAGGTGGGGAATATGAGTGACTTCCTTGACTTCTATAAAGTACCTGGTGCGGAGGAAATTGTGGCGTACAAGTTCCGCACGGTTAAGCTTGGTTGGCAAGACAAAGTCAAGAACAAGGATGAGTCAGAGACATTTCTTCTGATGCACATGCTATTGTACGAGGGACGTGATTTCTTACATGAGGACCTCGGCAGGAAGGTAAACAGAAGGTACCTGGTGGTTCAGCTTGCAGCCACACTTCTCTTAGCAGACCTGAATAGCGCCCGGAAGCGGCTGATTGCTGATGTGAAAAAGTTTGTGGCAGCCAGGCCAAAATTAATTGAAGAATCGAAGGCTAAGGCTCTCAACACCTATAAGCGAGGAAAGGGCCGTAAACAGTAGACCGTAAATGGTTGGATTAACTAGTACTTTCGTTTAACGAAAAACATAACCGTCGTTTAGTACAAGGTTTTGACAAATTGTGTTGTCAGAAAAACAGTTGCTTTCATTCTGTCACATTTCTATGTTATTATATACTTTAAACCTTGTTACCCTAACTTGTGTTGTTTGTTACTTCAATTAATGACATTTGTTACTTCAACTCTAATATATTTCACCATGCATCATGGTCTCTTAATTCAACGCAGGATCAACACAGCATCATACTCAAACAAAATTGTAATGCCTTCTTCATTGAGTACTCCACAAACAAATAGAAAATGAATAACTTCTGTAATATCTGTAATTCGACCAACATTATTCCTCGTTACTCTAACTCATTTAGCATGTTACTCTAATGAATATTGTATGTTATTTCAACTGAATCTTACTCTAGTAAAATATTAATCCAAGGAATGAATATCTGTAATACAGTCAACTCTTTAAAAATGAGTTAGGTTTTCCGTGTTACTTTAATTCATCTAGCACGTTACTTTAATGAATTATGTGTGTTACTTTAACCGAAACTTACTCTAGTCATGATATTCACCAAAGAAATAATATCTGTATTTAAATAAAATCTTTGAAAAGTGTTACTGTAATTTATTCAATTAGCTACTGTAATATTTAGGCTACGTCGGTCTAAGAACCACAGATCTCTAATTAGAATACTGGTTCATCTTCTGCATCCTCCTCGTCCTCATCCTCTGATTCTGATTCTGATTCTGATTCATCGTCGGATGGTTCGACTGTCGCTGGCGGTCGTTTTGCAAAGGGATTGGGGCAATTCCTCTTGTCGTGATGCGCCATCTGCTTACAATTGTTGCACATGCGCTTGGGCTTCTTTGCAAGTGCAACGGATTTCGCTTTGCTTGATAACAACCTTTTGCCGCTACCTTTTGTCTTGGAAATCTTCGGCGGGAGTATCGTTATCTCTGCTGTTGACGTACATCCCAGCATCTCTTCCAATTCCTGGGTTTTATTCAGTGTCTTGCTACCCCCAATCGGCTTAAGCTTCATCCTGAATTCGCTGATCAAAGCGCACATGCTCTCCACATCTTCTTTACTAGAAGACCGTAGGATACCCATCGTCTCATGAACCTCCGACCACAGTTTAGACATCTCTATCTGCTTTCCGTCTATAATGTCAATATCATCGCCTTCCAGACCGTCGTCACCGACACGCGAATTGCGCAGTGCATCCCTTGACCACCTTCTCGCAACGTAGTTGTCGGGTATACTTGTCAGTCCCTTAGATGAATATATCCAAATTATGTGTCGACACAGTATTCCCCTTGTCTCAAACAATTTACATGTGCAGTTGATGTCCGACGTCTCTGCAGGATGTTATTAAAACATTAGGACTATCAGAACCAACACCCTCAAACCGCGTTACTTTAACTCATATCTTGTGTTACTGTAATTCACACCTTTTGTTACTTTAATACACAAAATCACGCAGAACAAAAGCATTCTGTGCTGGATCCACAAAATACAAATCGGTTACTTTAATTAATGTTGTGTGTTACTCTGATTTATTCATTCTGTTACTTTAACTCATAAATCCCGTATAAATGATGACAACGATCAGGCCATTTGCGTACCTTGTTTGTAGTTGACCAGGAATTCTTTACCCCTGGTGGCATCCCTCACTGTAGTTAGTTCAATCCCATCCCGTTCAGCAAATCCTCGCACACTGCACGTCCCCACTGAACCGGCCACCTCCTCTTGGAATTCATCAAAAATCGCGTGGGTGTACACCCTTGTTGCGTGCTGTTCTATCAGGAGGTGGGTCATTGTCTTCGGCAGAGATTGTAGATTCTCGCTGTCAAGCTTCTTCTGGTTATACCTCTACTGTTCCATTGCGCTCTCGAACCGCATCCAGAATTCAACCAACGTTCCATGCTGGTTCTCAAACCGTTTGAAAAAACTGTTTTCGCTCTCCGATCTCTGTGTCGTTCGCATTAAGCCACCCATCTTCAGATCCCTACAGTGTGCCATGACCCACTGCTTCCTGATCGAGAACGTAGTTGTGAACCATTGAACATCGCCCACGTCGTGCTCCTCCATTATTTCCATCCACCGCTCGTCGAATGCTGCTGCATCGATGTCCTCATCCCACACTATTGCATTCAGCTTCTTCAGGAATTCCTGGTAGTCAGCCCTCGAGGCACCATATTTAGTGGGTACCTTATTCATTATATGCCACATACAAAACCGTTGCCATGCTGATTTGAACATCTTCGCGAACGATGCTATGATCCCGGGATCCTGGTCAGTGATGATGTATGAAGGTTCCTTGCCACCCATGGCCTTCAAGAACCTTTCGAACACCCAGTTGAACGATTCATAGTCCTCGTGCGCAATGAGAGCGCCACCAAAAGTCACGGATCGCTTGTGGTGATCGACACCAGTGAACGGGGTGAATATCATCTTATATTTGTTCGTCCCGTATGTTGGGTCGAATGAAACTGCGTCACCAAACAACCTGTAGTTCCTCCTAGCAACGCCATCAGCCCAAAATACCCTGCTCAGACTACCGTCGTCATCCAGGTCGTAATCAAAAAAAAAACCCTCCCGATTGTCCGCCATACATCTGAAGCGATCAATGAATAGCTGACCATCTCTCTCATGGATGAAGCACATTATATCTCTGCCAAAGTTTTTGAAGTCGACCAAGCTGGCACCTACGTTTGCGAACCCTTCAACCTGTTCCTTACACATCTTGTACGTCTGCGTGGCACCGATCTTCAGCTGAAACAATTCTTTTATTAAAGTAACGTGTGACAGCAGTTGAAGTAACAGTAAGACGGCATTAAAGTGACCCGTTGATTAACTGAGCTAGACATTTTTTTTAATTTACAGACGGCATTCATTAAAGTAACGGATGCCATGAACCACGGTAAGACAGCATATGCATTACAGTAACAAAATATTACCCATGGCGCGGTGTACTAAACACATAGTGACCTGAACTTATATAATTAAACCCGCAAGAAGCTACTCAATACGTACCCGTGAATTGTTCAGAATCATTTGCTTGTGGTACTTCGTGAGGTTTCTTGATAACTTATGAAATTCCCTGTCTTTTGTTGAAATGAGCTCGTGGTTGTGCCCACTGTGAAAAACAACAATTTTCATAGGTCCGCCATTGCTGAACAACTTAATTCTTGCCATACAGCCAATACGACGAACCTTAGTTTTCCTTTTTGGTTCCTTCACAGTGACTTCCTCTGCCGTCTCCTTGACCTCTTCCCCCTTTGACGTCGCCTCCTTGGTCGCCGCATCTTCGCTGACTTTCTTTTTCTTGTTAAAACCCTGCCTGTTACATACCAGCAGCTTTGATTTAATCTCACCACCCCGCCATCTTTTTGTTGTGTACCTCCTGACATCGAACCCGCAGGCCAATGCGTAGATTTTATAAAAGTTTACCGCCTCTTCCTGGTCTTTGAATATCTGCCCTACGTATGGCGTGAAACTCTCACCTACATCCCTGCACCATTCGTGTGCCGCTGCGTCATCTGAAAAGCAAACCACTGTATTGAGTAACTGATGAAGGTCGCTGAAGTAACGGGTGGTGTGCATTAAAGTAACGGCTATTGTAAACTAAAGTAATGCTATTCAGATTTCATTCACATTTTTTAAAAATTATTTGGAGTATTGCCTCCATGGTGTCTACAATGAGCGTAGAATCTGATAATAAGGAGTATTGCCTCCATGGTGTCTACAGTATAAATCAAGGACAAAAAAATTACGGCTTATTTGTTTGACCGGTTGAATATCAGCCATAGAGGGAGATTTCTTCAGCGGCAAAAGTTGGAAGATGAATGACTTGACGTCTATTATAATTCGTTTACTGAACTTGTGTATTTGGATTGTAGGTTATTCTTATTGGATGTTGTTGACTATAGTAACGCAGTATGTTTCTCTGAATGGGCAGTTAATATTTTTATTTTGTTTCCTATTTTGTTGGGAATCACGTCCCACCATTATAGGAAACAATATCTTTTTAAATCATTATTTTAATACGGCGGTTTCATATATCCCAATTATTCTCTAATGCGCTACAATAACAGATTGTGAGAACTAAAGTAACAACCAGTGTAAATTAAAGTAACGGACCATAAAAGTAATACAATTTTCATATTAAAATAACAGACTCTCTAAACCAAAGTAACACAGTATGTGAACTAAAATAACCCAACATATGTATAACGTAGAAAAGTAGAAACTAAAAATTCAGTATCATCTTAATGACTCCCTCCAATTTAGGAAACAATATCTTTTTTGTTTATTATTTTAATACGGCGATTTCATATATCGCAATGACTCTTTAATGTATTACAATTTTAGGCGTGAATAATTAAAGTAACAACTTGGATGAATTAAAGTAACAGACACTCTACACCAAAGTAACATTGCATGTGAACTAAAATAACAAAAGAAAAAGTGTGTGCAAATATCTTTTCATCAATAGGCAGTTCATTTTAAACAGAATCTGACAATTTGCTATCATTTTAAACAGAAACTGGAAATTTAGAAACTACAATGTATATACTAACCTCTTGTTTTTCCTATGATTTGCGTATCAGCCATTGAATGAAAAGTAGAAGGCGACTATTGATTGAGTGTCTTCCCGACTGTATTGAAATAAACTCTACCTTCGCAATATGAGGCCGGTGACTGGATGAATGAGGTTTTGATTGTGTTATTTTGTAGAAAGAACAACGAACAACAGGGAGAATTAATTGAGTGAGCGAGAGAGAGATGAAAATGAAGCGATGGAAACGAGAGGATGAATGATTGAATGTGTGTGAATGTTACGTTACTATAATATTCTCCTTCCTATTTTGTTGGAGCAGTATCTTCCTTTTTTTTTTTTTTTTATTAATCTAGTGATTTATCTCGTCCCTTGATTCATCTCCCATCCGACGGATGGGAATGGGACTTAGGGACTCAATATATATAATGGACTCATAGGAACCCACCTCTCTCTCTCTCTCTCTCTATATATATATATATATATATATATATATATATATAAAGGAGGAAGTTTTCGAGCGATATGATTGGTCCGTTATATCAAAACTCAATTTAAGAAAATATCATTAATAATAAAAAAAATCAAATAGAGAATCTTTTAATTATGACAATCAATATATTTAATCTATTATATTAATGTTATGCTTTATAAATTTTCATCTAAAAATCTTTAAATTTCATTTAACAATAAGTTATAGTAAATAAAATTATAAAAATGAATTAATTAAATTCGTGGTAAAAATGCTTTTATTAGACTATAAATTTCATATTATTTGCTCGAAAAAGTGATTTTATTACATATAAAGATATTAAAGTTATCTCACATCGACAAATTATAATAAGGTGGTGATATTCTATATTAGTATAAATAATACAGTAGTAATCACACGTCAACAAATTATAATAAAATGATGAAATTCTATATTATAAATAATAGTAATTATCTATCCTTAGATAACCACCAAAAATTCTTAAGATTATAACCTTAAGTAATTATCTCACATCGAAAAATTATGATGGAGTTATGAAATTCTATAATATAAATAAGAGTAATCATGGTTTTTGAATATCGAGCAAAAAACTTTTGAGTCTTACAAAAACTCTTAATAAGACTACAAACTTAATATTGTCCCACACTGAAACAATTAAAATAAGATGATGATTCTATATGATAAATAAGAGTAGTCATGTGTTCTTTTGGGTAGGAGCTCTTAAGACAGTAAATTATCCCACATCAAAAAATTATGATAATGGAATTCTATATTATAAATAAGACTAATCATTCGTTCTTAAATATCAATAAAAAAACCTTTTGAGTTTTAGAGAATATCTTAATAAGACTACAAATTGAAATAACATAATCTCACATCGATAAATTATAACAATCTAATGAAACTCTATATTATAAATAAGAAATAAGAGTAATCAATTTTACAATAAGACGATGAAATTCTATTATACAAATAAAAGCAATCATTCTCCAAATTATGATGAGGTGATGGAATTCTATATTATAAATAAGTGTAATTATCTTTCGTCCTTAAATATGACTAATCATTCGTTATTAGATATCTTCCAAAACTCAATCGAGTCTTAAAACCTCCTAGGACTATAAACTCAAGTAATGACGAAGTACAAGAGTTCTCAAGACTATATCTAAACTTAAATCAAAATTATTCATTCGATATAGTACAAGAGTTCTCAAGACTATATCTAAACTTAAATCAAAATTATTCATTCTATATCGAAAACTTATGAGGTGATGATATTTGATATTATAAATAAGATTAATCATTTGTTCTTAGATTAAAAAAAATTAGACTTACAAAAGTACTAGAGACTATAAACTTAGGTAAGATTATCTAACATCAAAAAATTATAATACGGTGATCAAATTTTATTATATAAATAAGAGTAATAGCCTTTCTTAAGTTGTTAGATATTAAAAAAAAACTCTTTTATTATTATAATTATCCAAACGTTGTCTCACATCGAAAAATTATGATGAGCTGATGAAATTCTATATATTGTAAATAATAATCATTTGTCCTTGTATATCAGCTAAAAAAAATTTGAGTCTTAAAAATGCTCTTAGGACCGTAAGCGGATGGAAAAGAGAAATCATTTCTGATGGGGGTCGGTAGCCTGCTACGGATCACCCGCCATTTGGGTCCCAAGGACGGCCCGACCCATGAATGGAGAGAAGCCTGCCCTGCAGGCCATCTAACGAGGAGTCATTGCTCCAAGGCACCCGCCTGCTCGGCAGGGTCGCACCGTCAGCCTGACGGGACAACCAAAGTCCCCCTACCTGCTGGCCCCCAGGGTGTCCACACACCCAGCAGGGGCAGGGGAAACCAGGGACCCCTCCGTCATTTTGCCTAAGGTAAGGGAGAATGAGTGGATGAGGTGAAGCCACATGTCACTCTCCCATCCGCTCATCCTCTTCTCTTTTCCTCTCTCTTGTGAGAAGGTATAAATACTCTTTCATTTCCTACATGAGAGGGGTTGGATTTTCTCTCTCTAGACTCTCACTTTAAAACCGCCACATAGTTCCTCACGAGCTAGGTTCCTAAAGGCTATTCACGGACTGACTTAGGCATCGGAGAGGGTTCCATCGGACACCTCCGAGGCCCTGTGCGTTCATTGTGCAGGGATAGGCCGTCTTCGCCGGGAAGGTCCGATCACCTGAGTGAGAAGAATGGGAGATAAAAGGAGGTCGAACTTAGACCATTCAAACATCGTAACATTTGTTAAGACCCGAATCCAAAGTCGGGTTTAATTGTTTCCATACCGAAACAATTTGGCGCCGTCTGTGGGGACGAATTTGGTTGTACCCACGATTCACCCACAAAAATCAACAACAATCAATCACAACAAAATGCCTGAAATCATAGAGGCCAGTTCTGGGGCGGGTCCGACGGTACCACCGGTGATCCCCCTATATGGAATGCCTGCGCCCAGGAGAACGCCTGCTGCAACAATCTCAGGGGTAGGGCGAACCAGCCTTCATGGGGCGCCTGATGGAGGAGCTGCAGTTACAGCTGGGCAGGTTGGCCATCAGAGGCCTAATTTGAACCTCACCCCTTCCCAGGTTGCACAGATTGCAGCCTTCTTTTCAGCAATGCTTAATCAAGAGTTCACCCCAGAAGACTTGGTTGGCAGGATCGCAACTACTCCTAGGCAGCTTCACTTTGAAAGTGGAGGAGGTGCCAGGGGTACGAAGCGAACCGCTGCCAGGAACATTCAACGGAAAGCAGTAAGGATTGCTCAGGGATATCAACAGGCCCAGAAGCGCATTGCCAGCAACCAAGAGCAGCCAGCTCAGCAACAAGCGTTTTCTATACACACTACAGAGTCCACAGCTGCCAGGGAGAAGAGAGGTCTGTCTCAAGACCTCCAAGATCGAATGAGGCACAGGGAGCCTGCATCTAAACGTCTGGGAGAGAAGCAGGGCGGGATCTTCTCTAGGTTGACGCCAGCGGCAGAGGAGCAGCCAGCTCCAGGGCTGTCTCAGAGTCTGCAATCCAGGCTTAACCAGGGGCGGCCACTCGAGTCAAGGCATCGCTAGGACGACAACCTTGATCAGCCCCGGAGAAAGCGATCCAGACACCCCTCCCCTGATAGGGAGGACGAAGCTATGAGCAGGCGGCCACCGAGGCACCGCTCCCCCAGTGCAGGGAAACCGACCCCTGGAAAATGGGATGACCACGGTTACCACTCTAGGGGAAGCAGGTCACGAATGATGGGCAGGCCTACAAAAACTCCTCTCCACCCTGACGTACAAGAGTATCCCATCCCAAAGATCAAAATGCCCTCCGTCAAATTTGACGGGACCTCAGATCCAGAGGATCATTTGGCAGCATATGAAAGTCACATGGGCATGTATGATGTGGACGATGCAGTCTGGTGCAAAGTCTTCCCAACCACCCTTGTTGGACTGGCGCAGGGATGGTTCAGGGATCTTCGTCAGGGCTCGATTAGCTTTTTCATAGAGCTAGCCGAAGCTTTCTTGGACCAGTACGCAGGGAACAAGAGGCGTCGGCTCACCCGATTCGACCTAATGACCCTGAAGCAGAAAAAGGGCGAAAGCGTCAGGGAGTACTTGAAGAGGTTTGACCTGTCCTACCAGCAGGTCAAGGAGATTGATGACTCGACTGCGGCATACGCTCTGACCATCTCGTTGCTCCCAGGGGAGATGAAGAACCAGATGATCAGAGCTCAGCCTGAGACCTTGGCTAAGGCCAGAAAGATTGCCGAGGGCTTCATACTGCAGGAAGAGTTCCACAGCCTGCCGGACACCCCCGCGGGACCAACCAGGCCGCGGGGGGGACCGCAGGGTGGACGTGCACTACTACAAAACATGACATAGACATGGGTCGTTTTAACTAATAAACATGGGTTTTGCGACCTATGTTAAGTTGAGTGACATCTGTTATCCAATACTTAGACATGGGTCGTATGCCCTATGTCTATCTAAATCATAGACATAGGTTTTTCTATTAACCCATGTCTTTATAGGATTAACCCATGTCTATAAAAACTATAGACATGGGTTTTTTGTTCGCCCTATGTCTATTTATAAATATAGACATGGGTTGTTTTTTCGCCCTATGTTTATTGTCATAGTACAGACATGGGTTTTTTGTTCGCCCTATGTTTATTGCCATAGTACAGACATGGGTTTTTTTGTTTGCCCTATGTTTATTGTCATAGTAATCAGTCCAAAAATGATATCAATTATTAATGCTTTCCGTATTTTTCATAAGAAACTGCAATCCAACCGAAACCAAGATAAATCTCATAAATTATACAACACCCAATTGGACGATCAAACGTTCCATATTTCATAAAAGTAGTCATCATCC
Source organism: Agrostemma githago (assembly GCA_958450325.1). NCBI lineage: Eukaryota > Viridiplantae > Streptophyta > Magnoliopsida > Caryophyllales > Caryophyllaceae > Agrostemma > Agrostemma githago. Next base: position 16,663,498 of record OY288239.1, on the reverse strand, counting down.
CAAACAAACAAGTAGCTAAGATAAAAAAACTACACAAGTACGCGATGAACCAATAATAAAATCTCTTCCTACTACAACCAATTTTTTTAGCTAATACATTGAATACTACATGCATGTCTCATACTTCTAATTTTGAAGATAATAGTTAGCCCACAAATCACGAATCTCGTCGATATCTTCTTGTGAATACGTGGCAAGTACTTTGAAGTGCTGCAACAATTTCAATATAATTGAAAGCGAATACTTCAAGAACATAAATACTTTGATTATAACATAGAGAAAATGTGTATGTGCTCGAAGTCTTATTACCTTATCAATAGTTCCCTTCAAATTAGAAGAAGTGATTACGTCGGTCATGTACTTCATTATGTAGTAGCCACATTCTGTGTTACCCAGCTGACAAGCACACTATAACAACATATATACCAACATCAGCAATTCAATCACAAATAAGAACCAACAAGGCAACAAGCATCAAATCAGATTAAATTATCATACTCCCTCCGTTTTTTATGTTCCTTCCAGGTTTTTTTAAGATTTGTGAGAAGTACCAAACAAGCTTATGTCTCTCACACACATTGCAATATAGCAAAGTACTTGTCAAGAAAAGCATGCTCTCAGTGGAACCTAAGGGCAAAAAACAATACAAAGCAACAATAGGGTAGGACTTCAGAGGAACGACATATTCACATGCCCATACTTGTTGCAGTTTGGGTTTCCTTACAATACAAGTAATAAGAATAATACTACATCAAGTTGAGTTGGTTCAAATCAAACAATACTTACATCAACTTTCACCCACTGTGGTGCTTTAGTACTCTTTCTTGTACCTCCACTATATCCGTACGCCCTTATCGACCTACAACGAGATAAGAAAGATCAAATCAATATAATAGGATAACCTAAGTTGTCTTTTATGAACATTATTGTTTGAATTAGCAATAACATGTTGGGACAAACTCACGTATTAAGTAGAGCTTTATATCCCGAAGGGTCAAACTTTCCTAGTGGGTCAAATCAATACACATGATTATGCTCAACAATATAGGTACTCCCTGACGCTCTCACCCTTTTTCTGCTTCAGGGTCATAAGGTCAAACCGAGTGAGCCGTCTCCTCTTGTTCCCTGCGTATTGCTCAAGGAATGCCTCGGCTAACTCTATAAAGAAGCTGATCGACCCCTGGCGAAGGTCCCTGAACCATCCCTGTGCAAGTCCTACAAGGGCGGTTGGGAAGATTTTGCACCAGATTGCATCATCCACATCATACATGCCCATGTGACTTTCAAATGCCGCCAGGTGGTCCTCTGGATCTGTAGTCCCGTCAAACTTGACGGTGGGCATCTTGATCTTCGGGATGGGGTACTCTTGTACGTCAGGATGGAGAGGAGTCTTTGTGGGCCTGCCTACCACTCGTGACCTGCTTTCCCCAGACTGGTTACCGTGGACATCCCACTGTCTAGGGTCCGGTTTCCTCGCACTGGGGGAGCGGTGCTTTGGTGGTCTCCTACTCGTTGCCTCGTCCTCCGTGTCAGGGGAGGGTTTTCTGGACCGCTTTCTCCGGGACTGACCGAGATTGTCATCCTGGTGATACCTTGATTCGAGCGGCTGCCCCCGGTTAAGCCTAGACTGCAGGCTCTGGGACAGCCCTGGAGCTGGCTGTCCCTTTACCGCCGACGTTAACCTGGAGAAGACTCCGCCCTGCTTTTCTCCCAGGCGCTTAGACGCAGGCTCCCTGTGCCTCATTCGATCCTGCAGTCCCTGAGACAGACCCCTCTTCTCCCTGGACGTGGACTCCGTAGTGTGTATAGAGAACGCCTGTTGTTGAGCAGGCGGTTCCTGGCTGCCTGCTGTGATACGCCTCTGTACTTGTGCGTATACTTGAGCTGTTCTCCTTGCCTTCCTCTGGGCGTTTCTGGCGGCGGTTCGCTTCGTACCCCCAGCCCCCTCTCTTCTTACCGAGCGGGACTGCCTAGGGGTCGTTGCGACCTTGCTTACCAGGTCTTCAGGGGTGAATTCCTGGTTGAGCATTGCGGAGAAGAAGGCAGCTGTCTGTACCATCTGAGCTGGGGTTAGGTTCAGGGTGTGCCCTGGATGTGCCCCCTGCCCTGGTGTCACAGCTGTATTTGGCATGCCCAGGAGACTAGTTCCCCCCACCCCCAGGATCGTGGCGGCAGGAGCTCTCTCCGGCTGCGGCATGTCGTATAGGGGGGTCACCGGTGGGACCGTCGGACCTACCCCTACACTCGTGTCAACAATCTCAGGCATTATTGCTTTAATTGGCTAGTTTTTGTATTTGGGAATAGTTGATTTTTTGTGGGTAATTCGTGGATACAACCAGATCTTCCCCACAGATGGCGCCAAATTGTTCCGGTATTGGAAACAATTAACCCGACTGTGAATTCGGGTCTTTAAGATGTAATGTTGCTAATGTGATGATCGTTCAATTTCCTTCAGTCTCCCCTTCTTTTCACTCCGGCGATCGGACCTTCCCGGCGAGAGTGGCCTGCTCCCTGCACAGTGAACGCACAGGGCCTCGGAGGTGTCCGAGGGAACCCTCTCCGATGCCTAAGTCAGTCCGTGAAAATGCCTTGAGAAACCTAGCTCTTGAGGAGCTAGGTGGCGGTTTTAGAGTGAAAGTCTAGAGAGAGAAAATCCAACCCCTTTTCTTGTGGGAAATGAAAGAGTATTTATACCTTCCCACAAGAAAAGGGAAGTGGAAGAAGGATGGGTGGATGAGGGGGTGACAAGTGGCTTCACCTCATCCACCCATTCTTACTTACCTTAGGCGAAATGACGAGGGGGCCCCTTGGTGGTCCCTGCCCTGCCTGCGGGGATTTCCCCAGAGGACTGGCGGGTAGGGGTTCTGTGAAGGCCGGGTTGAGCAGGCCGCATCGCCCTGCCGGGCAGGTGACTGTATGAAGTTGTCCCCAGGGAATCTCTTTTTAGTGATTTTACTCCGATTGTCTGCCGGGTTGGTTCCCGGGTTCCTTGGGTTGGGTCTTCTGGGGGCCTGCGTAGCAGGCGGCCCGGAGCAGGCAACCGACCCTCATCAAATTGAGTCGACGAGTTTTATAAATGAAATGAGATTTACAAAGATTTTAAATTATTTTTAACAAATAGCTTTTATTAATAAATAAATAATACGGATTTTAATAAAAATAGTCAATCGGAAACAAATAGGAAATTATTAGTGAAAATAGTCTCGACTAAAAATATATTTAAAACTAAATCGACTATTTTCTCATTTATTAGTATAAATCGTAAAACAAAAATTAATTTTATTAAGCAAGTATACAAATCTCGATTATTGTATTAAAATACGATTTTAAGTTAAAAATTAGAAATTAACGAAATATGACGAAAATATGAAATCGATATTATTTAGTTACTAGTGTCACGATAACCAACAAAATATTATAACGATCATAAATAATAAAATTACTAACGATTTATAAAACGATATCGAAAGTTGTAAAAATATTTATAAAGCGTACGATTTAAAATTAATATTATTAGCAATAATAAATAGCTAAAATTAGAAAATCGAAGTTAAAATATTTACTACATACTATTACTAAAACATACGATATAAAATCGAGTAACGTCCTAAAGTTACCTGAAGTCGATATCGGAATCAATCTCGTACATGTCCTTTCTTGATTAGACCAACCTCGAACCTTAGAACTTGAAAGCCGGTTCAATAAGACTCCGAGGCCTTCACGAAACGAAAAAGAACGAGATTGGGATAATGAGAATACGAAGAAGGGAAAGAAGAGCACGAAGAAAAGGACGGAAAGTAAGGCTCGTGAATCAGGAAACAAAGAAGAACGAATAGTAGCATCAATGCAACTGGTAAGGATAAGGTAAGAAAACGATAACAACGATAACTGAACAGCATAGTATGGAAGGCAAAATGACGGGAGAAAAATGAGAACGAGATACGTTGGGCAGCTGTAACAGGACCGAAACAACAGCATCGAGAGTCAAAAATACCAAGCAACGAAACAACAATATCTGGTTACAAAGACGACAAGGGAAAAGAGGAGAAGAATGGGGAAACCGAAGGTAGCAAGGACCAGCAGTAAAACGCACAGAAACACAGAATAACAGTAGCATAAAGACATCGAATAATAGTAGTAGACTAACAATGGACAGTAACGACAATAAGAAGAGAAGGAAAGGAGAAGAAGCAGCGCACAACACGAACGACAACAACCAGAACAACCATGAACAAACGACAGCAACCCCGAACAAACGACAACAACATTACAGGAACGACAAACAACAGAAAAGAGCGAAGGACAAGTCTCGAAACGCGATAAAACGAAAATAAAAGCAGGTCACGAATAACCGAACCAAGGTACAAAAACCGAGCAGCGAGGAAACGAAGAAAACAACCCGACGCACCACATAATATCATTAGCAATAACAGCGAACTAAAAGGATGATCAACGACGAGAAAATGCAGCAAACGAACAGAAGATTCGACCACAACAGTACGAAACAGAAAGAGGAATGAGAAAGAAGAAGAATAAGCAGTGAACAACAAACGAGACCACAGAAGCAAACACACGTATCAGCAGAAAACCAACGCAGCAGCAGCAGCAAACAAACGCGGCAGCAGCAGAAAAAGGACGACAAAGACGGAGAGAGATAAAGAGAAAAACACGGACAAAAACTGACCTGAACAGCGAGGTAGAAGGCACGATACGTAAACGTGTAGCAGCGGCAAAACGAAACACAGCGCATCGAAGACAGAGAAAAACAGAGGGAAAAAATGGTGCGTAAGAAGGGGGTAGAAGGCAGATGATGATAATGATGGACTGAGGAAGAAATAGCGTAGCAGATGAAGGGGAAGGGACGAATAGGTAAGGACAGGGGAATGAACAAACATTACAAGATGAAAGGAAAGAGGCGGAAGTATGAAGCGGTGAAGTAAGAAGACAAGGAATAGGGGAAAGGCAAAAGTGTCAGGTGGTCTCCACCAAAATAAAAAAAATGATAAGAAAACGAAATAATTAAATGAATCGGGTAGAATACGAATTCCGTTACGATAAGTTGACTGACACACAAATCGAGTTAATAAAATTATAATTAATTGGGGTGTCAAATAAAATGAGTAAATAAAGTATTCGAAACGAAAACGAAGCTTAGTGAAATAAATAATTAGACGATAAAATAACATTTTTCGATAAATAATAAATCTTCGATAAAGTGAATTAAATTGATTTCTCGAGGAAATGTAATAAATGCTTTGACAAAACTTAATATAAATTAGCTTCGAGCTGAAAATAGAAACTTGAGCTTAATAAAAATAAAAAGAATTTAGAATTTAAGTCATCGAAATAGACTTTCGATAAGAATTAAATTAAATAAATAAAATAAATCGAAATAAAAAATAAAAATACGTTTTAAATATAAGGAGTTTCCGAGACATAGAATTTTAGGAGTTTGAAACGATTAAATGATAAATTTGTTTTATAATAATTTTAAGAATTACAAGTTAAATCGTAAAAATAAAAATAAATATATAACTTTAATTTAATTTATTTTATAAAATCAGGGGTGTTACGGCTGAGGTCGGTGGCCGGGTCGGGGTCGGGTTAATAGGGGCTGGGGTCGGCGGTCGGGTCATTAGGGGTTGGGGTTGGCGGTCCGGTTGGCAAGGGTTGGGCAGTAGCGTGGGCGGTCTAGGTCGGGTGGTGGCTAGGTAGGCGGTGGATGGTTGGGGGACAGGTTTGGATCTGGGTGCATGAGGGTGGTTAGGGGTAGGTCATGGGTGGGGATCGGGGGAGGGATGGCTGTACGTTGGATTTTTTATTGGGTATTAGGGTTATTTAACGACAATAATACTAACTATAGGGCGTCTTCCCAAAATAATATCAATTTCAATAAATCTGAGAATAATACGTATTATTAGAGTAGTTAAACAAGAGTAATATAAGTGACTTTATAACCTGTTACATCAGGTCACCTAATTAATATTTAACCTGCTACCTATCCTCCATCCTTCCTACTTAGACCTGGATAACGGGTGAACCATGTTGGGTCAGTTTCGGGTCGGACCACTTTTGTATTATAATAATCGGGTTAACTTCGGGTCGGGTCGGATAATTTCGAGTTCAAGTCATTCTCGGGTTTGTTGTTTTCAACTTTTTTTAGGGATCGACTCGTTTTCTATAATAATAGTCAGGTCAGTTTCGAGTTAGCTCGGGTTAATTCGAATTACGGGTCAAAATCATGTCTTTAATTCAGGTGTCGGGTCGGGTTCAGTTTGGCTTATTCGGGTCGGGTCAATTTTGTCAGGTCTACCTCTCTTTAGTTCTCTCCATCATTCTCTCTCTCTCTCTCTCTCCATTACTCTTCATCCTTCTTTAGTTTTTTTTCCTATATGTTTCGTTTAGATTAACGTATTGATTTTGGTGTAGGATTATATTTTTAGCTAGATTTAGTGAGGTTGAAAACTTGAAGGAAGAGAAAGACGGAGGATATGAATAACATTTAATGCCACGTACGCTAAGTGAAAAAGAGTGAAGTAATATGAAATAAATTAAAGGCGAAAAGGGCAGGTGAACGAGTTTTACCGCTAACTGATCATCTATACTATTCTGGTTTAGCTACTCCAAAAATATGTATTATTCTCTGATTTATTAAAATTGGAATTATTTTTGGAAGACGTTCTATAGTTGATATTATTGCCGTTAAATAAAATTAAAGGTGAAAAAGGAAGGTGGAAGGGTTCTACAGGTAACCGGTCACCTATACTACTCTTGTTTAACTACTCCAATAATACGTATTATTCTCAGATTTATTAAAATTGATATTATTTTGGGAAGACGTCATATAGTTGGTATTATTGTTGTTAAATAACCCTTTTTTATTTAAATTTAAATTTCCTTTTTTTGTTTATTATTTGTTGTTTTCCTTTTTTTTTAAAAAATATTTTTTTAAACGTTTTACCTTTTTTTCTTTGTTGTTATTTTCATATTATATATATATATATATAGAGAGAGAGAATCTCATTCATTGATTGTGGAATAGATGGATGGTTATGATTGGTTTGGGTTTAAAAAAAAAGGAAGACTGGCACATTCCTCACTCAATCAACTCATCCATCTCACATCATTCACTCTTTCACCCCCCTGATTCTTCATCTCCCTCCTTCATCTTCATCTTCTCATTTGAAATCACCATCATTTCCCCTCATTTTTTCTTTACCAAACCTCTACTTTCAAGCATTTTTCCATACCTCAACCTAATTCAACAACAACAATTTCGAAATCAACGTTTTTCTCTACCAAGCTTGTACTTCAAGAGATCAAAAACTTTAAGATATTTATTTCTCATACCGTCCTTAAATCTTTTTAGAGTATGTTGGAATTGTGGTGGGCTTGTTTTCGTTGATTGTATGCGTGGCTATGAGGTGGAAGTTACGTGACTCTGGTTGTAATTATGTGTGACTTTTATGTGTAACTTGCGTGACTGTGACTGTATTCTGGGTGACTCTTGTATTTGTATTCTGGGTTGTTATTGACCCAAACAACTTAGAATACAAATACAAGAGTAACCCAGAATACAGTCACAGTCACACAAGTTACACATAAAAGTCACACATAATTACAACCAGAGTCACGTAACTTCCACCTCATAGTCACGCATACAATCAAAGAAAACAAGCCCACCCCAATTCCAGCATAAGAACTTTATTTAAGATCACATGAATTACCAATCGAAATAAATCGAAATAAATAATTAAGAACTTTATTTAAAGTTAGGGTCGTCCCAAGTTACCAAATAAGGATATAAGCTACATAAACTGGGTAATCTTATCTTATTAATAATTACTCCCTCCGTCCCAATGAATTGTTTGCCTATACCATATTGAAACGTCTAAATGAATTGTTTGCCTTTCTATTTTAGGAATGTTTTTTATATGCAATTTGACCCTTCTCATGAGTTTTGCTCCACATGTCACTTCCTCATTGAATCCCTTACCCTTGGTGTCGAAAAGAAAAGCAAACAATTCATTGGAACGAAGGGAGTAAAAGTGAATAATGATGATTAGTTTTATAAATATACTCTAAAGAGATTTTGAGGATGGTATGAGAAATAAATACCTTAAATTTTTTGATCTCTTGAAGTACGAGCCTAGTAGAGAAAAACGTTGATTTCGAAATTGTTGATGTTGAATTTGGTTGAGGTATGGAAAATGCTTGAAAGTAGAGGTTTGGTTTGTACATCAAAGTCACGGGTTGTTAGAAATATTTTCGTACCCTTAAATGAATGAAGTCACTCAAATCGCGCTTACAGTCACACATTTTGTACATCAAAGTCACGGGTTGTTAGAAATACAGTCACACCCTTAAATGAATGAAGTCACTCAAATCGCGTTTACAATCACACATTTTGTACATCAAAGTAACGATTTTTTAGAAATTCAATCACACACTTAATGAATGTTGGTAATATTTTACCAATATTTTAGTGGGGGGAGTTGAATAGCAGTAGAATGAATGAAGGGAGAGAAAGTAGAGTGATTGAGTGATGGTAGGAAAAGGCGCCTGACACTCTGACACCCCATTTTTTCTTTTTTCTTTTTCAGCTAGGATGGACATCCAAGCCCTCCATCTTGGATGGATGAATGGTTTGTGATGGGGAGCGACTCCACAGCCAACCCTCGACCCGAATCGTCCTTGGCTGAAGTCCTGCCTAGGATTCATCCGGACCCTCAGACATGACCCTCGGAAGGTCTTGGTCTTCTCCCTCACCATCACCAAGGGGGGCCGAGGATAATCCCGTCCGAGCCCGTGGAGTCTCGAGCTCGAAGAAGTCAAATGATTCTCTTATTTATAAGGAGCAAGCACTAGTAGAATTAAATGTCATTGGAACCTATTAAAAGGAACCGGTTGTAAAAATAAGGGGTGCCTTAGGCCCCCAAAAAAATAATCCTATACCAATGAAACCGGTTATTCACTAACATGAGGTGCCAAGGGTATTGAGTAAGATATTTGTGCCCTATTAAAATATTTTTGCACCTGTTGTACGTAAAACCGGTTCCAAAGACCCAATCAATGAAACCTATTTCTTCAACAAGAGGTTCCAAAGGTATTGAGTAAAATATTTGGACCCTATTAATTTTTTTTTGCATCTGTTATATCTAGAACCGGTTTCAAAGACCCAATCAATAGAACCTATTTCTTCGAAGGAGGTTCCAAAAAGTAAGAAATTATAGGAATTAGAACTCTACAAAATCATTTATAGAAAAAGAAAAAGAATAAAAGAACGAAGCTCTCATATATCGATACATTTATTCTCCATCACTTTCTTCATCAGGTCTATCACCATTGATAATAACTTCGTCTCCCTCTTCGTCCTAAACCCTAAAAGCTCCAGCCACCTTCAAAGCTTCGGCCACCTTCAAAGCTCCTTCCCTGTTCACCTTCTTCCCCCGTTCTCCTTCCCCGTCCTAAACCCTAAAACGAAGGGTGACGAATTGAAGAGAACGAAGAACGATTCAAAAAAAAAAGAACGACGAATTGAAGAGAAGACCTATTCTGTTCTGCAATTTGATTCAAGTGCTGTTAGCCAAGAAGAACACGAAGCAAAACCTAACTTTAATCCTAATTTGATTCATTTTAAGGTATTCAGTTCTCTCAATATTCAGTTCCTGTAAATATTAACATCGTGTCATTTGCATAGTTCAATCAAGTTATTGTAAGCTTCGATTATTGTTTTTATTGTTGATTCTGAAAATAGAGTTTAAATCGTGTTTTTAGTTGATACCTGAGCAAAATTGATTGTTTACTTTATGTGTTCGTTTTGTAAGAATTAGGAGGTATGGTATACATATGATGATGAAGGGATGATGTTAATGTTGTTTTGTGATTGGTTGATTGTTTAACAATTACTTGTGTGTTGGAGTAACACAGGGGTAGGGGTAATGTTGTGCGGGATCAAAGTGAATGTTGTATAGCAGGTCGTATCAGAGATATAGCAACAACTCCTTTGGCTTATGTCTAGCAGCAACTAGTAGCAATAGCAAGAATTTGATGTTGATCATCTCTATTGATTTGACTTTTCAATTTGATTTTGTTCTAGATTATATGTATGTAATTGAGTCATTTCTGTTGAATTTAGTTGAAGATGCTTTCTCTAAGAGCAAGTTTAGTATGTCTTGATTTCAAAGTAATGAACAATGACGATCTGCCAAAAATAATACAGGAGCACATATGGATGAATTCTTCGCTAATTCTTGTATGAGACAGTATTATATTATTGGCTGAAGTTGCAAATTTATTACGGATCATGTGTTTGCTAGAGGAGAAAAATGCGAGGTGTTTTGTCTAAACAATGTGTGTAGGCATGTGACTAATCACATTCATCTCCATAGTACTTCTCTTATGGAGATAATTATATATCATTTCTATAGTACTTCTCTTATGTTGTATAGATTAATTACTTGTATGAAACTTAGAGAGATAATTATTTTTAAATGAAAATTTCATCTAATATAAGTAGCTCAGTTGGCTAATACTCGTATGAGAGTGAACCATTTATGTCAGAAAATTAATTTTTTTTGGTGATTCTTAGAATACATATACGAACCGCGACTTACATTTAAATTTATTTAGTATTTATATCGAATAAAAGGTTACCGATGTTTACGTATCGTCCCCAATTTATCAAAATAAATGAAGTTAATCCTTCACATATTAATTAGATATAATTTTTAGGAAATATAAATAAATCAAATATTTAGTTTCGTCACTATGGGCCTATTCTTTTTGGTTGAAATTGACTCGTTAGAACTAAATCGAACTGAACTTAATGAGTTTGAACTAAAGTGAAGTGAAGTGAACTGAACTAAATAGGTCTGAACTTGTATGAATTTGTGCCACCAGTGAGCTTGTTACTTTGTAAGTCTCAGTGAGCAACAACAGGTGGATCATCATGAGGTCTCTTTTCTCCTCCCTCCTCTAATTTTGTCTACATCATTTTCATTCTCCTCATGCCAACTTTTCACTTATCTCTCGTTCCGCCTAAAAATATTAACTACGATATAGTATTGGAGTATCGGATATGACTGTTTGTGCTAGATTTTCAATGTTAAAATGAAGTATTATTGTATCGTTTTATATTGGCATATTAGAGGATAGATATTAGATGTATTTTTAAATATGTTTATATTGTCAGGATCTTGCTCGACACACAACAAAATTGAGGCAGAAATATACTCTGTATAAACTTACTAAGGATGAGGGTGGACGTCATACTGCCTTCGTCACTAACTACATGCCTCATCTGAGAACTGCAGATGTAACATGAGAAGTTCAATTGCCTGAGGATGTGGAGATGGTGTTACCCCGTGACAATGTTACTGCTACTTTTGAATTGGTATCGCTCGTGCCTCTTCAACGAGGTTTGTATAAATCAACTTTCATCAATACTAGCTGAGTGCAAATAATAAAAGTTGGTTATTTAAGTTTGTCTACAGATGACTAGTTGAGCATTGATGTGATTTGTCTTTAGACATTTGGTGGTCTGATATTATTCCATTTTAGCTGATTTATTCTATTGCATGGTGCCCTAGTTCATCTGTTGGAATGAGAATTTTTTTTAATTGCATGGAGTATGAAAGTAGATGCTTCAATCTGTGAGATTATTTGAATATTGTTTCTTTTCGAGTTGAATTTTGTGAGTTTAGTCTGCTCTCATCACGCGGTATTATAGGAATATATGTCTGGCAGCTTAGAAAGTGAGTACAAGTCCATTGACTAATACTTCGTGCCATGCTTTAGGAGTTATTCAAAAGAAATTTTCTTAGCTTGTTATTTTTGATAGAGTAGGACGAAATGTTGTATGACTGGAGGCTTGGTACATCTGCTAGATGAAGATGATACTCTAATTCCAAAGGGTCAATTCACTCTTTGAAGTATTTACATGATTCGATATCGAGATGTATAAGTGGTCCAGCAGAAAAATTAGTGTTCGCTGAAACCTTTGAGGTATTTACGTCATTCCTACAATTTGTACAACCCTGGTTTTGGGGGTCGTAAGCATATACTACATGTTGAAACCTTTTCAGGTTAGAAATTAATGAAATAGAATATTTGATGCAATTTTCATAATGGGTCATCCAAAAACTTCTCCGTGATGAACTATAATGTAGATAGTCTGCCTCTACCTCGTTTAAATTCTTGGTTTCTTATTTAAATATCTTGAACATCCTTTTTGACTTTTTGCCATATGCTCTGATTTCTCTAGGATGAAGAACTGACGAACATAATCAAGAAGACACGAAGAACCAATGACGAACAGAACCAACGAAGTAACCCATAATTCGCTTTAAGGTAAGATATCACTTCTATTTTGAAGCATAATCTTCTGCAAATCATTTAGAACATTTTTTATCCCTGATTACTTAAACCTTAATTCGATTTTAATGTTGGATTCTTTTTATTTTGATTTTCTTATTTTCTATGTGATAATCAACTAGTACCTTGATAATTCTTTTTTCTTACCAATTTTCAGAGGTGTAAGCGATTTCTGTTTGCAATAACACCTGTTTTATGGGGATGAATTTCCTATCATTACTTGAAATGGGCTTAATTTGTACTCCTTTGAGTCTGAATTTAAGTGATTTAAATTCTAAAAAGTATACCATATTATTCCGGCGATTGCCTACGTTTTCTTGTTATCACTAGACTCTATATTAAGGTTGATAAAGTTTTGCAAAGTATTGAAGATGAAGCTGACTGGATCTATAAAGATGGGCGTGGATTGCTCGTTGACGGTATATAACCATGAATATTAAGAAGATTGTGGTATGCATGATGTGTAGGATGCTGATACGGTGTAATTTCAGTTTTATATTAATAAAAATGTTGTATTTTCAATTTTGTAGCTATCTTTTAATCAACTAATGTACAAGTATGTATACATATTGTTGACGGGCATTGATTATCTTTTATATACTATTGTTGTGGATTTGAATATGCATTTTTTATATAAAAAAAATCACTTTTGGAACCGGTTGTGAATTAGGGCTGGTACCATTGGTATACCCTTTGGAACCGGTTTGAGTTATAGCTGGTTCCAATTTGACACCTTTGGAACCGGTTGTGAATTACAACAGGTTCCAATGGTATACTTATGGAACCGGATGTGAATTACAATAGGTTCCAAAGGTACACCTTTGGAATCGGTTGTGAAATACAACAGGTTTCAATGGTATACCTATGGAACCGGTTGTGATTATAAGAGGTTCCAATGCTATACCCTTTGGAACCGGTTTTTCTAACAACTGGTTCCAAAGTTGACTTTTAGAACCTTCCTACAACCGGTTCCAAAGCTTCGAACCAAAGGAATCTGTGGCAGTAGAACCTATGAAAAAAGGTTCCAAAGGGTAGTTTACAACCGGTTCCAAAGGGTTGTTTTCTACTAGTGAAGCAAGCTGCGCAGCTTAACCCTTGGGAGTGACCACAGAGAACTTCTCACGCCCCCAAGAGGCAGGGAGAACTCACTTCTTCGGATGTCAACGGTCTTCTTCTCTCCTAGTAGCTTATAAATATCCCTTGGTATTCTCCATTAAGGGATATGAAAAAAGGAAGATAACTCTCTCACTCTTGCATTTATTCCACACATTTAAGCCCATTCAATTACCTTTGTAACAGCTAATAACGTCCTCCAGGAGCTGACTTAGGCATCGGAGAGGGTCCCCTCGAAAACCTCTGAGGCCCTGTTTGTTCCCTGTGAAGGAACCAATAAGCGAAGGAAGTCTGTTGGATGAGATAGTGCTTATAGAGAAGCAGATTAGAGAGACCAAGAGAAATCTATTTCCTAAAACTCTGTGATCGATCTCGGAGTTAATTGTTTCTAGCATAAACAGTTTGGATCAACACTAAGAGACTCTCCAAAATTTACAAACTTCCTTAATCCCTTATATATATGTATATATATATATATGTATATATATATATATATATGTATGTATGTATATATATATATATGTATGTATGTATGTATATATATATTATACACACATATATATATACACACATATATATATATATACACACATATATATATATATACACACATATATACATATATACATATATATATATATATACATATGTATATATATATATACATATGTATATAGAGGCAGGATCTGGTACATTTGTCATATTTGGTACAATTTACCTCTTAATTGTGACCATTAGATCTCACATGATCAAGAGCTGAGATTAAAACTCTCTGAATCTCCAAAGCATTTTTTTCTTAGATTTTTATAGTTATTTCAAAGTACAAACACGATTATTTTAATGAAGAAGCACAGTTATTTTATACTTAACTCAATTGTTTACTGAGAATAATGTTATTAGGTTATTTCAATGTAGATACGTAATGATTCAAGGTAGAAAGTCCGTTATTGTAATACAATAATTACATATGTGCTATAGAATAACTATAAAAACACTATAAAATAACCCTAGTTATAAAACATAGTAACTAATTTAATAAAATAAGTTCAAGAATAATATAGAATAACCGCAACAATAGTATAGAATAACTGGAATAACATAATAAAATAATTGAGTATTTTGTAGTAATAATAATATACCAAAACTAGAAATTAATGCTATGAAATAATATGTAGTTATTTCAATGTGCATATTCAATTATTTCATTGTTCATATTCAAATATTGTAACATTCATAATTTCATTTTTTAATCTTGTAATCAAAAATCCAGAAATTGATCTTATAAAACAAAAGATTGACGAAATTGAAAAATTCGATTGAAAAATTGAAAAAATTAAGATGAATGAAATTGTTCCTATATTAATTTAATTAGATTAGAAATTGGAACGAAATCAGAAAGCATGAACAGATATCAGCAAACGTTGAATAGAAAAATTGAAAATTGATAGATGCGTTTTGTGATTTCAATTGAAATAATAAAATAAAAATTGAAATACGTGATTTCAGATGGGAAAAAAATCAGAATCAAAATAATTGAAAATTGATAAAAATTAATAGATGCGTTTCGTGATTTCAATTGAATAATACAAAAAAATTGAAAATATGCATTACACGAAATAAAACAGAAATCACGAATTCTAAAATGTGAAATTTACAATCTAGAAGCAAATACCCGATTTGGTCGTGAATTTACCAAAAAAATTCGTGAAATTGAATACCGAATCGGAGTAACGATGATGATGATGATGAAATCGAAGCATGCGCAACGATGACGGATGAATTTATTTGTGATCAAATACTTGATTTGATCTTTAATTCGAGAGGGATAGGTTTGTGCGTGAGTTTGAGGGATTTTCAATCTAACTTTCAATTGAATAGGGCTTAGGGTTTGAGGTTTGATGCTTACCTTGATACTAGTTTTAATCTTGACCCTTGATGTAATTATATCTAATGGTGTGTAAAGTTAGGTAAATTGTATGAAATTTGACCCAATGTAAAAGATCCTTCTTCTATGTATATATATATATATATACATATGTATATATATATAGAGGGGAGTTCTAATAAGGCCTAGATTAAAATTAAGGTCCTAAGTCCAAAATCTGGCCATTGGATGCATCTTGGGTGGACGGTTAAGATTGATTCTAAGAATGAATTAGAAAAGAATATGATAATTAGGTGGGTGTAATTAACAGATAATTGTTTCTCACGAGAAACCATTTCACGAGGATATCAATACCGTGCGGCATTCCAATGTCATCTTCAGTGATGATTAACTCATCCTTAAATATGAGCGGTATTCAATTGATGATGGAATTTCATACTTCATCATCACCATTTCAGTTAAATTGTCTTTGGCTCTTCGGTTCTGTTATTTGTCGGTGCTTCAGAATCGAAAGCAGAGGCTTCCAAACTTTTACCGATTTCGTTGTCAAGCCGGCTGTCGATCCCGATCGTAGTATTAAATTGGAATGGAGAATTTGGAGATTGTTGAAGTGCCCCCTGGTATGTTTATTTTTACTTGTAGTTGCTTTAATCTTTTATGAAGTTTTGTGTGTTTTTTATTTCTGTAATTATTTCTGTAATTATTGTCCCCAGTGACGGAGGAGGTGCGTGCGGTCGAGTACAGTAGGGTAGTTTCGAAGGATTTGACGCCGTTTGTAGGCCAGCAGTTTGCGAACGTTGAGAAGGCGGTTGAGTTTTATGAGTCGTATGGTCTTGCTTGTGGTTTTGATGTGCGTCGGTGGTCGACGAAGAGGTTTCGGGACGGTACGCTAAATTCTCAGCTGATAGTTTGCAATCGGGAGGGATTCCCGTACGTACCGAAGAATACGGAGTCCTGTGAGGAGAAGAAAAGTTCCGTAGGTGATGTGGTAGCGATGTCCGCGAAGTTGAAGTCGAAGAAATCTGCATTGGAGGATGAGAGTTCTCCTGTTACTACGATACGTGGGTCAAAGGTGACACGGGTGGGCTGTAATGCACGTATCAAGTTACTTGCGAAGGGCGGTGCGGTAGTTATTTCGGAATTCAGGGAAGGTCATAACCATGAACTCTATTCTGAGGTGGAAAGAGAGTTCCAGAAGCTGTCCCGTAACTTGTCCGCCTACCACAAGCAGTTGATAGTTTACAACTCTCGAGTAAGTTCTTTGATTCCTGTTGATGTCGTGAAGTAAGTGTAGTTATTGAAGTTTCAAATGTTAGTTACTGAAGTTGTAAGTAGACTGTACTGGAGTTGTAGTTAAATGAAAGTGTGTAATAGAGTACTATGTCAGTAATTAAAGTTTCATAGAGTACTATGTCAGTAATTAAAGTTTCATAGATTCAGTGGTGGAGTTTCAAGTATAAAATGTTGTAGTTCTGTAGAGTCAGTGGTGGACGTACCTAAAATTTTTTGTTTGTTGACGTACCGTCATTTATGAAATTATTCTTTTTTGCAGTTGAAAATTGGGCCGACACGTACATACGCTATGGTTAAGGAGCATGTGAATGGATTTGAGAATATTGGTGCTAGCTTAAATGACTTCAAGAATTTTGGTAGGGATCTTAAGTGTTATCTTCATGAACGGGATGGACAGCTTTTCATAGATAATTTTAAAGAAATGGTGACTAACCGGGAAGGGTTTTATTTTGACTACGAACTGGCAGCTGATGGTAGCTTATGTAGGGTTATTTGGGTCGACGGTGTTGGTAGGAGGAACTACGAAATGTTTGGGGATGCTGTGTCCTTTGATCCTACATATGGGACGAACATGTACTCGATGATTTTCACTCCGTTCACTGGGGTTAACAATCACAAAAGGTCGGTGACATTTGGTGGTGCCCTCATTGCTCGCGAGAACACGGAGTCCTTCAATTGGGTGTTCACTCGTTTTATGGACGCAATGGGGGGGAAGGAACCGGAATACATAATAACGGACCAAGATCCTGGTATTATTAGCTCTGTGGCGTTTGTCTTTAAGAAAGCGAGGCATCGGTTCTGTATGTGGCACATAATGAATAAGGTTCCTGTGAAGTATGGTTCGACTAGGAGCGATTACATGGAGTTCATACATAAGCTAAATGGTATTGTGTGGGACGACGCCATTGAACCCGCAGAGTTTGACTGCAGGTGGAAAGAAATTATGGAGGAACATGGAGTGGCTGAAGTTGATTGGTTTAACACCGCATTTGCCGATAGGAAGCAGTGGGTCATGGCTCATTGTCGAGAGATACGAATGAGCAGCGTTATGAGAACAACGCAAAGGTCGGAGAGTGCAAATAGTTTCTTCAAGAGGTTTGAAGGCAAGTCTGGTACTTTGGTGGAGTTTTGGATGCGCTACGAAAGCGCGATGGAGCAGCAAAGGCATACTCAGAAGAAGCTTGACAAGAGAACAAGCACTCGAGGCCTAAGTTGCAGACTCATTTAGCTATTGAAGCTGATGGTGCGAAGCTGTATACTCACGAAGTATTTAGTGAATTCCAGACCGAGGTGAAGCATTCTATTGACACGTGCACGGTACGTGGCTTTGAGGTGAGTGGAGGGGTTGAGGTTACTACGGTGAAGGATCAATCTAGGAATCGCGTTTACGTTGTTCGTTATAACCCAGGTATGCTACTTATTTGTTTACAGTTGTTTTTTTGGACTGTTGCAGTTCCAGTTTTGGTTTCCAAAGTTACTTTGGTAAGTGATTGAAGTTATTTTTCCTGTGTCAGAGTTGATGGAGGCGACGTGTACCTGTACATTGTATGAAAGAAGAGGGATTCTATGCAGACATGTTATTTGGATTTTGACGTCACATGGGCAGAAGACGATACCAGCAGCTTACGTGTGTCGTAGGTGGTCGGTTGACGCATCGGGAGGAAATTTTGTCGGCGGGGTAGATGAAAAACAGTTAGAGATGACGAAGCTGTGGTCTGAGTTTCACGAAGCAGTTGGCGTGGTTCGTGCTTTGGGTAAGGAAGATGTTCAGAAACTGAGGGAAGTGGTTAGGTCTTTTATCGATAGCGTTGGTAAGCCTGCCGAGCCACTGACAAAGGAACAGGAGTTCGAGAAATTGCTTGGTTGTACGTCTACTACTGAAATAACTATTCTGCCTCCACGAAAGTCGAAGACTAAAGGTAGTGGGAAGAGGATGTTGTCAACAAAGACGAAGGCAGCTGCCCTTGCGAGAAAACCTAAGCGGCTGTGCAAGAACTGCAAACGAATGGCTCACCATGATAAGAGAAATTGTCCTAACCCATTTGCGGAGCATCCACCGTCCGAGGACGAAGTTTCTGACTTTGTCGACGACAACGTCGTAGAGTAAGGAGCGACGGGTTTGTGAGTTCAGTGATCAGGAATATTAATGTCAGTTAAATTCCTTTACAAATTTAGTAATTTCAGCTACTTTTGTGAGAAGTTTAACAGTAGAAGAAGTCTTAAATATGTTTGAGCATGGAACTTCAGTTCAATGTATTTGAAACTTCAGTGGCCTGTCGAAGAACTTTAAAACTACTAAATCCCAATTTTAATCTTATTTGAACGAGTTCAGCTCTTTTTGTGAGTAGTTTAACATTAGAAGAAATCTTAGATATGTTTGAGCATGAAACTTTAATTCAACGGATTTAAAACTTCAGTGACCTGTCGCAGAACTTTAACATTAGAAGAAATCTCAGATATATTTTTGACATTAGAAGTTTAACATTAGAAGAAATCTCAGATATATTTTTGAGCATACAACTTTAATTCAGTGCATTTAAAACTTCAGTGGCCTGTCGCAGAACTTTAACATTACTACATCGCAATGTCAATATTTTTAGAACGAATGGTATGCTACGCAAATTAAGGGGACACGATTCTGAAGTGTCGCATTGTTAGAGTTAAAGTTGTAATGTTTTTGATGTGAAGTTTCAGGCGTGGAGTATTTTGGTTTTAGCGGCAGATGATGTGCAGCAGTTTTAGCGGCAGATGATGTGCAACAATAATAGGTAAATATTGAACAAGGAAAATAGGCATATAGCGTTTGTCAGTTTTGGGGGAAAACTGTTGCTAAGTAGCCCGTTGTTTTGATTACAAACGACAAAGAGGAAATTCGAGTTTCGGGCAAAATACATAGTGGCGGGTCAAAGTTTTGGTTGCCGAAAACAGAAAGTTAAGAATCCATGAATGTGGAATTACTTCCTACGACTAGTGTACACCTTTGGAGCCTTACGCTTCTCCTTCAAAATATCCCAAATGTTTTCTTTTTCCGCGTTGAACTTGTCGAGCTGTTTGCGGATTGTTTTCCGTTCTTTGTTGTAGTCTGAGAGAATGAGTGTGGCAGTGAGCTGGACTATGAGGAATCGCCTGCAGACCTTACGTTGTAGGTCTTCGTGGGGTGGCATCTCCTCCTCACCCTCATGCAGGAGCATGTGCATCATTGTAAACAAACCGGACTCTTTTTGATTGATGACATTACTCTGCCACTCCGTTTTAATCTGTCTTATTTCGAATGAGGGGAGCTGGGTGGCCTTGGTAACCCCCTTCACTTCTAAGTAGTCACTCATTCCAGCTGCCTGCGGTAAATAGGAGTAAGCTGCGTCAGCTCATAGCAGATTGTAATATTTTCTAGTACGATATAGTAGGTTGATCATAGTTAATACTTACAACAATGTATGCAGCCTTGTAGACGTCGGAGTTCGGGAAGTCAGGGTGTAGGTAGTGGTCCAGAACGTCGACCGTTTCTTTCTTGAAGTTGAGACAAATGCAAACAAAGTATTGGTTGATGTTGACTGGAAGAAAAATAAGGTCGGACTGCAAATTGACTGCTGGACGACAATCTCTGATGAACACGTCCCAAAATTTGAAAAGCTTTTCCTGCAGGGAATCTAAAGGGGTTGCTTGGTCGAAAGTCTCTATAAGATTTGTAATCACGTCCTGCGGAATTTAGAAAATATAAATGAGACGGAAAATATAATGACCATGTAAAGTTGTACCACAGTTGAGTTAAAGTTTCGGAAAAAGTTCTTAAGTAAGCGTAATGCAGACACTTATTTACTTCTTACATTAGCGTTACGAATGGAGTGAGTTAAAAAATTTCGGAAATTAAGATTTGAAGTTCCTAAATAATTGAATTAAAGTTTCAAGCGTAGTGCAGGCTAATTTCAAAGAAAAAGTAATGTAGAAATAGTAAGAGTGGGGGTTAGTGCATACCGAGTGGCGTAACCCCATGAACGTCATTGTTGGAAGAGTTCCGTCTCCTGGGTTTGCAGCGGAAATACGACTGAGGAGCATCGACCAGCACTCTAGGACGGAAGACGACATGTCCGTGTCAGGGAGCATGGTCAGTATGTCCGATCGAGATATCTTTGCGTCCTTACCGTAATTTGCTAGCAGCTCACTGAATTCGGTAAAATGGATCGTATTAACTCGTTATAAGTGGGTAGGTAGGTCAGACCAAATAAGAAACCAGACAGTTGAAAAGGAAGCTTACTCGTTGGGATAAACATAATCATCGAGCAGGCTATAGTCCGCTACATGCTTCCGTAAATTCGGGAGATTGCTTAACAGTAGTTGGTTGGTGCGGAATGTTTTTGACACGGTCAGCGCTTTAGTGTCAATGTCACCAAAATCCAAAGTGCACCCGAGACCATCCCCCCCACCACGGATGTGACTCCTCAGTGATGACATTGCTTCCCGCGGAGTTGAATCTGAAATGGTACGTTGCACTGGAGTATTTACTGGCTGATGTTCTGTGGAGCACTGCCGCTTAGATGACGACCCTCGTACGTTGTGTTGAGCTCGTTTCTTAGGTTGCACTGCTGAGTCTGCCAATGATGCCTCAGGTCGATGTTCCTCACCGCCCACATCCACCTGGTCCACTGGAACTTCAGGCTGCTCCCTTACCGGCACATCTATGTGGTCTTCATCACGGGGTGTGATGTCGGTTGTAGTCTTCCCAGCCGATGCAGCGTACACTGGTGCATTGGCAGCGGAATCACGGAAACGGAAGGCTGACTCGCACACCTGATCAACATATCGATGGAGTTCGTCGCTAGTCCAAAACGCCTGGGATGATTGGCAGTGATCTGTTTCGGTCCCGAGAGAAGACGGCATGGTCCGATGCTTAATTTCACCCGCTGCTTCGCCAAACCAAGCAGGAAAAGCAACCTTATTCCTTTGCATTTTGAGAAGCAGCAGATGAACGTCCTGCAACGTATTTGGTCACCGTATTGGATGAGTAAATAATTTTTAACTTATATTGTTCACCAATTAATAGAATAGGTCATTAGAGTAAATAATAACATTTTTAACAGATTTTGTCTAAACACTCCAATCTATTTGTACTGAAGTCTAAATAATAATGGCAGATTGAAAATTATGTAAATATTAGATAAGTTTGAGCATGCAACTTTAGTTCAATTGATTTGAAACTTCAATTGTCTGTCGCAGAACTTTGACACTAATTTCAATGTTATCAGAACAAATTCAAGTGTAGCAACAGTAGTATAAATCTCAGATATGTTTGAGTATGAAACTTTAGTTCAATGGATTTGAAACTTCAATTGTCTGTCACAGAACTTTGACACTAATTTCAATGTTATTAGAACAAATTCAAGTGTAATAACAGTAGTAGAAATATCAGATATGTTTGAGCATGCAACTTTAGTTCAATTGATTTGAAACTTCAATGGCCTGTCGCACAACTTTGACACTAATAAATCGCAATTTTACTGTTATTAGAACAATTTTAAGTGTAACAGTAGTAGAAATCTTATATATGTTTCAGCAGGCAACTTTGGTTCAATGGATTTAAAACTTCAGTGGCCTGTCGCAGAATTTTAACATTACTAAATGTCAAATTCAATGTTATTAGAACAGTAGTAGAAATCTCAGATATGTTTGAGCATGCAACTTTAGTTCAATGGATTTAAAACTTTACTGGTCTGTCGCAGAACTTTGACACTAATAATTCGCAATTTTAATGTTATTAGAGCGAGTAAGTAATGACAGATTGAAGATTGTATAAATTTACTTACGTCGTCAGCCCGAGCGGACAGTTCGCTGTCATCCTCAAGCCCAGGTGGAAGCTCTATCTGGATGAATTTCCTCCCGCTGTTTCGGTGATTGGAACACGTAGGTGTACGTCCTTGGTCATCGGTACCGGTGATTTGCAGCACCGTATTGACTTCAACTCCGTCGGAAGAAGACCGTGGGTAGGTCGTTTTCGACCACACCTGCCTACCCAACGAACCTGCCATCATCTCACCGTGTAGTCTCTCTGCCAGATTCTCGTTGTTCCAGTGCTTAATTAAGGGTAGATCATGTGGGCAAGATTCTCCACGAAAATCGAACCTCTGGAGGTATGTGATCATGAGGAACGGAACACAACCTCGCAAATGCTTCGGACTTTTCTTCGTCTCAGCGGCTGCATCGACCAGGTTTTTTAGAATGTACGAACACCAGTCGTACTTATTAATACCTGAGACGTCGTCCACGGCTTTTACCAGCTTCAGGTCTATTCCGTTGTTTGACGTAGGGCACAGGAACGATGACATTGCAAAGAGGACGAACATCTTACAAAATAATTCACCACCATTTTTATCGGCCATAAGGTCTTTGAAAAGACCACCCAGTTTTACTTGGTTGCTGTTGTTAGCGACACCGTAACGAGCCCTCCAAAAATCCTTCAACGCCTTGAACTCCTCGTCGGAGGAGTGTTTCTTACGTCCGGTGGGTGCCAACTCCAGTTGATTCGGCCCGCGTGGCAGTAGAAAACAATCGTGGACGTCATGTTTCGTCACACAGAACTCCTTGACCTCCGACGCACGAAATACATGGGAACCGTCATCAAATGCTTTCAAAAACAGTAGTACGTACTGCAAAGGGTACTTACTGATCTTGAAATCCAGCAGTCCACCAAACCCGATTGAGCGTACGGACTGTTTCTGCTTGCCATTTAGATTGGAAATTAACTTGGCAAGCCTCTGTCCCCTACATCTGACAGGAACACTTGCATCCTCCTCCTCCTCGTCTAATGGCTCATTGCTCGCAGCTTCAACGATTTGACGTTCTCCGGAAGACATATCAACCAAAAAATCTGCAATGATAAACAAGACAAAAAACTGACAAACAATGTGACGAAATCTGCAATGTGACGAAAAACCCTTGATTTCTTTAATATTAAACGAAATCTGCAAACGATAAATATTCAATATAATTTTTTAATATGAAATCTGCAACGATAAACAAAACCCACAACAATACACACAAATTTTAAACGAACTTCGATTCTATACCTAAAAACTCCTAATTTTTATGATTGTAAAGGAATTTCGACTCTAAACCTTCAAGCCTATAATTTCTTTGATTTTAAACGAACTTCAATTGTATAGCTAAAAACCCATAATTTTTATTATTGTAAACTAATGATACTTAATGGTAGTCAAAAATTTGAAAACCCTAACCCATAATCTCAGTAGGGTTACTCAAAATTAGGGTTTACTGGAATAAGGGCATGCATAAGGGCTACTCGATAAAGAAATTAGGGCTACTCGATAAAGAAGTGTAATGAAGAACTGAAATGAAGAAATTAACAGTAATATTTACCTGAGATTATGGGTTAGGGTTTTCGTCGGAGATTGAGGAACTGAAATGAAGAAATGAAGAACTGAAATGAAGAGCGAGCAGTGAGGAGCGAGAAGTGAAGAACTGAAATGCAGATGAAGAACTGAAATGAAGAACGGGAGGTGCTTCGTCGGAGATTGAGGAGCGAGCAGTGAGGAGCGAGAAGTGATGGGTTTGAGAAAACGTAAACAGAGGTAATGAATTATGGTGGGAAAACAGAGGGTGGGGGAAAAAAGAGATATGCATGGAAAACGTAAACATTATTTTTATTTTTATTTTAATAATTATATATATCAGTCAATCTTAGCCATTCATCTCAATTTAATCTGACGGCTAAGATTGGACCTTAGGACCTTACATATACAATGGGAGCTTATATGATCTCCCCTCTATATATATATATACATATGTGTGTGTATATATATATATATATATGTATATGTATATATATATTATATATATATATATATATGTATATGTATATATATATATTATATATACATATGTATATATATATATAATATTATATATATACATATGTACATATATATATATATATACATATACATATGTATATATATAGGCGGGTTCCGGTGAGACAACCAAACTCCTTACAGCCATTAAAACACAATGATCATTACATTAAAAATAACCTATGAACAATATTAGATCATAACAACCCCTCACCCTTTTAATCAAGTTGATTCTCTCATCTTACCTAAAACAATGGAAGATACATCAAAATAACTGTTATATATACTAAAAAAACTCGTTATATACGCTATTAAACTCACTACATATATACACTTAAGCACTCAATATATATATAGTAAAATAATTGTTATATATACACTCAAATGGTAACTATGTACACCAATTAATCAACATATATATATATATATATAGAGAGAGAGAGAGAGAGGTTCTAATGAGTCCGTTATCTCTATTGAGTCCCTAAGTCCTCATCCCATCCATTGGATGGGAGATGGATGAAGGGACAAGATCAATCACTATATTAAAAAAAGAAAAAAAAGAGAGAAGATACTGCTTCCATCAAAATATGTAGGAATATATTTCAGTAACGTATCATTCATACTGCCATTCATTCGTTCATTCATTCATTCATTCTCTCGTTCATCATTCTGTCGTCCACCACTCTCTCGTTCATCATTGAATTTCTTATCCGCACCGCTGCCATTTACTTCAAAATGACACAATCAAGAGCACATTCAGTCATTCATCATTTTCTTCGCGCTGCTGCATTCTACGTTCGATCAATCCGGCTTAAACTTTTCATTCAATGACTGATATGCAAATCGTAGAACACACAAACGGTGAGTATATGCATTATAATTTATACTAGAAAGGCCATGAGAGTCATTAAGATGATACTCAATTATTAGTTTCTACTTTTCTACGTTGAACTGCATATTCATCATACGAAATTTGCTCACACAAAAGATATTGAGTTATTTTAGTTCACATACTGTGTTACTTTAGTGTTGAGCATCTGTTATTTTAATGACAATCATCTGTTACTTTTATGATCTGTTACTTTAATTCATTGCAGTCGTTAGTGTAGTGCTTAGCATCTGTTATTGTAGCGCATTAGAGTGTCGTAGGGATTTATGAAACTGCCTGACGGTAGGGTTTGTCGTGGATCCCACCGATCAAAATAATAACCAACTAACCTAACTGGGTAGCTAGGGCAAGTCGGGTCGAGATCCTCAGGAACGGAAAATGGGCTTAGTCTAAGGTGAGCTACTATTCTAGACTAGGTTCAAGGCTAACTAAACTAGGGTGATGGCTAAGGTCGACTAAGGACTAAGCTAAGCAAGCAACTAATGACAAAAAGAAGCGAATTAAATCAATAAGAAGAAACTAGGGCTAGGTCGGGTTCATGGATGCCAAGGAGATCAAAAGAAGAAAATGGGGGTTACTAGCATGCTTTCGTAGCCTAGGTTACGATCGGGCTCTCGCTCGCTACTTAAACGGCCTAGGGGTCTTCCCTACCACGCTCTTGCTACTAATGAGGGAACCAAACCTACCAAACAAACAAACACATACAAGAGAAGAGGCAAGAAAAACAAGGAATGATCATCTCAAGTCTCACAAGCATTTAATCAAACATGTAGAGTGCAAGGTAAATAGGAAACAACAAAAACAACAACTAGCACCACCCATCTCACCCTAATCATCCCTTATTACACCCAATACCCCTACTAACCCTAGGGGATAACTACTCACACATATCTAAACTAAGACTAACACAAACAAGAGAAATCAACACTAGAACAAAAACATTCATAATGAAAAACAAGGATAAACAACAAACAAGATATAAAGATGAAAACTTGAATAACAATAAAGATTAAGAGTAAAGGGATGAGAAATATTATACCCAACTACAAAGGAGATGAAAAGATGAAAACTTGCATAGGAGAAAACCCAAATAATTCCACCAAGGTTGTCAAGCTTGATGGATTCTTCAAGAGATCCAATATTACAAGAGCAACTAACTAGATTAAGGAGTAATTAAAGAGAGATTAAACTAATCTAGGCTAATCTAACCTAAAGTAGTCTAGGGTTTAGTGGGTAATGAATGGTACTTAAAACAATACAAGGGGAGGGGGGGGGGGGGGGGGGGTATATATAGGGTTACATAAGCAAGGGGGTGAAATAATGAAAATCGAGCTGAACTGGGCCCTTCCCGGACGGGAAGGAAGTGATCGGTGTTATGCTTTTCCCGGTCTGGATGATGTCAGTCCTGACCGGGATGGCCTGTCAGAAGTGCGTCTTTCCTTGCATCTCATCCCAGTCGCGATGGATGATGGTCCCGACCGGGATGGGTCATGTAGGCTTCAAATATGGTCACATAGGTCCCTACTTTTTCTTTTTAGGCTTCTTATCGATTCTCGGTGCTCGGGAATGGGCTCCAAAGGACTCGGGATCGAGTCTAAGTCACCAAGTCATCGTCGCTTCTCTTCGTTGGCTCCATATGCATCGGAAACGAGTCAGAATCGTTCTGTTTCTCCAAGATAGGCCCTAGGAACCTAAAACAAGCTAGAAGAAGCATAAGTAGCCTCGAAAACCGCTCCGAAGAGCGATTCCACAAGAGAAACTGGGACCAAACACAAGAAATAAGCACTACAAACCACACTTATCAACTCCCCACACTTAACCCTTACTCGCCCTTGAGTAAGCACAAACTAACAAAAAACTAAAAGAAACTAGACTACTAACCGAGCGGGTATTAGCGCACCCTATGCCCTTTCAACTCACGTGAGAACACTTAGAGGAAAAGTTCTCTCCGCAAGACAATTGAGGTCTTGCGACAAAACTGTGGATACAACCGAACACGAAAACACATAAACACACAAACAAACAAACGGTTGCATCCAAAAAGAAACAAATACCGCTTCCCTCAACAAAGCGGTGAAAGAAACACCGATTAAGGACTCAAGGCAAGTAATAACGTTCCCAAACTAGTAATACAAACCGAAATGGACAAAATCCTAATAGTATGACAACAAAGCAACAAAAACGTTGGTAACTTACCTAGGTCCTCCTAACCTTCTAAGAATGTACTACGGGACGATAGGCGGGATGGGAAAAGAATGAAACACGGGGTTAGTCGACACTGTAGGTAAAGTGAAAACCCGCTACCTTTAGCGATGAGCCAAGAGGGTCGTCCCATGCTAAAAAAAAGCCTAACTAGTCCAAGTAAAAAGGTGGATATGGTTGCAAAGTGAGGAAAGACCGACTATTACCGCTATCATCCTTCCTAGGGACTCGGTCCTTTGGTAGGCTCTTCACGATAACAGTCGGTAAAAGGCTTATCTTTGAGGGGTGAGATTTTTTTTGTGAAATGATTTTCTTTGACATTTTTCTTTTGCATTTTGCTTTTGATTTGCTATGCCATTTCTTTTTCTTCTTTTGTATTTTGTTTTTGATTTGTTGTGCCTTTTCTTTTTCTTCTTTCTTTTCTTTCTTTTCTTTCTTTCTTTTTCTTTTTCTCTCTTTTTGACTTGGTTTGCCTTTTGGATAAATCTTGTATTGTAGGCAATTGTCACAACCAAGTGTAGAAACCTCAACAAAATTGTAACTTATTTGTGGAAATGTGTAGAAGGTAGGGAAATGGGTGAGTCGGGCGCGCTTTCCCTTCAAACCCACAAAAAGGGGGAAACTTGGACTAATCAAACAATTTCGAACATGGTCACCTAAGAGACGGGACTCGGCAACCAAGGCCTTTTCACTCCATGGGTGGACAAAGTGGTCAAAATGCAAATCCCGCAGTAAATCCCTAGTAGACTAGGTGAACTCAAGGTAAGAAACCAACAAAACTATTGATTTAAAGTCATTCTACTAGACTAAAGTCCAAGACTCGATTCATATCACTAGAAAGGGAAAGTAAACACTTGCGCACTAGCCTCAAAATCGGGTTTTCGAAAACATTTTATACACTAGACTCACAAACCATACAAGACAAAACTAAAAAAAACAAAACAAAAAAAAACAAACGTAAACAAAAAATTAAACAAACACCACCCCGAAACTTCCAAGCAAGCAACCACATCAATCCACAAACTGCAAAAAGCTCCACCCGAGCACACACCACCACAAAATCTCCTCCAAACTCCGAAATGGGAAAAGGAGAAAGAGATAGGAGGATATTACCAAATGACGAGAGCTTTCCGAAACTCACGACGATCAAGCAACCTACAAGGAAATGGGGAGGCAAAACACACACAACACAACAAATATACGACACAAAGACACAAAAGAAAATGACACAAAAGAAAATCTTTTTGGTTTTTTGTGAAAATTTTCAAATTTTTAGGAATTTTTAAGATTTTTCGAAAAAACTACGAAAATAAAGCTAAGCTAGACTAGGATATCGCTCCCCCACACTTAAACCGAGCAATGTCCTCATGCTCAATCGGTAGTCTGTGGAAGACACTAAAAAGAAGAGAAAAAGGGAAAATAAAGCTAAAAAACAAAAATGAAAGTGAAGAAAGTGTAGAATGCGTCCGGCCGGGGTGTAATCAAGTCACCAAGGGCCGAGACGAGAAAAGATATGGATGGGGAAAGAAATAAAAAGAAGAAAATAAAAGGAAATGGGAGGCGAGGGCTGAGTGTAATCAAGTCACCTAGCCCTGATTCCGTCCGAATCCGACTAAATTCTACGAAAAAGGGGAAATAAATAAAGAAAAAGTGAAAATATCTTGTCAATTTGGATTTTTCAAATGATTCTCGATGTAATCACGTCATCGAGAATCGGGAGCAAAGACCACAAAGGCCCCGAGGGCCACCATGATACCAAAAGGATAAAGGGAAGGGGAAACAAAGGAAGACTAAGCAAATAAAAGACGGAAAAGAAAAGAGAGTCGTGCCTACCAACCGGTTAGCAACTCAACAATCTTCATCGTCTCAATGATCATTATCGGCACCATGCTTGTCTTCATCATCGATATTCCCCCTCTTCCTAAATGTAGTCTCAAGTACAAGTATCAGGCTTTTAATGGTGTAATAAGGTCGGGATTTAAGGGGGAAACTCAGGGTTTAGCGAAGTGAAGATAAGATGAAGGTATATAAGTGAAGTATAAGGATGAAATGATAGAGGCAAAGGTGAGTAGGGAGGTTGGGTGGGGGTAAAATGAGGTTGGGTGGGGCTTAACTGAAGAAAGGAAAGCGAAGAAGGGTGTTTTAGCCCTTCCCGGCCGTGAAGACACCCATCACGGTCGGGAGGAGTCCTTCCTGGTCGGGATGAGCATGATCCCGGGCGGGATTGCTCATCAGAAACTCCTGTTTTATTGCTCACTTCGTTCCGATCGTGATGGTAAAGATCCCGGTCGGGATAGCACTTTTCCCGAGTCTCGAAGCCTTCATTCAATTATAGCATCCCGAATCTTCCACCCAAACAACAAATACTACCTCGGGATCCAAGATCCCATCCCCAAAAGCTTACGAAAAGCTCAAAAACCGACTTCCTCTACCAAGCCTTGAAGCTTCTATCATCCATAAACCTTTCTATTTCTTCATCTTCATTTCAAACCTATCAAGTAAGCTCAAAAAACTTCCATCAAAACTCCCTCCCTCACATTGCTCAAGAAAGTTCCAAATTACAAGGATTCCACAAAGACTTACAAATCCTAGAAACCAAACTATCCAATCATACAAATACAAATACAAAACCTCAAAAGAAGAGGAAAAAGATATTTACAACATGATACTCTCACCATCTACGCTCCCATAGCCATCAAAGGCTCGGAGAAGCAAGTCAAATGCTCTAGCAACATCTTCATGAAGGCTCATGTGGCCGAGCCAAGCTATCTTCAAGAGCTTCCACGTCGAAGGCAAAAAGCAATCATCTAATCCGTTATGCTCGGGTTTCTCGTGATCTTCCGGGTCTTTCCAACCAACATAACAATGACTCTTATGACCATCCGGTAGGTATAGTGGTCTAAAGTCATGCTTGGCGTTATGGTTTGGGAGATCACACCCTAAGGGTGTTGCTTCTTCTACGGGATCAAGAATAAAATTCTTCTTCTCCGCCCGACAAGGATCCACTTCATCAACCATCTTACAAGACAAGGGACTCGAAATTAAGTGCGACAAAGGAGGTGAAGGCATCAAGTTTTTTTCATTGGAGGCTCTAGGGGAGACCTCATCGTTGTCCTTACTAGATTTCTCACCATGAGGAAATTCAAGGCCTTTGATGGCGGCCTCAGTTTCTTCGACGGTTTGGTCTAGCATAGCATCTCCAAATCCCCTAATCGGCTCCTCCAATTTCCCATTCAAGGCAAGTTCTAAGGCATCTATCTCTTTCTCCCAAATATTACCTTCATTTTCACTCACTTTGTCAAGTTGGCCTAGAGGAGTCTTCTCTTCACTTGGCTTTGGATTGTCAAGATCCGGTTCATCACGAAGAAAATCATATAAATCCAATTTAATAGCCAATACATTGCCTTCCCAAGAGTTACTTTGAGAATCATGTTCAATTTCCTACTCATGATCAACCCTTGAAGCTTCAACTTCCTCCATTATTCCCGTAACTTCACCATCCAAGCAACTCTCAACAATGATCTCTTGGTTGACCTTCCCTTCTTCATTCGTGGCTTCATAATTGGTCTGATTGCCTTGTGGAGACAACCTATCTTCTTGTCCAAATGAAACTTCCTCAACAAGTTGCGGATCTCGAGTGGTCAACATCGTGTAACGAGCCATAAGTGCATTAATTCGAGCACGTTGCACCTCTTTTTGGGCCATGAACTCCTCTTGGTCCCTTTTCATTTGAATCATCATCTCTTGTTGACTCTTTTGCATTTGAATCATCATCTCTTGTTGATTCTTTCTCATTTGAATCATCATTTGACAAAGCTCAAAGTTGGGGATTTTTGGTTATGGGTTGTGTGAAGGTATTTGGTAGTTGTTAGGATTTTGGAATGATCCTTGACAACTTTCATGGTAGCCATATGAAGGGGGTTCATAAGATTGTTGGTGAGATTGATATGGTTGGTAAAATTGTGGGTCTTGGTAATTTGCCCCATGATTGTCCCATGACGATTAATGGTAGCTTGGATACGTGACGGTAGTGTTTGTCGTCTAACCTATTGTTCAAATAAAACCAACTATTCCTAACTGGGTAGATAGGGCAAGTCGGGTCGATCCACAGGGACGGGGTGTCGGACTAAGGTGTGCTACGGTCAAAGACTCGGTTCAAGACAAGCTAATCTAGGCGATGGCTAAGGACTAAACTATAGTCTATAACAACAAATAAAAAGGCTAAACAAGCATCTAATGACTAGCGGAAGCTAATAAAACGATAAGAAGAAACTAGGGTTAGGTCGGGTTCATGGATGTCAAGGGCATAAAAAGGGGAAAGGCGGGGTTACTAGCATGCTTTCGTAGAGTAGGTTCCGATCGGGCTCTCGCTACTTAAACGGCTTAGGGGTCACCCTCACCACGCTCTCGCTACTAATGAGGTTACCAAACCTACAACCAAACACACACATACAAGAGGAGAGGCAAGAAAAACTAGGATTGATCGTCTCTAGTCTCACAAGCAATTCATCGAGCATGTAGAGTGCAAGGCAATTGGTAATCAACAAAAACAACATCTAGTACCACCCATCTCACCCTAATCATCCCAAATCACACCCAATCCCCCTACTAACCCTAGGGGATAACTACTCACACATATCTAAAGGAATATCAACACAAACTAGAGAAACCCACAACATAAGAACAAGACAATACATAAACAAGATGAACAACAAACAATAACAAACAAGATACAAAGATGAAAACTTGATTGATAAAACAAAGATTAAGGGAAAGGAAAAGAGATTATACCATACTAGAAGATGAAAGCAAGAATGAAAACTTGTATAAAAGAGAAAACCCAAAACAATCTTCCAAGGTTGTCAATCTTGATGGAGATCTTCAAGAATTCCTTAATACAAGATTTGCTAACTATATTAAGGACTAATTAACGACTAATCTACTCTAATCTATGCTAAAGTAGTCTAGGATTTTGTGGGTAATGTCTAACATTCTCTAAGATTACAAGGGGGGGGGGGGGGGGGGGGGGTATATATAGGGTTACAAGAGGAAAAGAGAAGAAACAATGAAGCGCGGGTCTGATCTGGGCTCATCCCGGTCGGGAGGAGTTGGTCCCGGTCGGGATGAGCTCATCCCGGTCGGGATGGACCCAAAACAGAAGGTGTGTCTTTTGTGCACCTCATCCCGGACGGGATGAGGTCCTTCCCGTCGGGGATGGGTCTTGTAGGCCTCCAATAAGCTCCTTTTGGTCCCTCCTTGCTTCTCATGGGTTTCTCATCGATTCTCGGGACTCGGGATCGGGTCTCGGAGGCTCGGGATTGGGTCCCAAAGTCTCGGGGTCGAATCCAAGGCATCGAGTGATCGTTCCTTCGCTTCGTTGGCTCCGAAAAGTGTATGTATTGAGTCGGAATCGCTCCAACTCTTCATGAATGATCTCGGGAACCTAAAACGAACTAAAGGAAGCATAAGTAACCCATAAACCGCTCCCAAGGAACGGTTCCACAAGGAAAATGGGACCAAAACACAACAAATTAGGCACTACAAACTACACTTATCAACTCCCCCACACTTAACCCTTACTCGCCCTCGAGTAAGCACATACTAACTACTAAATTAGCCGAGCGGGTATTAGCGCACCCTACGCCCTTTCAACTTACGCGAGAACACCTAGAGGACAAGTGCTCTCAGCAAGGCAAGTGGGGTCTTGCGACAAAACTGTGGATGCAACCGGACACAATAACACATAAACAAACAAACACACACACAAACAAACACCAAACGGTTGCACCCAAGACAAAACAAATACCGCTCCCCTCAACAAAGCGGCGAAAGAAGTACCGGTTTAGGACTCAAGGCAAGTGACAACGTTCCCAAGCTAGCAATACAAACCAAGATGGACAAAACCCTAATAGTATGACGACAAAGCAATAAAAACGTTGGTAACTTACCTAGGTTCCTCCTAACCTTCTAAGAACGTACTACGGGACGATCGGCGGGATGGAAAAGGGATGAACCACGGTGTTAGTCGACACTGTAGGTAAGTGAGACCCCACCCCCTTTAGCAATGAGCCAAGAGGGTCGTCCCATGCTCAAGAACCGCCTAACTAGTCCAAGTAAAAAGGTGGATAAGGTTTGCAAAGTGAGGGAAGACCGACCATTACCGCTATCATCCTTCCTAGGGACTCGGTCCTTTGGTAGGCTCTTCACGGCAAAAGTCGGAAAAAGGCTTATTTTTTTGGGGTTAAGATCTTTTTGTGAGACGATTTTCTTTTTGGCATTTTTCTTTCTTTTGCATTCTTGCTTTGTATGTTGCCATGCCATCTCTTTTTTTTTTCTTCTTTTCTATTTTCTTTTTGGCTTTTTGTGCCTTTTCTTTTTCTTCAATCTTTTCTTTCTTTCATTTTCTTTTCTTTGCCCTTTTTGGCTTGATTTGATTGATAGACATTTCTTGGCAATTAAGAAAGAGAGACTTCAACAAATTGCAATTTTATTTGGTGGATATGTGTAGGAGGTAGGTGAATGGGTAAGTCGGGACGGGCCCTTCCCTTCAAACCCACAAAAAGGGGAAAACTTGGACTAGTCGAGCAATGTCAAACAAGGTCACCTAAGGGACGGGACTCGGCAACCAAGGCCTTTTCACACCGTGGGTGGTCAAAATGGTAAAAATGCAAATCCCGTAGTAAATCCCTAGTAAGCTAGGTGGACTCAAGGTAAAGGACCAACGAAATCATTAATTTAGGGTCATTCTACTAGACTAAAGTCCAAGACTCGATTTATACCACTAGGAAGGGAAAGTAAACACTCGCACACTAGCCTCTAAACCGGGTTTTCGAAAACCTTTTTAAACACACAAGACACAACTAACACAACACAAAACGAAGACATGACGAAAACGAAAGAAAAGAAAAAGAGACAAAAGGCCACAAAACAAAAACAAAAACAAAACAAACAAACAAAGGGAACAAACACCACCCCTAACTTCCAAATAAGCAACCAACCAACACCAAACTTTACAAAGCTCCTCCCGAGCACACATCATCACAAATCTCCTCCGAACGTCACAAGAGGTAAAGAGGAAAAAGGGATAAAAGGTGTTACCGGATGCCTTGAAAGCCTTCCAAAGTTAGCGGCGATTGGGCGACCTAAGAGGAAAAAGGGAGGCAAAACACGGACAACAAAACACATATACGATACAACGACACAAAAGGAAAACACACAAAAAGAAAATCTTTTTAATTTTTGTGAAATTTTTTCAAATTTTTAGGATTTTTAAAGATTTTTTGAAAAACTACGAAAATAAAACTAACTACGATAGAATATCGCTCCCCCACACTTAAGTCGAGCAATGTCCTCATACTCGACCGTAGTGCATGGGAGCTCAAAAGAAAAGAAACTACGAAAATAAAGCTAAAAATCAAAAAGTGGAGAAAATGGTAGAAAGTGTTCGGCCGGGGTGTAGTCAAGTCACCATGGGCCGAGACAAGAAAAGATATGGATGGGGGAAGAAATAAAAAGAAAGAAATAAAAGGAAATGGGAGGGGAGGACTAGGTGTAATCAAGTCACCTAGCCCGGATTCCGCCCAAATCCGACTAAATCCAACAAAAGTAGTGAAAAATTTGTAAAATTTGGATTTTTTTCAAATGACTCTCGATGTAGTCAAATCATCGAGAGTCGGGAGCAACCATCACTAAGGCCCCGAGGGCCACCATGACTAAGGGGAAGGGGAGTATTCAAAGGGCAACAAGCAACGAAAGACGGAAAAGAAATGAGAGTTGCCTTACCAATGTGTTAGCAACTCGCGAACTCCATCGTCTTCAATGATTCAATAAATGCACTTGCTTGATGTCATCATTGTCATCCCACTTCATACTTGAGAAAGTTGCATGGCTAAGGTGGTTAGCTTGCAATGGCGTGAGGGGGTGGGGTTTGATGTGAATCTCGGTGTAAGGTGAAGAGTAAATGAAGTGAGGGTATGCAATAAGGTGTAAGGGTCATATGATAGGAACAAGGAGAAGAAGCGAGGTTGGGAGGGGGTATACAATGGTTGGGTGGACTTAAATGTCAAAGAAGAGGCACAAAGGGGAGAAGCGGACCTTCCCGGTCGGGATGGATGGTTTCGATCGGGATGATAAACCCTTCCCGGTCGGGAAGCCTCCTTCCCGGTCGGGATGACACTCCAGAAATCTCGAAATATGGCACCCTCATCCCGATCGGGATGGCTCCTTCCCGGTCGGGATGCAACATCCTTCCCGGTCGGGAGGCCCTCTTCTCACCCGGGATGGATCTTCTTGACCTCCACAACCCCAAAAGCTTAACCTAAGCTTCAAAAACCGATTCCCTGGCTTTCAATCAATGCTCTATCGATAGTCATTCCTCTCTAGGAATCATCTTCACTTCACCTATCAAACAAAGCTCACATACACATCAAATTCCCTCCCTCACATCGCTCATCAAAATACCAAATCACAAGAATTTCACAAAACCACTAACAATCCTAGAAACCAAACTATCCAAACAAACATATATACACACACAAAAGCTCAAAAAGATATTTACAAAAGGATACTCTCACCATCTACACCTCCATAGCCATCAAGAGCTCGAAGGAGTAAGTCAAATGCCCTAGCAACATCTTCATTTAAGCTCACATGGCCGAGCCTAGCTACTTTCAAGAGCTTCCAAGTCGGAGGCAAGAAGCAATCATCTTCATTATGCTCGGGGTTCTAGTGATCTTCCGGGTCTTCCGAACCATGATAGCAACAACTCTTGTGACCATCCGGTAGGTATAGTGGTCTAGAGTCATGCTCGGTGTTATGAGTTGGGAGATCACACCCTAAGGGGGTTGCTTCTTCTTTTGGGTCGAGAGTAGAGTCCTCTTCCACCGCCCGACAAGGATCCTCTTCACCAACCGTCTCACAAGACAAGGGACTAGAAATCGAGTGCGATAGAGGAGGTGAAGGCATCAAGTTTTCTTCATTGGAGGCTTTAGGATCCTCCAATTTCCCATTCAAGGCGAGTTCTAAGGCATCTACCTCTTTTTCCCAAGTATTGCGTTCCTTTTCACTCACCTTGTCTACATGGTCTAGAGGAGTCTTGTCTTCACTTGGCTTTGGATTATCTAGATCCGGTTCATCATGAAGAAAATCGAACAAATCCAATTTGATAGCCAATACATCGGCTCCCCAAGAGTTATCTCGAGAATCACGTTCACACCCCTCCTCATTGTCGGCCCTTGAAGCTTCAACTTCCTCTATTCTTCCCATATCTTCACCACCCAAGCAACACCCAACAATGGTCTCTTGATTTACCCTCTCTTCTTCATTCGTGGCTTCATGGTCGGGTTGACTTTCTTGTGGAGACACCCGACCTTCTTGCCCAAATGAACCTTCCTCAACAAGTCTTGGAGCTCGAGTGGCCGACATCGTGATACGAGCCATGAGTGCATTGATGCGAGCATCTTGCACCTCTAATTGGGCCTTGAGCTCCTCTTCAACCCCTTGTATGTGAGTCATCATCACTTGTTGACTCTTTTGCATTAAAATCATCATCTCATGTTGACCCTTTTGCAATAGCATTATCGCCTCTTGTTGACTCTTTTGCATTTGGACCAACATTTGACAAGTCTCGAAGTTGGGGATTATTGGTTGTGGGTTATGTGAGGGTGTTTGGTAGTTGTTAGGATGTTGTGATGATCCTTGACAGCTTTCATGGTAACCATATGGAGGGCGTTCGTAAGATTGTTGATGAGGTTGATATGGTTGGTGAAATTTTGGGACTTCGCCATTTGCCCCATGGTTGTCCCGTGACGATTGATGGAAGCTAGGACGTGTCATTTCCATAACGTTGCTTTGATACCTAGGATGAACTAGAAGCACTTGAGCAAACGTTAGTAGCCTAGTGCTTTTGAGGCACTAGGAAGGGAGAATAGCACACAAGAATTAGAACGGAGATACACAAGGAGAAGAAAACACAAAAATCAAGAACAAGGTCTAAAACTAAGCACACAAAAGTTTACACTACGTCGTCCCCGGCAACGGCGCCAATTTGACGGTAGTGTTTGTCGTCTATCCTACCGGTCAAATAAAACCAACTATTCCTAACTGGGTGGATAGGGAAAGTCGGGTCGATCCACAGGGACGGGGTGTCGGACTAAGGTGTGCTACTGTCAAAGACTCGGTTCAAGACAAGCTAATCTAGGCGATGGCTAAGGACTAAACTATAGTCTATAACAACAAATAAAAAGGCTAAACAAGCATCTAATGACTAGCGGAAGCTAATAAAACGATAAGAAGAAACTAGGGTTAGGTCGGGTTCATGGATGTCAAGGGCATAAAAAGGGGAAAGGCGGGGTTACTAGCATGCTTTCGTAGCGTAGGTTCCGATCGGGCTCTCGCTACTTAAACGGCTTAGGGGTCACCCTCACCACGCTCTCGCTACTAATGAGGTTACCAAACCTACAACCAAACACACACATACAAGAGGAGAGGCAAGAAAAACTAGGATTGATCGTCTCTAGTCTCACAAGCAATTCATCGAGCATGTAGAGTGCAAGGCAATTGGTAATCAACAAAAACAACATCTAGTACCACCCATCTCACCCTAATCATCCCAAATCACACTCAATCCCCCTACTAACCCTAGGGGATAACTACTCACATATATCTAAAGGAATATCAACACAAACTAGAGAAACCCACAACATAAGAACAAGACAATACATAAACAAGATGAACAACAAACAATAACAAACAAGATACAAAGATGAAAACTTGATTGATAAAACAAAGATTAAGGGAAAGAAAAAGAGATTATACCATACTAGAAGATGAAAGCAAGAATGAAAACTTGTATAAAAGAGAAAACCCAAAACAATCTTCCAAGGTTGTCAATCTTGATGGAGATCTTCAAGAATTCCTTAATACAAGATTTGCTAACTATATTAAGGACTAATTAACGACTAATCTACTCTAATCTATGCTAAAGTAGTCTAGGGTTTTGTGGGTAATGTCTAACATTCTCTAAGATTACAAGGGGGGGTATATATAGGGTTACAAGAGGAAAAGAGAAGAAACAATGAAGCGCGGGTTTGATCTGGGCTCATCCCGGTCGGGAGGAGTTGGTCCCAGTCGGGATGAGCTCATCCCGGTCGGGATGGACCCAAAACAGAAGGTGTGTCTTTTGTGCACCTCATCCCGGACGGGATGAGGTCCTTCCCGTCGGGGATGGGTCTTGTAGGCCTCCAATAAGCTCCTTTTGGTCCTTCTTGCTTCTCATGGGTTTCTCATTGATTCTCGGGACTCGGGATCGGGTCTCGGAGGCTCGGGATTGGGTCCCAAAGTCTCGGGGTCGAATCCAAGGCATCGAGTGATCGTTCCTTCGCTTCGTTGGCTCCGAAAATTGTATGTATTGAGTCGGAATCGCTCCAACTCTTCATGAATGATCTCGGGAACCTAAAACGAACTAAAGGAAGCATAAGTAACCCATAAACCGCTCCCAAGGAGCGTTTCCACAAGGAAAATGGGACCAAAACACAACAAATTAGGCACTACAAACTACACTTATCAATACGCCATTTTCATAACGTTGCCTTGATACATTGAATGAACTAGAAGCACTTGAGCAAACGTTAGAAGCCTAGTGCTTTTGAGGCACTAGGAAGAGAGAAATAAGCACACAAGAAGTAAAAACGGAGATACACAAGGAGAAGAAAACAAAAAAATCAAGAACAAAGTCTAAAACTAAGCACACAAGAGTCTAAACTACGCCGTCCCTGGCAACGGCGCCAATTTGACGGTAGGGATTTGTCGTGGATCCCACCGATCAAAATAATAACCAACTAAACTAACTGGGTAGCTAGGGCAAGTCGGGTCGAGATCCTCAGGGACGGAAAATAGGCTTAGACAAAGGTGAGCTACGATTCTAGACTAGGTTCAAGGCTAACTAAACTAGGGTGATGGCTAAGGTCGACTAAGGACTAAGCTAAACAAGCAACTAATGACAAAAAGAAGCGAATTAAATCAATAAGAAGAAACTAGGGCTAGGTCGGGTTCATGGATGCCAAGGAGATCAAAAGAAGGAAATGGGGGTTACTAGCATGCTTTCGTAGCCTAGGTTACGATCGGGCTCTCGCTCGCTACTTAAACGGCCTAGGGATCATCCTCACCACGCTCTCGCTACTAATGAGGGAACCAAACCTACCAGCCAAACAAACACATACAAGAGAAGAGGCAAGAAAAACAAGGAATGATCATCTCAAGTCTCACAAGCATTTCATCAAACATGTAGAGTGCAAGGTAAATAGGAAACAACAAAAACAACAACTAGCACCACCCATCTCACCCTAATCATCCCTAATTACACCCAATCCCTCTACTAACCCTAGGGGATAATTACTCACTC
The DNA here is from genome assembly GCA_958450325.1 of Agrostemma githago. Classification (NCBI taxonomy): domain Eukaryota; kingdom Viridiplantae; phylum Streptophyta; class Magnoliopsida; order Caryophyllales; family Caryophyllaceae; genus Agrostemma; species Agrostemma githago. The sequence continues at coordinate 16,623,482 of OY288239.1, read as the reverse complement.
ATATCTAAACTAAGACTAACACAAACAAAAGAAATCAACACTAGAACAAAAACATTCATAATGAAAAACAAGGATAAACAACAAACAAGATATAAAGATGAAAACTTGAATAACAATAAAGATTAAGAGTAAAGGGATGAGAAAGATTATACCCAACTACAAAGGAGATGAAAAGATGAAAACTTGCATAAAAGAAAACCCAAATAATTCCACCAAGGTTGTCAAGCTTGATGGATTCTTCAAGAGATCCAATATTACAAGAGCAACTAACTAGATTAAGGAGTAATTAAAGAGAGATTAAACTAATCTAGGCTAATCTAACCTAAAGTAGTCTAGGGTTTAGTGGGTAATGAATGGTACTTAAAACAATACAAGAGGGGGTATATATAGGGTTACATAAGCAAGGGGGGGTGAAATAATGAAAATCGAGCTAAACTGAGCCCTTCCTGGCCGGGAAGGAAGTGATCGGTGTTATGCTCTTCCCGGTCGGGATGATGTCAGTCCCGAGCGGGATGGCCTGTCAGAAGTGCGTCTTTCCTTGCATCTCATCCCGGTCGTGATGGATGATGGTCCCGACCGGGATGGGTCATGTAGGCTTCAAATATGGTCACATAGGTCCCTACTTTCTCTTTCTAGGCTTCTTAATGACTCTCGGTGCTCGGGAATGGGCTCCAAGGGACTCGGGATCGAGTCTAAGTCACCGAGTCATCGTCGCTTCTCTTCGTTGGCTCCATATGCATCGGAAACGAGTCAGAATCGTTCCGTTTCTCCAAGATAGGCCCTAGGAACCTAAAACAAGCTAGAAGAAGCGTAAGTAGCCTCGAAAACCGCTCCGAAGAGCGATTCCACAAGAGAAACCGGGACCAAACACAAGAAATAAGCACTAAAAACCACACTTATCACTGCCATATTAAAATATAATAAAAAAAAGATTTTGTTCCCTATAATAATGGGACGTGATTGCGGACAAAATAGGAAACAATATTAAAGAGTAACGCCTCATTCAAAGAAATATACTGCTTTATACTATCGTCCACGACTTTCAATCAAAATAACCTACAATCAAAGTACACGAGTTCAGTCAACACACTCTAATACACGTTCGGTCATCATCTTCTTCCTTGCGCCGTTGCAACTTCTCCTTCTATGGCTGATATTCAACTTGTCAAACAAATAAACTGTAAGTTTTTGGTTTGTAATTTATACTGTAGACACCATGGAAGCAATTAAAATGCTCCATATTATTAGATTTTACGTTCATGGTATGGACACTACCTATTATCGCATTCTTTTTAAATACATAAATGATATATAGCTGGAGTTATTTTAGTGCAGAATATTCGTTACTTTAATTCACACCATCCGTTACTTTAGTGACCGTTATCTGTTACTTTATGTCTGTCTATTTTATACACATCTTCTGTTAATTGAGTACAAAGTTAAATTAATTCAGTGCACTTAGTTTGTTACTTTAACTAATATCAACTGTTACTTCACTGCACTTAGTTTGTTACTTTAATTATTTCAATGCACTGATTTTGTTTTTCAGTTGACGCACAGGAATGGTGCAGGGATGTGGGTGACAGTTTCACTCCATACGTAGGATAGATATTCAAAGACGTGGAAGAGACGGTAAACTTTTATAAAATCTACGCATTGGCTTGCGAGTTCGATGTGAGGAGGTACACAACGAAAAGATGGCGGGGTGGTGAGATTAAATCAAAGCTGCTCGTATGTAACATGCAGGGTTTTAACAAAAAAAATGTCAGCGGAGATGCGGCGACAAAGGAGTCGTCGTAGAAGGAAGAAGCAGTGAAGTAAATGACCGAGGGAGTCACTGTGAAGGTACCGAAAAGGAAAACAAAGGTCCGTCGTGTTGGCTGTAAGGCAAGAATTAGGTTGTACATCAAAGACGGGCCTCTAAAAATTGATATTTTTCACAGTGGGCACAACCACGAGCTAATTTCACCAAAGGACAGAGAATTCCATAATATATCGAGTAACCTCACGAAGTACCACAAGCAAACGATCCTGAATAATTCACGGGTATGTGTTGAGTAGCTTCTTGCAGGTTCAATTATTAAAGTTCTGATCAGTATATGAGTTCACTGCACTACAAAAAATATGCGGTTACTCTAATGTACATGATATGTTACTGTGGTTCATAAGCTTCGTTACTTTAATGAATACCATTTGTGAATGAGCATTTTCTGATAATTTAAACCCTGTGTTACTTTAATGCCTTTCTACTGTTACTTCAATTCTTATCATACATTACTTTAATCCACGAATTGTTTCAGCTGAAGATCGGTGCTACGCGGACGTACAAGATGTGTAAGGAGCAGGTTGAAGGATTTGTAAACGTAGGTGCCAGCTTGGTCGACTTCAAGAACTTTGGCAGAGATATAAATTGCTTCGTCCATGAGAGGGACGGTCAGTTATTCATCGATCGTTTTAGGGACATGGCGGACAATCGGCAGAGATTCTTTTTTGATTACGAGCTGGATGACAATGGTAGTTTGAGCAGGGTCTTTTGGGCTGATGGTGTTGCTAGGAGAAACTATAGGTTACTTGGTGACGCAGTTTCGTTCGACCTAACATACGAGACGAACAAATATAAGATGATATTCACCCCGTTCACCGGTGTCGATCACCATAAACGATCAGTGACTTTTGGTGGTGCTCTCATCGCGCACGAAAACTTTGAATCGTTCAACTAGGTGTTCGAACGGTTCCTGACAGCCATGGGCGGCAAGGAGTCTGAAACATCATCACTGATCAGGACCCCAGGATCATTTCATCGTTCGCGAAGATGTTTAAATCGACGTGGCAACGATTTTGTATGTGGCATATCATGAATAAGGTCCCCACTCAATACGGTGCCTCGAGGAGTGACTATCAGGAATTCCTGAAGAAATTGAATGCAATAGTGTGGGATGACGAGATCGATGCAACTGAATTCGACGAGCTGTGGATGGAAATAATGGAGGAGCACGATGTGGGGGATGTTCAGTGGTTCGCAACTACCTTTTCGATTAGGAAGCAGTGGGTCATGGCACACTGCAGGGATCTGAAGATGGGTGGCTTAATGCGAACAACACAGAGACCGGAGAGCGAAAACAGTTTCTTCAAACGGTATGAGAACTAGCACGGAACATTGGTTGAATTCTGGATGCGGTTCGAGAACGCTATGGATCAGCAGAGGTATACCCAAAAAAAGCTTGACAGCGAGAAGATACAATCTCTGCCGAAGACAATAACCCACCTCCCGATAGAACAGCACGCCGCCAGGATCTACACCCACGTGGTGTTTGATGAATTTCAAGAGGAGGTCAAGTGTTCAGTGGGGACGTGCAGTGTGAGAGGATTTGCTGAAAGAGATGGGGTTGAAGTAACTACAGTAAGGGATGTCACCAGAGGTAAAGAATTTCTGGTCCACTATAAACAAGGTACACACTGGCCTACTTGTTGTCTTCATTTTTACGGGATTTATGAGTTAAAGTAATAACGCAGTTTGTAAGTTGTAGATCTGATTGTCTTAATGCTTTAATAACCTCCTGCTGAAACGTCAGACGTCAGGTGCACGTGTAAATTGTTTGAGACTAGGGGAATACTGTGTCGACACATAATTTGGATATATTCTTCGAAGGGCCAGAATAGTATACCTGGTAACTACGTTGCCAGAAGGTGGTCGAGGGATGCACTGTGCAATGCTCGTATTGTTGATGACAGTATGGAAGGCGATGACATTGACATCATAGACGGAAAGTAGATAGAGATGTCTAAATTGTGGTCGAAAGTTCATAAGACGATGAGTATTCTACGGTCTGCTGATAAAGCAGATGTGGAGAGCATGTGCGCTTTGATCCGCGAATTCAGGCAGAAGCTTAAGCCGATTTGGGGTTGCAAGACATTGAATAAAACCCAAGAATTGGAAGAGAAGCTTGGATGTACGTCAACTGCAGAGATAACGATACTCCCGCCGAAGATTTCCAAGACAAAAGGAAGCGACAAAAGGTTGTTATCGAGCAAAGCGAAATCCATTGCACTTGCAAAAAAGCCCAAGCGCATGTGCAACAATTGTAAGCAGATGGCGCATCATGACAAAAGGAATTGCCCCAATCCCTTTGCAACACGGCCGCCACCGACTGTCGAACCGTCTGACGATGACTCAGAATCAGAATCAGAAGAAGAAGAAGAAGATGAGGACGAGGAGGATGAACCAGAATTCTGATTAGGGCAGTATGTCATGTGGGTAAGCGGACGGAGTCGCCAAACCCACAAGCTGCCTTGGTAGTAGGGCGCAGCAACTACTTTCAAGCAAATGGTAAGTGTTAGAAGATAAGTAATCAAATTAATTATAGCTCAATAGTTATAGCTAAATAATTGCTGAAAGTTCTAACACTTCTTTTTTTGAAGGGCCCAACCGCAACTCCGGTCTAGCTTCTCGAGAAGACAAAGAAGGGGAAGGACGGGAAGTGGATAGACTCCCGAGCGGTGGAGATGATTGTGAGCACTTGTACTACATGTTTTCAAAAATTAATACTCCTATCAGAAATTATGATGTCAAAGTATATGATTGTTTTATGTGGTAGCAATCATGTTTCCTATTGCTGTTGCAGGAGAACTTTGACAAAGCGGTGGAGGAGGCGTGAGCGTCCGATCAGGAACCGAACACCTTACGGATCTTCCACGATGTCGCGGGTGGCTACAACCAGAAGCGACGCTTTTGGGGGATAGGCAGCACAACGAAAGATCTCTTTCGCCCCTGCTTGAGTCATGGTAAAGGCCCATCCACCAACACTTACTTCTCCATCGCCGCCTCCCAAGAACGTACAGCTAACGAGCGCATTGAGGAAAACTTGAAGAAACAAGAAGAGCGCCTACATACATTGGAAGAGACAATAGGATCACAACAAATGAGGTTGGAGGAGATGTAATCCCCTACAAAATCTAACTCAATACAGTGGTGGAAACACTGTAGATTTGGGATTAAAACACACTGAAAAACTATATCTTATTAAAAGAAATGGTAAGTCAATACAAAGGTCTCTTTTACAAAAGTGCTAAAAGTAAAATCTCCAAACGGGTTTATACAAATCCATAAATTACATGAATGAAGAAAGAGTAGGATCCACGCTACTCGCTAGCTCACACCCAAAACCCAGCAGCAAATATTTGTCATGTTATAAACATAACAACCACGTCAGTGAGGAGTAACTCGGACGTTTTCCCAACCATATTATATCATATGGAAAATAATAGTATTATTATATCAAAATATTTAAAAAGAGAAAACATTAAAATGATGTAATAAAAATAAGTTTTCAGCGAAACTTAAAACACTTGCCAACCTGCAAGTCAAAATCAATTGATAATAATAATATTCAAAAATGGCATTATGGAAATTCGATCAGTGTGCATAAGGCTAGACATTCACTAAGATAATACTGGAAACTAGCTTCGAGAACTGTAGACTTAACTCATAACAGAATCCACTCTCTAACTAGGCAACTCAACTATAATAGGACTGCGTGCAGCGAGGTCCTAGTTTAAGTAGTATACACCCCCTCCTGGACACAAACCATGTCCAGTTCAACCCGACACGACTTACACGATGCGATATCTAATTTTAAGGGCACAATGCACACTCTTCTGAACACAAATCATGCTTAGTTCAACAACCAATATGCCACATAAAGGCACACCACAGTTGATGACAAAAACGTACATCCCAGACTATATTACTATACCCCCCACTTGTCTTTATTCCATAACTCTAAAACAAGCCATTATCGATATACAAAAGATATAATCAATATAAATAATATGAGGATAAAAGGAATAAACATTTTATATTGAAAGGGAAACTTTCTATAAATATAAACTTACTTAAAATAGAAATTTTGTTATAGAAAATACGTACGTTATTAAAATCAGTGAAACGTATAAAAATAGCATTTCTAACGAAATTAACATTTTATTATTATCGTCGTTATCATAAATTTAATATATTTCTAAATTCGTTACTCAGAATATAAATAAAATATAATAAGTCAATATATAGTATTTTATAAATAATTAGGAAATCGAGTTAAAACTATAAATTTTAGAACAGAGATGTTTTAAGAAAAACGATATCAAAATTAATTGAGTCAACGAGTTTTATAAATGAAATGAATGTTACAAAGGTTTCAAGTTATATTTAGCAAATAGCTTTTATTAATAAATAATACGGATTTTACTAAAAATAGTCAATTGTAAACAAATAAGAAATTATTAGTGAAAATAGTCTCGACTAAAAATATATTTAAAATAAAATCGACTATTTTCTCATTTATTAATATAAGACGTAGGATGAAATTAATTAAATTAACAAGTCCTCAAATCTCGATTATTGTATTAAAATACGATTTTAAGTTAAAAATTTGAAATTAACGAAATATGACAAAAATATAAAATCGATATTATTTAGTTATTAGCTAGTGTCACGATAACCAACAAAATATTATAACGATCATAAATAATTAAATTACTAACTATTTATAAAACGATATCGGATACTTGTAAAATATTTATAAAGCACACGATTTAAAAGAATATTATTAACAAATAATAAATAGCTAAAATTAGAAAAGCGAAGTTAAAATATTTACTACATACTACTACTCAAACATACGATATAAAATTGAGTAACGTCCTAAAGTTACCTTAAGTCGATAGCCAAAACGAACACATACTCGTCTTTGATCAGTCCAAGCTCCAAATCGATAGCAATGTCTTTAAGCTCCAAGTTGTAAAATCATTAGTCTTCTTAGCATGATCCACCACGGAATTCGAGAAAACAAAACAAAAGAATGAGACGAGCGTTCGACACCAGACGGAAAAGGAATTGATGTGTTAAATAGAAACTCGAAGACATAACGTAATCGTGTCGACACAACGAACCGAGCAGTAGCTAACAACAACATTGACGACACAAATGAGATGAACTACTCCAGGTGAACACCGAAATAAAAAACGATGAGTTTTACTACAGAACTAAATTCTGGAACCAAGTCGAGGAAGAAATAGGAAAACGACAGCAGGTACGAATAGCGAGAAGGGCAGCGGAGGGACTAATCACGCACAACAGGAGCGTAAAACCGTGACCAATAGCAGCAACACTAATAACGTACAGCAGAGGCAAAGAATAGAGTACAAAAATAAGGAAAAGGACGCCAAACAACACAACAACGACACGAGATGGAGACGACAACAGGCAGAGGACAGCAGCAGAAATGGCAACAATATTGTTTTGGGTAAAAATTTACCGGGTTTCGATTCGGGTTGTGGGTTAGAGTGATCGAACTAAGACCGACAGATTAACGAGTAAATTGCGCCAGCGAATATGAAATGTGAAAAGAAAAACGAAAGGACGCGAGAATTGGTGACGCGGAAACCCAAATGGGAAAAACTGCGGGGGGAATCGGAGTCCCGCCAAAGTATCAACTATGGAAGATTTGGAATAGTACAAACTACAAAGTATCGATTTCTGATTATTGTAGGCTAGTATCTTTTCGTAGGTTTTTCTGCGGTAGGGTTGAAGTTGCGTTGAATGATCGATCCCCATCAAAGTGACCGTTCTCGGTTTATAATACCCTCTTCTTCTGTTTCCTTGATTCCCTCCTGCTCTGGTGGGTTGGTTCCTTCCTTTTAGGAAGTTGTTGTGGACTCTTTCTTTGCTTGGGATAGGGTTCTTCATTGGTGTTGGGTTACTCCTGGCCCATCTCTGGACTTTGCTGCTAATCGGCCCAACATCATTACTGGGCTCAAATCTCCTTTGTAGACTTCCTCTTGTGTCGAATTCCTGACTTTTACGACTTTGACTTTGACCTTTGGACATTATTCCGTAGCTTCTTCGTATACGATTCTTTGACTTTCTGACCGGGGATATTCCACGTCATTTCTCAAGGGCGCGGATTTTATCCCAAACAAATGCCCCCAAATTTCCGACTAAGCTCATCTTAGGCGGGAATTTCTGTTTGAGTTGCTCTCAGTTGGTGACGATTTTATTCTGTAGAGTTTGTCTTTCGGTCTATTTCCCTCGTTTTTCCAACTGACTGCTCCTCTTCCTCATGATGACTTCACCCTCTCCCTCCTTAATTGCTCACTCTTCCCCGTACTATCTTTTCTACCTTAACTCACCCAACTTCCCTTTTTCTCTCTATTTGCTCTCATTCCTCCATCTTCTTTCTTACCCTTATTCCCTTTCAAAATTCGAATTGTTCTAATACTCTCCGTCTCCCGTCGCCGTCGCCGTTGTTGTATTGCGCTCAAGTGAACTCTTTTCTCTCCTGTTTTTTCGTTGTTTTCCCCTTTCCTTTTCTCCTTTGCCGATGGCTCCGAAGTCAAATCGCGGCAAATCTTCTAGCCCTTCAACTCCTTCTCCATTATCTTTGTCGTTTTCTACTTCTGATATCTTGGGCAAGACGCATTCTTGTGATTCCAGCTTCTCCTCCAAGGATCTGTCCTTTGTCAGAGAGCTCTTTGGGTTCGGTGAGGGGATTGAAATTCACATCCCCTCTCCTGGGCAGAGGGCGGACTCCGTTCTTTCTGGATGGGTTTGCATGTATGCCTATCCCTTCCTTCTAGGCTTGCGTTTTCCCTTTCCTCCCCTGGTTCAGGAGCTTCTGAACTACTATAAGCTGGCCCCTTGTCAGTTGGTCCCTCATACTTGGAGGGTTCTGCTATCCTTCTGTGTGCTGAACCATCGCTACCAGAAGGACTTTTCCCTGCGCGACGTCTGTGCCGTGTTCCAGGTGCGGCCCCTGGGACGTGGCCAAGTAACGATGCACGTGAAGGATAAGAGCTACCCTGGTATAATCTTCCCTGCCAACCCTCCAGACGCAGACTGGTTTCGAGACTTTGTTTTTGTGAAGACAGATTCTCTCCTCCCCCTCCCCCATGATTACCTCTATTCAGAATGGGGACCTGTCACAGGTACTTGTCGTGCCTTTGGTTCTTAGATCTTCTTACACACTTACTTTGCTTACTGGTTTCATGTCGCAGGTCTTCAGCAGCTTAAGGGGGCGACGCCCATTCTTGACTTCGCTGCCAAGCTTTCCGGTTTGAGTTTGGAGCAGCTCTCCTTCAATAACCTCTTCGTTCCTTCTGACAACGGAACTTGTCCTCCCATAGCTGGCGCTATGTCTTCCGGTGGGGCTAGTCCGTTGTATGTATTGATTCCTTTTGTTTTCTTGTGTGTGCGCGACTGATTTTACTTTGGTGTCTTCATCAGGTAACTCAAAAACTCCGATGACTTTGGACCGGGTTAGGGCTAGGAGAAAGAGCATGGCTACTCGCTCTTCCTCCAGGAGGGGTTCTGGTTCATCTCCTGCTCCCTCAACTGGCTCCAAAAGGAAGCGCGGCCCCTCTCCTTCTGCACAGGCTGGCTCTGCAGAAGAGACTCCGGTGATCCACGTGCCTGACTCTCCTCAACCCTCCATCCCACACTCTGCTGAGTGTGACCCGGATGATATCCTGCTGTCCTTTCCCAAGGATTTCGGGACTATTAGGGGCTTGAAAGACCTAGCTCCTCTGAATCAGCTCCTCTTCCCTGGCTCAGAAGCGGTGATGGCCAGAGAATCTCTCACTGAGGTGGCCACTCACCTCTCTGTCCACGCCTTTGAGGTAATTTTCCATCTTCGTTTGCTCTGAGTCTTTTCTTTCCCTTGGTACCAAACTGACGATGGTCGTTCTTCTGGTCAGGCTCTCCAGATGGCTCTGTTCCTGAGAGGTGGGGTATCCCATCTCAGGGACCTGGGGGGCCAGTTGCAGTCTGAGAATGCCCATTTGTCTGAGGAGGTGGGTCATGCCAGGGCAGAGGCCCTGGGGCTGGAGGAGAAGGCTGCAAGGCTGGAGGAGGAGGCTGCGAGGCTGAAGGAGGAGGCTGCGGGACTGAAGGAGGAGGCTGCAGGGTTGAAAGGGGAGCTGGACCAGGTCAAGGGGCAACTTGCTGAGGGGGAGAATCAGAAAGCGGTTGTGCGGGCTGAGCTTGCTGAGGTGCAGGAGGCCAACTCCAACCTTCAGGATAAAGTGGTCAGGCTGCAGGAGAACATGAAAGGAGCTCTCAGCTGGTCTGCTTTGAGCACTGAGATCCAGATGGTCAACGCCTTCTCTGCAGGGAAGCATACGAGCTGGGACCTGGCTGCTCTGCAGAGGAGGATGGAGGAGGAGTTCCCCGACGGCTTTGATCTGGAGATGCTTGCTGGGGGCGAGGGGGAGGTTGTGGAGGAGTCGGTTTCCTCCCCTGCGGCGGCTCAGGAAGCGCTTGAACCCGCAGATGCTGATGCCATGGTGGTGGAACCCCTTGCTTCTCTCCCTCCTGAAGATAATATCTAGGCTGTTCAGCCTATTAATTTCTGATGCTTTTGCCCTGTGTGGCACGAAAAACCAAATACTTTGTTAAATTTTGATCGTTCTGGATTTTCCTCTGCTCTAGGGAGCAGAATACTTTGAATTTTACCTCTGCTCAGGGGAGCAGAGGGTTTGAACTTGTTTTCTTTGTTAAAAATGCGTTTGCTTACTCTGTGATGTTTCTGCGTTTCTGATTGTTGTCGTCTGTTGTATGCATGCCTTTGTTTGTATGGTCGACCTTTGATAAGTGGTGGCCTGGGATTTTGTTCGCCCACTCAGTCGGAGGTGCCACGCTTTGCGTGGGTGTTGAGTGGCGCAGGAGACTTGTAATGTCCTGGTTGTAGGCACTCAGCACAAGACGCACGCCTTCTGTGGAGATTATACATTCCACCAGATCAGTTACCCATATCAGTTGGCAGAATAACCGATAAAGAGTAAAAAAGTTTATCTTGTTTGAAAGCGTTAACAAGTAGTGAGTTTAGGATGTGTGAGGGTGAAAATTAACTTTGTAAATGCGTGAAAGAGAGTGAACATAAACTTGTGGCAGAAAATTCACAGAATGCGACAAAGTCAGGTTTGAGAATTTGTGAAAAGGTTTTGAAATTCTGAGATAAAAGAAAAGTGATTTTTTTTTATACAGAAGTCTGATCAAGCTTTGCAAATAAACTAAGTTTAAAGTTTTTCAAAATTAAATTCTGCCTCAGATGTCAAGAATCTTGCGACCTAAGGGATGTTTGGAAAATAGAATAGAGTTTCAAAGATACCGGGTACGGTTACCTGGACTCTGGTGGAAGTGTATCTGGCAGATTGAATACCTTATTTCTGGCGACTGTGGCCTATACTCCTGGTGACTTTTACTCAGCAGAAGTATTTTTTCAGATGTACTATGTTCCATGGTTTTTGAATAACTTCCCCTTCCATGGTCATTAGTTGATATGCTCCATTTCCGACTATTTTCTCCACTTGGTAAGGTCCTTCCCAAGTGTAGGCGAATTTCCCCGCTTGCTGGTTTCTGGTGTTCTGGAATACTCTCCTGAGGACCAGATCTCCTTCTTGTAGGACTCTGATTTTAACATTTTTGTTGTAGCTTCTGGCGACTGTCTGCCTGTAGGAGGCCATCCTGATCTGAGCATCAGTCCTGAGTTCATCTATGGTGTCCAAGCTATTTGCCATCTCCACCTGGTTTCTTTCTTCCGTTATGCATCCATATCTGTGGGTGGGTACCCTCACCTCTGCAGGGATGACTGCTTCTGCACCATAAACCAAGCTGAAGGGCGTCTGCCCTGTAGCCACCTTAGGCGTTGTCCTATCGGACCACAGCACCAGAGGAAGCTCCTCTGCCCATCTGCCCCCTGCCTCTTCTAGTCTCCTCTTCAGGTTATCCATTACAATTTTGTTGCTAGATTCCGCTTGCCCGTTGGACTGGGGATTTCTGGGGGTAGACTTGTTTAGGGCGATATTCCACCTGGCACAGTAGGCCTCCATTTTGTTGCCAATAAATTGGGATCCGTTGTCGCAGATGATTTCTGAGGGAACGCCAAACCTGCAGATAATATTACGCTTAATAAAGGATATAACCTGCTTCTCAGTCACCTGAGGGAACGCTTCTGCCTCTATCCACTTGGAGAAGTAGTCGGTCATTGCAAGCATGAACACTTTATTTCCTGGTGCTCTTGGTAATTTCCCCACAATATCCATTCCCCACTTCATGAAAGGCCAAGGGGAGATTATTGGATGTAGTGGTTCTGCTGGCTGGTGGTTGACCGGTGCGTGTCTTTGGCAAGCGTCGCATTTTTTAACGTACTCTCTGGCGTCTCTGCGCATTGTTGGCCAGTAGTATCCTTGGCGAAGTGCTCTGCTAGATAGACTCTTGCCCCCTGCATGATTTCCACACTCTCCGCTGTGGAGATCATGTAATACCATCTTTGCTTCCTCCTGACTTAGGCATCTCAGGTATGGCCCGGCGGTAGATCTTTTGAATACTACTCCATCAATGAGGGTATATCTGGATGCCTTCATCCGGAAACTTCGGGCTTCTCTCTTGTCTGCTGGCAGGATATCATCTTGCAGCCAATCCTTGTAGGGCTTTCTCCAGTCTGAGATTTCCTCCTGATCTACTGTGGTGCTGTAGATCCTAGCCTCCTGAAACCATTGCATCCCCAGCTCTGGTGGATCCTCCTCTGGTGTTTCCCACTTCCTTGCGTCTGCGCTTTCTCCGATTGCTGGCTCTAACACGTGCACTATGGGTATGGTGGACACCTCTACTGGTTTGAAGGTTGCCCCCAGGGTTGCTAAGGCGTCTGCTTCCACGTTTTTCTCCCTTGGAACTTGGCTGATTGCAAATTCTTCGAACCTTCGGGAGAGACTTTTTGCTACTTCAAGGTAAGCTACCATCTTGGAATCTTTTGCTGCGTATAGGCCATTCATATGGTTCACTATTAGTTGGGAGTCACCATATACCTCCAATCGCTTGATTTTGAGGTCTAGAGCCAACTAGAGCCCTAGGATTAGCGCTTCATACTCTGCTTCATTGTTCGTTGTTCGGAATTCGCATCGCACTGCTTGGACTATGAGATCCCCCTGAGGAGACTTCAGAACTAGTCCTGCTCCGGACCCTCGCATGTTGGAGGCGCCATCCACGTTGAGTTTCCACACCTGTTCGCCCTTGTCTTCCTCAAGGAGAAGGATGTCTTTTTCCGCCTGGGTCTGCAGTGCTGGGCTGAAGTCCGATACGAAGTCTGCTAACGCCTGGGACTTTATTGCTGTTCTGGGGACAAATTTCAGGTCGAATCCGCTCAAGTGTATAGACCACTTGGCTATTCTTCCTGACAACTCAGGTTTTCTCATAATAGTTTTTAGTGGATAGTTCGTTATTACAGATATAGTATGCGATTCAAAATAAGGACGCAGTTTATATGATGCTGTAACGAGTGCGAGTACAAGTTTTTCGAGGGATGTGTACCTGGTCTCTGCAGGAAGCAGAGACTTACTGACATAGTAGACAGGTTGCTGTGCTCCTTCATGTTCCCTTATCAGCACTGCACTGACTGCCACCTCAGTTACTGAAAGATACAAGAAGAGCGGCTCCCCGGGTTCCGGCTTTGACAGGAGTGGTGGAGTGCTCAAGTAGTGCTTCAGTTCCCTGAATGCTTTCTCGTGCTCCTCCGTCCAGTCGAACCTCTGAGCTTTCTTCAGGACGTCGTAGAACAGTCGGCATCTATCTGAGGATCTGGAGATGAACCTACTCAGGGCAGCAATCCTTCCCGTCAACCGCTGCACGTCCTTTGGTTTCTGTGGAGACTCCAGCTGGAGGATGGCTTTGATCTGCTCTGTGCTGGCTTCAATTCCCCTCTGGGTGACCATGTACCCTAAGAACTTTCCACAAGATACTCCGAACGTGCACTTGGACGGGTTCAATTTCATCTTGTATTCTCTCAGGGTGTTGAAGGTGTCCTCCAGGTGCGCCGCGTGCTGTGAGGCTTGCTTGGATTTGACAACCATATCGTCAATATATACTTCCATGGTGTCGCCGATTTGCTTTTTGAACATCATGTTGACCAACCTCTGATAGGTGGACCCTGCATTTTTCAGACCAAAAGGCATAACATTGTAGCAATAGATACCTCTCTCAGATCTGAAGGCGGTTTTCTCTTGATCTGCCGGATGCATTTTGATTTGATTGTATCCACTCCATGCGTCGAGGAAGGTCAGCATCTCATGGCCTGCTGTGGCGTCTACCATGGCGTCTATGTGCGGCAGAGGAAAAGGATCTTTGGGACACGCCTTGTTTAAATCGGTGAAGTCGACGCATACTCTCCACTTGCCGTTCTTTTTCGGGACCACCACCACGTTGGACAGCCATTCTGGATACTTTACTTCTCTGATTTTTCCAGCAGCCAGCAGGTTATCCACCTCCTGGTTGATTACTTGGTTCCTCTCTGGAGCGAACTTTCTCCTCTTCTGCTGGATCGGCTTGTAACTCGGGTCCACACTTAACCTGTGGGTTATGATGCTTGGATCTATTCCTACCATATCATTATGGGACCAAGCAAAACAATCCATGTTAGTTTTTAATAATTCAATAAGGTTTTGCCGTGTGTTACCTGTGCATTCCGATCCGATCAACACTTTTCGCTCAGGGTGCTGTTTGTCCAGGTTGACTTCATCTACCTCCGCCTGAGGGGGTTCGAGATACTCTTGCAGGGGTAGGTGAAGGCTCTGTAGTTGCTATGCTGGGGGGCTCGCCGTCTTCTTCAACGCCACTCTGTAGCAGTCTTTGGCCTCCCTCTGATCACCGCTGATCTTCTGTACTCCCCAAGGCGTGGGGAACTTCAAACATTGGTGGTAGGTGGAGGTGATTGCCTTCATCTCATGTATCCACGGTCTTCCCAGGATCACATTGTAAGTAGAGGGACCATCAATGACCAGGTACCTCACTTGCTTGTTTACGCCTCCTGCGTAGGTAGGAATCGTGATCTCCCCCAGGGAGTATTTTGTTTCCCCACTGAAACCCACGAGAGGGACTGCCTTCTTGCTCAGGTCCTCCTTGCTGAATCCCATGTTTTGCAGGGTCTCTAACATGATTAAGTTAACAGAACTTCCGGTATCCACCAGTATTTTCTTCACAGTGCAGTTCCCTATGGAGAGCGTGATGATTAGGGCGTCATGGTGAGATTCCGGAGACGGTTCTGCATCGGATTCATCGAAGGTGACGGCTGGGAGGTCCGGACAGCTGATTCTGCAGGAGTATTCTGGTGTGTCTCCCTTGGATTGGAAGGCGTGCCTTTTGGCTGCTGAATAAGTTAGGCCACACAATTCCGATCCTCCTGTGATCACGTTTACGACTCTAGTGCACAGCGGAGGGGGTGAGGGCAACACCTGATCTGCCGCATTCACCCTGCTAGAGCTTCTGGATATCAAATGATCCAGGTTTCCCTGATCGTAATGGAACTTCACTTCTTTCCTGAGGAGGACGCATTCTTCAGTGTTGTGCCCAATTTCGTCGTGAAACTCGCACCTCTTGCTGGCATCTCGACGGTCGTTGGCATACTCTTGCCTCCTGGGCCACCTGACTTTGCGCCCCAACTCCTTCAGGGCCTTGAGCAGGCCAGTGAGATTGGTAGAGAACCCGTACTCACTGATCTTTGGTGGGAGTGCGGGGCTCTCCCTCCAATCTTTCTCCTCAGATACCTTGTGCACGCTCCTGTCATAGGGCTTGGACCTTTCGCCTCTCTTCTCTGCGGGTGCCTTTCTGGAGACGTGCTCAGAACCATAGGAAGCTCGTCTGGGGCCCGCATCTTCTTCTAATCTGATGGCCGCCATTGCTTTGGTTTGTACATCCTCGAATGTAGCGCATGGATACTTGGTGAGATCTTTGTAAAGGTCCGAATCCTGGAGGAGCCCTTGACGAAAGGCTTCTATGGCGGTGGCTACGTCACATCTGGGAATAGTCACTTTCTCCCTGTTGAATCTGTTGAGGAAATCTCGCGTGGACTCCTCGAACTTCTGCACCACCCTGTACAGATCACTGGTTTGCTTCTCCGGCTTCCTGCTGCTGGCGAACTGTTGGTTGAAGGCGTTGACCAGATCGGCAAAGGAGGTGATACTTCTGTTCGGTAGGCCCACAAACCAGTGAAGGGCTGCCCCTGAGAGGGTGGAGCCAAACCCCTTGCACATGCAGGCTTCTTTCAGAGGCCCTGTGGCGGTTACCACCATCATTTTTTGCTTATACTGGTTGATATGATCCAAAGGGTCTGCAGTGCCATCGTAAAGCGTCATGGCTGGTGGCACAAAACCCTTGGGCACAGCAACACCGGCCAGGTCGTCAGTGAAGGGCGAGTCGGCATAGCTGTCTCTGGCTGCTCTCTCCAGGGGGCGTGGCATTCCAGGGATTTTGCTGATCAACTCTCTTAGCTCCTTCAACTCTTGGTACTGCTGGTCTGCAGCAACACTTGTCCCCGCAGAAGGGTTAGGAGCAGATGGAAAGAAGCTAAAAGGGGTACTCCCTGTCTGGGGTCCTCCAAGGTGGCGACTGATCGGGGGTGGAGGCGGAAGGGACATAGCGACGGCAGGCTCGGGCCGCCATCCTGAGGCCACCTGAGGTGAGGTCTGAGATGGCCAAGCTGATTCAGGATAGGGACTGGCGACCACTGGATTGACCGTTACTCTCGGCTGCCACCCGGATGCCTGCTGACTGGGGATAGGCGTCTGATCCAGCTCTGGCGGGAGGCGGTTGCTGACTGGGGTGTACACTCCTGGCGAACTTATCGGCGGCCATTCTGGTGCCTGACGAGCGGAGGTACCTGCAAAAGACAACGGATTAGCCTCCCGATTTTCAAGGTTAAAGGAAGGATTACCTGCGATGGGGGCAGATCCATGAGTCAAGTATCCTAGCACTCTGGGTATCAGGGCCTGACTTGGTGGTGCCAACTCCAAATCCAGTCTGGTAACCAGTTCCTGAGGGAACGACTTGGAGATTTGCCCGCTGGTGACGGACTCTCTGTGGGAGCTTGGTGTTTCCTCAGGCGTCGTGAACTGGACCTCGGATGACGTCTGAACTGGTACAGGTGGTGGTCTCGACGCCGCCTTCATCTGGGCCTTAATGTCCCGGTTGTCCTTCTGCAGGCTCTTTACCGCCTGGCGCAGGGTGTTGATCCCCTGGAGTATCTCTGCCATGGGATCTGGTGTCAGCAGAGTTCTGGAGGCGTCTCCAAACAATCCTCCATGAGCCGTTGGCCTAGATGACTTCCCCCCTCCGCTGGTTGTGAGTGGGTTGGATGCCCTTAGCGCTGAGGGCCCCTGAGGCGGTGTTGAGGCGTTCAGCGCTTGCCCTATCGCCTGGCTAACTGGAGTCGCCTGAGCGTATGGTGCGGCGAACGGGCTTGTCATCCCTGAGGGAGGTGTTCCTTCGGTAGACTGGGCGGAAGTGTTGGCGAGGTTTTGGCCGGATCCAGACATGTCGACACTTGAGTTACTTTGCTGCGCAATTTGGCTAGTAAACGATCACTCTGCCCCACGGTGGGCGCCAAATTGTTTTGGGTAAAAATTTACCGGGTTTCGATTCGGGTTGTGGGTTAGAGTGATCGAACTAAGACCGACAGATTAACAAGTAAATTGCGCCAGCGAATATGAAATGTGAAAAGAAAAACGAAAGGACGCGAGAATTGGTGACGCGGAAACCCAAATGGGAAAAACCGCGGAGGGAATCGGAGTCCCGCCAAAGTATCAACTATGGAAGATTTGGAATAGTACAAACTACAAAGTATCGATTTCTGATTATTGTAGGCTAGTATCTTTTCGTAGGTTTTTCTGCGGTAGGGTTGAAGTTGCGTTGAATGATCGATCCCCATCAAAGTGACCGTTCTCGGTTTATAATACCCTCTTCTTCTGTTTCCTTGATTCCCTCCTGCTCTGGTGGGTTGGTTCCTTCCTTTTAGGAAGTTGTTGTGGACTCTTTCTTTGCTTGGGATAGGGTTCTTCATTGGTGTTGGGTTACTCCTGGCCCATCTCTGGACTTTGCTGCTAATCGGCCCAACATCATTACTGGGCTCAAATCTCCTTTGTAGACTTCCTCTTGTGTCGAATTCCTGACTTTTACGACTTTGACTTTGACCTTTGGACATTATTCCGTAGCTTCTTCGTATACGATTCTTTGACTTTCTGACCGGGGATATTCCACGTCATTTCTCAAGGGCGCGGATTTTATCCCAAACAAATATCACGACCAAAGCAGCAGCTACAAAGAGAACCGAGAACGGGAAAAAGGGCGAGCAGAACAGCAGTAAGTCGTGAACAGCAGTAAACATGGAACAAAGCAATAGCATTAACAGCCAATAACAGCAACAAACGAGTATAGTAGAAGGGGAACAACATGGGATTAATAAAACCATAACAGCAACGACAAGAGAAGCATCAGGAGGCAACAAACAGCAACAGTAACACCACAGGAGCAGCCACAACAATAGTAACGGACCAACAACAGCACACAGCGGACAAAATATCGCAGCAGTAAGACAACATCAGGCAACAGCAATTGCAGTAACAAAAGAAGAAAAGAAGAAAAGGAAAAGAACGAGAAGAAGACCAGAGCAACAAAGTTGACAAACAACAGACAAAACAAAGGAGAATGAGAAGAGAAAAAGAAGCAGACATCAGGCATGACCGAAACAGCAACACGAACAAACGCAGAAGAAGAATAAGAAAAGAAGAAGAAGGAGGACAAAAATTACCGTCACAGGGACACGCAGAGGAAAAACAGGGGTCAGTGGATGAAGATTGATGATGATGATGGCTGCTGAAGAGTAATACGTAGGGAGAGGTTTGCAGACAAAACAAAACAAAAAATGAAGAAGAAAGACGAAGAGACGAAGAGGGTGACAAGGGTGAAAGGGGAGATGAACTAAATAAATGGAAAGACTTAACGGGGGTGTTGAAGCGGTGGAAGTCAAGAAAGGAAGAGGGGGATGAATCAAAATAGTATACAGTCACTAAATGTTAGGTTAGGAAAAAAAGAGTAACAGAATATAGTAGGTGCTACTAGGACACGGATTCAAAGAAGATACGTATATTGACCCACGAAATCGAATTAAAAACAAGTTAATAAAATTAAAAATAATCGGACCAACAAATAAAATGAGTAAATAAAGTATTCGAGGCGAAAACGAAGCTTATAGAAATAAATAATTAGACGATGAAGTAGTATTCCCCGATAAATAGTAAATCTTCGATAAAGTAAATTAAATTGATTTCTCGAGGAAAACAATAGATGTTTTGACGAAACTTAAAATAAATGAGCTTCGAGCCGAAAATAGAAATTCGAGCTTAAATATAAATAAATAAATAAAAAGAATTTAGAATTTAAATCGCCGAAATAGGCTTTCGATAAGAATTAAATTAAATGTATAAAGTAAACCGAAGCAGAAATAAAAATATGTTTTAAATATAAGAAGAGTTTCCGAGACAAATGGAATTTTAGGAGTTTGAAACGATTAAACGATAAATTCGTTTTATAATAATTCTAAGAATTACGAGTTAAATCGTAAACAAAATAAAAATACGAAAATAACTTTAATTTAATTTAATTTATAAAATCAGGGGTGTTACAGGAGCATGACAAGTTCATAGAGATGATGAGGGAAAGGTGAGCTATGGAGAATGAAAGCTGTAGCGGTGGACCACGTACTAGCGGGCGCTATGACATCAACGACGATGGTCATCCCTTTGGTCTTTGCAGCTTCAGCCTATTGGTTAGGTAGTCCGTCTTCTCTTTAGAATTTTTTAGGTTATGGTTATGTATATATTTCTAAGTCACAAACTCCTAGATAGAATTGTGAACCCAGCACACGTTTGTAATATATTTTCATTTTCTATATCAGTATTCTGGTTTAGATTTGTTGAGTTTTGTGAAGTTCTGTGAAGAAGATATGTATATGAGCTTTGATTGGAGTTTTGGATGAGTTTTGTGGCGGATGTGCTGCTGCTGTGGTTGTTTGTAGGAGTTGTATATATGTATTGCAGGCTTTTCGTTTGTTGCGCATTTGGGGAGCTAAAAGCAAACGGAACCACTTTTATATAAATGAATATTGCGTCGGAATATCTGACGCAATTGGGAAGCACAAACACGAAGTAAGTGTCGGTTTAGCTGACGCAAACCAAACACAAGCGTCGGAATAGCGTCGGATTAACCGACACTAAAATACATTCCCTGTCGCCGACTGCGTCGAATTATCCGACGCAAACTTAGAACAGCGTCGCCATTGTGTCAGATAATCCGACGCAAAGGCCAACCAATCAACGCCTGTTGCGTCAACTATCATCGACTTTGCGTTGGATAATCCATCGCAATAGGGTTTGACTGGATCGTTTGACCATCAATTGGTGCGTCGGAATATCCGGCGTTATGGCGACGCAAATGCCTTTGCGTCGGATTTGTCGACGCAAAAAACGCGGCGGAGTTTTACGTCGGCTAGTCCGATGCAAGGACAAATTTGCGTCGGACAAGTCCGCCGCAAACTGGGTTCGATTTTTGTAGTGTTCCAATCCTTCTCTTATATATTTTCACCTTTATCCTTATGGTGAACCTTCAATCAACTCTCCTACTTTACCATCTCCCCTCTCAAGAGTTTTGGTTAGACTGAGTCCTATCCGAGTGAACCTTGTTGAATTCTAAGTATGTTTGAAGTTTAGTAACTCCTTGTTACATGGTTTGAAGATTGTGAATTATACCCTTTCGTCTAGTCTAGTGATCTGAGCTTTTTGAGGTTTGATTTGAATGGTATTTGTTAATTAATGAAATTAGGATTGTACCTTAAGTATTGAGTTCGGGTTATAAATTATTCAATCATATAGAGAACTTAGAGTAGAATAAATTTTGGATGGTAAGAGCATAACACTTTTGATGGATAGCTAGTGCCTAACCTAGAACTGAACTAAGTGTAACCGGTGATATTGCTTTGGGTTCCCTGTCTAATGTTGAGTTAATGGATAGTCGTGGACCTTTGGGATCATAAATCATTGTTTAAGATTTTAGCCTGAGTATTGCGGTACCAATTCAGGTTCTCGTTAATGTTTTAGAAAATTTTGGTTGACATAGATTAACCATTGTTCCTTACGGATTAGATCGCTGATCGTTGATGTAAGGTTGTAACCTACGAATTTTGGAGTTGACTGACCTAATGTTGGACAGATCATTGTTAACCTTGAAGAAGAGAAACATCTTGCTCAATGAGATCGAGGTTAGATTTATCGTGTTGTTTTGAGGAATACTTTAATGTCAATTATCTTGATGGAATTTACAGTTAGTTCAAAACCCTTGGACCAACGAGATTGTGGCTTCGTTGAGTTATTAAACATTGAGTGGTTTCGTCATTGGGATTTGAAATTAATGGACTTCACAGAAACCTTAGTACAAATGACGTGTTTGAAAATGTGAGTGTCTGTTATTATGTGTAAAGTTGAGTGTACCTAAGGTTTGACGTACTTTTCTTAACCTTCGTCTACTTGCGATGTTATATGGATATGTTGGTGATCATTTCAAGGATTTCATGTGCTAGCATTATTGTTAAATCGGTGGATCTTGTTTAGTGTTCCTTACTCGAGAAATTTAGAATATACCTCGACTTGAAACCTTATGAGCTTTGAGTTTTAGGAGCCTTGTCGATTACGATTTTGGGTATGCTTTGATAACCTGTGGAATTTTAATTAATGGATTTATTTCTAAATCATTTGTGGATTTGATTAATTGAAAGATTTGATAATGTAAAACTTTACATTGAAGGTTGTTGCAGTTGTTAATTGTGGAGGTTGTAGACAGAGTAGGACCAACTAGTGCCTGATATTGGACTTAGCATTATTTGATGGGAATTAGAAACCCGTGTTTATGGGAGTCGTACTAGGAATCTTGAGATGGTTAATTTCTTCTATAATTCTTGAGAGCTTTGTTTGACTCTCAATTTCGTCCTCCCCTTTGCTTCTCTTGAATTCTGTTACTGCAACTGCTCCAATCCCTTAGACCCTTATCGAGTTTGATAACTTTTGTTTTGATTTATCGTTTACCCTTGTTATATTTATCCGCTAATCGTTTTCCCCAACTCCTCATTTTATGAAAAGTATGACTTATTCGAACTTTTGGATTAAAGTGAAATTTTAACATTTTGAGGTATAATTTCAATTTGCGAAACTCCTCCGTTTTGGAAAAAGTTTGACTAGTTTAAACCTTTGAGTTAACATTTTTAAGTTATAATTTAAAAACTTTATACACCATTTTTGTTTTATACTTGGTTGATATCTATATTTAGTTCTATTTCAACATGCCTTAATAGTTTATTTTAAAGTATTTCGAAATTGTCTCAAATTTTAATGTTCAAGTGATCGAAATCTTATGAAAACTTTCATAATCGCAAATATTTTGATTTTTATAAGATTATTATGTAAAACAGTTTAAAATCTTCGAAATAAGTTCGTATGTTCAAGTTTTTGCTTCATTGTCGATGGACTTTTGGATTTGTTATTGAAAAACGTCTAACGACTGATTCAATTTTTACCAACTACGGAGTACATAATTTGATTTCTCAAAGCTAAATTTGGTTTTGTCTTATAACGAAATATTGTCGAAATTCTTAATCAAACGTTTTACCGTTTTCAAAATGTTTTTGGTACTCTCTCTCCCTCGAGTTCGTTTAAAAATATTATTTAACATCTTTATTTTGTCAAATTATTTTACCTCGCACTCAGTAATTTGAAATATTTTACACTTGGGTAGCTTTGCCCAACTCATTATCTTGAAATATATTTTTTTGCATTCGATTTCATTTCACGTTTGAAGTTGTAGAATTTCCTTTTAAACCGATGCCACGATGTGAGCTAAGAATCCACATCTTTTCGAGTGAGGTAATATCGACTCCGCTTACTCTTAGTTTCGAGGACGAAACTTTCTTTTAGTGGTGAGGATTGTAACACCAGCTATTTTCCTAGCGGTATTATCTATTCCGTTATGACTCTTTCATGACTTTGTTTTTATTCTTGTCTTATGTTTCCTTCATCTTTCCTAACTTCATGATATTTTTGAATCAAATATTGCTTATTTTCATAAAAATATTTTAATTATTTCATTTTCCTAACATAAACCTATTTTTTCAGTTTTCGTCGCAAACTATTTATTTATTTGTGAGAAATTATATTTCTCTACGAATTACCGTTTTAAGCTTGGATATGAGTTATTTATTTTCCTAAAAATATAAAAACACGTTTATATAATATTTCTAACTAAGAAAATATTTTTATTTATGAAAATTTACCATTTAATGATTTTATTACGAAGTTTCGTAAATAATTATTTTTTTAACGCGAAGTTTACTTGATTGCTTCGAAATACCTTTAATAATTTTAAGATCTTCTTTTTTATCAACCTACAACTATTTTGAGACTCATATTTACTCAATTGGACCGTGACACACCCATGTCACATTTTATACTACAACTTTTTAATACACTTCCTTTTACATTTCATTTTACAATTTGTTTTAAACTTTGAGGATAATTCTTAGCCTCATTTATTTTTGGGTGACTAATTATCAACTCTTCATGCTCCTAATACTTCATTTTGGTTGGTACATAAGTGATGTACATAGCCTTTTTTTTTATCAAACTTCAAGTATCATTTATGGATGAAAACCTTTCATTTGTTATTTATTTCATTTACACCAAAATAATCAAGCAAATTCTCTCCAAATCCTTTCTATTATTCACGTGAAAACCAAGGTAGGTAGCAGCCATTTCTGCTCTAAAAATCGTGTCCAAGCATCTCCTTCAGTCTCTTATTTTTCTCTTATTTCGATCCTCTTTCCATCTCCTTCGTTAAGATATTAATAGATTTCGTTTCCATCATTTTCTACCTTGATTTTTTCAGTTATCTTATGATATTTTCATACCATGGACATGTAGGCTTTTTGGATGACCCGAAAGCGGACAAGTATATTGTCGATTCAGACTTGGATTGAAGGTAATGTCAATGTTACTCGGTATTGCATGATTTTATTGTTGTAATTGCCTGTATAGAATTATAATTTTATTTTGAAAAATATATGTATGTCACAAAAAGTTGTTGTCCATAATTTTAAAATCGTAAAATTTGCATGTTTCGGTAATTTTATCGTCGCTATTACGAGATTAACAATTAAATTGTTATATTATTTTGTAAAATCGTAATATTAGGCATAAATATGAAAAATATACTTATATTCTGTAAAAGTAATATTTGGATGATTTTTGATGATTTTTTTCATAATTTTTCAAAATTGATAAGTGGGTGAATTAATTTAATCACTTTAAATCATCGTTTATCGATAAATCCCGTGTTGGCTATTTCGATTTCTGACTTTTGTGTTATTCTTAAGATAATGTTCCTGACGTTTTCTTATAAAATACTTATTTTTTGATTTTAATGTTTTAATAAAAAAATTAGGAACGAGAATTCTATTAAAAGATCGTTAATTGTGGAAATGGGCTTTAAAAGACGGTTTTACCTAATTTTACGAATTATGAAATTTTGACATTTTGGGAAAAATATTATTTTTTGGAAAATCTTGATTTTAGGTTTAATATTACTTTTTGGGTATTAATACTTCAATCGTTTTGTAATTACTATTTTTATTAATCATTATTGTCGAGATTAGACGATCAACGTGGAAACTCTTTAAAAATCGAGTTTACAGATTCTTGAAAATTTATTTTTATGGACAGTATGTCCAAGTAAATATTCTAAATATTTTACATAAATTTTATACTATTTATTGAAGCCATTAAATGGTAGTATCGAGTTTTGAGCAAAGTTGCGAATTACCATTAAAATATTTCTGTTTAAGCTAAATAAATTATTTTTCCAGCTATTTTGAGAATTCTTA
Source organism: Agrostemma githago (assembly GCA_958450325.1). Taxonomy (NCBI): domain Eukaryota; kingdom Viridiplantae; phylum Streptophyta; class Magnoliopsida; order Caryophyllales; family Caryophyllaceae; genus Agrostemma; species Agrostemma githago. Next base: position 16,598,685 of record OY288239.1, on the reverse strand, counting down.
AATTCTGAACTTTTATAACTTATGTCACTCCTTATGATATTCTAAAGTTTTTTAAGTTTTTAATTAATAAAAGACGTTAAATAATTTATTTTGATATTTGCCGTAAAATCCTATTTATGATTGTTTCGTCGAAACTATTTATAATTAGGGAATTTTTGTTTTATAAACTTTGGAAACACCCTGATGAGTAATAATTTAATAAAGCACTCATGTGATATTTCAATGATTTTATAAACTCATTTGTTCTTGATTTGGAAATTAATATTGTTAAGGCTAAAAATATTAGTTTTATAAATCAATAATGTTTATTAAAAATGTTATATTAGTATGAACTAATATTTTTGATATTTTGATATGATGTTATTTTAGTAAAGTTTCTAAAATTAGAAGTTTCCTCTTTTAGAAATAAATTATTATCTCATTTGTATATCGATAATGGCGTATTTTGGAGTTATGGAATAAGAACAAATGTGGGGTTTAGAGTAATATATTCTGGGGTTTACACTTTTACCATCAACTATAAGGCTTATGTGTCCATGTAAGACGCATCGGTCGTTGAACTGAGCATGGTTTGTGCTTAGGAGTGTATGTACATTTTGAACTTAAGTTCGTACCTCGTATGCATGTAAGACGTCGTTGGATTGAACTGGGAATTGTTTGTATTCAGGAGGGGTGTGCGTATTTACTTAAGCTATGACCTCGTATATAAGTCATCGTTCTATTATGGTTGAGTAGCCTAGTTAGGGACTAAGTTCTCGAAGCTAGTTTTGAATATAACCTACTGAAAGTCTAGCCTTCAACGCTGATTCTATCCATAACGCCATTTTGAATATTTTTATTATAATCGATATGTTTTGATTTGCAAGTTCTCAAATATTCTTAAGTTTTCTCCGAAAGCTTATTTTGGTTATATCGTTTTAATGTTTTCCATTTTTACTATTTTCGTATAATAGTAATTACAGTTTTAAAATCTTGTAATATGGCTGGGAGAACGTTGTCGTTGCTCCTCACTGATTGTGGCTGTTATGTTTTTAACATGGCAAAATTGTTTGTTCCCTTTTTCCGGTGGGCTAGCGGGCGGTTTAATGATCTGACATCGCTATTTAGTAATTGTTTTGAGGATTGTTATAAACCCTTTTGTGGATTTCTTTTTTATCGTAGCCATTTTTATTTAATAGCACATGTATTGACTTGCCATTTTATTTATTAAAACTTAGTTGAAATAGTGTTATAATCCCACATCCAAGGGTAAGAAGTGTTATATGGCTATTAAAATTGACTTGGAAAAGGCGTATGATCGGTTACGATGGGATTTCATCGAGGCAACTTTGCGAGATATGCATTTTCCTACTCTTATGATCGAGTCTATTATGAACTGTGTCACTTCACCGTCAATGCAAATCCTCTGGAATGGTGCACCAACCGAACAATTCAAACCTACGAGAGGAGTGCGGCAAGGAGACCCATTATCCTCGTATTTATTCGTCATGTGCCTTGAGAAACTACAGCAAGCTATTGACGAGAGGATACGTGCTTCCGATTGGAGTCTGGTTCCTATTTGCAAGAATGGCCCAAAGATTTTTAATCTTTTCTTCGCAGATGATATGGTTTTATTTGCGGAAGCACGAGCGGACCAGGCACATGTTATAAATTATCTCCTAAATAATTTCTGCCGAGCATCCGGAGAGAAAATTAGTACTGTAAAATCAAAAATATTTTTCTTCGATAATACATCCTTGGTTGATAAGGAAGTTATTGCTCATATTCTCGGTTTTGAAAGTACCCCGAACTTTGGTATTTATTTAGGCATGCCGACTATTAATGGTCGAGTCACCAAAGCAACTTTTAGTCATCTCGAGGAAAAATTCAATAAAAGGCTAGCTGGCTGGCAGACGAAACATCTTTCACTAGCTGGTAGAAATACCTTAGTTCAATCGACATTGTCCGCCCTCGCTAATTACAGTATGCAAACGACCAAGTTGCCAAGGTCGATTTCTGATACCATCGATAGAAGAACTGAAAAATTCTTGTGGGGAGGGACGGAGGAAAAAAAGAAAATTCATCTCATCTCCTTGGAGACGGTGCAAAAACCGAAGTCAAAAGGTGGCTTAGGGATTCAATCTTCTCGTCAATCAAACGTTGCATTTCTTGTCAAACTTGGATGGCGTGTTCTCACGGAGCCTTCAAGCCTATAGGCACGAGTTCTTAGAGCTAAGTACTGTAATGGCCGATGTGATGTGGACATGTTCCAACCCAAAGCTAATATGTCTAATGTTTGGGCCGGTATAACTTCACAAGCAGAATATATCCATAAGGGAGCTTCCATAGCTGTAGGTAACGGGAGAAGAACGCTCTTTTGGGACCATTCTTGGACCGACAAGGGATGTCTGTCGGACAAAGTAATACTACCTATTCCTGAGGCAATGGAGCTATGGTTAGTGATATGTGGGACGAAAGTTCAGAATGGAAGTGGGATGAATTTTCCAATTTTCTACCTCAAGAAGAATTTTTAAAAATTGCAGCGTACTCGCTATCTCCTGATCCATATTTAGAAGATGAGTTATATTGGAATGGAACGTCATATGGTAAGTTTTCTATCAAGTCCGCACTAAATATTATCAGATGGTATGAGGCACCGGCGGAGGATAATCAGACGGCTTGGCACCTCATTTGGAAACTCCTGGACCAACAACGTATACGTATGTTCATTTGGCTTGCAACTCATGATCGACTTATGACAAACTATAACTGTGTCCGTCGTGGTTTAGAAGATGATCCTCTTTGTCCCCGCTGTCTCACGGTTGATGAAACCACTGACCATCTCCTTCGGCATTGCCCTATTTCAATTGAGATATGGTCGCAACTCAGAGAGTCTGCTCATTCTGAGAATTTCTACTCAGATCCGTTCTACTTGTGGGTGTCGAAGAACGCCAGTAATAGTTCTGATCTCACTTTTACTAACTGGTCTATGAAGTTTGCGATTACGTGTTGGTGGCTTTGGTGATGGAGAAATAACATTGTTTTCGCCCGGGCCTCAGACAACCCCACAGACCCCATTAATTTTTTACTTCGTTAGTTTGAGTCCTCGAAGCAAGCCTTCGACCCATTTTCTCTATTCATCCCCAGCCCTGGATCCTCTCGGGTGGAGCGGTATATCAGATGGCAGGCTCCTCCCCACAATTGGGTCCTACTTAGCACAGATGGAACTTCTCGTGGTAACCCAAGACTCACTGGTTGTGGAGGCATTCTGCGGGATTCTTCGGGTAATTTCATCTTGGCCTATATGTTTCAAGTGGAATTTGCACGTCCATGAGAGATGAAATGTGTGCATTGTTAGTGGGTCTTGAACACGCAAGACCTATGCACATTCCAAGACTCCTAGTTCACATGGATAATAGTCCGTGCGTGAACTTCTTTCGAAGCGATTAATTGTTGAGTAACAATCTTCGTCCCCTAGTTCGAAGTTGCAAGGATCTAATTGCTTTAGATGGGTGAGAGGTACGGATTGAACATATATATATATATATATATATATATATATAGTAAGGCTCTTATGAGTCCTTCTCTATATATGAGTCCCTAAGTCCTCATCTCATCCATTGAATGGGATGAGGATGGATGGACAAGCTTCAATCTAATCTTTGCATTAAAAAAATTTAAAAAAAATAAGATACTGCATCCTAAATTAACTCCCATAATTTTAGGAAACAATAATATCACATTCATTCATTATTCATTCATTCATTCATTCACGTTCATAAAACCTAAAAAAACGCTTCCAATATCACGCTCATTCATTCATTCAATCTTTGATCAACAACCCGTTACTATGGATTCAATGATCGCGACATCTTCATCAACGGTTGATAAGCAATTCGTGAAGCACAAAAAAGGTGAATTCCGATATTGCGTCAATTGTATTCATGTTTTGCGTCAATTGTATTCATTTCATTCATCATATTTTCATATCAATGGTTCATTGCTCTCGTGTTAGTATAGATTCCAGATTATTATGTTTACTAGATTAAAGCCCGTGCGCTGCACGGGTTAGTTGGCTTAATTACATTGATGATGTACATTCGTTAAATAAGAAACTTAATCAAACTATGTCATTGCAATAAATAAGATGATCACATGATATTAGTAATCAAACTTAATTTCAACTAAATTTATAGTCTTAAGAGCTTATTTTAAAACTCAAAAGAACACATGACTGCTCTTATTTATAATATAAAATTTCATCACCTTATTATAAATTTTCGATGTGGAAATAATTTTACGCTTGTAGTCTTATTAAGAGATTTTTTAAGACTCAAAAGTTTTTGATTGATATCTAAGAACGAATGAATTTTTTAATTGATACTCCGTATCTAAGAATGAAAGATTAGTCTTATTTATAATATAAGATTCTATCGCCTCATCATAATTTTTCGATGTAGAATAATTTACTCAAGTTTCATAGTCTTAAGATCTGCTTTTAAGACCCAAAAAAAAGCACGATTAATTTATAACATAGAATCATCGCCTTATTTTAATATTTTCGATGTGGGATAATTTTAGGTTTTTAGTCTTTTTAAAAGTTTTTTAAGACTAAAAAGATTGTTGATTGATATTTAAAACCGAAAAATGAGTCATTTATGGTATAGAATTTCATCACCTAATCATAATTTTTCAATGTGGTATAATTTACTTAATTAAAGTTTGTAGTTTTAAGAGCTATTTTTAAGACTTAAAAAAATTGTTTTTATATCTAAGTTAAAAGGAATTACTGTTATTTTTATAATAAAAAAAAATTCACCTTATTATAATTTTTCGATGTGGGATAATTTCACTTAAATTTATGTAAGTTTAGATATAGTCTAATGAAGAACTTTTATTTATAGATGAATGATTACACTTATTTATAATATATAGAATATCATCAACCCATCTTAATTTTTCGATGTGGGATAAATAAACTTTAACTATATAGTCTTAATCTTAGGAACTTCTTTTAAGTCTCAAAATCTTGTTGGTTAATATCTAAGAACGAAAGATTACATAGAATTCTATCACCTCATTATAATTTTTCGATGTGTGATAATCTAATTTAACTTCATTTTTAGTCTTATTAAAAGCTTTTTTTAAGACTAAAAAGTTTTTTTGTTGATATCTAAGGACGAATGATTAGTCTTATTTATACTATAGATTTACATCATCTCATCATAATTTGGAGAAACGGTTACTTTTATTTATATAATAGAATTTCATATCATACTCTCTTCGGTCACTATTTTCAAATACCCCTCACAAATATTAAGGTTAAGGTATTTCAATAGTGAACGAAAAGAATATGATAATACGATGAAATTTCTATTATATAAATAAAAGTTTATAGTCTTAAGAGTGTTTTAAGACTCAAGAGTGTTTTTAAGACTCAAAAGAGAAGGGGTATAATTTTTCGATGTGGGATAATTACTTAAGTTTATAGTCTTAAGAGTTTTTTAAGACTCAAAAGATTTTGATTGATTGATATCTAAGAACAAATAATTAGTCTTTATATAATATAGAATTTCATCACCTTATTATAATTTGTCGATGTGAGATAATTTAACTAAAATTTGTAGTCTTATTATAATATAGAATCATCAACATAACTTATTTTACTTGTTTTGATGTGGGATAATTTTAAGTTTGTAGTCTTATTAAGACCTTTTTTAAAATCAAAAGTTTTTTAAAAGACTACAAATTCATGACCTCATCATAATTAAAAAAAATGATATAGAATTCCATCATAGTTTTTTTAAAAAAAAACAAAATTCTTTTTGTTGGTTGATATTTAAAAACAATGATTATTTTTAGTTGATGTCTAATGATTTTTTTTTATTAGTTTTATTTATAATATAGAATTCCATCATCTTATTATAATTTTTTTATTTAAGTGTATAGTCTTAACAACTTTTTTAAGACTCAAAAGATTTATGTTTGATGAAACTTTATAATTTCTTGAATGTGGATAGTTTTACTTAAGTTTATATACTCTTAATATATATTTTAAGACTCAAAAGAATTTTGGTTAATATCTAAGAGCACAATTACTATGGAGTACTCCATTATTTATAATATAGAAATCTATCGTCTTATTATAATTTGTCGATGTGGGATAATTTAACTAAAACGTGTATCCTTATTTATAATATAAAATCATCACTGTATCTTATTTTAATTGTTTCGATGTGAGATAATTTTAAGTTCATAGTCTTATTAAGACCTTTTTTAAACTCAAAATATTGTTGGTTTTTTAAAAACTCAAAATAGAGGGAGTATAATTTTTCGATTTGAGATAGTTTACTTAAGTTTATAAACTTAAAGAGTTTTTTAAGACTCAAAAGATTTTGATTGATATCTAAGAATAAATAATTAGCTTAGTCTTATTTATAATATAGAAATTCATCATTTTATTATAATTTGTCGATGTGGGATAATTTAACTAAAATTTGTTTTCTTACTTATAATATAGAATCATAACCATACCTTATTTTAATTGTTTAGATGCGGGATAATTTTGATTATAATATAGAATTTCATCACTCCATCATAATTTTTTAAGTTTGTAGTCTTATATATTAAAAGCTCTTTTAAGAGTTAAAAATTTTTTTGTCGAAATTTAATATTTAATGATTACTATTATTTATAATATAGAATTACATCACCCCATCATAATTTTTCGATGTGGGATAATTTAAATGTTTTTCTTGGTCGATATTTATTTAAAACCGAATGATTATTCTTCTTTATAATATAAAATTTCATCACCTCATCATAATCTTAGTAACTCCTTTTGAGATTCAAAAGATAATTACAGGTTTATAGTCTTAGGAACTCTTTTTTAGATTCAAAAGACTTTTGGTAGATATCGAAGAACGAATTATTATTCTTTATTTATAATATAGAATTTCATCATCATATTATAATTTGTCGATGTGAGATAATTTTAAAATTATTATATGTAATAAATTCATTACATAATGTGAAACAAATAATATGAAATTTATACTCTAATGAAAGAGTTTTTTACCACGAATATAATTATTTTATTTTTATAATTTATTTTACGATAATGTTTTTTAAAAATGAACTCTAAAGGTTTTTAACTAAGAATGGTAAAACATCACATTAATATGATAAATTAAATATATATTATAATAATTAAAAGATTCTCTAGTTGATTTTTTTATTATTTATGATAGTTTCCTAATTTGAGGTTTGATGAAACGGACCAATGAGATCGCTCGAAAAAAACCTAATATATATATATATATATATATATATATATATATATATTTTGATTATTTAGGGTTTTCATAATATTCACGGATTATTGTTTAGGTTTTTATAATCTTCATCAATTGTTATGCTTTCATTGCCATGAAAGTCATTAAGATGCTCCATTTGATTAGATTTTACGTTTATAGTATGGAAACTGCATATTATTAAAAATCTGATCATTATATGACTTTTTCGCACAAACATATATATGGAGTTATTGTAATGCACAAAATATGTTACTTTAATATAGATGATATGTTATTTTAATGTCTAACCCCTGTGTATAGACATCTTCTGTTAATTGAATCTCGTGTTACTTTAATACACTTCATCTATTACTTTAGTTCTTGTCACCTGTTACTGTAATACATTGGAGTAACAAAGGATTTAGAATAACGAGTCATCATCATTAGAATAACATACCTAATGTATTACAGTAACACGTTTGAAGCATTGGAGTAACATGTCATTGGATTTAGTTATTAATGTTTTGGTTAGAATACCATCATATTTCAAGTTCTGATTGTTTGTTTGTCGCCACGTTTATTTGCATGGTTCTTGTTTTTGTAGTAGACGCAAAAGCACAGGAATGGTGCAAGGATGTGGGTGAGAGTTTCACTTCATACATAGAGTAGATCTTCAAAGATGTAGATGAGAAGAAGAAGAAGAAGAAGAAGAAGAAGAAGAAGAAGAAGAAGAAGAATCATTAGGAAACGCCATGTAAGTCATCGTCTGACGATGAAGAAGAAGAATCAGGAGAAGAAGAAGAAGAAGAAGAAGAAGATGATGAAGAAGAAGCACAATTTTGAGTAGGACAATATATTGTTAGAGTAACATACATTATTTGTTAGAGTAACATATTGAATAAGTTACAATAACACAGTTTATGAGTTTGATTGATTTTCCAATATCTAGTCCTTAGAGTAACATCCTTTATCGGAGTAAAATGAGTTAGAATAACACACATTATGCGTTAGAGTAACATACTTAATGAGTTGCAGTAACACAATTTATGAGTATAATTTGATTTTCAATATCCAGTTCTTAGAATAACAGGTGTGAAACATTGGAATTATAATGGAGTTTTATAATTTTTGTTTTGGAATATCCTTAATAGAAACATACATAATTCTTTTGGTTGATTGGAAGTCCTGTTTTTCCAAAAGACTATTATGCAACGTAACAAATTTTATGAGTTAAATTAACACAGTTCATGAATTAGAGTAACACATCGTATGAGTTAGAGTAACAGTTTTTGCAAAAGACTATTATACAACATAACAGATTTTCTGAATTAAAGTAACACATTTCATGAATTAAAGTAACGCATTGTATGAGTTAAAGTAACACATTTCATGAATTAAAGTAACGCATTGTATGAGTTAAAGTAACACATTTTATGAATTAAAGTAACGCATTGTATGAGTTATAGTAACATAGTTTATGGGTTATGGCAATAACATAATAACATACGTACAATTACAGTAGGAAAATGATGATTTTTTGGTGAAAATGAAAAAAACTTAATTTTGAAGAAACTTGTGTGAGAGAAAGATCAGACACTTAAAAAGATTGATAGGAGAGAGAGAAGATTTGCATTGAAATAATTAAGAAAGAGAGAGAAATGATATATTTACCAAGGTTTGTTAGTTATTTTCTTATTTCACCTCAAGCAATCATAACCATCCACCTTCCACTTGATCAATGGTCCAAGATTGGACTCACGGACTCAATGTATAGAGGAGGACTCACTTGATCCTTACTCTCTCTCTCTCTATATATATATATATATAGAGTGAGAATCCGGTGAGTCTCCCTCTTTAGATGAGTCTGTCCTTTCAATCTGGACCACACAATCAAACAAGATTAAATGGCTGAGATTGGACCACGTCATTAAGGAAGAGTAACAAGGCTGCCTTTGCATACACAAACATCATAACTCTTTAATTCCATATTACTGTGATATTATTACTGTGACATTATTACTGTAATTCCTTATTACTGTGACAGTGTCACAGTAAGATATTTGTGTTACTGTAATAGTGCTCTGTTACTGTAATAGTGCTATTGTTAATCTCATGTTGATGTTACTTTGTAGTGTCAATTGATAAATGAATTTGACATTATTACTGTGACATTATACTGTGATTCCTTATTACTGTGACAGTGTCACAGTAAGATATTTATAACTCTTTAATTTCATATTACTGTGACATTATTACTGTGACATTATTATTGTAATTCCTTATAACTGTGACACTGTCACAGTAAGATTTTTGTGTTACTGTAATAGTGTTCTGTTACTGTAACAGTATTAGTCTGATATTACTGTGACAGTGTCACAGTAAGATTTTTGTGTAACAGTAATAGTTTTTTTTTTTTTTTTTTAAAAAAAAAATTGTGTTCTGTTACTGTAACAGTAAGATTATATACGATGAAGATGACGCTGAGATTGAATCTCAGCCATTCATGTGATTTGATCATGTGGCTGTGATTTGCGGGACGGACTCATTTAAAGAAGACCAACTCACCGAATGCAATTTCTATATATATATATATATATATATATATATATATAATTGGTTAGCCAACGCTAGAATCCATTCATCTCCGTCAACTACAATCATCGATAGTCCACCAGTGGAACTCAAAGCAATCCTTCGAGGAGACATATTAGGTGTAGCTTTCCCACGTTTAGTTATTAGTTAATTTTTGGGGCTTCGCCCCTCTTGCTTACCAAAAAATAATCTCACCTCTACAGTGTTTCCGCCGCATGACAATACTCACTAATATTGGGCTTCAAAAACAAATTGGAACCGGATCAACGAATGTTATTTGACGGCCTTGCAGTTAATACAATTGTTTTGAACTTTGGTTACTTATTTCCTTTTTTTTATCAATTTGGCACGTAGGATATCTCATTTTACTACTAGATTATTGTTTTGATGCCACTTTGTTTAACTAGTTTAGTGGAGTAATTTGGCCAGGGTAAAAGACTAAAAGCACATACTCGGTCGCAAATTGGTAACTACTACTCAAAGTCATAACTCAAGCGGACAAAGAGGGAGAAAAACACGCTACCTCCCAACCTTACCCGGTCACCTCCCTTACAATTTACTAGTACTTGGTCCCCAAGGCAAAATCAATCTAACAGTGGAAAAAACCTCCAAATACTTTGTCTCCAAGGCAAAATCAACACCGCCTCAACACATCACCTTTATAAAACCTCCCTGCATTTCCCCCCCTCCTGCCTTCCTTAACCCACTCCCCCCAAATCACACTTCTCTCTCTCTTTCACACAGAAAAAACGATAAATGGATGATAAAAACAGCACGATGATGATGGTAAACAACAAAACCCCAGAAATCTCCGTAATATTCTACGATGGGGAGAGAGAAATGGAGCTTGGTGCAGTCGAAATCCTGCCTGTAATGACCTTCAAACTCCTACAATCCACCCTCAGTAATAAGATCGGCATATCTCCCAACCACATCACCATCTATCTCGATCGCAGCGCCGCCCACCACCATCACCATCACCGCAGGCGTCACCCCGTCACCAGCAAGTTTGATTTCGACTCTCTGCGCGCTGCCTCTGCTGGGTGTTTTTTTTGGGTTGTTCTCAAGCGCGGGCGGCGCAACCGGCGTCGTCATAACGGCAAAACCGACGCCGTGAAGTTAATTTTGCCTCGAGGGGGGTTTGATAATTGGTCTTATTTGGAGTATGTGAATAGACTGAGGATGATTGATCAGATTGAGAGGGACAAGGAGAGGTATCTTATGTCTCTTAATCTTAATTCCAATGTTTATAACGAGTTATCTGGGTATCAATACAATAGTAATTACAATCACAATCAGAACTATAATCATCATCATCAACATTATAATAGCAGTAATAGTAACTATTCGGATGATTATGATTTTGATGCGGATATTGCCTCGTGTTCCACTTCAACGGGTGGGGGTAGCAGTGAAACCGCCACAAGGGTGTATTGCGATGTATGCTATAATTCTGGTGAAACCGCGGTGCCGTTTCATTGGTGTAAGAATGACGCTGTTGTTACTAGTACTACCAGAGCCCGGTCTACTGTGGGCCCCATTGCTCCTCCTTTGAAGAACGGTCTTTACGCTTGAATTTGTTTGCAGGAACAAGTCTTGGTTTGACAATGTATATATAATTGTTCTTTTTTTTAAACCTTGATTTTGATGAAAAAACAGAGCAAACAGGGGTGTGATTAATCTGTATTTTGTATTGAATTAGTGAACAAATCGAGGATTATTGTGGTGTTGAAGTAATTTGGGAAAGGGGTTGGATGACTCTTTTTTTTAGCAAAAATTATTACAGTAGGTATTTTTTATCTTTTCTTTTGTTTGGTTTTATTGGGTGATTATTATGTGATCACTAATCACACAAATTAGCTAATGACTGGGGGGTATTTTGGTAGGAATTACAGTGCGTAGGAATTGGTTTTTATTGAGGTAGGGAAGATTAGCTTGAATTATGAAGTGGGAGTATTCATGGTGCTATTTTTTACTTAACGTACAAGTGTCCTCCTTTTGTGAAAATGTGTGGAGGTTTCCTATTAATGGCGTCTGAATTATGAATTGTAACCTCATTACTTTGGTGATGGATGGAAAATCCTTTCTAATAAAATTTCATAACCTTTGCTGATCGTTGATCGTTACTTTGTTTTGGTCAAGCTGAATTATTTGTTTTTTTTTGAAGAACTTACCGTCATGTTTTTGATGAAAACGTGAGGAATGCTATTACATAACTATGAACATCTTAACTGAAATAATTCTAATTCAAGATCCTTTCTAACCAAACAATACCTCACATTTAATCCTATAAGGTGATTTAGTTGCCTCATTACTCCGTAGATGTAATGGAATGATCTTAAACAAGTTGATTTGCTAATGTTATTCAGTGATTTAAGTACTCCGTATATCATAAATATTGAGGAATGTAGACACACACACAATGCGACCTGCTGTTTTATGTTATTTATAATTTGTAATAATGGGCTGACAATTAAGTAAGTAGTCTTTCTACTTCAAAAAAAAGTAAGTAGTCTTTCACTGATTTGGTTGAATTGGGTAATTGTGGAGTGCATTTGTAATTGTTGTTGTTGACAGCCGCGTTTTCATGAAAATAATGGTAACTGTCACATGGAAGGAGAAACATTAATTTAATTCACATTACTGTTTCGATGATGGTTTTTTTTTGGAAAATCCACACGGTGGATTAGTTAACTATATTAAGATCGACCTCAGCCATAATAACGAAATTCGGAGTCAAATCGTCCTCCCATACACACATATTAGGAACCGTACTAAAATCAAAGTGTGCAACCAAATGAGCAAGACAATTATGCACTATTTTCACCAATGTCCACTTCACCGCCACAAGGTTTGTATCTTCTTCCTGATTGCATCACAGTAGGCAAAAACTTCACTTCTTCCAGCAGCATTTGATTGTAGCATATCAATGATTTGCTTGCAGTCTGTTTCAACTACAATTCGTTGATAACCAAATCGATTAGCCTCACAGACAGCATCAAGAATAGCTAGTGCCTCTGCCTCCTGGACCTCGAGAATCTCCTTTACTCGCGTCGCCTTTGCCCACAAAATCTTCCCTTCATCATCTCGACATACCACCCCCATCCCCGAGCCCCAGCCCATCTTTATTCCAGCATCACAATTCAATTTGATCCATCCCCTATTTGGCTTCTCCCAACCCCATCCCAATTCTCTCCTCAACAATCGTTGTTGGTCATCCCGATTGTCACCCCTATTCCTTCGATCTTCTATCCACTCACCCTCTATCCCCTCAATCCTCCTTATCACGTCATCCCCTCAAAGTCTCTTCCCCTCAAACACCAGTTTATTCCGGGCTTCCCAAATCGACCAACACGCAAGCATAAAACGCTCTCTTTCCTCCGTAGTGAAATCCCTCCAAAGATCCTCCACCCACTCCCTCACCCGCTCATGCCCATCATCCTTCTTTGTCTCCATTCCCAACCCATCCCAAAGCCCACCCAACCACCCACAACCCTTGACAAGGTGGAGACAAGTCTCCACCTCACACTCACAAAACGGACAAAAGGAATCAAAAGATGAAATGCGAGAAGCGAGATTACCCCTGGTTGGGACTGCATCCTGACATAGTTGCCAAAAAGAGATTTTTACCCGGGGCCACACATTCGTCTTCCATATCCGACTCCATAGCCATTTCCCACTTTCCAGCGAGGAAGTTCCCTCCTCCACCCAACCCCCCATTAGCAATTTGTATGCTAAACGGACTGTGTAAATACCATTATTTTCATAATCCCAACACCACATATCATGCTCTCCTCGTCTATCGATTCTCATATTGGCAATAGCATCTCGATCAATAGGCAGGAAGAGTTCTGAAATCTTTTCCATGTCCCATCCATCCCCACTTTGGTCAAATAAATCCGCAACCCGCATATGTTGATCCTCCTCCCTACCCCTTGTTACAAGTCGCCTGCTAACACCTCCCTTTATCCAAGGATCTCTCCACACCCTAGTTCCTAGTCCATCTCCAATTCTCAAACGCGCCCCCCTGAAAATCACCTCCCTCGCCTGCCATATTCCGCGCCACGTATAGCTCGGGTTTTGACCAAGATCTGCGTCCATTACAGATTTGTCCGCGTAGTACTTCGCCTTTAGCACCCTTCCTACAAGGCTGTCCGAATCGATCATCAAACGCCAAACTTGCTTTCCCAAAAGAGCCATATTAAATTGGTGGTATTCTTTAAAACCCAGCCCACCTAAATACTTAGGTTTACACAAATTCTTCCACGTAATCCATGGGATTTTCCTCTTCCCATTCTTTGATCCCCACCAAAATCTAGAGACCATCGACCTGAGCTCATCACAAAAGTTGTTTGGAAGCATAAAAACAATCATCGTATAAGTAGAGATTGATTGGGCTACTGCTAGGGATGGCAACGGATCCGAGATCCGATCCGGATCCGCAAGATCCGGTCCGCACGGATCGGATATGGATCCTAAATTTTGAGATCCGTTGGATATGGATCCGTATCCGGATCCGCTATCTTTAAACGGATCCGGATCTGGATCTTAATAAATAAATCCGGATCCGGATCCGCGAATCCGTTTTATTAAAAAATTAACAATAAAAAAAAACTTAGAACTTTAATTTGTGTTTTTTTGGTTATTTCTAAGACTCTTTTCTTTTAGTTTATTAATCTTTGATTATGAATCTTTATATTCAATTTTATTTGTAAAATTATGAAAATTAATATGGTCGCAAATACGTATTAATTAAAAATTTTGTAGAATTTAAGTAAGAAATTGGATCCGCGGATCCGATTCGGATCCGGTCCAGATCCGGCGGATCCGGATCTGGATCTACATTTTTGGGATCCGTCGGATCCGGACCGGATCCGGATCCGCTACTAGGAGTGCGGATCTGGATCTGGATCCATGCGGATCCGGTCTGGATCCGGTCCGTTGCCATCCCTAGCTACTGCCTTTATCAGTATCTCTCTACCTGCCTTCGAAAAAATCATTCCTCTCCAACCTTGCAACTTCTTACTTAATCGGTCCCGAATATGCTTTGTAATGATCTGCTTGGATTTTCCCACATAAGTAGGTAATCCTAAATATGTCACTGATCTATCCACGACTCGAACACCCAACATGGGTGCCATCTCCTCTTTCACCCCTATCCTCGTTCCCCGGCTAAACGAAGCCGTAGTTTTCTCAAAATTTACCATTTGACCTGATGCCGTCTCATAGAGTCGAAGGATTTCACGGACGCGTGCCGCCTCACGAACCTTCGCCTTAAAGAAAAAGATGTTGTCATCAGCAAACAATAGATGTGTCACCGATGGAGCATCTCGTGCAATCCGTATCCCATGTATCGTCCCCCTTTCAGCTGCTCGTCTCATAAGATTTGATAGTACCTCTGCACACAAAATAAATAGGTAAGGTGATAGCGGGTCACCTTGTCGAATCCCACGTCCCGGAGAAAATGAGTTCGATGGTTGTCCGTTAATCAAAATCGCGTAAGAAACCGTCGAGATACAGAGCATGACCCGATTCACCCAATCCACATCAATCAAAACCCATTGTCACCAGAACTTTCTCGAGAAAACCCCACTCTACTTGATCATAGGCCTTGGACATGTCTAGTTCTAGCGCCATATGACCTCCACTACTTCTAGTATTTTTCATATGGTGGAACATCTCGAAAGCAACAAGTACGTTATCCGAAATGTGTCGACCCGGTGTAAACGCACTTTGATTTACGGATACCACTTTTCCCAAAAATAATTTCAGGCGATTGGCTAAAACTTTAGAAATCAACTTGTAAATGACATTGCACAAACTGATCGGTCGAAAATCTCCCATCTTCGTTGAATTCTTAATTTTCGGTATCAGTACAATATATGTCTTATTGCAGTCCTGAGGCATCGCCCCACCCTTAAGAACCCCAAGCACCATATCTACTACTCGTTTCCCAACCACATTCCAATAGGTTTGGTAGAAAAGTCCATTCATCCCATCCGGTCCCGGCGCCTTAAGTGGGTGCATAAATACCAATACTGTCGCCAATAGTGAGAAAGTGGTAACATAAAAACCATCTCCAACAATACTCTTCATTCGTTCATCATTCTTCCATCTCTCCTCTTTCTCACTCATCCACCTCGCAATAAAAAAACACTTCTCCATCCAAACTCACCTCTTCTTCATCAATCATCATCTTACTCTATCTCATTATTTATCTCTCTTACTTTTTAATACTCCACCATTACACACATTTTTAGTAATTATGAAAATAATTTGTTAACTAATTTAATTAACAAAATTAAGTACGTATAATTTAATTTGATAGTTCGACTCGGTTTTCAAATTTCATACTTGGCTGTTGTCTCGGACTTTTTAATAAAATACAACAATTTATTTAAAAATATAAGTACGAAACACAATATTACATTAACTTTAAAAATAAAAATACAAAGCACACATAAAAATACGAAGCACACATAAAAATATTACTACTCCGTCACTTTCAAATAGGCTCATGATCCTCATCGTAATCGCAATTTGAATTGTCCATCTGACAAGGCTAAAGTCGTATCACCTATATCAAAATAAACCTAACTAACAACTAACAAATAGCTAGCAGCAAGTAAGGGTCGAACCACAGAGAGATGGATGAATATTGCAAATTATCTATAATTGATTCTAAATTATTTAAATTCCGATTTGTTTGGATTTGTTTTCTAAACTATTGCAGTAATGTAAATAAAGGGTTCTAACAATATTAAAAGAGATCTAGGGTCTTACGGTTCACTATGCAATTAAATTGGGTAAAGTTAATCAATCATTCAATCAATCAATCAAAGTTATTTAGGGCAAAGACACGGCCTCTCGGATCTTATGTTAACCTTAGGATAGATTCTGACGGGCTCTCGCAACTTACCAGATTATCCTACCCACTTACTTGTAAGTCTACCCTTACCATGCTTTCGATCTTAGGTTCGGGTTCCTAAACATTCAACTAGTTCAACGTCTCAAACTAATCAAACGATAATACAAAACAAGTAGTAAGGCAATAACATATGAATGATTAATCAAATAAGTAATTAAACTAACATCCCCAATTCAATTAACATAGATCCCCTTCAACCCTAGAAGAATAAATTAGCTACTCATGCTGATGGATGAAACAACAAAATAATTGAGCATAATTGAGATTAATATGAAAATAAGAGAAAAGGAAAAAATACCGATTATGAAGAACTGAAAGATTGAGTAATAATAAAAAGCTAAAAAGTACCGCTACAAGCTTGCAGAATTCCGATGCTAATAATAAAACTAAAACTAGAGTTTTCGAATGAATAAAAGTTGTCCTTAAACCTAGCCCTCAAACGGGTATTTATACTTATTACAACCAATTTAATTAGGAAATAGAATATAGTCTAAAATAATCCCGTAGGATTCTAATTAGGATGAAATAAAAATTCTTCGGAAATTAGGAAAGACCATCTAACGCATGCGAACCGCTCGGTTCACAAACAAACCGAGCATTACAAAATCAAACCGACCGGTTTGAAATCAAACCGCTCGGTACAAATTCAAACCGAACGGTTTGAAATCAAACCGCTCGATACAAGATCAAACCGACCGGTTCGGCCTTCGTTGTCCGCCTTTATGCCTTTTTCTTCTTGTTTTCTTCATTTGTAGCTCTTAACTTCGTCTTTTGCTATGTTTCCTGTCAAAACATAAACCATATACCCGGCATAACAAACTACGAATAAAAGGCTACTAAAGTATTCTTAAGGCATGTGAAATCGGTAAAAACGGAGGATAAAGCGAGAATAAATATGCACATGAACTGCGTTCATCAAAATCCCCCAAACCGAACCTTTGCTTGTCCCCAAGTAAACTCACACAGGACAACATAAAATGGCTCAGAGCAAACTTTGTCAACATGCACCATCTCAAATCTAAAACTCTCGCAAGCAAATGACACCAAAGTTAAAGAAACAAATTCTAAAGCAAAGATGAAGAGTATAAGAATTCCAAAAACCAAGCCCCAATTAATATTCAAATGCCAAACTTTCAATTTTGCATAACCATCTATGTCAAGATTTCTCGCAGTTTACACTCAGCACTCAAATAAGGGTAATATTGTGAGTTTATGTAAAATCGGAAAGACAAAACACTCACCTAACTGCGACTTATAAGAACATGTATGCAATCTAACATGATATCAATCTCTACCAATCGTACATATACATTCAATCGGACCAAAATACACGCCGAGGACTTACATATGGATAAAGTGAGGCTAATTGGGTAAGAAGGGGCAAAACGATTTGGATATGTGGAGGTAAAAGCCAAGCTAGTCCAACCGTAACCAAACTAAACTCATTACATTCTTAACCAACTTCAATAAAAGGAATTACAAATAGTACCAAGCACCTTATTTTCAGTCGTTTCATTACCGACTTCGTACCAATAACTACGAAAATATAGAAATCTATTTTCTCATAGCAAAAACACATTCCTTTTCTTGTTTCACTTTTTTTTTTCTTCTTTTCAAGTATCTCCTTTCTTTTTCTTTTCTTTTATTTTTCTTCAATTCATCATCTTTTTTTTTTCTTCTCCAATCAACAAGACATAGAACCAAATTTCACCCGAAAAAAACAATTTCGTCTAATTAACCAAACTAGCTTGACTAGGGTAGGCAAATATGGCATGTAGTTAATAAACGGGTCAAAACAGGTCAAATTATGGCTATGTGAAGTTCATGGGAATTAGATAAAAGGAAGGGGATTGCCTCTTTTGCATATGTCTCAATCATAAACCGAATGCATACAGGTATTTAAGAGACGAATGTCATGCTTATGCAATTTGATGTTACATGTCTCATAAGGAGTGCTACTCTCAACCTATAAGAAACTGATCATGGATGTCATCAGTTTAAGGCTCTAAGTCTCACAATATAAGTAGCTTACTTGACAACAGGTCAATTTACTCATTCGGCATTCAAAACATAATTAGCGACAAGATCAAAGAAATACTAAACTCAAATAACGGGAAAAAGTGTCATTCACAAGAAAGAGCAAAGAACTAGGGAAAAGCATGCGACAAACGCAATGTCATCATCGCCGACACGTCTCTATACTAAAATCACACAAAAAAAATGAAAATTAAATAAAAAACCTTTTTTTTTGAAGAATAAAATAAACACACAAAACATCTAAAACATCCCCCCAAACCAAATCACACAATGTCCTCATTGTGAACCAATAAATAAAAATTAGGACAAAAAGATATAATAAAGAATGGAGAGTGGCTAGACTTGTCGCGAGTCTCCAAATTAGTAATTTTATCCACTACATACAAACTCAAACTAATAGCAAGTGTAAGTGGGGGTCGAACCCACGAGGAAGGTGTAACGTCGATCGAATGTGCGTAGAGATTGTAACTAAAGTAACCAATTGGGGGGTGTTTTGATTTTGATTCTAAGTCTACTAAAAATGAAATGCAATATTATGATGAAAAAAATATTATAAAACGAATCTTGGAATAATCGATTTCCACCAACAAACTAAACATTAATCATTGACTCAATTACTCTAAATTGTCTTTGAATACTTCGTCATGTAAAATCACAATTTACCATTCCAATTAAGTCTAGCCATTTACTACGAAAGCGTACACAAATAGCCCTTACGAAAATGATAACCTAGTCCAAGCGTCTAAGTTCAATCACAACGTAGAATAAATCATAGGAATTGACAAAGATAAACGATTGCATACACAAGCGGTCATACAATTCGATTCACACAAGTATTGTTTATTTATAAATCACCAACGATGAATCGGCATACAAATTGATGAAATAATTTCGCCACAAATATCTAGGTAACATGAACAATCGGATTCTATTACCCAAACTAGCAATTGATTATCAAAATATATTCTAGGTGATCAAACTAGAAATAAATTAACAATCAAACAATTATATAAAACAATACTTGATATTCAAAAGACAGAATAGAGATTAAAGTCTTACAATCAACTTAGTTTGAAGGTTTCAATCTCCTATTCCAAGAATTGGGAAATTAGCCTTCCATGGATGATAAGAAAATGCAAAAGAAAAATATGAAATTCTATGTGGAAAAATGATGAATAATAATCTAATGTGTTCCAAGTTCTAGTAGTAATGGGAAATGATGAGATAAAACTAATGTGTAATTATTCTCATAAAATCCTAAGTTAATGTAATAAAAACAAGTGTAACATCAAATAAGAGAATCCGAAGAGACATGGTGCAGTCCAGCCGCTATAAGCGGATTCAGCCACTCGTAGCGGCTCTCTCATCTCAATTCTTCTTGGCGGACTGATCTATCCGCTTAGAGCGGATCCAGCCGCTTAAAGCGGCTCTCATTTTCTTCCGTGTTTGCTTCCTTGCTTGACTCGTGCCTTGACCTATGGTGTTTGGGCCTTGACTCTTCCATCAAATAACACTCCTTATGCTTCTCTTGGCCCATGTCAACCATCACAACTTCACCTTACTTCACTAGTCCAATAAAAGTTACATATTATCTCAAAATAGCACGTAACTCGATATAAACACCGTTGGAAATAAGATACACAATAAAGCTCTTCAAACACCTTCTCCAAGCAACAAAACTAGCACAAATTATACCATCTTACACCATACAAAATCCGTCTCATCAGAGAGGGACAAAAAGAGTAAGAGAAGGTACCGACAAAATATGTACAGCGGATACGTCCCCCAAACCAGCAACTAACCGGGACTAAGAATCAAACCCATACCCATAAATGTCATAATCATCCTCCGGACTAGACACAAGGTCCACGAATTCTCGCCCACCATGCCGGGTTTCATCAGCAAAAGTATTACCTCCATGTAAGGAAGCATCATGGCAGGAATATACATCGTCGTGTCCATAGTAGCTGACACCGCGATCATAGTCATACTACACCCCGAAGTTGGACTGACCAATAGGAGGTGGACCGGTAGGTCCTCGAAACGAACCGTCAGGAGCGAACCAGGAGGGTAAATGATCAGTCGGCTGCAGCTGACCCTGCTTCTGTAGCTGTCGGAGATGAGGATAATAGGCTCGCTGTTGGTCGACATACATCGACCTCATCAAATGGAGCATCTCCGTATAACCCGGCGGAGGCGGATAGAAAGTACCTGTAGGTGGGACAAATGGCCTCTGAAAGGGCGGAGAAGGAGGCTGTGGACGAGGTGCCTGAAACTGAGGAGCCTGACGAGAACCTGAACCTTCACCTTGCTCAAAAGTAGCGCGACCTCGGTTACCCTGTGGAGCAGCTCTGGGGGTAACGGTAAGTAAGTAACTAGGTGCGGCAGGCGGTGGAATATCGTCATCGACCGGTGGGTTCTGCCATAGCTCTGGTAGGGAAGGATCGGGAAGAAGGCGAGATTGACCCGGAGCAAAGTGCCACAAATATTTATTATCAGCATTCACGGAAAACCAACCTGCAGGGAAATCACTAGAAGTATACACAGTTTCCATAGAAATAGGCACCCGGTTATTCTCATCAAAAGTTCCTCGTAATAGAGTCCGGGCAAGCTGAGTCACCAATCCCCCACCATTAATCGACTTTAATCGTCCCACTTTAGTAACAATTAAACCAAAATGTTTCATGATAAGAGAAGAAATATCTAAATAAAATAAAGGTTGGGATTGGACATTAAGAGCCATCCCTATCAATTCAATTTCAGTTTTGGTCACAGCTCCATGTTCATGATGACCAAAAATTGACCCAGAAACAAATCTTTGCCAAATCCTGATTATAGAATGCTGAATAGCCTGACACGGGACACACTTAAATCTAGCTGGTAAAGCTTGACCCGTAATCGAATACCAAAGCTGCTGATGGCTAAAACAATCAGGGGCACTCAAAATATTACCAGGATCCAAGCCAAAAGTATCCCTAAACAGTCTGAGGGGGATGGTATGAGCCTGATTCATCATCCTAAATGTCATTGTATGTAGCAGTAGATTCATTATACTGAAAACTGCTAAAGAATTCTAGGGTTAAGTCTTTGTAAGTGGGTAAATTCATACTAAATAGACCACCCATACCAGTACTATCAAAAAACTGTTCCATAGACTCATTGATTCCACAACGACGTAATAAAGCATGACTAAGAAATCGGGTAGGGGTTACCAGTTTGGAAGCCATGATCGGGAAGAGTTCGCGCTACCTTTCGGACTCGAAAATAACTTGTTCATACCCAGCTACTGGTGGGAATTCTGGTGGTGATGATGGTGCTTCCGATGATTCCGTTGCATGTGATGATTCTGGGGGATATCTGACCTACGTGTGACGTTCCTTCTTTTCCTTCCGAAAACCATTGTTGAAGATGAAGAGGAGTGATGGAAGTATGGGTGAAGGGAAGGTGGAAAGGAGATCTAATATGGTGGAGGAGTTTTTATGGGGATTTTGTTGTAGAGAGGGGTGAGAAGGGTTTAGTGAGAGAGAGTGAAATGAGGGAATGGGGGATGGGTGGAGGGGTAGAGGTGTATAAGTAACTTCGGAAAAGAGTCCCGTCGTGTGAACCGATCGGTTCAAAATCGAACCGCTCGGTTTGATTGCGTACCGACCGGTTCGTTTTTGTACCGCCCGGTTCATCTTCGTACCGCTCGGTTTGATTCTGTACCGAGCGGTTCACCTGCCGTACCTGCTTTATCATTTTGCAACGAATGTCAGTACCCTCCCTTACTTTCACTAAAAAAAAAAATAAAAAAAAATCTAACACACGACATAAAAGAAAAATTACAGAAGTTATACACACGGGTTGCCTCCCGAGAAGCGCTGGTTTTTACGGTTCCGCTCGACCGAAATTACCTCAAGAGGAAGGGGTTTGTAGGTAAATCACGTCGATATTACCTACAACTGCATCTTCATGATATAACTTTAATCGGTGTCCATTAGCCATAAAGACTTCTCCCGATTCATTCTGCACTTTGATTGCTCCAGATTTTCTGACATCGGTAATGGTGTAGGGACCGGACCATCTAGATCTCAACTTACCCGGGAATATGCGAAGCCGAGAATTGTGTAGCAAAACTTTGTCACCCTCCTTGAATTGCTTCGGAAGAATACGCTTATCATGCCACTTCTTCGTGCGCTCCTTATAGACTCGGGAACTTTCATAAGCACTTAGACGGAATTCGTCCAATTCATTCAGTTGGAGCAACCGCTTCTCCCCACTCCGAGTCGGGTCAAAATTAAGCTCTTTTACTGCCCAAAAAGCTTTGTATTCTAACTCGACGGGAAGATGACATGCCTTACCATAGACTAATCGATAGGGAGATGTACCGATGGGTGTCTTATATGCGGTGCGATAGGCCCATAATGCATCGTCTAGTTTGGTACTCCAATCCTTTCTCGATCTAGAAACCACCTTTTCGAGAATTGATTTAATTTCTCGATTAGATACTTCCACTTGGCCGCTTGTTTGAGGATGATAAGCCAAACCGGTACATTGCATAACACCGTATTTGCGTAGCAAAGTGTCTAATCTCTTCTCGTGGAAGTGTGAACCTCCATCACTAATAATAGCTCGAGGAACCCCAAACCTAGGGAAAATTATTTTCTTGAAGAGATTTATAACTACCTTAGCATCGTTTGTAGGACACGCTATCGCCTCGACCCATTTGGATACATAATCCAGTGCGACGAGAATATATCGGTTACCAAAAGAATAAGGAAACGGACCTTGATAATCGATTCCCCATACGTCGAAAACCTCGACCTCTAATATACCGGTTTGTGGCATCTCATGTCGTCTAGAAATATTTCCGGATCGTTGGCACGCATCACAAGTAAGGACAATTTTTTGTGCATCTTTGAATAAAGTCGGCCAATAAAATCCGGATTGTAATACCTTAGCAACGGTGCGAGACGGACCATGATGACCACCATAAGGAGAAGAATGACATCCTTCCAAGACACCTCTTACTTCCCAATCGGGTACGCACTTCCGAAAAATTCCGTCTGCGCATTCTCGAAATAGGTAAGGATCATCCCAATAATACCTCCTCACATCGGATAAGAATTTCTTCTTCTGTTGATAAGTACAATTAGGAGGGAAATAACCACCAACCAAAAAGTTAGCATAATCCGCATACCATGGCTCGTTGGTAGTTAGCTCGGCAAGGGTGATCGCAAGTAAGGAATCATCGGGAAAGGAATCATCAATTAATCCGTCTTCATCGAATCTAAGCCGTGATAGATGATCAGCTACAACATTCTCGGCTCCCTTCTTATCCCGAATCTCTAGATCAAATTCTTGGAGTAGTAGGATCCAACGAATTAATCTGGGCTTTGCTTCCTTCTTTGCTAAGAGGTATTTTAGCGCGGCATGGTCTGTATAAACAATCACCTTAGAACCTATGAGATAAGTTCGAAATTTATCGAGAGCATATATGATGGCTAACAACTCCTTTTCCGTCGTCGCATAATTGACCTGAGCTTCATCTAAAGTCTTACTAACGTAGTAAATAGCATGTAAAACTTTATCTTTTCTCTGACCCAAAACTGCTCCTACGGCATAGTCGCTTGCATCACACATAATCTCGAAAGGTAGATTCCAATCTGGAGATCGAATAATGGGTGCTGAGATTAATGCCTCCTTAATCCTGTCAAAAGATTCACGACAAGCATCAGTAAAGCAAAAAGGAGCATCTTTAAGAAGGAGTTGGGTAAGTGGTTTAGCAATTTTTGAGAAGTTCTTGATAAAGCGGCGATAAAATCCTGCATGACCAAGGAAACTCCTAACCCCCTTAACATTAGTAGGAGGAGGCAATTGCTCTATCACTTGAATTTTAGCCTGGTCTACTTGAATGCCTTTATCAGAAATTAAGTGACCAAGCACCACTCCCTCGTTGACCATAAAGTGACATTTTTCCCAATTAAGTACCAAGTCAACTTCCTCACAGCGACCTAAAACTTTAGACAGATTCAGCAAACAAGAGTCAAAGTCAGAACCCTACACACTGAAATCGTCCATAAATACTTCCATAATTGATTCAATGTAATTAGAAAAGATACTAATCATGCATCTCTGAAAAGTGGCTGGGGCGTTACATAATCCAAAAGGCATCCTACGATAAGCGAAGGTACCATAAGGACAAGTAAAGGTGGTCTTTTCTTGGTCCTCGGGGTGAATGGGGATTTGAAAAAAACCGGAGTAACCATCTAGATAACAGAAATACTTATGACGAGCTAATCTTTCTAACATTTGATCAATGAATGGAAGTGGGTAATGGTCTTTCTTAGTGGCGACATTCAATTTCCTATAATCAATGCACATGCGCCATCCTGTAACAATTCGAGTAGGAATTAGTTCATTCCTATCGTTTTTTATTACCGTGGTGCCTCCTTTCTTAGGCACCACCTGAACCGGACTGACCCATTTAGAATCAGATATAGCATATATAATACCGGCATCTAGGAGTTTCATAACTTCAGTTTTAACAACTTCCTGCATATTCGGGTTTAGTCGATGCTGACCCTGGATAGACGGTCTATGACCGTCTTCAAGATGAATGCGATGCATGCAAAAGTCGGGAGAAATACCTTTTAAGTCACTTAAACTATACCCTAATGCCTTCTTATGTTTCCTCAATACAGTCAATCAATCAGTCAACTGAGATTCAGTTAAAGAATTACTTACTATAACCGGGTTTAGCTCACCCTCATCGAGAAAAGCATACCTGAGATTCGTGGGTAACGGTTTAAGTTCAGGTTTTTGTACCTCGACCGAACAAGAATAAGGCAAATCAGAGTTGACGGTCTCGGCCATCTCAGCTTCCTTCAGATCTCCTGCATATAGAAGTGCCTCTATCTCGTCTACCTCAGCTTTCCAAATTCCTCCATCACCTGTATAACTCGATTCACACATTAGTAACTCCAAGGGATCCTTTGTCAAGGATCCAAGTAAAGTGGACTCAATAATGTCATCGACTGAATCAAAGGTGTCTAGACAATAGCATGACTCATCAGTTATAGGGGCTTTTAAAGTTTTATTTAGGTTAAATGTGACTTTATCTTCCCCGACCTCAAGTATCAAACTACCGTTTTTGACATCAATAATTGCACCCGCAGTGTGAAGGAATGAACGACCTAGAATAATGGGGATGTGTGTATCCTCGGCGATATCTAAGACAACAAAGTCGACAGGAAAAAAGAATTTCCCTACCTTGACTGGAACGTCTTCTAAGACACCTAAAGGTCTCCGGACCGATCGATCGGCCATTTGCAGTGTGATACTGGTACACTTCAATCCCCCCATGTCTAGTTTCTCACAAATGGAATAGGGCATGACACTAACACTAGCCCCAAGATCACATAGTGCATTGTCAACAATATGGGTACCTATAGTGCATGGGATAGAGAAACTACCAGGATCCTTAAGTTTTGGAGGTGATTTATTTTGAAGGAGTGCACTACACTCCCCCGTGAAAGCTATCGTCTCAACTTCATTAAAGGAACGTTTCCTAGTAAGTATGTCTTTCATAAATTTAGCATATGCAGGTACTTGGGTAATTAGTTCAGTAAATGGAACGGTTACCTGGAGATTCTTCACAACGTCCATAAACTTACTGAATTGGCCATCGATCTTGCTATTGCGTTGACGACCTGGGAATGGGAGCTTCACGTGCTAGGCTGATGTAGAAGAAGGGAGCTCCGATGGACGAACCGATCGGTTTGATTTCGAACCGGTCGGTTCGTCTTTGTCCCGCTCGGTATGATCTTGAACCGATCGGTTCATTTCTGTACCGGTCGGTTCGTTTTTGTCCCGCTCGGTATGATCGTCGTCCTCTGCTTCCTTCTCAGCTTCATCTTTTGTTTCCTTTACAACCTCGTCTTATGGTTCCGGTATCTTTGGACCATCGTAAACCGTTCCACTCCTTAAAGTAATAGCGTTGATATGTTCATTCCCATGTGGTTGATTACCTTGAGGTGGATTTCCCTGAGGCAGCAAGGTTCCTGGCTGACGTGCAGCTTGAGAATTAGCTAACTGAGTAACTTGTTTCTCGAGCATCTTATGACTTGTCTGAAATTGAGTCATCATATTCATCATCATGTTTCTCAGTTCCGCTATTTCAACAGAGTGTTGGTGAGCTTGAGCCTCAAATGGAGGAAGTGGTGGAAACTGCTGTTGATTATTCTGAATTATGTTCTGTCCTTGAGGTCTTGGATTTGATTGTTTTCCTTGCATTCGACCGTGAGGAGGCCCATATGATGGATTGTGGGGTGGAGGTTTTGTAGGATTCAACACATTCTGACTTGCATAAGATAATAGAGCACGGTTATAGCCAGGTTGATTCATATAAGGCAAGTTTTGATTCCGTTGGAATGATTGATAAGCATTAACTTGTTCCTGTGTTCCCATGCATTCATGAGCATGATGTCCTGACACTCCACAATCATCACAAACTATTTCCTGGGTCATAGCATGTACTCGATGCATTCCTTTATCTGAGTTAGATGCTTCATAGGAATCAAACCGCTTAGTCAAAACAGCTAATTGATTAGCGATTGCAGAGTCAGAATCGTTACCATTACCTCGGGTATTACCGCGTGGATTACCCCATCGTGCATGGTGAGATGCCATATCCTCAATAGTCTGCCACGCCTTATCATCATGAACATTAGACTGGAACCTCCCATTGCAGGCTGAATCAAGAGTATTAAGACAATCGTCGTATAGACCGTTATAGAACTGATTGCAAAGGAACCATTCTTCGAATCCATGATGAGGGAATTCTTTGACCAGCTTCTTGAATCTCTCCCATGCCTCATGAATATTCTCATGAGGTGTTTGACGAAAATTAGTGATCTGACTTCGTAGCATATTCGTCTTCTGAGGGGGATAATAATGTTTGTAGAAAGCCAATGCAAGAGAATTCCAATCGTTGATTCCAGCTGAGACCTTGTCGAGATCGGTGATCCATTCTCTGGCTGCATCACGTAGAGAAAACATGAAAAGCATCTCCATGACTTGCTCCTGAGTAACTCCTGCAGGAAGGGGAATAGTGGAGCAATAGTCAGTAAAAATTCTCATATGTTTAGCGGGATCTTCCTTAGCATCGCCTCCAAATTGGTTCTTCTCGACCAAGGTAATGAACGCGGGGCGGATCTCAAAGACGCCATTAGTGGCAGTTGGGCGCTTGACCAACTTAGGAAGAGCAGTCTGTTCCGGTTCAGAGTGGCTAGCAAGTTTAGGCATCTTGACTAGCGGGGGTGGTAGTAGAAGGAGAGGTGAAGAGGGATCGGGAGCGGGAGTGTCCTCTTCAAAGGACTGATATTCCGCGATAAACTCCTGGTGTAGATCTTCCAAAACTGAAAGATCTGTGGTTTCTGCGATTTCCTTAAAGAAATTTCGTCGCTTACGAAGGGTCTTCTCTGGTTCAGGATCAAACGGATATAATTCTGAACGGGAGCACCTGGGCATAAGCAAGAAACTACAATAAAGAAGTGAGAAACCGTCTCAAGGAATTTGTGAATTCCCTGAGACGAAGAAAATAATCTAGAACCTAAAACAAATAAAAAGCAATAAAACAAAACCGTCTCCCCGGCAACGGCGCCAAAATTGACAAGGCTAAAGTCGTATCACCTATATGAAAATAAACCTAACTAACAACTAACAAATAGCTAGCAGCAAGTAAGGGTCGAACCACATAGAGATGGATGAATATTGCAAATTATCTATAATTGATTCTAAATTATTTAAATTCCGATTTGTTTGGATTTGTTTTCTAAACTATTGCAGTAATGTAAATAAAGGGTTCTAACAATATTAAAAGAGATCTAGGATCTTACGGTTCACTATGCAATTAAATTGGGTAAAGTTAATTAATCAGTCAATCAATCAATCAAAGTTATTTAGGGCAAAGACACGGCCTCTCGGATCTTATGTCAACCTTAGGATAGATTCTGACGGGCTCTCGCAACTTACCAGATTATCCTACCCACTTACTTGTAAGTCTACCCTTACCAGGCTTTCGATCTTAGGTTCGGGTTCCTAAACATTCAACTAGTTCAACGTCTCAAACTAATCAAACGATAATACAAAACAAGTAGTAAGGCAATAACATATGAATGATTAATCAAATAAGTAATTAAACTAACATCCCCAATTCAATTAACATAGATCCCCTTCAACCCTAGAAGAATAAATTAGCTACTCATGCTGATGGATGAAACGACAAAATAATTGAGCATAATTGAGATTAATATGAAAATAAGAGAAAAGTAAAAAAAATACCGATTATGAAGAACTGAAAGATTGAGTAATAATAAAAAGCTAAAAAGTACCGCTAAAAGCTTGCAGAATTCCGATGCTAATAATAAAACTAAAACTAGAGTTTTCGAATGAATAAAAGTTGTCCTTAAACCTAGCCCTCAAACGGGTATTTATACTTATTACAACCAATTTAATTAGGAAATATAATATAGTCTAAAATAATCCCGTAGGATTCTAATTAGGATGAAATAAAAATTCTTCGGAAATTAGGAAACACCATCTAACGCATCGCGAACCGCTCGGTTCACAAACAAACCGAGCGGTACAAAATCAAACCGACCGGTTTGAAATCAAACCGCTCGGTACAAATTCAAACCGAACGGTTTGAAATCAAACCGCTCGATACAAGATCAAACCGACCGGTTCGGCATCATACCGACCGGTTCGGCCTTCGTTGTCCGCCTTTATGCCTTTTTCTTCTTGTTTTCTTCATTTGTAGCTCTTAACTTCGCCTTTTGCTATGTTTCCTGTCAAAACATAAACCATATACCCGGCATAACAAACTACGGATAAAAGGCTACTAAAGTATTCTTAAGGCATGTGAAATCGGTAAAAATGGAGGATAAAGCGAGGATAAATATGCACATGAACTGCGTTCATCACCATCCAGCCATCTGAGTTTTCATTTTCTTGAAGTTCAATTTCCTGGAGCCGATCCTCCTCCGTCGTAATTTCATCATAGATAGTCCAGTAGTAACACGTTGAATAAATGTTCCTCCTCTCCCAGACAAAAGGTCTCTTAAAACATCTTCAACAATCACTTTGAACAGCCTACGAATCATCGTAACTACTTCACTTTGTAAAGATGTAAGCTCTTCATTTTTTGCCGTCCATGTCTCTGAAATATAAAACATAAATAATCAACATCTGCATATACCATAGACTTTCATACGGAGTACATAATCATATATAGTAATAGTATAAAATCATACCAAAAGTATTGTTGACCGTACTAAGTACAGCATCAACATTTCCAGTAATTATACCATGGAGTTTAGTTAGGCTGGTGGAATATTTAATAATAACATATACACGCTTTCTGTTACGACTAAATTCAAACGAGTACAAAAGTTTTGAGCTTCATCCCTAATCTTATTGATTTTTCACTGAGTGTTTTCAACTTCCTCATCATAGTAGGCAGACATGTTATTTATTTTAGTAAATTTTATGTATGAGAGAAATAGGTGTGAGGACAGGTAGTACGTAACTTATATAGAGCTACGTAATTATTCATTTCAATTTTTTTTTCCTGATTTTCAATTATCAATAAAAGCATCCGCCAGAATTTGTAAGAGTTGTCAATTTTTGAGTAAATGATTTTGAATTGTCTTGTTAACATAGTGTATGTCGAAATGGAGTAGTGTATAGTCACTTCAATTTTCGTATCTTATCAATTAAAGCGTCTGTCAGAATTTGTAATAGAGTTGTCAATTTTTGAATAAATGATTTTGAATTGTCTTGTCAACATAGTGTATGTTGGAATGAAGTAGTATATAGTCACTTCAATTTTTGTATCTTATCAATTAAAGCATTTGTCAGAATTTGAAATAGAGTTGTCAATTTTTGAATAATGTTCCATTTGGGAATACTGATTTCATTTTAAAATTTGGATTGGACACAAATACTTTGTTTGGGAAACAAAGTGAATTTGTTAATTTGGATTTTGTCAAATCCAACCAAATACAATACCTTCACAAAAAGGCTCATTTTGAAAATGACACCTTAACACATGTCATTCTAAAATTCATCATTTCACTTTTCTAATTTGACAATGACGATTTGAAATGAAATATAGATTCCCAAACGCTACCTAAATGAATTTGAATTGTCTTGTCAACATGGTGTATGTCGGAATGAAGTAGTGTATAGTCACTTCAATTTTCGTATCTTATCAATTAAAGCATCTGTCAGAATTTGTAATAGAGTTGTCAATTGTTGAATAAATGATTTTGAATTGTTTTGTCAACATGGTGTATGTCGGAATG
This sequence comes from Agrostemma githago, assembly GCA_958450325.1. Lineage (NCBI taxonomy): Eukaryota > Viridiplantae > Streptophyta > Magnoliopsida > Caryophyllales > Caryophyllaceae > Agrostemma > Agrostemma githago. The sequence continues at coordinate 16,567,507 of OY288239.1, read as the reverse complement.
GAGTAGTGTATAGTCACTTCAATTTTTGTATCTTATCAATTAAAGCATCTGTCAGAATTTGTAATGGAGTTGTCAATTTTTGAATAAATGATTTTGAATTGTCTTGTCAACATGGTGTATGTCGGAATGGAGTAGTGTATAGTCACTTCAATTTTCGTATCTTATCAATTAAAGATCTGTCTAAATTTGTAATAAAGTTGTAATAAAGTTGTCAACCTTTGAATAAATGATTTTGAATTGTCTTGTCAACATGGTGTATGTTGGAATGAAGTAGTGTATAGTCACTTCAATTTTTGTATCTTATCAATTAAAGCATATGTCAGAATTTGTAATAGAGTTGTCAATTTTTGAATAAATGATTTTGAATTGTCTTGTCAACAAGGTGTATGTCGGAATGGATTAGTGTATAGTCTCTTCAATTTTCGTCTCTTTTCATTTAAAGCATCTGTCAGAATTTGTAATAGAGTTGTGTAAGTGAAGTAGTGATATTTGTTATATATATTACCATTCATTTAAAAATAAGAGTACGAAACACAATGTTACCATTCATTTAAAAATAAGAGTACGAAGCACAATATTACCATTCATTTAAAAATAAGAGTACGAAGAACAACATTACCATTCATTTAAAAATAAAAGTACACGATTAAAAAGAAAATAACATAAAGGTTCAAGACTCATCACCGTAAAACCTAAGTTTCTCCAAATTTATGCCAAATTTTTTCAATTAAGTCCACCCGGAGTTCTTGATGGCTCCTTGATTTTCTTATACGAGTTCTATTCTGAATGTACGTACTTATTGAAGCGGTGTATCCAACTTCATATTCTGGTTCTTCCACGGTTGCATCACCTACCTCATTTCCATTATTGGTAAACTCATTTGATCGTAGTTGGCATAGTTATCTCTTTTGTCCTCAACTATCATGTTATGGAGTATTATACAAGTGGTTATGATTTTTCTCATTCGTTCAACGCTCCATGTTGGTGCCTCTTTACGTACAATGGCAAACCTAGCTTGTAGGAACCCAAATGCCCTCTCTACGTCCTTTCTAGCCGCTTCCTGACGTTCAGCGAATAGTTTGTCCTTCGGTATTTGTGGTAGTGGAATTGTTGTATAACGTTGACCATTGTGGGTAGATACCATCGGTCATGTAATACTCGGTGTTGTACTCATGTCCATTAATAGTATTGTTAACTTGCGGAGCTCTTCCATTCATCATGTCATCAAAAATAGGAGAACGATGGAGCACAGTTAAGTCATTATTACAAGACCCCATAATCCCAAAGAACGAATGCCATATTCAAAGATCTTGAGAGGCTACGGCTTCCAAAATAACTGTAGCTCTACCACCACGTCCTTGGTACATTCTTCTCCAACCCACTGGGCAGATCTTCCATTTCCAATGCATGCAGTCAATGCACCCCAACATTACTGGAAAACCACGCCTATTACCGATGTAGAGTAGTAGTCTTTGCAGATCATCAATAGTAGGGGCTCTTAAATACTCTGGACCCAGTCGATCTACAATTGCATCAGGGAAGCGCTCTAGCGCAACTGTTACGGTAGACCCTCCGAGACGAATGTATTCATCATTCCTGTCTGCGGCTTCCCCGTACGCTAGCATACCTAATGCTGCAGTACACTTCTGTAAAGATAACAGACCACCTCTACCGGTCCCATCCGGATTAGGGTTGAAAAATCAATCATATGATTCGCAAACCTCCACTAATCTTTGGAAAACATGTCGGTTCATCTGAAAACAACGACGAAAAAAATTTGGTGGATAAGTGGGATTTGGAGCAAGGTAGTCATTGTATAGATTTTGATGAGCAACTTCGTGGTTCCTCTCAATGTTACTTCTTGGACCTCTTTGCCTACGACTTTGTTGCACAACCATTTGTGAGATACGACCGATACATACATCAATGCCCCGCTATATCGCTTCGCACTCCGTATCATCCTCACTAGAAGATGAAGAAGACGAAGAAGATGAAAATTCATAAAGAGCATCCATTATTTTATTTTTAAGTTGTGATATTTGTTGTTCAAATATTTAACATTGTTCAATAAATAGACAAGACTAATTACTTCCTTAGTGTGATTCCAATACCCACAATAAATAGACAATGCATAGAAAGTTGTACCACACAACTTGCAAAACATTGTATACCACACAAGTTGGACAACTAGTTGTACCATACAACTTGCACAACAACCTATACCACAGTATTTCGACAACTAGCTTTACCACTACTTGTATTTACTTTTGTAGTCAAGTCATATCATGCAGTAAAAGTAGATCACTTTTGAAAAAGAAATTGTGGACATGACGTAGGTCCACCCCGACGCGGCCACGCGCGGGTTTGGGTAGGCGAATGAATCTCGTGGTGAGATTGTTCTCGGGTTCGAAATTTAAGTCAAAATGGAGTCGCCACCGAATTTTGTGGTTATTCGGAACCATACGAGCCCACTCTATGTCGTCATGGGCTATACACAAAGTAAGCCCACTTCGATTTCAGAGTTTATTGGGCTCGTCCCTTTGCATTGCAATACCGATACCGTATAAACCGGCTTTCGTATATAGAATGACTCTCGTGCGCCAAGGGTTTCGGACATCCGGAAACCAAAGGTTCTGAGTAAGGGGTGAGGGTACGTGTTGGGAAGCCCACTAAGGACACCCAACCCCGCCCGCACATGGCGGCCTCTACTAAGACATCGTTCGTGTTCGTGTGAGCGCGCTAGTAAAACGATTAAATGATATGCAAACAGCGTTTTTGGGCTAAGCATATTAATAGTTTGTGAACTACGTCATTTAATGCATCTTATTTTTGGTCAAAGTGGTTTAGCATGCGAGGTTCGTTTATAAAGCGTAAAAGCAAGTAAATAAACAAAGCTCGAAAGTAAAATAAAAACGTACAAGTTACACGGGCGGAAATACAACCCGGAATTCACAATACAACCTTACGTAGAAGTAATAAAAATAACGCGATACAAAGATATGGACGGACCCGTATGTAAGCTAGACCGCGAAATGCGTAGATGGACTAACCCCGATTAAATACACATTGTATTGTGTACTAAACGAAGGACGGAAACATGAGACTGTGGCGTATTGCTAGCCCGATCCCATATCCCGTAGTCTTGTCCCGACTCATCACGTCAAAGGTGGTCAAAGTCGTTCTACGTGTCGTGTTGTGCATGGTTTTGAAAATAGGTTAGTCACGTGATAGTCTTTACACGTGATGACTAATGTCGATAAAAAAAGGCGAGGCTTGAAAGGTGTGTCAAGGCCCTCGGTTATGGGGCTACAGGACTCACTCGGTCGAGTCATGGCCTGACTCGGTCGAGTGCGTCCTAAAAGAAGCTTCTGCCCACGGTTTGGGGTGCTACTCGATCGAGTAGCAGGTGTACTCGGTCGAGTGGCACCTGTACGAGTTGTGACTCGTGATTTATGTGTCTTAAATTTGAAGGTTGGCCGAATTGAATCAAAATATTGACGAATTTAGATTTAATTCGGTTTGCCACGATAAACGTGAGTTTTGGAAAATGAGTTCACGTGATTGGCTTTACACGTGTCGACTAAGAGTCGTAAAAAAAGACGAGGCTTAAATGTTGCATTTAAGCTCTCGGTTTTCTGGGTTACAGGACCCACTCGGTCGAGTCATGGTCTGACTCGGTCGAGTGTGCCCCCGAAAAGTAATCTGCCCAGTGATATGGACACCACTCGATCGAGTAGCCTATGCACTCGGTCGAGTAGTCCATGTACGAGCGTTAACTCGTTTCATTTTTGGGGTTGAAAACGACGGTCGGTCGAGTTAAATACAAATATCGCATGATTTGAATTTAACTCGACCTCCGGTGCTATAATCGTGTATATGTACGATTATAATACCGTTGTCGGGATTTTATGAAAACGTTTACGTTAGAAAATTTGAATTAGTAACGAAATGCTTCCCTCTACGTCACGACATCGAAACTAACCCTTTCGGGTTATGTGATGTCGGTTTTCGTGTCAACGGGTTCCGCACTAATTAAAATGGGATTGAATACGTTCAACTACGATTAGTCGCGATCACGTCACGCCCTTGAGTACATTGGGGCGGGGCTCCTCGAAAGGGCTCCACCTCCGTCGTTGCTCGTAAAAGGATTAGACGGACTTTAGGCGACAATTATAGTCAAACGTATCCGAAACCGAGATTCTGATACTAGATATATATATACGCGGTATGGTCATAATGTTAGCAACGAAAATGTAAAAGTTAGTATGCAAAAAAAAAGTAAAAATGTTAGAGTGTTAGGATTACGATACTAGTAAAAGTACAAAATAAACGATACAAAAACATAAGCGTAAATAACAAAGATAGAAACGGGGTTTTGGGACACCCTCAACATACATGCTTAGTAAGGACCTCGGAAATGGGCTCGCGAATAGTGACGGGACTATGGAGTATCGAGGATGTATGTAAGTTATGGTGTGTGTGTATGTGTCGGTTTATCGAGGGACAAGGGACTCGGTCTTTTGTGTATAGGGCTTAGGGTTGCTAAGGCTTGTAGTGTAGAGAGTATAGATAGATTAGGGTAGAAGCTTAGGGTAATTTTGCATTAGTTGCCTCCTTTTTTTGCAATGGGTTTGAAGGGGTATTTATAGGCTTCACCCCGTCCTAGGGTCACTCGATCGAGTGCCCTAGTGCACTCGGTCGAGTGCCTTCAGGAATGAATCTGGTCCGGTTTTTGACGCTCCACTCGACCGAGTGGCCAATCCACTCGACCGAGTGGATCAATTAGGCCGGGCTATTTTGGGCGTGATTGCCCTTGATTTATGCTTAATTGATTATGATTGATTTGGCTAATTTTGGCTGATTCGTGAGCGATTTGGATAGATTTGTGAACCTGGTGCATGTTTCGGGAACGCACCCGGTCGCTCTTTGTGTCGGGTTTGTCTTGACCGGGTTTTGACCCGGTCGCTAAAAGACGGAAATTATTTTTGGTGCCGGTTTTGGCCCAAATTAGTCTCATTTTGCTCGGAACGACCCACTGGGCCTGAATTTGAGGTCTGTTTTGTGAGATTATTACTCCGCTAAAAGTCCATGTCAGATATTATTGATTTCGGGCCCAAATCCGAGCATACTAAGTCACGTTTGCGTCCGATCATCATCGGGTGTTTGTCGGGAACTGCTATAGACACTAGCAGGCAAAATGCGGGTGTCTACAGAGCCCCCACTCTGACTGAGGCTTGGACAAGGCGAAAGTCAGAGTAGCCACCAGGCCAATCGCAGATTACGACCTGGCAGCCTTCCGGTCGGGTCGTTTATAGTCCAGTAGACTTGCGTGAAGGGCTCGCCAGCCATAAGCAGAGGGTCATACCTGTCCTGCCGATGATAGCTCCGCGGGGAGTCAGACTTGTTGCATAAGTCCTAGGCGTGCCTATATGTGGGCCCATCCTGTGCCATTTCGGGGAAAATGCCGTCTCGGGCGTTCCGCTGGGGAAATATGCGAGCTGTACAGGCTTGCTTTCGAAGCCTTGAGTCGTACCTGACCTGATGATGATGCTCCGTGGGGAGTAAAACTTGCCTTTTGGGGCGTAGGTGTACCCGTATGCCGACACATCGCGTCTTGGATGTAGCATACCGGGGAAAGTTGACTCCGTTGGGGCATAAAACTTGTGCTTGGAGGTGTAGGAGTACCCGTATGCTGATACATCACATTTTGGATGTAGCGTTCCAGGAGAACACCGACTCACGCTGGGGAGTAAAGTAGCTGCGCGGGGACTTGCTTTTGAAGTCTTGGGGTGTACCTGTATGCTGACACATGATAAATTGCATGTAACACATAGGCAAAACACCGACTTGTGCTGGGGAAGAAAGTAGCTGCGCGGGGACTTGCTTTTGAAGTCTTGGGGTGTACCTGTATGCTGACACATGATAAATTGCATGTAGCACATAGGCAAAACACCGACTTGTGCTGGGGAAGAAAGCACCGGTTTTTGAAAAAAGTTGAAATTTTCGAAGAAGCGATTTTTTTGAACTTAAGGAATTTTTTTAGAAAGAATTTAGGAAAGCTCAGGATAACTAGATTCCTATTCTGGGTTGAAGTCAGGCCTGCACATGTTGGGGCCCAATTTACTGAGGAGGCAGGGTTAGTCAGGTTATTGCCAGGCTTCCATATTATAAATACAGGTTTCCTGCTTCAGCTTTCTGCACCTCAAATCAAAACCCTTCTCTTCTCTAAAAAGAATATCTTAGTCTTTTAAGAAATCAAGTTCCTGCCATGGGTATCGAGCATCTCACTTCAATGCTTTTCGCCTGGTCCCAACACTTTCGGGATGACGACCGGATTCAGCTGACCCAAATGGGGATTACCAGCCTATTTCCTCTTAGGCGTCTGGTGCCTGATGTGCATTTTCTAGATGCTTGTTTGGCGCTTTGGGACACTACCCACCACGTCTTCGCGTTCCCGCGGGGAGAGATATGCCCTCTTCCCGAGGAGATCGCAGCCATTGGCGGTTGGAGCCCTGTTGCTCGCCCTGCCATTCCTCCGTTCTACCTGGACCCGAGGAGGAGACTGAGGGATTTCTTGGGTCTGTCTCATGCTGAGACAGATCGAATGGTGCGGGGAGATACTGTCTCCCTTTTCGACTTGGCTGATAAGTTCATGAATAGCCAGGATGTAAGGGCTACGCCTTCTCACCGGCGTAGGGCTTTCGCGTTTTGCATGCTGCACCGCTATGTGTTTGAGGGGTTGATGGATGCTGACTCATGCGTGGGTCAGATCAGGCTGATTGGAGTGGTTGACCAGATGGAGACTGGTCACAGCCCTGCTTGGCTAGCCACGGGAGAACTCATCATGGGTCTGGATGCTAGGCGACTGGACCCAACCCGACAACTGACGGGGAGCACCCTTATTCTGCAGGTAAACGCCTTTCGATTTTTTTAATTTTGCTTCGCGCGATTTTTTTTGTTTCGCGGCTTCTTGAAGTCCGTAAGTCACTCGATCGAGTGGACCTACCACTCGGTCGAGTGGAGTCCGTAACGTGTTTCTGCCGGCCTGTGAGGGGCTTACTCGATCGAGTCAGAGGGTGTACTCGATCGAGTGTCATACCTGGTAGTCTTCTGTTTGTTTTAGCGAGTCCTACTCGATCGAGTCAGATGGTGTACTCGATCGAGTGCCATACCTGACGAGCTTCTGGTTGTCTTAGAGAACCTCACTCGATCGAGTCAGAGGGTGTACTCGGTCGAGTGGGCTGTAGCGAACCATTCCGTTACTCATGAGTTGCGTGTACACGTCTGCAGGTTTGGTTGTCGGAGCGCTTGTCGATCATAGAGCCTCCTCCGAGCGTTCCAAACTACCGTAACAACCAACTCAGTTCCAGGGGGCGCAAGATAAGTTCGAATCACCATATAAATCGAGCTTACTGGGATGAGGAATTGGTGTTCCATGGTGGCCCGTTGATTAGGTGGACGGTTGCTTGGTGGTTCCTTTCCAAGCTGACGGGATTGGCCAAGAGGGACCAAGCTCGTTATCTCGTGATCCTGTCCCTTGACTGGACAGTTCACACCTACCCGGACCGCATTCTGAGGCAGTTCGGTTCGTCTCAGCGCGTTCCTGAGACTGAAGCCATCATTAGCGTCTCGCTCCAACTGACGGACGCTATGTGCGACACCTGGTTGCAGAGGTGGTTCACCCGTCCTACATGGACTATTCCCAACCCTTGCCAATCTGCTTGGGTTTCTCGAGCCTACGAGAAATGGACTTCTGAGGAGTCCGAGGAGGCTCGCAAAGCTCTGAAGGTCGATGAGGCCTTCGAACTGGTCCGCCGGGAGACGGTAAAGGACAATAGGGGATTCTACGATGAGGGAGAGACCCCTGCTACCTTAGTCCGATTAGAGTCGGGTCTTAAGTCACATACTAAGACTCGAGCTAAAGATGTCGGTGCTAGTGGCACGCGGGGGCGGCAAAGCCCCCAGACTGACTTGGAGCGGCGACTTGGGCCAAGGCTGGTGGCCCGGGACCGACTAGGTCTGCGTGACCGGCTCCCTGAGCCCGTAAGGGCTCGACTTGGGCCAATCGAGGTGGATGAGGACTCAGGTTCCAAGAAGCGAGTCCGAGCTAAAGAGGTTCCTGTGGTGATTCGGGAACGCTCTCCTCTGCGTCGTCGTCAGTGGACGGCCAAGGAGGCCAAGGACAAGGGGAAGGGCAAGATGCCCTAGATACCGAGTCCTTAGTTCTATTATTTAAATATTATTATTATTATTTTTTGTCGTGTGCTTTTTTTTGTAGTTTTCTTTTTTGAATTCCCGCACTTGTAATTTTCCCAAGCTTTTGGGATTTTCTTTTTTTTTTGTGATAAATAAAGGGAAGTTTATTATTAAAACCGTTCCTGTCTTTTCTCGATTGCATTGGTTGTGCCCTTTTGAGGGGCTGCCTACGTATCCGCAATTAGCAGAATCAAACCAAACGTAGTTCAGGCTGAGGAAATTGCAATCTCGAATTACACCAAGACTATTGGTTCAAGATGTTTTGCGACAGTAGAATAAATAATTCTAGCTCATTGACTTGCTTTTTGTAAAATAAATGATTTTGATAAAAATTGCTAATGACATTGAGAAATGGCTAAGGGTAGTAACGCTTCAGCTGGTCCAGGTTGGTTGGGTTGACAAATTCATTCCCGTCTAGGTCCGTCAGCATTACTGCTCCCCCTGATAGGATTTTCTTCACCAGATACGGCCCAGCCCAGTTGGGTTTGAATTTTCCCCTTGGGTCCACTGGTAGCAAGGCTCGAACAGACTTAAGGACTAGATCCCCTTCTTTAATGTTCCTGGGCCTTACTCGCTTGTTGAAGGCCCGTTGGATCCTTTTTTGGTAAATTTGGATGTTATTGAGAGCGCGGGACCGTCGTTCGTCTAATAGAACCAACGAATCGTACCGTGCTCGAACCCAGTCAGCTTCGGGTACTTGACTTTCTAGTAGGATTCTGAGGGACGGTACCTCTAGCTCCACTGGTTGGACTGCCTCCATCCCGTAGGTTAGGTAGTATGGTGTCGCTCCGGTTGCGGTGCGAATTGACGTCCGGTACCCCCATAGGGCAAAAGGTATTTTGTCGGGCCAGTCCCGATAATTATCAGCCATCTTTTTGAGTATGGTGACAATCGTTTTATTGGCTGCCTCTACCGCTCCATTGGTTTGGGGACGGTAGGGCGAGGATGTGTGCCTCTGAATTTTATATTTGGCCAGCAGGGCCGCGGTCTCAGCTTGGAAATGGGTTCCATGATCACTGATAAATTCATGCGGGATTCCATACCGGCATATTATCTTGTTTTGGATAAATTTGGCGACATGCTTAGCGTTGAGGATGCGATATGATTCAGCTTCGACCCACTTGGTGAAATAGTCGATAGCCACCAGAATGAAGCAATGTCCACCAGTACCGGAGGGATTTACTTTCCCGATTATGTCGATACCCCATGTCGAGAACGGCCAAGGTGACGTCATGGTATAGAGCAGAGATGGCGGCATATGTTGCACATTGCCAAAGATTTGACAGTTATGGCAGTGTTTGACATATACCTGGCAGTCGGCCTCCATGGTGTTCCAGTAATACCCGAGCCTCATGATTTTTCGGACCAGCATGTGAGCATTCATGTGTGGACCGTTTTCGCCATCATGTACTTCGGCCATTACCTTCTCGGCCTTATATTTGTCAATACAAAGGAGAAGAGCCCCCTGTGCCGTCTTTTTGTACAGTTGCCCGTCATCAGTACGGATGAACTGGGTGGCTAGCCTCCGTAAGGCTTTCTTGGCTCGGTTTTCCGTCCCGGGGGGATACTCTCCGTTGGTCAGGTATGTTAACACGGCTTGGTACCATGGTTCGGGATCGGTTATCTCGATGTCTTCGATGTCATAGACGTACGCCGGCTCGGACCGTCTTTCGACGCAAATTGGCATACTGGTCACATGGCCGGGAATGTTCAGTAAAGATGCTAATTTTGAGAGTGCATCTGCAAACTGATTTTCTTCCCGAGGCAGGTATATGTATTCTACCTTTTGGAATTGTTTCTCGAGATCTCTTACCCGTGCCTGGTAGGCCACGAGATTAGCATTCCGAGTCTTCCATTTTTGAAGTGCTTGGTTAATGACCAAGGATGAATCGCCATGTACCCGGAGATTTGTGATCCCTAGGTTGGCGGCGGCTTGTAGCCCATAAATGCATGCTTCGTATTCTGCTGCATTGTTAGTGACGTCAAAGTCCAGTTTGATGGAGACGGGAGTATGCTCCCCTCTTGGTGAAATTAGGAGGATCCCGACTCCGAACCCTCGAAAATTAGATGCTCCGTCGAAGTATAAATCCCATGTTTCGGCATCGGTATGGAAGATATCTTCGTCTGGGAAGGACCAGGTGTCGGTGTGTCCTTCCTCGGTTACCGGGCTGTCGGCGAGGAATTCAGCTACTATTCGCCCCTTAATAGCTTTTAAAGGTACAAATTTTAGGTCGAACTCTGCCAACATTAGAGTCCATCTTGAAATCCGGCCGTTGAGGATGGGTTTCTCGAAGAGGTATTTGATCGGGTCCATCCTGGATAGCACATGGACCTCATAGCTGAGCATATAATGTCGGAGCTTTTTAGTGGCCCAGACTAGAGCCAAGCACGTCTTTTCGAGCATGGTATATTTGCACTCATACTCTAAAAACTTCTTACTGATGTAATAGATGGCTCGCTCTTCGGAGTCAACTGTCTGAGCCAGCATAGCCCCCATGGCTGTCTCGGTCGTTGTTAGGTATAACGACAGAGGCAAGCCGGGTTGAGGTGGCATCAAAACCGGCGGTGCAGACAGAATTTCTTTGATTTTGTCGAAAGCAGCTTGGCATTTGTCATCCCATAGTACCCGTTCCCCTATTTTCAGTTTCTTGAAAATTGGTTCACATACCATGGTTAGCTTGGAAATGAATCGACTAATATACTGAACTTTCCCGAGAAATCCCCTTATTTCTTTTTCGGTTTTAGGAGCTTGCATCTCGGTAATGGCTTTGATTTTAGCTGGGTCGACTTCGATACCTCGTTGGCTAACGATATGACCCAGTAATTTGCCTGACGTTACCCCAAAACTGCATTTCTGAGGGTTTAGCCTCATGTTGTATTTGCGCAGTCGGGTGAAGAATTTTCTTAGAGCGGTGATGTGACCGCCTCGTTCTTTGGATTTGACGATCATGTCGTCTACATAGACCTCTACCTCTTTATGCATCATGTCGTGTAGTAAAGTGGTAGCGGTCCTTTGGTATGTGGCCCCGGCATTAATGAGACCAAATGGCATGACGGTGTAGCAGTAAGTACCCCAAGGTCTAGTGAAGGTAGTCTTATTCATGTCTTCTTCCGCCATCTTGATTTGATTATACCCGGCATACCCGTCCATGAATGACAGAAGGGCATGATCGACCGTGTTATCCACCAGTATGTCGATGTGTGGTAACGGAAAATCATCCTTCGGGCTTGCTTTGTTAAGATCCCGAAAGTCTACGCATACCCGCACCTTACCGTCCTTTTTAGGAACCGGCACGATGTTTGCAACCCAGTCCGGATATTCGGACACTTGTATGAAGCCGGCTTTGAATTGTTTGTCGACTTCTTCCTTTACTTTGAGAGACCACTCGGGCCTCATTCGACGAAGCTTTTGTTTGACCGGTTTGCACCCATATTTGATAGGTATGTGGTGCTCGGCTATTTCCCGGTCTATCCCCGGCATGTCCTTGTAGGACCACGCGAAGACATCTTTGAACTCTTGGAGGAGGTTTATGAACTGTTGTTTCTCCTCGGGATCTAAGGATAACCCTATCTTAAGTATCTGAGGCTCTAAGGTTGTTCCCACGTTTATGGATTCGGTCTCTTCAATTACCGGATTCCGGGATTCCCTTTGCTCGAGTTGCTCGATCAGATGTGGAGGTAAGGGTACCTGTTCGTCGGATTTCTCAATGTCATAGCATAAATCATTTTTGAAAACAGGATTTAAAAGAGACAAGTCGTAAGCAGAACGGTTGTTATTATTGATTGAAAATTTAGAAAACAACTCAAAGAGAGCAGCCATCTGATCATTGGTCAGTGGCGGAATTGGTAAAGCACTCGGGACAGACCCCGAGGTGCGAGCAGCAGGAATGATAGAAGGGAGGGGGGTTACAGGAGTGACTCTAGCACCGACTTCTCTAGACTAGACCTCAGACTCTGACTCAGACTCCGACTCAGACTCGGACTCAGACTCAGGCATGTCTCCCTCTCCGGCGACCAGCTTGTAGATCCTTCCTTGACTGTCAGTCCACTTGACAGTCTTCCTCCAGGCCCTTTTTCCCGTTTCGGAGCCAACATCCGAGATCAGCTTGGTCGGGTCAAACCTGTTGCTGCGGAGAATCAGGTTGACCAGGTCTTCCTTTGGAGTCGGGGCTACGGTGTCTTCCCCGAAGAGTAGCCCCAGCGCGGGCTCGATATCGTCCGCTCCGTCGGACTGGGTGAGGGTGAACACCTCATCTGGGATGTAGTTGCAATCCCGGGCCAAGTGGGTCCCGAGGTGCGTTGCATTGGGTTGGTATAGTCCAACCTGGACAGCCCCGAATACGGGTGTGACAAAGTAGTCAGACAACCGTGGGCTATAAGGGCTCAAGTAGGTACCCTTCATAATGTTGCAGGCTTTTTCAATTCCTGCTCGGACAACGTTGTCCGGAGTGAGGGCATAGCCAAGGCCGAAGTGAGAGTCTTCGTCCTTAAGGACCTCGATGATCTTCCCAGCTGGAAGGTCGGGTCGAGAGGTAGCCCCCGGAAGGTACCCTAGGTTCTGGAGCATCGTGTCAATGCTCGTGGTGAAGTAAGGCCTGAAAAGGTACTCTTCCTCGATCATCCCCACAAAGTCGAACCCCCAGAGGTCCGTGCGGCCCGTGGCGTTACAGCTAGCCACGGTCATTGGGGTCGCCTCTAGAGTAATAATACCGTCGAGTAGAGGCATCTTGATCTTGCGGTGGAGGGTGGAGGATACAGCTTTCACCGCGTGAATCCACGGCCTTCCTAAGAGTAGGTTGAATGAGGAGGTGACATCAATCACCTGGAATTCAAGCTCCTTTTCTACTGGGCCCGTGATGACGGTCAGTTTTATGGCCCCAGCTACCGACTTTGGGCTCCCATCAAAGGCTTGGATGGTTTGAGCAGTCGGGATATAGTCAGCCTCGGTAATGCCGAGGGCTTTGGCGGTCCTTAGAGGAAGGACATTCACGGCCGACCCGTCGTCAACTAGGGTCATCGGGAGGTACTTCCCCCGGCAAATCACCGTGATGTAAAGGGCTAGGTTGTGGGAGGTCCCGAATGGCGGTAGATCGGCTTCGGAAAATGTGATCATTGGGCCTCCTACTTTGGTCTTACCCTTTAGGTGGGGTAGGACCGTGGCTACCATTTCAGCGGGTGTAGCCAGAGAGTCGATCTTGACTTGATCGAGAGCCTTTGTAAGTGCCTCTCGATGTTCTTGAGAGCTAACAAGGAGTTGCCATATAGTGAGGTCAACTCGGGTTCTCTTCAATTGTCTCACGACGGCTGTTTCAGCGGTCGGCTCTTCAGGGGCGACTTCCATCCCGAGTGGATCGGTGATGGTTGTCGGGGTAGGGGTGTCCCTAGTGCTTGTGGCTAAGTAGGGACGACCAAGGTTGTTGCTGGCTAGGACTCGAGTTTTGACCTCTCGAATCTGTTCAAGGGTGATGGGAACGGCTTCCCCTTTAGCGAGGTAGATATCATCTTCGTCGTCAAACCAGATCCCGTTCACTTGCGGGACGTAGGGGGAGATAAGGTGAGAGCAGTCGATCACCTCCCCGGCAAAAATGGCATGGGAGCTGAAAGGGTTCTCCTTGTTGCTGGGCTTATCACCGGGTAGCGGGATTTTTCCGCTTTCAATCAGGTCCTGGATCAAGTGTTTTAGCTTCCAACACTTCTCGGTATCGTGCCCATTGCCTCGGTGGTATTGGCAGTAGGCCTGGGCATTGTAGTTCTTGGAGCGTCGCTCGACCGGAACTTCAGGAGTTGGGCCTATCGGTTGGATTAGGCCTTTGGAGGATAGCCTTTGTAAGGCATAAGTATAGGTAGTACCTATATCAGTGAAAACCCGAGGTGGGGTGTTCTTCTTGGACGGGGCATCTAGTAGATTGACCGCGTCAAAGACGCTGCGGGTTGCAGCCTGGGGCTTAGTGGTGGATGAAGAGGCCCCTTGGTATCCTTTGCTAGTAGCCTTGGTGAGGCTTTCTAGTCTTAGGTCATCTTCGATCCTCATACCCATTTCAGTAAGGGTGGTGAAATTGGGTATGACTGCGTACCGGAGGTGAACCCGGTAGGAAGGGAGGAGGTTCTTGACGAAAGCCTCCACTAAGGTCTTCTCGTTGGGCTTATCGACCAACTTCACGCTCTCGGCCCTCCAGCGTTGAAGGTATTTAGTGAAACCTTCTTTTGGCTCTTGGGCCATGACCTCCAGAGATCGCATTGTGGTTTGGATCTCGGTGTTGTCAGCATAGTTCCGAGCGAACTCGGTAGCCACATCATCCCATGTAGGGTATTTTTTCGGGTCTAGCCTATAGTACCAGGCCCGTGGGTGCTTCTCAAGGGATGCAGCAAAAAGGTTTTTGAACATGGATGAGTCCACTCCCTTGATGGCCATGAATTCCTTGAAGGCCCGCACATGTAGTAACGGGTCCTCAGTTCCCTCGAACATGGGCAAACCCGTGAGGTTCAGGTTTGCGGGCAGCTTGTCACTCACCGTGGAGTACTCTCGGCTGTTCTCCCGGTGGATATTGTTACTCCCAGTCAAATGGACTTGTTCTTCTAGCCGGCGCACTGCGCTGACCAGTTCAGTTATGGGCCCAGTAGTCCCGACATTAGGGGTCCCTTGCTCCACCGTAGCTAGGCGAGCAACAATGGCCACTTGGCCAGCCCTCATTTCGGTTAGTTGGGCCTCGATGTCGGTTTGCTTTGCGACCATGGCGTCCAAAGCGGTTTGCAGACTGTTCAAAGTAGCCATCCTTCGAGCGTGTCTGGTTGCCGGTGGCCTGTCTGTAAGAACACCGCGTAATCAGAAACTGAACCCAGATCTCGGAAAAGGAAAGGAAAAGTACATCCCGAGCAGCACTAGGAAAGAAGACTAGAGACTCGAGAAAGACATCTAGACGGGTGACTCGATGGGTGGTATAACTTCCTTAGGATTTTGGCTTTGTGGGCCTAGTCCTGTTCGAAGGAAGGTCCACGTGAGACTTTTCCCCAGACTTTTGACTCGAGTGTATGGACGGACTTTCCTTTGTAGGGGTATGCCCTACGCGGGTCGGTCGTGCCTTGACTGATAAGGCGGACTCGGGAAAGGGGGGAAACTCGTGATATAAGATCAGCGGAGTTTCGACGTTATAGACCTTCGACATACTATGCAAAGACCCGACACACGACTAGACGGTAGGTCCTATAATAAGGAAGGTTTACTAGGATAGTTGGATGTTTGAAATTTTGAATATTGAATGAGTGGAAGAATTTCCGGGAGTTTTGAAAAAAAACGGAATTCCTGAAAACCAAGATTAGAATTTTGAAAAATTCAGAAAATCGAGATGGTGTTGGAAATTCATGAGTTAAAATGGGCAGCATGCCGACTAGAGAAAAAGGATATTTTGAGTCAAATCAGTTGATCCTAAATTTCGGCGGCATTCCGAGTTTTGAAAATTGGATATTTTGAAAAGACGGGTCCCGAAACGGACAGCATTTCGGGTTTTTCAAAATTTGGGTGTTTTTGGAAAGATGCATTTTTTGAAATGACGGTTTCTTGAAAATGACACGGAAACCAAGTAGCATGTAGTCAAACAAGCATTATAACGACGCTTATGTATGCTTTACACTAAGTCTCGGTCAGTCACAATAGGGTCTATACCAACAACGATCGCATTCTCACGAAACGGGACGGACTTCCTAGCCAATTTTGAACTAGAACCTGCCGTAAAACCCCGGTGAGTTCCGCCATCGAAGTCTTTAGCGCACCCATGTAGGAATGCACCGTGGTATAGTGGGACGTCGGTCACAAGTAACCGGCCCGGGCAAAATTTGGGTTATGCATGAACCATTAAACTAATGCGCACACACTAATATTCGAACGATTTCTCTTCGAGTCTCACCCTAGGAACCCCGATGCCATGTAGTACATCAGGTATCCCCAGGGGAGTCGCCAAATTGTGGACATGACGTAGGTCCACCCCGACGCGGCCACGCGCGGGTTTGGGTAGGCGAATGAATCTCGTGGTGAGATTGTTCTCGGGTTCGAAATTTAAGTCAAAATGGAGTCGCCACCGAATTTTGTGGTTATTCGGAACCATACGAGCCCACTCTATGTCGTCATGGGCTATACACAAAGTAAGCCCACTTCGATTTCAGAGTTTATTGGGCTCGTCCCTTTGCATTGCAATACCGATACCGTATAAACCGGCTTTCGTATATAGAATGACTCTCGTGCGCCAAGGGTTTCGGACATCCGGAAACCAAAGGTTCTGAGTAAGGGGTGAGGGTACGTGTTGGGAAGCCCACTAAGGACACCCAACCCCGCCCGCACATGGCGGCCTCTACTAAGACATCGTTCGTGTTCGTGTGAGCGCGCTAGTAAAACGATTAAATGATATGCAAACAGCGTTTTTGGGCTAAGCATATTAATAGTTTGTGAACTACGTCATTTAATGCATCTTATTTTTGGTCAAAGTGGTTTAGCATGCGAGGTTCGTTTATAAAGCGTAAAAGCAAGTAAATAAACAAAGCTCGAAAGTAAAATAAAAACGTACAAGTTACACGGGCGGAAATACAACCCGGAATTCACAATACAACCTTACGTAGAAGTAATAAAAATAACGCGATACAAAGATATGGACGGACCCGTATGTAAGATAGACCGCGAAATGCGTAGATGGACTAACCCCGATTAAATACACATTGTATTGTGTACTAAACGAAGGACGGAAACATGAGACTGTGGCGTATTGCTAGCCCGATCCCATATCCCGTAGTCTTGTCCCGACTCATCACGTCAAAGGTGGTCAAAGTCGTTCTACGTGTCGTGTTGTGCATGGTTTTGAAAATAGGTTAGTCACGTGATAGTCTTTACACGTGATGACTAATGTCGATAAAAAAAGGCGAGGCTTGAAAGGTGTGTCAAGGCTCTCGGTTATGGGGCTACAGGACTCACTCGGTCGAGTCATGGCCTGACTCGGTCGAGTGCGTCCTAAAAGAAGCTTCTGCCCACGGTTTGGGGTGCTACTCGATCGAGTAGCAGGTGTACTCGGTCGAGTGGCACCTGTACGAGTTGTGACTCGTGATTTATGTGTCTTAAATTTGAAGGTTGGCCGAATTGAATCAAAATATTGACGAATTTAGATTTAATTCGGTTTGCCACGATAAACGTGAGTTTTGGAAAATGAGTTCACGTGATTGGCTTTACACGTGTCGACTAAGAGTCGTAAAAAAAGACGAGGCTTAAATGTTGCATTTAAGCTCTCGCTTTTCTGGGTTACAGGACCCACTCGGTCGAGTCATGGTCTGACTCGGTCGAGTGTGCCCCCGAAAAGTAATCTGCCCAGTGATATGGACACCACTCGATCGAGTAGCCTATGCACTCGGTCGAGTAGTCCATGTACGAGCGTTAACTCGTTTCATTTTTGGGGTTGAAAACGACGGTCGGTCGAGTTAAATACAAATATCGCATGATTTGAATTTAACTCGACCTCCGGTGCTATAATCGTGTATATGTACGATTATAATACCGTTGTCGGGATTTTATGAAAACGTTTACGTTAGAAAATTTGAATTAGTAACGAAATGCTTCCCTCTACGTCACGACATCGAAACTAACCCTTTCGGGTTATGTGATGTCGGTTTTCGTGTCAACGGGTTCCGCACTAATTAAAATGGGATTGAATACGTTCAACTACGATTAGTCGCGATCACGTCACGCCCTTGAGTACATTGGGGCGGGGCTCCTCGAAAGGGCTCCACCTCCGTCGTTGCTCGTAAAAGGATTAGACGGACTTTAGGCGACAATTATAGTCAAACGTATCCGAAACCGAGATTCTGATACTAGATATATATATACGCGGTATGGTCATAATGTTAGCAACGAAAATGTAAAAGTTAGTATGCAAAAAAAAAGTAAAAATGTTAGAGTGTTAGGATTACGATACTAGTAAAAGTACAAAATAAACGATACAAAAACATAAGCGTAAATAACAAAGATAGAAACGGGGTTTTGGGACACCCTCAACATACATGCTTAGTAAGGACCTCGGAAATGGGCTCGCGAATAGTGACGGGACTATGGAGTATCGAGGATGTATGTAAGTTATGGTGTGTGTGTATGTGTCGGTTTATCGAGGGACAAGGGACTCGGTCTTTTGTGTATAGGGCTTAGGGTTGCTAAGGCTTGTAGTGTAGAGAGTATAGATAGATTAGGGTAGAAGCTTAGGGTAATTTTGCATTAGTTGCCTCCTTTTTTTGCAATGGGTTTGAAGGGGTATTTATAGGCTTCACCCCGTCCTAGGGTCACTCGATCGAGTGCCCTAGTGCACTCGGTCGAGTGCCTTCAGGAATGAATCTGGTCCGGTTTTTGACGCTCCACTCGACCGAGTGGCCAATCCACTCGACCGAGTGGATCAATTAGGCCGGGCTATTTTGGGCGTGATTGCCCTTGATT
Source organism: Agrostemma githago (assembly GCA_958450325.1). Lineage (NCBI taxonomy): Eukaryota > Viridiplantae > Streptophyta > Magnoliopsida > Caryophyllales > Caryophyllaceae > Agrostemma > Agrostemma githago. The sequence goes on along the minus strand of OY288239.1, from coordinate 16,548,795 downwards.
TATGCTTAATTGATTATGATTGATTTGGCTAATTTTGGCTGATTCGTGAGCGATTTGGATAGATTTGTGAACCTGGTGCATGTTTCGGGAACGCACCCGGTCGCTCTTTGTGTCGGGTTTGTCTTGACCGGGTTTTGACCCGGTCGCTAAAAGACGGAAATTATTTTTGGTGCCGGTTTTGGCCCAAATTAGTCTCATTTTGCTCGGAACGACCCACTGGGCCTGAATTTGAGGTCTGTTTTGTGAGATTATTACTCCGCTAAAAGTCCATGTCAGATATTATTGATTTCGGGCCCAAATCCGAGCATACTAAGTCACGTTTGCGTCCGATCATCATCGGGTGTTTGTCGGGAACTGCTATAGACACTAGCAGGCAAAATGCGGGTGTCTACAGAAATGTTATATTACACATTAGTTGATAAGACAGTACATACCAGCTTTATCAAAGTTACTTTCACACAATACGAGTACTGAATACACTAGCACACAAAATACAGTTACCAAGACTAAACATAAACATTAACCATAAACATAAACATAAAGAAATACTTAAACTAAAATATAAAGATATTTGTGTGCACACCTCAAAGAGGACAAAAACGCACTAAACTACTCAGTGTGGTGTGTCGTTTTAAGCGAAAAAAAGAAAAAAAAAAGCATTTAAATATACAAATCAAACACCCAACTCAGCTCTTCTCTCATCAAATTGTTGAGCATCTCTTCGCTCAACAACGTTTTGCTGAACACTCACCATGGTTGGATTTCTATGTTGAAGTATTATCAACCATGAGGTGAGGAAAACAACGAATATTTGTGTGCACATCTCAAAGAGCACCTCTACCCATGAGCATTTTAATCAGTTCATGGTTGATGATACTTCAGCATAGCACTCCAACCATGGTGAGTGTTCATCAAAATGTTGCTGAGCGGAGAGATGCTCAACAATTTGATGAGAGAAGAGCTGAGTTGGGTGTTTGATTTGTATATTTAAATGCTTTTTTTTCTTTTTTTTTTGCTTAAAACGACACACCACACTGAGTAGTTTAGTGCGTTTTGTCCACTTTAAGGTGTGCACACAAATATTTGTTGTTTTAATTTCCACACTATTCTTAACTATTCACAATATTTACTTAAAAACTTTATTTTTTATTTTTAAAAAAAAGTAAATATCTAGATTGTAAATTATTTTCTCTATAAATAGAGTATAATATTGCCACACTACTTCTTCCTCTCTCTATTTTATTTTGTTAATCACATTTAATACAAATCAAAATTAAACCTATTTCTTTATAATATTTGTTATGGATTACTATAATTATAGTAATCCGAGTAATAATAATAATACTAGTGGTAATAATCTCGACCAACAAATGTTAGAAGTTCTTCGAAAATGAGAGGCGAAAGTGTTATGGGTCCTCAAACAAATATCGATAACTCCGGCAGTTATCAAAACTCACAATATAACCCCAATAATTATTAAACCCGACCTAATTACGCAGGTTATGACCAAAATAATTATTAAAGCCCACAATATAATTCTCAATACCCGCAAAATTTTCATCCTTCCCAACCGTTTGACAATAATTACGATAATTATTCTGATACTTATCCTCGTTACAGTTCACAAATCCCGTCAAATAATTTGTTCAACTACAACCTATCCCAAACTTCAGAGTGTGATAGGGACAACGTAGTTGAAGAAACCGATGAGGTTGAGGTATCTGAGAGGCTCAGTGAACCGTCTGGTTCAACAAGGAAGAAATATATATGGTCTATTCAAGAGAATTAAGCTCTCATATCTTCGTTTATGAGGCACTCAACCGATAACATCATTGGAACTAATCAAAAGAAAGATGTATTATGGGTGAAAGTCGGAGAGTTGTTTGAAAAAGCACGTGAAGCTAACACTGACAAGATCATGCATCGTACTACAAGCATGTTGGATAGTCGATTTCGACGAGTATCAGCCGCCGTTATGAAATGGGTTGGATGTTACGAAGAAGCTATTCGGAGGAAGGGCAGAAGCGGGTACAAGGAAAAAGATATCATTCAAAAAGCTCATGCACTTTATAATGAGGCTCACGGTGGAAAATTTCAAGAAGAGCGTGCATGGATGATGTTTCGAAAATATAAAAAATGGCATGAAGTTGTTGGAGGCTATATTAATACGAAGCTTAGTAGGAAGCATAGTACTAAGAGTAGAAACGACATGTCTATGAGTGAGAAGAGAACAAATCCAGATACCCTTGTCATTGGAAGCGGCCCAGACTCCACCGGAAGTGGTAAGAGAGTTCGCCTAAATGACGGTGGTTTTTGTACACCAACTAGCGTTGAAGAAGGTGAGGGACCGGGAGTTAATGTTCGCAAGGTATAAAGGCAACAAAGAAGACGAAGGGGAAGATCAAAGTTGGAGAGATTCCGTATTTGGCAGAAACTATAGACCGTCATGGGAATAGGAAGGATGTCGATGCAGACTTGCAGTGGGAGAGGCTAAATTTTGCTAAACAGAAATTGGAAACGAAGAATAAACATATTGAAGCAAAGAATAAACAGATTGCTGTTGTTGAACAAAAGGTCAAGAACGACGAGAAGATGTGAAAATGGCAGGCGTTTCACAATTTATCGTCAAGGAACAATTTAAGCCCACAAGGGGAGGCATGGAAGTTGAAGCTTCTCAACGAATTACAAAACTAGAAGGGTTATGAAGTATTTGCAAGAGTCTCTTGTTTAAAATTCCGTTTATGTTTTAGTTGAAGTTATGTTTATGTTTAGAGCTAAAACTAAATATCTTTATGCTTTAGTTTAAGTATTTCTTTATGTTTATGTTTATGGTTAATGTTTATGTTTAGTCTTGGTAACTGTATTTTTTGTGCTAGTGTATTCAGTACTCGTATTGTGTGAAAGTAACTTTGATAAAGCTGATATGTACTGTCTTATCAACTAATGTGTAATATAACATTTCTTTTTCAAAAGTGATATACTTTTACTGCATGATATGACTTGACTACAAAAGTAAATGCAAGTAGTGGTAAAGCTAGCTGTCGAAATACTGTGGTATAGGTTGTTGTGAAAGTTGTGTGGTACAACTAGTTGTCCAACTTGTGTGGTATACAATGTTTTGCAAGTTGTGTGGTACAACTTTCTATGCATTATCTATTTATTGTGGGTATTGGAATCACACTAAGGAAGTAATGAGTCTTGTCTATTTATTGAGCAATGTTAAATATTTGAACAACAAATATCACAACTTAAAAATAAAATAATGGATGCTCTTTATGAATTTTCATCATCTTCGTCTTCTTCATCTTCTAGTGAGGATGATACGGAGTGCGAAGTGATATAGCGGGGCATTGATGCATGTATCGGTCGTATCTCACAAATGGTTGTGCAACAAAGTCGTAGGCAAAGAGGTCCGAGAAGTAACATTGAGAGGAACCACGAAGTTGGTCATCAAAATCTATACAATGACTACTTTGCTCCAAATCCCACTTATCCACCAAATCTGTTTCGTCGTTGTTTTCAGATGAACCAACATGTTTTCCTAAGATTAGTGGAGGTTTGCAAATCATATGATTCATTTTTCAACCCTAATCCGGATGAGACCGGTAGAGGTGGTATGTCGTCTTTACAGAAGTGTACTGCAGCATTACGTATACTAGCGTACGGGGAAGCCGCAGACAAGAATGATGAATACATTTGTCTCGGAGGGTCTACCTCAACAATTGCGCTAGAGCGCTTCACTGATGCAATTGTAGATCGACTGGGTTCAGAGTATTTAAAAGCCCCTACTATTGATGATCTGCAAAGACTACTACTCTACATCGGTAATAGACGTGGTTTCCAAGTAATGTTGGGGAGCATTGACTGCATGCATTGGAAATGGAAGAACTGCCCAGTTGTTTGGAGAGGAATGTACCAAGGACGTGGTGGTAGAGCTACAATTATTTTGGAAGTCGTAGCCTCTCAAGATCTTTGGATACAGCATTCGTTCTTTGGGATTCGGGGGTCTTGTAATGACTTAACTGTGCTCCATCGTTCTCCTATTTTTGATGACATGATGAATGGAAGAGCTCCGTAAGTTAACAATATGATTAATGGACATGAGTACAACACCACGTATTACATGACCGATGGTATCTATCCACAATGGTCAACGTTTATACAACAATTCCACTACCACAAACACCAAAGGACAAACTATTTGCTGAACGTCAGGAAGCGGCTAGAAAGGACGTAGAGAGGGCATTTGGGTTCCTACAAGCTAGGTTTGCCATTGTACGTAAAGAGGCACCAACATGGATCGTTGAACGAATGAGAAAAATTATAACCACTTGTATAATACTCCATAACATGATAGTTGACGACAAAAGAGAGAACTATGCCAACTACGATCCAAATGAGTTTACCAATAATGGAAATGAGGTAGGTGATGCAACCGTGGAAGAACCAGAATATGAAGTTGGATACACCGCTTCAATAAATACGTACATTCAGAACAGAACTCGTATAAGAAATTCAAGGGTCCATCAAGAACTCTAGTTGGACTTAATTGAAAATATTTGGCAGAAATTTGGAGAAACTTAGGTTTTACGGTGTTGAGTCTTGAACCTTTATGCTATTTTCTTTTTAATCATGTACTTTTATTTTTAAATGAACGGTAACGTTGTGCTTCGTACTCTTATTTTTAAATGAATGATAATATTGTGCTTCATACTCTTATTTTTAAATGAATGGTAACATTGCGTTTCGTAAATGTATAGTAATATAACAAATATCACTACTTCAATTAGACAACTCTATTACAAATTCTGACTGATGCTTTAATTGATAAGATATGAAAATTGAAGTGACTATACACTACTCTATTTCGACGTACACCATGTTGACAAGACAATTTATTCAAAATCATTTATTTAAAATTCGACAACTCTATTACAAATTCTGACATATCCTTTAATTGATAAGATACGAAAATTGAAGTGACTACGCTACTCCATTCCGACATATACCATGTTGACAAGACAATTCAAAATCATTTATTCAAAAGTTGACAACTTTATTAAAATTTTAGACAGATGCTTTAATTGATAAGATACAAAAATTAAAGTGACTATACACTAATCCATTCCGACATACACCACGTTGACAAGACAATTCAAAATCTTTTATTCAAAAATTGACAGCTCTATTACAAATTCTGACAGATGCTTTAATTGATAAGATACGAAAATTGAAGTAAATATACACTACTCCATTCCGACATACATTATGTTGACAAGACAATTCAAAATCATTTATTCAAAAATTGACAACTTTATTACTAATTCTGACAGATGCTTTAATTGATAAGATACAAAAAGTGAAGTGACTATACACTACTCCATTCCGACATACACTATGTAGACAAGACAATTCAAAATCATTTATTTAAAAGTTGACAACTCTTACAAATTTTGACAGATGCTTTTATTGACAATTGAAAATCAGGAAAAAATTGAAATGAATAATTACGTAGCTCTATATAAGTTACAGTTTCATACTACATGTTCTGACACCTATTTCTCTCATACATAAAATTAACTAAAATATATAACATGTCTGCCTACTATGATGAGGAAGTTGAAAACACTCAGTGGAAAATCAATAAGATTGGGGATGAAGCTCGCAACTTTTGTTCTCGTCTGAATTTAGTCGTTACAGAAAGCGTGTATATGTTATTATTAAATAGTCCATCAGCCCTTACTAAACTCCATGGTATAATTATTGGAAATGCTGATGCAGTACTTAGTTCTTCAATGACAATCAACAATACTTTTGGTATGATTTTATACTATTACTATATATTACTATGTACTCCGTATGAAAGTTTATGGTATATGCAGATGTTGATTACTTTATGTTTAATATTTTAGAGACATGGACGGCTAAAAATGAAGAGCTTACATCTTTATAAAGTGAAGTAGTTACGATGATTCGTAGGCTGTTCAAAGTGTTTGTTGAAGATGTTTTAAGAGACCTTTTGTCTGGGAGAGGAGAAACATTTGTTCAACGTGAAGAGGTTTACTACTGGACTATCTATGATGAAATTACGACGGAGGAGGATCGGCTCGAGGAAATTGAACTTTAAGAAGACGAAAACCCAAACGGCTGGATGGGCAATTCAGATTACGATTACGATGGTAATCATGAGCCTATTAGAAAGTGACGGAGTAGTAATATTTTTATGTGTGCTTCGTATTTTTATGTGTTCTTCGTATTTTTACTTTTAAAGTTAATGTAATATTGTGTTTCGTACTTATATTTTTAAATAAATTGTTGTATTTTATTAAAAAGTCCGAGACAACAGCTGAGTATGAAATTTGAAAACCGAGTCGAACTATCAAATTAAATTATACGTACTCGATTTTGTTTATTATATTAGTTAACAAATTATTTTCATAATTAATAAAAATGTGTGGAATGGTGGAATATTAAAAAGTAAGAGAGATAAATGATGAGAGAGAGTAAGATAATGAAGAAGAGATGAGTATGGATGAAGGGGTGTTTTTTTATTATGAGATGGATGAGTGAGAAAGAGGAGAGATGGAAGGATGATGAATGAATGAGGAGTATTGTTGGAGATGGTCTAAGGTAGCAAAATCGGATGATGACATCCTAACAATGGCTTCATACTGTCAATGTCTATCAGGTTCATCTTTATGTCTGCTATATTATTTTGACCTCTGCACATAAATCGATAAGCAATTATTCAATAACATGCAATTCCCGTATCCAAAACGAACCCTAATCACTTACTTAATAGAGTAATTAAATAAAGAATATAAGAATGAAACATACCAGGGCTTTCCAACCTGAAGGTGACGGTATCAGTGTTGTCGTCAGCCCAAAGGGTGATTATGATCAGGGGAGGCACACCTGACAACCTTAGAGTCTTAGACATGGAGAAGGAGCGGCCCGCGGTCGCAGTGGAAGTGGTTGAAGCCCTCCGAGCGGAGGAGGAGGGCAACGAGAGCCATGTAGCTGGAGTCCATGGCCTGGAGGGTAAAGCCGGTGGAAGAGCTGTCGAAGTTAGCCTCGTTCACCAAGTCTTTAATGGCTTCAATCACCTTCTTCAGCATACTCCCCTGTACAAGCCTTAGTTCGAACATCTTGTTTACGACAAAACATGATTAAAAGTTTTAAAACTAGCCATTTATTAGTTCAAGCCATTTATTTCATGAAAATATGTGTGAGGTATTTTATTGAACTAACGCAATAAGTAAAAGTCGGAAGGATATAATACAAGTAATATTATTTAATATTTAGAAATTACAATATAATCTCTCATATAAGTAGTACTCCTTATTTAATACGAATATTTCGAATATTTAATAAAAATATTTTTTTTAATGATACTTAATTCTTTTCAAACAAATATTTGGCTTGAACTATGATAACCAAATTATGTAAATATGTTGTCATGAACACTACACGAGATTTATTTGGATCAAATTGGGATTGAATAATTCTCGACTCTTGACGCGTTTGTCTAATTAAAAAAATAATCTATATTGTGACATTAGCATATTTACATTTGTTTATATTTCCAAATTTTAATTTTAATGCCAAAAAAGCATATTGGAGAAAAACAAAGGTTAAAGAATCTTTTCACGAATGAGTAATTGCGGTTAGGATTAACTAGTCACAGAAGATGAAAATAACTCATTGTTTATTGCCTTGATGTCTAAATGTTACTCTGTACTAACAAATCATGGATTCTTGCTTTATCCGTTTATAATTACCAATTATGTATGGAGTACTACACTACAAGAAAACCACTTCCGGGCGTCTGCCTGGTTGGCGTCCTTGGCATATGGACGCCTGAATGGCGTCTGAAAATACTTCCGGGCGTCCACCGTCAGACGCCAAATTTGGCGTCCGACTGAGCTGGGGAGGAAAAAATTGGGCCTAACGGGCGTCCACAAGCGGACGCCATATACACTAAATGGCGTCCACTGTCAGACGCCATTTAGTGTATTTGGCGTCCACTTGTGGCGTCCGATAGTGGACGCCCGTCAGTCTCCATTTCTCGTCAAATACTCGCCAACAACCCTCTCTCCCATCACTCTCTAAAAAAAAACACTCTCTACATCCATCCTCCCTCACTCGCCGAGCCCCTCTCCAATCCTCTCCTCCATTTTTCATTCTTCTACTCTATATTTTGGTATGTTTTCTTACTTAACTTAATTCTTATTCATTATAATTAGTTTTTGTGTTTGATTGTTATTGTTATTTATTGGTTGTTTGCTAGTTAATATTGTTTAGGGCTAATAAATTTTGATTAGGTTGATTAGTTTAGCCCAAATTAGATGTGGTAGATTAGTTAATATTGTGTAGGGCTAATAAATTGTGTAGGGCTAATTTGACCTGATTAAGCTGTTTCTGTCTGACCTAAACCATGAATTTTTCTGTTCTGTTTAGTTACATTAGGATTTAATTGATAAATTAGCTAGGGTTTTCGAAAATTGGGATTAAATTGTGGTTACATCTGTGATTAAATTCGATGATTAATCTTTGTAAGATCAATTTTAAATTAAGAAGCCATTCGGATCCACTTTGACGTATTAGTGATTAACTTAAGGAAAATCAGTTATGGAAGTTAAGTTAGAGAAATTAAGTTTAAGTTAAATGGTGATTAAATTTTTGTTTAGTAAGTTCTAGGAAGTTTTGGTTTCCTTGGAAACCACCTTGATTGAAGTTCCCTTGTTGGAACCCTTGATTGTTGTTAAATGTACCTTGGTTACTTTGCTTGAAGTTGTTGAAAGGCCTTGAGTTGCCTTGGTAACCTTGGTTGCCTTGATTGTTGTCCCTTAAGGGAGGTGGAACATAGGGACGGGGTTGCATAGCTTGTTGTTGAGGGACTTGATTGGAAGCTTGGTATTGATTAGTGTAGGAAGCACCTTGCTTGAATGCTTGAAAGGCATTCACTTGCTCAATACTCCCTTGACAATGCATAGGATCATGACCAACGACTCCACAAGTGTCACACATCCCATAATAAGGCAAAGGAGGTGCAAATCTCAAAGCATTTACTTCTTGAATTGAGTGTTGATTGGAGGAACCAATGCTTTGAACTTGAGTGAGGTGGCCTTGGAGCTTCTTGTCAATGGTCTCCATGTGTGTCTTCAATTGAGCTCCAAGGTCAATGCTTAATTGAGTAATAGCATCAACCTCGTGCCTACCTCCTCGATTTGCCTTCCTAGGCCTTGAGTATTGAGAATTATGAACCGCCATCTCCTCGATTCTTGCCCATGTTTGGTCATCATCGACCTCGGTGAACCTATCATTGGAGCCCATGTTGAGTATAGTTCTTTAGTCCTCATGAAGACCGTTCCAAAATTGTTGGACTAAGAACCAATGTGAAAGTCCATGGTGGGGGCACGATCTCACCAAAGATTTAAACCTCTCCCAAGCCTCATAAAGGCTTTCTTCATCCCGTTGTTGGAAACCGGTGATGGAGGCCCTAAGCAAATTAGTCTTTTCCGGAGGGTAGAATGTTTGGTAGAATGCCAATGCAAGCTTCTTCCAAGTGTAATTGCCCATGGTTGCCCTATCGAGACTCTTGATCCATTGCTTCGCTTTTCCAATCAATGAGAATGGAAATAATACCCATCGGATTTGATCTTGTGTAACCCCGGGTTGAGAGATATCGTCGCAATAATCGGAGAAAGTCTCGATGTGTTGGTGCGGGTCTTCGGTGGGCAAACCACTAAATTGATTCCTTTCCACAAATTGGATGAAGAGAGTCTTGGCCATAAAATTTCCGGCATAAGCGGCCGGTAGAGCTTTGGGTCCCGGCAAGACGTCTTCCGTAAATGTAGAGTGGGATGAAAACTTCGGCATTATTGGATGTAAGGGAGATGGTGGTGAAGACGGAGTTGAAGTAGATGTAGAGGGGGAACTAGAACTAGAATATCCAAAGGGATTGGTAAAATTCCCTTCGGCTGTCTCTCGAGATGCTTCCTCAAAATCGCTTCCTTGAGCTTGCTCTTGATGAGTATTGCTTGCACTTGGTTGAGAGATTCTAACCCGGTTAATCGTCTGTTGGCGAAAGGCTCGAAAAAGTCTTTCCAGCTCTGGATTAAAGAGAAAGAATTCGCCTCCCCGCCTAGGCATACACTACGCACTAGAACAAACGTGAGAACACCTAATGCTTTATGGGCACTAGGTAACGACAATAAATAAGCACAATCGAAAGACAAAGAGAAAAGAAGGAAATAAAACTAATGAAACAAGAAAAATCTAGAGAATATGCACAAGAGATAATAGGAGAGCACAAGGAAGGGTAACTAAGTCTAGCTATAAGCAAACTAAGTCTAAACAATGCACCGTCTCCGGCAACGGCGCCAAATTGATGGTAGGAATTGTCGTGGGTTCCCACCGCCAAATAAATAACCGGCTAAGACCTAACGGTAGTTAGGGTAAGTCGGGATTGTATCCACGGAGACGGTGTTGCAAGGTTTAGACTAGGTCGGCCTAAAACGATACTATGCTACCGAACAAACACAAAGAAATACTAACTGACGAATTTTGATGAGAGGAGAAGAAGGAATTGGACTAGCAATGAACTAGACTATAACAAGGCTAAATGAAATAACTAAACACAAACTAAACAATGAACTAAAGAAATGATGACTAACTAATAAGTTGAATCAAATATGAAGAAGAAGTGGGTTAGGTCGGGTTCAAAAGTGTAGTAGGGTGACTTGGGTGGTCAAGGGTGTAGGTGTCTCCAAATTGCTAGAATCGGTCCGGGCTCTCGCAACTTAAACCGATTTCGAGGTAGGTCCGGGCTCTCGCTACTTAGACCGATGTCGAGGTAGGTCCGGGCTCTCGCAACTTAGACCCTAGTCCGCACTCTCGTGACTACGACTATCCTCAACATTATCCTCAACATGACCACATACAAGACAAACAATGAGTAGAGGAAGACTAGCGTGAGAAGCATGGCCACTACAACTCAAACAAGCATTTCAACAAACACATGGTGTGCCAAGTATGTGACTAACAACAAAGATTCACCCTTTACCCTTAATCAAACCCTAATCACCCATATTCTACCCTTAATCCCCCTACTAACCCACAAGGAGACTACTCACTCATAATCAAGAAGAAACAAACAACAATAAGAGAAAACAACATCACAACCCTAACATCCATTATCAAGAACAATATGAACAATAACAAGGAACACTAAGTAAAGATTCAAACTTGAATAAATAACAATAAACAAGAGAAAGGAAGATTATACCAACAACCAAATGATGAAAAGATGATAACTTGCATAAAAGAGAAACCCAAATCAACTCCAAGTTTGTCAAGCTTGGATGAATCTTCAAGTATTCCCTTAATCCAAGAACTAATTACAATGATTAACTAGAGATTAAAGAGAGATTAAAACTAATGTGAGGAACACTAATCTAGGGTTTGAATGCTTAATGGAGGCTTAAAAGAGTCTAGGGTATGATAGAGTAAGGTAAGGTGCATAAACAATACAAGAGGGAAGTATTTATAGGAGTACAAGAATGAAGGAGGAAGAAAAAATGATGCGCGGCTACAGCACGTTGGTCCCGACCGGGACGGGATCATCCCGACCGGGACGGGCTCACAGTGGCCTCTTAAAAAGTGCAGTTCATCCCGGACGGGGTGAGGCCATACCCATCGGGGATGAGTCTTGTAGGCTTCCAGTATGATCTTTAAGGTTCCTCCTTGCTTCACACGGACTTCTCATCGATTCTCGGGACTCGAGATCGGGTCCCGGAGGCTCGGGATTGGGTCCCAAGGTCTCGGGGTCGAATCCAAGGCATCGAGTGATCGTTCCTCCGCTTCGTTGGCTCCAAAAAGTGTATGTATAGAGTCGGAATCGCTCCAACTCTTCACGAATGGTCTCGGGAACCTGAAACGAGCTAGAGGAAGCATAAGTAGCCCATGAACCGCTCCCAAGGAGCGATTCCGCAAGGAAAACGGGACCAAAACACAGTAAAGTAGGCACTACAAACTACACTTATCAGTACCCTTGGAAGGGTTGCCTACGTATCCGCGTTTAGACGGAATCAAACCATGTTCGTAGTTCATAGTTGATGTGAGTGATTTTGCTTTAGACTCGTTATGCCAGTTATCGATGCGAATTATTTTAAGCGTTTTGCATGGGTTTTCACCCAAGTTAAAGAATTAAGGTGAAAGCGATCGGGTGTGACCCCTTGAAAGTGACAATTACCGAGATACCGCGTTTAGGTCAAGGCGACTGACTTGTATGGTTTTGGAATGTGGAGCTGGGTAGTAAGTGGTTTTGATGGATCAAAATCTGGAGTTGATTTTTGTAGAGTTAAGGCTATGAGGTTTCAGTTTCGTGATGTGATAGGAAAGGGGAAGCTGAGTAAAAATGACTCGGGCTTCAATCTGGCAGGACGTAAATTACGTGGGATCTGATTTCCATGTCTGGCTCTAATGGATGGGATTATCCTGTTGAGTTTGAATCCTCAAAATTCCGGACTGTCTTCCAACAAGTATCTCGGGAAGGTCTTAAGGGTTGTAATGTGGAAGGGTTGCCTACGTATCCGCGTTTAGACGGAATCAAACCATGTTCGTAGTTCATAGTAGATGTGAGTGATTTTGCTTTAGACTCGTTATGCCAGGTATCGATGCGAATTATTTTAAGCGTTTTGCATGGGTTTTCACCCAAGTTAAAGAATTAAGGTGAAAGCGATCGGGTGTGACCCCTTGAAAGTGACAATTACCGAGATACCGCGTTTAGGTCAAGGCGACTGACTTGTATGGTTTTGGAATATGGAGCTAGGTAGTAAGTGGTTTTGATGGATCAAAATCTGGAGTTGATTTTTGTAGAGTTAAGGCTATGAGGTTTCAGTTTCGTGATGTGATAGGAAAGGGGAAGCTGAGTAAAAATGACTCGGGCTTCAATCTGGCAGGACGTAAATTACGTGGGATCCGATTTCCATGTCTGGCTCTAATGGATGGGATTATCCTGTTGAGTTTGAATCCTCAAAATTCCGGACTGTCTCCTAACAAGTATCTCGGGAAGGTCTTAAGGGTTGTAATGTAGGGAGACTAATATTTGGTGCTAGTTGACTAGCCTGTTCATTTTTTACTCTTTGTTTGAACTTGTACTTGAAATTGGATTGGATGATTGGGATTTGGTTTTGACCATTGAGTTTGGTCTTGATCATTGAATTGGGCCGGTCTGGCTTGACCTTGTTTTTTCTGTTGGCTCCTTTTGACCATTTCAGACTTTTTGTCAAACTAGCACCTATGGTAGGAATTGGTCGGTCTTTATTTAGGGGATGTTTATTGTGGAAAATGAGTTTGCCTTCCGTCTTTGATCACAAGCTAAGAGACTATCTAGATTCGTCATAGGATTTAGTAATGCTCGTTCTAAGGGATAATTACGTGGCTTTCTATACCAGACAATGGAATAGTTAAAAAATAAAGAACACGAGATCTCGGTTCTGGTAATTCCTCGTTATTTTGAGGTATGTTTGATTGTTATCGATAAATGGCATAGTATCGAGTTTTAAGCGAGGAAGTGCATTATTTTAAATTAAGAGATTGTCGAGGCGCGTTGTAAAAAAGAGAAAAGTTTATTTCTTCATTGATAATAAGTGGGCTATGCGCTCGAGATATTGTTTTTGTGGAGGTGGAGGACAGGTCCCCTCACACCTCCTGACTCGATATGCAAAAAAAAAAGACATTTATTAGTATTTAAGTTTGGACCCTAAGACGAATTAGACTCTGACTCTGACACGGATTTACTCATCTTGGCGGGTGCCTGTGTGTTCTCGTAATCTGGATACGCCCCAAACTTTTCCTCTTGGATGAGGTAGCGGACCTGTTTCCGGAATTCATGGCATTCACTAATGTTATGCCTACGACCTTGGTGGTACCGACACCATTTGCTACCGTTCCAGTGTATTGGCCCCTACCGGAGGGCGGATCAGGCGTTGGAGCTAAGGGATATAGGAGCCCGTCGGCTGTTAACATTGTTAGGGCTTGGTCGTGGGATAACTCGAAGTGTTCAAGGAGTCGGAGACCTCCTTCCTTGGAATTGTCTGTGAGGAAGTGGGTAGGTCTTTTTGTCATTAGTGCGGTTTTCACGATTCCCGTATTTATTAACCCCTGTATTTTATCTTTTAGGAGTGCGCAGGACTCTGTGTCATGACCGTTACCCCTATGATAGTGACAGTATTTTTCTTTAGACCAATGGCGGGATCTGTGGTTTAATGGGGGGTCGGTCATTGGTCCTATAGGTCGTAGGAGGCGGAGGGATGTCAAACTTCGCAGTGCGGATGCGTAGCTAACACCGATTTGGGTATGTTTTTTCTTTGGCTCTACGGTTTTTGGTGTCCCTACATTACTTCCCCTAATGGACCCGTTGCATTCTGAGGTAGGAGGCTCAGGGATTTCCCCAAGTTTTTCCTCAATGCGGGCTATCCTGGCTTCAATTCTTAACAGTAGGGGGTGTATTTGTGAAACTAGGCGGGTTTGCCTCTCAATCGTCCCATATTCTGTGGGGTCAACGGGTTTGTGTTCTGTGTGGTTGTCGGGATCTTCCTTGATATTTGGGACATCCTCCTCTATAGGGTCGAGGTAAAAACAATTGATGGTGTCGTCAAAGACAGTGTGAACGCTAAAGGGGTTTGTGGTATTGTTTGGTTTCTCGGGTGGAGGGAGAGGAGTCATCCCATTTTCATTATGTCTTGTATGACATGTTTGAGTCGAAGGCAAAATTCGGTATCATGCCCATTGCCACGGTTGTAATGACAATATTTATTGGCATCCCACGACTTCCCTTTTCTGTCCGCGGATGGTTCTGGGGTAGGGCCTATGGGCTCGAGCTTCCCTTGCTCGGTTAGCCTTTTTAGAGTTTCGGCGTATGTGATGCCTAGTTTGGAGAATGTTCTAGGGGTGAAGTTTGTTCTTCCCCGGGTGGTTGGTTCGACTAGGTGTACTTCTTTGGTTTTGCTATTGTCGGGTGACCCGTAGGAGCGGGTTCTCGTGGATGTAGTTGGTCCTTGATAGCCCTTCCCTATTATTTTAGAGAACACTCCTTTCTTCATATCGTCTTCTAGGCTTATTCCTAGGGTAGACAGTTCCTTGAAGGAGTGGATATTTTGGTACTTAAGGTGAGAGGCGTAAGTGGGTCTGAGGTTATTGACAATTTCTCTACTAAGGTGGCCTCGTCGGGGCGGTTTACTAATTGGGTGCTGACTTTTCTCCACCTAGTCAGAAATTTAGAGAAGCCTTCTTTCTCATTTTAGTAAAGGACTTCGAGGCTTCGGATGGTGATTTGTGTTTCGGAGTTATCCGCGTATTGCTTTGCGAATTCTATGGAGATGTCATCCCAGGTGGATATCTTTTTGGGGTCAAGCGAGTAGAACCAATACCGTGGTGTGTCACCTAAAGAGGATGAGAATATTCTAGTGAAAAGACTAGGTTTGACTCCCTTAATGGCCATGTAATCCTTAAAGGCCCAGATGTGGTTGAGGGGGTCCTCAGTTCCTTTGAACTTGGGTATGTCGGCAAGGGAAAAGTTTTCTGGTAGTTGGTCGTTTACCATCTCGAACTTTTGGTGGTTTTCGAGGTGGACACTATTGCCTTGGTTTAGGCACATTTGGTTTTCAAAGAAATCTATGCGACTCATGGCAGACTGTTGGATGTCGTCTTGGGGTGGTGTAACAGGATCACTAGGGGTAATTCCGATGGGAACACTGTCTAAGGGTGTAGAGGTTAGAAGGACCTTGTTGAGGACCCGGTTATGGTGTTCATCATAGGCCTTATCTTTCAGGTAGTCTAGGCGGGACTCAATGCTGTTTACGGATGCGTTCATGGTAATGATGGTGGCCTGTAAGTCCCAGATCATATTGGTTAAGGTTGCTACGGTGTTATCCCTGGATTTTCCGGTGTCGTCCCACTATGGTTACTCTCGTCTATGCTTGAAACTCCTGACATGACTGCGGAAGGGGTGGTATTGATGAGAATGGATCTACCAGACGGCTTAAAGACTCAAGGAATGCTCGTAGGTGAGCGACATAGAAATGAGACCCTTTGATTTGCACGTGTTTTGCGGTCATCGAATTAGGGACTCGGGTTGATGGAGGGATTTGTCGTGGATCCCAACCATCAAATAATTAACCAACCGATCCTAGTGGGTAGCTAGGGTAAGTCGGGTCGAATTCCCGACAACGGCACCAAATTGATGGAGGGATTTGTCGTGGATCCCGCCACCAAATAAAAACCAACTAACCTAACTAGGATAGCTAGGGCAAGTCGGGTCGAATCCACAGGGACGGCAGGTCGGACTAAGGTGTGCTACGGTCTAGGACTAGGTTCGAGACGAGCTAATCTAAGGAGGGGGAGACTAGGACTAAGCTAGGTCTAAAGCAAGAAAACAATCAAAGGAAACGGGCTAGGATTAGGTCGGGGTCAAAGGGGTAACGGAATGGTCGAGGAAGAGCTAGAGTGAAGGAGGTAGTAGGGTAATCTAGGTATACTCCGGGCTCTCGCAACTTAGACTCACCTAGAGGTTCCACCTAAAACCCACCTTGGCGACACACATGACAAACGGGGTTACTAGCGTGATATCGGGGCCTAGGTCGCATCCGGGCTCTCGCAAATTAGACCGACCTAGGGGTCGTCCTCACCGGGCTCTCGCAACTTAGTGAGGGAACCAAACCCACAAACAAACTATCACCCACAAGAGAAAGTCAAGAAAAACAAGCATATGCATACAAGTCATTCAAGCATTTCAACAAACATGTGATATGCATCAAACCAAGAGGAAACCCAAATCTTCCACCAACATCTCCAACAATCCCTTAATCATCCATCAACACCCAAATCATCTTACTAACCCTAGCAACAATCTACTCAAACATATCTAATACTAAAACCAACATAAACAAGAAAAATCCAAACAAGAATCAAAACAAGCATAAACAAACTAGTGAAAAAGATGAACTAAGAACAATAAGATGAACAAAGATTGAAACTTGGATAAATAAACAAGATTAAGAGTAAAAAGGAAGAGAGGATTATACCATACTAGAAGATGAAAAGAAGAAGGAAACTTGCCTAAATGGAAGAACCCAAAACAAACATCCAAGGTTGTCAAGCTTGAATGGAGATCTAGAAGAATTCCCAAATTACAAGCATTAATCTATGATTAACGATAATCTAAAGACTAATCTACACTAATCTAATCTAATCTAACCTAAAGTAGCCTAGGGTTTAAGGAGAGGTGAAGAATATCCCATAGGAATACAAGAGGAGGGGTATTTATAGGGTTACAATGGAAATGAGGAGAAACAAAGTGACGCGGGCCTGTAACTGGGTCATCCCGGTCGGGATGAGTTGGTCCCGGTCGGGATGACGTGGTCCCGGTCGGGATGAGCTCATCCCGTTCGGGATGGACCCAAAACAGGAGCATCGCTTTTAGTGCACCTCATCCCGGACGGGTTGAGGTCATACCCGTCGGGGATGAGTCTTGTAGGCCTCCAATATGATCTTTAAGGTTCCTCCTTGCTTCACATGGGCTTCTCATCGATTCTCGGGACTCGGGATCGGGTCTCGGAGGCTCGGGATTGGGTCCCAAGGTCTCGGGGTCGAATCCAAGGCATCGAGTGATCGTTCCTTCACTTCGTTGGCTCTTAAAAGTGTATGTATTGAGTCGGAATTGCTCCAACTCTTCATGAATGGTCTCGGGAACCTGAAACGAACTAGAGGAAGCATAAGTAGCCCATAAATCGCTCCCAAGGAGAGATTCCACAAGGAAAATGGGACCAAAACACTACGAAATAGGCACTACAAACTACACTTATCAACTCCCCCACACTTAACCCTTACTACAAAATTTTTTCGAAATTTTTAGGGTTTTTTCAAATTTTTAGGGTTTTTAAAGATTTTTCGAAAAACTACAAAAATAAAGCTAACTATGCTAGAATATCACTCCCCCACACGTAAGCCAAAAAGAAAACACAAAAACACAAGACAAAGTCAAGTAAATAGGCAAACAACGTCTAAACTAGCACCGTCCCCGGCAACGGCGCCAAATTGATGGAAGGGATTTGTCGTGGATCCCCACCGATCAATAAAAAACCAACTAATCCTAACTGGGTAGACAGGGCAAGTCGGGTCGAATCCACGGAGACGGTAATGAGGTGTCTAGACCAAGGTCACCCAAGTACAAGACTAAGTCAACTAAGGAACAATGACTAACTAAGATGACGAATAAAACAAATAAGGAAAGAATAGGGTTAGGTCGGGTTCATAAGTGTAGTAGGATGGTTAGGAGATCGATGGTGCAAGGTTCACCTAGTTACTAAAGATGGTCCGCGCTCTCGCGTCAAGGCCAGAGTCGAGGTAGGTCCGGGCTCTCGCTACTTAGACCCTAGTCCACACTCTCGTCACTACGACTATTCTCAACATGATCACATATTAGACAAACAATGAGTAGAGGAAGACTAGCAAGATAAGTATTTGCAACTACAACTCTAACAAGCAATTCAACAATTACATGGTGTGCCCAACATGTGACTAGCAACAAAGGATCAACCTTTACCCTCAATCAAACCCTAATCATCCATAATCAACCCTTAATCACCCTACTAACCCTACAAAAAGTCTACTCACACATATATAAACAAATATTAACATAAACAAGAGAAATCAACACAAACAACAAAACATACATAAACAAACTAGTGTAAACTATGAACTATGAACAATACAATGGACAAAGATTAAAACTTGAATGAATAAACAAGATAAGAGTAAAGAAGAAGGAAGATTATACCTACTAACAAGAGGATGAAAGATTGAAACTTGTATTAATAAGAAAAACCCAAAACAATTTCCCAAGGTTGTCAATCTTGGTTGAATCTTCAAGAATTCCCTTAATACAAGACTAATTACTAAGATTAACGATAAACTAAGGACTAATCTACACTAATCTATGCTAATCTAACCTAAAGTAGTATAGGTTTTAGTGGGTAATGAAGAACATCAGCTAAGATTACAAGAGGGGGGGTATTTATAAGGTTACAAGAGCAAAGGAATTGAAAGGAAGTCACGCGGTGCTGTACTGGGCTCATCCCGGTCGGGATGGATGGTCCCATCCGGGATGGCTTCATGGTCCCGTCCAGGATGGTGATCCCGTCCGGGATGGCTCCATGGTCCCGTCCGGGATGGCTTCATCCCGTCCCGGTTGACTCAGCAGAAGAGCTTCTTTGTTTGCACTTCATCCCGGACGGGATGAGGTCATACCCGTCGGGGATGAGTCTTGTAGGCCTCCAATATGATCCTTTTGGTCCCTCCTTGCTTCACATGGACTTCTCATCGATTCTCGGGACTCGGGATCGGGTCTCGGAGGCTCGGGATTGGGTCCCAAGGTCTCGGGGTCGAATCCAAGGCATCGAGTGATCGTTCCTTCACTTCGTTGGCTCCAAAAAGTGTATGTATTGAGTCGGAATCGCTCAAACTCTTCACGAATGGTCTCGCGAACCTGAAATGAACTAGAGGAAGCATAAGTAGCCCATAAATCGCTCCCAAGGAGCGATTCCACAAGGAAAATGGGACCAAAACACTACGAAATAGCCACTACAAACTACACTTATCACGGGTCCTTTAGACTCTTGGTGTATTCGGCGTAGCACCTAATATACTTGTGTCTCTAGCACGAGACGATTTGACATAAATCTCGGGAGTGAGATTTATAGGAGAGGACTTCTCGAGACGAGATGACCCAAAATACAAGGACCTCGGGTGGAGGTGACCTTAGTAACTAACACAGACAGTTAATCACACGGTTGTACGACGTAAGGAATTGATCTCGATCCCGGCTTGGAATCAAAGAGTTTTGACGTTTTTGAAAATGGATGGGTTTGAGAGCAAACCCTTTTTTGAAAGTGAGAGTTTTTGTAAAATCGGTATTACGATGGTTTAGTGACATCGTTTGTGGTGTGTCAAAAGGTGTTGTTACGTGAGTGTCGAGGATTGGATGATAGCAAAAGTGTAAGTTGGGATTTTGCAAAAGAAGCGCGGTTTTGAAAAAATTATGAAGTTGCGTTCTTATTGAGACTACTATTAATTAATAGTTCGAAGTTCCTGGTGTAAATGGTGTTCGTGAAAGAACGTGGTGTCTGTGATGGTGTTTTGAAGGTGTGACCAAATTCTCATTACGGAGTTTAGGTGGTGATAGTGTTTTTAGAAAAACTTTTAAAACGTGTGACCGTATTTGTCGATTCCATTGATTGGAATTTCGACGGTGGTGGCGGTGTGTGGATGTTTTGTAACCGTTTTGGATTCCTTGACTTCATTAGTTGAAGTTTCAGTGTGTTAACGGTATGTGCTAAAAAATGTTTTGAAAAAAGTACCCGTTTTACTTGCCTTGGTGTCATTAGTTGGGATTTTGGTAATAGCAACAACATGTTTGTGAATGTTTTAAAAGCAAAATGTAACCGTAGAAGGCACTTCGATCCCATTAGTCGGGATTTTGGAAATAATAACGGTATGTCATTGTTGTTTGAAAATGACGAGGTTCATTTTGGCCAAAGTTATGGCGCTTACAAGTGTCTTTTTAAAGTGATGAGTGTAAAATTGGCCATGGTGACGGCGTTAAAAGTGCTTTTTGAAAATAATTCTAATTTGGCCGGAGCATCAGCGCTTAAAAGACGGTTTTGAAAAGAAGATGTCACTTTTTTGAAAACGGAGTTGGGTGCGGTTGAATATGTTGTCGTGGTTGAATCCGGATTTTAGTGCTTTATTCGGGTTGTCAAACACGCTACACATAACTAGGAATGCGTACACTCATGCAGGATGCAGACATGGGTAAGTTAGGGTAGGCTACCGCCCACGAACAGTCTTTGCTTAGGTGACGACAGGTCACCTGTGGAGGTGAGTGTCATACCGTCTACTCGGAACCACTCGTTTGATATATCCACGGAATGCGTGGCTAGCTTGGATGGCTGGAGCGTCAACCGAGAGTCTCTCTGCGTGTCCGAAAGGATCTTACCGCGAAGAGGTCGATTGGTCCTAATATCGGTTAGGGTGGGCTTTTTAGGGCCAAAACCTGTAGTGACCACAACAAGGAAGTAGGAAATGAGCTTGACCAACCTCGTTTGAGTTACACCATCACTGGAAACTTGTTTCCAAATCCCCAGCGGAGTCACCAAACTGTGGACGCTCCTCCGCACCGTCCGGCGCCCCACGCGCTAGCGCGGGACCTCCCAGTTTGGTCCGGCGGCCACCCACGCGGCCTCTCCCGGTCGGGGGTTGGGCCGGGGCGATGTTTCGGACCTCGATTCGGAAGACGATCCGGACTTGTACTAGACGGGTGCGGGCACCCGTGTTTCCATTTGGAATCGATCGAGTCGTGGTTGTAAATGTTTAAAGGCCAATATGTTTGGTAAGACGACCTTTTTAGTGAGCCGAATTCGTTGCCGATTTGTGGCGTCGCCACCAAGTCAATTATGGGGACACGGAAACCGTTCAAGTCAACCTTAATCCTTAGCCGGCTCAAAGCTGAGTGACACGGGACCTAAAGATAAAGACTTGTACCCTTATGCACTCCATGCCTGGAATGACTCTCATTGTCAATGGTTTCGGACATCCGGAAACCGTCAATTCTGAGTAAGGGGTGAGGGTACGTACTGAGAAGCCAACGTCCGCTAGACGCCGACACCCAATCCCGCCCGCACATAGCGGCCTCTACTAATCAATCGGTGGGTTGACAACTTTGTTCCTTAATTGTGGCGGAAGTACGATGACATTCGTTGTTTTAACCCTATGCCTTAGCTATGTCGGTTGTTTAAGGACAAGTAAGCTTATTGTCGTCGGAGTAGTTGTGTTTACATTCTTTGCGTGCGATTTCACTGACAAGCAAGCCATGAAAAGGTGCACGTAGGAGAGTAGAGAGTACAAAGTATTATACGTATTAGCAAATCGGTGGGCTGACAACTTTGTTCCTTAATTGTGGCGGGAGTACGATGACATTCGTTGTTTTAACCCTATGCCTTAGCTATGTCGGTTGTTTAAGGACAAGTAAGCTTATTGTCGTCGGAGTATTTGTGTTTAAATTCTTTGCATGCGATTTCACGTGACAAGCAAGTCCTGAAAAGGTGCACGTAGGAGAGTAGAGAGTACAAAGTATTATACGTATTAGCAAATCGGATTTAATGTGATAATACGGATATTAGTCATTCTCGTGGTATGCCTTACCTGGTATTCTGCTTAAGATGTGCCGGCTCGATATTAATAGGGATGCATCGAACAATGTGTGGTGAGCACCGGGACTAATATGGAACCCGACCATCGCTTTGTTCAGTTTTATTTTGTTTACATTTTGAATTCCGTGTTAGGTGATTTAGCATACGATTATAAGGTTATAAAAGCGGTAAATGCAAAATGTAAGTAAATCACATAATGAGGAGTTGCACCCTCGGAGTGTACACTAAAAGAGACACGATGCGTAGATGGTTGAGAACGGATCTCAGAACTACTCGTGATTAGTTAAGGTGTTTTATTGCTTATGGTTGAAGTTGGGGACGACATTATGTGTTTTAGGACGTGTCATGGACCTAGTGTCCATGTTTGACATTATCGAAGTGCATATTGAAAGTACAAAAAAGAAATGTTTTGTTTAGACGGCAACCTAGTGACGATTTGACTTCAAGATGGATCCTCCTAGCTTATCCTTTGATGAATTCGACAGCGCTTCGCTACTACAGCTGGTTCTGCGGTGAATCTGGCAGAGCTTCGCTGCTGTACTCGAAGGTGGCTCGTCCAACGCGGGTGCTCCTCGGTTCAAGTGGGGTGCTCGAGAGGAGGAGTAGCGTCGATTCGCTACTTAGTGTCGGAGTGCGACCTAAGTTAGAGAAGAAGAGGTGGAGAGCGAATCGTGAGAGAAGTAGTTCACGAATACGTTGTGGTGTGTTCGAAATGAATGAAGTGAGGGGGTATTTATAGTTACTCGCACAGTTCAAATCGACCTTTACGACGCCTGAGTTCCGGCGCACCAGAACTCAATTGCCTGGGGTCTTGCGCATGAAGACTGAGACGCCTGGTGTGAGGCACTTTGATTTTTTAAGATCCGATTTTGAAACTTTTCAAAACGGAGAAGATGCGTATCTTTGCATTGCTTGGGGGTTAAGGGTTCCCGTTAACCCTAGCGCGTCGAGCGCCGGGTGGACCTCGGGCGTGTGTCTCGAGGTTTTCTCGGCCGACGCTTGACTCGGGTTTGACTTTGTATATTTCGGGATCGATTCGGGGTCCCGGTGTCGGAATTGACTCTAATTAGTGTGACGCTACCGTAATGACACGACTAAGGCTGCCTTGATGTCAAATTAATTTTTCCGGGTAATTTTTTGATTCGTTCTATAGAAAAACTATATAAAACATCGTAATTTTATGTCGCGTTGCAGTCCAATCATCATCGGGTGTTTGTTGGGCACCTCTGCAGCCACCAGGACAAAATCTTGGTGTCTGCACATCCAAATTATGTCAGAGTAATAAAGTACTCCAATATGGAAGGTAAAAGAAGATGTTTCTTTTAAACAAACCATATTTTTAACATCTTTAGATCCTTGAACTCTTGATCGGTGCCATCAATAGTAGATGGGAACTCTGAAATCACCTCACATATCTGTGGACGTCTGTCTGCACCGCCCATCGCCCCGCGCGCGCCCGTGAGCGACTAACCAGGTTTTGATCGCGGCGGCCACCCACGCGGCGTCCTCTTGATCGGGGGCCGGTCTGATCTCGCGTTCAGGGCGATGTGTCGGACCTCGATTCGGATTTGTGGAGTTGCCACCGAGCCAATTATGGGGAAACGAAAATTGTTCAAGTCAACTTTGATCCTTAGCCGGCTCAAGCTGAGTGGCACGGGACCTAAAGATAAAGACTTGTGCCCTTAAGCACTCCATGCTAGGAATGACTCTCATTGCCAATGGTTTCGGACATCCAAAAACCATCGATTCTGAGTAAGGGGTGGGGGTACGTATTGGGAAGCCAACGCCTGTTAGACATCGACACTCAATCCCGCCCGCACATAGAGGCCTGTACTAATCAATCGGTGGGCTGATAACTTCGTTCCTTTGTTGTGGCGAAAGTACGGTAACATCCATTGTTTTAACCCTATACCTTTTGCTATGTCGGTTGTTTTAGGACAAGTAAGTTTCGTCGTCGAAGTAGTGGTGTTTACATTCTTTGCATGCGATTTCACGTGACAAGCTGGCCATGAAAACATGCACGTAGGAGAGTAGAGAGTACTAGTATTATACGTATTAGCAAATCAGTTTTAACGCGATAATGCGGATATTAGTCATTCTCGTGATATACCTTACCCGGTATTCTGCTTAAGATGCGTCGGTTCGGTATTAATAAGGATGCGACGAACCACGTAAGGTGAGCACCGAGACTAATACGGAACCCGACCATCGCTTTGTTCAATTTTATCTTGTTTAAGTTTTGATTTCCGTGTTAGGTGATTTAGCATGCGAATATAAGGTCATAAAAGCAATAAATCATACGAAAACTGTATATGGGAAATGTAAGTAAATCACATAGTGATGAGTTGCACCCTCGGAGTATACGCTAAACGGGACACGATGCATAGATAGTTAAGAACGGATATCGAACCTTCTCGGGTCGATTTAGAGTGTTTTAGTGTTTATAGTTGAAGTTGGGACGTTATGTGTCAAAGTACGTGTTATGGACCTAGTGTCCACGTCTGACATTACCGTAGTGAATATTAAAAGTACATAAATGTAAAGTTTTGTTTAGATGACAACCTAGTGACGATTCGACTTTGAAAGGTGGATCCTCCTAGCTCGCCTGGTGATTTCAGTAGAGTTCTGTTACCGTTGGCACTTCCTACGGCTAATCAGGCAGAACTTCGTTACTATTTGTTGGTTCTGCGGCTCAACCGGCAGAACTCCGTCGCTAGACGCGAAGTAGCTAGTCGAATACAAGCACCTCGGGATCGAGTAGAGTGCTCAAAGGTGAGGAGTAGCTTTGATTTCACTTATCAGAACTACGATCGAGTGGATCGTTTGCCTCGGGTGTCGGAGTGCGAGCCCTTAGCGAGAAACTCTTAACGAGTGAAGAGAGAAGAGAGAATATATGTTGTGTGTCAAATGAAGGGGGTGGAGGTAGGGGTGAGCAGAAAAATCCGATACGGTTTTATTATCAGTGTACGATACGGTATACGGTTGCAATTATACGAATTTCCGTATATCCGATACGAATATCTGGATATACGATACGGTTTTCCTTAAAACCGTAGCGGATACATATTGGCAAAAATTGAAACCGGATATCCGGTTTCCGACCCGGTTGTATAAAAATTTTTTTTTAAAATATATCCTAATATGAATTATACAAAAAGAATTTAGAACTCACAAACTATTCTCAAAGATAAAAAAACAAAGGTATTTATGGATTTATGATATTATCGAATGAACCGTACTATTTTTCTTCAATAGTGGTACCGTAAGACATATGTACCATATTTTTTTTTGAGTTTTTTTTAATGTTTTTTTCTTGTATTAATTTATATAAAACGTAACGTTACTTAAAAATCAATTAACTACTCTTAATTAAAAATAAAAAATTGTTTTAAAAAAAAGAAAAATAGAAGAAAATATAAAACCGGATACCGGATATCCGAAAACCGGACATTCGAAAAAACCGGATATCCGGTATCCGGATATACGGTAAAAAGCGGATCCGATACGGATCGGAAAATTTGAGATTTTTAAAACCGGATATCCGATCCGGTTTACAAAATCGAATCGGATATCCGGTTTAAAAAACCGGATCGGATATCCGGTTTTGCTCACCTCTAGGTGAAGGGGGGTATTTACAGTTGTTTTCGACTCTCGTCACCCGGATGGATTCCTGAGTTTAGGCGCACCAGAACTTAGGCGCCTGGGTTTAGGCGTATGAAGACTCAGGCGCGCAAGGTGAGGCGCACGGGATTTTGAAGATACTATTTTGATACTTTCCAAAACCGAGAGTGGTACGTATTATACGTGACTTGGGGATTAAGCTTCCCTCCTCTTGACCTAGCGCCGTTGCGCCGAGTGGGCCTCAGGTGCGCATCCCGAGGTTCGCTTGGCGCGGTGTCAGAATTGACTTTAATTAGTGTCCATGCGACCGTAATGACACAACTAAGGCTGCCTCCATGTTAATTTAATTTTTACGAGTAATTATTTGATCCGTTCTATAAAAAAACTATCTAAAACATCGCAATATCGCGTCGCGTTGCAGTCCAATCATCATCGCGTGTTTTTTGGGCACTTCTGCAACCACCAGGTCCAAATCTGGGTGTCTACAGAAGCCCCCACTTTAACTGAGGCTTGGACAAGGTGAAAGTCAAATTATAGCCACCCAGGTCAATAGAGGATTACGACCTGGTAGTTGTCCGGTCAGGTCGTTTTAAGTCTGCTGGACTACGTGTTGAGGCTCGTCAGCCAGAACTTAGAAATCATACCTGACGTCCTTGCCTGTGGTCACCCATCGGGGCCTGGGCCCGTGTTTGCCATCTCGTTCTAGGTTCTTCATTTTCGTGCGCTTCGCCTTTCCGGATGCTCAAGAATTCGTTTGAGTTTGGATTACCTTTTGAGTATGTGTGATACGTCAAGCGTGAATGTGGTAGAAAAGAATGTTCGTATGTGTCAGCTTTCATTTGAACAATTGCCTTTGGGATGCCTATGACCCCTTGAGCTTGATAAAATAAAATGCCTTTGGGATGCTTATGACCCCTCGGGCTCGAGAATAAAATTAAATGTTCGAGTGTGTGTCAGTATCCACTCGAACGATTGCCTTCGGGATGCCTATGACCCCTCGGATAAAATACGTTTGGGCGTGTCAGTATCCGCTCAACCTTAAATTTCTGTTTGCTGTTGCCTTCAGGATAACCAAGACCCGTTAGGCTAAATATGTCTCAGCGTGTCAGTATCCGCTCAGACTTAAATCGTTGTTGCCTTCAGGATAACTAAGACCCGTTAGGCTAAAATTATGTCTGAGCGTGTCAGTATCCGCTCAAACTGAAATTGTTATTGCCTTTAGAGTAACTAAGACCCGTTAGGCTGAAATATGTCTGGGCGTGTCAGTATCCGCTCAGACTTAAATTGTTGTTGCCTTCAGGATAACTAAGACCCGTTAGGCTAAAGTACGTATGAGCGCCCGCTCAAACTCAAATTGTTGTTGCCTTCAGGATAACTAAGACCCGTTAGCTGAAATACGTTTGAGCGTCTCAGTATCCGCTCAAACTTAAATTGCTGTGCAGGTATAAGACTCCAAAATGTTCGAACGTGTCAGTATCCGTTTGAACTTAAATTTCTCTGGAGGTATAGGACTCCAAAATGTTCAAACGTGTCAGTATCCGTTCGAACTTAAATTGCCGTGGAGGTATAAGACTCCAAAATGTTCGAACGTGTCAGTATCCACTCGAACATAAATTGTTGTGGAGGTATAAGACTCCAAAAATGTTCAAACGTGTCAATATCCGCTCGAACTTAATTTGCCCTCTGGATAACTAAGACCCGTTGGGCTCGAAGACGTTTGCTGGCGTTCATTTATTTTAGTTAAATGTGTTTTACTTTACGGTCTTGTCTTATTTTGTTCGGATTTTCTTCACTTTGTTCTGATTTGTTATGTGCTTGGATTTGTTCGGAATTTGTTCAGATTGGCTTTGTATTGTTCGTTTTATCACGCGTTCGAGCGTGAGCTTTCTTGTTAGTCGTGGTTCCTATGCTTGTCTTGTTATTGTTCCTTGTTCGGGGTTGGTTCATAGGCGTGCTTTACCGGTATCGACTAGTAACTGCTTTGTCGTTGTTTATTTGCTTGATTTAAGGGTGCGTGTTTTGCGTATATTGGATATTAGGCCTCGTTTATTCTTGTTTTCAGTCTTGTGCCGGGTTAGTTGGACGCGCATTCTTCTGCGCCCCAATTCACAGGCGCTTAGCCCCCAGCGGTCCAGATTTTGGACGCGTGACCTGAGGCGCCCGGTATTTTGTGGGTGGGGTTTGCTTAATTCTGCGAAAATTGGGCGAATTGGTTTATTTGTCCCAAAACTCGAACGCGCGCCCCCTTTGGCCTCAACCTTGCTTTCTTGGCTTTTCTAACCGATTTCCGTCTCGATTTTAACAATACATGAAAATGTTGACTCCGGGTAAGTGTTCTTTACTCGTCTATTATCGATTTTGCTTAATTTGGTTGATTGTGGGTCGATTTTGTTTGAAACCCTCGAAAATCAATTTGGGTATTTTGAATGTGCTAAGTTTTGATGCCTGTGCTTAATTCCATTGTTAAATTAAGGTTGAATAGAGCTTTTTAGTGTAGTTATAAGCTTGATAGGATACTTTGAGGTACGACAATGGCCTCCTATGGAGATAAATTCAAAATATTAGGGTTAGGGACCATTTTCTTGGTTATTCCCGTACTTGCCCTACGTAATCTCGTTCAATTAGTGTTTGTGATGATGTGGGTGACTCCTTTTTCGATTTTTGTGAGTTAGGATGCCTTTTAGGGAACTCCATGAGGTTTTATGTGTCTTACGACGACGGACCAAAAGGCGTCATAATGATGTCGAATTTTCCCAAAACCACTTTCAATGTGATCGGGGTCAAAAACAGGTGTTGGGCCTTTCGGAATTTTGATACCTCTATCCGAAATTTTGACCTTATTTTGACCTGTCTAAGCCATTTTAGCTTGACTTGAGGCATGGATTTTTGTATTTGGCTTGGTTTTGCAGCTAGAGGTGATACCGAGCATCCCGAGGAAGCTTCTATGGCTGGTACTAGTGGCGAGGCCGCCGAGACGAGCTCACTGACTCCCCGTGGGATTCGTAGAAGACGACGAAGTGTTCCATCGCAGCGTCGTGATCCAGAGGCCACAAATGAGGCCGACTTTGATAGGGTAAGGAAGCGTAGGCTTCCGGAGACGATTGCAAGGAGGGTTCATGTACCGGTTTCCGTACCAAAGAACGAGGAGATCGTCTACGAGGACCCTGAGTGGGCCCGGAATTGGGACGACCACCAGTTGCTGTTTCGTCCCGACTTGCACGTTTCTCACCGCATTGTTCAGGGTCTGGTGAGTATCTCGACTCATGCTTACCAGTTTTAGGTTTTGAATTTTGGTTTTGGTTGGGTTTGGTTTGTTTTGTTTCTACTTGCATTGCTTCGGTTTGCAGCCCCCAGGTTCGATGAGGACCTTTTCGGGTTTTACGACATGCCTTGAGATTTATTCTCAAAAACTGACCCCCGCGGCAAAGGGGATTATCGCGAGGACCGCTCTGGGTCTCGTGGTCGAGCAATGGGTTAGGTTGGTGGGTTGCAAGACCAAGTGCAACCTCATGGTGATTAGAGCGATGGTGGATCGCTTTCACGACACTAGCTCGACCTTCCATGTGTCTTTTGGGGAGGTCGGGATGACTTTAGCGGACTTCGGGGTTATTATGGGTTTACCCTGGGGTCCTGAGAGGATTAGGTGGGCTGCCGAGGGCCTTGGGTTAGATAGTGATGAGGTCCGGGGCTTCATCGGGGATTGTTTGGAGCATGAGGCATACAGTACACCCTTTTGTTTAGAATGAGGCAAGTTGCATTCATGCTTTTGTTTAGGCATAAGCCTCGTCTAGCACGTCTATACATTGTTTGGAGCATGATGCTTTTGTTTGGAGCATGTCTAGCATAAGCCTTGTCCGCTAGAATGAGACGTTGGCTCATTCTAAACATGTGTAGTATGTCTAGCATGGGCCTCATTCATGTCTTGACAAGTTGCCTCATTCCATAAAGCTCCACCCGAGCATACACCATCAAAAAACATCCTCCAAACTCCACAAAAAGGGAAAAAGGAGAAAGAAGTGAAAGGATATTACCGGATGTCTTGACCTTCCCAAAACTTATCGACGATCACGCAACCTACAAGGAAAATCGGGGGAGCAAAACACACAACACAACAAATATAAGACACAAAGACTCGAAAGAAAAAGACATAAAAGTAAATCTTTTTGGTTTTTTACGAAATGTTTCAAATTTTTAGGGATTTTTAAGATTTTTCGAAAAACTACAAAAATAAAACTAATCTAGACTACGATATCGCTCCCCCACACTTAAACTGAGCAATGTCCTCATGCTCGATCGGTAGTGTGTGCAAGACACTAAAAAAGAAAAGAAAAAGGGAAAAGAAAACTAAAAAAGATAAAAGAAAGTGAAGAAAGTGTGGAATGTGTCCGGCCGGGGTGTAATCAAGTCACCAAGGGCCGAGACAAGAAAAGATATGGATAGGGGAAGAAATAAAAAGAAGAAAATAAAAGGAAACGGGAAAGGAGGGCTAGGTGTAATCAAGTCACCTAGCCCTGATTCCGCCCGAATCCGACTAAATTCTACCAAAATAAGGAAAAAGTGAAAAGACTTACAAATCCTAGAAACCAAACTATCCAATCATACAAAT
This sequence comes from Agrostemma githago, assembly GCA_958450325.1. NCBI lineage: Eukaryota > Viridiplantae > Streptophyta > Magnoliopsida > Caryophyllales > Caryophyllaceae > Agrostemma > Agrostemma githago. Next base: position 16,518,294 of record OY288239.1, on the reverse strand, counting down.
ACAAATACAAAAACTCAAAAGAAAAGGAAAAAGATATTTACAACATGGTACTCTCACCATCTACGCCTCCATAGCCATCAAGAGCTCAGAGGAGTAAGTCAAATGCTCTTGCAACATCTTCATTAAGGCTTATGTGGCCGAGCCAAGCTACTTTCAAGAACTTCCAAGTCAGAGGCAAGAAGCAATCATCTAATCCATTATGCTCGGGGTTCTCGTGATCTTCCGGGTCTTTCCAACCAACATAGCAACGACTCTTATGACCATCCGGTGGGTATAGTGGTCTAAAGTCATGCTCGGCGTTATGATTCAGGAGATCACACCCTAAGGGCGTTGCTTCTTCTACGGGGTCAAGAGTGAAATTCTTTTTCTCCGCCGCCCGACAAGGATCTACTTCATCAACCATTTCACAAGACAAGGGACTTGAAATCAAGTGCGGTAAAGGAGGTGAAGGCATCAAGTTTTCTTCTTCGGAGGCTTTAGGGGAGACCTCATCGTTGTCCTTACTAGAATTCTCACCATGAACAAACTCAAGGACTTTGATGGCGGCCTCAATTTCGTCGACGGTTTGGTCTAACATAGCATCTCCAAATCCCCTAATCGGCTCCTCCAATTTTCCATTCAAGGCAAGTTCTAAGGCATTTATCTCTTTCTCCCAAGTATTACCTTCCTTTTCACTCACCTTGTCTAGTTGGCCTAGAGGAGTCTTCTCGTCACTTGGCTTTGGATTGTCAAGATCCGGTTCATCACGAAGAAAATCATACAAATCCAATTTAATAGCCAATACATTGGCTCCCCAAGAGTTACCTTGAGAATCATGTTCAATTTTCTCATCATTGTGGACCCTTGAAGCTTCAACTTCCTCTATTATTCCCATAGCTTCACCATCCAAGAAACTCTCAATAATGATCCCTTGGTTGACCCTCTCTTCTTCATTCGTGGCTTCATAATCGGGTTGATTTTCCTTGTGGATACAACCGATCTTCTTGCCCAAATGAACCTTCCCCAACAAGTTGTGGAGCTCGAGTGGCCAACATCGTGCAACGAGCCATGAGTGCATTGATTCGAGCATCTTGCACCTCTTTTTGGGCCTTGAACTCCTCTTTATCCCTTTGCATTTGAATCATTATCTCTTGTTGACTCTTTTGCAATTGAATCATCATCTCTTGTTGACTCTTTTGCATTTGAATCATCATTTGACAAAGCTCAAAGTTGGGGATTTTTGGTTGTGGGTTATGTGAGGGTATTTGGTAGTTGTTAGGATGTTGGAATGATCCTTGAAAACTTTCATGGTAGCCATATGAAGGGGGTTCATAAGATTGTTGATAAAATTGGTATGGTTGGTAAAGTTGTGGGTCTTGGCAATTTGCCCCATGATTGTCCCATGACGATTGATGGTAGCTTCGATGCGCCATTGACATAACGTTGCTTTGATACATTGGATGAACTAGAAGCACATGAGCAAATGTTAGTAGCCTAGTGCTTTTGAGGCACTAGGAAGAGAGAAATAAGCACACAATGGAAGACCGGAGATACACAAGGAGAAGAAAACACAAAAATCAAGAACAAAGTCTAAAACTAAGCACACAAAAGTCTAAACTACGCCCTCCCCGGCAACGACGCCAATTTGACGGCAGGATTTGCTGTGGATCCCACCGATCAAAATAAACAAACTAACCTAGGCTTGGTAGCAAGGGTAAGTCGGGTCGAAATCCTCAGGGACGGAAAATGGGTTTAGACTAAGGTGAGCTACTATTCTAGACTAGGTTCGAGACAAACTAAACTAAGGTGATGGCTAAGATTGACTAAAGACTAAGCTAAACAAGTAACTAATGATAAATGAAAGAAAATAAATCAATAAGAAGAAACTAGGGCTAGGTCGGGTTCATGGATGCCAAGGAGATCAAAAGAAGGAAACGGGGGTTACTAGCATGCTTTCGTAGCCTTGGTTACGATCGGGCTCTCGCTACTTAAACGGCCTAGGGGTCATCCTCACCACACTCTCGCTACTAATGAGGGAACCAAACCTACCAACCAAACAAACACATACGAGAGAAGAGGCAAGAAAAACAAGGAATGATCATCTCAGGTCTCACAAACATTTCATCAAACATGTAGAGTGCAAGGTAAATAGGAAACAACAAAAACAACAACTAGCACCACCCATCTCACCCTAATTACACCCAATCCCCCTACTAACCCTAGGGGATAACTACTCACACATATGTAAACTAAGACTAACACAAACAAGAGAAATCAACACTAGAACAAAAACATTCATAATGAAAAACAAGGATAAACAACAAACAAGATATAAAGATGAAAACTTGAATAACAATAAAGATTAAGAGTAAAGGGATGAGAAAGATTATACCCAACTACAGAGGAGATGAAAAGATGAAAACTTACATAGAAGAAAATCCAAATACATCCACCAAGGTTGTAAAGCTTGATAGATTCTTCAAGAGATCCAATATTACAAGAGTAATTAACTAGATTAAGGAGTAATTAAGGACTAATCTACACTAATCTAAGCTAATCTAACCTAAAGTAGTCTAGGGTTTAGTGGGTAATGTAGAGTAATGAATAATGTTCTCTAAAATAATACAAGATGGGGGTATATATAGGGTTACAAGAATAAGGGAGGCGGAAAAATTAAACACGGCCTGAACTGGGCCCTTCCCGGCCGAGAAGGAAGTGATCCCGGTCGGGATGATGCATAACACCGGGCGGTGTTATGCATAATACCGGGCGGTATTATGCTCTTCCTGGTCGGAAAGGGATTGATCTTGACCGGGAAGAAGTGGTCCCGACCGGGAATGTCATAATCCCGGCCGGGATCACCCTCCAGTAACCCTATTCTTCTTTGCACTTCATCCCGATCGTGATGGATGTGTTCCCGACTGGGATGGGTCCTTGTAGGCTTCAAATATGGTCACATAGGTCCCTACTTGCTCCTCTTAGCTTCTTATCGACTCTCGGTGCTCGGGAATGGATCCCAAGGGACTCAGGATCGAGTCTAAGCCACCGAGTCATCGTCGCTTCTATTCGTTGGCTCCAAATGCGTCGGAAACGAGTTGGAATCGCTCCATTTCTCCATGATAGGCCTTTGGAACTTAAAACAAGCTAGAAGAAGCGTAAGTAGCCCCAAAACCGCTCCAAAGAGCGATTCCACAAGAGAAATCGGGACCAAACACAAGAAAAAGCACTACAAAACACACTTATCAACTCCCCCACACTTAACCCTTACTTGCCCTCAAGTAAGCACGAATTAACTACTAAACTAATAAAAACTAAAATACTAGCCGAGCGGGTATTAGCGCACCCTACGCTCTTTCAACTCACGCGAGAACACTTAGAGGAAAAGTGACAAACAAACAAACAAACAAACAATCAAACGGGTACATCCAAGAAGAAACAAATACCGCTTCTAGCATGCGCTTATATTGTCATAAAAGCAATAAATCAAATGAGAGTTGTAAATGTGAACGTAAGTAAATCACGTAGTGAGGAGTTTCACCCTCGGAGTATACGCTAAACGGGACACGATGCATAGATAGTTGAGAACGGATCTCGGAACTGCTTGGATCTATTTAGGGTATTTTAGTGTTTATGGTTGAAGTTGGGACGTTACGTATGTTTATACCGTGCCACGGAACTAGCGTCCATGTTTGACATTATCGTAGTGCATAATAGAAAGTACAGAAATGTAAAGTTTTGTTAAGATGACAACCTAGTGCCGGTTCGACTTTGAGGGCGGATCCACCTAACTTGCCTTGAGGTGATTTCAGTACAGTTTCATTACCACGGCTGGTTCTGCGGTTAATCCGGCAGAGCTTCCGCTACTAGACTCGGGGTAGCTAGTGGAACACAGGCACCTTGAGATCGAGTGGAGTGTTCAAAAGTGAGGAGTGTTGTTGATTCACTTATCGGAACTACGATCGAGTGGATCGTTGGCTTGGGTGTCAGAGTGCGAGCCCAAGTTAGAAGAAACTCGTAAAGAGTAAGAGGGAGAAGAGAAGAAGAAGTGTTGTGTGTCAAATGAATGAAGTTGGCGGGTATATTTATAGGTGCTCGCGCGGTTCACATCGCCCAGATGGACGCCTGAATCCAGGCGCACCAAAACTCAGGTGCCTGGGGTCGTGCGCACAAGGAATGAGATGCCCGGGGTGAGACGCCTTGGATTTTGAAGATACTATTTCGAAACTTTCCAAAACCGAGAAGATGCGTATAATATCATAGCTTGGGAATTAAGTCTCCTCCTTTACCCTAGCACGCCGTTGCGCCGAGTGGGCTTCGGGTGTGCATCCCGAGGTTCGCTCGGCCCAATGTGCTGACTCGAGTTTGACTTTGCGTATTACGGGACCAATTCGGAGTCCTGGCGTCGGAATTGACTCTAATTAGTGTCGACGCGATAGTAATGACATGACTAAGCCTGCCTTGATGTCAAATTAATTATTTTTCCGAGTAATTATTTGATCTGTTCTATAGAAAAACTATCTAAAACTTCGTAATCTCGCGTCGCATTGTAGTCTGATCATCATCGGGTGTTTGTCGGGTACCTCTGCAGCCACCAGTTCCAAATCTGGGTGTCTACAGAAGTCCCCTCTTTAACTGAGGCTTGGAAAAGGTGAAAGTCAAAGTATAGCCGCTCAAGTCAATCGAGGATTACGACCTGGTGGCTATCCGGTCGGGTCATTTTAAGTCCGTTGGACTACGTATTTGAGGCTCGTCAGCTAAGGCTTAGAAATCATACCTGACATCCTCGCCTGCGGTTGCTTATTGGAGCTCGGGTCCGGGTTTGATAGCTTGTCTTGGGTTTGTTGCTTTGGTAGTTTTGGTTTTTTGACACGGGTCTTCTGCTTAATTCTTTATTGGTGTCTTAATTCTGGTTTTATATCCTTGGCGGATTGTTGTGTTGATTTCGATTTTGCATTAGGTTCGGGGGGTGGGGGGGGGGGGGGCGTGAATTGAATTACTTAAGGACTCATTTCGGGTTGATTTGATTGTTCTGAGTGCTACCAGGGACTCATTTAAAATTGAATTAATTGACTGCTACTTGGGGCTCATTGACATGACTTGTCTTGAATTGGATTGGATTGAGTGCTACTAGGGGACTCATCCAAAATTGGATTTTGAGCGCTACCAGGGGCTCATTGACTTAAATTGATTTGGATTGAGTGATACTAGGGACTCATCCAAAAAAGGATTTTGAGCACTGCAGGGGCTCATTGACTTGACTTGAATTGAATTGGATTGGATTTGGTTGTGTGCTACTAGAGACTCATCCAAAATTGGATTTTGAGTGCTACCAGGGGCTCATTGACTTGAATTGAATTAGATTGAGTGCTACTAGGGACTCATCCAAAATTGGTTTTGAGCGCTACAAGGGGCTCGTTGAATTAAACTGAGTGAATGCATCAGCACATAATAGGAACAAGTACGGAAAAATGGGATTTCTTTGCCGCAACCCACGAGTAGGTTTCACCGGACCATGAAGACGCCCATTCACCCGGAAAAGGTGGGAAACCGTGGTCACGCACTACATAATTCTTCCACGCCACTGGGCCGAGAAGCCAATACGTGCCATAACCGCCTCAAGGAATCCCCATTCGACCCGATCATACGCTTTACTCATATCCAATTTAAGTGCCACCGTACCATTCTTGCCTTCCCCACCCCGTTTCAGAGCGTGAAAAGTTTCAAAGGCAATTAAAGCGTTGTCCATTATCAGCCTACCCGTGGCGAAAATGCTCTGATTCTCGGTAACAAGTCCATCCAGGAAAGGCTTTAACCTATTAGCGAGCAATTTAGACACCACCTTATATACAACATTGCACAAGCTTATCAGACGAAACTCCGTCATATTCCGAAGGGCCCCATATTTGGGAATATGAACTACCATAGTGGTATATAACTCATTAAGATCCACCAGCCCGTTTCACCATTTTTTGATAAAAATACGGACATCATGACCAACCACCTCCCAATAGTTTTGAAAAAATTACGCACTTATACCATCCAGTTTGGGTGCTTTATTTGGGTGCATCTAGAAGAAGGCCTAACGTATCTCCTCATCTGTCACTTGCAAGTCCAAAGCATAATTCATCTTTGCTATCACCAATATTGGAATTCCATCAAGGGCTTTGTCCATAGAACTCGGACAGCACGTGGCAAATAATTCTGAAAAATACGACATAACCACCCAATGAAAAAGTACTATATTGAGGGGCTACGGTGACAGATATTGAAAAATAGAAATAAATTGTTAAGAGGTGAGTAACGGACGTTTGGAAGAGGGCCTTAAAACTCCCCTCAGATAGTTGAATTCATTGATGCTTCAAAGTTCAAACAGAGTAAAGTTTAGGTCCGCTGTTAGACCATCAGCAATGGTTGAAAAATTCAAATTTGAAATGATAAATTTAGAGAGAATGATGAAATAGAAGATGAAAATGTTGTTTTAATGGTTGAAAATATAGAAGATGAATTGTAATCTTTTTGAGATTTCAAGATGTGGAAATCTTGAAATTTAAGAGAGAGGGAGGGGTGGCAAGTGAATGAGTTGTTTTTGGTCAGAAAGGACGTCAAAATGTTGATGGCCCTTTAATTTTGTTTGTTTTATTAATTTCTTTCGGTTCCAACATCCATATTTGCTCTTTCTCGACGACTTATTTCCGAACTTACAAATTTTTTTGTAACTTCTTTTATTAAAAAGACATCATTTACCCGAGCCGTACTTTTATCTTTAGATTAACAATGTAAATTACATATTTTGTTATTGGTAGACGATGACCCTACCCGCCCGAAATCTGACCCCTTTGTACCCGAAAAAGTGGTAATTTGAAACAGACTATACCCAACCTCATTGTGAATCGACCCAAATCGGACCTAAATTGCCCGATACTTTCGGCCCGAATACAATATTGACTCTTTCTCGAGGATTATATTTCCGAACGTATAATTTCTCATTCAACTTTTTACTATCAAAAAATTATCATTAACCCGAGCCGTACGTATATTTTCACAGTTTAACGGTTTAACATTAACCCAAAAATTTGGTCACCCAAAATCGATACTACCCTACCATTTTGTTAAATAACCCAAACCCGACGTAATGACCCGATACTTACGAGCTGAACACAATATTACCCAACCCAACTATACCCGACCCCAACCCGACCCGAGTGACCTTATTGTCACCCCTATAAATATATTCCAATAATTTTTAGAAACAATAATATATAAAAAAACGTAAACAAAAATAAGAGTATAAATTATAAAAGTATGAAAATAAATTATTGGGTTAAAGTAAAATTTGATGTGTAAATGTCTGTAATATAATAAAAGAAGAGAGAGTGGTGAAAATAGAAGATGAAATGAATGTGAGATATTTTTTTTGTAATATTAAAAAGAAGAAGATTGTATGTAGATAAATGAGTTGGATGATTGAAATGAAGAGAGAATGTAAAGATGAAAAAGACGAAGATGAAATGGTTGTGGATGGTCTTATCTTGACGACTCAAAGTCGAATAAGAAGCAGGAGACTAGGAAGCATGTGCTTGCAGTAGTAGTTGCAGGTCTTTATCTTAAGTTGTCAGCTCCAGCAGGTTTGTAATGCTTACATTCTTGTAGGAGTCATATACTGTGCAGTAGGTCTTCCATTGGCAAAGAAATATCCAGAATCGAACTTATTAATTTGGACTTGTTAGAATTATGAAAGAAGAGAGAAGATTGAGAGAACGGTGAATGACTATTGAATGAATTGCATAATTAATATTGATGGACAAGGGTCCTGTTTATAGGATTACAATTTGTCTAGTATACAATAACTAGAAGATTCTACTAGATATACAATAACTAAATCAAAGATTTTAAGATATACGGAGTATATTTCTACACTAAACTATACCACAATCTATAATATGAGAAAATAGTATTTTAAATTATTCTAGAATATTCTGGAGATACTATCATATCTCTAATAATAAGGCCTCGTTTGGTACATCCGAAAACTTTTGGTGTAACCAAACAAATCCCAGAAATGCAATTCATGGGATGTTGCATTTCTCGGGAAGTATAAGGGTAACCAAACGAGGGCTAAAACTTCAAATGATTAGTGGTGAGGAAATTGCCACAAATAGTCGTGTAATTGTCATGTAGTCCCATCCGAAGTTGCACTACCCTCTGATCTTCACAAAATTTAGCACGCTTATCAGTTCTACCACAGGTACAATTTCAACAACATTGAGGACCTACTGTCACTTCATCTAGCTCATCCCAAATTACTTTGGTAACAGTAAAACTTTCATTTCCTTTATCGATATCAGATAATTCTACGATATTCGTACGTCATCCCCACCCTTTCCTCTAACTGTCGCGAATTTTCCTTTGCAGATTTGTTGTAAAGTACAAAAATAATGATACAACTTCATGTAGACACCCAGATTCAGACCTGGTGGCTGCCGGGGTGCCCAACAAACACCCGATGACGATCGATCTGCAACACGACGCGAGTTTACAATGTTTTAGATGCTTTGTCTATAGAACGGATCAAACAATTACTCGAAAAAATTAATTAAACATCAAGACGGTCTTAGTCGTGTCATTACGGTCACGTCTACACTAATTAGAGTCAATTCCGACACCGGGGCTCCGAATCGGTCCCGAAACACGCAAAGTAAAATCCGAGTCAGCGCGTTAGGCCCACCGGCGCTTGACACACTAGGTCAAGAGGTAAGTCTTAACCCCCAATCAAACCTAAGATACGTATAATCTCCGTTTTGGAAAGTTTCAAAATCGGATCTTCAAAACTTCAGCCGCCCCCCTCTAGGCGACTGAATCTTCCTCCGCATACATGCAGGCGTCCCATTTCTGGTGCGCACGCCACCAGGCGCCTGATCGAACAGTTGATTTGAATTGCTAGAAAAACTATAAATACCCTCCTTCTCCGCTCATTCACACACATTTCAGAATTCGAACCCTATTCAAAATTCACTACTCTCCCTCTATAACTCTCCTGATTTTATAAATTAAATTAAATTAAAGTTATGTTCGTATTTTTATTTTGATTGCGATTTAACTCGTAATTCTTAAAATGATTATAAAATGAAGTTATTGTTTAATCGTTTCAAACTCCTAAAATTCTATTTGTCTCGGAAACTCGTTTTGTATTTAAAGCATATTTCAATTTCTGTTTCGATTCATTTTATACATTTAATTTAATTCTTATCGAAAGTCTATTTCGATGATTTAAATTCTAAATTCTTTTTATTTATTTATTTAAGCCCGAATATCCTATTTTTCGGCTCGAAGCTCATTTATTTAAGTTTCGTCAAAATATGTTTTTCATTTCCTTGAGAAATCAATTTAATTCACTTTATCAAAAATTTTATTTTTCGGGAACTACTATTTCATCGTCTAATTATTTATTTCTATCAACTTCGTTTTCGTCTTGAGTACTTTATTTACTCATTTTATTTGTCGGCCCAATTATTTATTAATTTTTTATTAACTCATTTTAAGTCGATTTATGCGGCAGTCAACTTATCGTTACGGAATTCGTCTCCTAACCAATTCATTTAATAAATCCGTATATCTGTTCCACTTCTTTGTGAACTACATTCATCCTCCTAATTATCATCCACCGCTTTATTTTACTATTGATTCATTGCACCACTTGATTCATTCCATTTTTTTCTTCCCACTAATACGCATATCCTCTTCCCCTTTTCTTCACCCTTTTTCTGCTGCTGCTGCGCTCGTTTTCTGCTACTGCTGCCGTGTTGTTGCCCGTGCTCGCTGCTGTCCTAATGCTACTGCTACTATGGTTGGATTTGTACTGTTGCTATTGTCTGTTCTGCTCACTGCTGTCTGTTTTATTTTTCTCGGTTTGTCTTCTTCTCTTTCGTTGCTCTCCTTCTTCTTCTTCTTCTTCTTCTTCTTCTTCTTCTTCTTCTCTTTCCTTATGCTGTTGTTTCACGCTCTTTTCTGCTGTTGTCCTCTGCTTGTTTTCATCTCGATCTCGTGTCGTTACTGGTTGGTTTCTTCTTGTTGTTGTTCTCTACCGTTGTGGTTGATTGCATTTCCTGCTGCTGTTGCTATTTTATTGTTGTTGTTGTATCGCTACAAGTTGCTGCTGGTGATATACTTAGTGCTGGGTTTTGTTCGTCGCCGTTGCTTTTGTTCTTCTCATAAACACGATTTTTGCGATCCCCTTTTCTCCGTTCCTTCTCTTCTCCGATCTGCCTTGTTGCTGTCCGTGTTTGTCACTATTATTGCTGTTGCGCTGTCTCCAGTTTCCCGCTGTTATTCGATGTTAGTTGGGATGATTCATGTTCTGTTTCGTCATTAGTTGCTACTGCTTGATTACTGCAGTTATCGTCATTATGCTTGGTTCAGTCCAATTCATTTCTTCTTCTTCCTCTTGTTGCTATTCGTTCTGCTGCTGCAGTTAGTTATTTTCGTGCCTCGATCGTCGGTTTTCCTTGATCGTCTTCTTCCTTTTCTCCTTCTTCTTTTGTCGTTGCACTAATGCTGTCTGTTACTTCTACTACTGCGTCTTGTTGCTATTCAGTCTGCTCTTCCCTTCATTCTTCTTTCTTTTCTTTCCGTCTGTCTATTCTATCGTTCTCGTCTTTTGTTCCTACATTCCTTATTTCGATTTCTTTATTTCTATTTCTTTTATCTCGGTTTTCGTTGGAGCCTCAAAAGTCCTTTTGCAAGACAAGTACAAAAACGGTTGGAGTTTGGACTCATCAAGAAGGGCAAGTATATGAGCTTTTGGATATCGACTCAAGGTAACTTTAGGACGTTACTCAATTTTATATCGTATGTTTGAGTAGTAGTATGTAATAAATATATTAACTTCGGTTTTCTAATTTTAGCTATTTATTATTTGCTAATAATATTCTTTTAAATCGTGTGTTTAATAAATATTTTACAACTTTCGATATCGTTTTATAAATCGTTAATAATTTTATTATTTATGATCGTTTATAATATTTTGTTGGTTATCGTGACACTAGTAACTAAATAATGTCGATTTTCTATTTTCATCATATTTCGTTAATTTATAATTTTAGCTCAAAATCGTATTTTTATATTATAATCGAGATTTGTATACTTGTTCAATAAATTAATTTCGTTTTACGACTTATATTAATAAATGAGAAAATAGTCGATTTTGTTTTAAATATAAATTTTTTAATCGAGACTATTTTCACTAAAATTTCCTATTTGTTTCTATTTGACTATTTTTAGTAAAATCCATATTATTTATTAATAAAAGCTATTTGCTAAAAATAATTTGAAACCTTTGAAAAATTCACTTCATTTATAAAACTCGTTGCCTCAATTAATTTTGATATCGTTTTTCTTAAAACATCTCTTCTCTAAATTTTATAGTTTTTAACTCGATTTCCTAATTATTTATAAAATACTATACATTGATTTATTATATTTTATTTGTATTTTGAGTAACGAATTTCGAAATATATTAAAGTTACGATAACGACGATAATAATAAAATATTAATTTTGTTAGAAATTAATATTTTAATAACCTACGTGTTTTCTATAATACTTTTTATTTTAAGTAAGTTTCCAAAACTAGTAAGTTTCTATTTATAGAAAGTTTCCATTTAATATAAAATATTTATTCCCTTTGTCCTCATATTATTATAATGATTATATCTCTTGTTTATATCGATAATGGTTTTCTTTGGAGTTATGGAATAAGGACAAGTGTGGGGTTAGAGTAATATATTCTGGGGTTTACGTTTTTGCCATCAACTATAAGGCTAGTGTATCAGGAATCGGTACATTAGTTGTTGGATCGGGTGACAGGTATCCCGGGAGTTGTGTACATTTTGACCTTAAGCTTAGGCCTCGCAGTAAGTCGCCGTCATAAGTTGAACTGGGTGACAGGTAATCCCAGGAGTGGTGTGCATTGTAAGTCGTCATCCTATTATGGTTGAGTAGCCTAGTTAAAGACCGAAGTTGGATTTGTTTGAACTAAGTTCTCGAAGCTAGTTTTTAGTATCCTCCCGGAGAAAGTCTAACCTTCTACACTGAATATTTCCATAACGCCGTTTTGAATATTTTTATTATTATCGATACTTTTTGATTTGCAAGTTGGCAATTATTTGAAGTTTTCTTCTGAAAACTTGGTCTGATTTTATTGTTTCAATATTTTAAGTTTTCTCCGAAAGCTTATTTTTGTTATATCTTTTAATGTTTTCCATTTTGACTATTTTGATATAATAATACTATTTTTTTCCATATGATATAATATGGCTGGGAGAACGTCCGAGTTACTCCCCACTGACGTGGTTGTTATGTTTATAACATGACAGGTATTTAATTCTGGGTTTTGGGTGTGAGCTAGCGAGTAGCGTGGATCCTACTCTTCTTCATTTATGTTTATTTATGAATTTTTGTAACCCTGTTCGGAGAATTTTTATTTTAGCCCTTTTGTAAAAAGTGGCCTCTGTATTGACTGACCGTTCTTTTATTAAAATATAGAACATCAGTGTGTTTTAATCCCAAATCTACAGTGTTTCCGCCACTGTATTGCGTTAGAATTTCTAGGGGATTACACCCTCTTCTTCTCTTCGAGCTTTGTGCTCTAAGTTAGTGTCACACTCCGGCTCTAAGTACGATCCACTCGATCGTTCACTTTCGATACGCAAATCGACACTACTCCTCGTAGTTCATCGAGTCCTTGGCTCGATCCGAACGAAAAAATAAAATGAACCTGTGTTCGACTAGCCAACTCAAGACACCGTAGCTAAGCTCTGCTGGATTTGCCGCACGAAAGCTAGGAGGATCCGCCTTAGAAGTCGTATCGTCACTAGGTTGTCATCTAAACACAACTTTACAATCTGTACTCTCTATTTATGCACTTCGATAACGTTGAATCCGACCCATATAGACATTAGGTCCATGGCACGTCCTAAACATACGTAACGTCCATAACTTCAACCATAAGCACTAAAACACCCTAAACTAACCCCGAGCAGTTCCGAGATCCGTTCTCAACCATCTATGCATCGTGTCTTGTTTAGTGTACACTCTGAGAGTGTAATTCCTCACAATGTGATTTACTTACATTTCGCATTTATCTTGTATCATTTACCGCTTTTTTGACTCAAATCGCATGCTAAATCACCTAACACGGATTTCAAAACGTAAAACAAGCTAAAACCGAACAAGTGGTGATCGGGTTCTATATTAATCCCGATGCTCACCCCTAACACGTGGTTCGACGCATCCTCATCATTAATACCGAACCGACGCGCCTTAAGCAAAATACCAGGTAAGGTATACCACGAGAACGATTAATATCCGTATTATCACGTTAAAACTGACTTGCTAATACGTATACTATCTAGTACTCTCTATTCTCCTACGTGCATCTTTTCATGGCCTGCTTGTCACGTGAAATCGCATGCAAAGAACGTAAAGCACTTACTTCGACAATAAACTTGTCTTTAAACAACCGACGTAGCAAAGACATAGGGTTAAGACAACGGATGTTATCGTACTTCCGCAACAATTAAGGAATAAAGTTATCAGCCCACCGATTGATTAGTAGAGGCCGCTACATGCGGGCGGGATTGGGTGTCGATTTCCAGCGGACGTTGCCTTTCTAATACGTACCCTCACTCCTTACTCAGAATCTACGGTTTTCGGATATCCGAAACCATTGGCAATGAGAGTCATTCTAGGCATGGAATGCTTAAGGGGACAAGTCTTTAGCTTTAGGTCCCCATGCCACTCAACTTTGAGCCGGCTAAGGATTAAAGTTGAATTGAATGGTTTCCAAGTTCCCAAAATTACTCGGTGGCGACTCCACAAATCGGCAACGAATTCGGTTCACTAAAAAGGTCGTCTTACCAAACATATCGGCCTTTAAACACTTAAAACCACGTCTCGATCGATTCTAACGTAAACCCGCATCCGTCTAGTGCAATTCAAATCATCAACCAAATCGAGGTCCGACACATCGCCCCGTAAGCGAGATCGGACCGGCCCCACGGAAGACGGGGCCGCGTATGTTGCCTCCGCGGCAAGGGTCCCGCGTGGGACAGCGAGCGGTGTGGGCGAGCGTCCACAGTTTGGTGACTCCGCTGGGGATTTGGAAACAAGTTTCCAGCGGTGGTGTAACTAGAACGAGGTCGGTGAAGCTCATTTCCTAGTTCCTTTTTTGTGGTCACTACAGGTGTTGGCCCTAAAAAACCCACCCTAACCGATTTTAGGACCAATCGACCTCTTCGCAGTAAGATTTTTAATAGACACGCGGAGAGATCCTTGATTGACGTTCCGGCCGTCCAAGGTAGCCACGCATTCCGTGGATATGTCAAGTGAGTGGCGCTGAGCAAAGACTATTCGTGGACGGTAGCCTATCCTAGCCTACCCGTGTCTGCATCCTGGTTATGGGTAGCGTGTTGTGACAACCCGAATAAAACATTAAAATTCGGATTCAACCACGACAACGTATCACTACAAAAATCATGCCGGAATTGCGTCGGACAAATCCAACGCAAATGGGCAAAATCCGACGCAAATTGTAGATTGCGTCGGATTAGCCGACGCAAAAGGCCGCCATTATAATTCAACACAATTTTTTTTTTGCGTCGGCGTCTGACGCATGAGCGTTGCGTTGGCTTTGCATCGGTTAATCCAACACGACGTATTGGGGGTCAACGCCTCAGTCAATGACCTCTACGTCGGATTAGCCGACGTAATGGGCCCGGGTCAACCCAGTCTGCGTCGGATTAGCCGACGCAACGTCGCCGGAGGATTTGCCTTTGCGTCGGCTAATCCGATGCAGGGTTGGTTATAAATTTACGTCGATTCTTCATTTTTAGCTCCCCATATGCGCGAAATTAAACGACCTGCAATTTCACCCTACTCCTACAACAAGTAACAACAGAAGCACATCCCACATATAACAACAAATGACCCAATAACTCCAATCTAAGCGCCCGTACATATCTTCTTCGGTAAACTTCACAAAACTCCACGAAACTCAACAATACTTCACAAAACTCAACAAAACCCAACAAAACTCCACGAAACTCAACCAAACTCCATAAAACTCAACAATTCTAA
Organism: Agrostemma githago; assembly: GCA_958450325.1. Lineage (NCBI taxonomy): Eukaryota > Viridiplantae > Streptophyta > Magnoliopsida > Caryophyllales > Caryophyllaceae > Agrostemma > Agrostemma githago. The sequence continues at coordinate 16,503,184 of OY288239.1, read as the reverse complement.
ACCAGTGAACTGTTATGGAAAATGAAAATATATTACAAAGAAAACCAATGGTGGGTTCACAATTCTATCTAGGAGTTGGAGAAATATCTGGGTTCACAACCATAGTCTAAGCAAGTACCATAAAAGAGATGAACTACCTATGCAAGGGTCTCAATCCTCTCCGACCCATGGGGATGACCATCGTTGTTGTCGTCATCGTCGCGCCTACTCATGTGTGGTCCTCCGTTGCAGCTCTCGGTCTCCACGGCGAACCGTTCCCTCATCATCTGAATAAACCGGTCTTGCTCCTCACATCTCTTCTCTAATGTCTTTAAGCGCTCCTCTTGTCTTTGGAATTTATCATCCATGCGCTCGTTAACTGTGCGTTCCTGCGAGGTGGCGGTAGGGAGGTATGTGTCCGGAGATGGATCCTTACCACGGTTCAAGCATGGGCGGAAGAGATCTTTCGCCGCGTTACCTATCCCCCAGAACCTTTTCTTCTGGTTGTAGCCACCCGTGACATCGTGGAAGATCTTCAAGGTGTTGGGTGCCTGATCAGAAGCTTGTGCGTCCTCCACCGCGTTCTCATAGCTCTCCTGAAACAGCAACATGAAACAGTGTTATAACTTTTACAACAACACATACTATCACATCGTAATTTTCATGCCTAGTATATTTTTGAAAAACATTACTACTACTCACAACGATCTGCGGTCCTCGAGGGTCAATCCACTTGCCATCTTTCCCCTTCTTTGTCTTCTCCAAGAGCTGCACTGGGGATGCAGATGGGCCCTTCATATAACAGTGTTAAAACTTTCAGCATTTATTTACCAATAGTATATATTTAATTATACTCAAATTGTTTACTTGTGTTATAAGCACTTACCATTTGCGCGAAGGCTGTTGCTGCGCTTCTATTCCCAAGGCAGATGGTGGGTTTGGCCACCCCGTCCACTTGCCCACCTCTCCTGTTTGACGACTTAATCACCGACTTCTCCTTGAATTTTGGGTCGGCAGCATTCCTCTTCAGTGCCTCCCACTTCTCTTGCGGAATCCATTCTGCCTTTTGAACCCTCGGGACAGCTCTCTGAAATAAATATGTCGGTTATTTTCTTCTTTATCCGATTCTCATAGTCCGACCTGAGGTCGTACCCCAAGTCTATACGCACTCTCTTCTGTTTGTCAAAAAAAAGATTCGTTAGCTACAATTTAATGTATAAATCGTGCAACGAAACCTTAGAAACACAGACGAGGTAATTACCGCGAAGTGCATATACATGGCTTCCCGAGCTTCCTGCGGCGCCTCCGTCCTGCTACGGTAGGCGCCAGGGGTGGATGCATATGTCATGGTTATGGAACCCCGCATATAATTCGAGTACGTCGTGTCCTCCAACCTACACAAGTAATTTATGATACTGTGAAGCAAATAAATGAGTGAAAATATAGAAAGCAATTGGTTACAACAACTTAAACTCACCAAGTAGCGGTTTTCACTTTCCGCCGTGATAGGTAGGGTTTCTCAGGCATCGCAACGTAGACCCTCGCCCCGACTTCTTGGACAGCATCTATACCTTCGACGACGTTAGGCCTAGGCACGTCCTCCTCCATAGCGTCAACGTGGCTACTGCTACCCGTCACCATCCCACTGCCACCTGACATAATCACGTCTACAAAATATGTTTGCGCAAAGTTAAACTGCAGAGTCAGTAAAATATTGAGGGAATTCTCAAAAAAATTTCCTCTTACCAACACAACACAATTCCATGTTTACCACCTAAGCGACATGAAAAGCACAAGAACAGTTCCAAAACGGGGACTGTCCAAGAATTACTCCTAATGAGTAACTCTTGAACGAGCACTAGGTGGGTCTGAGTAGATATCAAACAATCCTCATGCACAATACATAACGAAAACAAGTAACAACAGCAATCATATCTCAAGGTACTCATCAAAAACATTAATACTTACTGTTATTACCACCACTAACTGCTGAAATTTTAAAAACAACAAGGAATTTCCCTTTTTTAGTATTGTTTATGTAGTAGTAATAGTAGTAGTAGTAGTAGTAGTAGTAGTAGTAGTAGTAGTAGTAGTAGTAGTAGTAGTAGTAGAATATTAGCAGCAGTAGTAGTAGATAATTAGTATTAGTAGTAGTAGTAGTAGAGTAGTTGTAATAGTAGAAGTAGAAAATTATTATTATTAGTAGTAGTAGATTAGTAGTTGTATTAGAAGTAGAAAATTATTATTATTAGTAGTAGACAGTAGATTAGTAGTAAATAAGTAGTATTAGATTAGTAGGGGAATAGTAGTAGCAGTGTTAGTAGATTTAGTAGGAGAATAGTAGTAGTAGTGTTAGTAGATTTGTTGGAGTAGATTAGTAGTAGTATTAGTAGTAGATTAGTAGTATTAGTAGCAGGTTGCTAGTATTAGTAGTACTAGTAGTAGATTAGTAATATTTGTAGTAGTATTAGTAATAGTAATGAAGTATTTTATTACTTCATACTACCACTAATACTACTACCACTAATACTACTACTATTACTACTAGCACTACTACTGTTCTACTATTAACACTTATATGACTATTACTAACACTAATATTACTACTACTACATACTATTCTACTAATTCATTAAACTACATTCTACTACTACTAATCTAATAACACAATTTCTAACCTAATACAATAATCACTAATAAACACTAACATAATTAACAAATACTAACATAGTTACTAGTTAATATAATTAACCATTAATGTAATTAACAATTCCGTCTAACAATAAAACGAAGTCTAACCTAATTAACATACTAATTAATGTAATTAACATAATTATGAAACTAATTAACCTAATTAACATACTAACTTAATCACCATACAATCTCAATAACCTTTAAACGATTAACATGCTAATAATGAACATAATAAACCTAATTAATCTAATTAACTAACAATTAATCTAACTAACTAACAATTAACCTAATCAAAACAATTCAACCCTAATTATCATACTTGAGATTTGGGGGTCGGGTTAGGGTTTTTCGGGGCTAATTACGCCGGGGGGTTCGGTTCGCCGGGGTTCGTTCTCGCCGGAGGTGCTTTGCGCTGGCGAGTTTCGTCGATTGGGGGGCCGAGTTTGAGTGCGCCGGAAAGGGTAGGGTTTGCCGGGGTTTTTGGATTCGCCGGAAGAGGAGGAGGTCGCCGGAAAAGGGGTAGGGTGGTGGTCGCTGGAGGGAGACCTATGGTTTGGTTGTTGGGGGTCGATTTAACGTTGCATCGCCGGATCTGGATGGGGTGGGGGTCGCCAAAGGAAGGTGCGTCGCCGGAGGAAGGTTTATCCGGAGGTGGGTGGGGTTGAGGTTGTGAGTCGCCGGGTTTCGCGTTTTAGAGAGAGAGGGGTTTGGTTGATTTTGTCTGTTTGTCGACATTTTTTTAACAGACATTTCGTCGGATTAGCCGACGCAAACCAGACGCAATATTCAACATTGTGTCGGCTAATCCGACGCAATGCATTTATTTCTGTTGACTGGTACCGTTGAGTCAAGACATTTGCGTGGGATTAGCCGACGCAAACCAGACGTGGAATTTAATATTGCGTCGGCTAATCCGACGTAGTACGCGTCTTCCTGTTGTTTGGTCGCGTAAGCTAACGCGTTGACTCGACAACATTTGCGTGAGATTAAACGACGCAACCCCTTCCATTTGGGTCGACTTTGCGTCGGCTAATCCCACGAAAACCTTTCACATAGTGGCGCCAACCCAAAATTATTGGCGCCTGTTTCATGAAGGCGGACAACGTCGGTTAATCCCACGCAAGTTATTTGCGTCGGATTAACCGACGCAAACCGACACAATTAACATACTTGCGTCGGATAGTAAATCCGACGCAATTGATCCGACGCAATTCACCTTTTTTTTTGTAGTGTATTCAACTACACCTAAAATCCGTTTTCGAAAAGACCTCCTTTTCTCAAAGCCACCTTTTAGCGTCGTTACTCCGGCCAAAGTCAAACTTGTTATTTTCAACAAGACACCTTAGCACCATCACCCTGGCTAATTTCATACTCATCGTTTTCAATACCGTCTTTAGCGCCATTACTTTGGCCAAAACAAAACTTGTTATTTTTGTAAAAACAATGATACACCATTACTATTACCAAATTTCCAACCAATGGGACCAAGGTACCTCATACGGTCACATTTTGTTTTCAAAATACTCCCGCACACACCGTTACAATTACCAAACTCCCAACCAATAGGATCAAGGTACCTCACACGGTCACATTTTGCTTTCAAAACATTCCCGCACTTACCATTACTATCACTAAACTCCCAACCAATGGGTTTAAGGTACCTAATACGGTCACATTTTGTTTTTGAAACCTTTTTGCACATACCGTTACCATCGCCGAAATTTCAATTAAAGAAGTCAAGGAATCTAACACGGTTAAATTCCCCACAAAACATTTTTTACATATACCGCCACCATCGTCAAAATTCCAATCAATGGGATGGCAAACACGGTAGCACGTTTCAAAGTTTTTGAAAAACACTATCACCACCTAAATTTCGTAACAAGAATTTGGTCACATTTTCAAAAGAACCGCCACAAACACCGCGTTCTCTCACGAACACCCTTCGCACAGCAAACATCGAGTTCTAACTAATAGACATCTCGATGATAACGCGATATCACAATTTTCAAAATCGGTTCTTCTACAAACCGCGCTTTTACCAAATCATGAATTCACACTTTTGCTATCGTCAAAACTTTGACATCCATGTAGCAACACTTTTCGACACGCCATGAACGATGTCACTAAACCATCGTAATGTCGATTTCAAATTCATCCTCTTTAAAAAAAACTCGTTTTCCAAAATCGTCCATTTTTGAAAACGTCAAAACTCTCTGATTTCGAGCAGGGATCGTGATCAACTTCTTACGTCGTACAACCGTGTGATTAACTGTCTGTGTTAGTTATTAAGATCACCTCCATTCGAGGACTTAAATTTTGGGTCATCTCGTCTCGAGAGTCCTCTTTAAATCTCAACCCGAGATTCGTGTCAAATTGTCTCGTTCTAGAGACCCAAGTCTATTAGGCGTTTCGCCGAGTACACCAAGTGTCTAAAACACTCGAGTCCCTAATCCGATGACCGCAAACATGCGCGAATCAAGAGTCTCATTTCCGTGTCGCTCGCCTATGAGTATCCCTCGAGTCTCTTACGTCGTCCGGTGGATCCGTTCTGATCTTTCGATCCTTTCCCGTAGAATCACTCCCCAACATGTCCGTAGATTCAAACACCATTGAATGCATCGGAAACGATGTCAATACCCTAACCGAATTGATTCGCAATGTCCATGCTTCGGTAACCCGTTTGACCTCCTCCGTTCGCCCCATCGATGGACGCCTCAATTTTCTTGAGAATAGAGACACGGAGAGCGAGGCAAATGCCAATTCGGTCGATTATAACATCCGGGGGCATACTCCAAGAAGGTCGTTCGAATACTCCACACAATCAAACCTTCCTAAAATTAACACGGGAAAAACCTTAAAACACCATAAAGCCATATCCAACAAAGTATAGACGTCACTAAGGGAGTTCACCCCAATTAGCTCATCATACACCGAGACTCTCAAACATTTGATCGATCAAGGACTAATCTTGCCCGTAGGTCCAAATCCGGACGCACCAATCGATAAACAATCCAAAAAATGGAATCTTAATGCCTATTGCCTATATCACCAAGGTAACGGACACGATACCGAAACGTGCTTTGTACTGAAGCACGTAATCCAAAACATGATTGAGGAAGGAACATTCCCTCCCTCCAAACGAAAAAAGGCATATTTCACCTTTAGGAACACCGAGGGAGAGATAGTGACATCTGTGGTTGTCACGAACTACTTCAAAACCTTCGACAGTCCATCAATCGAAACAAGTCCAGAACACCCATCACGGGTCATATCTCTAGAAGATTTTATAAGGTGCTAAGCCTAAGAAGAAGGCCCCGAGCCTAGGTCAATGTCATAGTAGGGTCAAGTCATAGTATTGTTATTTTCCTTCTAGCGTCATTGTGTAGACACCCACGTTTTGACCGCCAGGTGTCTATAGCAGTTTCCAAAAAACACCCGATGATGATCGGACACAAACGTGTTTCTTCGCGCTCGGATGTGGGCTCGAAACCATTGATTGCTGGCTAACTCCCTTTACGGAGTACAAACCTCACAAAACTGACCTCAAATTCAGGCCCAGATGGGACTAATTTGAGCCAAAACCGACACCGGAAATAAAACCGACTTTTAGCGATTGGGTCAAACCCCGGTCAAAGCCGCTTCCGAGTCACAGAAAACAGCCATACAAATGCTATGGGTCCAGTCCAAATACAAAACCCACAAAATATCCAAACTACAGTCCATAAAACCGGACCCGTCCTCTGCGGCTGACCCACTCGATTGAGTGTCAGCCCACTCGATCGAGTGGGCCCTGTACCCAGCACAGCTGCAGCCTCTCATGTCACTCGACCGAGTCCAGGGGCTACTCGGTCGAGTAACCCTAGACGGGGGTGCATAGCAATGCCTATATAAGCACCCCCTTGCATGCAAAATTGATCATCTTTTTGAACCCTAATTTTACACACATCTTTTCTACCCTAATTCAACCCTAATCAAACCATAATCCTATACACATAAACCCTAACCCTAGCAACTAGGAATCCAAAACCCTAAACCACCACAACTTAATCTACGTAAGCCTCGAACTCCGGTGTCTAAGCCACGATCAAGCGAGTCCTATCCGAGACAAGAACATGTAGGTTGAGGGTGCAAAACCCGTTTTCCTTTCTTCTTCCCTCTCTCGTCATCTTCATCTCCTTTTTTTTCGTTTTATTTATTTATTTTATTATCACATCCATGATATCGATAATATAACTAGTATAAAATACTAAAATATTCGGCGATTCGTGTCGAGCGTGAGTGATGGTGGGATAAGGAAACCCGAATATACAAGAGTATTGCACTCAGCGTTGCCGGTCGCTTATCCCATCACCCCGATCGCTTGATTATTGAGGCGAATTAACATCAACCATAATTTTCTTATTTCACCATTAATCGATTTCAAAAAACTATTTTCAAAACGAGTACCTTTTTTTATAAGGGTCGAAACCCGTTGACGCGGATCCGACATCACATAATCCCTAGGGATTCATTACAATGTCGGGAAGCCTAGGGAATCAAGTCTTTCAATTCAATCGCAAAGTGTCGATCTGTTAGATTTGATACCAATTCAATAATTGGATGTCAAATCTAAACGATTTAGTCAAACAACTTAACTTAACTAAGACCGTCAAGTGGACCGACAGCCAGGGTCGGACCTACATGCTAACCGCCGGCGAGGGAGATATGCCGGATACAGAGTCCTAGTCCGAGTCTGAGTCAGAGTCAGAGTCGAAGTGTGAGTCCAAGTCTAGAGCGTCTGGTGCTAGAGTCCAATCCGTAACCCCTCTTCCCTTAGCCACTGGAGTCTCGGGGCCTGTCCCGAGAACACTCCCTATCCCGCCACTGACCAACGATCAGATGGCCGCCCTATTCGAGCTATTCTCAAAATTTACCCTTAATAATAATAACGAAAACCGTTCTGCTTACGACTTGTCTTATTTTCAAAATTCTTTTAATTTCAAAAACTTTACAAGTAATGACATTGAGAAACCCGACGAACAGGCACCTCTTCCTCCGCATCTGATCGAGCAGCTCGAACAAAGGGAGTCCCGAGATTCGGTGATTGAAGAAACCGAGTCCATTTACGTGGGAACCACTTTAGAGCCCCAGATGCTTAAGTTGGGCCTATCCTTAGATCCCGAGGAGAGAAAACAATTCACGGACCTGCTCCAGGAATTCAAGGACGTCTTCGCATGGTCCTACAAGGACATGCCGGGGATAGATCGGGAAATAGACGAACACCATATACCCATCAAAGACGGGTGCAAACCGGTAAAACAGAAACTCCGACGAATGAGGCCCGAATGGTCTCTCAAAGTCAAAGAAGAAGTCGACAAGCAATTCAAACCGGGCTTCATACAAGTGTCTGAATATCCAGACTGGGTCGCAAACATCGTGCCGGTACCCAAGAAGGACGGCAAGGTGCGGGTATGTGTAGATTTCCGTGACCTAAATAAGGCCAGCCCAAAAGACGATTTTCCGTTACCACACATCGACATACTGGTGGATAACATGGCCGATCATGCTCTTCTATCATTCATGGACGGGTATGCCGGATAAAATCAAATCAAAATGGCAGAAGAAGACATGAGTAAGACCACCTTCATTACACCTTGGGGTACTTACTGTTACACCGTTATGCCATTTGGGCTCATCAATGCCGGAGCCACTTATCAACGAACCGCCACTACTTTATTACATGACATGATGCATAAGGAAGTGGAGGTTTATGTGGACGATAAGATTGTGAAGTCCAAAGACCAAAGTGGGCACATTGCGGCCCTAATAAAATTCTTTACCCGACTACGCAAATACAACATGAGGCTAAATACTCAAAAATGCAGTTTCGGGGTAACATCGGGCAAATTACTGGGCCATATCGTTAGCCAACGCGGTATCGAGGTCGACCCAGCTAAAATCAAGGCCATTACCGAGATGCATCCACCCAAAACCGAAAAAGAAATAAGGGGGTTTCTCGGGAAAGTCCAATATATCAGCCGATTCATTTCAAAGCTAACCATGGTATGTGAGCCCATTTTCAAAAAACTGAAGATCGGAGAACGGGTACTATGGGACGACAAATGTCAAACGGCTTTCGATAAAATTAAGGATATTCTGTCTGCTCCGCCGGTATTAACGCCACCTCAACCCGGTCTGCCTCTGTCGTTATACCTAACAATGACCGAGACAGCCATCGGGGCTATATATGCTGGCCCAGACAGTCAATTCAGAAGAGCGGGCTATTTACTACATCAGTAAAAAGTTCCTAGAATACGAGTGCAAGTACACAATACTCGAGAAAACATGCCTAGCTTTGGTTTGGGCCACTAAAAAGCTCCGGCACTATATGCTTAGCCACGAAGTCCATGTTCTATCCAAAATGGATCCTATCAAGTACTTGTTCGAAAAGCCCATTCTCAACGACCGGATGTCCAGATGGACTTTGATGCTAGCAGAGTTTGATCTCAAGTTCGTACCATTAAAAGCCATCAAGGGTCGGGAAGTGGCAGAATTCCTTGCCGATAGTCCAATATCCGAAGAGGACCACACCGTTACTTGGGCCATTCCTGATGAAGACATATTCCATACTGACACCGAAACATGGGATTTGTATTTTGATGGGGCATCCAACTTTCAAGGATTCGGGGTCGGAATTCTGTTAATCTCACCACAAGGGGAACATACACCGTTATCCATCAAATTGGACTTTGACGTGACCAACAACGCAGCCGAATATGAAGCATGCATTCACGGGCTGCAAGCCGCCGCTGATTTAGGAGTAACTAATCTCCGGGTCCACGGTGACTCTTCCCTAGTCATCAATCAAGCTCTCCAAAAATGGAAAACTCGGAACGCCAATCTCGTGGCTTACCAAGCGCGAGTAAGGGTTCTTGAGAAATAATTCCAAAAGGTAGAGTATATCTATCTACCCCGGAAAGAAAACCAATTTGCAGATGCACTTTCCAAATTAGCATCCCTGCTAAATATACCGAAACTTCTAACTAGCATGCCGATCTGCGTTGAAAGATGGTCCGAGCCGGCCTACATCTACGCCATCCAGGATATCGAGATAACCGAGAGCGAACCTTGGTATCAGGTTGTCCTAACTTACTTGACAACGGGAGAGTATCCCCCGGAAGCTGAAAATCGGGCCAAGAAAGCCTTGCGAAGATTGGCGACCCAATTTGTTCGTACGGACGACGGACAGTTATAGATAAAGACCCCGTAGGGAGCTCTCCTCCTGTGTATCGATAAAGTACAGACCGAAAAGGTTATGTCCGAGGTACACGATGGTGAAAATGGCCCACATATGAACGCCCATATGTTAGCCCGGAAAATCATGAGGCTCGGATATTATTGGAACACCATGGAAACGGACTGTCAGTCATATGTCAAACACTGCCATAACTGTCAGAACTTTGCCAATGTACAACATATGCCGTCATCTCTGCTATACACCATGAAGTCCCCGTGGCCATTTTCGACATGGGGCATTGACATAATTGGAAAGGTACACCCTTCCGGGACGGGAGGTCATTGCTTCATTTTGTTGGCCATCGACTATTTCACCAAATGGGTCGAAGCCGAGTCATATCGTGTCTTGAACGCCAAGCACGTTGCCAAATTCATCCAAAACAAGATTATATGCCGATACGGGATCCCACACGAATTTATTAGTGATCACGGGACTCACTTCCAAGCTGAAACTGCCACGTTGCTGGCAAAATATAAAATTAAAAGGCATACATCTTCACCTTACCGACCCCAAACAAATGGACCGATGGAAGCGGCTAACAAAACAATTGTCACCATACTTAAAAAGATGGCTGAGAATTACCGGGACTGGCCCGATAAAATACCTTTTGCCTTTTGGGGGTATCGGACTTCAATTCGCACCGCAACCGGAGCAACTCCATATTATTTGACATATGGAATGGAGGCGGTCCAACCGGTCGAGCTAGTAGTGCCATCCCTCAGGATTTTACTTGAAAGCCAAGTACCGGAAGCGGATTGGGTCCAAGCCCGATACGATTCGCTAGTTCTTTTGGACGAACGGCAATCTCGGGCCCTCAAAAATATCCAAATATATCAAAAGAGGATCCAACGGGCTTTCAACAAAAGAGTTAGGCCCAGAAACATCAAGGAAGGGGATCTAGTTCTAAAGTCCGTACGGGCCCTACTTCCAGTTGACCCAAGAGGAAAATTTAAACCCAATTGGGCCGGGCCGTATCTGGTAAAGAAGGTCTTATCAGGAGGAGCGGTGATGCTGACAGACTTGGACGGGAACGAATTTGTCAACCCAACCAACTTGGATCAGTTGAAGCGCTACTACCCATAAACCCTATCTCAGTGTCATTTGCAAAAATTTATAAAAATTCGTCTTTTTATAAATTTTCAAAATTATAGACAAGTCAATGAGCTAGGATTATTCATCCTACTGTCGCACATCTTGAACTAATAAACTTGGTGTATTTCGAAAAATTGCAAAAAAAAATCCATTTTCTGAACTACGTTTGGTTTGATTCCGCTAGTTGTGGATACGTAAGCAACCCGTCAAAAGGGTACAACCACTGCGATAAACGAAAAGACGAGAACGGTGTTCACTAAAATGTCTTTTATTAAAAACCCGAGAAACTCGAGAAATCCAAAAAAAGAAAAAAAAATGCCAAAAACGGCAATCACACAAAAAAGCACACCACAAAAATAGTAATATTTAAATAATAAAACTAAGGAGACTAATATTCGTGCATCTTGCCCTTCCCTTTGTCCTTTGGGTCGCGTGGAGCCTGAGGTCGCCAGGGCGGGGGCGAGCGTTCCCGAATCACGAGGGGAACCTCCTTAGCTCGAACCCGTTTCTTTGACAGCGGGTCTTCTGCTATCGTCTTTGGTCCAAGTCGAGCCCGCACGTGTTCAGGCAGCCTGTCTCGCGGGCCAAGTCGATCCTGCACTGCTAGTCTTGGGCCAAGTTTCCTTTCCAAGTCAGTCTGGGGGCCCACTTTCCCCCGCGCACCTCTAGCACTAGACCCTTCGCCTTGAGTCTTAGTCTTCTTTCTTTGACCAGACATTAGACGGACCAGAGTAGCCGGGGTATCACCTTCGTCAAAGAAGCCTCTATTGTGTTTAACTTGCTTCCTTCGCAGCAGGTCGAAAGCCTCGTCAACCATCAAAGCAGCTCGGGCCTTCGCAGAATCAGCTTTGGTCCACTTCACATAGGAATCTGAAACCCAGATTGAATGAAGAGATTTGGGGATAGGCCAAGTATGCCGGGTATACCATCTTTGCATCCAAGTGTCGCACATTACATCCGTCAGTTGGGTAGATTCACTCACAACTGCTTCCACTTCTGGGATTCTTTGGGTCCAACCATACTGCCTTAGTATGCGATCCGGGTAAAGATGAATTGTCTGCCTGAAAGACAAGATTACCTGATAGCAGGCCTTGTCACTTGGGTCCAAACCTGTCCAAACATAGATGGGCGGGACTACCCATCGAATCAACGGACCGCTGTGAAAAGACAACACCTCATCCCAATACTTCTGAGTAATCTGGCGAGAAAAGTCTATAGCCCGCCTCCTCGTCATCACCTGATTATGACGATAGTTGCTCGCGTCAAGTGGAGGATCTATCACTGATAACCTCTCATATAGCCAAATTTGAAAAAAGGAAATGAAAATATAAGTTCCTGGGACGAAACAGGCGTACGCCTAAGGGCACTCGATCGAGGGCCTAGGGGTCACTCGATCGAGTGGTACCTCTGGAAACGAACAAGGGGTTTTTACGAGGGCACTCGGTCGAGTGCCCACTGCAGCAAAAATCGCGAGGAAAAAATCAAAAATCGAGAAATTGGGAAAAATAGAAAGTAACATACTTGCAGTAAACGGGTACTCCCGGTCAAGCGGACTAACTAATCCCTCTTACGGTTGTCTAGGCGTTGGATAATTTCACCCGTGATAAGCCAAGCCGGACTATGCTCCGTCTCCATCAGATCAGCCACGGTCAAGAGGCGAGCGTTACCCATGCATGACAATAAATATATGTGACCTTCAAAAGCATAAACTTGGAGCATACAAAAAGAGAAAGCCCTACGACTGTAAACCGGTCTGACCCGGACGTCATGAGGGTTCATAAACTTCTCAGCCAAATCGATCAAAGAAACATTACCGTCCTCCATCATGCAAGATACCTCATTATGGGAAAGTCCTAAGAATTCTCGAAGCTTCCTTCTTGGGTCATAAACCGAGAACGGGACGGCAGGACGAAGTATAGGATTCCACCCTCCTACAGCAGCAATCTCCTCGGGTAAAGGGCAAACTTCTCCTCCTTCAAAAGCAAGCCCGTACAGCTCACATATCTCCCCAGCGGAAAGCCCGAGGCGGCATCTTCCCCGGAATGGCACGGGATGGGCCCACATATAGGCGCACCTAGGACTTATGCGACAAGTCCGATTCCCCATGGAGTTATCATCATCGACTCAGGTATGATTTCTATCTTATGGCTGGCGAGCCCTTCACGCGAGTCTAATGGACTATAAACGACCCGATCGGAAGTCTGCCAGGTTTCAATCCTCGATTGGCCTGGTAGCTACTCTGACTTTCGCCTTGTCCAAGCCTCAGTCAGAGTGGGGGCTCTGTAGACACCCACGTTTTGACCGCCAGGTGTCTATAGTAGTTTCCAAAAAACACCCGATGATGATCGGACGCAAACGTGTTTCTACGCGCGCGGATATGGGCTCGAAACCATTGATTGCTGGCTAACTCCCTTTACAGAGTACAAACCTCACAAAACTGACCTCAAATCCAGGCCCAGTGGGTCATTTCCAATCAAATGAGACTAATTTGGGCCAAAACCAACACCGGAAATAAAACCGACTTTTAGCGATTGGGTCAAACCCCGGTCAAAGCCGCTTCCGAGTCACAGAAAACAGCCATAAAAATGCTATGGGTCCAGTCCAAATACAAAACCCACAAAATATCCAAACTACAGTCCATAAAACCGGACCCGTCCTCTGCGGCTGACCCACTCGATCGAGTGTCATCCCACTCGATCGAGTGGGCCCTGTAACCAGCCCAGCTGCAGCCTCTCGGGCCACTCGACCGAGTCCAGGGGCTACTCGGTCGAGTAACCCTAGACAGGGGTGCATAGCAATGCCTATATAAGCACCCATTGCATGCAAAATTGATCATCTTTTTTAACCCTAATTTCACACACATCTTTTCTACCCTAATTCAACCCTAATCAAACCCTAATCCTATACACATAAACCCTAACCCTAGCAACTAGGAATCCAAAACCCTAAACCACCACAACTTAATCTACGTAAGCATCGAACTCCGGTGTCTAAACCACGATCAAGCGAGTTCTATCCGAGACAAGAACATGTAGATTGAGGGTGCAAAACCCGTTTTCCTTTCTTCTTCCCTCTCTCGTCATCTTCATCTCCTTTTTTTCGTTTATTTATTTATTTTATTATCACATCCATGATATCGATAATATAACTTGTATAAAATACTAAAATATTCGTCGATTCGTGTCGAGCGTGAGTGATGGTAGGATAAGGAAACCCGAATATACAAGAGTATTGCACTCAGCGTTGTCGGTCGCTTATCCCATCACCCCGATCGCTTGATTGTTTAGGCGAATTAACATCAACCATAATTTTCTTATTTTGCCATTAATCGATTTCAAAAAACTATTTTCAAAATGAGTACCTTTTTTTTATAGGGGTCGAAACCCGTTGACGCGGATCCGACATCACATAATCCCTAGGGATTCATTACGATGTCGGGAAGCCGAGGGAATCAAGTATTTCAATTCAATCGCAAAGTGTCGATCTGTTAGATTTGATACCAATTCAATAATTGGATGTCAAATCTAAACGATTTAGTCAAACAACTTAACTAACACGATCTTCGTTGATCCTAAAATAGTTGTCATCTTATTCGATAGAATACGACACTATAAACGCGGAGAAGATCCATATCGTTTTAGTTAACTTTAACGACTTATATTATTTTCTTCAAGTATCGCTCTAATATTCCATATCGATTCAATAATCGAATATGGGTATGACGAGTATCGAAGTCAAGAATCGAGTATAAATCCCACAATATTTATGCCCGATTCAACAAACTCATCAAATTATCAAAAGCAAAGGGCAATTTCAAAATCAATAACAAATTGCAAAGCGAACCCTAGTTCGTATAGGGGGCACTTGATCGAGTGCCTAGGTCACTCGGTCGAGTGGCACCCCAAAAACGAGACGGAATGCTATTTTGACAACCACTCGGTCGAGTCTCGCCATGACTCAATCGTGTGGCCATGCACTCGGACGAGTTCCCTCATAACTCGGTCGACGTCTCGAAATACAGACAGAAGCCTTTCCAGAGGTCCACTCGGTCGAGTCCCTCAATGACTCGGTCGAGTGGCTCCTTTATCACGTCAAGCCATGAGTCTTACAAGGCCATCCGAGTCTCATTAACGTTATTTTTCTTGACCCCGGTCAACACGTGTCTAATCTATCACGTGAAACATTACTTTTCAAAACCATGCATCATCATATTTACATTATTCTATAGCATCTTATATTTCGCGCAAACCGCTATCATCGCTATACCGTTACTAACAAGTTCGTTATTTCTTGTTGATTTATTTTCATTGTTTATTTTATTGTACTAAAACGAACCTTCGCATGCTAAATTTAACTTCGACGTTAGAATTAGTTGCATTAAATCGACATAGAAACCCTTTCAATTCTCGCATGTCTAGGGAACATATTGTTTGCATAACATTTTCACCGTTCAACTAACGCGCGTATTAGAAAGTCACTCGATATCTTAGTAGAGGCCGCCAATGTGCGGGCGGGGTTGGGTGTCCTTTGTGGGCTTCCCAACACGTACCCTCACCCCTTACTCAGAACCTCGGTTTCCGAATGTCCGAAACCGTTGGCGCACGAGAGTCATTCAATACACGATAACCGGTAGTGATGGTATCGGTATCACAATGCAAAGGGACGAGCCCAATAAACTCTGACACCGGAAATGGGCCGTATTTTGTACACGGCCCACTACGACATAGAGTGGATTCGAACGGGCCCGAACTCCCACAAAGTTCGGTGGCGACTCCACTTCGATTTAAATTTCAATTCGATCCATTCTCATATGGAGATTCATTCGCCTTCCCAAACCCGCGCGTGGCCGCGTCGGGGTGGACCTATGTCATGTCCACACATTGTTATGTTGAGTCAGAGGTATAGGGGCCTGTCCGAGCCTCCCCCAAGAAGTCATGTCCCAGACACGTTCTCCTTATAATGTTATCAATAAAAAAAGAATATGCATTTCTTTTCTTTACTATATGCCTCAACAATCGCTTGATTTAAAACATACACTTCTCGCTTACATCTTGATACTACGCTATTTATCGATAACAATCAAACAAACCTCAAAACAATGAGGAATTACAAGAACCGAGATCCCGTGTTCTCTGTTACCTATTCCATGTCTGGTATGGAAAGCCACATAGACATCCCTTAGAATGAGCATATTGAATCCTATGACGAATCTAGATAGTCTCTTAGCTTGTGATTAAAGATGGAAGGCAAACCCATCTTCCACAATAAACATCCCTCGAATAAAGACCGACCAATTCCTAACATAGGTGCTAGTATGACAAAAAAAAAAGAGGTTTTAAATGGCCAAAAGGAGCCAAGAGAAAAATTAAACCAAGGCCAACCAAGACGGCCATATCCACCAATACAAAAATGACCGAGGCCAAGTTCAGGGGTCACAGTCAAAACTTAATCACCCAACAAAAGTCCGAACAAAAAGCAAAAAATAAAAAAAATGAACAGACCGGTCAACTAGCACCAAATATTAGCCTCCCTACATCACAACCCTTAAGACTTTCCCGAGACAGTCTGGATTTCTGAGGATTCAAGATCAATAGGATAATCCCAACCATTAGAGCCAGAGATGGAAGTTAGATCCCACGTAATTTACATCCCGCTCGATTGAACCCTGAGTCATCTGTACTCAGCTCCCCCTTTCCTACCACATTACAAAACCTTAGCCCATAGCCTTAACTCTACAAAAATCAAACTCCAGATTTTGATTCCTCAAAACCACTTACTACCCAACTCCACATTCCAAAACCATCCAAACTAGTCACCCTGACCTAAACATGATATCTCGGTAATTATCATTTTCAAGGGGTCACACCCAACCACTTCACCTTAGTTCTTAAACTAGGGTGAAAGTCCATGCAAAACACTCAAAACATTTCACATCGATAATTGGCATAATGAGTTTAAAGCACAAAATCACTCGCATCTTACAAACTACGAACATGGTTTGATTCCGTCTAAACACGGTTACGTAGGCAACCCCCCGAGGGTACAACCATAACTAACAAAGTCGATTATTCGATTCATATGCAAATCGGAACCACCCCACCCTCCGATTAATGAGTGATTTAAATGACAAAGCACAAACGACGAGCCGAGGACGGAGTGAAAACCCAAAAGGGCGCTCCGGGCAAAATGAAGAATCGAATTGCGAGCCGTCGGTAAAAAAAATAAAAATAAAAAATAAATGGACGAGCCGAGGACGGATTGAAAACCCGAAAGGGCGCTTCGGGTAAAATGAAAAATCGAGTTGCAAGCCATAAAAAAAAAAGGAGAGCAAAAAAGGAGCAAAAAATGAAGAGCAAAATGAAAGGTGAGCCGAGGATAGAGTACAAACCCGAAAGGGCGCTCCGGGCAAAAGAAAGAATCGAGTTGCGAACCACCACAAAAAAATGAATAAATAATAAAAAATCGTGTGCTTCTCATCATTGTAAAACTAACTAAATCAAAAATTTGTTGAGGCCCATTACATCGAGCATCTACTACCCGGGTACTCCAAAAACAGGACAACGTGTCAAGCAAAACTTCACAAAAATTAATACTAATACGCCACATAATATCAATTAATACAACATAATACTAATGGTTGGTCTCTACCGGTCCATCTTTTTCTTTCCCTTACCCTTTGGGTGCGCTTCTTCGGGCCTCTCACCACGAACCCCTTGAAGGCAAAGGTCCACCCTTTTAGCCAATTGTGGGTCCAACCAATCTCACGTGTCTTCTACACTTGCGTCTTTAATATGGGTCTTGTCTAATACGCTGCATTCGATCGGGCGCTTAGCGACCTTAGGCCGCATAGCTTCCTTACTCTATAGCTCAGTCATCTTCTCAATCATTAACTTCTCTCTAATATCTAATAACCCCAAGCAATAAGAACGATTTCCTAAACCGGTCACCTCCTTCTCCAAGGCTTACAAGCACAATACATGAATGAAAGTTCCCTAGTAGGAAGCGGACGATCCATTTTTGTCCCCATGATCCACCGGACTTAGACGTTCTTTTATTTTTTTTTATTTTAGGGGGTAAAGCTACCCCATGTAGGCTTGTTGTAGCCCTTCGCGGCATTGTCAATATGTGTAGCTACACGACATTGTTAATAAAGCATATAAAGTTGTCTAACTTTTTGATTTTTACTTCGCTTCGAACATGAGTGTCAAAATAATTACACTCGTCTCCCGGCACCAGACACACACTCGGTCAAAACATGCTAGTCGCAAAACGCTTTACGAATATTTTGCACAACATCGAGTCAAACGTTTTAATCGATGTACTACTTGATCCAACTCCCGACTCAAACTAACCTATTTAAAAGCATACCGAAAAACATTTCTGCACTCTTATGCAATCCTAACGCATCCAAAACATCTTAAATCACGACAAAATCATGAGCAAGCCAAACTTGAAGTGATTACGTGTTATCCAGGTTACCTTCTCGAAAACACAAGAATAATAAACTGATCAAAGCACTAAAGTTTAAAATAGATAATATATACAAAATCCAAACACAAATCGGGTTTACAAACTAGGGAGGACCTCTACAGGCTACAACTACAGCCAATACAAGCTCACCAAGGCTATCGTCCAAATCTAGATCCTTCAGATCAAAAGTAGGAGACTCGGTACCATCCATACCTGTCAGATATCCACGGTAGCCGTCTCGTGAATTTCTTCAGAAGGATCAACATCCTCGGTAGGATCCGTAACCTGACCTTCAGCCTCAGCCTCTCTCTCTACCTCAGCCCCAAACCTAGCTTCAGCCTGCGCCGCCGAGGTCTTACCCCGTGACCGAGCCAGCTGCTCCTTGAGTTCGGCAATCTCATCGTCCTGAGATTGCAAAGTTTGTCGTAGGCTCACCTCAGCCTCCTCGAGCTCGGTCACGCGAATCTCCAGCTGCGCTACCATATCCGGAACATCCTGCAAACACAATTACCTCTTAGGAAAAGACACAACCAGCCTAGAAAACCATCCTTAAAAAAGACTACTTACCGATCAAGGTCCTGATGTATCACGGGAAGAGGCAGCAACCATCCTCGACGCATAGGCCCGGAAGCAGTTGGCAGCTTGCGACAACCGCTGGTGGGAAGCCGACGAAACCTGAACAACAAAACCAAACAAACTAGTTAACAAAACCCAAACCTCGAAGCCGAGTTCAAAGCAAAATCCCGAAACTTACCCGGTACACCCTGTCACGCCACTCCATCCTCAACTCCATCTCCTCTGCAGAACAAGGAGGAAGAAGCTCCGTGAAGGCTACCCCAGTCGCGTCAACCCTTGGCAGTGTCAAAGAAAGTCTGGGGGCTGAACGGCATCGGCCGGATCGGCCAACTGAAGGCAAGCAAGCCGATCAGGACACAAACTGACACAAAACCATGAAACAACAGCAAACGAAAAGCCAAACACTCACCACAAGGCGGTGGCAAGCTAGTCGCTGGCATACGTGAGACACGTAGAAGGTGCCAGGCACCAGTAACGCGTCGCCTCCTTCTCCATCCTTACCCTCGCGAGCTTCCGTAGTAGTCGGCGACCTAAACATGGTCCGGGGAGGATCAACCGGCACCCTAAACTCGTCATACAAGTGCTGGCGCACCAACCTCTCGCCCAAGTACCACATTGGGCGAAACAGCGCAGGAAGGAGCATCCTCTTGTAGCTCCTAGGCCTTAACTCTGCCCTCACATACTTAGGCAAACCCTCGTAGCCAGCCCAAGGATAGGCCACGAACTGCATAGGCAAGCCTACGTCTTTAAAACTCCTAACCTTGGGGGCTATCTAAAAAGAACAACGGTAAGAAGGAAAACTTACATCTTCAAGGCGCAGCTGATGCACCAGCACGTTTTCTCCGACGAATAGTGACTCCTCGTACTCTTAGCCGAAGCCAGCTTCCACTCAATCTTTAACACCCCTGATTTTATAAATTAAATTAAATTAAATTAAAATTATGTTCGTATTTTTATTTTTATTATATAACTCGTAATTCTTAAAATTTATTATAAAACGAATTTATTGTTTAATCATTTCAAACTCCTAAAATTTTATTTTTCTCAGAAACTCTTTTTACATTTAAAACATATTTTTATTTCTATCTCGATTTATTTTGTACATTTCATTTAATTCTTATCGAAAATCTATTTCGGCGATTTAAATTCTAAGTTCTTTTATTTATTTATATTTAAGCTCGAAATTCTATTTTCGGCTCGAAGTTCATTTATTTTAAATTTCGTCAAAATATTTATTACCTTTCCTTGAGAAATCAATTTAATTCACTTCGTCAAAAATTTATTATTTATCGGGAAATTCTATTTCACCGTCTAATTATTTAATTCTATGAGCTTCGTTTTCGTCTCGAGTATTTTATTTAGTCAATTTATTTGACGGTCCGATAATTTGTTAATCTTTTTAACTCGTTTTAACTTGATTCGTGGGTCAGTCAACTTATCGTTACGGAATTCGGCTCTTACCCGATTCATCTATTTTAATCCATATACAACGTATACTTATTTATGAATCCGTACACTTTTCTTTTTTTTATTTGTTGAGTTAAATTCAAATCTCTTTTCCCATTTTATTTTAACGTGCACTCCCCTCTTTTAATTTTTTTGGACTTCCACCGCTTTCCCTTCAAATCTGTTCATTCCCCTTCTTTTGTTCCCCTCCCCTGTCCACCGATTCACATTTTCGTCCTTTGAGTAATCCCACTTCTCTACATCTCTCCTTGTCTCACTATTCTTTTTCTAACCTTCATTCTAATGTTCTTCTTTTTCTTATGTTGGTTGTCTCGCATCTCCGTCCCCGTCGTCGTCCCGTTGCTGCACTGCTTGCTGAATTACTGCTGTTGCTTCGTGCTACTGCTGCTGTTACGGTATTGTTACTGCTGTTTATGTCCCTTCTTCTTCCTCTTTATTTCTCCTTCTTCTTCGTTTTTGTGCACTTATTGTGGTTGTTACTGTTGCCGCTGCTGTCCGTTGTTGTTTATGCCGTTCGGTTGTCGATTTCCATCCCTTGTCATGTTCTGTTCGTAACCATGTTGCTGTTGTTGTCCTCTCTTTCTGTTTCATTCTGTTTGTTTTGTGCTAGTCGGTCTTCGATATTCCTCCTCCGTTCTCCATGCTTCGTGGTTGCTGCTCCTAGCCGAGATGCAACACCCGCTATTTTTCCTAGCATTTTTATCCTTTCCGTTATGACTCTGTCATAACTCTGTCACATTTCGGCCTTATGTTTCTTCATTTTTCCAAGCTTTATTTTCATTTTGAGTTTAATGATATTTATTTATATTTTTAAAAGATTTTAATTCTTTTAAATCTGATTATTTGATTTTCTTCGTAAACTATTTATTTTTCCGTGAGGAATTTTATTTCTCTACGAATTAACGTATTTAAGCTCGGATTTGAGTTATTCCTTTTTCTACAAATGTCTAAACATATTTTTATAATATTTTCAAGTAGTAAATATTTTTATTTACGAAAATTTAGCCACTAATGATTTTATTACGAAGTTTCGTAAATAATTATTTTCTTACGCAAGGTTTACTAGAATTGTTTTGAACTGCCTTTAACTATTTTACGATTCTTCTTTTTATCAACTTACAAATTATTTGGGACCTTTTTCCCCATGTTTTGGACCGACAAATCTTTTTATCACACTCTTACTACGTTTTATAATACGTCTTATTTCATTACGTTAAATGTTGTTGCATAGGATTCTTTTTCTGCATTTAACCATGGCTTAATGAGCAAACCCTTCATACTCCTTCTTATCCTCTTTGGCCGGTTATATTGATGTGATACCACATTGGATTCTTCAACTTATTTATTCTCTTTTAACCATTAGAAACCTCCCAACTCTTTTACATTCATTTCTCATAAAAATCATTCAACACCCTATTTTCTTCTCCCTTCCTTTGGCCATGGCATTTCTGGTTTCTCAATGCCTAATTTTGCTTCATTTTCAAGTCATAATCGTCTCATCTTTATCATCAAATTAATCCTTATTCTGATCCTTTCGTTAGGGTAACAATCGATGTTGTTTTCGATCATTATTTACCTTGATTTTATCAGTTTTCCTCTTGGTACTTTTCTGCCATGGTTTCGTGTATGGTAGGATTTGTGGATGATCCCGAGGCCGATGAGTATATTATCGGTTCCGATTTGGATTAGAGGTAACTTCGATGTTACTCGGTATTTCGTGATTTTAATTGTGTAATTGCATGTATATTTTTATATTTCATTTTTAACAATATATGTATGTCATATAATCTAGAAAATTTTTAAAAGTTAAAAATTTGCATGTTTCGATATTTTTATCGCTTTTACGAGCTTAACGATTAAATCGTCATATTATTTTGTAAAATCGTAATATTCGTCCTAAACTTATAGTATATGATTATATTCTGTAAAAATGAGGTTTTTGATGATTTTTAACAATTTGGTATTTTTATGATATTTTAGTTATCGATTATTGAATTATTACCGTTTACGAACAAAAACGATTAAAAGCCGATTTCTATTTCTAGTACTTAAACATTATATTTTAATCTGAAATTTGACATGGGAAATCTTTCTGGTGAAAAAGAATTTTCAAAAAATTTTCATAATTTGTTTGGAAATTTTAAGTGGGTGAATTAATTAATCACTTTAAATTTGTCGTTTTAATTTCCGATTTTCTGGTCTTTGTTTTAAATCTGGAAAAAAAAATTGATAGATTCTGGAAAATCATGATTTTTGGATATTATTGCGTAAATAGTTTGGTAATTACTATTTTTATTAATCGTATTGTCGAAACTAATAATAATTGGGGAATTTTAGTTTTATAAATTTTGGAAACACCCTAATTAGTAGTACTAAAGTGTTTAAGACATTTTTAACTATCTTATAAACACTCGTATGATATTTCCATGATTTCATAAACCCAAATGTTCTCACTTTAACAATTAGTATCGTTAAGGCCAAAAGTATTAGTTTTATAAATCTATATCTTTTACTAAAAATGTTTTATTAGTATGAACTCATATTTTTGCTATTTTGATGTGATGCTATTTTTATAAAGTTTCTAAATATAGAAGTTTCCTAAAATAGAAAGTTTCCTCTTTTCGAAGGCGATCCTTTTTGTTCTCTTATTATTTACAATGATTATATTCTTTTGAATATCGACAATCGCTTTATTTTGGAGTTATGGAATAAGGGCAAGTGTGGTGTTAGAGTAATATAGTCTGAGATGTACGTTTTGCATCAACTGTAAGGCTGGTGTGTCTTTATGGGGCACATTGGTTGTTGAACTGAGCATGGTTTGTGTTCAGGAGAGTGTGCATTGTGCCCTTAAACATAGATATTGCATCGTGTAAGTCGCGTCGGGTTGAACTGGACAGGACAGGTGTATACTACTTAAACCAGTACCTCGCTGCACGCAGTCCTGCTATAGTTGAGTTGCCTAGTTTGAGACTGGATTCTGTTATGAGTTAAGTCTATAGTTCTCGAATCTAGTTTCCAGTATTATTCTAGTGAAAGTTTGGCCGTCTACGCTAATCCTATCCATAACGCCATTTTGAATATTTTTATTATTATCGATAAAATTTTGATTTGCAGGTTGGCAAATGTTTAATGTTTTCTCCGGAAAACTCATTTTTATTATATTGTTTTGATACGTGAAGTTTTTCGTTGAAAACATAGTTTCATTAGAATGTTTTACTGTTTTTCGTGTTTACTATTTTCATATAATAGTAATTACAGTTTTAAAATCATGTTATACGACTGGGAGAACGTTGACGTTGCTCCCTACTGATTGTGGCTGTTATGTTTTTAACATGGCAGGTATATGTGTTTCTCTTCGGGTGGGCTAGCGAGCAGTTATGGATCCTGCTTATTTATTTTAATAATTATGTCTTATGGATTGTTCAAACCCCTTTTGTGGATTGTTTTAAATTTTGGCGATTTTAGTTAAGGCCTATTGTTTGACTTAACCATTTTAATTTTACTAAGACATAGTTACAGTGTGTTTTAATCCCGACTCTACAGTGTTTCCACCACTGTATCCCGTTAGATTTTCTAGGGGATTACACGAGAGGTAGACCCTTTCTTGTGCCTTATTTCGTTCTTAAAGTCTATCACCCGTTTCTCCTCCTTTTTCCCGCTGATCTTGAGTATTTTTGCTGAATCCATGACGATTATGTCGACCTTTGCCCTTTTTGTTATCGTATTAATTTCCGTTCTACTGTTATCGTATCCTTTTCTGTTCGTTTCATTTCGGTTGTTAGTCGTTTTTGTGCGCTGCTTTATGTACTACTGCTACCGTTGTTCTTCTTCCTCTTCTTTCTCTTATCCTTTCTTTCTTTTCCCTCTTCGTTTCAACGTTGGCTACTGCTGTCCCGTTTGTTGTTGTTGTTCTGTTGTTGTTCGCTGTTGTGCTGCTCGTAATGGTGCAACTGTCTGCTTGTGCAATTCATTATTTTCGTCATACTTTCCTCCTTCTTTTCCCGTCTCCTTCTCGTTCTTTGTGTTATTTCTGTCCGTGTTTGTCACTGAAGTTGTTGTTGCTGTCTTCTGCTATTATTTCTTGTCCATGTTGATTTGTTGCCGCTGTTTCGTTTTGCTCGGATCTGTAGTTCAGTTTGTGCGTAGATATCGCTATCATGACTATTTCCCTTCATTCTTGTTATTCTTTCTCGTTCTCTTCTCCCGCTCTCCCTTACCTCTATCTCCGAATCTTGGTCTTTCAGTCGTGTACTACATGCCCTTGTCATCTCGCCTCGGAACAATTTGGAAACATTTTTATATAAGTATCTAGGGTCGGAGCTTGGATTGAAGGGCAAATACATTGACGATTTATTCAAGGTAACTTTAGGACGTTACTCGATTTCATATCGTATGTTTGAGTAGTAGTATGTTGTAAAAAAATTTAACTTCGGTTTTTTCTAATTTTAGCTATTTGTTATTGCTAATTATATTAATTTTAAATTGTATTCCTTATCTATATTTTTATAACTTTTGATATCGTTTTATAAATCGTTAATAATTTTATTATTTACGCTGGTTATAATATTTTGTTGGTTATCGTGACACTAGTAACTAAATAATAACGATTTCATATTTTCTTCATATTTCTTTAATTTATAATTGTAACTCAAAATCGTATTTTTATAATATAATCGAGATTTGTATGCTTGTTTAATAAATTAATTTTCGTGTTACGATTTATACTAATAAATGAGAAAATAGTTGATTTTGTTTTAAATATATTTTAATCAAGACTATTTTCACTAAAAATTTCTTATTTGTTTACAATTGGCTATTTTTAGTAAAATTTGTATTATTTATTAATAAAAGCTACTTGCTAAAAATAATTTCAAACCTTTGTAAGATTCATTTCATTTATAAAACTCGTTGACTCAATTAATTTTGATATCGTTTTTCTTAAAATATCTCTTTTCTAAAATCTATAGTTTTAACTCGATTTCTTAATTATTTATAAAATACTATGTATTGAACTATTATATTTTATTTATAATTTGAGTAACGAATTTAGAAATATATTAAAGTTACGATAACGACGATAATAATAAAATGTTAATTTCGTTTGAAATGCTATTTTTTTATACGTTTCACTTATTTTGATAGCTTACGTATTTTCTGTAAGATTTTTTATTTTAAGTAAGTTTCTAAAATTAGTAAGTTTATATTTATAGAAAAAGTTTTCCTTTTAATATAAAATGTTTATTCCTTTTATCCTCGTAATGATTATATTTTTTTGAATATCGATAATGGCTTGTTTTGGAGTGATCGAATAAAGACAAGTGTGGGGTTAGAGTAATATAGTCTGGGATGTACGTTTTTGCCATCAACTGTAAGACTGGTGTGTCTTTATGGGCCACATTGGTTGTTGAACTGAGAATGGTTTGTGTTCAAGAGAGTGTGCATTGTGCCCTTAAACTTAGATATCGCATCATGTAAGTCGCGTCGGGTTGAACTGGATATGGTTTGTATCCAGGAAGGGTGTATACTACTTAAACCAGGACCTCGCTGCACGCAGTCCTGTTATAGTTGAGTTGCCTAGTTAGAGACTGGATTCTGTTATGAGTTAAGTCTACAATTCTCGAAGCTAGTTTCTAATATTATCCTAGTGAAAGTTTAGGCTTGTGTTCACTGATCGAATTTTCATAACGTCATTTTTTAATATTATTATTATCGATTGATTTTTGATTTGCAGGTTGACAAATATTTTAAGATTTCTCCAAAAACTTATTTTTTATTATATCGTTTTAAATTTTTCTTATTTTAAGTATTTTGGTATAATAATACTACTATTTTTCCATACGATATAATATGGCTGGGAGAACGTCCGAGTTACTCCTCACTGACTGGCTGTTATGTTTATAACATGACAGGTATTTGCTGCTGGGTTTTGGGTGTGAGCTAGCGAGTAGCGTGGATCCTACTCTTCCTTCATTCATGTTTATTTATGGATTTTTATAAACCCGTTTCGATATTTTACTTTTAGCCCTTTTGTAAAAAGAGGCCTTTGTGTTGACTTACCATTTCTTTTAATAAGATATAGTTTGTCAACGTGTTTTAATCCCACTCTACAATGTTTCCGCCACTGTATTGCGTTAGAATTTCTAAGGGATTACACAATCCCAGCCGGAAACCTAGCTGGGCAAACGCTCACCGTCTTGGGTGCCAGGCGTCGGAAATATGAATAAATCCAAGCCTGCAAAACCCGAAATATATACCGTCGGCTAAATCAAATCGAACTAAACAAAACCTCAAAAGTCAAGTATGAAGCCAATGAATTACCTCTAGTACGAGACCTGGACCCACGATAGGTATAGCAGAGCCAGAGTCCACCCTCTGCGGCCTCACCATGGCCTGTAGGTAGTGGGTCATTTCCGTGAAAGCTGCGGTAACCCAGTCAAAACATCCTAACTGACCCAAGTCAGCTAGG
This sequence comes from Agrostemma githago, assembly GCA_958450325.1. NCBI lineage: Eukaryota > Viridiplantae > Streptophyta > Magnoliopsida > Caryophyllales > Caryophyllaceae > Agrostemma > Agrostemma githago. The sequence continues at coordinate 16,476,161 of OY288239.1, read as the reverse complement.
AAAGGCAAAATCCTAGTACTAAACCACTTGCCCTTATCCGAAAAGTGGGTCGACCCTAGAAAGTACCACAACCACAGACAGGCGTCCTGCGCGCCGTGTTGGGCATTCGCCCCTCTAGAACCGCCACTCTCTCGAAGTGGTCGGTAATATATGAACTCACTAAAGCATGAGTCGTGCTATAAGCCGAGGGCTCTAAGCAGTCCCAATCCAACCCTTAACCTCGTCGCTATCTAACCTAGGGCCCTCAGGAGCCCACCTAATCATCTCGGGACCCCAGAGCAAACCTGTAATAACCCTGAAGCCCTCCAAAGTCATCCTGACCTCCCCGAACAACATGTGGAATGTCGAAGTCGTATCATGGAAGCGATCTACCATCGCTCTAATTACCATAAGGTTTCACTTAGTCTTGCAACCTACTAACTGAACCCAATGCCCGACTAAGGGGCCCAGAGTTGTCCCCATAACAATCTTCTTAGCCTCGGGGCTAAGCTTCTGCGCGTAAATCTCCAAGCACGTCGTAAAGCCTAAGAAGGTCCTCATCGGACCTGGGGGCTGCAAGCCGAGACGACACAAGCATAAATAAACAAGATAGCACAAATTAAAACCCGAGCCAAAAAACATGAGTCAAGACACTCACCTGGCCGTTTATGACACGGCTGGAGACGTGCAAGTTGGGGCGTAGCAGTAATTGCTGACCGTCCCAATCCCGAGCCCAAACGGGATCCTCAAAGACGGCCTCCTCACCCTCATCAAGCGGCCTAGGGATCTGCACCCTGAAATCCCCTAGAAATTCTAACGCAATACAGTGGCGGAAACACTGTAAATTCGGGATTAAAACACACTGATGTTCTATATTTTAATAAAAGAACGGTCAGTCAATACAGAGGCCACTTTTTACAAAAGGGCTAAAATAAATATTCTCCAAACAGGGTTACAAAAATCCATAAATAAACATCAATGAAGAATGAGTAGGATCCATGCTACTCGCTAGCTCACACCCAAAACCCAGCAGCAAATACATGTTATAAACATAACAGCCACGTCAGTGAGGAGTAACTCGGACGTTCTCCCAGCCATATTATACCATATGGAGAAATAATAGTATTACTATATCAAAATAATTAAAATGGAAAACATTAAATGATATAATAAAAATAAGCTTTCGGAGAAAACCTAAAATATTATAACAATAAAATCAGAACAAGTTTTCAGAAGAAAACTTGAAATATTTGCCAACCTGCAAACCAAAATGTATCGATAATAATAAAAATATTCAAAATGGCGTTATGGATAGGATTAGTGATGAAGGCTAGATTTTCACTTAGAGAATACTAAAACTAGCTTCGAGAACTTAGTTCAAACAAATCTAACTTCGGTCTCTAACTAGGCTACTCAACCATAATAGGACGGCGACTTATAAATGCGTGACCCTAATTTAAGATAATATGCACACCTCTCCCGAGCACCATAAATACTCAGTTCAACCCGACGGCGTCTTACACTGCGAGGCACGAGTTTAAGGTCAAAATGTACGCACACTCCCGAACACCATATATGCTCGGTTCAACAACCAGTGTGCCCCATAAAGAAACACCAGCCTTATTGTTGATGGCAATCACGTAAACCCCAGAATATATTACTCTAAACCTTAAACTTGTCCTTATTCCATAACTCCAAAACAGCCATTATCGATATATACAAGAGATATAATCATTATGAATAATATGAATATAAAAGGAATAAACATTTTATATAAAAGGGAAACTTTTTATAAATAGACCTTACTAGTTTTAGAAACTTACTTAAAATAGAAATATTATTATATAAATGACGTAAGTGATTAAAATGAGTGAAATGTATAAAAATGCATTTCTAACAAAATTAAAATTTTACTATTATCGTCGTTATCGTAACTTTAATATATTTCTATATTCGTTACTCAAAATATAAATAAAATATAATAAGTCATTTTATAGTATTTTATAAATAATTAGGAAATCGAGTTAAAACTATAAATTTTAGAAAGAGATGTTTTAAGAAAATGATATCAAAATTAATTGAGTCGACGAACTTTATAAATGAAATGAAATTTAGGAAGAATTCAAATTATTTTTAAGATATAGTTTTTATTAATAAAAAATATGGATTTTAACAAATAGGAAATTGTTAGAAAATAGTCTCAACTAATAATATATTTAAAACAAAATCGACTATTTTCTCATTTATTAGAATAAATCGTAAAACGAAAATTAATTTATAAACAAGTATGCAAATTTCGATTAAAATATAAAAATACGATTTTTAAGTGAAAATTATAAATTAACGAAATATGGCGAAATATGAAATCGACATTATTTAGTTACTAGTGTCACGATAACCAACAAAATATTATAACGATCGTAAATAATTAAATTATCAACGATTTATAAAACGATATCGAAAACTTGTAAAAATATTGATAAGACATACGATTTAAAATTAGTATAATTAGCAAATAATAAATAGCTAAAATTAGGAAAACCGAAGTTAAAATATTTACTACATACTACTACTTAAACATACGATATAAAATCGAGTAACAACCTAAAGTTACCTTAAGATGATGTCAACCCGATCACGTACTAGCCCCTCCATATTCCTAGATCAAAACTTTGAATCTGGAGGTCGTGCGGGACATTTGTTCTTCAATAAGGCTTCAAGGCTTACGTCGGATCGAAAATACGAAGAGACAAGAACACAAATCAAAAACGAATAGAGGAAAGTAAAACAAGGAAACCATGATGTTCCGAAAAACCGAGAAACAAACAACAGCGACAATAAGAAGAGCCAAACAGCAGCAGGCATCAGCAACTACGACACAAATAGCACTAATCAGACATGACAAAGAGAGACGGAACAGCTGCAGAGAAATCAGATTGAAGACGAACAGAACAAAGAATAAAAAGAAAAGAAGGAGAAGAACACGAGCAAGTAGGAGGAGTACGACAAGGCAAAACGACAGTACAACGTCCAAAACTTGTACTAATGTGGCAGGAGAATCGTGCAGCAGCAGATGTAGAACGAGGAAGAAACAGAAAAGATGAGAACAGTAGCAAAAGCAACATGGAACCGAGCAAAACCGGGCACGAATTAAGTGACAGTGACAACGATACAAAACGAAGTAATAACATCGATTAACAACCGAAACGAAGTCAAAAGAACAGAATCAGCGTAGGAACGAAGAAAAATACGAAGGAGAATAGGAATAGTATAATTCCTCACAGGTACAGAGAACGATGCAGGCCAAAAGAGGAGTAAAAGGGCAGCCGAGACGACATACAGACCACGAACAAAATAAAACGCAAAACAGGACAGAGAATAAACGAAATGACGAGAAATAGAAGAAGAAAAGGAGGCTACCAAGACAGCATCAGGCGACAAAAGGCAGCAGCAGCGTTCAGCAGCAGCAACAGCGTAAGCAGCAACAGTAACGTAGCATCAGCAACAGCAGTAACATAGCACTAGCAGCAGCGTCAAAACGAGAAGGAGACTGGAAAAGGAGTGTGTTTGAGAGTGTTTGAAGAACAAAGGAAAAAAAAGAAAAGGGAATGGTAGCGGAGGAGCATACACACGCAGCAGCATCAACATAAAAAAAATGAATGAGAAGAAAGAGGGGAAGTATGAATCGGTAAAGGAATGAAGCGGTGGAGAGAAAGGGGAAGTGAATGTGAGTGAATGATGAAACGGTGGAGGAAAAATGAAGGGGGGGTGTGTACGTGAGTGGGGAACGAATCAGCACAAAAGTGAGCTTAAAACAATACGGGTTAATTACATGAATCGGGTGAGAAACAAATTCCGTAACGATAAGTTGACTGACCCACTAAATCGAATTAAAATCGAGTCAATAAAATTAATAAATAATCGGGTGGTCAAATAAAATGAGTTACTCGAGACAAAAATGAAGCTTATAGAATTTAATAATTAGACGGTGAAATAGAATTTCCCGATAAACAATAAATTTTCGATAAAGTGAATTAAATTGATTTCTCGAGAAAAAAAAACAATAGATGTTTTGACGAAACTTAAAATAAATGAACTTCGAGCCGAAAATAAAAATTCGAGCTTAAATATAATTAAATAAAAAGAATTTAGAATTTAAATCGTCGAAATAGACTTTCGATAAGAATTAAATTAAATGTATAAAATGAATCGAGACAGAAATAAAAATTTGTTTTAAGTATAAGAAGAGTTTCCGAGACAATTAGAATTTTAGGAGTTTGAAACGATAGATTCGTTTCATAATAATTCAAAGAATTTCAAGTTAAATCGTAAAAATAAAAATACGAAAAATAATTTTAATTTAGTTTAATTTATAAAATCAGGGGTGTTACACACCCTCCTAGCAACTGTCACAGGCAATCGACGCCTTGTGACTCTGTCAAAGTTAGCCTCGTCCGCGGCTCCAGGCTTAAGGCGCTGCGAAGGAACGCTCCGTCGCGTCTTACGAGCCACCCGAGGAGTCAACGAGCTCGACCCGGTAGCCTCACCACTAGTACCAGCCGTAGGGACTCCCTTTAGATGCCCGACACCATCTCTAGCTCCAAAACAAGACAAAGACACGCCTCGGGTCAAGTCAAGACTGCCAAAACAGTTCAAAATAAGCTCAAAATTTCGGATAGTGATATCAAATTTTCGAAAGACCCACTAACACTCATTTTCGATACCAATAAAAGTGGTTTCGTGAAAATCCGGTATCGTTATGGTATCATTTGGTCCATCGAAAGCTTCACAAAATCTCACGGAATGACCCAAAATGCATTTTGGCTCACAAGAATCGACGTATGAACCACCCATAACACCACAAGCAATAATCAAGAAAGATTACATGAGTCAAGTACGGGAATAATCGGAAAATTGAACCCTAAACCCTAGCATTTCGGTTTTTACCCATAAGAAGCCATTAAAGCACCTCTAAGCTTCATCTCAAGCTAATAACTACCCTATCAAGCTCTACTCTACCATAATTTAACAATGGGACCAAGAGTAAACGTCGATACTTAACATAAACAAAAAGCCCCAAATCGATTCTAGGATTTAAGCAAAATTGATTCACAATTACACCAATTAAGCACAAATCGACAATAGGTGAGTAAGGAACACTTACCCAAGGTCGACATGATCGAATATGATGGAAATCGAGTTAGAAATCGGTTGAGCAAAGTCAAACGAGCGAGGTTGAGACGATGGGAGGGTCGCATTCCATTTTTGGGACGAATGAATCGCCCTTCCTCTTCCTTCGCTAACTTTAAACAAACCCGACAACCGAAATACAAAGCACCTCAAGGCTGGCGTTCGAATTTTGAATCGCCGAGACTCCGGCAATTAGGTTTTAGAACGCTGGGGGCTATGCGATCGAGAATTAAAGTGCCCTAAGACCAGCGACTGATCTCATAGCCTAAAGCTAAAGCCAAGTGATCCAAACGCGAAAAGCAACACCCACAAAATGCACCATCCCGTACTAAACAAAACAAAACAATGACGAGACAATTTACTTCTCCCCGACAAATTGGGCAAATCTTAAAACTCCCTCTAACCAGACAATTAAAGTCAACCCCCAGCGGACTAAATAAACCTTAAAACTTTTTTAATGAGGTGATTCAAGTTGATCCACCTCTCCCAAAGCGGATCATGCAAACCTTAATACCTCCTTTAACGGGGTGACTAAACTCAATCTAACTCCCCCCAGCGGAGTAAACACTAAACCCCCAACTAGTAAGGCAACTCATACCAAAGCACATGACAATCCGAATACGCTATCTAAAAAAACAAACACAAACTTGCAATCTTAAAACGAGTCCCAGAGCACTCAATCGTAAACGAGTCCCAAAGTACTCAATCTTAAACGAGTCCCAAAGCACTCAATCTTAAACTAGTCCCAAAGCCTCAATCTTAAACGAGTCCCAAAGCACTCAATCTTAAACGAGTCCCAAGCACTCAATCTTAAATGAGTCGCAAAGCACTCAATCTTAACGAGTCCCAAAGCACTAAATCTTTAACGAGTCCCAAAGCACTCAATCTTAAACGAGTCCCAATCTTAAACGAGTCCCAAAGCACTCAATCTTAAACGAGTCCCAAAGCACTCAATCTTAAACAAGTCCCAAAGCACTCAATCCTAACAAATCCCAAAGCACTCAAAAGGCAAATATAAACCCATTAGCCTAGCGAATCCCTAAGCACTCAAAGCAAACAGGTTATCCTAGCGAGTCCCTAAGCACTCAACAGGCAAACATAAATCCATTATCTTAAGCACTCAAAATCAAACGTAAACCCACAATCCTAGCGAGTCCCTAAGCACTCACAAGCAAAAACCTATTATCTAGCGAGTCCCTAAGCAATCAATTCACATCCCCTGAGGAGTACTTAAAGCAAAAGGCAAACCCAAAATTCAGCGAATCCACCCCGGAGGGATAAATCTAAAACTTCACGCAACCACCCGTCAAGGACTATGTAACACCTTTGATTTTATGAATTAAATTAAAGTTATGTTCGTATTTTTATTTTTGTTTTCGATTTAACTCGTAATTCATAAAGTTATTATAAAAAAGAATTTATCGTTTAATCGTTTTAAACTCCTAAATTTCTATTTGTCTCGGAAATTTTTCTTATATTTAAGACATATTTTTATTTCTGTTTCGATTTATTTTATACATTTAATTTAATTCTTATCGAAAGTCTATTTCGGCGATTTAAATTCTGAATTCTTTTTATTTATTTATATTTAAGCTCGAATTTCTATTTTCGGCTCGAACTTCATTTATCATCGTCTTTCCTTGGCTTTCTTTTGTTGTTTATTCTTCCTCTTTTGTGATACTACCGTTGCTGCTGCTGTTGCATATTCCCCTCCTTCCTCCTCTCCTATGTTCATGCCTCTGCCTGGCTATTCAGGTCGGTTTCTGTCCGTTTGTTTTCCTTCTTTATCTCTCTCCGTCTTTGTCGTTCGAATACTGTTATTGCTACTATTCGATGCCCACTCTTTTTCTTCTTCTTCTTCTTCTTTCCCTGCATTTTATTCCTGCTGTTACTGATTCTCGTTTTGTGTGTCTGTTGTCGTTGTTACTGTTGCCACTGCGGTATATTGTTGTTTTTGTTGTTAAGTTGTCGATTTTAGTCCTTCTGTCTGTCTTCTTCTTTTTCGTTGTTCATCTTCCTGATGCGTCTGCTGTTGCGTTTTGTTGCTGATTCATCTCCTTATTCTTCGTTTTGTGCGTCAGTTGTTATTGTTACTGTTGTATGCTGCTGCTGCTCCTGATTTTTCGTTCCTTGTTCTCTTTTTCGTCTCCTCCAGATTTCATCCATTTATTTTGCTGCTATTGCTCTCGCTACTGATGTATGTTGTTGTTCTTTCTTTTCTTCTTCGTTCTGCTTTTATTCTCGTTTTTATCGGGTTTTGAGACCTGTCCAGCTGTTTTTCGGTCTCCTTTTTGTTCGTGTCATTGTTGTCCGATGTTAGTCTACTGCTGTTTCGATGCTACTGCCGCCGCGGTTTCATTATTCTTGTCGTTTCATTTTTAGTTCCCTTCGGTTGATGCGTTTTTGTGTGCTGTTGTGTTCCTCGGGTTTCGGTTGTCATCTCACATCTTGTTTCGTTGTTGCTGCTGATATGGGTTGTTTTTATCATTTGGCTGCTGCACATTTTATTCCTCCTATTTCGTTCCTTTTGTTCCACGACTTCTTCTTTCATCTGTTAGATTCTGATTCGTACGTTCCCGTCTCTTCGTATTTCGATCATGTTCAACCTTGAAGCCTTATTGAAGAACAAATGTCCGACGACCTTCTGATTCGAAGATTTGAGCTAAGACTTTTAAGAGAGGCTAGTATGTGATCTGGTTGGTATCGTCCCAAGGTAACTTTAGGACGTTACTCGATTTTATATCGTATGTTTGAGTAGTAGTATTTAGTAATTTTATTTAACTTCGGTTTTCTAATTTTAGCTATTTATTATTTGCTAATAATATTATTTTAAAATTTTGTACTTTATAAATATTTTACAACTTTCGATATCGTTTTATAAATTGTTAGTAATTTTATTATTTATGATCGTTATAATATTTTGTTGGTTATCGTGACACTAGTAACTAAATAATGTCGATTTTATATTTTCGTCATATTTCGTTAATTTCTAATTTTTAACATAAAATCGTATTTTAATACAATAATCGAGATTTGAGGACTTGTTACTTAAATTAATTTCGTCCTACGACTTATATTAATAAATGAGAAAATAGTCGTTTTTGTTTTAAATATATATTTTATTTTTTTTGGGTGTAAATGTAAGTACATTCCATATGATCAAATTTACATCCAAGTCATCCATACATCACTTCAACTTACCATCTCATCCACCTTATCATAATACTTACTAGGGACTATCTTACGTTGAGTTTAAATTTTTATATCTATTTCAGCTCTAATCTTACCTATTATATCCTCAGGCCTTACAACCACCATGTTAATACAACAATGGTTTCTAGCCCACAATATAGTACCAAATTCTTATGATAATAGCTGCCACGACATGCTTATAGAAGAGTGATTTATGTCTGAAATTATTCCACCAATCCCAAGTATTTCCAGCTGATATTTGCACTCCAGTCCAGTTAGCAGCAATTCTAAAGCATTCCTTAGCGTAAATGCAGTCAGAAAACAGATGCCTATGCATCTCAATACCATCTCCACAAAGGAAGCATCTACTGTCCACCACCGTCTGCATTCGGACTAATCTGTCCTTAGTAAGCAGCCGTTCATGGTAAATGAGCCAAGCAGTGAACTCATACTTAGGTATCCCCATTCTTGTCCATACCAAATTACACCAAGGCTCCCGCTGTCTATGACCATGAATCCATTTATATCCCTCTACCACTGTATACTTTCTCCCTGTGCTGATCAATGTAGGAAAGCAATTGTTGTTATAGAATTGATCCTTAACCCAGCAGATCTTGCGCCAAGACTAACTCGAGTTAAGTGTAGGTTTATAATCTTTCCACTCCTTTTCCTTCAAGTATACACCATGAATCCATCTAACCCACAATCTATCAGCTTTAACCGCAATCCACCAAGCATACTTCGCTATACTCGCTATATTCCACTCCTTAAGGTTTTTCAGCCCCAACCCCCCTTCATTCTTCGGCTGGCAAACTGTATCCCAAGCCACTAGTGGAGGAGAAGAATAATGCTCGCTTCCTTTCCACATATAATTCCTACAGATACTTGTGATGTGATTGATTGTAGCTGTAGGTAAAATAAAAATTCTCAACCAATACATATGAACTGAACTCAGGACTGACTGTACAAGAACCAGCCTGCTTGAGTATGTCAGTTTCCGCGCTCCAAATCCCCTAATCCTTTGCACAATCTTCTCCGTTAAAATGTGACATTCCAACACAGAGAGCTTCTTAGGAGACATAGAGAACCCAAGGTATTTGAATAGGAGGATAAATATATTTTCAGTCAAGACTATTTTCACTAATAATCTCTTATTTGTTACTGATTGACTATTTTTAATAAAATCCGTTTTATTTATTAATAAAAGCTATTTGTTAAAAATAATTTGATATCTTCGTAAATCTCATTTCATTTATAAAACTTGTTGACTCAATTAATTTTGAGATCCTTTTTCTTAAAACATCTCTTCTCTAAAATTTATAATTTTAACTCAATTTCCTAATTATTTATAAAATACTATATATTGCCTTATTATATTTTATTTATATTTTGAGTAACGAATTTAGAAATATATTAAAGTTACGATAACGATGATAATAATAAAATGTTAATTTTGTTAGAAATGTTTTTTTTATACATTTCACTTATTTTAATCACTTGCGTATTTTCGATAACAATATTTCTATTTTAAGTAAGTTTCCAAAATTAGTAAGTTTCTATTTATAGAAATTTTTCTCTTTTAGAATGTAATGATTACTCCTTTATCTCCATATTATTTATAATGATTATATTTTTTGAATATCGATAATGGCTTTGTTTTGGAGTTACGGAATAAGGACAACCGTGAGGTTAGAGTAATATATTCTAGGGTCTACGTTTTTGCCATCAACTATAAGGCTAGTGTATCAGGAATCGGTACATTAGCTGTTGAACCGGGTGACAAGTATCCCAGGAGTTGTGTACATTTTGACCTTAAGCTTAGGCCTCGCAGTAAGTCGCCGTCATAAGTTGAACTGGGTGACAGGTAATCCCATGAGGGGTGTGCATTGTCTTAAACTAGGGTCACACATTTATAAGTCGCCGTCCTATTATGGTTGAGTAGCCTAGTTAGAAATCAAAGTTTGATTTGTTTGAACTAAGTTGTCGAAGCTAGTTTTTAGTATTCTCCTAGTGAAAGTCTAGCCGTCTACACTAATCCTATCCATAACGCCATTTGAATATTTTTATTATTATCAATACATTTTGGTTTGCATGTTGGAAAATATATGAAGTTTTCTTCTGAAAACTTGTTCTGATTTTATTGTTCTAATGTTTTAAGTTTTTCTCCGAAAGATTATTTTTTTTATATCATTTTATTGTTTTCCATTGTAATTATTTTGATATAATAATGCTATTATTTTTCCATATGATATATTATGGCTGGGAGAACGTCCGAGTTACTCCCCACTGACGTGACTGTTATATTTATAACATGACAGGTATTTGTTGCTGGGTTTTGGTTGTGAGTTAGCGAGTAGCGTGGATCCTACTCTTTCTTCATTCATGTTTATTTATGGATTTGTATAACCCTGTTTGGAGAATTTCCTTTTAGGCCTTTGTAAAAAGAGGCCTTTTAGCAAGATATAGTTTGTCAGCGTGTTTTGAAATCCTGACTCTACAGTGTTTCCGCTAATGTATCGCGTTAGATTTCTAGGGAATTACAGATTAAATCAAAACAAATCATCCATCTAAGAAACTCAAACGCTAGCCAACCTTAAGCAACTCGAAGCAAAGCAAGCAAGCCCGGACCCGAGCTCCGACAGGCAACCACAGGCAAGGAGGTCAGGTATGATTTCTAAGTCTTGGCTGACGAGCCATAATACGTAGTCTAACGATCTCAAAACGATCCGAGAGGACAGCCACCAGTTCGTAATCCTCGATTGACCTGGGCGGCTATACTTTGACTTTCGCCTTGTCCAAGCCTCAGTCAAAGTGGGGCTTCTGTAGACACCCAGTGTAATACCCGTTTTTTTTATAGTTAGTAAAGCCGAGTTGACATTAAGTTTAGCCATCATTCTATTTTAAGTCAAACACGAACAATTATAATATCCTACATATTGGGCCACGAGCATCATACCCATATTATATTTATTACTCTAATCCATTACCTAGATTATTTACCCTAACTCATTGCGGACACTCCCTATATATATATTTATATATACTGTTCTACGCACTTCACCTTATAATATACCCCATTAACCGAAGCTAAGAAGCGGCGCACATCCTTCCCCAGAATACACACCGTATCCGTTTCGGGTAACGCACAACACGAGCAAATCGACCACGGGCAAGGAAAAGGAAGAGAGGACGCACATAACATTAGGTAAATCTTGTTTTAGCATCATGGTTGCACGTAGGGTTGATATAGTGGGGAGGTCGGGAATGATTTTGTCGGAGCAGTTATAGTCATTATCGTATTGCTTCCTTTCTCGTTTGTCGTGGTACATTCTTGTTGGTTATTCTTTTCATTGATGCTCCGGGTCGTTTTGAATAATGTCGAGGCGGTGTTAAATTGGTTGATGTTGGTCTATTCTGTATAAACATTGTAGTACGGTTGTTAGGCCGTCATCGTGATGGTTGTGCTATTCTCGTTACGTACTATCTCTGTTGGGTTGTTGTGAAAGAATGAACCGAGTGTTTAAGGTGTATTAGGGTGGTATCGTGAGTCTTGAATTTGTAATGTAGAGTCCGTGTACATCATGAATAGGGGGCTGCCGAGTCATTGTTGTAGGAGGGCTGCCGATCTTTGTTGTAATTGTTAATAGGAGTGATGTCTTACTAGTTTTCGTCTAAATATGGCTGTTAGTTCGTATGGAGGGATTAATAATGGTAGGGTCATATATATATATATGGTACAGAATGGTAACGTTAAGGGTAAGTCACTGTAGGTTTTAATAATCATGATAATCACCTTACTAGGCCGCTGTAGAATAGTAGCAACAATAATACGAAGCCTAATACTAGAAATGTCTATAGTGAATAAAGATAATAATAAGTTGAGGTAACCTAATTTGATTAAGAGGATATTGGTTTGTTTTACAAATCGAATATGTTACGATCGATATTGATATATAATATTTTATTAGGATCGGACTTCGTAGAGTTCCCGTGGTGAGCTGTACTACCGACCCGGTGGTGACCTGCTAATTAGGTAAGGTTCTCCTTACTTAGAATATGTTAATATTATTATGCATGTATGAATTACGAGTACAATGTGATATTGTGATAATATGATTAATGTTGAATATTGGTGGAAGAATGATTGTTGAATATTGATATATTGGAGTTGGTGAGGCTAGCTTTAGACCTAGCCGAGACCTTTGATCACGGTCCCCTCCCTGATTTCTCCTCGCAGGTTGTTGAACCTGTGGGGGGTGTGCACACTCGGAATGAAAGGGCCTGCCAGAAGAGTTGAGATGAGAATATTGAGATGGGAATATTGATTGGTACCGTGATGGTAATGAAGATGTGAAGATGATATTGTTAATTGGTACCCATGATAGTACTAAGATGGTTGAGCATTGTTGTTTCATATTCCGTACTTGTATATTATTGTTAGAATGTTCTAATCGTGTTTTCATTGTCTACCTTGTCACCCTATTTTATTGGGGGCCTGCGACGATCCAATTGACATTTACGGTCTTTTGGGGAGCAGAGTATTGATGCAGATATGGACAATTGATGTGTGCTTAACTGAAGGGAATTGCTGTTCGGGAAGGGAATGTGTGGCCATCGTTATTTTACTTTAGCATGTCCCGTCGTTAGAACTGAATGGACCCTTTTATTCATGTAATCGTTTGGGTTTATGTAACCATACTTATGCTTGAACTTAGTTTGCATCTTTTGAATAACCTATTAAACTCGGTTGTGTTTCAGTATTGTGTTGTGATGTGACTACTACCTCGGTTAACCCGAGATGGTAACACTCTCATTTATCCGGGAAGGCCTAGTTAAGGCTCTTGAATAAACGGGGGTGTTACAAAGTGGTATCAGAGCGATCGATTCTGGAGCCTGAATAAATGAACATAGGAATTAAAATGAACCCCGGTGATAGACCATCAGGAGCAAAGTTAAAATCTTTGGTTGAGGAGACGTCCTCATACCAACCTCCGACCCTTTTGGTTTGGACCCGGTAACTACGTGTGAGATTGAGAGGGGGTAAAATAGGATGGGCCCGCGATGATGATATGAATTTCCTTTGAATTGCATAATTTATGAGTAGTTACAACGTTGATACTAATATACTGCTATGATGTATGATCATTTAAGGCTCATGTGTATGTTATTGTTGTTTTGAAGTAATCATGTCAAAGAAAGCAGCTACGAACTCTATCCCAACCACTCCGAGTGCCGAAGAAATGGCGCGCTTAAAGGAAACTAACGATGCACTTTTGGAAGCTCTGAGAAACATCCACGTCCCGAAACCACCAGTGACAGACGCGGCCGCCATCAGCGCTGCGATAGCACGCCTTCGTCCCAGTAAATATGACGGGATTGGTGGACCGTCGCAGCTAGAGAACTGGGTGAGAGAAATGAAGAAGGTGTTCCAGACCGTGAGTTGTCCGGAGAATCTGGAACTGGGTCAAGCTGCATTCTATTTGAGTGGCAAGGCCGATTTATGGTGGCACCTTAACTATGACAAGCTTATTGTAGAGCATGAGGAAGGGGATTATGGGGAGGACGTCTTTGGATGGAAGAGTCTCGCAGAAGCACTGAGGGTGGAGTTCTTTCCGGAACATATCCGTAGTGCAAAAAGAGCTGAATTTGATCGTTTCACCATGACAGACGACAAGACTGTCGAGGACTATTACGACAAGTTTATGGAGCTGGCCACTTATTCTGCTGACCTCAATTTGAGTCCTGAACTATTGGCTTCCCGCTTCGAGAGGGGCTTGTCTATCAGAATCCTGGAAAGGCTACCCATGGGGGATAATGCTGATGTGAAAGAGGTATACTTGAGAGCCGGGCACGCCGAGCGAATGGCTAATCGCATTAAGGAGCTGAGCGGTCAGAAGAGTGAAAAGAGGAAAGCTGAGTCTGAGGGAGCTGTGCAGGGGGATACGAAAAGACATGGGAATAATCGACCTCAGGGACCAAGGCCTCAATATTCTGTAGGGTACAATTATGGGGGTGGTAGTTATAACTTGGGTAGGAGAGATGTAAGGAGCTATAACTGTAAGAATTGCAACTAAAACCACCCAGGGACGGACTGCAATGGACAACCTGTTAAGTGCTTCGCCTGTGGAAAGTCAGGGCACCGTGCTTACGAGTGTCGAGTGAAGAAGGGTAACCCTAATTCCATTCCGGTGTCGGGATCCGAGAGTATTAATCAAGGAAATCGATACCAGGGGAATTGGAACAGATCACAAGGGAACTGGAACCGATCACAGGGGAACTGGAACCGGCCACAAGGGAGTTACAATCAGGGATCTGGGAGCGCTAATCAGTCAACTGCAGCCACCAAACCAACTACATCTGTTAATGGAGAACCTGGAGGAAGTAAAAACACTGGGAAGCTCTTTGCTATGGGGAAGCAGGCTGCTGAGGAGGACACACAAGTTATCACGGGTACCTTTCTCGTTAACTCGAAACCTTCTTTTGTTCTGTTCGATTCTGGGGCAACCCATTCATTTGTAGCCTGTAACCACGTACCGAGTCTAGGGTTAGAAGTTTTTGAAAACATAGTCGATGATGTTATCACACCCTCGGGGAAGTCGGTTAGGTGTACAAGAGACTTTCGTAATGTGTCCTTAATAGTTGGGGAAGTTGACCTGCCAGTTAGTTTAATAGAGTTCCCTTTAGATGACTTTGACATTATCCTGGGAATGGATTGGTTGGGACGATTTAGAGCCCAGATTGATTGTAACCTCAAGAAAGTGTCATTAAGAGGCCCGAAGGGAGTTAGAGTGTCTTATAGAGGATTTGCGGTAAAGCCAGCTGTGAAGATCATTGCAGCCATTACTCTGAAGACCCATCTGAAGAAAGGAAGTCCGTTATTCTTGTGCCATGTACGGGACATTCGGGCTGAGGAGTTTTCCTCTGATTCAATACCTGTAGTGAACGAGTTCGAAGACGTATTTCCGGAGGAGATTCCGGGGTTACCACCAAGGCGAGAAGTTGATTTCAGTGTTGAGCTGAAGCCAGGGACGGAGCCGATCTCTAAGGCACCGTACCGTATGGGGCCTAAGGAGTTGTCTGAGTTGAAGAAGCAGCTAGAGGAATTGATGGATAAGGGGTATATCAGACCCAGTGTATCGCCATGGGGTGCTCCTGTTTTGTTTGTGCAGAAGAAGGATGGGAGCATGAGATTGTGTATTGACTACAGGGAGCTGAATAATGTCACTGTGAAGAACCGGTACCCTTTGCCTCGTATTGATGATTTATTCGATCAACTGAGTGGGGCTGGTATGTTTTCAAAGATTGATTTGAGGTCTGGTTATCACCAGTTGAGGGTCAAGAATGAAGATATTCCTAAGACCGCATTCAGAACTCGGTATGGCCACTATGAATTCGTGGTTATGCCGTTTGGTCTAACAAATGCCCCTACTGTCTTCATGGATTTGATGAACCGAATTTTTCGACCCTAGTTGGACAAGTTCGTGGTGGTGTTTATCTATGATATCTTGGTTTATTCAAGGAACCGGGAGGAGCATGCAGAGCATTTGAGGATCGTATTGCAATTACTTCGAGACAACCAGGTGTACGCTAAGCTATCAAAGTGCGAGTTCTGGTTGGAGAAGGTCGCATTCTTGGGACACGTGATTTCGAAAGAGGGTGTATCTGTAGACCCGAGCAAGATCGAAGCTGTCTCAAAGTGGCAGGCGCCAAAGAATGTGGCAGAGATTCGGAGTTTCTTAGGGTTAGCCGGGTACTATCGAAGGTTTGTGAAGGACTTCTCAAAGATAGAAAGACCGTTGACTAACCTTATGAGGAAGGAGATTCGATATAGGTGGGATGACAGCTGTGAGAGGGCGTTCCAAACCTTGAAGGAGCGTCTGACTACAGCACCAATCCTAGCCTTACCCGAGGGGAGCGAAAATTTTGAGGTGTACACTGATGCATCGAAAAATGGGTTGGGTTGTGTACTAATGCAGAATGGTAAAGTCATTGCATATGCTTCACGTCAACTGAAGACTTACGAAGAGAACTATCCAACTCATGATCTAGAACTTGGGGCAGTGGTGTTTGCTCTGAAAATATGGAGACATTATCTGTATGGGGCAACATTCAAGGTATTTTCAGACCACAAGAGCTTGAAGTACATCTACACACAGAAAGAACTGAATATGCGGCAGAGGCGATGGATAGAGTTGATCGGAGATTACGATATGGAGATTTTGTACCACGAGGGAAAGGCAAACGTGGTGGCCGACGCCCTAAGCAGGAAATCAGTGCATTCTCTGTGTTTGGATATGTCCAGATTGAAGCTAAGGAATGAAGTGCAACAGATGGGGATTCATGTGATAAGGAAAGGGGAAGCAATGTCGGACTTGGTGATTCAACCCAAGTTGTACGACGAAATACGAGAAGAGCAGTTTTTGGATCAGAAGTATGTAATGTGGCGAGCCCGCATTGAGAAAGGTGAACCCTCAAATCTCACCATTCACCCAGACGGGAGCCTCAGGTTTAACGGCAGGTGGTGGGTACCAGAAGGAGGAGATTTAAGGAGGAAAATCATGACCGAGGGGCATTGTAGTCCTTACTCGGTACATCCGGGTTGGGACAAACTGTATATGGACCTGAAGAAGACATTCTGGTGGGAGAACATGAAAAGAGAGGTGGTCGAGTTTGTGTCCAGATGTCTGACTTGCCAGAAGGTCAAGAGTGAATACAAACGACCACAGGGTAAGCTGCGACCCTTAGAGGTGCCTGAGTGGAAGTGAGACTCCATTTCCATGGATTTCATTGTAGGTTTGCCGAGAACCCCGAAGGGGAATAATATGATTTGGGTGATAGTAGATCGACTCACCAAGTCGGCTCACTTCGTGCCAATGAAGGATATGTGGAGTAAGGCTAAGCTAGCAATGGCTTATAGGAGGCATGTTCTGAAGTTACATGGAGTACCTAAGGACATTGTGTCAGATCGTGATTCAAGGTTCATGTCGAAATTTTGGCAGGAGCTGCAAGAATCCTTGGGTACCCAATTGAAGATGAGTACAGCCTTTCACCCTGCGACTGACGGTCAGACAGAACGAACCATACAAACTTTGGAGGACATGTTGCGGGCTTGTGCCTTGGAATTTCAGGGTTCGTGGGAGGATCGACTGGATTTGATTGAGTTCTCTTACAACAACAGCTACCATGCTAGCATCCAAATGGCACCGTTTGAAGCTTTATATGGGAGGAAGTGTAGGAGCCCAGTATGTTGGGACGAGAAGGCCGACGCAGTAGTGTTGGGGCCCCACATGATTCAGGAAATGGTAGAACAGGTACAAGTAATTAGACAGAAGATGCAAGCAGCTCAGGATCGTCAGAAGAGTTATGCTGATCTCCACCGCAGAGAGATTGAGTTTGCTGTGGGCGATAAGGTATTGTTGAAAGTGTCACCTATGAGAGGGGTTATGAGGTTTGGGAAAAAGGGCTAGTTGAGTCAAAAATTTATTGGACCATATGAAATTCTGGATAGGATAGGGGAGGTGGCATATCGACTAGCACTTCCACCAGCTCTCGATAAAGTGCATAATGTGTTTCATGTTTCCCAGTTGAGAAAATACTTGAGTGACCCGTCTCACATCCTTGAACCCGAGACGATCCAACTAGATGATTCTCTCACTTATGAGGAGGTGCCAAAGGAAATTTTGGACCGAAAAGTCCGAAAAACCCGGAGAGGAGAAACAGCTCTTGTCAAAGTTTTGTGGTCTAATCACAACTTCGAGGAGGCCACTTGGGAAACAGAAGCATCGATGCAGAAACGTTTTCCTCACCTCTTCAATCAGGTAATTATTTTGGTTACGGGGACGTAACTTTGTCTTTAAGGAGGGTAGATTGTGATACCCTGTTCCAGTTACTTATGTTAGTTAGGTTGGGCTAGTTAGTCGTTCCGTAGTGGAAGGTGAACTTCGGGACAAAGTTCCTTATAAGAAGGGTAGATTGTAATACCCGTTTTTTTATAGTTAGTAAAGCCGAGTCGACATTAAGTTTAGCCATCATTCTATTCTAAGTCAAACACGAACAATAATAATATCCTACATATTGGGCCACGAGCATCATACCCATATTATATTAATTACTCTAATCCATTACCTAGATTATTTACCCTAACTCATTGCGGACACTCCCTATATATATAAATTTATATATACTGTTCTACGCACTTCACCTTATAATATACCCCATTAACCGAAGCTAAGGAGCGGCGCACATTCTTCCCCAGAATACACACCGTATCTGTTTCGGGGAATGCACAACACAAGCAAATTGACCACGGGCAAGGGAAAGGAAGAGAGGACGCACATAACAGTAGGTAATTCTTGTTTTAGCATCATGGTTGCACGTAGGGTTGATATAGTGGGGAGGTCGGGAATGATTTTGTCGGAGCAGTTATAGTCATTATCGTATTGCTTCTTTTCTCGTTTGTCGTGGTACATTCTTGTTGGTTATTCTTGTCATTGATGCTCCAGGTCGTTTTGAATAATGTCGAGGCGGTGTTATATTGGTTGATGTTGGTCTATTCTGTATAAACATTGTAGTACGGTTGTTAGGCCGTCATCGTGATGGTTGTGCTATTATCGTTGCGTACTGTCTCGGTTGGGTTGTTGTGAAAGAATGAACCGAGTGTTTAAGGTGTATTAGGGTGGTATCGTGAGTCTTGAATTTGTAATGTAGAGTCCGTGTACATCATGAATAGGGGGCTGCCGAGTCATTGTTGTAGGAGGGCTGCCGATCTTTGTTGTAATTGTTAATAGGAGTGATGTCTTACTAGTTTTCGTCTAAATATGGCTGTTAGTTCGTATGGAGGGATTAATAATGGTAGGGTCATATATATATATATATGGTACAGAATGGTAACGTTAAGGGTAAGTCACTGTAGGTTTTAATAATCATGATAATCACCTTACTAGGCCGCTGTAGAATAGTAGCAACAATAATACGAAGCCTAATACTAGAAATGTCTATAGTGAATAAAGATAATAATAAGTTGAGGTAACCTAATTTGATTAAGAGGATATCGGTTTGTTTTACAAATCGAATATGTTAGGATCGATATTGATATATAATATTTTATTAGGATCGGACTTCGAAGAGTTCCCGTGGTGAGCTGTACTACCGACCCGGTGGTGACCTGCTAATTAGGTAAGGTTCTCCTAACTTAGAATATGTTAATATTATTATGCATGTATGAATTACGAGTACGATGTGATATTGTGATAATATGATTAATGTTGAATATTGGTGGAAGAATGATTGTTGAATATTGATATATTAGAGTTGGTGAGGCTAGCTTTAGACCTATCTGGGACCTTTGATTACGGTCCCCTCCCTGATTTCTCCTCGCGGGTTGTTGAACCCTTGGGGGGTGTGCACACTCGGAATGAAAGGGCCTGCCACAAGAGTTGAGATGAGAATATTGAGATGGGAATATTGATTGGTACCGTGATGGTACTGAGGATGTGAAGATGATATTGTTAATTGGTACCCATGATAGTACTAAGATGGTTGAGCATTGTTGTTTCATATTCCGTACTTGTATATTATTGTTAGCATGTTCTAATCGTGTTTTCATTGTCTACCTTGTCACCCTATTTTATTGGGGGCCTGCGACGATCCAATTGACATTTACGGTCTTTTGGGGAGCAGAGTATTGATGCAGATATGGACAATTGATGTGTGCTTAACTGAAGGGAATTGCTGTTCGGGAAGGGAATGTGTGGCCATCGTTATTTTACTTTAGCATGTCCCGTCGTTAGAACTGAATGGACCCTTTTATTCATGTAATCGTTTGGGTTTATGTAACCATACTTATGCTTGAACTTAGTTTGCATCTTTTGAATAACCTATTAAACTCGGTTGTGTTTCAGTATTGTGTTGTGATGTGACTACTACCTCGGTTAACCCGAGATGGTAACACTCTCATTTATCCGGGAAGGCCTAGTTAAGGCTCTTGAATAAACGGGGGTATTACACCCAGATTCGGACCTAGTGGCTGCAGGGGCGCCCGACAAACACTCGATGACGATCGGACTGCAACGCGACGCGAGTTAACGATGTTTTAGATGCTTTTTCTATAGAACGGATCAAATAATTACTCGGAAAAATTAATTCAACATCAAGACGTTGTTAGTCGTGTCATTATGGTCACGTTGACACTAATTAGAGTCAATTCTAACACCGGGTCTCCGAATCGGTCCCGAAACACGCAAAGTGAAACCCGAGTCAGCGCGTCTGATGGTAGGGATTTGTCGTCCCCACCGATCAAGTAAAGTCCAACTATACCTAACGGGTAGCTAGGGTAAGTCGGGTCGAGTCCACGGGGATGGTTATAAGTGTCTAGACTAAGTCTACCTAAAAACAAGGCTAAGTCACAAACAAACACAAAGATGATGAGAATTGACTAACTATGATGGTTGGAGGAGAAGAAAGTGGACTAGCAATGTACTATGTATGATATGAACTAATGAAATAACTAAAGATTAACTAAGCAAGTAAACTAAAGAAGATTATCGACTAAAGGGGTGAAGGAATCAAATATGGGAAAGAGTAGGGTTAGGTCGGGTTCATAAGTGTAGTAGGATGATTGGGTAATCAAGGGTGTAGGTGCCACTTAGTTACTAAGGTCGGTTTGCGCTCTCGCGCCAAAGCCAAGGTCCGCACTCTCGTGTCAAAGACTAGACCCGAACATTCATGCTAGATGCTACTCAAAACACAAGCATTCAACCACAAATCGAATACACAATGAGAAGATGAGAACAAGTATGAGAAGCATTGGCCACTACTACCCACACAAACAATACAACAAACACATAGTGTGCCCAATATGTGACTAGAAACAAAGGAATCACCTTTACCCACAATCAAACCCTAATCACCCATAATCCACACTTAATCCCCCTACTAACCCCACAAGGAATCTACTCACTCATTATCAAACTAAATTACAAAGAAAGGGTATCAAAACTAAATTACCCTAATCACCCTCATTTACTCAGTCATTATCAAACTAACTAAATTAATCGAGAGTTAACAAAGATTATGAAAAGATTAATGTAAACTAAGATAAGGATGAAGAGAGTCTAATTAGGGTTTAGAATAATGTAGAGGAGTCTAAGGTCCTTAAACAATACAAAGGAAGGGTATTTATAATGGTTCAAGAACAAAGGGGAAGAAAAAAAGAACACGGAGCTGCTGCTGCTCCTTCTCGCCCGAGATGATGTGGTCTCGGTCGAGAATGAAACTCTTCTCGGCCGAGATGATGTGATCTCGGTCGAGAATAAGCATCAGTAGCTCGTCTTCGCTTGTACTCTTCATCTCGGCCGAGATGACCCTTATCTCGACCGAGATGGGTCTCGTAGGCCTCAAATAAGATCTCAAGGGTCCCTTCTTGCTTCTCATGGGCTTCTCGTCTATTCTCGGTGCTCGGTATCGGGTCCAAGGGGCTCGGGAATGGGTCCCAAGGTCTCGGGATCAAGTCTAAGCCACCGAGTGATCGTCCCTTCTCTTCGTTGGCTCTAAATGCGTCGGAAACGACTCGAAATCGTTCCACCTCTCCAAGAATGGTTTTAGGAACCTAAAATGAACTAGAAGAAGCGTAAGTAGCCAAGAAACCGCTCCAAAGAGCGATTTCACAAGAGAAACCAGGACCAAACACAACAAATAAGCACTACAAAACACACTTATCAACTCCCCCACACTTAACCCTTACTCGCCCTCGAGTAAGCACCTACTAACTAAAAACTAAAAGAAACTAGACTACTAACCGAGCGGGTATTAGCGCACCCTACGCCCTTTCAACTCACGCGAGAGCACTTAGAGGAAAAGTGCACTCCGCAAGGCAAGTGAGGTCTTGCGAAAAACTGTGGATGCGACCGAACACGAAAACACGTAAACAAACAAACACACAAACAAACACCAAACGGTTGCATCCAAGACAAAACAAATACCGTTCCCTCAACAAAGCGGTGAAATAGACACCGGTTAAGGACTCAAGGGAAGTGACAACGTTCCCAAACTAATAACACAAACCGAAATGGACAAAACCCTAATAGTATGACAACAAAGCAATAAAAAAAATGTTGGTAACTTACCTAGGTTCCTCCTAACCTTCTAAGAACGTACCACGGGACGATAGGCGGGATGGAAAAAGGATGAACCACGGAGTTAGTCGACACTGTAGGTAAGTGAAGCCTCACCCCTTTTAGCGTTAAGCCAAGAGGGTCGTTTCATGTCCAAAATCGCCCTACTAGTCCAAGTAAAAAGGTGGTAAAGGTCGCAAAATGAGGGAAGACCGACCATTACCGCTATCATCCTTCCTAGGGACTCGATCCTTTGGTAGGCTCTTCACGGTAATAGTCAGAAAAAGGCTTATTTTTTTTAGGGTGAGGGTTCTTTTTGTGAGAGGGTTTTCTTTTGGCATTCTTCCTTTTGCACTTGACTTTTGAGTTTCTATGACAATCTTTTTCTTCTCTTGTATCTTGTTTTTTCTTTTGTTGTGCCTTTTCTTTTTCTTCTTTCTTCTCTTTTCTTTCTTTTTCTCTTTTCATTTTTCTTTCTTTTCCTTGGTTTGCCCTTTTGGCTTGATTTTGTAGGCATTTCTTGCAATCAAGTAAGAGCTTCAACAATTTTGCAACTTATTTGTGGAAAATGTGTAGGAGGTAGGGAAATGGGTAAGTCGGGGGTCGCGATTTCCCTTCAAACCCACAAAAAGGTGGAGAACTTGGACTAATCAAACAACTTCGAACATGGTCACCTAAGAGACGGGACCCGGCAACCAAGGCCTTTTCACTCCGTGGGTGGTCATAATGGTCAAAATGCAAATCCCGTAGTAAATCCCTAGTAGAGTAGGTGGACTCAAGGTAAAGGACCAACGAAACTATTGATTTAGGGTCATTCTACTACACTAAAGTCCAAGACTCGATTCGTACTACTAGAAAGGGAAAGTAAACACTTGCTCACTGGCCTCAAAACCGGGTTTTCGAAGACCTTTATCCTACGCTAGACACAAACCACACAACACAAAACAAAGACAAAAGAAAATGAAAGAAAACGAGGCAAAGGCAACAAAACAAGACAAAACAAAACAAACACATAAAGAGAAAAAACACCACCCCGAATTTCCAAATAAGTAACCAATCAACCACAAATCTTCACAAAGCTCCACCCGAGCACACATCATCACAAATCTCCTCCACACTCCACAAGAGGTAAAGAGGAAAAAGGGATAGAAAGGCGTTACCGGATGTCTTGAAAGCCTTCCAAAGTTAACGGTGATTAGGCGACCTACAAGGAAAAAGGGAGGCAAACACACACAAAACAACAAAAGTACGACACAACGACACAAAAAGAGAAAGACACAAAAGAAAATCTTTTTGATTTTTGTGAAAAAATTTCAAATTTTTATGGTTTTTTAAGATTTTTTGAAAAACAATGAAAATAAAGTTAAACTATACTAGAATATCGCTCCCCAAAACTTAAACCGAGAAATGTCCTCATGCTCGATCGTAGTGTATGGAGACACTAAAGGAAAGAAAAGAAACTACGAAAATAAAGCTAAAAATAAAAAATAAAGCGGAGAAAAGGGTAGAATGTGTCCGGCCGGGGTGTAGTCAAGTCACCAAGGGCCGAAACAAGAAAAGATATGGATGGGGGAAGAAATAAAAAGAAAAAGAAAAGGAAATGGAAATGGGAAGAGAGGACTAGGTGTGATCAAGTCACCTAGCCCGGATTGCGCCCGAATCCGACTAAATCCTACAAAAAGGGTGAAATTCTTGCAAATTTGGATTTTTTCAAATGACTCTCGATGTAGTCACGTCATCGAGAGTCGGGAGCAACGACTACCAAGGCCCCGAGGGCCACCATGACACAAAAGTGTATAAAGGAAAGGGAGCAAACAAAGGAAGACCAGTAATAAAACACGGGAAAGAAAGGATAGTTGTCGTACCGATCGGTTAGCAACTCACTCGCTCCATCGTCTCAAAGTTCGATAACGGCACAAAGCTAGTCTTCGTCATTGTTACTCCTCTTCATTCTTGATAAGGCTGCATGGTTGAAGTTCTAAGCTTGCATTGGTGTAAATGAGGTAGGATTTGAGGTGAAACTCGGTGTATAGTGATGATAAAAGTGTATATATGAAGTGTAGGGGTCACATGATAGTTGCAAGGGTAAGTAGGGAGGTTGGGAGGGGGTATAAAGTGGTTGGGTGTGCTCAAATGACGAAGAGAAGGCAAAAAGGGGAGGCTGAAACCCATCCCGGTCGAGATGCTTCTCGGTCGGGATGGTCCCTTCTCGGTCGAGATGGGCAGTCAGTAACTCCAGATTCCGCGCACACTTCATCTCGGTCGAGATGAAACCCTTCTCGGCCGGGATGACTCTTCTAGGCCTTCAATCCTCCTGATAGCTCCACCCACAAGTCAACTAATAACTCGAGATCACAAATCCCATCCCCAAAAACTCACGAAAAGCCCAAAAACCGACTTCCTTGCCCAAGATCCGAGCTTCTATCATCAACCACTCCTCTCTAAACTTCATATTCACTTCACACCTATCAAATACGCTCAAAACATCTATCATCAAAATCCCTCCCTCACATCGCTCATCAAAATACCAAATCACAAGAATTTCACAAAACTTAAAAGTATTACAAGAAAGAGATATATACAATTAGACGGTTCTTTTGGAACTCCGTCAAACCAAAGGTGGTGCATTCTTTAATCATTTCTTTAACAACACTTGGCCAACTCCATCTCCATCAAGGGTACGAAGAAACAAATCGAAGGCTCTCGAGAAATCTTCGATCAAGCTAGTGGCCCCAAGGGAGGCTCATCTTTCTTCTTGCTTCTCAACTTGTCCTCAATATCATGATATGGTCATTCGTCCGCCCCAAGCTCGGAATCATCATCTACAATTCCATGGAAGTCGTTCTTCAAGCTTTCTCCCGACTCCTCCCCTAGATCGATGTCTTTCATGGAGGTGATCATTTTACAAGACTCATCATTAGTAGGGGAGGTGTTGCCTTGGAGGTCAAACACGAGCTTCTCGTCGCCTAGCTTAAATGTGATCCTACCGTTCTTTACATCAATCATAGCACCGACGGTATGTAGAAATGGGCGCCCAAGGATAGTGGGAGTAATAGCATCTTCCGGCATGTCAAGTACAAGGAAGTCGACCGGAATGAAGAACTTCCCGATTCTTATTGGCACGTCTTCCAACATCCCCAAAGGTCGATTGAGGGAACTATTGACCATTTGGAGTGTAATGGAAGTACTCTTGAGCTCCTTCATCCCAAGTCTCTCACAAATGGAATAGGGAATGATGCTTACACTCGCACCTAAATCACATAGTGCTCTCTCAATCTTGAAGTTGCCTATGGTGCACGGGATCGAGAAACTACCCGGATCCTTCAACTTGGGAAGCGTAGAACCTTGAATAAGCTCGCTCACCATTCTTGTGAACGCTATGGTCTCTTCCTTGTCGACGGATCTCTTCCTAGCCAAGATTTCTTTCATGAATCTTCCATATGCCGGGATTTGGGTAAGTAGGTCGGTAAATGGGACACTTACATCCAATTTCTTCACAATATTAAGGAACTTGTCATATTGAACATCCACCTTAGTCTTCAATTTCCTTGTTGGGAAAGGCAACTTGATATGTACCTTGTCTTGCTCATTAAGGTTGGATTTTTCGAATGACATTTTCTCTTTTCCTTTGTCTTTTCCTTGAAGTGGGGGAAGCTTGTCTTCATGGCATTTCTCAATCTCCCACAAAACTTGTTCCTCCATTGGATTTCCCAAGCTTGAATTATCTTGAAGTGGAGGTACAACCTCTTTCATTGGTTCTTGCTCATTAGGGATTAAGGGGGAGTTATAAGATGAACCACTCCTCAAGGTAATAGCATTAACATGCTCAAATTTCGCCGTTTCACCTTGAGGAGGTAGTTGCCCCTTTTGCCTTGAAGAGCTTCCCGAAGCAAGTTGAGCTATTTGGGTCTCGAGCATCTTCATATGCGCATCTCTTGCCAAGTTATCCCTTTGAAGTTGGGCAATAATTTCTTGTTGTGTTCTTTGTGTCTCCAATTGACTTCTTTGCATGTCCAACATTGACTTTTGCATGTCGAAATCCCGAGGGGGAGATTGTTGGTTATGAAGAGTGTTGGTGATGGCTAGAGGAATGCCATAATCATGAATAGGAGATCGACTCCTTTGCATGCTTTCATGTTGAGTACCTTGAGATCCTTGTTGTTGTTGATGGTTCCCTTGAAACCCATGAAAGTTACCTTGATTAAGTCCTTGATTGTTACCTTGGTTGTAGTTATGGTGTCCTTGGGAGTGTTGGTTCCCTTGGAAACCACCTTGATTGTTCCCTTGAAACCCATTGAAGTTCCCTTGTTGGAACCCTTGATTGTTGTTGAAGGTACCTTGGTTATGTTGCTTGAAATTGTTGAATGACCTAGGGTTACCTATATAACCTTGGTAGCTTTGATTGTTGTCCCTTAAGGGAGGTGGCACATATGGACGGTGTTGTAGAGATTGTTGTTGGGAACTTGTTGGGAAGCTTGAAACATATGGGGATAAGGGGCACCTTGCTTGAACGCTTGAAAGGCGTTCACTTGCTCAATACTACCACGACAATGTAAAGGGTCATGTCCCACTATCCCACAAGTATCGCATATCCCATAATAAGATGTAGGAGATACAACTCCCAAAGAATTAACTTGTTGAATGGAATGTTGGTGGGAGGCACTTGCACTTTGACTTTGATCAAAATGGGTTTGGAGCTTCTTGTCAATAGATTCCATGTGGGTTTTTAGTTGAGCTCCAAGATCAATGCTTAGTTGTGTAATGGCATCTTGTGCATGTTTAGACTTAGTTTCCTTATTAGCTAGACTTAGTTACCCTTCTTGTGCTCTTCTTCTTTCTCTTGTGCATATTTTGTAGGTCTTTCTCGTTTTCATAGCTTTCTTTTTTCTTTGTCTCCCGCTGTGTTCGTTTATTGTCTTTGTCTAGTGCTCATAAAGCACTAGGTGTTCTCACGTTTGTTTGAGTGTGTAGTGTATGCCTAGGAGGGGAGGTGATTTCTTTCTCTTCAATCCAGAGCCGGAAAGACTCTTTAGAGCCTTTCGCAAACGGACGATTGACCGGGTTAGAATCTCTCCACCAAGTGCTAGCAATACCAATCAAGAACAAGCTCAAGGATCCGACTTAGACGAAACACCTCGAGAGACGGCCGAAGGGAATTTCATTAATCCTTTTGGTACTTCTCAACCTAGTTCTCCATCTACTTCTACATCAACTCCATCTACACCTTCTTCTCCTGCATATCCAATAATGCCTAAGTTCTCTTCGCACTCGACGTTTACGGAAGACATTTTGCCCGGTCCAACCGCTTTACTGGAAGCATATACTGGCAACTTTGTGGCAAAAACGCAATTCATCCAATTGGTCGAAAGACGTCAATTTAGTGGGTTACCAACCGAAGATCCTCATCAACACATGGAAACCTTTTCGGATTATTGCGATGCTATCTCACAAACGGGAATAACCCAAGACCAAATCCGGTGGGTATTATTTCCTTTCTCTTTGATCGGTAAAGCAAAGCAATGGTTCAAAGGGTTAGACAAGGCAACTCTTGGTATCGATACTTGGAAGAAGCTAGCCTTACCTTTCTACCAACAATTTTATCCCCCGGAGAAGACAAATCTATTGAGAGCCTCCATCACGGGATTCCAACAACGTGATGAAGAAAGCCTCTATGAATCGTGGTAAAGATTCAAAGCCTTGATCCGTTCTTGTCCTCACCATGGTCTATTACAATGGTTCCTTGTTCAACCATTTTGGAACGGGTCATAAGAAGACTCAAGGGCCATTCTCAACATGGGATCGAATGGAAGGTTTACCGAGGTGGATGATGACCAAACTTTGTCAAGAATCGAGGAGATGGCGGTACACAACTCTCAATACTCAAGGCCTAGGAAGGCGAATCGAGGAGGAAGGCACGAGATCGATGCCATTACACAACTAAGCATTGATCTTGGAGCTCAACTAAAAACCCACATGGAATCTATTGACAAGAAGCTCCAAACCCATTTTGATCAAAGTCAAAGTGCAAGTGCCTCCCACCAACATTCCATTCAACAAGTTAATGCTTTGGGAGTTGTATCTCCTACATCTTATTATGGGATATGCGATACTTGTGGGATAGTGGGACATGAGCCTTTACATTGTCGTGGTAGTATTGAGCAAGTGAACGCCTTTCAAGCGTTCAAGCAAGGTGCCCCTTATCCCATTTCAAGCGTTCAAGCAAGCGTTTCAAGCTTCCCGACAAGTTCCCCAACAACAATCTCTACAACACCGTCCATATGTGCCACCTCCCTTAAGGGACAACAATCAAAGCTACCAAGGTTATATAAGCAAACCCTAGGCCATTCAACAATTTCAAGCAACATAACCAAGGTACCTTCAACAACAATCAAGGGTTCCAACAAGGGAACTTCAATCAAGGTGGTTTCTAAGGGAACCAACACTCCCAAGGACAACATAACTACAACCAAGGTAACATTCAAGGCCTTAATCAAGGTAACTTTCATGGGTTCCAAGGGAACCATCAACAACATCAAGGATCTCAAGGTACTCAACATGAAAGCAAGCAAAGGAGTCGATCTCCTATTTATGATTATGGCATTCCTCTGGCCATCATCAACACTCCTCATAACCAACAATCTCCCCCTCGGGATTTCGACATGCAAAAGTCAATGTTGGACATGCAAAGAAGTCAATTGGAGACACAAAGAACACAACAAGAAATTATTGCTCAACTTCAAAGGGATAACTTGGCAAGAGATGCGCATATGAAGATGCTCGAGACCCAAATAGCTCAACTTGCTTCGGGAAGCTCTTCAAGGCAAAAGGGGCAACTACCTCCTCAAGGTGAAACGATGAAATTTGAGCATGTGAATGCTATTACCTTGAGGAGTGGTTCATCTTATAACTCCCCCTTACTCCCTAATGAGCAAGAACCAATGAAAGAGGTTGTACCTCCACTTCAAGATAATTCAATCTTGGGAAATCCAATGGAGGAACAAGTTTTGTGGGAGATTGAGAAACCCCATGAAGACAAGCTTCCCCCGCTTCAAGGAAAAGACAAAGGAAAAGGGAAAATGTCATTCGAAAAATCCAACCTTAATGAGCAAGACAAGGTACATATCAAGTTGCCTTTCCCAACAAGGCAATTGAAGACTAAGGTGGATGTTCAATATGACAAGTTCCTTAATATTGTGAAGAAATTGGATGTAAGTGTCCCATTTACCGACCTACTTACCCAAATCCCGGCATATGGAAGATTCATGAAAGAAATCTTGGCTAAGAAGAGATCCGTCGACAAGGAAGAGACCATAGCGTTCACAAGAGTGGTGAGCGAGCTTATTCAAGGTTCTACGCTTCCCTAGTTGAAGGATCCGTGTAGTTTCTCGATCCCGTGCACCATAGACAACTTCAAGATTGAGAGAGCACTATGTGATTTGGGTGCGAGTGTAAGCATCATTCCCTATTCCGTTTGTGAGAGACTTGGGATAAAGGAGCTCAAGAGTACTTCCATTACACTCCAAATGGCCGATAGTTCCCTCAACCGACCTTTGGGGATGTTGGAAGACATGCCAATAAGAATCGGGAAGTTCTTCATTCCGATCAACTTCCTTGTACTTGACATGCCGGAAGATGCTATCACTCCCATTATCCTTGGGTGCCCATTTCTACATACAGTCGGTGCTATGATTGATGTAAAGAACGGTAGGATCACATTTGAGCTAGGCGACGAGAAGCTCGTGTTTGACCTCCGAGGCAACACCTCGCCTACTAATGATGAGTCTTGTAAAATGATCACCGCCATGAAAGACATCGATCTAGGGGAGGAGTCGGGAGAAAGCTTGAAGAACGACTTCCATGGAATTGTAGATGATGATTCCGAGCTTGGGGCGGAAGAATGCCCATATCATTATATTGAGGACAATTTGAGAAGCAAGAAAAAAGATGAGCCTCCCTTGGGGCCACATGAAGATAGATGGACGTTTGGGTAGATACCGAAGGATCGCAAGTACAAGTTCAAGCCCTTGAAATTAGTAGATCGGGATGCCCCGGGAACGTCGAGGTTGGGATGTGATGATTCTTGGAGTGGAGGTTGGTATTCCACTAGCTTGATCGAAGATTTCTCGAGAGCCGTCGATTTGTTTCTTCGTACCCTTGATGGAGATGGAGTTGGCCAAGTGTTGTTAAAGAAATGATTGAAGAATGCACTACCTTTGGTTTGACGGAGTTCCAAAAGAACCGTCTTATTGTATATATATCTCTTTCTTGTAATACTTTTAGGTTTTGTGAAATTTGGGTGATTTGGTATTTTGATGAGCGATGTGAGGGAGAGATTTTGATGATAGATGTTTTGAGCGTATTTTATAGGTGTGAAGTGAAGATGAAGTTTAGAGAGGAGTGGTTGATGATAGAAGCTCGGATCTAGGGCAAGGAAGTCAGTTTTTGAGCTTTTCGTGAGTTTTTGGGGACGGGATTTGATATCCCGAGTTATTAGTTGACTTGTGGGTGGAGCTATCAAGAGGATTGAAGGCCTAGAAGAGTCATCCCGGCCGAGAAGGGTTTCATCTCGACCGAGATGAAGTGTGCGCGGAATCTGGAGCTACTGACTGCCCATCTCGACCGAGAAGAGGACCATCTCGGCCGAGAAGGGACCATCTCGACCGGGATGGGTTTCAGCCTCCCCTTTTTGCCTTCTCTTCGTCATTTGAGCCCACCCAACCACTTTATACCCCCTCCCAACCTCCCTACCTACCCTTGCAACTATCATGTGACCCCTACA
Organism: Agrostemma githago; assembly: GCA_958450325.1. Classification (NCBI taxonomy): domain Eukaryota; kingdom Viridiplantae; phylum Streptophyta; class Magnoliopsida; order Caryophyllales; family Caryophyllaceae; genus Agrostemma; species Agrostemma githago. The sequence goes on along the minus strand of OY288239.1, from coordinate 16,444,910 downwards.
CTTCGTATATACACTTTTATCATCACTATACACCGAGTTTCACCTCAAATCCTACCTCATTTACACCAATGCAAGCTTAGAACTTCAACCATGCGGCCTTATCAAGAATGAAGAGGAGTAACAATGACGAAGACTAGCTGTGTGCCGTTATCGAACTTTGAGACGATGGAGCGAGTGAGTTGCTAACCGATCGGTACGGCAACTATCCTTTCTTTCCCGTCATTTATTACTTGTCTTACTTTGTTTGCTCCCTTTCCCTTATACACTTTTGTGTCATGGTGGCCCTCGGGGCCTTGGTAGTCGTTGCTTCCGACTATCGATGACGTGACTACATCGAGAGTCATTTGAAAAATCCAAATTTGCAAGAATTTCACCCTTTTTGTAGGATTTAGTCGGATTCAGGCGCAATCCGGGCTAGGTGACTTGATCACACCTAGTCCTCCCCTCCCATTTCCTTTTCTTTTTCTTTTTATTTCTTCCCCCATCCATATCTTTTCTTGTTTCGGACCTTGGTGACTTGACTACACCCCGGCCGGACACATTCTACCCTTTTCTCCGCTTTATTTTTTATTTTTAGCTTTATTTTCGTAGTTTCTTTTCTTTCCTTTAGTGTCTCCATACACTACGATCAAGCATGAGGACATTGCTCGGTTTAAGTGTGGGGGAGCGATATTCTAGTATAGTTTAACTTTATTTTCGTTGTTTTTCAAAAAATCTTAAAAAACCATAAAAAATTGAAATTTTTTCACAAAAATCAAAAATATTTTTTTTGTGTCTTTCTCTTTTTGTGTCGTTGTGTCGTACTTTTGTTGTGTTGTGTGTGTTTGCCTCCCTTTTTCCTTGTAGGTCGCCCAATCACCGTTAACTTTGGAAGGCTTTCAAGACATCCGGTAACGCCTTTCTACCCCTTTTTCCTCTTTACCTCTTGTGGAGTGTGGAGGAGATTTGTGATGATGTGTGCTCGGGTGGAGCTTTGTGAAGATTTGTGGTTCATTGGTTGCTTATTTGGAAATTCGGGGTGGTGTTTGTTCTCTTTATGTGTTTGTTTTGTTTTGTCTTGTTTTGTTGCCTTTGCCTCGTTTTCTTTCATTTTATTTTGTCTTTGTTTTGTGTTGTATGGTTTGTGTCTAGCGTAGGATAAAGGTCTTCGAAAACACGGTTTTGAGGCTAGTGAGCAAGTGTTTACTTTCCCTTTCTATTAGTGCGAATCGAGTCTTTGACTTTAGTCTAGTAGAATGACCCTAAATCAATAGTTTCGTTGGTCCTTTACCTTGAGTACACCTAGTCTACTAAGGATTTAGTACGGGATTTGCATTTTGACCATTATGACCACCCACGGAGTAATAAAAGACGGGAAAGAAAAGATAGTTGTTGTACCGATCGGTTACCAACTCACTCGCTCCATCGTCTCAAAGTTCGATAACGGCACAAAGCTAGTCTTCGTCATTGTTACTCCTCTTCATTCTTGATAAGGCCGCATGGTTGAAGTTCTAAGCTTGCATTGGTGTAAATGAGGTAGGATTTGAGGTGAAACTCGGTGTATAGTGATGATAAAAGTGCGTCCCCACCGATCAAGTAAAGTCCAACTATACCTAACGGGTAGCTAGGGTAAGTCGAGTCGAGTCCACGGGGACGGTTATAAGTGTCTAGACTAAGTCTACCTAAAAACAAGGCTAAGTCACAAACAAACACAAAGATGATGAGAATTGACTAACTATGATGGTTGGAGGAGAAGAAAGTGGACTAGCAATGTACTATGTATGATATGAACTAATGAAATAACTAAAGATTAACTAAGCAAGTAAACTAAAGAAGATGATTGACTAAAGGGGTGAAGGAATCAAATATGGGAAAGAGTAGGGTTAGGTCGGGTTCATAAGTGTAGTAGGATGATTGGGTAATCAAGGGTGTAGGTGCCACTTAGTTACTAAGGTCGGTTTGCACTCTCGCGCCAAAGCCAAAGTCCGCACTCTCGTGTCAAAGACTAGACCAGAACATTCATGCTAGATGCTACTCAAAACACAAGCATTCAACCACAAATCGAGTACACAATGAGAAGATGAGAACAAGTATGAGAAGCATTGGCCACTACTACCCACACAAGCAATACAACAAACACATAGTGTGCCCAATATGTGACTAGCAACAAAGGAATCACCTTTACCCACAATCAAACCCTAATCACCCATAATCCACACTTAATCCCCCTACTAACCCCACAAGGAATCTACTCACTCATTATCAAACTAATAATAACATAAATAAGAGTAATCAACATAAACATCCAAACATTCATAATGAACAAACAAGAACAATAAACAATATGTAAAGATTAGAACTTGAGTAACTAAACAAGGATTAAGAGTAAAGAGAGTAAGAAGATTATACCAACTAATAAGAGCATGAAAATATGAAAACTTGTATTATAAGAACACCCAAAAATCTCCACCAAAAGTTGTCAAGGTTTGATGGATTCTTCAAGAGATGCTTAATACAAGATTAACTAACTAAATTAATCCAGAATTAACAAAGATTATGAAAAGATTAATGTAAACTAAGCTAAGGTTGAAGAGAGTCTAGTTAGGGTTTAGAATAATGTAGAGGAGTCTAAGGTCTTTAAACAATACAAAGGAAGGGTATTTATAAGGGTTCAAGAACAAAGGGGAAGAATAGAAGAACACGAGGCTGCTGCTGCTCCTTCTCGGCCGAGATGATGTGGTCTCGGTCGAGAATGAAACTCTTCTCAGCCGAGATGATGTGGTCTCGGTCGAGAATGAGCATCAGTAGCTCGTCTTCGCTTGTACTCTTCATCTCGACCTAGATGACCCTTATCTCGACCGAGATGGGTCTTGTAGGCCTCAAATAAGATCTCAAGGGTCCCTTCTTGCTTCTCATGGGCTTCTCATCGATTCTCGGTGCTTGGGATCGGGTCCAAGGGGCTCGGGAATGGGTCCCAAGGTCTCGGGATCGAGTCTAAGCCACCGAGTGATCGTCGCTTCTCTTCGTTGGCTCTAAATGTGTCGGAAACGACTCGAAATCGTTCCACCTCTCCAAGAATGGTCTTAGGAACCTAAAATGAACTAGAAGAAGCGTAAGTAGCTAAGAAACCGCTCCAAAGAGCGATTTCACAAGATAAACCGGGACCAAACACAACAAATAAGCACTACAAAACACACAGCGTCAGGCCGAGTGAACCTTGAGACGCGCGCCTGAGGCCCTCTGGCGCTTGACGCACTAGGTCAAGAGGGATGTCTTAACCTCGAAGAAAATCTAAGATACGTATAATCTCCGTTTTGGAAAGTTTCAAAATCGGATCTTCAAAACTCTAGCCGCCCCCCTTTAAGGCGACTGAATCTTCCTCCACATACACTCAAGCGTCCTAGTTCTGTTGCGCACGCCACCAAGCGCCTGAAAAGTTGATTTGAATTGCGAGAAAAACTATAAATACCTCCCCCCTTCTCCGTTCATTCACACACATTTTAGAATTCGAACCCTATTCGAAATTCACTACTCTCCCTCCTCTTCTCTTCGAGCTTTGTGCTCTAATTTAGCGTCGCACTCCGACTCTTAGTACGATCCACTCGATCGTTTCCTTTCGATACGCAAATCGACACTACTCCTCATAGTTCATCGAGTCCTTGGCTCGATACGAACAAAAAAAATGAACATGTGTTCGACTAGCCAACTCAAGACACCGTAGCTAAGCTCTGCTGGATTCGCCACACGAAAGCTAGGAGGCTCCACCTTAGAAGTCGTATCATCACTAGGTTGTCATCTAAACACAACTTTACATTCTGTACTCTCTATTTATGCACTTTGATAATGTCGAGTCCGATCCATATGGACACTAGGTCCATGGCACGTCGTAAACATACGTAACGTCTACAACTTCAACCATAAGCACTAAAACACCCTAAACTAACCCCGAGCAGTTTCGAGATCCGTTCTCGACCATCTATGCATCGTGTCTTGTTTAGTGTACACTCCGAGGGTGCAATTCCTCACAATGTGATTTACTGACGTTTTGCATTTATCGCTTTCATATGATTTACCGCTTTTTTGACTATAATCGCATGCTAAATCATCTAACATGGAATTCGAAATGTAAAACAAGCTAAAACTGAACAAATGATTGTCGGGTTCTGTATTAATCCCGATGCTCACCCCTCACACATGGTTTGACGCATCCTCATTAATACCGAACCGACGTAACTTAAGCAGAATACAAGGTAAGGTATACCACGAGAACAATTAATATCCGTATTATCACGTTAAAACTAACATGCTAATACGTATAATATCTAGTACTCTCTACTCTCCTACGTGAATCTTTTCATGGCCTGCTTGTCACGTGAAATTGCATGCAAAGAATGTAAAACACTTACTTCGACAATAAACTTACTTGTCTTTAAACAACCGACGTAGCAAAGACATAGGGTCAAGATAACGGATGTTATCGTACTTCTGCCACAATTAAGGAACGAAGTTATCAGCCCACTGATTGATTAGTAGAGGCCGCTACATGCGAGCGGGATTGGGTGTCGATCTCTAGCAGACGATGGCTTCCCAATACGTACCCTCACCCCTTACTCAGAATCTACGGTTTCTAGATGTCCGAAATCATTGGCAATGAGAGTCATTCTAGGCATAAAATGCTTAAGGGTACAAGTCTTTATGTTTAGGTCCTCATGCCACTCAACTTTAAGCCGGCTAAGGATTAAAGTTGACTTGAACGGTTTCCGACTTCCCAAAATTACTCGGTAGCGACTCCACAAATCGGCAACAAATTCGGTTCACTCAAAAGGTCGTCTTACCAAATATATCGGCCATTAAACACTTACAACCACGTCTCGATCGATTCTAACGGAAACACGGATGCCCGCATCCATCTAGTACAATTCAAATCGTCAACCAAATTGAGGTCTGACACATCACCCCGTACGCGAGATCGAACCAGCCCCACGGACGACGGGGCCGCGTGGGTGGCCGCCGCGGCCGAGGTCCCACGCAGGCGCACGCGGGGCGTCGAGCAGTGTGGGCGAGCGTCCACACTTCAAAAGGAGCAGTTAGCAGCCATGAGAATACATTCATAGCACATTTGCTAGCTACTCTTAGCATCATTTGATGCACGTTTAGGAACAGTGCCATCAACGAATCCTAACTTGTTCTTCGGTAATAACGCAATTAGCATAGATTGCTTACAATTACTGAAATATTTTCCATCAAACTCTTGAGACACTAATTTCAGGCTCGAAGAAGGATGCAAGAACAAAGGATTGTTCTGATTAATTTCTGGATTCGACAATTTTTGAAGATAAAAGCTTGAGAAACGAAAAAAAAAATTAAACTTTGAAAATGTCCATATTTTCCATGAGTAACGAGAAATACAGACTCAGTTTATAAACCCGAGGATAGGAAGCCAGATACAACGTAACTAAGGTGCTACTAATTACATAACACTAATGAAGGTAAAGTGAAGAGACATTTACAATCAATATACATAAGTACACCTATGTACTAAGACACACCCGTAGTCGGAATGGTAGGAGAGCGGACATCCAGGCTGGATCAAAAGCGGGTGAACAGGTAACTGGGCATGCCTTTCGTATAGATATCTGCATATTAGTAGTCAGCGAGAATGTGCAACACACGGACTAACCAGAGATGAACCTTCTCACGGACGAAGTGTATGACCATTTCAATGTGTTTGGTTTGTTGATGTTGGACGGGATTCCAGAAAGATAGACAACGGACACATTATCACAGTACACAATGGTGGCGTGCCGGATCGGGACATGGAGCTCGAGGAGGAGATTGCGTAGTCAGCTCGTTTCGGCAACGACATTGACAACAGCCCAGTATTCTGCCACAGCACTGGAGCGGGAAATAGTAGGTTGACGTTTTAAGGACCAGAAAACCAAGTTATCCCCAAGAAAAACACAATATCCGGAAGTACTACGGTGTAGGTCCGGGAAACCGGCCCAATCGGGCTCAGAATAGGTAGTCAGTTTAATATCGTTGGATCGGACGAGGGTGAGCCCATAAGAGAGAGTACCTTTTGCATACCAAAGGATACGTTTAAGGAACTGAAAATGAGGCTCGCGAGGGGCATGCATAAATAGGCAGATTTGTTAGACCGCATAAGATATATCGGGGCGAGTAATGGTCAAATATTGCAGGGCTCCAGCAAGGCTTCGATAAAGGGTCGAATCAGTGAGCAGCACTCTGGTAGTTGCGCTAAGCTTGGCGCCGACCTCGACAGGAGTGGCAACAGAGTCGCAGTTAGACATATCGGCTCGGGCCAGGATATCCCGAGCATAAGACTCCTGTGAGAGAAAAAGGTTGTCACGACGTCGGGTCATACTTATACCGAAGAAATGATGAAGATTACCAAGATCGGTCATTGCAAATTCCTGCGAGAGAGTAGTAATAATACGTCGTAGCAAGCTCGTACTAGACGCGGTTAGCACGATGTCGTCAACATATAATAATAAGCAATATCATGACCGTGACGGAAAATAAACAATGATTAATCACAAACATTACTCTTAAAACCACGGGAGAGAATAAAATTTGCAAAATACTAGTACCATGCCTGAGGGGCTTGTTTGAGGCCATACAGGGACTTATAGAGACGACACATGACCGGGAAGAGAGGGATCAACGAATCCCAGTGGTTGGTTCATGAACACGGTTTCGGTAAGGTCTCCATGTAAGAACGCATTTTTGACGTCCATATGATGTATGGGCCAAGCCCGAGTAACAACGAGACTTGGAACAGTCCGAATGGTGGTTGGTATAACAACTGGGCGGAAAGTCTCATCACAATCAATACTGACCTGTTGACTTTTCTCATTAACTACGAGACGGCCCTTGTACCGAGCAAGGGAACCATCCGAGTTGAATTTGTGACGATAGAGCCACATACACCAAATGACGGGTGAATCCGAGGGTCGAGGGACCAAGTCCCACGTTCCATTTTTAATTAAAACACGATACTCGTCATGCATGGCAGTATTCCAATTGGGATCACGAAGGGCTAGGTGGGGGGATTTGGGACCGGGGGAGAGGGGTGGGGAGGCGGAAGTAGTAAGGACACGGGGTTTGAAACTACCGTGCATAGCCCCAGTGATCTTGCGGTGAGATCAGATGGGTGGTGGTGGTGGTGATGGCGGCGGTGACGAGTGGCTGGTGGAAGTTGGTACGGAAGGGGATAGGGAGGTTTGGGCCAGGATGGAGAGGGAGGAGTTTAGTGGAGTAATGTGCTGGGGGGGAGAGATTGGGTCGAAGAGGAATAGGCTGGTAACGAGTGGGGTTAAGGGTGGATGTAATGTAGATTGCAGTAAGGGGGTATGGGCCGTGGGGGAGTGTTGGGCCAGGGGGTCCTTGTGTTGGGCAGGAGGGTGGGGTTGAGAGAGTCGGATCTGTCGAGAAAGGAATACGTGCTAGCCGGTTGTGGGTCAGATTGGGCAAACGAGAAAATTGATTCATCAAAGGTCACGTGACGAGAGTGATAGATTTTTCCGGTTTTGGGATCGAGACATTTATAGCCACGGAATTCATGGGGGTAGCCAACAAAGACACAATGAATGGATCGGGGTGTGAGTTTGTGAGGACGAGTGGTTGATATATTTGGGTAGCAAGCACAACCGAACACACGGAGGTGGTTATAGGAAGGAGTTTTAAGAAAAAGTATAGAAGTGGGAGAGCAAAATTGGAGGAGACGGGAGGGAAGGATATTGTGAAGGTGAGTGGCGGTTTGAAGGGCATCAGTCCAATAAATAATAGGGACGGAGGCATGAAAGAGTAAGGTGAGAGTGATTTCATTTAAACGACGAATCATACGCTCGGCCGTACCATTTTGAGATGATGTTTGCGGGCACGAGAACCGAAAGATTAGGCCGTTAGCATCTCCAAAATTTCCAAAGGAATTATTATCAAATTCACGACCAAGGTCACATTGAAAATCTTTTATTTCACGATTAAATTGGTGTGGACATGACGTAGGTCCACCCCAACGCGGCCACGCGCGGGATTGGGGAGGCGAATGAATCTCGTGGTAAGATGGATCTCGGGTCGAAATTTAAATCGAAGTTGGAGTCGCCACCGAATTTTATGGGAATTCGGACCCGTTCTAACTCACTCTACACTTAGGTGTTTCGTGCACAAAGCACGACCAGCTTTTAGTGCTAGAGCTTATGAGTTCGTCCCTTTGCATTACGATATCGACGCCGAGTTGTCGGATATCGTGCATCGAATGACTTTTGTGCGCCGATGGTTTTGGACATCCGGAAACCATGGTTCTAAGTAAGGGGTGAGGTTACGTGTTGGGAAACCCACGAAGGACACCCAACCCCGCCCGCTCTTAGCGGCCTCTACTAAGATATCATTCGTGTTCGTGTACGCGCGTTAGTAAAATGACTAGATGTTATGCAAACAACGTTTTCGGCTAAGCATGAGAATTATGTGTGAACTACGTCATTTTAATGCATGAAAACTAGAGTCGAATCATTTAGCATGCGAGGTTCATTTATAAAACGATAAACATCGAAAATAAATAAAACCCGTAAATAGATACAACATACACTGGCGGAAATACAACCCGAACAAAACAAAAAATAACGAGCAAAAATAATAAACACAAATAAATGATACGTAACTAAATTAAATGACTAAAGATGATGAAACAATGCATGATTTTAGAAAAGGGAGACACGTGATAGCCTTTACACGTGAGGACAGAAGTCGTAGAAAAAATTGACGATGCTCGAATGATGTGGGAAGCTCTCGGTTTTGAGTAAAGGATTTCACTCGATCGAGTCATGGCAGAGACTCGACCGAGTGGCCTTCTAAAAGGCTCTCTGCCCATTTTTGGGGTGCTACTCGATCGAGTGGCCCATGGCACTCGGTCGAGTGCCTCCTGTACGAGTCATGGCTCGTTTCGAAAAAGGTAATCGATTCGTGTTTATTTATTCAAAATGGATGGTCGACCGAGTTACGTAAAAATATTCCATAATTTCAACTCAACTCGGTTTACGGTGCATATAATCGTACGTTATATGATTATAAGGCCGGCATCGGAAGTTTATAAAAAGGTTATAGGATCGATAAAAATTTGATTAAAACGGAATTGTCTCCCTCCGCGTCACAACACCGATACTAAACCTCACGGATTATGTGGTGTTCGATTTTGGCGTCAACGGGTTCCGCATTAATCCCAAAAATGGCATCGGACACGTTCAACTAAATTCGACCACGATCGCGTTATGCCCTTTAGTGCTTGGGGCGGTGCTACTAGAAAGGGTGCCACCTCCGTCGCGACTTGTAAAGGGATTAAACGGACTTGGAGCGGTTTGTTGTAGTCAAACTTGTTCAATCCGAAAACGATATTATATATATATATATATATATATATATATATGTATGTATACATATATATATATATATATATATATATATATATATATATATGTATGTATATATGTATGTATACATATATATATATATGTATACATACATATATACATACATATATATATATATATATATATATATATATATATATATATGTATACATACATATATATGTATATATATATAGAGGTAGGTTCAAATAAGGTCAACTATTTTTTTAAGTCTATATTAAAGTTACAGATGACATACGTTAAAGTTGCATTTTTCAAAATTGATATGTAACTATAACATTCAGCACTTTTATCACTTCAAGTGATAAAGTGCAACTTTATCACTCATCTCGTGTAACTTTAAGTACTTTTTGTGTAACTTTAACACTGGAACTTAGGAACTTAAAAAAGTTGTTGACCTTATTTGAACCTATATATATATATATATGTATATGTATATGTATATATATATATATGTATGTATATATGTATATATATATATATATGTATACATATATATATATATATATATATATATATATATATATACACGGTGTTAGATACAAATGACGATAAAGAAGAATGAAATTTAAAATGTGATAAAAAATGTTAGTACTAGTATGCTAATAATAATAATATATAGTATAGTAAATACATGTAGATATATAAGGAGATAGAGAGGAGGAGAAAAAGGAGAAAGCGGGTTGACGACACCCTCAACCTACATGCTTAAAATGGCCTCGGAAACGGACTCGTAAATAGCGATGGGAGCGCGAGAGTATCGAGGATGTAGGTAGAGTTATGGTGTGTGTATGTATGGAGATGGTTTATCGGTTTTTCGAGGGATAAAGGCTCGGTTTTTTGCATAGGATTGCTTAGGGTAATGTGTATTGTGTAGTGTAGGGCTTTAGGTTGAAAATGTAAGGTTTTTTGCATGGGAAAATTCTGATTTGTGAAGAGTGTGAGGGGGGTTATTTATAGAGAATACCCCTCGACCTAGGGTCAATCAATCGAGTGGTCCTAGCGTACTCGATCGAGTGCCCTGAAAAAGAGGGTATGCTCGGGTTTTGTAGCTCCACCCGATCGAGTAAGGTTAATCCACTCGATCGAGTGGATCAGGCGGGTGAGCCTTATTAGGAAGGGGTTGACTTTTTTGAATTTTGAAAAAGGTTGATTGGGCGCAAGTTTCTAGAAGCTCACTTGGCTGGTTTTTGGGGTTGGATTCGTCATTGACCGGGTTTTGACCCGGTCGCTGATAGACGGTTTTATTTTTGGTGTCGATTTTGGCCCAAATTAGTCTCATTTTATTGGAAACGACCCACTCGGCCTGAATTTGAGGTCGGTTTTGAGAGATTTGTACTCCGCTAAATGCCCACGTCGGATATTATTGATTTTGAGTCCGTATTCGAGCGTATTAAGTCACGTTTACGTTCGATCATAATCGGGTGTTTTGTCGGGAACTACCATAGACACTAGAAGGCAAAATGCGGGTGTCTACAGAGCCCTCACTCTGACCGAGGCTTAATTGGACAAGGCGAAAGTCAGAGTAGCTACCAGGCCAATCGAGGATTAAGACCTGGCAGCCTTCCGGTCGGGTCGTTCATAGTCCATTAGACTCGCGTGAAGGGCTCGCCAGCCATAAGCAGAGGATCATACCTGTCTTGACGATGATAGCTTCGTAGGGAGTAAATGAGCTGTGTGGAAACTTATTTCTGAAGTCCTGGGTGTACCTATATGCTGACACGTAACAACTTGCATGTAACACATAGGTGAAACACCAACTAACGCTGGAGAGAAATAAAATATTGATTTTTTAGAAGCAAAATTTTTGGAATATGTTTAGAAATTTTTAGGAGAGCTCGGGACGACTTGATTCCTATCTTGGATTCTAAACTGAAACCTAAGATCAGGTCCGCGCGCGCAGGGCCCATGTCTGCTGAGGAGGCATGGAAGGTAGGGATACAGTTAGGGTTACCTATTATAAATATAGGACTCTGCTTCAACTTTCTGTATCCCAAATCAAACTCTTCTCTTCTTTTCTTCTCAAAATCTTCTAGATTCAAAAAACTGTTATGGGTATCGAGAATCAGACTACGATGCTCCTGGCTTGGTCCCAAAACTTTCGGGACGAGGAGAAAGTTCAATTGACCCAGATGGGAATTGCTGCTTTATTCCCACTTCAACGTCTCAGGGTCGACTCACACTTTTTGGCTGCCTGTCTAACGTTTTAGGATACTACCCATCACGTTTTTGCGTTTCCGCGAGGAGAAGTGTGTCCTCTCCCTGAGGAGATTGCAGCTGTGGGCGATTGGTGCCCTAGCGCTCGTCCTGCCATTCCTCCGTTCTATCCTGATCCAAGGAGGAGGTTGAGAGATTTCTTAGGTTTGTCTCATGCTGAGACAGATCGTATGGTACGAGGAAATTCTGTTTCCCTTTTCTACATGGCTAACAAATTTATGAACCTTCAGGACGTGAGGATTACTGCTGCCCATAGGCGTAGGGCTTTCGCCTTTTGCATGCTGCACCGTTATGTCTTTGAGGGGAAGATGGAGGTTGACTCGTGCTTGGGTCAGATCAGGTTAATCGAGGTGTTTGACCAAATGGAGACGGTCATAGCCCAGCTTGGCTAGCGACGGGCGAAATCATTATGGATCTCGATGCCAGGAGACTCGACCCGAACCATCAGCTGACGGGAAGCGTCCATCTTCTGCAGGTATGAATCTCCGTTTTTTTTTCACTGCGAAAATCCTGATGTACGTGAGTCACTCGACCGAGTAGACCCGTTACTCGATCGAGTGACCTCGAGGAAGAGAGTCTGCTCGTTTTTAGAGGGGCTACTCGATCTAGTCAGCTGCAGTACTCGATCGAGTGGCCTCCAGCGAACCTCACCTTGCTCACAAAAATCTGTGTATTTCCCTTTTCAGATTTGGCTATCTGAACGTCTATCAATCATAGAGTCTCCTCCGAGTATACCCAATTACCGCAGCAGCCAAATTAGCTCGAGAAGGCGGCGGATAAGCTCGACTCGTTATGTAAACCGGGCTTATTGGGACGAGGAGCTGGTATTTCATGGTGGTCCCTTGATTAGGTGGACCATCGCTTGGTGGTTTCTTTCGAAGCTGACGGGACTGGCCAAGAGAGACCAAGCCCGCTACCTGGTGATCTTTTCGCTTGACTGGACTCTTCACATATATCCGGACCGCATTCTAAGGCAGTTTGGTTCGTCTCAGCGAATCCCAGAGACTAAGGCTATCATTAGCGTTTCGCTCCAATTGACGGACGCTATGTGCGATACGTGGCTACAAAGATGGTTCACCCGTCCCGTGTAGACTATTCTCAACCCTTGCCAATCCGCTTGGGTTTCGGATGCATATCACAAGTGGACTTCCGAGGAGTCGGAAAAGGTTCACAAAGCTTTGAAGGTTGACGAGGCCTTCGAATTGGTCCGTCGGGAGACGGTGAAGGACAACAGGGGTTTCTTCGACGAAGGAGAGACTCCTGCTACTCTAGTCCGATTAGAATCGGGTCTTAAGTCACAAACTAAGACTCGAGCTAAGGGTGTCGGTGCTAGCGGCGTGCAGAGGCGGATAAGCCCCCAGACCGACTTGGAGAGACGGCTCGGGCCAAAACTGGCGACCAGAGACCGACTAGACCCGCGTGACCGGCTGCCTGAATCTGTGAGGGCTCGGCTTGGGCCAATTAAAGCGATCAAGGACTCGAGTTCAAAGAAATGAGTCCGGACTAAAGAGGTTCCCGTGGTGATTCGGGAGCGCTCGCCTCCACGTCGTCGCCAGTGCACGGCGAAAGAGGCCAAGGACAAGGGAAAGGGCAAGATGCCCTGAATGCCGAGTCCTTAGTTTTTATTATTTGAATATTATTAGTATTTATTTTAGATTGTCGTGTGTTTTTTTTAAATTTTAAAATTTTTGCATTTGTAATTTCCCGAGTTTATCGGGATTTTTTTTAATTTATAAAGGAAGCTTATTATTAAACCGTTCCTGTCTTTTCTTGATTGCATTGGTTGTGCCCTTTTGAGGGGCTGCCTACGTATCCACCATTAGCGGAATCAAACCAAACGTAGTTCAGGCTTTTGTAAATTTGCAATCTTGAAATACATCAAGACCATTAGTTCAAGATGTTTGCGACAGTAGAATAAATAACTCTAGCTTATTGACTTGCTTTTTTAAAGTTTATGTAAAGAAACAATTTTAATAAACTTTTGCTAATGATATTGAGAAAGGGCTTAAGGGTAGTAACGCTTCAGCAGGTCTAGGTTGGTTGGGTTGACAAACTCATTCCCGTCCAGGTCTGCTGGCATCACAGCTCCGCCTGATAAAATCTTCTTTACCAAATATGGCCCGGCCCAATTGCGTTTGAATTTTCCCCTCGGGTCAACTGGTAATAAGGCTCGAACAGACTTAAGAACTAGATCTCCTTCCTTAATGTTCCTAGGCCTTACTCTTTTTTTGAAGGCCCGCTGGATCCTTTTCTGATAAATTTGGATATTGTTGAGGGTGTGAGATCGTCGTTCGTCTAGTTGAACTAACGAGTCATACCGTGCTCGGACCCAATCAGCTTCAGGTACTTGACTTTCTAGCAGGATTCTAAGGGACGGAACCTCTAACTCGACTGGTTGGACTTCCTCCATCCCGTATGTTAGGTAATACGGCGTTGCACCGGTTTTCGGTGCGGATTGACGTCTGCTATCCCCATAGAGCAAAAGGTATTTTATTGGGCCAGTCCCGGTAATTATCAGCCATCTGTTTTTTGTATGGTGGCAATTTTTTTATTGGCCGCCTCTACCGCTCTATTCATTTGGGGACGGTAAGGCGAAGACGTATGCCTTTGAATTTTATACTTGGTTAACAGGGCTGCCGTTTCGGCTTGAAAATGAGTCCCGTGATCACTGATAAACTCATGCGGGATCCCGTATCGACATATTATTTTGTTTTGGATAAACTTGGCAACATGCTTGGCATTGAGAATACGGTATGATTTAGCTTCGACCCATTTGGTGAAATAGTCGATAGCTACTAAAATGAAACAGTGGCCGCCGGTACCAGAGGGATTTATTTTCCCGATTATGTCGATACCCCATGTCGAGAACGGCCAAGGTGACGTCATGGTATATAGCAAAGATGACGACATATGCTGCACATTGGCGAAGATTTTACAGGTATGGAAATGTCTGACATATAACTAGCAGTCGGTTTCTATATTATTTCAGTAGTATCCGAGCCTCATGATTTTTCGGACTAACATCTGGGCATTCATATGCGGACCGCACTCGCCGTCATGTACTTCAGCCATAACCTTTTCAGCTTTAATTTTATCACCACATAGGAGAAGAGCCCCCTGCGCCATCTTTTTATACAGTTGCTCGTCGTCAGTACGGACGAACTGGGTAGCTAGCCTCCGTAAAGCTTTCTTGGCCCGGCCTTCGGTCCCGGGAGGATATTCCTCGGTCGTCAGGTATGTCAATAAAGCCTGATACCGTGGCTCGGTATCAGTTATCTCAATATCTTCAATGTCGTGGATGTATGCTGGCTCAAACCGTCTTTCGACACAAATTGGCATACTGGTCATATGATCAGGAATATTTAGCAAAGATGCCAGTTTTGAGAGTGCATCTGCAAACTGATTTTCTTCCCGAGGCAAGTATATATACTCCACCTTTTGGAAATGTTTCTCGAGATCCCTTACTCGTGCCTGGTAGGCCACGAGATTAGCATTCCGAGTCTTCCATTTTTGAAGTGCTTGATTGATGACTAAGGATGAATCGCCATGTACTCAGAGGTTTGTGACCCCCAAATCGACGGCGGCTTGTAGCCCGTGGATACATGCTTCGTACTCGGCTGCATTATTAGTAACATTGAAGTCCAGTTTGATGGATACGGGGGTATGCTCCTCTTTTGGTGAGATCAAAAGAATCCCGACTCCAAACCCTCAAAAATTGGATGCCCCGTCGAAGTACAGATCCCATGTTTCTGTATCGGTATGGAAAATATCTTCATCTGGGAAGGACCAAGTGTCGGTGTGTCCTTCTTCCATTACGGGACCATCGGCAAGGAATTCAGCTACTACTCGACCCTTAATAGCCTTTAACGGTACGAATTTTAGGTCGAACTCTGCCAACAATAGAGTCTATCTAGAAAATCTTCCATTGAGAATGGGCTTTTCGAAGAGGTATTTAATTGGATCTATTGTGGATAATACCTAAACCTCGTAGCTGAGCATATAATGTCGGAGCTTCTTAGTGGCCCAAACTAGAGCTAAGCACGTCTTTTCGAACATGGTATATTTGCATTCATACTCTAAAACATTTTTCCTGATGTAATAAATAGCTCGTTCTTCAGAATCAACTGTCTGAGCCAGCATAGCCCCCATGGCTGTCTCGGTCGTTATTAGGTATAACGACAGAGGCAAACCGGGTTGAGGTGGCATTAAGACTAGCGGGGCAGACAGGATTTCCTTAATCTTGTCAAAAGCAACTTGGCACTTGTCGTCTCACAGTATATGTTCCTCTACTTTCAGTTTCTTGAAAATTGGTTCACACACCAAGGTCAGTTTGGAAATGAACCGACTGATATACTAGACTTTCCCGAGAAATCCCCTTATTTCTTTTTCAGTTTTAGGAGGTTGCATCTCGGTTAATGGCTTTGATTTTAGCTGGGTCGACCTCGATACCACGTTGGCTAACGAAATGACCCAGTAATTTGCCTGACGTTACCCCGCAACTGCACTTTTGAGGGTTTAGCCTCATGTTGTATTTGCGCAATCAGGTGAAGAATTTTCTTAGGGCGGTGATGTGACCATCCCAGTCTATGGATTTGACGATCATGTCGTCCACGTAAACTTCTACTTCTTTATGCATCATGTCGTGTAATAAAGTCGTAGCGGTCCGTTGGTATTTTGCACCGGCGTTAATGAGACCAAATGGCATGACGGTATAGTAGTAAGTACCCCAAGGTCTAGTGAAGGTGGTCTTACTCATATCTTCTTCCGCCATCTTGATTTGAATGTACCCGGCATACCCGTCCATGAATGATAGGAGGGCATGATCGGTCGTGTTATCCACCAGTATGTCGATGTTGGTAACGTAAAATCATCTTTCGGGCTTGCCTTGTTAAGGTCCCAAAAATCCACGCATACCCGCACCTTACCGTCTTTTTTAGGAACTGGTACGATGTTTGCAATCCAGTCCCGATATTCGGACACCTGTATGAAGCCGGCTTTGAACTGCTTATCGACTTCTTCTTTTACCTTGAGAGACCAGTCGGGCCTCATTCGGCGGAGCTTTTACTTGACCGGTTTGCACCCGTCTTTAATGGGTATGTGGTGCTCGGCTATTTCTCGGTCTATCCCCGACGTGTCCTTGTAGGACCACACGAAGACATCTTTGAATTCTTGGAGGAGGTTCGTGAATTGTTGTCTCTCCTCGGGATCTGAGGATAACCCTATCTTAAGTATATGGGGCTCTATGGTTGTTCCCACATTAATGGACTCGGTTTCCTCAATTACCGGATTCCGGGATTCCCTTTCCTCTAGTTGCTCGATCAGATGTGGAGGTAATGGTACCTGTTCGTCGGGTTTCTCAATGTCATTGCATAAAATACTTTTGAAATTAGAATTAAAAAGAGACAAGTCGTAAGCAGAACGATTGTTATTATTGGTTGAAAACTTTGAAATCAGCTCGAAAAGAGCAGCCATCTGATCATTGGTCAATGGCGGGATAGGTAGGGCGTTCGGGACAGACCCCAAAGCACCAGCAGCAGGAGTAACTGAAGGGGGGGGGGGTTAAAGAAGTGACTCTAGCACCGGACCCCCTAGACTCGACCGCAGACTCTGACTCCGACTCCGACTCAGACTCGGACTCAGGCTCAGGCATGTCTCCTTCTCCAGTGACCAGCTTGTAAATCTTTCCTTGACTGTCAGTCCATTTGACAGTCTTCCTCCAGGCCCTGTTCCCCGTCTCGGAGCTAACATCCGAGATTAACTTGGTCGGGTCGAACCTGTTGCTGCAAAGAATCAGGTTGACCAGGTCTTCCTTTGGAGTCAGGGTTATGGTGTCTTCCCAAAAAAGTAGCCCCAGCGCGGGCTCAGCATTGTCAGCACCATTAGACTGGATGTGGACGAACACATCATCCGGGATGTAGTTGCAGTCCTGGGCCAAATGGGTCCCAAGGTGCACAGCGTTGGGTTGGTATAGACCAACCTGAATAGCCCCAAATACCGGCGTGACAAAATAGTCAGTTAACTGTGGGCTGTAAGGGCTCAAGTAGATACCCTTAATGATGTTTCAGGTCTTTTCAATGCCTGCTCGGACAACGTTGCCCGGAGTAGTGGCATAACCATGGCCGAAGTGAGAGTCTTCGTCCCTGAGGACCTCGATAATCTTCCCAGCTGGAAGATTGGTTCAGGAGGTAGCCCCCGGAAAGTACCCTAGGTTTTGTATCATCGTGTCGATGCTAGTTGTGAAGTAGGGCCTGAAAAGGAACTCCTCCTCGATCATTCCCACGAAATCGAACCCCCAGAGGTCCGTGCGACCCGTGGCGTTACAACTAGCCACAGTCATTGGGGTTGCCTCTAAGGTAATAACATTATCGTGCAGGGGCAACTTGATCTTTCGGTGGAGAGTGGAGGATACCGCTTTGACGACGTGGATCCATCGCCTCCCTAGGAGCAAGTTGAAGGAAGAGGTGACGTCGATCATCTGGAATTCTAGCTCCTTTTCTATTGGGCCCGTTATAACGGTCAGTTTTATAGCCCCAGCTACCAACTTTGGGCTCCCATCAAAAGCTTGGATGGTCTGAGCCGTCGGAAGATAATCGGCCTCGGTAATGCCGAGGGCTTTAGCGGTCCTCAAAGGAAGGACATTCACAGCAAACCCATCATCAATCAGGGTCATCGGGAGATATTTTTCCCGGAAGATCACAATGATGTATAGGGCCAGATTATGAGAGGCCCCGAACGGCGGCAAGTCGGCTTCAGAGAAAGTGATCAGTGGAGTTCCTTCCTTAGATTTGCGGCAGGACCGTGGATACCATTTTAGCAGGGGTAACCAGAGAGTCAATCTTAATTTGATCGAAAGCCTTAGTGAGTGCTTCTCGATGTTCTTGTGAGCTAACTAAGAGTTGCCATATGGTGAGGTCAATTCGGGTCTTCTTTAGTTGCTTCACGAGAGCCGTTTCAGCGGTCGGCTCCTCAGGGGCAACTTTCGTCCTGAGTGGCTCAGTGACGGTTGTCGGGATAGGGGTGTCCCTAGAGCTAGTGGCTTGATAGGGACAACTAAGGTGGTTACTGGCTAAGACTCGGGATTTAGCCTTCCGAATCTCCTCGGGGGTAATGGGGACAACTTCCCCTTTGACAAGGTAGACATCTTCCTCATCATCAAACCAGATCCCGTTTATTACTTGGGGGATAAATGGAGAGATAAGGTGGTAGCAATCAATCATCTCCTTGTTAATTGGCTTATCTACAGGCAACGGGACTTTACCGCTCTCAATCAAGTCCTGGATCAAATGCTTCAGCTTCCAACATTTTTCGGTATCATGCCCATTGCCTCAGTGGTATTGGCAATAAGCCTAAGCATTATAGTTCTTGGAACGCCGTTCGACCGAAACTTCGAGAGTTGGGCCTATCGGTTGGAATAGGCCCTTAGAGGATAGCCTTTGTAAGGCATAAGTATAGGTGGTACGTACCTATATCAGTGAATACCCGAGGTGGGGTGTTCTTCTTGGATGGGGCATCTAGTAGATTGACTGCGTCGAAAATGCTGCGGGTTGAAGCTTGGGGCTTAGTGGTGGAAGAGGAAGCCCCTTGGTATCCTTTGCTAGAGGCCTTAGTGAGGCCCTCTAGCCTTAGATCATCTTCAATCCTCATACTTATTTCAGTAAGGGTGGTGAAATTAGGTATGACAGCGTACCGGAGATGAACCCGGTAGGAGGGGAGGAGATTCTTGACGAAAGCCTTCACTAAATTTTTCTCACTGGGCTTGTCGACCAGCTTCACGCTTTCGGCCCTCCATCATTGAAGGTATTTGGTAATACCTTCTTTGGGCTCTTGGGCCATGACCTCCAAAGAGCGCATCGTGGTTTGGATCTCGGTGTTGTCAAGCATAGTTCCGAGCAAATTTCGTAGCCACATCGTCCTAAGTGGGGTATTTTTTCGGGTCTATCCTATAGTACCAGGCCCGTGGGTGTTTCTCAAGGGACGCAGCAAAGAGATTCTTGAACATCGAAGCATCTACCTCCTTGATGGCCATGAATTCCTTGAAGGTCCGTACATGTAGTAACGGGTCTTCGGTACCCTCAAACATTGGCAAACCCGTGAGATTCAGATTTGCGGGTAGCTTGTCGTTCACCGGGGCGTACTCACGACTATTTTCCCGATGGATATTGTTACTCCCAGCTAAATGAACTTGTTCCTCTAGTCGGCGCACCGCGCTGACTAGTTCAGCTATAGGCCCAGTGGCCTTGGCATTTGGAGTCCCTTGCTCCACCACAGCTAGACGAGCAGCGACAACCGTTTGGTTAGCCCTCATTGCTGCTAGCTCGGTCTCAATATTGGTCTGCTTGGCGACCATGGCATCCAATGAGGTCCTTAAATTGTTCAAAGATGCTTCCATCTTGTTTCTGTTTCTGGTTGACGGTGGCCTGTCTGTAAAAATACCGCGTAATCAGAAACTGAACCTAGGTCTTGGAATCAAAGTAGCACATCCCGAGCGAGGAAAAAGACCAATTTAGGAAGAAAAGACTCGAAGAAGACACCTAGACGGGTGACTCATGGGCGGTATGACTTCCTTAGGATTAGGCTATGTGGGCCGAGTCCCGTTCAAAGGAAGGTCCACGTGAGATTTTTCCCCAGACTTTTGACTCGAGTGTTTAGACGGACCTTCCTTTGTAGGGGTATGCCCTAAACGGGTTGGTCATGCCTTTAGGACAAGGCGGACTCGACAAAGGGAGGAAACCCGTGATGTAAGATCGACGGAGTTTCGACGCTACAAACCTTTGACATACTATGAAAAGACCCGACACACGGATAACGCTAGGTCCTATAATAAGGGAGGTTTGTGAAAAGTTGAGAGTTTGAAATTTTGAAATTTGAATATCGAATATGAGTTTCCGAAAATTTGAAAATCGACAACGGCATCTCCAAGATTTGAAAATCAGAATGGAATCTCGAAGATTTGAAAATCGAAATGAGATTATGAATTTTGAAAATCGAAATGGAATTTTGAAAATTCAAAAATTGAATGGTAGATCGGAAATTTGAATTTTGAAATGGACAGCATTCCGGCTAGAAAATAGGCTACTTGTGAGTCAAATCATCAGTCTAAATTTCAGCAGCATTCCGAGTTTTGAAAATTGGATACTTTTGACAAGATGCATTTTTTTTAAATGACGGTTTTTGAAAAAGATGACACGGAAACCAAGTAGCTCGTAGTCACGGAAGCAATATGATGACACCATGTATGCTTTACGCTAAGTCCCGGTCGGTCAAAATCGGGTCTATAAACAACAACGACGATTGGGCAAACGTGAAAATCGATTCATCAAAGGTCACGTGACGAGAGTGATAGATTTTTCCGGTTTTGAGGTCGAGACATTTATAGCCATGGAATTCATGGGGGTAGCCAACAAAGACACAACGAAGGGATCGGGGTGTGAGTTTGTGAGGATGAGTGGATGAGAGATTTGGGTAGCAAGCACAACCGAACACACGGAGGTGGTTATAGGAAGGAGTTTTAAGAAAAAGTATAGAAGTGGGAGAGCAAAATTGGAGGAAACGGGAGGGAAGGATATTGTGAAGGTGAGTGGCGGTTTCAAGGGCATCAGTCCAATAAATAATAGGGACGGAGGCGTGAAAGAGTAAGGTGAGAGTGATTTCATTTAAACGACGAATCATACACTCGGCCGTACCAATTTGAGACGATGTTTGGGGGCACGAGAACCGAAAGATTAGGCCGTTAGCATCTCCAAAATTTCCAAAGGAATTATTATCAAATTCACGACCAAGGTCACATTGAAAATCTTTTATTTCACGATTAAATTGGTGTGGACATGACGTAGGTCCACCCCGACGCAGCCACGCGCGGGTTTGGGGAGGCGAATGAATCTCATGGTAAGATTGATCTCGGGTCGAAATTTAAATCGAAGTTGGAGTCGCCACCGAATTTTATGGGATTTCGGACCCGTTCGAACTCATTCTACACTTAGGCGTTTCGTGCACAAAGCACGACCCGCTTTTAGTGCTAGAGCTTATGAGTTCGTCCCTTTGCATTACGATACCGACCCCGAGTTATCAGATATCGTGCATCGAATAACTCTCGTGCGCCAATGGTTTCGGACATCCGGAAACCATGGTTCTGACTAAGGGGTGAGGTTACGTGTTGGGAAGCCCACGAAGGACACCCAACCCCGCCCGCTCTTAGCGGCCTCTACTAAGATATCGTTCTTGTTCGTGTACGCGCGTTAGTAAAATGACTAGATGTTATGCAAACAACGTTTTCGGCTAAGCATGCGAATTATGTGTGAACTACGTCATTTTAATGCATCAAACTAGAGTCGAATCATTTAGCATGCGAGGTTCATTTATAAAACGATAAACATCGGAAATAAATAAAACCCTTAAATAGATACAACATACACGGGCGGAAATACAACACGGACAAAACAAAAATAATGAGCCAAAATAATAAACACAAATAAATGATACGTAACTAAATTAAATGACTAAAGATGATGAAACAATGCATGATTTTAGAAAAGGGAGACACGTGATGGCCTTTACACGTGAGGACAGAAGTCGTAGAAAAAATTGACGAGGCTCGAATGATGTCGGAAGCTCTCGGTTTTGAGTAAAGGAGTCCACTCGATCGAGTCATGGCAGAGACTCGACCGAGTGGCCTTCTAAAAGGCTCTCTACCCGGTTTTGGGGTGCTACTCGATCGAGTGGCCCATGGCACTCGGTCCAGTGCTCCCTGTACGAGTCATGGCTTGTTTCGAAAAAGGTAACCGTTTCGTTTTTATTTATTCAAAATCGATGGTCGACCGAGTTACGTAAAAATATTACATAATTTGAACTCAACTCGGTTTACGTTGCATATAATCGTACGTTATATGATTATAAGACCGACATCGGAATTTTATAAAAAAATTATAGGATCGATAAAAATTTGATTAAAACGGAATTATCTCCCTCCGCGTCACGACACCGATACAAATCCTCACAGATTACGTGGTGTTCGATTTTCGCGTCAACGGGTTCCGCATTAATCCCAAAAATGGCATCGGACACGTTCAACTACATTCGACCACGTTATGCCCTTAAGTGCTTGGGGCGGCGCTCCTCGAAAGGGTGTCACCTCTGTCGCGACTTGTAAAGGGATTAAACGAACTTGGAGCGGTTTATTGTAGTCAAACGTGTTCAATCTGAAAACGATATTATTATATATATATATATACACGGTATTAGATACAAATGACGATAAAAAAAAAAAATTAAAATGTGATAAAAATGTTAGTACTAGTATGCTAATAATAATAATAATAATAATAATATATAGTATAGTACTTACAAATATATATATATATATGAGAGGAGGAGAAAAAGGAGAAAGCGGGTTGATGACACCCTTAACCTACATGCTTAAAATGGCCTCGAAAACGGACTCGTAAATAGCGACGGGAGCACGGGAGTATCGAGGATGTAGGTAGAGTTATGGTGTGTGTATGTATGGAGATGGTTTATCGGTTTTTCGAGGGATAAAGGCTCGGTTTTTTGCTTAGGATTGCTTAGGGTAATGTGTATTGTAGGGCTTTAGGCTGAAAATGTAGGGTTTTTTTGCATGGGAAAATTCTGATTTTAGTAGAGTGTGAGAGGGGTATTTATAGAGAATACCCCTCGACCTAGGGTCACTCGATCGAGTGGCTCTAGCGTACTCGATCGAGTGCCATGAAAAAGAGGGCCTACTCGGGTTTTGTAGCTCCACTTGATCGAGTGAGGTCAATTCACTCGATCGAATGGATCAGGCGGGTGAGCCATTTTAGGAAGGGATTGACTTTTTTGGATTTTGAAAAAGGTTGATTGGGCGCAAGTTTCTAGAAGCTCACTTTGCTGGTTTTTGGGGTCGGATTCGTCTTTGACCGGGTTTTGACCCGGTCGTTAAAAGACAGTTTTATTTTTGGTGTTGGTTTTGGCCCAAATTAGTCTCATTTTGTTGGAAACGACCCACTGGGCCTGAATTTGAGGTCGGTTTTGAGAGATTTCTACTCCGCTAAATGCCCACGTCGGATATTATTGATTCTGAGTCCGTATTCCAGCGTATTAAGTCACGTTTACGTCCGATCATCATCGGGTGTTTTGTCGGGAACTGCCATAGACACTAGCAGGCAAAATAAGGGTGTCTACAATTGGGTTTTGACATATGTTCGGAATTTAAGAAATTGAGAATATGTTTCCGACTTAAATCGTAATGCGTAGACCCAAACAAATTGTGAAAAATTATCGATGAGCAGGAGGTGGTATTTATAACCGCTTTTACTTGTGACGGGAGATGTCCAAAGATCATTGTGTATGATATCAAACGGGGCCACGGTTTGGGAGAATGACTCGAAAAAAGGTAAATGCTTGTGTTTTCTAATTTGCCATGAATGACAAAGTTTCGAGCTATGCTCGGTTTTATTACATGGAAGGGAAAATTTAGTTTGCAAAATATCCAAAATGTTCTACCCGAGATGACCGAGATGAAAATGCCAAGTGTCGGAGGAGAGGGTGACAAGGTTCTGATTGGACAAGGCGGACTCGGTGGGTGAGATGAGGTAGAGTTCATTGTCACTATTGCTTCTCATAATCGATTTCCCGGTCGCTAAATCCTTCACAGAAAAATCAAAAGGGTCAAATTCAACGGAAACATTATTATCCTTCATAAATTGACGGACGGATATGAGATTTTAATTATTTGAAGGGTATATAAACCTTTATTTAAGGTGAGAGGTTAGGTTTTAGTAGTAATGTAGGAGGTACCAGACTCGAGAAGCAGAATACTAGAACCATTACCGACATAATAAATAGAGTTAGTCGTACTAGAGTTAAAAGGGGAACGGAGAGTACCTGGGTTAGTAGTCAGATGAGACGAAGCACATGTGTTCATGAACCATGGACTATTGTCAAGGTGGTGCAGGAGAGTGAGTGTCCGAGATGGTTGACCCAAATCCGGACTGAAGTATGCCTGACCGACGGAGGAGAAGGAGGGGCGAACAGAGTGAGCCTGACGGGTCAGCCCATGGTTGTGATGGAATGGTCGGCCAAGGCGCCGCCAGTGCAGGGGTCGTGGTGGGTGGGTGGTGTGGACGTCCGTCCGCACCGCCCGGCGCCTCGCGCCGGACCGACCCGGTTTTTCAACGTGTGGCGGCGCCCACCCACGCGGCCCCCTCTCGGTCGAGGGCCGGTCCGATCTCGCGTACGGGGCGATGTTTCGGACCTGGATTCGGATGACAATCCGGACTTGTACTAGACGGATGCGGGCACCTGTGTTTCCATTTGGGAATCGATCGAGTCGTGGTTGTAAATGTTTAAAGGTCGATTCATTTGGTAAGGCGACCTTTTTAGTGAATTGAATTTTTTGCCGATTTGTGGAGTCGCCACTGAGTCAATTATGGGGACTCGGAAACCATTCAAGTCAACTTTGATCCCTTGCCGGCTCAAAGTTTAGTGGCACGGGACCTAAAGATAAAGACTTGTATCCTTAAGCACTCCATGCCTGAAATGACTCTCATTGCCAATGGTATCGGACATCCGTAAATCGTCGATTCTGAGTAAGGGGTGATGGTACGTACTGGGAAGCCAACATCCGATAGATGTCGACACCCAATCCCGCCCGCACTACAGCGGCCTCTACTAATCAATCGGTGGGCTGATAACCTAGTTCTTTTGTTGTGGCGAAAGTACTGTAACATCCGTTGTCTTAACCCTATACCTTTTGCTACGTCGGTTGTTTAAGGACAAGTAAGTATTGTCGTCAAAGTAGTTATGTTTATAATCTTTGCATGCGATTTCACGTGACAAGCAGGCCATGAAAAGATGTACGTAGGAGAGTAAAGAGTTCTAGTATTATACGTATTAGCAAATCAGTATTAACGCGGTAATACGGATATTAGTCATTCTCGTGGTATACCTGACCTGGTATTCTGCTTAAGATGCGTCGGTTCGGTATTAATAGGGATGCGTCAAACCTAGTAAGGCAAGCTCCCAGATTAATACGGAACCCGACCATCGCTTTGTTCAGTTTTAGTTATTTTACATTTTGAATTCTGTGTCAGGTGATTTAGCATGTGATTATAAGGTCATAAAAGCAATAAATCATAAAAAAACTGTAAATGCGAATATAAGTAAATCACATAGTGAGGACTTGCACCCTCGGAGTATACACTAAACGGGACTATTACTCGGGTCTATTTAGTGTATTTTAGTATTTGTGGTTGAAGTTCGGACGTTACGTGTTTTAGTAGATGTTGTGGACCTAGTGTCCACATCTAGTGTTGTCGTAGTGCATAATAAAGGAAATTACGAATATGGAAAGTTCTGTTTATATGACAACCTAGTGACGATTCGACTTCAAAGGCGGATCCTCCTAGTGATTTCGGCAAAGCTCCGTTACCGTTGACCCTTTTTACGGCTACTCCGGCAGAGCTTCGTTACTATGGACCGATTCTGCGGCTAATCCGGCAGAGCTTCGCTACTAGACTTCAGCTAGTCGAACACAGGCAGCTCGGTGTCGAGAGGGGTGCTCGAAGGTGAGGGGTAGCGTCAATGTCGCTATTATCGGAACTATGATCGAGTGGATTGTTTGCCTCGGGTTTCGGAGTGCGAGCCCTTAGCGAGAGAAAAGAGAGGGAAGAACGAGTTGTGTAGAAGTAGGCACGAACTCGTGTTTGTGTGTCGAATGAATGAGGTGAGGGGGGTATTTATAGGTTTTTTTGGTCCTCGTCATCCATACGGACGCCCGGGGTCAAGCGGTTCGGTCTTCAGACGCTTGGTGTATGGCAATTCAGTCTTCAGGCGCCTGAGCTGAGGCTGTCGAAGTTTTGAAGATCTGATATCAAAACTTTCCAAAACGGAGAAGATGCACATCTTAGGTTATCTTGGAGGTTAAGGTTTCGCCATAACTCTAGTGTGTCGAGCGCCGGGTAGGCTTCGGATGCCCGTCTCGAGGTTCGCTCGGCCCAACGCGTTGACTCGGGTTTGTCTTTTCATATTTCGGAACCGATTCGGGGCCCCGGTGTCGGAATTGACTCTAATTAGTGTCGACGCGACCGTAATGACACGACTAAGGCTACCATGATGTTAATTTGATCTTTCCGAGTAATTATTTGATCTGTTCTATAGAAAACTATCTAAAACATCGCAAACTCGCGTCGCGTTGCAGTCCGATCGTCATCGGGTGTTTGTTGGGCACTCCTGCAGCCACCAGGTCCAAATCTGGGTGTCTAAAGAAGCCCCAAATTTGACTAAGGCTTGGACAAGGCAAAAGTCAAAGTATAGCCCCCCAGGTCAGTCGAGGATTACGACCTGGTGGCTGTTCGGTTGGGTTGTTTTAAGTCCGTTGAACTACGTGGTGAGGCTCGCCAGCCAAGGCTTAGAAATCATACCTGGTTGTTTGGATTTAGTCAAACTATTGTTTTCTTCGGGGTAGTTTCTGACTATCCCTGGCCTATTACTTTCTTAGAGAAAGTTTCTGACTATCCCTGGGCTTATTGATGAGTGGTTGTTTGGATTTAGTGATTGTTTTGCCTTTAAATTACTAGCGTTGATGTGTAAGCTCTTTGCATTAGTTCTTGGGCTTGCATTTGCTTAGTGAATTATTCCGGGAATAATAATCCCCCTGGGATGTAAATTGAGTGCTTAGGGACTTGCTAGGATAACAGATTGCTTCAAGTGCTTTAGGGCTTGTTTTAGACTAACAGATTGCTTCGAGTGCTTTGGGATTGTAGATTTGTTTTGTTCATTTTATCACGTGGTCAAGCGCGAGCATTCTTATAAATCGTGGTTCTCGTGTTCGTTTATTGCTGGGGGTCGATTTTGACTAGAGGAGGTTTTAAGGCTTGCTTTACGGGTTTGAATTTATTCCTAATTCCCTCGATTAGCATCTAAGACGGTGCGTGCTCGTCCGGTTAGGTTTTCGGCGGGAATTGAATGGAGGTTGCCTCAGGCTAAGAGCACGATGAGTCACTACTCGTCAGAGAACGTGCTGGTAAACTAGTTGTGCCTTGCAGACGTAAGATTCGTTCTTACAGTTTGTTTCATTTAGTAGCCCTCAAGGTTTAGAATTATTGACGTGTCGGTTTTGGTTTTATCGTTTGTTTTATCCTATGGTCTAGTGTTTGCTTTCATTTTGAACGGTTCGCTTTTTTTTTAGCAGACCGATTCAGCCGATGCTATTTAGCCCCAGACTTCCCCAAGACACTACTCAGGGTCGATGTGGCTTGAGTAGCCTTTACATAGCCTCTTTCCCCATGTTCCGCTGAGGAGATGGAGGCTGGGATGGAGTGGCGTAACCGGGTATACGGGGTGAGTTTCGGTTTCTGTTTCGGATTCTAAGGGTTCGGTTTTGTTTGGCTAACTGGTGTGGTTTCACCTTTCAGGTTTCGTCGACATGCCATCAGCGTTTGTGGCAGGCTCCCAACTGCTTCAGGGTCTATGCCTCGAGGGTCTCCCGTGACACTTTGGGACCTCGATCGGTAAGTGTGTGTACCTAGGGTTGGCTCTTAGATTGTTTGTGTGTTTTCCTCAAGTGCGGGTTATGTTTGCAGGAAATTTCTGATATGGTGGGACAACTGGAGACTCGGGTGACCGAGCTTGAGGCGGAAATCTCTTGCAATCTCGGGCCGACGAGATTGCTCAACTTAAGGAGCGGTTGGCTCGGTCTCAGGGCGAGACCTCTGCGCAGGGTGAGGCTAGGCATCGGGTTGAGAGGGAGCTACGGGTCGTGCTACGGGTGCTACTGGGGAGGTTGGAGAAGTTCCCGAGACAGTTACCCTAGATATGTTGTTGGGAAGGGACGGCAGTGGGTCTCTTCTCCTGGATTTCGAGGATCTAGGTTTGGACAACAACATTGGTGGGCTTGTGATAGCCATAGGCGCAGCTTCTAGGGGTCCTCCCTGGTTTGTGAACTCGATTTAACTTTTTAGTAATTGAGTTGTTTTAGTTTAGTCTTCGCGTTTTGGTTTTGTGAAATGCTAACCTAAATTGACTAGTAATCACTCCATGGTTGTTTTATTCGTGAATTTCATCGTAGTTTAGGACGTTTTAGAATGCGTTGGGGCTGCATGAGAGTACGAAAGCGGTTTTGTGGATATTTGAAATGTGTTAGTTTGAGCCGGGAGTTGGATCAGATAGTACGTCAATCAAAACATTTTGACTCGAGACGGACGAAATGTAAGAGGTCAATGTGCTATGACCGAGTGCACTAGAATGCAAATGTAGTTGTTTCGACATTCATAATGAGGCCGAAGCCAAAATCTAGGCTACCTTTGAAAAAAAGTTAGACCACTTTTTTGTATATTCAAGACAATGCCGTACTAGGCTTACAGACGCGATTTGACAACAACCGTTAAAGGCTACAACACGCCTAGGTGGGGTAGCTTATACCTCTAAAAAGAAAATAAACAAAACGTCTAAGTCTGGTGGACCCAATAGACGTAATGTATTGTCCGCGTGGACCTGTCATTCTTGCGTGGACATTTTGGTTGTTGGATAGGGTTTAGCGACTTCAGGAGGTCGTTCCTGACGTCTGGGGTTATCGGGTATAAGAGAATGGTTAAGGATTGTGGAGAAGACTGTACCACTGAATAAGGAAGCTATGTGGGATAATTTCGTTAAGTGCCCGACCGAAGACGTCGTTACTGATCCTAGTATTCGTCAGTTCATCTACACAGGCCGAGACCGACAAGACCCATATTGAAAATGTGAGTGAGGAGGGGAAGTGAGATTGGCTGGGCTTGCTTTTGGCTAGGGAGATGGAAGCTTGCGTTAGGAGGGTCAATGGTGAGAGACTCAAGCAAGCACACCCGAATGGCGAGGGAAAGGAAAAGTTGGACCGGTAGAGCCCAGTCGTTTAGTACTATGTTGTATTAATTGATATTATGTGGCGTATTACTACTAGTTTTTGTAGGGTTTTGCTGGACACGTTGTCATTTGTCGAGGTAGCCGGATTTCGGATGCTCGATGTAAAGGGCACGACAAAGGCTTGATTTAACTGATTTTTTTATTAATGAAAAGCACGTATTTTTTTAAATTTTGTTTTCCGTTTTTGTGGTGGCTCGCAACTCGTTTCTTCATTTTGCCCGGAGCGCCCTTTCGGGTTTTCACTCCGTCCTTGGCTCGTCGTTTGTGCTTCGTCATTGAAATCACTTGTTAATTGGAACATAGGGGTGGTTCCGACATGCATGTAAATCAAGTTATCGATTTCGTTATTTGGTTGGTTGTACCCGAGGAGGGGTTTCTTACGTATCCGAGTTTAGACGAAATCAAACCGTGTTCGTAGTTTTTTATAGATGTGAGTGATTTTGCTTTAGACTCGTCATGCCAATTATCGATGCAAGATGTTTAGAGTGTTTCGCATGGGTTTTCACCCTAGCTAAAAAATTAATGTGAAATGGTCGGGTGTGACCCCTTGAAAGTGACAATTACCGAGATACCGTGTTTAGGTCAGGGTGACTGGCTTCGATGGTTTTAGAATGTAGAGCTAGGTAGTAAGTGGTTTCGATAGATCAAAATCTGGAGCTTGATTTTTGTGGAGTTAAGGCTATGGGGTTACGGTTTCGTAATGTGGTAGTAAGGGGGAAGCTGAGTAAAAATGACTTAGGCTTCGATCGGGCGGGACGTAAGTTACGTGGGATCTGATTTCCACGTCTGACCCTAACGGTTGAGATTATCCTATTGAGCTTGAATCTTCAAAATTCCGGACTGTCTCCTAACAAGTGTCTCGGGAGGGTCTTAAGGGTTGTAATGTAGGGATGCTAGTATTTGGGTGCTAGTTGACTGGTCTGTTCATCTTTTCTTTTTTTTCTTTCTTTTTTGCTTTTTGTTCCGACTTTGCATTTGAAGTCGAGTTGAATGATTGGGGGTTTCATTTTGACTAGTTGAGTTTGGTCTTGATCATTGAATTGGGCCGGTTTAGTTTGGCCTTGGTTTCATTTTTTCTTTGGTTTCTTTATTTTGGCCATTTCAGACTTCTTTTTCTTTTTGTCAGACTAGCACCTATGGTAAGAATTAGTCGGTCCTGGGGTATTTATTGTGGGGAAATGGGTTTGCCTTCCGGCTTTGATCACAAGCTAAAAGACTATCTAAATTTGTCATAGGATTCGGGAATGCTCGTTCTAAGGGATAGTTTGTGGCTTTCTATACCAGACATGGAATAGGTAAAAAAAGAACACGGAATCTCAGTTCTTTTAACTCCTCGTTGCTTCGAGGTATGTTTGGTTGTTATCGATAAATGACATAGTACCGAGTTGTAAGAAAGAAAGTGCATTATTAAATCAAGCGATTGTCGAGGCGCATTATGAAGAAGAAAAGTGATTTTCTTTTTATTGATAGTAATAAGCGGGCTATGCGCCCGAGATATTGTTTTCGGGGAGGTGGAGGACAGATCCCCTTGCACCTCCTGACTCGATGTAAAAACAAAAGACATTTGTTATACTATTAGGTCTAGGCCCTAAGATGAACTAGACTTTGACTCAGACACAGATTTACTCGTCTTGGCGGACGCCCGTGCGTTGCCGGGATCTTCCTCGATATTTAAGACATTCTCCTCTATAAGGTCGAGGTGGGAACAATTGATGGCGTCATCAAAGACCGCGTGAATGCTAAAGGGGTTTGTGGTATTGTTAGGTTTTTCGGGTGGAGGGAGAGGAATAGTCCCATTTTCTATCATATCTTGTATGGTATGCTTGAGCCGAAAACAAGATTCGGTATCGTGGCCTTTGCCACGGTGGAAGTGGCAATACTTATTAGCATCCCATGCCTTTGATCTCTTGTTTGTGGGTGGGTCTGTAGTGGGACCTCTTGGCTCGAGCTTTCCTTGCTCGGTTAGTCCTTTTAAGGCTTCGGTGTATGTGATGCCTAGCTTGGAAAATGTCCTAAAGGTGGAATTCGTCCTCCCTCTAGTAGTTGGTTCAACAAGGTATACTTCCTCGGTTTTGTTATTTCCGGATGTTCCATAAGACCGGGTTCCCGTGGAAGTGGTTGGTCCCTGATAGCCTTTCCCCATTATCTTGGAGAATACTCCCTTTTTCATATCGTTCTCTAGACGTATTCCTAAGGTGGATAGTTCCTTGAAGGTATGGATGTTTTGGTATCTAAGGTGAGAGGCGTAAGCGGATCTAAGGTTATTGACGAACTTTTCTACTAAGGTGGCTTCATTCGGACGGTTTATTAGTTGAGTGCTGACCTTTCTCCACCTAGTCAGAAATTCTGAGAAGCCTTCTTTCTCATTCTGCGAGAGAACTTCAAGGCTTCTAATGGTGACTTGTGTCTCGGGATTATCCACGTATTGTTTGGCGAATTCTATGGAGATATCGTCCCAAGTGGATATCTTTTTGGGATCGAGCGAATAAAACCACGATCGCGGTGTGTCTCCTAAGGATGAAGGGAATATCCTAGAGAAGAGGTTGGGCTTGACCCCCTTAATGGCCATGTAATCCTTAAAGGCCTGGATGTGATTGAGGGGATCCTCGGTCCCTTGGAACTTGGGTATGTCAGCTAAGGAAAAGTTCTCGGGTAATTGGTCGTTCACCATTTCTAATTTTCTATGGTTCTCGAGGTGGACATTGTTTCCCTGGTTTAGGCGCATTTGGCTTTCGAGGAAATCTATGCGATTCATGGCAGATTGTAGGGTGTCGTCTTGAGGTGGTGTAATAAGGTCATTAGAGGTGACCCCGGCGGGAACGCCACCTAGCGGGATGGAGCTTAAAAGGACCTTGTTGACGATCCGGTTATGGTGTTCATCAGAAGCCCTATCTTCCAAGTGGCCTAGACGAGAGTCTAGGCTGTTTACGGATGCGTTCACGGTAATGATGGTGGCCTGTAAGTCTCGGATCAGGTTGGTTAGGGTTTGTATGGTGTTATCCGCGGATTGTCCGGTGTCGTTCCCGCTATGGTTACTTGTGTCTACGCTTGAATCTCCTGACATGACTGCGGAAAAGGTGATATCGATGAGGCCGGGTATACAAGACGTCCTATAGACTCGAGGAATGCTCGAAACCGGGTAACGCGGAAAATGGACCCTTAATTCGCGCGTGTTTGCGGTCATTGGATTAGGGACTCGGGGGTTTTAGACTCTTGGTGTATTCGGCGGAACGCCTATTGAAGCTATGTCTCTAGAGCGAGACAATTTGACACAAATCTCGGGGGTGAGATTCAAGAGGACTTTCTCGGGATGAGACAACCCAAAACATAAGACCTCGAATAGAGGTGATCCTAGTAACTAACACAGACAGTTAATCACAGGGTTGTACGACGTAAGAAGTTGATCGCGATCCCGGCTCAGGATCAAAGAGTTTTTGATGTTTTTTGGAAACGATTGCGCTTTCGCAAAGGAAGTTTTTTTTTCAAAAATGATGATTTGTAAAATTGGGGTGACGATGGTGTGGTGACATCGTTTGTGATGCGAAAATGTGTTGTTACGCGTGCATCGGGAATCCGACGATAGCAAAAGTGTAAATGACGTTTTTCAAAAGAAGCACAGTTCTTAAGGGAACCGGTTTTGAAAATGATGACGTGATGTTTTTACCGAAACTACTATTAATTAGCTAGTTCGATACTTGTGGTGTACGTGATGCTCATGGTAGAGCGTGAAGTCTAATGACGGTGTTTTAAAGGTGTGACCAAATCATTATTAAGGGATTTAGGTGGGGAATAATATTTTAGAAAACTTTTCCCTTTTAAGAAGAACTCTTAAAACTAGTGACCCACGTTCGTTGGTTGCGTTAACTAGCATTTAACGGTGGGAGGATGATTGTAAAAAAAGTGTTTTGAAAGTGTAACCATTTTTGAGTTCCTTGACTTCATTAATTGAAGTTTCGGGTTGTATTAACGTGTAGACACCCACATTTGGCCGCTAGATGTCTATAGCAGTTTCCAAAGAACACCCGATAATGATAGGACGCAAACGTGCTTTGACTTACTCAAATATGGGCTCAAAATCTTTAGCATTTGGTCTGGGCTTTTTACGGAGTACAAATCTCACAAAACTAACCTCAAATTCAGGCCCAGTGGGTCGTTCCCAGTCAAATAAGACTAATTTCGGTCGAATCCGGCACCAGGGGCAAAACCGTCTTTTAGCGACCGAGTCAAACCCCGGTCAAAGACGTTCCGAGGCATAAAAATCTGCCATAAAACCCCGCGAATCCGACTTGAAGTCCAATACTACAAAAAATCAGCCACACAAAATAATAAACAAATCCGTAAGAGATAGAATTCGATCCCTAAAAGGAATTCTACCCGAGCTAGACCCACTCGATCGAGTGGACCGGCCCACTCGGTCGAGTAGGCTCGTAAAACACGCTGAACCGGTGTCAAAACCGGGCACTCGACCGAATACCAGAGTCACTCGGTCGAGTGACTCCTCTTTCAGCCGGATGAGGATTTCTTTCCCACCAAGCAACGGAATCCTCCTTCCTCTCGAATTGCATGCTTTTCCTATCCAAAGCGGTGTTTCTTCTCACCCAAGCAAAGCTATATCTCCTAACTACAATCGGGGACCTCTACTATAAATAGACCCCCTCACAACATACAATTGACACATCTATAACATCAACAATCATCATCAACACACATCGACAATTACAATTCTCGATCAATACACAACATCCGTTCACAACCCGAAACTCTAGGCAATTTTAGGCAAACCCAAGATCAAAACTCGTAAAAGAACCGAGAGCAAAACTCGTCAAATCCATTCCCAATTATAAACCACCATAACTCACCCACATTATCTCGACGCTCCCGTGCCTAAGCCACAGTTAGATGAGCCCCGTTCCGAGAGTACAAAGCATGTAGGTTGAGGGTGTAAATTCAAATCCCGTCTTCTCCTTTCTCTCTTTCTCTCTCTCTCATTTTTTCGTGTCTTTCATCACGTTTTTTTTTATTATTTCTTTTTCATCGTTTCTAATACCGATATTATCGCAACTATCTAATTTTTATACAAACGCAATCATTCTTAAAATATGATATCGACTCGATAGTCGAATATCATATCTAAAAGAATCAAATCAAACTCGTTGATGCTAAGATAATCGTTACATAGTCCTAAAAACGAAATACGACGATTTCGACGCGGAGAGAATCTGTTTTTATCTTAGTTCGATTTTCAAACGATTTATAAACATCTTTTCTAAAAACCATTACGAATGTTCGATATTGATTCCATAATCAAGTGTCGAATATGACGAATATCGAAAATTTAAGTCGAGTATAAATCATACTATATTTTTACACGACTTAGCAAAATTATCGATCTTTTCAAAAAGGCAATTTCGAAATCAAAAACCAAACGAACCATAGTTCGTACAAGGGTCACTCGATCGAGTGGCACCCCATAATTCGGGCAGAATCCCTTTTTTCGAGACCACTCGGTCGAGTGCCTCAATGACTCGATCGAGTGGCTCCTGTTTCATCAAAACCGTGAGTTTTTTTAGCATCTTTCGAGTACCGATCAAATATTTTTATGACTTCGGTCAACACGTGTCAAATCCTTTCAAAACCATGCATTGCATTATATTCATGTCGATTATTCAATTTACAAACCGTTACTAACTTGCTTGTTCATGTTTTCATCGATTTATTTTATTGTTCGTTTTATCATAGTAAAACGAACCTCGCATGCTAAATACAACTTTGACATTAATTTAGATGCATTAAATCGACGTAGAAACTTATTCGAATTTTCACATGCTTAGTCAAAATACAGTTTGCATATCATCTCATCGAATTACTAACGCGCGTATTCAAAAATCAAACGATATCTTAGTAGAGGCCGCTAATGTGCGGGCGGGGTTGGGTGTTCTTTGTGAACTTCCCAACACGTACCCTCACCCCTTACTCAGAACCATGGTTTCCGGATATCCGAATCCATTGGCACACGAGAGTCATTCAATACACGTTATCCGATAATGTCGGTATCGATATCAAATGCAAAGGGACGAACCCAATAAACTCTGACATCCGAATGGGTCATACTTTGTGCATGACCCACTAAGATATAGAGTGGGTTCGAACGGGCCCGAAATCCCACAAAGTTCGGTGGCGACTCCACTTCGATTTAAATTTCAATTCGACCCATCTCATATGGAGATTCATTCGCCTCCCCAAACCCGCGCGTGGCCGCGTCGGGGTGGATCTATGTCACGTCCACAATTTGGCGACTCCGCTAGGGATTCACTGATGCATGACTTACCATCGGCATCCTCAGGGTAAGACTCGAATAGAAATCATTTGACTAGTACAATACGCGTTTTAGTTTTACGGTTCATGCATAACCCCATTTTTACCCGGGCTGGTACTGGTGAACGACGTCCCACTATACTATTGAGATGTAGTCCAACATGGATATGTCAAAGATGTCCATGGCTAATTTGTATGGGTTTCGCGGCATGTTCTAAGCTCAACTCGACTTAGGAAGTCCGTCCCGATTCTCGGAAAGGCCATGTACACTGGTATAGACCCAATCTAGACCGACCGAGACTTAGTGTAGAGCATACATGTTGTCGTTATTATGCTTGCGTGACTATGTGATACTTGGTTTCTAAGGTCGTTTTTAAAAAACCATCATTTTTCAAAAAAGACATCTTTTTCGAAATATCCAATTTCAAAAAACTGGGAAGCTACCGAATTTAGGACTTATGATTTTACTCAAAATAGCCTATTTTTAGCCGGTATGCTGCCCATTTCAAAGTTCAAAAAATATTTTCAAACCTTCAAAATTGCGGCCCGATGGCACTTTTCCGATTTTTGAAAAATCGGGCCACCCACCGGTTTTCTCGGAATTCTAACTTCCTTTTCAAAACTTTCCTCTCTTTAGGACTTCCCGTATTTAGCAGTGTCGGCACTGTCGTGTCTTGTCATAAGTCGTCGAAGGTCTTTAGCGTCAAAACTCCGTCGATCTTACATCACGGGTTTCCTCCCTATCCCAGTCCGCCTTATTTGACTAAGGAATGACCCACCTACGTAGGACATACTCCTACAAAGGAAGGCTCGTTTACAAACTCGAGTCTAAAGTCTGATGAATGTCTCACATGGACCTTCCTTCGAACAGGATTCGGCCCATATGTCGAATTCTAAGGGAGGCCCACCTTTCACAAGTAACCCGTCTAGTGTCTTTTCCGAGTCAACCTTTTACAAGGCATAACCCTATAACAAAAGGTTCGTGGTCCTTACGTCTAAGGGTCACTTGTCCAACACTCTAGTGTTAACAAAATCTTCAATCCCACTCAGGGAGTCGGGGGCTACCCTTCAGCAGAGCGATCGACCACGGTTGCTCTAAGGGTCATGTCTTACACGTGTTGTCTTACGTACCCCACTTTCGAGTCACTTAGATGTCACAATATCTGAGTCCTTAGTTTCACCTGAGGGCTATTCTCCGACGGAGCGATTAATCACGGTCACTCCGAGAATCGTACCCTACAGATTTGTCTTAGGAGAGTCTAACCCGAGTCAAACCAGAGTCGTCTCTCCTCCCGCGCTATTTCTTTTGCCTTGATGTATTTTAGTTCCGAAGCGACTTTTCTGATCACGCGGTATTCTTACAGACAGGCCACCGGTAACCAGATGCCAACGCAAGATGCAAGAAACTTTGGATAATTTGACAACCTCACTAGCTAAGCTTGAAGCCCAATTGACAACCATCAGATCCGACCAAATAGCCATTATCACCCGTTTGAGCGCCGTGGAGCAAGGGAATCCTAATGCTGGATCTGAAGCCACCGGGCCCATAGCTGAACTGGTCAGCGCCGTTCACAAGCTGGAAGAACAGGTCCACTTGACGATGAACAACACTATCCACACGGAAAATGCCCGAGACTATACACCCATTAGTGAGAAACTACCAAAGGATCACAACTTAGAAGGGTTACCCTTATTCGAAGAGACGGAAGATCCACTATTATACCTCCGAGCTTTCAAACAATTCATGGCAGTCAAAGGGGTCAAAGCCGACATGTTCGTCAATTTGTGCGGCGCATCCCTCGGGAAATATCCAAAAGCCTGGTTCTATAGGCTTAATGCAAAAAGATTCCCAACTTGGGAAGATGTGGCAACAGAGTTCGCTCGAAATTACGCCGATAATACCGAGATCCAGACTACGATGCGTACTCTGGAGGTTATGGCCCAAGAGCCCAAAGAAGGTTTCACCAAGTACCTTCAAAGGTGGAGACCCGAAAAGTGTGAAGTTGGTAGACAAGCCCAACGAGAAGACACTAGTGGAGGCTTTCATCAACAACCTTCTACCTTCCTACCGTGTCCATCTTAGGTATGCCGGCATTTCAAACTTTGCGGTGCTTACCAAAATGGGCACTAGGATTGAAGACGATCTTCGACATAATGAAGATCTAGGTGAAGCTTCTACCGAAGGCTATACCGGACATCAATTCGAGTCCTTAGAAGCCGAAGACTACTGACAACCTCATCCATGAGTCTATATTTGATTTGAGTCCGAGTCTGAGTCCAAGTCTAGGATACCCTACGTCCTCATTTCCAAATCAGAGTCAGAGTCATTTGTATTCTATCCTCTTTTCAAAATTCAATAAAATCAGCTTTTCTATTTCTCATATATGTTTTCCTTATGTGTTTCCGAGAACATGATGAGCACCATCATATACTGTGAGCACATGCACGTGACTATTATAGGCACATCTATAATGACTGCAGGAAATTGAGACCCGTGTTTTCCTTTACCTGTTCCATGTCTGGTATAGAAAGCCACAAAACTACCCTTAGGAAGCGGTATCGAATCCTATGACAAATCTAGGTAGTCTCCTAGTTTGGGTTCAAGACGGGAGGCAAGCCCATTTCCCACAATAAATACCCCTCCAATAAGACTGACCAATCCCCACCTTAGATGTTAGTTTGACCTGAAAAAAAAAATCAAAAGTCCAAGAAAAAAAGAAAAAAAACTGGACAAAAAAAAATATAAAATCAAAAGTTCAGGGAAAAAACAAAAGGCCATCATCAAAAAAGAGGCATCCATGACCAAGGTTAAACGGTCAACTAGACCATGTGTAACACCCCTGATTTTATGAAATAAATTAAATTAAAGTCATATTCGTATTTTTATTTTATTTACGATTTAACTTTGTGGACATGACATAGGTCCACCCCGACGCAGCCACGCGCGGGTTTGGGTAGGCGAATGAATCTCCATATGGAACGGATCGAATTGAAATTTAGGTCTATGTGGAGTCGCCACCGAGTTTTGTGGTTATTCGGAACCATTCGAGCTCACTCCATGTCGTAGTGGTCCGTATACAAAATACGGCCCATTTCCGATGTCAGAGTTTATTGGGCTCGTCCCTTTGCATTTGATACCAATACCGACATTATCGGATATTGTGTATTGAATGACTCTCGTGCGCCAACGATTTCGGGCATCCGGAAACCGAGGTTCTGAGTAAGGGGTGAGGGTACGTGTTGGGAAGCCCACGAAGGACACCCAACCCCGCCCGCACATTAGCGGCCTCTACTAAGAATTCGAATGACTTACAATACGCGCGCTAGTTAAACGGGAAAATTCTTATGCAAACATTGTTTTCCTAGGCATTTGAATTGAATTGAAAAGGGTTTCTAAGTCAATTTAATGCAATTAATTCAATGTCAAAGTGGAATTTTAGCATGAGGGTTCATTTAGTACAATAAACGAACAAAAATTAAATTGACAAGAGAAACAAGCAAACGGTTAGTAACGGTAAATCGATATTAACGGTTTGTGCAAATAATGAATTGAATTGAATTGAATGATGTACAAGATGATGCATGGTTTGAAAAGATAGTTTACACGTGATTAATTAGACACGTGTTGACCTAAATCATAAAATACTATCGAATTTGAAAAGAAGGATGATGTACGATTTATTGTGTTAATCGTTATGAGGTTACTCGATCGAGTGGTCGATAGACTCGATCGAGTAGATCCTGAAAAGAGGTTTCTGTTCCGCGTTTTAGACCATACTCGGCCGAGTTATTGACTAACTCGGTCAAGTACATGGCCACTCGACCGAGTCACTGTGAGACTCGATCGAGTGGAGGTCGTGAAAAACATTCTGGTTCGATTTTTGGGACGCCACTCGACCGAGTGGGCTAGGCACTCGGTCGAGTGCCCCCCTGTACGAATTGTAATTCGTTTGCAAATTTAATTGTTGATTTTGAAATTGCTTTTGATTTTTGATAATTCAACGATTTTACCGAATCGGGCATAAATATTGCACAATTTATGTTCGACTTGGTTTTTTTTATAAATCGCGAATTTTGTTGAACCGAATATAAATATTGTTGAATTTATACTCGATTCAAATTGTGAATACTCGTTGTATCCCACATTCGATTATTTGAATCGATATGGAAAATTAGAGTAAAAAAATAAAAATAAAAAAAAAGGATAAATTGATTCTAGTCGCTTTAAATTAATTATCGTGATATGAACAAATCGCGTTAATTAATTCATTTGACTTGATTGTTAGACTCGATATCGAATTATGGAATTGGTATCGAATCTAAAATCGACGCTTACTTGAATAAAAAGGACATGATTCCCTCGACTTCTCCGACATCGAAATAAATCCCTAGGGATTGTGATGTCGGATCCGTGTCAATGGGTTTCAACCCTTATTGATATACGATGTTTGTTCTTTGAGAAGTCGATGTGACATGCGAATAACAATAATGATGCAAACGATATGAGAATTATTGTTGAAGTTAACTTATCTCAATAATCAAGTAATCGGGATATCGGAACAAGCGACCATCAACGCTGTGTGCAGTACACTTGTATATTCGTGTTTCCTTATTCCGATATCACTCATACTCGACACAAATAGATAGGTATTTTAATGTTTTGATATTGGTACTATCGATATTAATGATGCGATAATAACGATAAAATAGATATAAAAAAAACGTGACCCGTATGAAGACGACATGACGCGAGAAAGAAAAAGAAAAGAGAAGAAATGGGGTTTTGACACCCTCAACCTACATGTTCTTGTCTCGGATTAGAACTCGTAACCGTGGCTTTAACACTAGAGTCTTCGAGGTGGATGAAGGTTAAGTTATGGTGGTTTGGGTTGTTGAATCCTAAAACTAGTTTAGGGTTTGCTAGGGTGTTGCTTAAGGTTTGCTTAGGGTGTATTAGGGTTGGAAAGGAGTTGAATTAGGGTTGAATTTTGGGGTGTAAAGATGTGTGTAAAAAAGTAAGTCCTGTAGATGTGTGCATGGGGGTTGCTTATATAGGAAAAGCTAGGGCTCCGGTTTAGGGTTACTCGACCGAGTAGGCAGCTGACTCGGTCGAGTGGCCTTGTGCGTCAGCCGTCGGGCTTGAATAAGGGCCCACTCGATCGAGTGGGTGGGGCACTCGATCGAGTGGCCCAGCTGGGTCACGCGGGTCACTCGTTTTGGACCGTGACCATGGATATTTGATGGGTTTGTGTTTGAATTGGACTTTTGATGTTTGAGGGGTTCTTTGGTGTGTCTCGGAAACGACTTTGACCGGGGTTGACCCAATCGCAAAAGGTCGGTTTTAATTCCGGTGTCGGTTTTGGCCCAAATTAGTCTTGTTTGACTCGAAATGGTCCGCTGGGCCTGGATTCGAGGTTGATTTTGTGATATTTGTACTCTGCAAGTGTGCTAGCCAACAATTAATGGATTTGAGCCCGTATCCAAGCGCATAGAAGCATGTTAGCGTCCGATCATCATCGGGTGTTTTTGGGGAACTGCCATAGACACCTGGCAGTCAAAATGCGGGTGTCTACAGAGCCCCCACTCTGACTGAGGCTTGGACAGGGCGAAAGTCAGAGTATCCACCAGGCCAATCGAGGATTGAAACCTGGCGGATTTCCGGCCGGGTCGTTTATAGTCCATTAGACTTGCGTGAAGGGCTCGCCAGCCACAAGCTAGAAGTCATACCTAAGCCGATAACTCCGTGGGGAATTGGACTTGTTGCGTAAGTCCTGGGTGTGCCTGTGTGTTGGCCCATCCCGTGAAAATGCTGGGGAGGTATAGCGGTTTGCATGTCCCTGTTTGAGTCGTACCTGTACAAGTCACAAAAAATGCATGCAACACAGTAAAATGACTCGCGCTGGGGAGAAATGATTTTGAATTTTTGAAATTTTTAAATCTTGAAAATTTGAGGTTTTTGAATTTTGGAAACTTTGATATTTTGACTCCTAATAAAGATTAGGAAAGTTCGGGATGGAGATTTTCGTGCTAGTATTGAGACTAGGATTGCGGTTTGATTCCCATTGAGATTAGGAAATTTTCCTAAATAGTTTGCAAGGCTAATGTTATATATAGCCCCCTCTTGCTCTTGATTTCTTCACAAATCCCATCACAAATCAAAGAAAGTCTCTTTATTTCCCTTTAGGCAAAAGAAAGTCTCTTTATCTTCTTAAGAAGTTTAACCATGGGAATCGATAGGTTGAGTGTGATGTTGCAGGAGTGGTCCCGTCGCTTTAGGGATGCTGATAGGGTGGCTTTGAATCAGACGGA
This sequence comes from Agrostemma githago, assembly GCA_958450325.1. Classification (NCBI taxonomy): domain Eukaryota; kingdom Viridiplantae; phylum Streptophyta; class Magnoliopsida; order Caryophyllales; family Caryophyllaceae; genus Agrostemma; species Agrostemma githago. The sequence continues at coordinate 16,402,755 of OY288239.1, read as the reverse complement.
GATAACCCAATTGTACCCGTTCCGTCAGATGGTGGTTGACCGCTATTTTCTGGATGCTTGCTTGGCTTATTGGGATGACATATATCATGTCTTTGCTTTTCCCCGGGGCGAAGTTTGTCCTTTACCTGAGGAGATTGCCGCCATAGGAGGATGGAACCCGATACTCCGTCCCGCCGTCCCGTACTCGGTCTATGACCCGAGGAGGAAGCTGAGAGAATTTTTGGGGCTCTCCTACAATGAGGTGTCCCGTATGATGGAAGGTGATAATATTTCTCTAATCGACTTGGCTGAGAAATTTATGAATCCTCTTGATGTTCGGGTTAGACCGGCTTACGGTCGTAGGGCTTTCCCTTTTTGCATGCTCCATGTATATGCTTTCGAGGGTCACATGGATTTGCTATCTTGCATGGGGAGCACCCGTCTTTTGACCGTGGTAGATTTGATGGAGACTGAACACAGCCCGGCTTGGCTGATCACGGGCGAGATTATCCAAGGATTGGACAATCGTAAGAGGGACTCATCCATTCGTCTTACCGGGAGCACCCGCTTGTTGCAAGTATGTCACTTGGCCTTCTTTTCAATTTTTCGATTTTTGATTTTTTTTGCGAAATTTTTTTTTGCAGGGGGTACTCGATCGAGTCACCCAGGCACTCGGTCGAGTACCCTCGATGAAATCCTTCTGATCTGTCTTCGGAGGTGCCACTCGACCGAGTAACTCCAGCACTTGACCGAGTACCCTCGTAAAAAGCCCCCTGTTCGCGTTCAGGGGTACCACTCGATCGAGTATCCCAAGCACTCGACCGAGTGGCTTTAGGCGAACGCTTATTTTGCCTTGGAAACTCATGCTTTTGCTTCCTTTTTCAGATTTGGCTATATGAGAGGCTATCGGTGATAGATCCTCCTCTTGATGCGGGCAATTACCGTCATAACCAGGTGATGACGAGGAGGCGGGCCATTGACTTTTCTCATCAGATTACGCAAAAGTACTGGGACGAGGTTTTGTCTTTTCATGGCGGCCCATTAATTCGATGGGTAGTTCCGTGGTGGCTCATCTACCTTTGTAGTGGCTTGGACCTGAGGGACAGAGCCCGCTATCAGGTGATCCTTTCTTTCAGGCAGACGGTTCATCTCTACCCAGATCGCATACTAAGGCAGTATGGGTGGACCCAGCGAATCCCCGAAGTTGAAGCAGTTGTGAATGACCCTACCCAACTGACTGATGTGATGTGTGATACCTGGATGCAAAGATGGTACACACGGCATACTTGGCCCATTGTCAAATCTCGCCGTTCAATCTGGGTTTCAGATTCTTACACGAAGTGGACCAAGGCAGGAGATGCTAAGGCTCGAGCCGCTTTGAAAGTCGATGAAGCCTTCGACCTGCTGAGAAGGGAGCAAGCCAAAGACAACAGGGGGTTCTTTGATGAAGGAGACACTCCAGCTACCCTAGTTCATCTAATGTCAGGTCACAAAAAGAAGACTAAGACTCAAGCTGAAGGGTCTAGTGCTAAAGGTGCTTGGGGGAAAGTGAGCCCCCAGACTGACTTGGGAAGGAGACTGGGCCCAAGACTACCCGTGCAGGACCGACTTGGCCCACGGGATAGATTACCCGAGCACGTGCGGGCTCGCATTGGACCGAAGACCGTGATAGAAGACCCGTCGCCGAAGAAACGGGCTCGTGTTAAGGAGGTTCCACTTGTGATTCGGGAACGCTCACCACCACCCCGAAGACCTTGGGCTCCACGTGACCCGAAGGACAAGGGAAAGGGGAAGATGCCCGGATATTAGTCTTCTTATTTTATTATTTGGATATTACTATTATTCTTGTGGTGTGATTTTTTTGTGTGTATGCCGTGCCCGGCGTTTTTTTTTTTTTTTTTGTAATCCCGAGCTTATCGAGATATTAATAAAAGTCATATTATTGAACATTGTTCCCGTCTTTTCGTTTATTGCAGTGGTTATACCCTTTTGAGGGGTTGCCTACGTATCCACAAATAGCGGAATCAAACCAAATGTAGTTCAAAATTTGATTTGATTGATTTTTTTGCAATTTTCGAAATATATCAAGATTATTAATTCAAGATGTGCGACAGTAGAATAATTAATTCTAGCTTATTGACTTGTCTATAATTTTTGAAAATTTATAAAAAGACAAATTTTTATAAATTTTTGCAAATGACATTGAGATGGGGTTTATGGGTAGTAGAGCTTCAGCTGGTCCAAGTTGGTTGGGTTGACAAATTCGTTCCCGTCCAAGTCTGTCAGCATCACCGCTCCTCCTGATAGGACCTTCTTGACTAAGTATGGCCCAGCCCAGTTGGGTTTGAATTTACCCCTTGGGTCAACCGGTAGTAAGGCACGAACCGATTTTAGGACCAAATCCCCTTCTTTGATGTTTCGGGGTCTAACTCTTTTGTTGAAAGCCCGTTGGATCCTTTTTTGATATATTTGGATATTGTTGAGGGCCCGTGATCGCCGTTCGTCTAAAAGGACCAGCGAATTGTATCGGGCTTGGAACCAATCTGCTTCAGGTACTTGGCTTTCAAGTAAAATCCTGAGGGATGGCACTTCTAGCTCGACTGGTTGGACCGCTTCCATTCCATATGTCAGGTAGTATGAAGTTGCTCCGGTTGCGGTGCGAATCGAAGTTCGGTATCCCCATAGGGCGAAGGGTATTTTGTCAGGCCAATCTCGATAATTCTCAGCCATTTTTTTAAGTATGGTGACAATTGTTTTGTTGGCCGCTTCTACCGCTCCATTTGTTTGGGGTCGATACGGTGAAGATGTATGCCTCTGAATTTTGTATTTCGCCAGCAATGCAGCGGTTTCAGCTTGAATGTGGATTTGACGATCATGTCGTCCACATAGACCTCCACTTCCTTATGCATCATGTCGTGGAGCAAAGTAGTGGCGGTCCGTTGATAAGTGGCCCCGGCGTTGATAAGCCCAAATGGCATGACGGTGTAACAGTAAGTACCCCAAGGTGTAATGAAGGTGGTCTTACCCATGTCCTCTTCTGCCATTTTAATCTGATTGTACCCGGCATACCCGTCCATGAACGATAGAAGGGCATGATCGGCCGTGTTATCCACCAGTATCTCGATGTGTGGTAATGAATAATCGTCTTTTGGGCTTGCCTTGTTAAGATCCCGGAAGTCCACGCAAACCCGCACCTTGCCGTCCTTCTTGGGTACTGGCACGATGTTTGCAACCCAGTCTGGATATTCAGACACTTGTATAAAGCCTGCTTTGAATTGTTTATCGACCTCTTCCTTGACTTTAAGAGACCACTCGGGCTTCATTCTTCTGAGTTTTTGCTTTACCGGCTTGCACCCATCTTTGATGGGTATTCGGTGTTCGGCTATCTCCCGGTCTATACCCGGCATGTCCTTGTAGGACCATGCAAAGACATCTTTGAATTCCTGGAGGAGGTCTGCGAATTGTTTTCTCTCCTCTGGATCTAAAGATAGGCCCAACTTAAGCATCTGGGGCTCTAAAGTGGTTCCCACGTTGATGGACTCGGTTTCTTCGATTACGGGATCTCGGGATTCCCTTTGCTCGAGCTGCTCGACCAGATGTTGAGGTAGGGGTACCTGTTCGTCGGGTTTCTCAATGTCATTGCATACAAAATTTTTGAAATTGAAAAAATTTTGGAAATAAGACAAGTCGTAAGCAGAACGGTGTTCGTTATTATTATTGATGGTAAATTTTGAAAATAGCTCGAATAGAGCTGCCATCTGATCATTGGTCAGTGGCGGGATAGGGAGAGGTCTTGGGACAGGCCCCGAGACCTCAGTGGATAAGGGAAGAGGGGTTACAAACTCGACTTTAGCACCAGACCCTCTAGACTCGGACTCAGACTCTGACTCAGACTCGGTATCCGGCATGTCTCCCTCGCCAGTGGTCAGCTTGTAGACCCGTCCTTGGCCATCGGTCCATTTTATGGTCTTCCTCCAAGCCCTCATCTCGGTGTTGGTACCTACCTCGGTGATTAGTTTGGTTGGGTCAAACCGATCGCTGCGAAGGATCAGGTTGACCAAGTCGTCTTTCGGAGCGGGGATGACTTTGTCTTCTCCGAATAAGAGCCCCAGCACGGGCTCGGAATTGTTTTCGCCCTCCTTTGATTCGGCCTGGACGATGGTGAATATATCATCAGGGATGAAATTGCATTCCCGAGCCTTTTTGGTCTCGGGATATGTGACGGTGGGTTGGTAGAGGTCCACTTGGATAGCTCCGAAGACTGGGGTGACGAAGTAATCCGTTAACTTCGGGCTATAAGGGCTTATGTAAGTACCCTTGAGAATGTCGACGGCCTTGTGAATACCGGCCCGAACCACGTTTTTCGGGGTTATAGCATACCCCAATCCGAAATGTGATTCGTCATCATTTTGGACCTCGATAATCTTCCCAGCTGGAAGATATGGCCTTGAGGTTATTCCGGGTAGGTAACCCAGATTTTGTAGCATCGTGTCGATGCTAGTTGTGAAGTAGGGCCTAAAGAGACATTCTTCTTCGATCATGCCCACGAAATCAAATCCTCGTGGGTCGGCCCGGCCCGTAGCGTTGCAGCTTGCTACGGTAATTGGGGTCGCCTCCAGCGTGATGATACCGTCTTTAAGGGGCATCTTGACTTTTCGATGGAGGGTAGATGACACGGCCTTGACTGCGTGGATCCAAGGCCTTCCTAGTAAGAGATTAAATGATGAGGTGACATCTATCACCTGAAATTCCAACTCCTTTTCGATTGCGCCTGTTATGATCTTCAATTTCACGGCTCCGGCGACAGGTTTTGGGCTTCCGTCGAAAGCCTGGATAGTCTGCGTCGTCGGAAGGTAATCGGCATCGGTGATGCCGAGTGCTTTTGCGGTCCTTAGAGGAAGGACATTCACGGCTGATCCATTGTCGATAAGGGTCATCGGGAGATATTTACCTTTGCAGATGACCGTGATGTATAGGGCCAGATTGTGATTTGGCCCAAATGGTGGCAGATCAGCTTCGGAAAAGGTTATGAGCGGGCCTTCTTCTTTGGATTTGCCCTTTAGGTAGGGCATAATGGTGGCTACCATTTCAGCGGGGGTAGCTTCCGAATCAACCTTGATTTCATCGAGAGCCTTAGTCAGTGCTTCCCGATGAGCATGCGAGCTAACCAATAGTTCCCATATAGTTAGCTCAGCTCGGACCCTCTTCATTTGCTGGACCAGAGCCGTGTCTGGGCTTGGTTCTTCGAGGGTAGGCTCCGTCCTGGCAGGTTCAGTGACGGATATAGGAATGGAACGCCCAGCTGCGGCAAGATGATTGGTGGCTAAAGCTTTGGACTTAGCCTTTCAGACCTCTTCAAGGGTGATGGGGACAGCTTCCCCTTTGGTTAAGTAGACATCATCCTAATCATCGAACCATATCCCATTGATTTGTGGGATAAAAGGAGAAATGAGGTGAGAACAGTCGACTACTTCCCCTGTGAATATAGCATGGGCGCTGAACGGGTTTTCTTTGTTGCTCGGCTTGTCTCCGGGCAACGGGATTTTCCCGCTCTCGATAAGATCTTGGATCAGGTGCTTTAACCTCCAACACTTTTCAGTATCATGCCCGTTACCCCGGTGATACTGACAGTAGGCTTGGGCATTGTAGGTTTTGGGCCTCTTTTCTACTGGAGGTTCTGCAGTTGGGCCTATCGGCTGGATCAGGCCTTTTGATGATAGCCTTTGTAAGGCGTAAGTATAGGTAGTCCCTATATCTGTGAATACCCGGTTTGGTGTATTCTTCTTAGATGAGGTGTCGAGCAGGTTTACCTCGTCGAAGATGCTGCGAGTTGCAACTGCGGGTGTGGGCTTGATCGTAGATGAACTTGCCCCTTGATAGCCTTTGGTAGAGGCCTTAGTCAGGCTCTCTAGTCTCAAGTCATCCTCGATTCTCGTCCCCATTTCAGTAAGGACAGCGAAGTTTGGGATGATAGCATACCGGAGATGGACCCGGTAGGATGGGAGTAGATTTTTGACGAAGGCTTCCACTAGGGCCTTCTCGCCGGGCTTGTCAACCAGCTTCACACTCTCGGCCCTCCATCTCTGCAAGTATTTTGTGAACCCCTCTTTGGGCTCTTGGGCCATTACCTCCAGAGTACGCATTGTAGTCTGGATTTCAGTGTTATCGGCGTAGTTCCGAGCAAATTCGGTCGCCACATCATTCCAAGTCTTGTATTTCTTGGGGTCGAGCCTGTTGAACCAGGCCCTGGGATGCGTTTCCAAGGAGGAAGGGAATAGGTGCTTGAACATGGCGGACTTTACCCCTTTGACTGCCATGAAGTCTTTGAAGGCCCGGATATGGTGGACCGGGTCTTCGGTACCCTCAAACATAGGAATTCCCGTCAAGTTGAGGTTGGCCGGTAGCTCATTACTCAAAGGTGAATAAATGCGAGCATTTTCGGAGTGGATTGAGTTGCTTGTTGATAAGTGAACTTGCTCCTCGAGCCTGCGAACAACACTGACCAATTCGGCTATGGGCCCAGTGGAATCAGCTCCTTCAACTGGGACCGTCTTCTCTACGGTGCTCAGGCGAGTGTCCAAAGTTGCTTGGTTAGCAAGGATGGAGGTCAGTTGGGTCTCGATTTTGGTTAGGGCATTTTTCAATTCTTCCATCTTGCGTTGATGTCGGGTTGTGGCTGGCCTGTCTGTAAGAACACCGCGTAATCAGAAACTAGCCCAGAAATCCCGGAATAGAAAGTAAATCCCGAACGAGACTAAAAGGGAAATGACTCGAGGAAGACACCTAGACGGGTGACTTGTGAAGTGTGGGCCTTCCTTAGGATTCGGCAAGTGGGCCTAGTCCTGTTCGAAAGAAGGTTCACGTGGGACATCCCCAGACTTTTGACTCGATTGTGTTGACGGACCCTCCTTTGTAAGAGTATGTCCTACTTAGGTGGGCCTTGCCTTAGTCTAATAAGGCGGACTGGGATTGGGAAGAAACTCGTGATGTAAGATCGACGGAGTTTCGACGCTAGAGACACTTGACAACTTAAGACATGACCCGACACTGCTAAATGCGGGAAGCTCTAGAAGTGGAAGGTTTTGAAAATTGATGATTTTTGAAAAAGGACCGAGTGGACTCGGTGAATGGCCCAAATTTCCGAAAAAGAGGACGAAAAGTCATTGGGCCACGAGTTTTGAAAGTTCGAGTTTTGATTTGGGCAGCATACCGGCTAGAAAATAGGCTATTTTGAGTAAAATCATAAGTCCTAAATTCGGTATGTGTCCCGAGTTTTGAAAATGGATAGTTTGAAAAGGATACAATTTTGAAAAGTTGATATTTTTGAAAACGACTCGGAAACCAAGTAGCACGTAGTCACACAAGCATTATAACGACGCCATGTATGCTTTACACTAAGTCTCGGTCGGTCTAAGAGGGTCTATACCAGTGTACATAGTCTAGACGTTGATCGGGACGGACTCTCTAAGTCGAATTGAGCTTAGAACATGCCGCGAAACCCACTCAAATCGACTATGGCCTGGACACCTTTTGACGTATCCTTGTTGGAGTACATCAATGGTATAGTGGGACGTCGGTCACCAGTACCGGCCCGGGAAAATATGGGTTATGCATGAACCGTAGAACTAACACGCGCATTGTATTTGTCAAACGATTTCTATTCGAGTCTCACCCTGAGGATGCCGATGGTAAGTCACGCATCAGTTAATCCCCAGCGGAGTTGCCAAATTGTGGACATGACATAGGTCCACCCCGACGCGGCCACGCGCGGGTTTGGGTAGGCGAATGAATCTCCATATGAAACTGATCGAATTGAAATTTAGGTCTATGTGGAGTCGCCACCGAATTTTGTGGTTATTCGGAACCATTCGAGCCCACTCTATGTCGTAGTGGTCCGTATACAAAATACGGCCCATTTTCGATGTCAGAGTTTATTGGGCTCGTCCCTTTGCATTTGAAACCAATACCGACATTATCGGATATTGTGTATTGAATGACTCTCGTGCGCCAACGATTTCGGGCATCCGGAAACCGAGGTTCTGAGTAAGGGGTGAGGGTACGTGTTGGGAAGCCCACGAAGGACACCCAACCCCGCCCGCACATTAGCGGCCTCTACTAAGAATTCGAATGACTTACAATACGCGCGCTAGTTAAACGGGAAAATGCTTATGCAAACATTGTTTTCCTAGGCATGTGAATTGAATTGAAAAGGGTTTCTAAGTCAATATAATGCATTTAATTCTACGTCAAAGTGGAATTTTAGCATGTGAGTTCATTTAGTACAATAAACGAACAAAAATTAAATTGACAAGAGAAACAAGCAAACGGTTAGTAACGGTAAATCGATATTAACGGTTTGTGCAAATAATGAATTGAATTGAATGATGTACAAGATGATGCATGGTTTGAAAAGATAGTATACACGTGATTAATTAGACACGTGTTGACCTAAATCATAAAATACTATCGAATTTGAAAAGAAGGATGATGTACGATTTATTGTGTTAATCGTTATGTGGTTACTCGATCGAGTGGTCGATAGACTCGATCGAGTAGATCCTGAAAAGAGGTTTCTGTTCCGCGTTTTAGACCATACTCGGCCGAGTTATTGACTAACTCGGTCAAGTACATGGCCACTCGACCGTGTCACTGTGAGACTCGATCGAGTGGAGGTCGTGAAAAACATTCTGGTTCGATTTTTGGGACGCCACTCAACCGAGTGGGCTAGGCACTCGGTCGAGTGCCCCCCTGTACGAATTGTAATTCGTTTGCAAATTTAATTGTTGATTTTGAAATTGCTTTTTATTTTTGATAATTCAACGATTTTACCGAATCGGGCATAAATATTGCACAATTTATGTTCGACTTGGTTTTTTTTATAAATCGCGAATTTTGTTGAACCGAATATAAATATTGTTGAATTTATACTCGATTCAAATTGTGAATACTCGTTGTATCCCACATTCGATTATTTGAATCGATATGGAAAATTAGAGTAAAAAAATAAAAATAAAAAAAAGGATAAATTGATTCTAGTCGCTTTAAATTAATTATCGTGATATGAACAAATCGCGTTAATTAATTCATTTGACTTGATTGTTAGACTCGATATCCAATTATGGAATTGGTATCGAATCTAAAATCGACGCTTACTTGAATAAAAAGGACTTGATTCCCTCGACTTCTCCGACATTGAAATAAATCCCTAGGGATTGTGATGTCGGATCCGTGTCAATGGGTTTCAACCCTTATTGATATACGATGTTTGTTCTTTGAGAAGTCGATGTGACATGCGAATAACAATAATGATGCAAACGATATGAGAATTATTGTTGAAGTTAACTTATCTCAATAATCAAGTAATCGGGATATCGGAACAAGCGACCATCAACGCTGTGTGCAGTACACTTGTATATTCGTGTTTCCTTATTCCGATATCACTCATACTCGACACAAATAGATAGGTATTTTAATGTTTTGATATTGGTACTATCGATATTAATGATGCGATAATAAAGATAAAATAGATATAAAAAAAACGCGACCCGTATGAAGACGACATGACGCGAGAAAGAAAAAGAAAAGAGAAGAAATGGGGTTTTGACACCCTCAACCTACATGTTCTTGTCTCGGATTAGAACTCGTAACCGTGGCTTTAACACTAGAGTCTTCGAGGTGGATGAAGGTTAAGTTATGGTGGTTTGGGTTGTTGAATCCTAAAACTAGTTTAGGGTTTGCTAGGGTGTTGCTTAAGGTTTGCTTAGGGTGTATAAGGGTTGGAAAGGAGTTGAATTAGGGTTGAATTTTGGGGTGTAAAGATGTGTGTAAAAAAGTAAGTCCTGTAGATGTGTGCATGGGGGTTGCTTATATAGGAAAAGCTAGGGCTCTGGTTTAGGGTTACTCGACCGAGTAGGCAGCTGACTCGGTCGAGTGGCCTTGTGCGTCAGCCGTCGGGCTTGAATAAGGGCCCACTCGATCGAGTGGGTGGGGCACTCGATCGAGTGGCCCAGCTGGGTCACGCGGGTCACTCGTTTTGGACCGTGACCATGGATATTTGATGGGTTTGTGTTTGAATTGGACTTTTGATGTTTGAGGGGTTGTTTGGTGTGTCTCGGAAACGACTTTGACCGGGGTTGACTCAATCGCAAAAGGTCGGTTTATTTCCGGTGTCGGTTTTGGCCCAAATTAGTCTTGTTTGACTCGAAATGGTCCGCTGGGCCTGGATTCGAGGTTGATTTGGTGATATTTGTACTCTGCAAGTGTGCTAGCCAACGATTAATGGATTTGAGCCCGTATCCGAGCGCATAGAAGCATGTTAGCGTCCGATCATCATCGGGTGTTTTTTGGGAACTGCCATAGACACCTGGCAGTCAAAATGCGGGTGTCTACAAACTCGTATTTCTTAAATTATTATAAAATATATTTATTGTTTAATCGTTTCAAACTCCTAAATTCCTGTTTGTCTCGGAAACTCTTCTTATATTTAAAACATATTCTTATTTCTGTGTCGATTTATTTTATACATTTAATTTAGTTTTTATCGAAAGTCTATTTCGGCTATTTAAATTCTAAATTCTTTTTATTTATTTATATTTAAGCTCGAATTTCTATTTTTGGCTCGAAGTTCATTTATTTGAAATTTCGTCAAAACATTTATTACTTTTCTTCGAGAAATCAATTTAATTCATTGAAAATTTATTATTTATCGGGAAATACTATTTCATCGTTTAATTATTTATTTCTATAAACTTCATTTTTGTCTCGAATAATTATTTGTATCTCGAGAAATGTTTATTTACTCGTTTTTATTTCGCCGACCCAATTATTTTATTGATTTGATTTTAATTTGGTTCATGAGTCGGTCATCTTATCGTCTCGGAATAATTCGTATTTTCTAAACTGATTCAATTAATCGGTTTCCTGTCCTCATTCAACCCACTTGACCAAATTGTTACAATCCCCCTTCCCTTGTTTTAACTCACCACCGCTTCATTCATCTTCCTTTTCACGTTCACCCTCCCTCTTCTTTCATCTTCTTTAAGCAACCTCTTCGTCCTCCCTCTTCGTTTATTTTGAACGCACCGCCTTTCACTCTTGTCTCTCCATTTGCCTCCATCGATCTGCCATCGCTATTTCTGTTCATCTGCTATTCGTCATACCTGTTGACCCCCCTATTTTCCTCTGTCCTGCCTTTGTTCCTTTATTCCTGTCCAGTTCGGGTTGCTGCTGCCGTCTTATTGTTCTTGTTTTTTTTCGCTGCTGCTGCTTGCGTTTTGTTTCTGTCGCCGCTGCTGCGTGGTCGTTGTTATTACTGCCTTGATTGCTGCAGTTTTTCCCATGTCGGTTCCGGTGTTGTCTGATTCGGAAATGTACTTCCATTATTCTCCTTTGTCTCGTTCTCTTCGTATTTGTTGCTGTTGCCGTGCTTGGTTGTTGTTCTTCTTCTTCTTCTTCACATCTTTTTGTTTTGTTTCGGTTATCGTTATTCGATGTTCGATGTTCGTTCGGTTGCTGTTCTGATTGTTACTGTTGTTGATCCTTGTACCTTACTTCTTCTTTTCCGTTCTTCTTCTCCTCCTCCTTTTGTTGTACTGCTATTGCGTTGTTCTGCTGCTTCTACGTTTCGCTGCTGCTACGTTTTGTGTTGTTGCTGTCCTGTTTTTCTTCTTCTTCTTCTTCTTCTTCTTCTTCTGTTTATGTCAGTTAATGTTGTTGCATTTTACTAATGTTATTGTTGTTCGTGTCTGTCTTCCGTTCCATTCCCTTTTTCTTCCTCTTCTTTCGGTCGACGTTGTTACTGTTCTTCTATTGAACGGTTCTGCCATTGTGGGTCTTAGATCACGATTTTTCAATTCCTTTCTGGTTTCGTTTCTACCCATTAATGTTGCCGCTGTTTATCTCTTCCTGCTGTTTTCGATCCGTCGCGGTCTTGCTGCTGCTGATGCTCCACGATTCTGCTGCTACTAGCATCGTTTTGTTGTTGTTCGTTAACTGTCGTCACGCCCATTGCCTCTTCGTGTTTGTTTAATGCTATGAATCGATCAATCTGGTTCTCCCTTTTCGGTTCTTTTGCCTTTGTTACTCTTTGTGTTTTGCTAGCTACTTTCTCGTTTGTCTTCGGTTCTATTCTTCTGCGTGTTCGTTTTAGTTGTTGCTAAATTCGAGACCCGTCCTTCAATCTTCTCTTCATTTCAGTGTATCTGGCCTTCCTCTCCCTTTCTCTCGTTAGTGATGCTGTTTTAAGTTGTTCATCGATCCACTTACGATGTTACCGCTACGACTCCAATTTCGTGAAGAGCCTCAAGCTTTTGGTGGTACAAGGGTCAGAAGGATCGTAGCTTGGACAAATTGAAGGACGGACAAGTACGTGATCGATTCGCCATTGTCCTAAGGTAACTTTAGGACGTTACTCGATTTTATATCGTATGTTTCAGTAGTAGTATGTAGTAAATATATTTAACTTTGGTTTTTTTTGGATTATTTCATGGAAATAATACCAACTATGCGTGTGCTTCTTACACTAATACAAACTATACGTAATCTCATTTTAATACGAACTACGCCTTCATTAATCTCGCTTTGTTATGGGTGACCGGCTACCTGTTGAACCTTTCTTTTTCAACTCTTCCTCTAACTTTTCTTCTTCTAATTTACATTTCGTGTTCATTTTCAGCCATTGACAAAAAAAATTAAATTTTCCGAAAATTCATCTTTCATTTGTTTTTCAATTAGCCTTATAGAAGCTATGAAAAAAATATTTTTATTGTAATCTTGACTTTCACGTTAACTGCAACGGACCTAATAAAACCCTAGAAAGTTACAACAAGTCACTATGACCGGTAATAGCAAGTCATAATTTCATACATCGCAAAGCGAGATTAATGAATGTGTAGTTCATATTAAAATGAGATTACATATAGTTTGTATTAATTTAAGAAGAACACGCATAGTTGGTATTATTCCCATGAAATAACCCTTTTTTTAGCTATTTATTATTGCTAATAAAATTAATTTTAAATCGTATGCTTTATCAATATTTTTACAACTTTCGATATCGTTTTATAAATCGTTAGTAATTTAATTATTTACGATCGTTATAATATTTTGTTGGTTATCGTGATACTAATAACTAGATAATAATGATTTCATATTTTTTTCATATTTCGTTAATTTATAATTTTAACTCAAAATCGTATTTTTTATATTATAATCGAGATTTTTATACTTGTTCAATAAATTAATTTCGTTTTACGACTTATATTAATAAATGAGAAAATAGTCGATTTTGGTTTTAAATTCATTTTTAGTCGAGTCTATTTTCCCTAATAATTTCTCATTTGTCTACGATTGACTATTTTTATTAAAATCCGTATTATTTATTAATAAAAGCTATTTGTTAAAAATAACTTGAAATCTTTGTAAATCTCATTTCATTTATAAAACTCGTCGACTAAATTAATTTTGATATCCTTTTTCTTAAAACATCTCTTTTCTAAAATTTATAGTTTGAACTCGATTTCGTAATTATTTATAAAATACTATATATTGACTTATTATATTTTATTTATATTTTGAGTAACGAATTTAGAAATATAATAATGTTAAGATAACGACGATAATAATAAAATGTTAATTTTGTTAGAAATGCTATTTTATACGTTTCACTTATTTTAATAACTTACGTATTTTTTATAAGAGTATTTCTATTTTAAGTAAATTTTTAAAATTAGTAAGTTTCTATTTATAGAAAGGTTCCCTTTTTATATAAAATGTTTATTTTTTTTTATCTTCATATTATTTACGATGATTATTTAATTTTGAATATCGATAATGGGTGTTTTGGAGTTATGGAATAAAGACAAGTGTATGGTTAGAGTAATATAGTCTGGGATGTACATTTTTGCCATCAGCTATAAAGTCGGTGTGCCCATTTGGGGCACATTTGGTCGTTGAACTGAGCATGGTTTGTGTTCAGGAGAGTGTGCATTGTGCCCTTAAACTTAGATATCGCATCGTGTAAGTCGCGTCGGGTTGAACTGGATATGGTTTGTATCCAGGAGGGGTGTGTACTACTTAAACCAGGACCTCGCTGCACGCAGTCCTGTTATGGTTGAGTTGCCTAGTTAGAGACTGGATTCTGTTATGAGTTAAGTCTACAGTTCTCGAAGCTAGTTTCCAGTATTATCCCTAGTGAAAGTCTAGCCTTGTGCACACTGATCGAATTTCCATAACGCCAGTTTTGAATATTATTATTATCGATTGATTTTTGATTTGCAGGTTGGCAAATGTTTTAAGTTTTCTCTGAAAACTTATTTTTGTTATATCGTTTTAATGTTTTCCATTTTAACTATTTTGATATAGTAATACTATTATTTTTTTTCCATATGACATAATATAGCTGGGAGAACGTCCGAGTTACTCCCCACTGACGTGGCTGTTATGTTTATAACATGACAGGTATTTGCTGCTGAGTTTTGGGTGTGAGCTAGCGAGTAGCGTGGATCCTACTCTTTCTTTATTCTTGTAATTTATGGATTTGTATAACCCATTTGGAGAATTTCCTTTTAGCCCTTTTGTAAAAAGAGGCCTTTGTATTATTGACTTACTATTTCTTTAATAAGATATAGTTTGTCAGTGTGTTTTAATCCCAACTCAACAGTGTTTCCACCACTGTATTGCGTTATAATTTCTATGGGATTACACCAGGGCTAAGAGGTAAACCAAAAGAATTCAAAAACTCATGACCGTTGTCAATGGTCAACTCAAGTAAAAGTCCTTTGACCAGGGTACGGTCAATTCAAAAATTATCAATGCCCATACTATTCGATAGGGGAGAGATAATCAGTTTGGTCAGCTAACACCACATTTAGCCTTCCCACATTACAACCCTCATGACCTTCTCGAGACCTAGGCTAAGATATAGCCCGGAATTTTGAGGATTCAAGCTCCATAGGATACACCCTAACCGTTAGGGCCAGACATGGAAACCAAATCCCGCATTATCAACCTACCCTGATCGAAGTTCGAGTCATTTTTACTCGACTTCCCCCTTTCCTGCCACATTGCAATACCTTACCCTCGAAGCCTTAGCTCCACAAAATCAAGCTCCAGATGACAAAACATCAAAGCCACTTACAACCTAGCACAACATTTCCAAAAATATCCAAACCAGTTACCAGCCCCGCACACGGGAACTCAACCTGCGATCGGCATAGAACATGCCCAAATAGTTCACACCACCTCTGGGGGCTACCCCGGAGAACGCTCACAGTCACAGGATCAACATCCTAACCATTCTCGCCCTTTGATCAAGACATCATTGAGAATGCACCTAGCCTACACCATCATTGTAGCTAGTTACACACAAAGTCCTATTAGACTAGGCACTATAATATATCTTTCAACACTGAACTACGGCTTGGTTTGATTTCACTAGACGTGAATACGTAGGCAGCCTTTCAACAGAGGCACAACCACCCACATTGACACAAATTCAAAAACGCACCATCATTCCGATCACGACACTGTCATGTTCTCAATAGCTAGCTTTGTCGTCCTGGAGACTTCTCTTAGGTAGAAGACCTCCATCCACTCACAAAATCCAGATAAATTCAAAAAATATAGCCTCCTTCTTATAGTGTGTCCTAGTACTCGGCTCAGTCGAAGACGAGAATCTGTCAGGACTCGAAGCAATACCCACTTTGGTAATGTACCCTAAAATCAAAAATCTAGAAGAGCACTAGACTACAACAGTCTCATTACAGACTACTGCAATTCCCCTATAACACATCCTTCCAATTTTGATGTTCGACCGTGTTGCCACTGGCCTAGGCTACGGAATAGCGCAGCTTAAGAGTCTTGTCATCTTAGGTGGCCCACCCCCCTAATGAGTCACGGTCCAACCCTCGAGATTTCAGTTCGTGTCTGTCAACTCGTCTTGTCACGTCCAGTGTCGAGTCTGTCGGTAGGCCTCACTCTTCAAATTATCACCTTGAAGTTTGCAAAACTTAGCCATTTGAGAAAATCCTTTTCGACAAGGTCAAATTTCGGTCTATTTAAACTGCAAATTTCTTTCCTACCCCTTTCAATTTTGAAAACCTATTTCCTAGCACGTGAGTTGCTTTCAGGACTTCGATTTCAAAAAAATCTAAGCAAAAATCATTTTCCCCAGCGCAAGTCAGTCGATAGATGCTGACTGCAATTGCTGTATGTATCTGCTATGTTTGCTATTTATGCCTGTATATCTAACATTTTAGGTACCAGCTTGGCTTCCTAAAGAAACATCAAGTTTTTTATTCCCCAGCGCCTGCGCAACTCACATATCTCCCCGGCAGAAAGCCCAGGGCGGCATTTTCCCGAAATAGCACGGGATAGGCCCATATATAGGCGCACCCAGGACTTATACAACAAGTCCAATTTCCCGCATAATTCTGACTTGGGATGTGTCTGCAAACGGACACACCCAGGACTTCTTAGGCAAGCTCCCGCGTAATTTTGGATCGGGATGTGTCTGCGAACAGACACGCCCAGGGCTTCTTAGGCAAGCTCCCATGCAGCTCCAAGATGGGATGTATCCGCATACAGATAAACCCAGGACTTAAAAAAGAAACAGGTCCCACGGAGCTATTTCCGACAACAAAACTCAGGTGTAATTTCTAACTTATGGCTGGCGGGCCCTTTCACGCAAGTCTAATGGACTATAAACGACCCGACCGGAAGTCTGTCAAGTCTTAATCCTCGATTGGCCTGGTAGCTACTCTGACTTTCGACTTGTCCAAGCCTCAGTCACGGTGGGGGCTCTGTAAACACCAACATTTGGGCGCTAGGTGTCTATAGCAGTTTCCAAATAACACCCGATGATGATCGGACGCAAACGTGCTTTGACATACTCGAATATGGGCACAAAATCTTTGCATTTGGCTTGGGCTTTTTATGGAGTACAAATCTCACAAAACTAACCTCAAATTCAGGCCCAGTGGGTCGTTCCCAGTCAAATAAGACTAATTTCGGTCGAATCCGGCACCAGGGGCAAAACCGTCTTTTAGCGACCGAGTCAAACCCCGGTCAAAGACGTTCTGAGGCATAAATATCTGCCATAACACCCCGCGAATCCGACCTAAAGTCCAATACTACAAAAAATCAGCCACACAAAATAATAAACAAATCCGTAAGAGATAGAATTCGATCCCTAAAAGGAATTCTACCCGAGCTAGACCCACTCGATCGAGTGAACCGGCCCACTCGGTCGAGTAGGCTCGTAAAACACGCTGAACAGGTGTCAAAATCGGGCACTCGACCGAGTACCAGAGTCACTCGGTCGAGTGACTCCTCTTTCAGCCGGGTGAGGATTTCTTTCCCACCAAGCAACGGAATCCTCCTTCCTCTCGAATTGCATGCTTTTCCTATCCAAAGCGATGTTTCTTCTCACCCAAGCAAAGCTATATCTCCTAGCTACAATTGGGGACCTCTACTATAAATAGACCCCCTCACAACATACAATTGACACATCTATAACATCAACAATCATCATCAACACACATCGACAATTACAATTCCCGATCAATACACAACATCCATTCACAACCCAAAATTCTAGGCAATTTTAGGAAAACCCGAGATCAAAACTCGTAAAAGACCCGAGAGCAAAACTCGTCAAATCATTCCCAATTATAAACCATCATAACTCACCCACATTATCTCGATGCTCCCGTGCCTAAGCCACAGTTAGACGAGCCCCGTTCCGAGAGTACAAAGCATGTAGGTTGAGGGTGTAAATTCAAATCTCGTCTTCTCCTTTCTCTCTTTCTCTCTCTCTCGTTTTTTTCGTCTCTTTCATCACGTTTTTTTTTATGTTTTTTTTTATTATTTCTTTTTCATCGTTTCTAATACCGATATTATCGCAACTATCTAATTTTTATACAAAAGCAATCATTCTTAAAATATGATATCGACTCTAGAGTCGAATATCATATCTAAAAGAATCAAATCAAACTCGTTGATGCTAAGATAATCGTCCTAAAAATGAAATACGACGATTTCGACGCGGAGATAATCTATTTTTGTCTTAGTTCGATTTTCAAACGATTTATAAACATCTTTTCTAAAAACCATTCCGAATATTCGATATTGATCCCATAATCAAGTGTAGAATATGACGAATATCGAAATTTTAAGTCGAGTATAAATCATACTATATTTTTACACGACTTAGCAAAATTATCGATCTTTTCAAAAAGGCAATTTCGAAATCAAAAACCAAAGGAACCATAGTTCTTACAAGGGGCACTCGATCGAGTGGCACCCCATAAATCGAGCAGAATCTCTTTTTTAGATACCACTCGGTCGAGTGCCTCAGTGACTCGATCGAGTGGCTCCTGGCTCATCAAAATCGTGAGTTTTTTTAGCATCTTTCGCGTCCCGATCAAATATTTTTATGACTTCGGTCAACAGGTGTCAAGTCAATCACGTGTCAAATCCTTCCAAAACCATGCATTGCATTATATTCATGTCGATTATTCAATTTACAAACCGTTACTAACTTGTTTGTTCATGTTTTCAGCGATTTATTTTAATGTTTGTTTTATTATACTAAAACGAACCTCGCATGCCAAATACAACTTTGACGTTAATTTAGATGCATTAAATCGACGTAGCAACTTATTCGAATTTTCACATGCTTAGTCAAAATACTGTTTGCATATCATCTCATCTAATTATTAACGCGCGTATTCAAAAATCAAACAATATCTTAGTAGAGGTCGCTAATGTGCGGGTGGGGTTGGGTGTTCTTTGTGAACTTCCCAATACGTACCTTCACCCCTTACTCAGAACCATGGTTTCCGGATATCCGAATCCATTGGCACACAAGAGTCATTCAATACACGGTATCCGATAATGTCGGTATCGGTATCAAATGCAAATGGACGAACCCAATAAACTCTGACATCCGAATGCGCCATACTTTGTGCATGGCCCACTAAGATATAGAGTTGATTCGAACGGGCCTGAACTCCCACAAAGTTCGGTGGCGACTCCACTTCGATTTAAATTTCAATTCGACCGATCTCATATGGAGATTCATTCGCCTCCCCAAACCCGCGCGTGGCCGCGTCGGGGTGGACCTATGTCATGTCCACATAACGGTATGCGTGTAAAAACATTTCTTTTTTAAAACTAAAAATGTAACCGTTTGGTGTACCTTGATCCCATTGATCAAGAGTCTCGGTGGTATTAACGGTATTCGTTGTTGACGGGTTTTGCTCTGGCCAAGGTGATGGTGTAATCCCCTAGAAATTCTAACGCGATACAGTGGCGGAAACACTGTAGAGTCGGGATTAAAACACGCTGTAACTATGTCTTAGAAAAATTAAAATGGTAAAGTCAAACAATAGGCCTTAAATAAAATGGCCAAAATTTAAAACAATCCACAAAAGGGGTTTGAACAATCCATAAGACATAATTATTAAAATAAATAAGCAGGATCCACACTACTCGCTAGCCCACACCCGGAACATGTATACCTGTCATGTTAAAACATAACAGCCACAATCAGTGGGGAGCAACGCCAACGTTCTCCCAGCCGTATAACAGGATTTTAAAACTGTAATTACTACTACAGGAAAAATAGTAAAAAGAAAAACAGTAAAACAACATATTAAAATAGGCTTTTAGCGTAAAATGAAATAATCAAAAGGGTTTCCGAGGAAACATAAAAATATTTGCCAACCTGCAAACCAATTTATATCGATAATAAATAAAATAATCAAAATGGCGTTATGGATAGAATTAGTGTCGACGGCTAGACTTTCACTAGGAGAATACTAAAACTAGCTTCGAGAACTTAGTACAAACAAATCAAACTTCGGTCTCTAACTAGGCTACTCAACCATAATAGGACGGCGACTTATAAATGCGTGACCCTAGTTTAAGATGATATGTACACCCCTCCCGAGCACCATAAATACTCAGTTCAACCCGACGGCGTCTTACACTGCGAGGCACGAGCTTAAGAAAATATACACACACTCCCGAACACCATATATGCTCGGTTCAACAACCAGTGTGCCCCATAAAGACACACCAGCCTTATAGTTGATGGCAAAAACGTAAACCCCAGAATATATTACTCTAACCTCACACATGTCCTTATTCCATAACTCCAAAACAAATCCATTATCGATATTCAAAAGATATAATCATTATAAATAATAAGAGAACAAAAAGAAAAGGATCACTTTCCAAAAGAGGGAACTTTCTCATTTAGGAAACTTCTATTTTTGAGAAACTTTACCAAAAATAGCATCATATCAAAATAGCAAAAATATTAGTTTATACTAATACAACATTTTTGGTAAACGATATAGATTTATAAAACTAATACTTTCGGCCTTAACGATATTAATTTCTAAAACGAGAACAATTGGGTTTATGAAATTATTAAAATATCGTACAAGTGTTTATAAAATGATTAAAAATGTCCTAAACATTTTATTACTACTAATTAGGGTGTTTCCAAAATTTATAAAATTAAAATTCCCTAATTATTAATAGTTTCAACAATACGAACATAAATAGGATTTTACGGCAAATGTTAAATTAAATCTTTTAACGTCTTTTATTTAATTAAACCATTGAACACATTAAGAGTATGTTAAGGGATGATTTAACTCACAAAGTTTCAGATTTAAATACTTTCAAAATGGCTGGAAAAATAATTCTTTTGGGTAAGATGAAGTATTTTAACGATAAATCATAATTTGTCCAAAACCAATACTTATTAATTAAATACTTTAATAAATAGTACAAAAATTACGTAAAATAGCTAAAATATATTTATGGACATTCTTTCCAGAAAAGAAATTTTTCCAGAATGCTTAGTCTCGGTTTTTTAAAGGGTTTTCTCGTTAATCGTCTAACCTCGATAATAACGATTAATAAAAATAGTAATTACAAAACGATTTAAGTATTAATGTCCAAAAGTTATTATTAAACTTAAAATCATCATTTTTCAGAATATAATAATTTTCCAGATTTTCCAAAGTTCCAGATTTACCAAATTCCAATAAAACCGTCATTTAATACCCATTTTCACAATTATCGATTCCATTAATAAAACTTATCGTCCTAACATTTTATTAAAGCACTAAAAATCATAAAATTACATTTTATTATGAAATCATCAAAACCATATTTTTTTCCAGATTTAATCCAAAGACCAAAAATTGAGAATTTAAACAACAAACGCGGTTTTAACGATAAACGATGATTTAAAGTGATTAATTAATTCATCCACTTAACAATTCCGAAAAATTATGAATAAAATCAGAAAATTCTATTTTACTAGAAAGTTTCTCCACGTCAAAAATCGGATTAAAATAAAATGTTTAAGTACTAGAACTAAAAATCGGTTTTTAATCGTTTTTGTCTGATAACGGTAATAATTCGATAATCGATATCAAAAATATTAGAAAAATACCAAATTATTAAAAATCATCCAAAATCTCATTTTTATAGAATGAAATCATATATTACAAGTTTAGGCCGAATATTATGATTTTACAAATTAATATGACGATTTAATCGTTAATCCCGTAAAAGCGATAAAAATACCGAAAAATGTAAATTTTCAACTGTTAAAAATTTTTCAGATTATATGACATACATATATTGTCAAAAAAAAATTATAAATATATACATGCAATTACAACAATAAAATCAAGCAATACCGAGTAACACCGACGTTACCTTCACTCCAAATCCGAGTCTACGATAAATTCGTCGGCTTCAGGGTCGACCAAGACTCCTACATCGCATGACATACATGGTACAAAAATACCATGAGAAAACTGAAAGAAACAAGGTAAATAACAATCGGAAATAACATCGATTATTACTTTAACGAAGGGAAACGATAGACGATTAATTTGGAGATGAAAATGGGATGATCAAGACTCGATTGAAATAAATCTAGGCTGGAAAATCTGCTGAAACTCATGGCCAAAGGAGAGGAAATGAAGGGTATTTCTTGTTTAATGTGTTGAATAAAAATGAATGAATAAATTATGATGAGATGAGTGTATGAATGTGGACTATTAAAATGATAAAAACTATGTTATACCATCCAAAACACCAGCCAAAATGAATAAGAAGGGAGTGTGAAGAGTCTTGTAATAAGTCCAAAAATGATTGTAGGAAAATAAAATATCTAGGGCATTTAATCAAGTTATAATACTAAGTGTTAAAAAAATGTGAAAGTGTGTGACCAAGGCTGTCATGGTCCAAAAAGAAGTCAAAAGTATTTCTTTTAATTGTGGGTTGATTAAAAATAAGAATCATAAAAAAAAAATTTTTTTTTTTTTGGTAAAGGGTAAGTATATAAAGAGGGAACAACAAAAAGAAAAATGACTACATCAAATTATGTAGCCATTTAGCATCCTTAGCAGTTACAAGGAATTTAATCTTACATAAGATCCCGTTTTTAACATCCGACACGATCAATTTGACTATCTCCCGTGGATGTCGCACCACTTCCTCAATTCTGCACGAGTTCCTCTGTCTCCAAATATGGTAAATAGTCGCATTGATCATCGCGCGAAGCACATTACATTGCAACTTCGAGCCCCGCAATTTCGTAGCCCAAACCATCCCCGTGTTGCACGGGATTGGTTTCCGCACCCAATTGCTCAACAGACCCATCACCCGAGAGCTCCAACTGCAACCAAAGAAAAGATGTTCTAAACTCTCTTCTGCCTGCTCACAGATAAAGCAGCGATCCGAATCTGCAACCCCTATCCTAAACAACTTCTTCCTCGTATTAAGGGCCCCTCGAAACACTAGCCACGAGATGAAGCTATACCTCGGAACACTCCACGCGCTCCAAACAAGTCTCGCCCATGGAACCAGCGAATCATGAGGTCTCAAGTCCTGATAGGCCCTCGCAATCGAGAAACATGATTCCGCTCCATGCCAAATACCATTGTCGATCATATTCTTAATTTTCTCCTTAGCCTGACAAATTTTCCTCCACGCCCATGTAACATCTGAATGAGGCTGATAATCATACCACTCCACCCCCTTCAGATAAATGCTATTGACCCACCGAACCCACAACCGGTCCGGCTGATCAAACACCCACGAAGCTAGCTTCGCCACAGCTGCTTCATTCCAGATATACAGATCCCTAATTCCCAAACCTCCTTCATCTTTAGGCCGACAAATTTTTTCCCAACTAACCAAAGCTCGATTATTTCCTTCTACACCTCCTTCCCATAAGAAATTACAACATAGTGAAATGATTCGAGCCATGACAAACTTAGGAATAATAAAGATCATTGCCCAATAATTATGCGATTGAGAAAGAACAGATTGAACCAGAGTTAGTCTCCCAGCATAAGACAGCTTACGGGCCCCTATACCAGAGATCCTCGAGATAATACGGGCTATCAATTTTTCACAATCAAGCTTACCTAAACGAGTACTTTGGATAGGTAACCCAAGATACCGAAAAGGAAACGTACCTTCGACGCAACCCGAGAGCTGAAGAATCGAAGCCTTCCTATCTTCATCCACCCCTGCGAAATAAGCATGAGACTTACCCACACTTAAACTCAGACCCGAGGCCCTGCTAAAAGTAGCAAAAGCACTCCACAAGAATTCCATCGATTCTCGATCCCCCTTACAAAAAAGGAGGAGATCATCCGCAAAGAGTAAATGAGTCAGCTTCAAAGGACCACATTTCGGATGAAATTTAAAATTCCTATCCACTCTTCCAAAATTCATGATTCGAGAGAAATAGTCCGTGCAAATCGTGAATAACAAAGGCGACATGGGATCCCCTTGTCTCAACCCCCTTTTCCCTCGAAAAAAATCCAAAATTGTCACCATTAGCACAAAGAGAATAGGATACGGACTCAACACATTCCATAACCAACCTACGGAAGTGGTCAGGAAAGTCCAACGCTCTCAACATCTGGTCAACAAAATTCCACTCAACACTGTCATATGCCTTATGAATATCAACTTTAAACAGGCATCTTGGTGAAATTCACCTTCTCTTGTACATACGCACCAAGTCTTGACAAATCAGCACATTCTCCACAATACTCCAGCCTTCAATAAAACCTCCTTGAGTAGGAGATATTATCTGGGGCAAAATCTTAGCCATCCTCGCACAAATAATTTTAGCAATACACTTGTACAAGACATTACAGCAAGCAATCGGCCTGAATTCTTTCACATTTTGAGGCCTATTCACCTTAGGAATCAGAACGATATTCGCACAATTTAGTTGCTTTAAAAGCTTACCTGAGATAAAGAAATCCTGGATAGCCAAAACAACATCCTCACCAATAATATCCCACGAATCAATAAAGAATTGACTCGAGAAACCATCCGGTCCCGGTGATTTATCCCGAGGAATACTTAAAAGAGCCCTCTTGATCTCATCCGGTGTCACGATAGCCTCCAGAATCAGTTTATGCTCCTGTGTACAAATGGGACCCCGTCTAATCAAGTCATAATCAATGTCCTCCACAATCCGTGACTCACCGAGTAGCCCACGGTAGTACCGCGTGAAAGCATCCTCGATCGAGGCCTTATTGTCACATTCCAGGCCGTCAGCATCTGAAATCTTAGCTATTGCGTTGTGAGCTCGTCGTCCTCTGAGAAGGCCGTGAAAATACGCCGAATTGACATCCCCGTCTCGGACCCATTTAAGCTTAGATTTCTGACTCCAAAAATCAGCCCTAGCAGCCTGTAAAATCCTAACCTGCTCGTTCATCTCGCTCTCCTTCTGCATCAGTTCCACGGACAAGTCAGCCCTGAGACGCTGCTGTAATTGGTCGAGCCTGATCTCAGCCTGATTACACCGACTTTCAATATCCGAAAAACAATCAGCATTCAGCCTCTTCAACGGTCTTTTGAGACTACCCAATTTCTTCACTATCCGAAACATAGGCGTCCCAAAGATCGTCTTCTTCCACGCATCAGTAACACAGGAATAAAAATTCGGCGCTTTGCTCCACATATTCATGTACTTGAAACTTCGATTCTTCCTTATCGGGGGTTGCTCAAGTTGAACAATACAAGGACAATGGTCAAAAGTTCCTTCAGGTAAAAAATTCGCGAACCCATTCGGAAACAGACCCATCATCTCGTCATTAATCAAGCACCTATCAATACGACTATATACCCTTGTGTCAGCCACTCTATGTTTATTATTCCAAGTGAACCAAGACCCACTAGCCTTGCAATCGCTTACCTCACAGTTCGCCAAACAGTCTCGAAATTGATTCATAGCTTCCTCCGAAGAGTTCCCCCCTAGACGTTCACGAGCTTCCACAACACAGTTGAAGTCCCCCATAATCATCCAGGGCCCTTTATGAGCATAATCTTCAAGTCTTCTCCAAAGCTCCGTTCTCTCCGAAGCCGAATTAAAGGCATACACAAGAGTGAGCCAATAATCCTTCCCCGATAAAGTAGTAACTTTGATATGAATACTTTGATTACTATACTCCACAATCGTCAAATTAACCCTTTCATGTTTCCACAAAAGCCAAATTCGACCTCCCTTATGACAGTGATTATTTGTCGTAATACTCCATTCAGAGAAAATATTCTGCTGAACTTTAGCATACGATTTATTTTTAATTTTTGTTTCAAGCAGGCCAAAGATGTCTACTTGCTGTTTTCTAATGAACTCACAAATTGCTCGTTGTTTTTTTATGTTACACATGCCCCGTACGTTCCAAAACCCAATGTTATGTGTCTCCATGGACGATCATTTCTAACCCGAACCCATGCTTTTCTCCACACCCTTCCTTCCTGGATGAAAGTCTCTTGATTACATCAGAATACATCAGCCCAGCAGAGGGCGTACCAGCTGCCGAACCAGCAATTTTTGGAGCATCAGAAGTTTGCCTAGCAGCAGACAGCAACTGCGTGCCAGCAGCAGAAACAGGCTGCCTAGCAGCAGACAGCAACTGCGTACCAGCAGCAGAAACAGGCTGCCCCTGCATCAATGTAACAGCATGCAGACCAGCAGCGTGGGCAGCAGCAGAAACAGGCCGCAAGACAGCAGCATTCCGCAGTCCAGCAGCAGCAGGAACCAGCCAACAGCAGCAGGAACCAGCTCAGCAGCAGCCCTCCGAACTGCAGCAGTAGCAGGCTGCCCACCGACACCAACAGGTCGAGCCACTGCTACTCCCCCGTTATGCTTATTCTTAGCATCCAATCTCGCCTTTTTCAACTCCTCCTTCTTGCATTCAATAGCATCATGGCCATACCCTCTACATTTGTTACACCAAATGGGTTTCCACTCATACTTAATCATAACCTCAACAATATTCTCAAGTTCATCCATGAATTTTAATGAGCTCTTGAATTTTTGCCCAACTTTGACCAACACCATGACCCGGGCATAACCCAATCTAGTGCGCTCTTCCGTAGCTAAATCAGACTTAACATACGGTCCCACCAACGATACTATACAGTTTAGACATTGGCCCCAAAATTTTAAAGGTAAAGCGTGCAATTGTATCCAAATAGGAACTTCTTGAACATCATCCTTGTCCATTTTAGCATCGGGGGTCCATTCTTTCACAATAAACGGTTTGTTATCAAACATAAAGAATCCATGATTGAGAACATTTACCTTGGCAGCCTTTTCCTTGAACCGAACTACAAAAATTCCATTAGGAAGAAAAGAAATTTTATCAATCCCATGTTCCTTCCAAATTCTCTTCACATATCCTTCAATTACTTCCCATGGGGGATTAGCACCCATGATAAAGCAATAGACGGCATTATTCCAATAATTAATTTCATCTTCAACATCATCCTTTGTAAATTTCATCATTTCTTCTTCCTCCTCAATGTCAATGACTTTTTTCCCATCCATTTGTTTCCACCCAATACAATCGGGATTAGAGTCAGGCACAATTTCAGAATTATGCTCCAAAACTTCATTCTCATCAACATCAGAATAATAGTTCAGTCCAGGAATCTTACTGATTTGCTTATTGATAGCTTGATCTTCCTCTACTACACTAGTATTAGTTTTCAATACATTCTTCGCAATGTTACGGATCGTGGACTTGGGGCCCTTCCCCGTAGGACGATTCTTCTTTCTCATTGGAGATGGAGGACGCCGGAGAACGGACTGTCGGAGTCAGGGCCGGCACCGGAAGAATCATAAAATTATTAAAAGCATTTCAAAGCAATTTGAGTAAACCTCGCGTTGGAAAATAATTATTTACGAAACTTCGTATTAAAATCATAAATGGCTTATTTTTAGTAAATAAAAAATATTTCTTAGTTGAAAAATATTATATAAATGTATTTAAACATTTTTAGGAAAAGGAATAACTTAAATCCGAGCTTAAAAACGTCAATTCAAAGAGAAATAGGATTCCTCGCGGAAAATTAAATAGTTTACGAAGAAAACCAAATAAATGGATTTAAGAGAATTAATATCTTTAACAATAAAAATAAATATCATTAAACTCAAAAATAAAAATAAAGCTTGGTAAAACGATGGAATATGAGGCCGAAATTTGACAGAGTTATGACAGAGTCATAACGGTAAAGACAAAAACGGTAGGAAAAATAGCGGGTGTTACAATCCTCCCCACTAAAAGAAAGTTTCGTCCTCGAAACTAAGGGTAAGAAGAAAGTAATAGAAATTACCTCACTTGAAAAAATGGGGATACAAAGTTCGCATAAAAATTTTACTTTAAAAGAAAACTTTACAACTTTCAAAGTGATACGAAATCGAATGCAAATATTTATTCCAAGAGGAATTGGGCTAATCTACCCGAAGTGCAAATTGTTTTTAATTAATGAAATCGTAAAGTAAAGTTATTTGATAAAATAACGACGTCAAATGACATTTGTAAATGAACTCGAAGAAAATTGGGTAACCAAACATTTTCAAAACAAAAGTAAAACAATTTGATTAAGAATAATTCGATAATATTTCGTTTTATGACAAAACAAAATTTATTTTGGAGAAATCAAATTTTTTTGTTAGTAAATATCGAACCAACCGTCAAACATTTTCAATAACAGATTCAAAAGTCCAGCAACAATAAAACGAAAACTAATTTTAAAATATTAAAATTTTGAAAATGTTATCAAAGTAATTATGAAAGTTTTCAAAAATGTTATCAAACCATAAAATAATTTCGACAATGTTAAAACGTTTTATGTAATAATCATATAGAAATTGAATATTTTGGAAATATGAAAGTCTTCATAAAAGTCCGATTGCTTGAAAATAAAAATGAAATAATTTTGAAATAATTTAAAATAAATTATTTGGGCATTTTGAGACAGATCTAGATATAATTATCAACCAAAGATAAAACAAAAGTGAAGTATCAAGTTCTTAAATTATAATTCAAAAAGGTTAAGTTTCACGATATCCGAAAAGTTGAAGTTAGTCAAACTTTTTACAAAACGGCAACTTCACAATTAGAAATTATAAGTCAAAATGTTAGAATTTTACGATAATCCATTTTTTTTAAACAAGTCAAACTTTTTATAATACAAGTCCGAGGAAAATAATAAATGGATAAATAGAGTCAAAGTCAACGACAAATCGAAACAAAAGTTTTCAAACCCGATAAAGAAGTCGAAAGGGATTGGCTGAAGAAGAAGAAGCAGGATTCAAGAGAAGCTAAGAGGAGGACGAATTTGAGAGTCAAATAGAACTCTCAAGGATTGAAGAATTAAATTAACCATCTCGAGATTCCCGGTACGACTCCCACAACCCGGGTCCCTAATTTCCATCAAATAACGTTAAGTCCAATATTAGGCACTAGGTGGTACTACTCGGTCCCTATCTCCAAAAATGTCTTACGTGACTATCCAATCGTTCAAGCGACACGATACTAATCCACAAATGCTTTAGAATCAAATCCACAATTAAGATTCCAACGGTTAACAAAACATACCCAAACCATTGATCGATAAGGCTCCTAATTTCAAAACTCATAAGGTTTGAACTCGAGGTATGCTCCAAATTTCTCGAGTAAGGAACATTAAACAAGGTCCACCAATATAACAATGCTTGGGCACAAAATCCTCAAAATGATTACCAACATGTTTATAATGCCACAAGTAAAGAAGTTAGGGAAAGTATAACAAATCCTCAAATACGCGCAAACACTCACATCTTCAAACACGTCATTGGGCTAAGGTTTCTAAAAATTCCACCAAATTTCATATTGTATCAGCGAAACCACCAAAATATTTATTAAATCAACGAAGCCACAATCTCGTTGGTCTAAGGTTATAACAGTCCCAATAAGATGATCCGTATTATAATATTCCTCAAAACAGCACAATAAAACCAAACTGTGATTGTGCAAGATAGTTCTCTTCTCTAAGGACAACAACAATTTATCCCAAGTTAGATCACTCAACCCTAAAGTTCATAGGTTACAACTTTAAACGACGATCAACGATCTAATCCTTAAGAAATACGGGTAATCTATGTCAACCAAAATTTCTAACGACATTAGTGAAAACCTTCAATGGTACCACAACACTTAGTCTAACACCTTAAACAATACTTTATGAACCCAAATATTCGCGATGCATCCATTAAATAAGCATTAGGTAAAGAATCCAGAGTAATATTATCAGTTACCCTTAGTTTGGTTCTAGGTTAGGTACTAGGTATCCATCAAATATGAGATACTCTCTTACTACTCCCAAATATATCCAACTCTAAGTACCCCAAAATAATCAAGGTAACCTATAACCCAAGGTTCAGTGCCTAAAGTATCATCCTAATTCCATCAAGCAACATTTTGCTATTCAAATTAATCCTCAAGAATTTCTTACTTTCTTAGAAAGTAGGGCAGACTCAAAATCCTCAAACCAGGTAACAAGGGTTTACTAAACCTCAAACATCTATAACACGGGTTCACTAAGACAAAATCCGGTCTAACCAAAGAATCTCAAGAGAAAGATGGTAGAATAGAAGAATAGAACAAGGATTCACCAAGAGAATGAAGATGAGAAAATACAAGAGAAGAATTGGAAGAAATAAAGGAAGGAAGAAAAGAATCGATGATCCTATATTACTAAGTTCTTGAACCAGAGGAAAATCTTCGGGCCTCCAGAGTTCACGAGGGAACTAAAAGGATTACTTCATCTTCTTGTAGAGGAACGAGCACACAAGTCTTGGGTCGCTCCATCTGGATCTACTACTGCAACGTCACGGAACAGGGATCTACTCTTGATCATCTAACCAGTAGCTTGAGCAAACTAAACCGGAGCTGAAAAGTCACCATCGACATTTTTCTTGGAGCACCAAGTTGTCCACTCGAGTCAGCAGGCGCTGAGAGTGCTAAGCAGGTCTTGTCCCGATCTGGAGCAGCATATCAGCATCTTGCTCTTTCATCTTCTTCTCGATAAAAGAAACAAATATTCAATGCTAGTCATTGAGTTACAAGAACAAATAATCCTAACAGTTAAGTTCTTATTTGTTTCTACCCATTTCTAATAATATTTTATTTACTGTTTGAATAATTTACTGGTATTTTTCTTAATTTCAAGTGTAAGCGTTGGGAGCAGTGATGCTATGATACCAACTGTAATCCCCTAGAAATTCTAACGCGATACAGTGGCGGAAACACTGTAGAGTCGGGATTAAAACACGCTGTAACTATGTCTTAGAAAAATTAAAATGGTAAAGTCAAACAATAGGCCTTAAATAAAATGGCGAAAATTTAAAACAATCCACAAAAGGGGTTTGAACAATCCATAAGACATAATTATTAAAAAAAAAAATAAGCAGGATCCACACTACTCGCTAGCCCACACCCGGAACATGTATACCTGCCATGTTAAAACATAACAGCCACAATCAGTGGGGAGCAACGCCAACGTTCTCCCAGCCGTATAACAGGATTTTAAAACTGTAATTACTACTATAGGAAAAATAGTAAAAAGAAAAACAGTAAAACAACATATTAAAATAGGCTTTTAGCGTAAAATGAAATAATCAAAAGGGGTTCCGAGGAAACATAAAAATATTTGCCAACCTGCAAACCAATTTATATCGATAATAAATAAAATAATCAAAATGGCGTTATGGATAGAATTAGTGTCGACGGCTAGACTTTCACTAGGAGAATACTAAAACTAGCTTCGAGAACTTAGTACAAACAAATCAAACTTCGGTCTCTAACTAGGCTACTCAACCATAATAGGACGGCGACTTATAAATACGTGACCCTAGTTTAAGATGATATGTACACCCCTCCCGAGCACCATAAATACTCAGTTCAACCCGACGGCGTCTTACACTGCGAGGCACGAGCTTAAGAAAATATACACACACTCCCGAACACCATATATGCTTGGTTCAACAACCAGTGTGCCCCATAATGACACACCAGCCTTATAGTTGATGGCAAAAACGTAAACCCCAGAATATATTACTCTAACCTCACACTTGTCCTTATTCCATAACTCCAAAACAAAGCCATTATCAATATTCAAAAGATATAATCATTATAAATAATAAGAGAACAAAAAGAAAAGGATCACTTTCCAAAAGAGGGAACTTTCTTATTTAGGAAACTTCTATTTTTTAGAAACTTTACCAAAAATAGCATCATATCAAAATAGCAAAAATATTAGTTTATACTAATACAACATTTTTAGTAAACGATATAGATTTATAAAACTAACACTTTCGGCCTTAACGATATTAATTTCTAAAACGAGAACAATTGGGTTTATGAAATTATTAAAATATCGTACAAGTGTTTATAAAATGATTAAAAATGTCTTAAACATTTTATTACTACTAATTAGGGTGTTTCCAAAATTTATAAAATTAAAATTCCCTAATTATTAATAGTTTCGACAATACGAACATAAATAGAATTTTACGGCAAATGTCAAATTAAATCTTTTAACGTCTTTTATTTAATTAAACCATTGAACAAATTAAGAGTATGTTAAGGGATGATTTAACTCACAAAGTTTCAGATTTAAATACTTTCAAAATGGCTGGAAAAATAATTCTTTTGGGTAAGATGAAGCATTTTAACGATAAATCATAATTTGTCCAAAACCAATACTTATTAATTAAAGACTTTAATAAATAGTACAAAAATTACGTAAAATAGCTAAAATATATTTATGGACATTCTGTCCAGAAAAGAAAATTTTCTAGAATGCTTAGTCTCGGTTTTTTAAAGGGTTTTCTCGTTAATCTTCTAACCTCGACATTAACGATTAATAAAAATAATAATTACAAAACGATTTAAGTATTAATGTCCAAAAATTATTATTAAACTTAAAAGTCATCATTTTCCAGAATATACTAATTTTCCAGATTTTCCAAAGTTCCAGATTTACGAAATTCCAATAAAACCGTCATTTAATACCCGTTTTCACAATTAACGATTCCATTAATAAAACTTATCGTCCTAACATTTTATTAAAGCACTAAAAATCATAAAATTACATTTTATTATGAAATCATCAAAACCATATTTTTTTTCCAGATTTAATCCAAAGACCAAAAATTGAGAATTTAAACAACAAATGCAGTTTTAACGATAAACGATGATTTAAAGTGATTAATTAATTCATCCACTTAACAATTCCGAAAAATTATGAATAAAATCAGAAAATTCTATTTTACCAGAAAGTTTCACCACGTCAAACATCAGATTAAAATAAAATGTTTAAGTACTAGAACTAAAAATCGGTTTTTAATCATTTTTGTCTGATAACGGTAATAATTCAATAATCGATATCAAAAATATCAGAAAAATACCAAATTATTAAAAATCATCAAAAATCTCATTTTTACAGAATGAAATCATATATTACAAGTTTAGGCCGAATATTACGATTTTACAAATTAATATGACGATTTAATCGTTAATCCCGTAAAAGCGATAAAAATACCGAAAAATACAAATTTTCAACGGTTAAAAATTTTCCAGATTATATGACATACATATATTGTTAAAAATAAAATTATAAATATATACATGCAATTACAACAATAAAATCAAGCAATACCGAGTAACACCGACGTTACCTTCACTCCAAATCCGAGTCTACGATAAATTCATCGGCTTCAGGGTCGACCAAGACTCCTATATCGCATGACATACATGGTACAAAAATACCATGAGAAAACTGAAAGAAACAAGGTAAATAACAATCGGAAATAACATCGATTATTACCTTAACGAAGGGAAACGATAGACGATTAATTTGGAGATGAAAATGGGATGATCAAGACTCGATTGAAATAAATCTAGGCTGGAAAATCTGCTGAAACTCATGGCCAAAGGAGAGGAAATGAAGGGTATTTCTTGTTTAATGTGTTGAATAAAAATGAATGAATAAATTATGATGAGATGAGTGTATGAATGTGGACTATTAAAATGATAAAAACTATGTTATACCATCCAAAACACCAGCCAAAATGAATAAGAAGGGAGTGTGAAGAGTCTTGTAATAAGTCTAAAAATGATTGTAGGAAAATAAAATATCTAAGGCATTTAATCAAGTTATAATACCAAGTGTTAAAAAAATGTGAAAGTGTGTGACCAAGGGTGTCATGGTCCAAAAAGAAGTCAAAAGTATTTCTTTTAATTGTAGGTTGATTAAAAATAAGAATCATAAAATTATTAAAAGCATTTCAAAGCAATTTGAGTAAACCTCGCGTTGGAAAATAATTATTTACGAAACTTCGTATTAAAATCATAAATGGCTTATTTTTAGTAAATAAAAAATATTTCTTAGTTGAAAAATATTATATAAATGCATTTAAACATTTTTAGGAAAAGGAATAACTTAAATCCGAGCTTGAAAAACGTCAATTCAAAGAGAAATGGGATTCCTCGCGGAAAATTAAATAGTTTACGAAGAAAACCAAATAAATGGATTTAAGAGAATTAATATCTTTAACAATAAAAATAAATATCATTAAACTAAAAAATAAAAATAAAGCTTGGTAAAACGATGAAATATGAGGCCGAAATTTGACAGAGTTATGACAGAGTCATAACGGTAAAGACAAAAACGCTAGGAAAAATAGCGGGTGTTACAGATGGCACTAAATATATATTTTTGAAAGTGGTGAGTGTAAAATTTGCAATGATAACGGCATCTAAAAAAGTTTTTCCCTTTTTAGAAATCACGATTTGACTTGAGTATCGGCGTTTAAAAGGTTGTTTTGAAAAGAAGTATTTTTCGAAGACGGAGTTGGGTGCGGTTGAATAAGTTGGCTTGGTTGAATC
This sequence comes from Agrostemma githago, assembly GCA_958450325.1. Lineage (NCBI taxonomy): Eukaryota > Viridiplantae > Streptophyta > Magnoliopsida > Caryophyllales > Caryophyllaceae > Agrostemma > Agrostemma githago. Next base: position 16,368,493 of record OY288239.1, on the reverse strand, counting down.
CAGATTTTTAGTGTTTTATTTGGTTTGTTCCAAACACGCTACACATAACTAGGAATGCATACACTCATGCAGAATGCAGACACGGGTAGGTTAGGGTAGGCTACCGCCCACGAAGAGTCTTTACTTAGGCATTGACAAATCATCTAGGGAGATGAGTGTCATACCGTCCGTTCGGAACTATCTGCTTATTATTGCCGCGGGGTACGCGTTAGGCGGCCGGAGCGTCAACCGAGGATCTCTCCACGTGTCCCTAAAGATCTTATCGCGAAGAGGTCGATTGGTCCTGACATCGGTTAGGGTGGGCTTTTTAGGGCCAAATAAAACCTGTAGTGACCACAACTATAGGAAATGAGCTTCACCGACCTCGTTCAAGTTACACCACCACTGGAAATTTGTTTTCAAATTCCCAGCGGAGTCGCCAAACTGTGGACGTCCGTCCGCACCGCCCAGAGCCCCGCGCGCACCCGCGCGGGACCGACCCGGTTTTTTACGTGTGGCGGCGGCCAACCACGCGGCCCCCTCCCGGTCGGGGGCCGGCCTGATCTCGCGTACAGGGCGATGTTTCGGACCTCGATTCGGATGACGATCCAGACTTGTACTAGACGGGTGCGGGCACCCGCGTTTCCGTTTGGGAATCGATCGAGTCGTGGTTGTAAATGTTTAAAGGCCGATTCTTTTGGTAAGGCGACCTTTTTAGTGAACTGAATTCGTTGCCGATTTGTGGAGTCGCCACCGAGTCAATTATGAGGACAAGGAAACCGTTCAAGTCGACTTTGATCCCTTGTCGGCTCAAAGTTGAGTGACACGGGACCTAAAGATAAAGACTTGTACCCTTAAGCACTCCGTGCCTGGAATGACTCTCATTGCCAATGGTTTCGGACATCCGGAAACCGTCGATTCTGAGTAAGGGGTGAGGGTACGTATTGGGAAGCCAACATCCGATAGATGTCAACACCCAATCCCCGCCCGCACTATAGCGGCCTCTACTAATCAATCGGTGGGCTGATAACCAAGTTCTTTTGTTGTGGCGAAAGTACTGTAACATCCATTGTCTTAACCCTATACCTTTTGCTACGTCAGTTGTTTAAGGACAAGTAAGTATTGTCGTCAAAGTAGTTATGTTTACATTCTTTGCATGCGATTTCACGTGACAAGCAGACCATGAAAAGATGCACGTAGAAGAGTAGAGAGTATTAGCAAATTAGTTTTAACACGGTAATACGGATATTAGTCATTCTCGTGATATACCTTACCTGGTATTCTGCTTAAGATGGGTCGGTTCGGTATTAATAGGGATGCGTCTAACCTAGTAAGGCGAGCACCCAGATTAATACGGAACCCGACCATCGCTTTGTTCAGTTTTAGTTATTTTACGTTTTGAATTCCGTGTTAGGTGATTTAGCATGCGATTATAAGGTCATAAAAGCAATAAATCATACGAAAAACTGTAAATGCGAATATAAGTAAATCACATAGTGAGGAGTTGCACCTTCGGAGTATACACTAAACGGGACACGATGCATAGAAAGTTGAGAACGGATCTCGGAATTACTCGGGTCTATTAAGTGTATTTTAGTATTTGTGGTTGAAGTTGGGACGTTACGTGTTTTAGTAGATGTTGTGGACCTAGTGTCCACATCTAGTGTTGTCGTAGTGCATAATAAAGGAAATTACGAATATGGAAAGTTTTGTTTAGATGACAACCTAGTGACGATTCGACTTCAAAGACGGATCCTCCTAGTGATTTCGGCAGAGCTCCGTTACCGTTGACCCTTCCTGTGGCTACTCCGGCAGAGCTTTGTTACTATGGACCGATTCTACGGCTAATCCGGCAGAGCTTCGTTACTATGGACCGATTCTGCGGCTAATCCGGCAGAGCTTCGCTACTAGACTTGAGCTAGTCGAACACAGGCACCACGGTATCGAGTGGGGTGCTCGAAGGTGAGGAGTAGCGTCGATGTCGCTTTTATCGGAACTACGATCGAGTGGATCGTTTGCCTCGGGTGTCGGAGTGCGAGCCCTTAGCGAGAGAAAAGAGAGGGAAGAACGAGTTGTGTAGAAGTAGGTACGAACTCGTGATTGTGTGTCGAATGAATGCAGTGAGGGGGGTATTTATAGGTGTTTTCGGTCCTCGTCACCCATATGGACGCCCGGGGTCAAGCGGTTCGGTCTTCAGACGCCTTGTGTGTGGCAGTTCAGTCTTCAGGCGCCTGAGCTGAGGCTGTCGAAGTTTTGAAGATCCGATATCAGAACTTTCCGAAACGGAGAAGATGCACATCTTAGGTTATCTTGGAGGTTAAGGCTTCCCCATAATCCTAGTGTGTCAAGAGCCGGGTGGGCTTCGGATGCACGTCCCGAGGTTCGCTCGGCCCGACGCGTTGACTCGGGTTTGACTTTGCATATTTCGGTACCAATTCGGGGCCCCGGTGTCGGAATTGACTCTAATTAGTGTCGACGCGACCGTAATGACACGACTAAGGCTACCTTGATGTTAATTTGATCTTTCCGAGTAATTATTTGATCCGTTCTATAGAAAAACTATCTAAAACATCGCAAACTCGCGTCACGTTGCAGTCCGATCGTCATTGGGTGTTTGTTGGGCACTCCTGCAGCCACCAGGTCCAAATCTGGGTGTCTACAGGTGGCTGATGCCAGATCTTGGCTGGCGGTTTGGTCGGGATGGGGTTGCAGGAGGGCTGACCGAGTGGCCGACGGCCCATGTACTAGGCGCAGGTGGGGCGGCATATGCGTCGAGTGCGACGCCGGCACTGGCACCGGCAACCAGCGGTTCCAGGCGGGACAATATGGGTCTTCGTCGGTGGAAGGAGGGGTTGCCATGGACAGTGGTGATCGAAGGGGGTTCAACGTTGTTGCATCGTCAGACTTAGCCATGGGTTAGTCGACGGAAAGAACGGAGTAGATTGTGGGTTTTGGGCTGCCGGTGGTGGGATTTGTACAGGATCGAGAAACACGATTGTGTTAAAACCCTCTGATACCATGAAAGTCTCCATATTTTCCATGAGTAACGAGAAATACAGACTCGGTTTATAAACCCGAGGATAGGAAGCCAGATACAACGTAACTAAGGTGCTACTAATTACATAACACTAATGAAGGTAAAGTGAAGAGACATTTACAATCAATATACGTAAGTACACCTATTTACTAAGAAACTTGTTCATGAATTATTTTCTATGCATCGGATTTAGTGAAACGCACAACAAAACATTAGAGCGAGAATCAAAATCAAGAGCTACGCTCTGATACCATGAAGGAATTCGAGAATCGGTCACTGAATCACACAGAAATTGAAAGACAGAACAACAAAGCTAAATAAAGGAGTCTGTATTATTATGGAATAAAATGAATGAAATTATACACGATCAAGCTAGTACAATTATATTATCATAATGCATCCAATATTCCAATCCAATCGAATTCATTCAAAAAAATAATGCTTGCAAATTCTTGGAGACTTGAGTGGTGTAACTCGTAACAAACGGCCGGGATACTAAGCGGGGATGAACCTAATCCTGGTCCGCATTTGATGAGTTCTAAAGAGACAGAGGGAGATGAGCTTAAGCAACAAGGCAAGTATGATGGACCAACAAAATAGAGCAACGATGAATCCAAACCCAAAAACCACACTCATTCCATCCAACCTCCCTTCCCTCTTCATTTTCTCCTGCTTCCAATCTGCTCTCCTTTCCAAATACTCCGTGTACCTCTTCTTCCCTTCTTCCACGCCCCTGCCCCTGCCCCTGCATTTCACCTTCCCTCTTCCCCCCTCAAACAGCCGCTCCAAAATGACCAGACTATCCTTCCCAATAAGGTCAACCCCATCCAACCCCTCCATCCTCAAGCACACTTCCATCACGTGCAGCACGAGTCCACACCCTACGCACGTGACATCAACCATAAACACCACGTGGTCAACCACGACCGCATACCGCACGTGCACCTCCCCGCTCAGCCAGTGCTTGTACACATTCACGGGCTTGGAGCTGGAGACGTTGATTGAGAGGCGGCGCGTGGGGCACACCAGGACCCAGCTGAGCTCAAGGTCGCTGTAGAGTTCGCGGCAGGTGTCGTCGTGGCTGGGTCTGCGCATAGGGGTGGGCACCGACTCCTTGGGGTCCAGCAGGTCGATCCTGAAGGGGGAGCACCGGAACCAGCCGGTAAGGGTTTCGGTTTCCTCCACTTTAGAGAAAATGCATTTTCCACAGTGGAATATATCCACGGCTGAAATGAGGTGATGAGATGGATGGTGGAGATGGGGAGGAGGGGGAGGGGAGAGAGTGGGGGGGAGTGGAGGGAGGGAGAGGGAAAAGAAGGTGTGGGCGCCGTTAGGGAAGGTGGAGATGAGGCGGCGGAAGCGGGGGGAGTTGGTGGATGGCCACGTGGAGCGGCAGAGGTGGGACCACAGGACTTGGTCGGAGGATATGAGGGTGTGGAGCTCTGATGTGGTGCAGGACAGGGAGGCGAGGGTGCAGCCATCCAGGTGTGGGAGAATGTGGGCCCGGATTAAGTGGTGTGGAAGAAGGGAGAAATTTGAAGCGGTCGAGGTGGGAGCTGGTATTAATGACAACATTGTTAGAGGAAGAAGAAGAGGAGTATAGTGGAATTAATGTAGTGGGGGGTGGGGATGGCTGTTTATATATGGAGTGGAGCCATGGAGGGCCTGGAGAGTGGAGGAAGAGGGCTCGTGGTGATATTTTTCATATTTGGCTGCTTGGAAGTTGGAACTTTTCTTCTATAATTCCCAATTAATTATGACGCTACCCATATATTGTTGAGCTCATTATAATATTTAGGATGTCAGATACTAGAATCTCAATTTCAACTAATAGAGATCGATACCCAATAAATAAAACATAGGAAATCCTCCACATTTATGTAGCTACATAATTCATTTTGAGTTTCCCAATATTAAATAACTAATCGCACATTGCTACAGCTAGATGATTGTATTCTCTCCTCCCTCCCACCCAATTTATCGGTAATATAATACTTCCGTTCAAATCTAATACCAGTAGATATTTATGTCTTTAGCACACTTGTCAAGACACAGGTATTCAAAAATTGGACGAGTAGGGTAGTGTTTGGGTCGGGTCATATCAGGTTTGCGTCTTATCGGGTTGGGTAGCTATTATGTCAGGTTAATTGATGTGGCAAGTCAAGTCAGGTTTGGATTGGTACTAATTACTTTATTATATTAATTCAATATTTTCGTTCCTCCAGACCGAGTCCCGTCTGAACTTTTTGAGATGACACAGCAGGATATAAGAGGGGCTAGCTGGCCTCGTATAGTTCCGTTTTATGCTTCCTAGTTTGTTATATCATGCGGTAGTTCGAGTTTTTCCCACTTTGTTTTCGATCAAAAAATTACTTCGTCTGTAATTATTGTGCACAACCGTTGTACCTTGCGACAATAGTAAAAATTTACAATTTATGATAAAAAGAGATCATTTTAGGTTAGTTAATTACCACTTTTTTATATTAAAACGTGGTCATTATTTTGCTTAAAATGGTCACTAAATAACATAGAGAGATAACTTCTTACCATAAATTCTTAGTTTAAGCTAAGGTCCATCGCACGGTACAACAGTTGTATACTATAATTTGTGTTCGCAGTAATTATTGTTACAACCATTGTACCTTGCGACAATAATAAAAATTTGTAATTTATGATAAAAATGATCATTTTAGATCAGTTAGTTACCACTTTTAGATAAATAGTTACCATTTTTTCATAAGTCTAATGTATCAACAACTTAAACACTAAATCGCTTTCACTCTAGTACAATCATTTCATATACGGAGTATTATATCAAAAATATAACCACTAAGAGCAACAACAATAATGAACGTCCATCCAAGTTCATTCTCCGCCACATCACTGCCACATCACTATCTACAAACTCAAACTCCAAAGAACCAATGTCAACAATAACACAAGTTCATCCAAGTTTATAAATGGGTCTCACACACAATCCACTCATATTACTTATTAATTTCTACCAAAACATTTAATTTTTTAATTAACACCATAATATTTTTTTAATAAATTAACATTACATTTTTAAATTAACAATAAAACGTTTTTTAATAATATTTTTTTAAACTCATAATTAACACTCAATTTATTTATATTTCGATAGTATTTTAATGTAAGATATTTATTTGTCGTATTGGGTCGGAAATAGTTCATATAGGGTGGGTCGGGTTTCAACCTATATTTATTTGTCTAGTGTTTAATCATACTCGTATCATATTTTTGTAATAAATAACTTATTATTTGTTTATAATTATATTATATACTTTAAATACGGAGAAACTACTAAATCACAAATTATTCCATTAATTATTCTATGCACTTTTAAATACAGTAATAAATGATTAATACAATTAATTATTCTATAATAATTAATAGTTATTTTGTTAACCATTATATAAATCCAAGTATTAATGAACAAAGTAAATAATAAAGTACATAAGTTAAATTATCAAATAGAAATTGGAGTGGGAGTGTGAAATGGAGTGTGCAATGGGGTATTGGGATGTGCATACAGTACAAAGGCACCATGTCCCACTCTTGAAAGGAGTGCATGGACATGTTTGTATTTTAGAACCTGGATGAACGAACATCACCCCAACAACAACAAAAACAAATAGATGATCGTCCATATTGATGAACTTATTGGATGAACTTCTTATTGCTAATGCCCTAACTTCTTCAAGTGTCACGTGTCATCTCAAGAAGCTGGGAATTGACCATAGTTAAAAAGTACAAGTCTTATTACAACAAATAACTCATGTTAATATAGTTTTGTGTATATATTTATATGTATGTATATATGTATATATATACACACACATATATATATACACATATATATAGAGGCGGGTTCCGGTGAGGCAGGGTAATTCCTTACACCTATTGAGGCACAATCTAGACCATTAGATTAAGATGGAACATACATCCAAATAAGTGTTATATACACTAAAAAAACTCATTATATACGTTATTAAACTCACTATATATATATACACACACGCACACTTAAGAACTCAATATATATACAGTAAAATAATTGTTATATATACTCAAATAGTTTTTATGTACACCAATTAATCAACAATGAAACATACATCAAAATAACTGTTATATATATACACTAAAAAAACTCATTATATACGCTATTAAACTCACTGCATATATATACACTTAAGAACTCAATACATACAGTAAAATAATTGTTATATACACCCAAATAATTAATATGTACATCAGTTAATCAACAATGGAACATACATCAAAATAACTGTTATATATACTTAAAAACTCATTATATACGCTATTAAACTCACTACATATATACATTTAAGAACTCAATATATACATTAAAATAGTTATTGTTATATACACTCAAATGATTACTATATATACACCAATTAATCAACATATATACACTGAAATAATTGTCATATGTACTTAATTATTTGATATAGTAGAATTTTATATACCCTAAAACAGTTATTATGTACACTGAAATTATTTTTATATACACCAATTTTATTTTAATATTAAAAAAATGATTTTTTTTCGGGATTTGTTTGTTTGGATATTTTTTTCTTTTGGGAAAAAAATGTCCGGCAAAAAATGTTTTTTTTGGGGAAAAGAATGTGTTTATTTTTTCGGAAAAAGTGTTTTTTTTTGGGAAAAAATGTTTTTTTCGGAAAAAAAAAATAATTTTTTTCATTTTTTTTCGTTTTTTTGTCGATTTTTTTTTTCTGAAAAAAAATTCCGATATTTTTTTTTTCAGAAAAATATTGATTTTTTTTCCTCACGAAATTTTTTTTATGTATGAGTTTTTGTTTTAATCTTAGTCTTTAATTTGATTTTAATCTAATGGTTGAGATTGTGTCTTAATGGGTGCGGCGAGTTGAGAGAGAGAGAGAGAGGTGGGTTCAGATGAGTCCTCAATATTTATTGAGTTCGTAAGTCCTGATCTAAGCCATTAAAGCTTAATAGATAGATGGTTGAGATTGAAATGATAAAAGATTCATCCATTAAGTATTTAAGACAATAATTAAGTATTTAATAAGGCAATAACATCCAACAAAATAGGAAACACAATCAGTATTCAATATTCATGTGTAAGGCGTATCCATTAGAGTAACACGTTTGTAACATTGGAGTAACACATACTCCCTCCGATTCATTTGATTCTTTACGTTTGCTTTATCACATTTGTCAATGCTTGTTTTGTTTCGTTTTTATCTTTATTTACACATTATTAAAAATCGTGTAAATTTGATATTCTTAATGTATTCATTAAGACAATTTTAAAAAGATCCCACATGACTATGTTTTACTTTGGGGACTACTCATCGTTGTCGGCGATTTACTTAAAATCGTCGGCAAATATGATAGTAAATGACCGAATCGCCCTCTGTTTACAAAATCTGAACAAAATCTAAACTAACCACGATTTACTATTAATTTAACCTACCATTATATTATTATAATATTATCACGATATAACCACGTAACTACTATTATATTATCACGATTTACTAACTAAATTAACTTAATTAGTATTATTTAACGTACCATTATTTAACTTAAGGAAATTACAAAGTCCGAAAGTAGCACTATTATATTTAAATTTAACCGAATATCATCGAAACGCTTATATTTTGATTTTTCCAATAAGGTTGACAATTGTCCGGAATGTCGAACACGGTTAACAATTTTCTTTTTGATTTGAATTTGCCGTATACCGAAAACAATTCGGAAGACGACGTCGTTGACGAGGTTAGTTTATTTCTCTTGTTATGTACGCGTTTTAATTTCATTGGTTATCGCGAAAAAAGAAAAGACAGTCGTGAAAGACTTTTCGGTATATGCGTGCAAGATAGCTCGAGAATAGCCTATAAGCGTACGTCTGCTTTAACGTGTAGACTTCGAGCTTGAAAGTCTATGCCCAGGCGTAGACTTCGAGCTTGAAAGTCTATGCCCAGACGTAGACTTCGAGCTTCAAAGTCTATGCCCAGGCGTAGAATTCGAGCTTGAAAGTCTATGCCCAGGCGTAGACTTCGAGCTTCAAAGTCTATGCCCATGCGTAGACTTCGAGCTTCAAAGTCTATGTCTAGGCGTAGACTTCGAGTTTTAAAGTCGATGGCTCGGCGTAGTTTTAAAGTCTATGGCTAGACGGGAAAGGAGTGAATGAAGGGAAAGGAGTGAAACGAGTGAACGGTTGACGGTTGACGGTTGACGGTTGACGGTTGACGGGAGAATTAGGGTTGACGAGAAAAGAGTGAATGAAGGGAAAGGAGGAAGTTGACGATTGTTGTTTTGTTTAGTTAAGATAGGTTGTTTTGTTTAGTTAAGATAGGTAAAGGTTAAAATAGGTAGATCACGTAAAATTGTCAACGATTTGAAGTAAATCGCCGACGACGAGAAGCGAAAGTGTTTACTTTATAGATTGGAAATTATACGGAGTAGTATCTATTAGAGTAACACGTTTGTAACGTTGGAGTAACACATATTATCTATTAGAGTAACACGTTTGTAACTTTGGTGTAACACATAGTATATATTAGAGTAACACGTTTGTAACGTTGGAGTAACAAAAAATATCTATTAGAGTAAACGTTTGTAACGTTGGAGTAACACGAAGTATCTATTAGAGTAACATTAACACGTTTGTAACGTTGGAGTAACATTATTCATATGTTGAGTTATAATAATTATGTTATGCGCTGGGAGCATATAACTCTGAAATCAATGCAAGCATATTTGCATGATGTTCTTTAGAGTAACACCAAACTTTATCTAGAGTAACAATTCTATATAATAAGAGTAACACAAAATAAATTAAGAAGAGAAGAAGAGATGCGGTAATTTTTATTTTTAAGTTATATATAATAACGATTCAAATTTTTTAAAATGAAAATCATAATTGTGAAGGAACATGTCGGTGAGAAGAGAGATGATAATTATTTTTGATAGGGGAGAGATTAAATGATGAGTAAATTAAGAAGAGAGAGAGGGGGTGAATGAGATATTTACCAAATATAGTCACTTGCTTTAATTATCCAAGCAAATCAAAAACATTCATCTATCTCTAATCTAAGGGTGGAGGTGAGGACTCACTGACTCAATTATGAGAAGTGGACTCACCTGATCCCTCTTCTATATATATATATATATATATATATATATATAGAGAGAGAGAGAGAGAGAGAGAGAGAGAGAGTAGAGATCAAGTGAGTCCTTTTTTTCTTTTTGAGTCCATAAGTCCTATTTAGAGCCATTGATTTAGATGAGATGGATGGTGGTGATTGAGTCTAGTAATTAAGGTAATATATAACATATTTTGGAAAAAATATAATAAAATCCTCTCTCCTCCCTTAATTATCTCCAACCACCTAACTTACTTGATTATGTTTCATCACATTCAATTTTTTCATTCAAACTCACCCGCCTAACTAAAACTCTTCATCTTCATCATCCCAAACTCAATCTCTCGACTTCTAATTTCTTTCAAAACACACACCCGCTCATTCTTTCATCTTCAACTCAAGCAAGGCTACACACCCGTGTTACATTGACGTATTATAAGTGTTACTTTAATGAACAAATGATGTTACTCCAAGTAATTAATGGTGTTATTCTTTGTCTCATGGTTAAACAATGTTATTATCATTAATTACTCTGACGCATTATATATCATTCTTTAAAGAACGACAATCGTTAATTTGGTAATGAATGGTTCCAATCCAAGTTATCATCAATTACTTTGGTAATCATTTGTTTAAACGCTGCTGTCCTCAGTTACTTTAATGCATTATGTCTGTTACTCTAACTGACGAAAGGTGTTACTCCAATAGAACAAAGATGTTACTCTAACCAAATGCACATGTATTAAATAAAATATAGAGTTAATTGCTACGTAGCACAACGCTACTTGTAAAAAATGTGTACAAAATCAGTTATTCTTGTAAACAAAAAAATAAAAATATTTTTATCATGACCAAAAACACAAGTACTCTCAAAACACATGTTCCTCCTTATTTTCTTCAGTGTCTTCCTCAGTTTCCTCATTTTCGTCGTCGTCATCCACTTCATCCTTCTCATCCTCATCCGCCTTTATCAGTGTTGTCTTGTGCATTCACATCACTTCCAATATCACCTGCACAAAATTAAACAACGTGTTACTCCCATGCAGCCAATGTGTTACTTCAACTCTTACGTTGTGTTACTCTAACTGGTAAAGTACGTTACTCTAACATCATTATCAAAAACTGTTTCTCAACGTTCAGTGTGTTACTGTAATTGCAATTAAGTGTTACTGTAACGTTAATACATATGCGTTACGCCCATGCAGCCAATGTGTTACTTCAGCTCTTACATTGTGTTACTCTAACTGGTAAAGTACGTTACTCTAACATCATCATCAAAAACTGTTTCGTAACGTTCAGTGTGTTACTGTAATTGCAATGGAGTGTTACTGTAATGTAGAGCGTATGTTACTTCAACATCGTGACTGCGTTCATAGAAAACAAAACAATATTATCAATGGACCTCATTGAAAACCCAAATAACAAACATAAAACTATGGAATCAATATCAATTAACCATCACTATGAATCTATGATGAATGAAAAAACAATATCAACATAAACATTGATGTAAAAAGGGAAGCCAAATCGACATGAATATCAATTAACCATCAATATGAATCTATGATGAATGAGATGACAATGAAAACAATATTAACATGAAAATTGACATAAAAAACGAAGCCAAAGCGACGTGAAAGAAATTTAATTTTTGTTAGTCGATCGCCGAATTATAATTGAAGCAAAACGTGAAAGAAATATCAAAACTCACCATTGTTATACTCGATCAATTGTTTTTCAACAGTTGATGATGATGTCGCGCTCATTGAATCCATAGTAACGGGATTTTGAACCCAGATTTGATTGAATGAATGACGGAACGTGATGATGGAAGTTTTTTTTTTTAGGTTTTGATGAATTTTGCAAGGTGAATGACTGAATGATGAATGAACGTAATCATGGGATTATTGTTTCCTAAAATCATGGGAGCTATTTTAGGAACGTAATTTTTTTTTTTAATGCAAATAATTGGAAGCATCTCGTCCATCCATTCTCATCTCATCCAATGGATGGGATGAGGACTTAGGGACTCATATAGAGTAAAGGACTCATAAGAGTCTTACTCTCTCTCTCTATATATATATATATAGAAGTAGGATCTTTTACATTTCCTACATTTTCCTACAATTTACCTACTGATCCTGACCATCAAATACCTTTAAATCAAAGGCCAAGATTAAATGAGAACATCACGTTAATCCTTCCCCAAACTCTTTACTCCACCAATAGGAAGAAAACCTAATCCCTAACCTAATTCACAACATCACGTTAAACAAAAGAAACTCTTTACCCCATCAAAAGAAACCTCGACAATTCTGGCAAATTCGTTCCAAATACTTTACTCCATCAATTTGTGCGTTGATTTCCGGCAAAAGAAACCCTTTACTCCATCAATTAGGTATTTTCGTTTTAATTTTCATTCTGATTTCGTAGTGCAGAGTTTCGTTCTGATTCCTGATTTTGTCAATTTTCTAATCGTCAATTCGTTCTAATCGTCAATTTTCTAATTTCGTTCTGAATTTTGATTTTCTGATTTCGTTCTGATTCCTAATTTTGTCAAATTCGTCAATCTAATTGTCAATCTGATTGGGCAATTCGTTCTATATTAAACACTCATTCACAAAATTTTCATAAAATTGCAATTCGTTTGCTACAGATTTCATAAAATTGACGAGTTCGTTCACATAATTTTTGTACTGTATGATTTTTTTTTCAATTTATTTAGTATTGTTCAACTTAGTATTGTTCAATTTTTTTCAATTTATTTAGTACTGCGTTTATCAGTCTGCGTTATTCAATTTTTTTTCAATTTATTAGTCTACGTTATCAGTCTGCATATTTTTCAAATTTTTTGAACTTAGAATTTACTGCGTTTCAATATAAGGGTATGATGGTCTTCATGTTAATTCGTTGAGTTTTTAGGGTTAATTCGTTGAGTTTTTAGGGTTTACTGAACTTGTTATTTCAATACTTGAATATGAACAATGAAATACTTGAATATGAACATTGAAATAACTACATATTATTTCATAGCAAGAATTTCTTGTTTTGGTACATTATTATTACTATGAAATACCCAATTATTTTATTATGTTATTCCACTTATTCTATACTATTGTTGCAGTTATTCTATATTATTCTTGAATTTATTTCATTATATTAGTAACTATGTTTTATAATCAGAGTTATTTTAAAGTGTTTTTATAGTTATTCTATAGCACATATGTGATTATTGTACTTCAATATTTTTTTGTACTATAATTAACTCCCTCTTTGTTGTTTTCTTTCAGTGAAGTTTCATTTGCTGGATGCACCTTCAATGATATGCAAGATGTTTCATCCCAATACAATAACGCGCGTTATTCATTACAATAATTGAGTTTCTACATTGGCTTAATAATTACGTAAAATCATATAACATTATTTTAAAACAGATTATATTTGAGTGTCGGCCAAATATAACAGCATGAGTTATTCATTAAAATAACCGAGTTTCTACTTTAGAATAACCAAGTAAAATCATATAACATTATTATAAAGTTAATTATATTTGAATTTCATCTCAATACAATAACACGATTTATAATAACTGAGTTTCTACATTGGAATAACTACGTAACATCAGATAACATTATTCTATTGAGTTACATCTCAATACAATAACACAAGTTATTCAATACAATAACTGACTTTCTACATTGAAATCATTACGTATTTACATTGAAATAACCTGATAACATTATTCCCAGTAAACAATTGAGTTAACTATAAAATAACTACGTTTCTTCATTAAAATAATCTTGTTTGTACATCGAAATAACTATAAAATTCTGAGAAAAAAATGCTTTGGGATTTAGAGAGTTTTAATCTCAGCTCTTGATCATGTGAGATCTAATGGCCACAATTAAGAGGTAAATTGTAGCAAATTTGACAAATGTACCAGATCCATATATATAGAAGTGGGATCAGGTGAGTCCACTTATATATGTTGAGTCTCTGAGTCCCCATCTTAGCCCTTGATTCAAGGTTGGATTAATGGACAAGATTTGATCTCATAATTAAGGAAATAACTAGCAAATTTGGTAAATATTTCATTTTTCTCTCTCCTCCTTAATTATCTCAATGCAAATCTTTTCTCTCTCTTATCAATCTTTTTAAATGTTTTTTCTCTCACACAACAAGTTTTTTCAAAATTAAGTTTTTTTCATTTTCACTAAAAAATCATCATTTTCCTACTGTCATTGTACGTATGTTACTATGTTACTGCCATAATCCATAAACTATGTTACTTTAACTCATATAACGTGTTACTTTAATTCATGAACTGTATTACTTTAACTCGTAAAATCTGTTACGTTGTTTAATATATTCTCTTGCAAAAACTATTACTCTAACTCATACAATGTGTTACTCTAATTCATGAACTGAGTTACTTTAACTCATAAAATCTGTTACGTTGCATAGTCTCTTGCAAAAACTGTTACTCTAACTCATACAATGTGTTACTTTAATTCATGAACTGTGTTACTTTAACTCATAAAATCAGTTACGTTGCATAGTAGTCTCTTGCAAAAACAGGAGTTCCAATTAACAAAAAGAATAATGTTTGTTTTTATTAAGATACTCCAAAACAAAAAGTGGTACAAGATTCCAACTAAATCAACTTCATTACAATTCCAATGTTTCACATTTGTTACTCATAATGTCCTACTTATAATTATGCTTCTTCTTCATCTTTCTCGTTCTCTCCGTTTTCTTCTTTTTCATCATCATCTCAGAAGCTTTGATTTAATCTCACCACCGCACAATGGAGAAAACTCTCACCCACATCCCTACATCATTCATGTGAATTAAAGTAACAGATAACAAGAGTTAATAAAGTAACAGATGAAGTGCATTGAAGTAACATTGAATTAAATTAACTGAGTATGCTTATACACCAGGTATAAAGTAACAGAGGTCAGACATTAAAGTAACAGATAGTATGAATTAAAGTAAAAGATAATGTTCATTAAAATAACACCAGATATAAGTTAGTGTAAAAAATTCATATAATGATAAAAAATGATAGTATGACGCAGTATCTTACTCTTTGGTATTGTTTTCTATTTTGAAGTCATCACGTCCCATAATTATAGGAAGTAATATTTTTTTTCTTTTTTTTATATGGCGTTACTCTTTGATATTGTTTCCTATTTTGGTGGCAATCACGTCCGATTATTATAGGAAACAATATCTTCTTTTTTTTAATTATTTTTTTAATATGGCAGTTTCCTAAATTCTTAGGACACTACAATGCACTACAATAACAGATGAAAAACACTAAAGTAACAACTAGAGTGTATTAAAGTAACACGACATATAAAGTAACAGATGGTAGACATTAAAGTAACAGATGCTCTACACTAAAGTAACACTAAAGTAACAACTGGAGTGTATTAAAGTAACACGACATATAAAGTAACAGATGGTAGACATTAAAGTAACAGATGCTCTACACTAAAGTAACGCAGTATATGAACTACAATAACTCAATATAATGTAAACGTAAAAACTAATAATTGAGTAGCATCTTAATGACTTCCATGGCGATTCCAGTATAAATTACAAAACATATATACTCACCGTTTGTGTGTTTTACGATTTGCATATGAATCTATGATGAATAACACGACCATGAAAACAATATCAACATGAAAATTGACGCAAAACATGAACACAAATTGACGCAAATTAATCAAGATAATGAATAAAAATTGACGCAAAACATGAAAGCAATATCACCGTTTGTGTGTTTTACGATTTGCATATGAATCTATGATGAATAACACGACCATGAAAACAATATCAACATGAAAATTGACACAAAACATGAACACAAATTGACGCAAATTAATCAAGATAATGAATAAAAATTGACGCAAAACATGAAAGCAATATCGAAACTCACCATTGTTATACTCGATGAATTGTTTATCAACCGTTAATGAAGATGTCGCGATCATTGAATTCATAGTAACGGAATTTCGAACACATATTTGATTGAATGAATGAACGTGATGATCGATGAGAGCGTTTTTTTTAAGGTTTTGATGAACCTGTGAATGAACGTGAATGAATGAATGAATGAGGAATGATTGTGATCATGGAAGTTATTGTTTCCTAAAATCATGGGAGTTATTTTAGGATACTAAATCTTCCTCTTTTTTTTTTTAAATACAAAATATTAGGATGCATCTTGTCCATCCATCCTCATCCCATCCAACGGAATGAGATGAGGACTTAGGAACTCAACATATATAAGGGGACTCATTAGAACCCATCTCTCTCTCTCTCTCTCTCTCTATATATATATATATATATATATGTGTATATGTATATGTATATGTATATGTATATGTACAATTAAGATCTTTTACTCATGTCAATTTTGCTACAATTTACCCATGTATACTATCCATTAGATCTCACTAAATGGGATACTATTAAATGTTGAGATAATGTAAAACCTTTTTTTTGCAACTTTCACCTCTCCTTCTTTACGTTTATTTCTTCTTTTCATTCTAAATCTTCAATTTTTCAAAACCTCAATTTTGTTCTTCAATTTTCCATCAAAGTCAGTTTGTACTCAAGATTAAACTTTTAGGTTAAGTTAATTTCAATCTTTAACTATTTAATTTCTTCTTTTTCATATTATGTTTGTTGATTTTGATTTTTAATTTTATCGATTTCGATATAGTAATTCAGTTCGATTTTCATATACATCTTATTAATTTTGATATTGTTATTACGGTTTTTCTAACATGTGCCCACTGGGCACATGTTAACACATTAATGAAGATAAGTTTATCAAATATATTCTCTAAGTATGGTAATTATAGGTTAATCTTTCAACTTCTCATGATAATTTGATTGATAAACCTACCTTAATTAAGGTATTAACCTGTGCCCAGTGGGCACATGTTAGAAAATCCGTTGTTACTATTAGTGATTTAGAAATCATTCGATTTTTAGATTAATTTTTAGCGAGCTGGTACGTTATTCTACATGTTTTGATACATTATTTGAGTAATTTTTCCCATAAAATTTCTAAATTCTGGGTTTCTGATATATAGTAATTTTTTTCCTTCGATTTTACATATATCTTGCTAATTTTAATGTTGTTATTGTTAGAGATCTAGTTTAATTGCATCCGATTTTTTGAGTGATTTAGGGTTTGTGTTTTATTTTAGATGTTTTGATACATTATTTGAATAAAATCTATATTTTTGCTTACAAGATTGAAAGTCGCAATTATGAATATCGCAATACTTGAATATGAGCAATAAAATACTTGAATATGAACATTGAAATAATTACATATTATTTCAGAGTAGAAATAACTACGTAACCTCAATCATATATTATTTTTGAATATATAAATCAATTCAATTTTTCTGATTTTATTCAATATTTCGTGTATTGGTATTCGTCTAACTCCAAATAAGATAAATCCTTTTGGATTTTTTTTGATTTCGTGACAGCATGAAAGTCCATGAATTTTGTGACTGATGTTTTAATAAGATCAATTTCTGGATTTTTGATTATAAGATTAAAAATTGAAATTATGAACATTGCAATATTTGAATATGAACAATGAAATACTTGAATATGCACATTGAAATAACTCATATTATTTCATAGGATGAATTTCTGGTTTTGGTATATTATTAATTATTACTATGAAATACCCAATTATTTTATTATGTTATTCCAGTTATTCTATACTATTGTTGCGGTTATTCTATATTATTCTTGAAGTTATTTCATTATATTAGTTACTACGTATGTTTTATAACCAGGGTTATTTTATACAGGGGCGAATCTAGGATTCAAATTATGGGGTAGCGAAATTTTTTTAATTTTTTTTTCTCTTTGATAGAAAATTTTAAAATAAAAACTCAATTTTGTTTAACAAACGACTCATGATTGATGTGGTTACTGAAAATTAAATCTCATATTGTAGAACGTTAATTAAATAATTAGTATAATACCGACCATTTACTTTTATGTGAAGGATTTTAGTGCTCGTAGCTATTAAATCTAAATAACAAAATTACGTAATATATATGGTATTCCTAGTACAGAGTAAAATATATACGAAGTAGCATATAAATTAATTAAATCGACGTGTCTTCCTAAAAAAAAATTTTTTACATAGTGGGGTTCGAACACTTGACATTCAATACATTTACCCACCACTTTACCACTAGGCCAAAGCATCTCATTGTATTGTAACTAACCCCTACTTTGTTTTTGCCTTTCAGTGAAGTGTCTTTTTCTGGGTGCAACCTCAATGATATGCAAGATGTTTCTTCCTAATACAATAACACGAGTTATTTATTACAATAACTGAGTTTCTACTTTAGAATAACTATGTAAAATCAGATAACATTATTATAAAGTTAATTATATTTGAATTTCATCATAATACAATAACACGAGTTATAATAACTGAGTTTCTACATTGGAATAACTACGTAACATCAAATAACATTATTCTAAAATTTATTATATTTGAGTTTCATCTCAATACAATAACACAAGTTATTCAATACAATAACTAACTTGCTACATTGAAATCATTACATATCTACATTGAAATAACCTCATAACATTATTCTCAGTAAACAATTGAGTTAACTATAAAATAACTATGCTTCTTCATTGAAATAATCTTGTTAGTACATCAAAATAATTATAAAAATCTGAGAAAAATATGATTCGGGGATTTAGAGAGTTTTAATATCAGCTCTTGACCATATGAGATCTAATGGCCACAATTAAAAAGTAAATTGTACCAAATATTACAAACGTACCAAATCCTGCCTCTGTATATGTATATGTATGTATATATATATATGTGTGTGTGTGTGTGTGTGTGTAGAAATGGGATCAAGAGAGTTGGTAGTGGATTGTGAAGTTGGTGAGTTGCGTTGTTAGCCATTGATTTGGGTTGGATGGATGACCTAGATTAATAAAAAAAGAAAAAGGGAGAGGAGGTACGTAGAATAATGACTGCAGTAGAGCAACAGCTGACAGCAGGTGAAGCAGAGCACGCAACAACAGCGCAATCTCTCAATCTTTCATCATTTCCATCACCAAAATTCACTTTCTCACTATCAATTGCTCACCATTTCCATCACCAAAATTCACTTTCTCACTATCAATTGCCCACCATTTCCTCTCACTAAAATTTAAAATTCATCCCAAATCAAAATTCATCACTTTAGTTATACTATCATGCAAAATAACTAAACCCTGATTCGTAATTTGCTCTACATCTCCATGCTCCAATGGTGTTGTTCCTCGAAGATTCATGCGATGATTATATGCTCGAAAATCTGCAGTCGGAAATTTCCGTTCAACATGCAGGAGGTAAGATGAGTATATACATATATTTTTTGGTATCTTGCATTTGGTATTCCATTGTTTTTGTTTGGTTTGTTAATTTGAAGAATTACACTGTTATAATGTCATAGTCACACTCAATATGATGGACAGTCACACGTTGCTGAGTGCAGGTTTTGATGGTAGCCATTTCTTTGTTTGTTTGTTTGTTAATTTGAAGAGTCACACAGTTATAATGTGATAGTCACACTTAATATAACGGTCAGTCACATAATGATGAACACAGGTTTTGATACGTTGGTTATTATTTTAATACTTTTATTCCAAATATTTATTAAGCCAAGTTATTATTGTGTTGGTTCCCTGTAGTTGTAGTTGTATTACGTTGAAGTTGCTTTATTATTCCAAATATGTTTGTTGGTTTCTTTATCATTGTTATATTCCAAATATTACAATTTAACCGTTCCATCAAACGTTTGTAAATTTTTAGTTTTTTGTTGAGTATGGCATTTTGTTTTTTTTTAATTGTAGTTCTTATGCGTTATTCTTTAACAATCATGCTGTTATATGAGCAAAGTCACAGTCGTTGTTGAGAAAAGTCACATTTCATTAAGGTCAGAGATGAATGTGTGCATTGCAAGATTGATAGTGTGTAATATAGGGTTTCTTTTTATTGACAGTAGTTTATAATGTGTAATATAGGTTTTTTATTATAGTTTTTATTGTTCCAACCTCTGATAGTTCTTTTGTTTTTATTGTTCCAACCTATATGCCAGTTGAAGACACAGTGATTGTGCCTTAAGTAGGGCAGAAGTTCGCGAACATCGACGGAGCATTCTTGTTTTATCAATCTTGCATCTTCTTTTGGTTTCGAGGCGAAAAGGTACACGACAACTAGATCTTTTGATGGTTCGATTAAGAAGAAATTGTTGGCTTGTAATAAGGAGGGCAAAATAGCTAGCCAGAGCATGGTGAAGTTGTCGAGCACGGGAGAGAAGGAGGGGCAAGAGTCTGTGGGATCGTATGAACCCAAAATAAATACGAAGGCGACGAGGACGCAATGTGGAGCAAGAATTAGGCTCTGTACAATGATCGGGGGGTTTTATATTGAAGAGTTCATTGAGGAACACAACCACGATCTTGTGACGGTCAAGGACAGAGAGTTTCAAAAGTCATCGCGAAGTCTATCAAGATATCACAAGGATATGATCGTTTGCAACTCGATGGTGCGTAACGTCTGTGAACAGTGTTGTTAGTGCATGGTTGACTGCTAACTGTGCACGACTAATGCAGTTGAAATTTTGTGTGTGCAGCTGAAGATCGGGGTGACTCGGACATACAGGATGTGCAAGGAGATGTCGGGCGGATTTCAGAACATAGGAGCATCGTTGGTTGATTTCAAGAACTGGGGGAGGGACGTCAAGTGCTTCGTTCACGAGCAGGATGGTCAATTGTTCAAAGACCGGTTCAAGAATTTGAGGGACAGTTGGGAGGATTTTTACTATGACTACGATGTTGATGGAGACGGAAGCTTACGCAGGGTCATTTGGGGGGATGGTGCAGCTCGAAGGAACTACACAGCATTCGGGGATACAGTTTCGTTCGACCCAACGTACGGAACCAACGTGTATTCTATGGTGTTCACACCGTTCACTGGCGTGGACAACAACAAATGGTCTGTCACGTTCTGCGGGGCGTTGCTATTAAAGGAGGACTATGAGTCATTTATCTGGGTCCTCTCCCGGTTTCTGGAAGCCATGGGCGGGAAGGAACCGTGTTGTATCATTACAGACCAGGATCCCGGGATTTTAAAAGCCGTCCCAAAAATATTCAAAGCAGCGCACCAACGTTGCTGCACGTGGCACATCATGAACAAGGTTCCAACGAAGTACGGCAGATCAAGAGAGGAGGCCTCGGAATTCGTAAAAGCCCTCAATGCAATTATTTGGGATGATGACATCGAGGCGTCGGAGTTCGATGACAGGTGGGGGCGGATTATGATCGACCATGATGCTGTTGGGATCGAATGGTTCGAAAATATGTTTGACATCAGGAGCAAATGGGCCGCCGCGCATTGCAGGGAGTTGAGGATGTCCGAAATTATGAGGACAACACAGAGATCAGAGAGTGAGAACAGTTTATTCAAAAAGTTTGAAGAGAACAATGGTACGTTGGTCCTGTTCTGGATGCGTTTCGAAAGTGCGATGGACCAACAGAGGCACATGCAGAAGAGGCTAGACAACGATAACCGGAAGACATTCCCCAAAATTGGAACGACGAATCAGATGGAGACCCACGCAGCAAGGGTGTACACGCACGTGGCTTTTGCACACTTTCAGGAAGAGGTCAAGTTTTCGCTGTACACGTGCAGCGTTCGTGGGTATCAGGAGAAGGACGGGATCGAAGCGACAACAGTTCTGGACTCCATCCGGGACCGCAACTACATTGTTGAATACAATGCAGGTATTGGCATAGAAAGTCACTGTCCATGTTGTCTAGCCACACTCACATAGCCTGACTATATGAGCTAAATGGTGTGATTCTAAACTGTGGTGAGTGTGACTATACAACGTGGTGAGTGTGAATGCAGAACGTAATGAGTTTTATTCTACAATTCATTGAATGTGACTATACAAAATAAAGGGTGTGACTCTGAAATGCGGGACGTGTGATTGTACAACGTAATTCGTTTGATTCTGCAATGTAAGGACCGTGACTATGCAGCATAATGGATGTGACTATACCCTGTCAAGGTTGTGATTATACCTCTAGAAAGTCACATCCTGTACGTTGCGTAGCTATTGCCCGTATGGTTGAGAGTCGCACTCTTTTTGGGTTTTAATGCACTCGCAGGTACCTGTGAGGTCAGCTATACTTGCAGGAAGTTTTGTTGGTATGAAATTCTTTGCAGGCACGCCATTTGGATATATTCTTCCAAAGGACGGGAGACGATCCCAGAACGGTACGTGGCATATAATGGACAAAGGATACTCTACGTAATGTTAATGCGTGTCGCCTGTCAGAGAGTCGCCTAAGCGATGAGAAGGCTGTTACAGTCACGAGGCTGTTTTCGGAGTTCTACGAGACCGTCAGTCATGTCAGCAAAATGGGTAAGGAAGACGTTAGTAATTTAGCTGACATCATCCGCGACTTCAGGTCCGATGTGGCGCCATTTGCTGGCCTTTGCAGCAAGACACAAGAATTAGAGAAGATCCTCGGCTGTACGAGCGCAGTTGAAATAACGATATTGCCCCCGAAGAAAGCCAAGAACAAAGGCAGTGGGAAGCGGATGCTGTCTTCTAAGGCGAAGGCTACTGCAATTGCCGTGAGGCCTAAACCGCTGTGCAAGAACTGCAAGAGGATGGGGCACCATGACAAGAGGAACTGCCCCAACCCATTCGCTGAGGACCCACCTATTGCTGACTTGTCTGTCGATGTTGAGGAGGAGGAGGAGGACCCGGTAGGGATTGCCGAGGAGGATTGTTTGTGAATATCCTCTGTTATTTGGAAACATTTTTTTTGAAAACAAAGATCGTCGACGTCTGAAATGGTCAAGGTCCGTGATATTGTTTTCGTATATTGCGGACCTCAATCATTTCTAATATGGTGTAAGTCGTAGATCATGGGCCATTTTTTTTGAAACACAAAGTTTGTCGACGTTTGAAATGATTAAGGTTCGTGATATTGTTTACGTCTATTGCGGACCTTAATCATTTCTAATATGGCGTAGTCGTAAAACATGGTGGTCCGTAAAGTTGTTTTTTGTTGATTGACTGTAAAAATACATTGAAATAGCAGTCGCTCTTAATCTGAAATGCACCATCTTTGGCTACGAATACAGCTGTACAGGAACATTATGCTCTTAATATTTGGTTGACACGAAACAAGTGAGTGTGATTGTGCAACGTAATGAGTGTGACTTTACAGTAGGCAGGGTGTGAATCTACAACAAGAGGTGAAGTGTGGTTACACTAATTGTAGGAGTGTGATTGTACAAGATAATGACTATGATTCTACAATACACTGACTGTGATTCTACAAAATCAAGTGTAGAAACCTAAACGGGTTTTATGACATGATGACTGTGATTATACACCATTTTGAGTGTGGCTATAAAACTTGTTGAATGTGACTATACACTATGTGTCTGTACATTAGAAAAATAGTGATTGAAATAGAGAAATAGAGAAATAGCGATGAAAATATTTGTACATTAGAAAAAGTCCATCTCTTACACAACAGTTAACACTTGAAACATAAAAATATTCTACGACACAGTACTTGAAACATAAAAACATTCCACGACATAATGCGGAAAACATTTAAAACGGTCATTAAATCTTAAAACACTTTAAAACATCCATTGCATACCATTAAACGCTACATTTTAACCCATACATAATTAACCCTCGTAGTTTTGAAGTATCTTCTTCAAGTTGGCCAAATCACGCTGCAACTCTTTCCTAATGCGGAAACATCCAAGATACTTTTTCATCAAGAAATGGACGTAGTCGTCCAGTTCGGTCTTCTTTTCTGTATCACCAATGGATGCCACATAGGTCCTCGCGTCTATGGCAGTGGCGACTAGCTGCATGGCTGATAATTCATTGGATATAGTGGTATCCAACAAACCATCGTACTCCTTGATCAATTTTCTGATTTCTTCTATTTTGCTGGCCATTTTTTTTAGGGTTAAAGAGGTGAAGTTGGAAGTAGTTGGGGTAAAAATGGCGTTGGTATTTAAAGGGGGGAGGCAGTAAAAATTAATTGAGTTAGGTGGGGGTCCTATCCTCCTAAAGTAATTAGGGTTAGGAGAGTGGGGTGATCGTTTGGATTCTCAATGTGCATTGAGACTCACAAACATCCCCTCCCAGTCCCAGTGCATTGATGTGTACAGTTTATATTTCGTCGACATCGTTTTCAAACCATCATTTTTTTTGGGAAATAATATGATTTTACGGTGTGTATTGTTTTTTTGGTGCCTTTTGTAAATACGGTGAAATAATCGTTGACATCGTTTTTTTAGGTGAAACGATCGTTTAATTTTAAGGTGAAATAAACTGAAAGAAAATGGACGGATATATATGTAGGGTTAGTTAGTTAGTATAATTAATTAGTGAATTTGTGGTTGTCTGTCATGACTCTGCATGAGTTTGACTGTGACTATGAGTCAGAAGTTGCGTGACTGTATCACATCGCACATGCGACCCTGATATTGAGTTGTCATTCATCTGATACTCACAAGATACTCTAACATGAGATTTCTCTATATTCACAAAAAAGTGTTTTACTTCACTACACTTTCACGCCTTACGGTGCGCTGAGGTCTTTTATGCCACAAGTTCCGTAGCTGACGTTTTTCGTCGAGTTGTTTCCATATGTTTGACGCGTCTGCTATGAAAGTGCAAATTTTCTGCAACACGTCCCCACAAGCTTCATTCATGTCAGCAAGGACGAGAGTCGCTGCAACCTCGAACGACAAGCAACGCCTCCCGACCTTAGTCCCAATATCAGGGTGGGTGAATGGCGCACCGTCGTACAGGCACATGTGCATCAAGCAGAAAATGCCGGGCTCCGTATCATTCTTCCAGGCGCTCTGCCATTCCGATTTTACCTGTCGATGCGTAAACTTCGGCAGGAGACTGCTCTTAATCAGCCTCTTGTCGTCCATGTAGTCGGTCAATGCTTGCGACTGTTGCAGTATTAGGTAATAGAAAACGTCAGCACTTATGGAAGCAGTAGAATAGTCGACGCAGTGAAATAAAGCATATGCGTGCAACTTACTATTTTGCTTGACACCCGGAACATATATGACCCTGGGGCGTGTGCCTGGTGATCGAGGATATCAACTGTTCTTTCCCTAAAGTTGATGCACACGCACGCGTACTGTCCCATAGTATGCACCGGGAAAAACATCAGTTCGGCGTTCAAGTCGAATGTCTCGGCGCAGTCTTGTATAAATTTGTCCCACGCTTCGTACACAACGTCAGTGTCTTTGTCCGTAGGGGTACTTGAGTCGGGTTGTTCCAGTATACGGGTCAATGAGTCCTAACGGATGGTGAATATTAGTTGCCATTAGTGACAGAGAGCGAGACTGGACTATATCATGTGCGTCGCTGCACACCGCAAAGTGTGTGATTGTACAGACTAAGCTGCGTGACTTTGCAGCGTACAGACTGTGACTGTACATGACAGTGTGATTGTAAATTCTAGGATGCCTGACTGCGCAAATTATATCATGTGATTGTACACCTCAACATGAGTGACTCTGCAAAGTGAACTGTGATTATTTGTTACTATATCATTTTCAGTTAATGTGAACGGGGGTCATTTGTACTATTTAACGCCTGACTATGCAACTTATAGCATGTGATTGTACACATCAACATGTATGACTGTGCTAAGTGAACTTTGTGATTATTTCTTACCATTACACAGACTTTACATCTTTTCAGTTAATGTGAATGAGGATCATTTGTACTATTTAATGTAATAGGTAGGGGGTTGTGGGGGCATACCATGTGTTGAATTCCGAACCACGCCATCGTTGGGTCAGTGGGGGAGGATAACTCACGCCGGTTGTCGTCTGATTCCAACAAGTTCATGAGGTGCGACCAACACTCCAGCACAACGGCGCTCATGCTACCTCCGGACAAGAGCGTTTGAATGTCACGCTTATCCAGCTGCGCATGAGTGCTGCAGGAACCCAAACGTTCACTGCAGATTTACACCGGTTAGTATGTGTAATATGTAACACGTATCAGTAATCAAAGACGGTTACTTATTCGTCGTACTTACCTTTCGTTGTACCCATTATCGTCAAGGAAGCAGTAGTCGGCGACGTGCTTTCACAGGATGAGCATCTTACTCGTCAGCGGTTGGTTCAGGCGAAACAAGGTTGACATGACAATTGCGTCCGGGTCAGGCTCCCCTTGGTTCAAAGACAACCCAACCCATCTCCATAGCCCCTTATTCGAGACTTAATTGCTGACTGCCTTTCTTCTGGGACTGATCGGGGGATGGGTTCAGGTGTTTTCGGTGATTTGCTCTGACGCTTCTTGGTGGTTGCCTTCATAGGAGTGGTTTCAAACGTACGGGCAGATTCCAACGATTCCCTTGTACGTTCCGAATGCTGCAACTTTCTTCAAAACAGTGTCCCTCACCTCGTTCACGTCGCTCAGTATAAGGGTCGCCGTGATTTCCGCCCTGCACATATTCATGGCCGCCATTGTCCCCAAGGAGCAGTTGAACGGGGACCCGATGTACAGCATCATGTGCATCATCAGGAACACTCCACAGTCATTGGCGGAGTACCCCACCCCTGCCATGATAAGGGAACGTTTACCAATTTAAACGCACGGACCTTCTCACCTTTCTCCACCCCTCGTTGTACCATGAACTCCCCCATTTTATCAGCCTGCAAAACATGTAACAACCCGGTTCTTCCAATGACATTAACTAACAAGGCGGAAAATAGTTAAGTCCTAAAAAGTGGCAAAAATTTAAAACCGTCGACTTAAGTGAGTCTTTTACCGAAAAACGAACCGTTTGTGAAAATACAACAACTGAAAACTGAATTAAAAATTTCTAAATACAATAGTCTGACAAAATTTGTGTTACTAGATTTATAGTCTGACACTCTGCTAAGCTGTATCTCTTGCACTCAAGCATGCCCCCATGTCCAGTCCCGAGGATTCGTCAACCTGAATGCATATTTAAATATACATGTCCCACTTAGTGGGAGTAACCTAACCGTCCTTTTAACACGGCCCCGAATAATTAATGTAGTATAACGTTTAGGTTATCTAACTAACAGATAAGCAGGCATGTCACATTACAAATCGACATGTATACAATGTGAGATACACATGAAGTGATTTCAGTTAACATGCGAATCAACTTACATATATAAGACACGTAGGTTATATAGAATAACGTAATACATATATCATATGAGGATCATGTGAATAGAATACAGTAAAGCATGGATCATGGATTCGTAGATGTGTCAGGTGAAAATAGAGTAAGACATACATAATACAAATCATATGAAACATAATATCAATCATAATCAATGTTCAGGCAAGACATATAACAAAACATCACTTCCCATTATCAAGCATTTCAATCACATCATTAGTCATAAGAGTATAGAACAGTAATGAAGCATAATGTGATTTAGAAAACTGTAGTCATTTACTTTTAAAAACAATGGTTTCCTTTCACATAATGCACGGGACGTGACTACTAATGTCTCATGCACACTTAAGGCTTGCATCTCACCATAAGTGCGGATGGGAACATCAATCCCGCCAATCATATCGATACTAGGAGGTTTACATCTCACCCCTAGAGCTCAATAGGATCGAACACCTAAATTGACTCGGTTTAGTTGACTGACATACGGAGAAGAAGGACTGCAAGTGCATGGACTCAGAGGCCCCGCTAAACCGAACATGTCCCATACACTGCTAAGGCAAAGGTCAGAAGGTATTCCGCCCCCAAAGATATCTGATATAGAGAGTGAGAGCTAATCAGTGCCCTTGTCTATGTATGCGCACACACCCAATCCATACTCTTGGTCTCGGGAAAGAGAACCTTTACACAACCGAGCACCTCAATGGCAACTGGACGACTACTACTCTACCGACAAACTCATAAAGAGCTGGCTGCCCATTTACTTCTTAGCATTTTCTCGCACCGGCAGGATGCATCATGGCCTCCCATGAGCAGTGACTCCGAGTGTCGTAGTCTACTTTCGAAGCTATCTTCTATCGCATCGCCTTCTAAACTTTACCAAGATAGCGCCCAACACGAAACATAGGCTAAATTTGGGTGTCTTATAAAGACAGAGTCTCTGGAATATCGAGCTCAGCGGTCATCGTGGGGGCACATGTCTGATAACCAGAGGGATGAAACAATACCGGGTTCCATAAGGATGACCGGTCTGTGGCGTGTATTGACTCGGAACAAGTCATTACAACATGGAATGGTGAAGACGACTCAGAGGGTACTGCTATGGCACATGTTCATTTTCACCATGATTGGTGTCGATAACATCGTTCGTGAAAACGTGTCTGATCACCGGCTTAGGTAACACACCGACTAGAAGTACGGTTGTTCCTATGGAATTTAAGTATGTCGATTTTAAGATTAACAAAAATATCAATCGTCGTAAAATTTATCTTAACTGATAGTTTTAGTATACTGATGTAAGAGAATTGGAACATTTTATTTGAGATATATTATTTGAAGCGTTCATTAGTTGAGATTTCATTAAAGATTCAATTATTTCGAAGTACATTATTTAAGATGGGTTTCTTTATCTTGACTTGGTCTATGTTGACTTAAAAAGACAAAGTTTGACCAAGATGAACTAGTCAACCCTTAGTTTTGACTTAGTCATTAATTAGTCCTTAAGTGCTTATTATAAAGTTTAAGTGTTGTTTTGCACATTTAAGCATTGTTTAACTTAGTACTTTTGGGTTTTTCGTCTTTTAGTACTCTATACTTTTTGGGCACAAGTATTTAGTACATTTATTGTTCAAGTGTACGTATTTAGTATTTTTATACGGTTTCGTATTTGTACAAGTATACTTATCTTTTAAAACCTATTTATACTTATTAAAATATTTCAAAAATGAAATAAATTTATAATAATCATAAAAATCATATTTAACCTTATTATGTATCATATTTCTCGAAACTTAGAGTTTTACAAAAATAACTTTAAGTAATAACGAAATCGATAATATTATTAAGGATACTAAATGAGTCATTTTTCAAACGTTATTTTTAACCTTCGAAAACATTTTTCAACGAAATCATTTTCAACTTTGACGAGTTAGGTTTTCAGATATAAGGTCATTTTGCAAAAATAATAAGGTTTATTATTTTTAACAAATTTAAAACGAAAACCGTACGGTTTTCAATACTTTCTTTTAAATCGTTTAAAATACTTAAACATCAGAAAAGTGAACCAAATTTTTATTGTGGATACCTATACTTGTACTTAACTTATTCCCAGAAATTTAGATGAAAATACTTTATAAATTTCTTACATAAAATCTTCTTTCAAGATCTGACCCATTTAAGTACAAATTTTATAAATGAAAATATATATGATGAATTTATATGAAATTTGACGTACACATAATAGACATCAGCAGGAATATAACATAACTTTTCCAAGTCCAAAAGAAACGTTTAGCATCACAAAACATATTATTTTCTCAGACAGTACATAAAATTATACAGTACCAGTTTACGAAATAAATCATTATTAAATATATATTTTCTTAACAAATTACTTTTCATATTTTTATCATATTCTAGATATTCAGATCTACAACTTTCATGAAGGAATCTAAAGCTAATTCGAAATATATTATACACAGAAAAATCGTGAACATACATCATACATCACAGAATCCATTTTACAGCATGTATTGTTAAGTGATAATCAACAAATAGTTAACTTTAAACTTGGTGATCTAATGATTTAGTCCTAAACATGATGTTATATGTTGTTTAGTGTCTAAACACTATACTACGAGATTTGAGGGCGAAGAAAAGTTAGGTTACCTATTAGCAATTCTCCGGATCAACTATGAAATCAAATATACTAAGATCGAAGCCCCCTTCCTCTTGCTCCTCTTCATGAATAAGTTAGAAGAACACACAAACAAAGTAAGTTAGTAAATATAATAGGAATAAGACTTAAAAATAAAGAGTATAAGGTAAGGAAAAGAAAGAGTATGTGCTCTTGAGATATGGTGGTGTAAACACCTTAGAACTTAAAAGAACTTGTATGATTTTCTTTGGTTTTTAGATGGATCTTTGAAGGAGTGTTTAAGTGAGTGAATGGATGAGTAAATGAAGAGAAAATTGCTGGTTATAAGACCATCCGCAATGGTATTTCATCTTCTTCTTTTCATCTTACCTTCTCTCCTCATTTCAATCATCCACCTCATTTTTCCACTCACCATCTTCTTATTTTTCATCTTACAAAAAAACACCACATTCATTTCATCTTCTACTTTCATTCTCTCTCCTATTTTATTATACCCCACACATTTACACATCAAATTTATCTCAACCCAATCATTTACACATTTACTCTTATTTTTGTTTACGGTTTTTATAATATTATTGTTTCTAAAATTTTTTTGATGAATTGTTATTATTATTATAACTCATAATTATAAATAATATATAAATATATAAATATAAATGTGAGAATGAGTAGGGAAAAGTGGTGTGAAATGAGGTAAATATTGGAGTATATTTATAGAGGTGGCAATCGGGTCACCTGGGTCGGGTTGTATCATATTGTGTTTGTGCTGTAAGTATCGGGCGATTTGGGTCGGGTTCGGGTTAATGATAACTTTTTAATAAAAAAAGTTAAAGAATAATTACACGTTCGGAAATATAGTCGTCGAGAAGGAGCAAATTGGACGTTGGAACCGAAATAAATTAAGAAAACAAAAAATAATTAAAACGACATCACTATGTCATTGTCCTTTCTCAGCAAATGAAAACAAAAGGCAATTAAAATGTCTGACACACCTCCCCTCTCTCTTCCATTTCAACTTTTCAACATCTTGAAATCCCTTCAACATTTCAACTTCATCTTCCATTATTTCAACAAATAAACCCACATTTTCATCTTCCTTTTCATCCTTCTATCTACAATTATAATTTCATCTTCATTTATTTCATCCATTGTGGATGGTCTAAGCACACAAGTCGTGCATTAGATGGGAGAGCAAATGGTGGACAAGAACTTGACAATTACCAAAAGTAGCTAAGCATACTTTAAGAGGTATATACCCTATTTGGTGTTTTTGATTAGAAAATCATATTTTGAGGCTTGGACGTCAAAGTGACGGTATGGCATGCCTTAGGGTGATTTTTTTGAGTTTATTTGGTCACACCATGGTTAGGAAAGAAGTACGGAAATCGAATGTCGAGAAACGATTCATCGGGTGACGATTTTCGTAGTAAAGGAGTTGTCCAGTACAATATTTTTATGATGAACTTATAAATAGTAATTTTGAATATTACCATTGTGTAGATCTTGGAAAATTAATAAAGTTAGGCTTTTGAAACGCCTCAATCGGAGTCCGTATGAGAAAATAGGAACCGTTTTACGAAATTGCGCAGAATTGCGATAACGATAGAAATTTCAGTTTTGCAAACACTAATGTGAAATAGAAAGGTTCCAAAGGCACAAGAATTGAATATTACTATATAAACTAGTTTGTCGAGACTCGATTTATTAATATTAATCGTTATTATAAATAACTAAAATGGTCAAAAGCACGGGGTGTTACAAAACAAGTTCAAACAGGATCAGTTGTTGAACGGATTCGTAGTCACAAAATTGATTTAATATTAAATTAAAAGGGCCTAACTGCTGTCCGAGCAATGCCGTCGTAAGGCAACTTTGTAAAATCTTTATCGTACAACCTGTTGTCGAGGTACTTTATTTGCTCAGAATTGAAGTTGATGCAGGCACAATTGTAGTGGCCCTCGTCACCCGTTAAGATCGGGACGAACACCTGCAAAACAATGCGTCAGGATTATGGGCTGATAACAACTACGAATAAACGGTATGTGCAGGATAATACCATGTCCGAGTCCAAAGCAAAGTCGGAGAAACTATTTTTTATCCTCTCGTTCCACACGTAAAATATTTCTTCGTCATGATTTTTGCCCTGCCTCCTTTCTTCCACAATTCCAACACTGGGACCTGCTCACAGGCATTGATGGTAATACATGTAGTTAGTGTGTGTTTGACATTCGTGACTACATATGTTTTTGCGCGTGACTGTACAACTGCAATTGTGTGACTATACAGCTTGTAGTGTGCGAATATACAACTTGAAGTGTGTGACTGTACATCATAAAGTGTGTGACTATACAGTTTATAGCGTGTGACTACGAAGCTTATAGGGTGTGACTATACCGGTAATTGTGTGTGACTATATAGGTAATAGTGTGTGACTATACAGCTAATAGTGTGTGACTATATAGCTAATCTGGGGGGGTGAATGTACCGTATGTCCAAGAGAGAAGTAACATCTACTGGTTACTCTTGGTGCTTTTTTTTTCATACACCAGCTGGTTCAGCAGCCTACACCAGCAGTCAATGACGTTATTCAGCACCTGCAGGCCAGGCTCGAGCGACAGCTTGTCGCCCCTCGCTATACAGTCATAATCTGTGAACTCGACTAGCATTTTGCTGTAGACCAAACAAAGTCCCGATTAGCACATGCATTTTAAAAACGACACGAGCAGCACAATAAATACGTACCCTGATGGACGTGGCGTTGTCCGGTCGAAAACGTAGTCGATTACATCTTTACGTACGCTGAGGATATCCCAGAAGATGACGATATTGGAGCTCATGAATCCAGAGATTACAAGCTGCCCCCTCAATATTCTCCCACAGTCCAACGTGCAACCCAAATTGTCTGGAATCGTATCCATGCACTCAAATGCTACGTCGGAGTGGATGATGTAGCGCCTTGGGGTGCGTCTCGGTCCCTGAACCCTCGCCTGTCTGCTGATTATCGTTCGTGATGATTTCTGCCGTCGCAGGCGTGGTGGCAACAGTATCCGCTACAGCCCAACCTGCTTTGTGCAGTTCCCTCTCAAGACTAGAACTAAATGTCGCATTGGGCGGAGCCGGTTCTACATTGCGTATTCCCTGGTCTGTGAAGACAGATTCCGTGGTTGGATCGGCCACGGCCAACCGTGCGTCAGTGGTCTCTCACTCTGCTCGCCGTAGAGCCACCACTACTGTCGGACTCATACCAACCGACCCCTGCACATTGAAGTCTTGGTTGAGTTCTTCAGCGGCATCAGTCTCGGGATTTTCTCCCTCACAGAAACCTGGTGACAGGATGCCACCTTCAAAAGTGTCTTCATCATCGTAACAGTCTGTTCCCTTACAACTTTCAAAAGCTTCCTCAATTTCTTCATCCACGTATCCAGCATCACGTAAGTCTTGCACAATTTTGCGTACCAGACCGTGGGCTTCAGCGTCGCGCTGGTCCTCGCCCTCAACGACGGGGGTGTTCTGGGTAGTCTGTTTCAACTGGCTGGCCAACGAAACGACTTCATCGATATACTGAAGGACAGCTGGATCTTCCCAAAATTGTTGAGAGGACGGGTCTTGACTTGGAACTGCCTGGTTCCTCGTCGCTATTTCTCTTACCTTGGAGGCACCCTGCTCACAGAAACCGCAAAAGGCTAGCGCACACCTTCGAAAATTCATGAAAAACTCCCGGTCGGCCTATAATTCAGTTGAAGTCAAATCATTAGTGTAAAGCTTAGTGGTGTTGAGGCTGGCAGTGTGTGTGACTATACATCAGAATGAGTGTGATCCTACAACATAATGACCGTGACTACTGAATTTCAACTGTATTATAAACACAGTTTTATGAATCGTATATGCTTTTATAAACGTAGGTAGGGCTGTCAGATTAAATCGTTTCACGAACAATTAATTGATGATCTGATTTAAAGAGTGGCTGCGAGATCACTTACGTCAACGGCGGTGTCTTCCGATTGATCGTCTCTCTCCATCCCTGTCGTTATTCTTTTGGGACTAGAGTGCTTGTTGTTAGAGGGCATCGTTATAGCGGGGGTGCCCTCGCTGCCTGTTTCCCCACATGTACGTGGGTACGACACCTTCGAACGCAGCTGATTTCCCAGTGACCCTGTCTCCAGTTCCCCAGCAAGACGATCGCCTATTCTCTGTGCATCCCAATGTCCGATAAATGGTATGTCGCATCTGCAAGTCTTGCTAAGGAAATCATAGCGCGGGAAATACGCAATCATCAGAACGGGGATGCACCCCCGAAGGTAGTTGATGACTTCTTTGGAGCCACGTGTCTCCTTACCCGCCCGCATCAGATTCTGAAGGACAAAGCTACACCAGTCCTGTTCCTGAATCAATTCCACGTCGTCCACTGCGGCCAGCAGGCTTAGGTCGAGTGAGTTGTTCGTAGTAGGCGCGAGGAATGATGACAACGCGAACAACACGAACCTACGGACAAAGTCGTTGTCAGCGGCCTTGGTTGCCATTAATTTTTCGTGCACCCTCCCTAATTTTATTGGCCCGCTGCTGTCCACCACATCGAAGTCCTTCCTCCAAGTACTCTTTAACCTGATTGCGTCAGGTGATTCTGTCCCTTTTTTGTTCTTTGTTGGGATTACTTTCACCGGATGAGGTCCAAAAGGTAGCTGGAGGCAATCGTGGACGTCGTACTTTGACATCATGAATGCCTCCCGGTGTGAGGCACGGAAAATATGAGACCCGTCAGAAAACGCACGGAGGAACATAAGCGCGTGCTCAATGGGGAACGATTCGATCCTCTGTTCCAATAGCCTGCCGAAGCCGACACCACGCACCCTCTCAATCTGATCATCCGACAATTGCGCAATTAGCTGGTGCAACCGTTTGGGCCTACAGTGAACATTCGGCTGACATCCAGCCTCTCTTTTTACTGCTAGCCGACCCTGTTGTCGGTCCTCTTTCCTCTTACCTCAAGACACGCGCACAACAGTGATGTCGGCCGTTGTATCAGACGTGACCCTCTTCTTTTTCTTTGGCCTGCTTTCCTCAACATTTTCTGTCCCCCCCACATCCACCTTGGCGACCGGTGTATCAAATGTGAGCCTCTTTTTTTTCTTTGGCCTACTTTCCTCAACAATGTCTGTCCCCCCCACATCCACCTCGGTGGCCGGTGTATCAAATGTGAGCATCTTCTTTTTCTTTCGTTTGCTTTCCTCAACAATTTCTGTCCCCCCCACATCCATCTCGGCATCCGGTTTATCAAATGTGACCCTCTTCTTTTTCTTTCGTCTACTTTCCTCAACAATTTATGTCCCCCCCACATCCACCTCGGCGGCCGGTATATCATCAATTACATGGTCGCGAACCGATGTCTCTGCCACGACCTTCTTCTTACCGGCCTTTGTGCGAACTTTTTTCTTCGCACCAGCCTTTCTGCTGCAATAACAACATGCGTAATGAGTGTGATTGTACAACTGAGTTTACAGCTTCAACTGTGTGAGTCTACAATAAAATGTCAGCGACTCTGCAACATAACGAGTGTGACTATACAGCTTCAAACGGGTGACTATATAACCAACACTGTATGACTATTCAACTTACAGCCTATGCAACTCTGTATGACTATACAATATAAATCGTGTGACTCTGAAACATAACGAGTGCGATTGTGTAGCTCCAAACGTGTGACTATACAATATTCTGTGACTTCACAACAAAATATACCGAGTGCGACTATGTAGCTTCAAACGGGTGACTATATAACCAACACTGTATGACTATTCAACTTACAGCCTATGCAACTCTGTATGACTATACAATATAAAGAGTGTGACTCTGAAACATAACGAGTGCGACTATGTAGCTTCAAACGGGTGACTGTATAACCAATTCTGTATGACTATTCAAATTTCAAATTTCAAACAGCCTATGCATCTCTGTATGACTATGTAACCTCAAATGTGTGACTCTGCAACATAACGAGTGCGACTATACAACATTCTGTTACTATACAATGTCACCAGTGTGACTTTACAACAAAACCCACATCAGTTATGTCCCACGCGTCATTAGAAAGATGATTGTGGAGATTTTAACATGAGAAAAATAATACTACTTTAACATAAACTTCAACAAGGAAGCACATAAATTGTATGACTATACAACTACAACAGTGTATGACTAAAAAAATTGTGCGGATGTACAGAACAACAACAAAAAACTGCCTAATCGATGTCACATGCATAATTAGAATGACGATTATGGGAACTTCAACATGAAAAAATAAGATGGCTGTTCAAAACTTCAACATAAACTTCAACAAAGAAATAAAAACTTCATCTTTGACTCTATAAATACAACCACTGTACAACTACAACAACTTCAACTCAAAATTAGGTTTATCGGGTTGGAAAAATGCTTTTTTACCACTTACTAGGGTTTATGCATGACTAGAGTTCATGCAAATGGAAGTCGAAAATCAAAAGGGATACAAAAGGGTTGAACCTTCAATGATGAAGTTTTTTTTTCAACATACAAAAGGGATACAAAATCGGAGGTCGATTGTGGAACCTTCAACATACCTTTGTATGATTATCGGAATTTTAGGCATGATCGGAGATGGAGAAGCTGCGGAGATGGAGATGAAGATGGTTTTTTTTAGAGAGAGGAAGAGAGCAATGGAGTTGGAGATGGCCGGTGAAATGAATTCAAAAGTGGGTGAATGGGGAAGTGTAAAGGGGCTTGGGCGGGAGTATAGAGAGAAGTGAAATTAATGGGAGTAGGGTGAGGAGGGAAGCTAATATTAGTGATGGTTGATGGCTGATTAGTGATGGTTGATGGCTGTCCCGCAGCATGTCATTCGAGTTTTTTTTAATTGAACCCCATCCATCCACCATCCATCTTAGGATTAATGGATGGAGGGGATTAAGACTAAGCAACTCTTAGAGAGTTACCAACTCTCTTGATCCCCTCTCTATGTGTGTGTGTGTGTGTGTGTGTGTATAAAAGTATGATCTTTTACACTTTCTCAAAATTTGTACAATTACCTTCTTTTCCTAGCCATTAGATTTTATTAGATCAATGACTAAGATTAAATGCTTAATCCTAGTAAAACCCTATTTTTTTCTCCACTCCCCCTCTTTACGTATCATTCAGTTTATTCCAAAGCTTCTATTTTTTTCTTCATAAATTCAATTTTACATTCTCAATTTCGTTCTTCAATTTGTCAATCAAATCAGTTTCCGTTCAAGAGTAAATTTTCAGGTTAATCCAATTTCAATCTCTAACTTTTTAATTTTGTTCCTTTTCATACTCTTTTTTGTTAATTTTGAATTTCGGTTTTATTGATTCTGTCGTAATGCAACTTCCTGTCGTAATTTTTGAGATCCTATAATTTTGATTTCAATCATAATTTATAATTTTGATTTCTATATCCTGTTATGGTAACGGTTTAGGGGTTTCTAAATTCGAATTTTGATTTCGCTCTGATTTCTTTTTATTGATTATCAGATGAACGTTTTAAGGGTTTTTGGGTAAAATCTAGGGTGAAATTTTTAGGTTATTGTATCAGATTAACGTTATTGATGATAATTGAGTAAATTCTAGGGTTTCTGGGTAATTTTGGGGGTTTAGGGTAATTCTCGGATAATTATAGAGATTAAACATCATAATTATGAATATTGCAATACTTGAATATGAAGAATGAAATACTTGAATATAAACATTGAAATAACTACATTTATTTCATAGTATAATTTTCTATTTTTGGTACATAATTATATTTATGAAATACCCAATTAATTTATTTGTTATGTTATTTCAGCTATCCTATGCTATTGTTGCGGTTATTCTATATTGTTTTTCCAGTTATTTCATTATATTAGTTAATATGTTTTATAGACAATTATTTTATAGTATTTTTGTTGTTATTCTATCGCACATACATGATTATTGTATTTCTACTTTTGTACTTTCAACTAACCCCCTCTTTTTTTGTTTCTTTTTTGTCTTTCAGTCAGGTTTTTTATTTATGCTGGGTACGCCTTCAATGATATGCGAGATGTTTCAATCTACATAGTATTCATTTAGTTATTTTAATGCTTAAATAAGGTTATTGTATTTCAATTTGCATAATTGTCGCAATTGAACATACTGTAATTGTTATTTATATCCAGTTATTGTAAGGTGTTTACCCAGTTATTCGAATCCATAAATATAGTTATTGTAAGATATTTATTTAGTTATTTTAATTGGTGTTTATCTAGTTATTGTAAGATGTTTATCCAGTTATTTCATAATATTAATTTAGTTATTTTATACTATGTAGTATTCATTTAGTTATTTTTTCAAATGTGCAATTTTTAATTATTAATGATCACAGTTATTATAGAAGAAATAATGAATAAATATATTGCAGAAATATATTGATTATAAAGAAATTGAATATAAAAACATTAAACTACAGAAATTAAAGAACGAAGAAATTGAACGAAAAACGGAGATAATTAAATTGAACAAAGAACAATGAATTTTGTTATTTTTACTTTGATGTAAGTCGAACGTAATTTTTTTTAATTGATTTTGTGAAGAAGTTAGCAATTTTTTGTCAAAAGAATCCTGGGATGTGTAACTGTTAAGGAATATGAGATTTTTTAATGTAAAATATCCACATCTTAGCCATTGATCCCATGAAATCTAATGGCTAACATTAAAAGGTAAATTGTACCAAATTTGATAAATGCACCAGATTCTGCCTCTCTATATATAAAATACATGTGTATATATATGTAGAGAGAGAGAATATTAGATCACAACTAACCCTCCACCCTTTTAATCAAGTTGATTCTCTCCTCTTACCTAAAACAATAGAACATACAACAAAATAACTGTTATATACACTAAAAAAACTCATTATATATACACTATTAAACTCACTTGTTCCGGTTAGGAAACAATTACACCTGAAGCGCGTTCGGATCTAGATTAGATTGAATTTTCTTGGATCTAGCTTGATCCCCGTGCCTCACTTCTCCTCTCCTCTAGTTGTCGGACTTTCCTGGCGGAGTGGATCTGTTACCTTCACAAGAAACGCACGGGGGCCTCGGAGGTGTCCGAGGAAACCCTCTTCGATGCCTAAGTCAGTCTGTGTATGCACTTGATGAACCTTATTCGTGAGGAATAAGGTGGCGTTTTTAGAGTGAGAGTTTAGTGAGAGAAAGTTAATTACCCCCTAATGAGAGAAAATAAGGAGGTATTTATAAGTTTCCACAAGAGAGAGAGAGAGAGAAAAAGAGCGAGGCCACGCGGAGGCGTGTCCCCCACACATGCTCTTTACCTTAGGCTGGATCGGGAGGGTCTGCTCTACCCCGCTTTGGCTCGGCGGGGTCACTCTGGAATCAGGGCAGCTGAGGGTCCCTTCATCCCCTAGAGGGGGTGAGAGAGGGCTTGGCTCGGCTGGCCGAGGGTCGAGCCTCAGAGCCTAGACTTGGTAAGGAATGGACGGAACTCTTCAGGAGAGTGCCCCAGAAGACCGATCAGTCGCATCTGACCGGCTACTCAGGCGGCGGGCTTTCTCATGGCTTGGACTTAACCGACGGGTGACCCGGAATTGACAGCTGATCCCATCAATTACCTCTCGGCAGTTGGGGGAGCATGGCTCGTGCCGACTGTTGACACTCTGAGCTAGGTGGGAAGCTGGCGCTTCACTTCTCCCGCATTAAATGCAAAGCGTGTTCCCCAGGAAGAATGTCTTGATTATTTGGGCATGGGAAGCGTCAGAATATCCTCTCACCATGATTTCACTCCTAAAAAATCCCTCGAGCCATGTGTCTGGATGACACTTGTCTCGTTCTACGGGGATGGTTGGGACATCATTAAATGCTCGGCCTCCTCCCTTCGTGACTATAAAGGGAGAAATACATTTGGCTCATCTCCACAAATCTTCGAGCATCCTTAGTACTTCATGTCTCTTCAAAACAATGGGCTGGATAGAGGACGCAATTTTTAAGAGGGGAGTTCTTATTAACACATTCAGGTATACAGGGCTTACCCCGAAGTTTAAGTATCCTAAGAGGGTGCGGATGATCATTAGCCGGTGTAAGATGATAGCTCGCCGGTCCCCCTTTGCCCCTGGGGCAAATGAGCTGCCGGCGGATATTCGCAGCCCTAGGAAGGCTTCTTTCTCCATGAAGCGTAAATCAGACTCCTGCACGCAGGTGTGAGGTTGTTCTTACCGGGGATGCCACCGGTGCTTTCTCTGGCTGAGGCCAGAGAACGCTAACCCAGACATTCCTAACTCAGGGTCCTTCCCTCCTACCCTAAAGAGGCTGAGAGGCGACCTCGGTTATCCCGTGGGTACCAAGCTGGCTAAGTTCGGGGAAGACTGGGATGCCAGCAGTCGCGACTCGGGCGACAGTGAGGGGGAAGGCTACTCGCCAGGTCGTTAGATGCTGGGGAGTAATGAGGAGGGGGCTGATGACCCCATGGACACTACAGGCGGTTAGGACTGGGGGTCTGATGACGAGGGCTGTAACAGCCCTAGGGATTACTCCTTCCCAGGCTCTGAGGAGAATTGAAGCCTCTTCTGACCCCTTACTTGGCCGAGCTGGGCTCTAGGCGTATTTTGTTTGTAACTTGTTTTGAAATTTTCGCTTAACTTGTAATTCTGACCTCCGGGTCTTTTTTATGATGAAGAAGTTATGACTTTTGTCTTTGTGGTGTTTTTTTTAATGGTTCTTTGAATGACGAAGTATGACTCTTCCTCTTCCCGCCTTTTTGTGTTTTCGAAGTCTAAGGATGTGATGGATGGGTTAGTTAAGTGTGTGACACGTGTGGGGGTTTTATGGTGGTGGTGGTGGGGGGGAGGGGGAGCCCTGACAGTACTGAATAATGGAGGGACTCTTCAGTTTTCTTCCACAATAAAAGACCCCTTCTTTCTTCATTCCCCCTTTTCACTCTCTCAATACCCAGAAACTCCATCTTCCTTAAATCTTCATCCTCTTCGTTGGTCGATTTTGCTGTAGATTGCTCAAGCGTCTGTTTCCGGCGACTTTGAAGATTTGAATAGGTTAGAATCCTAAACCCTAGCTCTTCGCTTTCCTTTTCCTTCTTGCCTGTTTCTATTTTCTGGGAAAAATGCCACAACATCGCCGCTGGGCATTGTTATTCCCTGGTCCATCCACCAGCGCCCCAGTGGGGGATGATGAGGGGGCTATTGTCCATCGCCCCTCCTCCTCCACTGGTCCTGGAGATACTGTGGCTCAAGCGTCGCCCACAAAGGAGAGTGGGGGCGCCAATTCTTCCCAGCCTACCCCTACTGACATTCCGGGTTCAGATACCGAGGCCTTAGAGGTTGACCCCCTTACGATTGTTGGTGTAACACCCGCAATTTTTCTAGCGTTTTTATCCTTTCCATTATGACTTCGTCATAACTCTGTCACATTTTGGCCTTTTGTTTCATCATTTTTCCAAGCTTATTTTCAATTTTGAGTTTAATGATATATATTTTTATTTTAGAAGATTTTAATTCTTTTAAATCTATTTATTTGATTTTCTTCGTAAACTATTTATTTTTCCGCGAGGAATTTTATTTCTCTACGAATTAACATTTTTAAGCTCGGATTTAAGTTATTCTTTTTCCTACAAATGTCTAAACATATTTTTATGATATTTTAAACTAGTAAATATTTTTATTTACGAAAATTTAGCCATTAATGATTTTATTACGAAGCTTCGCGAATAAATATTTTCTTACGCGAGGTTTACTCGAATTACTTCGAAATGCCTTTAACTATTTTACGATTCTTCTTTTTATCAACTTAAAAATTATTTGAGACCTTTTCCCCATGTTTTGGGCCGACAAAGCTCCTTATTACGATTTTACTACGTTTTATTAATACATTTCACTTTATCACGTTAAACCGTAAACATAAGATCATTTTCTTTTCATTGAATTGTTGCATTATTGCTCAAACTCTTCACACTCCCTCTTAACCTTTTTAGCTGGCCACTTTGATGTATACCACATAGTTTTTATCAACTTATTTATTTTCATTTATCCTTAAGAAACTTTCCAACTCTTTTACATTCATTTTTCATAAAAAAAAATCATTCTAACACCCTATATTTCTTCTCCTTTGGCCGTGTGGTTCCTCCTTCTTCCTTGGCTGATTCTTGCTTAATTCGAGTCCCAATCGTCTTATTTTTATCGTCGAATTAATTCTCTTTCCGATCTCTTCGTTAAGGTAATAATCGATGTTGTTTTCGATCTTTATTCACCTTGATTTTGTTAGTTTTTCTCATGATATTTTTCTTCCATGATTTTCGTGTATGGTAGGTTTTGTGGATGATTCATAGGCCGACGAGTATAGTTTCGACTCCGATTTGGACTAGAGGTAACGTCGATGTTACTCGGTATTTCATGATTTTAATTGTGTATTTGCATGTATATTTTTATATTTCATTTTTGATAATATATGTATGCCATATCATCTGGAAAATTTTTAAAAGTTGTAAATTTGCATGTTTCGGTGTTTTTATCGGTTTTACGAGATTAACTATTTAATTGTCGTATTAATTTGTAAAATCGTAATATTCGGCCTAAACTTGTAATATATGATTATATTTTGTAAAAATGAGGTTTTTGATGATTTTTAATAATTTAGTATTTTTCTGATATTTAAGTTATCGATTATTGAATTATTACCGTTTACGGACAAAACAATTAAAAGCCAATTTTTAGTTCTAGTACTTAAACATTTTATTTTAATCTGAAATATGACATGGATAAACTTTATGATGAAATAGAATTTTAGGAATTTTGTCATAATTTTTCGGAACTGTTAAGTGGGCGAATTAATTAATCACTTT
Organism: Agrostemma githago; assembly: GCA_958450325.1. Classification (NCBI taxonomy): domain Eukaryota; kingdom Viridiplantae; phylum Streptophyta; class Magnoliopsida; order Caryophyllales; family Caryophyllaceae; genus Agrostemma; species Agrostemma githago. Next base: position 16,325,457 of record OY288239.1, on the reverse strand, counting down.
AAATCATCATTTATCATTAAAACCGTGTTTGTCGTTTAAATTCTCGATTTCTGGTCTTTTGTCTGGAAAAAAAATATGATTCTGATGATTTCATAATAAAATGTAATTTTACGATTTTTAGTGCTTTAATAAAATGTTAGGAACGATAAGTTATATTAATGCAATCGTTAATGGTGAAAACGGGTTTTAAAGACGGTTTTAACGGGATTTATTAAATCTGGAATTTTTGAAAATCTGGAAAAATGGTAGATTCTGGAAAATCATGATTTTTATGTTTAATAATAATTTTTGGATATTAATACGTAAATCGTTTTGTAATTACTATTTTTATTAATCATTATTGTTGAGATTAGACGATTATCGAGAAAACCCTTTAAAAACCGAGTCTAAGTATTCTGGAAAATTTTCTTTTCTGAACAGAATGTCCATAAATATATTTTAGCTATTTAATTTAATTTTTTTTACTATTTATTAAAGTCTTTAATTAATAAGTATTGATTTTTGGACAAATTATGACTTATCATTAAAATGCTTCGTTTTACCTAAAAAAATTATTTTTCCAGCAATTTTGAAGGTATTTAATTTAAATCTGAAATTTTAAGAGTTAAATCATCCCTTAACATACTCTAAATATATTCAATGGTTTAATTAAATAAAAGACGTTAAAATATTTAAATTGACATTTACCGTAAAATCCTATTTATAATCGTATTGTCGAAACTAATAATAATTAGAGAATTTCAGTTTCATAAATTTTTAAAACACCCCGGTTAGTAGTATTAAAATGTTTAAGAAATTTTTAATCATTTTATAAACACTTGTAAGGTATTTTAATAATTTCATAAACCTAAATGCTCACTTTGATAATTAATATCGTTAAGGCCGAAAGTATTAGTTTTATAAATCTATATCATTTACGAAAAATGTTGTATTAGTACGAACTAATATTTTTGCTATTTTGATATGATGCTATTTTTAGTAAAACTTCTAAATATAGAAGTTTCTTAAAATAGAAAGTTTCCTCTTTTAGAATATAATGATTACTCCTTTTATCTCCATATCATAATGATTATATCTTTTGAATATCGATAATGGCTTGTTTTGGAGTTATGGAATAAGGACAAGTGTGGGTTTAAAGTAATATAGTCCGGGAAGTACGTTTTGCCATCAACTGTAAGGCTGGTGTGTCTTTATGGGGCACATTGGTTGTTGAACTGAGCATGGTTTGTGTTCAGAAGAGTGTATGTTTACCTTAAACTTAGATATCGCATCGTATAAGTCGCGTCGGGTTGAACCGGATATGGTTTGTATCCAGGAGGGGTGTGCACTACTTAAACCAGGACCTCGAGCACGCAGTCCTATTATAGTTGAGTTGCCTAGTTAGAGACTGGATTCTGTTATGAGTTAAGTCTACAGTTCTCGAAGCTAATTTCTAGTATTATACTAGTGAAAGTCTAGATTTTACACTAACCTTATCCATAACGCCATTTTGATTATTTTATTTATTATCGATATAAATTGGTTTGCAGGTTGGAAAATATTTTTATGTTTCTTCGGAAACTCATTTGATTATTTTGTTTTACGCTGAAAGCTTATTTTTTAATATGTTGTTTTACTGTTTTCCATTTTTACTATTTTTCTATAGTAGTAATTACAGTTTTAAAATCCTGTCATACGACTGGGAGAACGTTGACGTTGCTCCCCACTGATTGTGGCTGTTATGTTTTAACATGGCAGGTATACTTGTTTCCGGGTGTGGGCTAGCGGGCAATGTGGATCATGCTTATTTTCTTTTAATAATAATGTCTTGTGGAATGTTTAAACCCCCTTTGTGGATTGTTTAAATTTTGGCCATTTTATTTAAGGCCTATTGTTTGACTTTACCATTTAAATTTTACTAAGACATAATTACAACGTGTTTTAACCCCGATTCTACGATGTTTCCGCCACTCTATCGCATTAGATTTTCTAGGGGATTACAACTGGCCCCCTAAAGGCAAGGGTGCCTGGGTGCGTTTATCTCCTGGATAGGGAGAAATATAAGGTGCCCCTGCAGATGTACGCGGAACCAGGGCCACGGGAGGAACTCCTAATCAATAACGCTGCTGAGGCTATACCAAATCACAATGACTTCGGACTAGAGTATACGGTCATCACCCCCGGGGAGAAGGACACGGTATGCATTCCATCGAAGGATTGCATAGTTGTTTATCACAAGCTCCGGCTTCGGTGCCTGTTGCTAGGCCAACTTAGAGAAAGGAGGGCCCAGAGGAGGCTCACCCGTCAGCTGCCCAGTATGAGGGCTTCTCTCCCCAAGGGCGTTCCTCTGCTGTTGCAAGGCCTGCCCCCTCAGTCGAGGAGACTGGGGAGGTAGTTCCTCCCTTAACCAAGAAGAGGAAAGATAAGGAGTCAATGACTGCTGAGCAACCAATCGACCTGGAAACTGAGGTCAGCACCCCTCTACCCAAAGGCCATGCTCCTAAACTTCCCGAGACGCTGCTTGGTCAGGGACATGTTGAGTTCAACTATGCCGCAGAGAGTGTGGATGCCTCTGCCTTTCTTTCAGACTCCTCAACTGCCATACTGGATCAGGCTGCCAAGGTATTGGGGCATGCCTGGTCTCAAGCTCAACAATTTTTATACCATTGCTCCTTGGTTTTCCAAGCGTCTGCTGAGCTGGCAGCCCTCAACCATTTGAGTAATGAGGAGCTGACCATCACCTCTGAATCTTCTCTCTCTGACCGTATCACCGTGGTTGGGAGGGACGCCGCTCTTATGGACGACTTGAAGCTCAAGCTTTACGGGTGTGAGGGCGAGCTAAAGGATGCCCGACGTAAGTCGGCAAGCTGGAAAGAGCAGGGGGAGAAAGCTATGAAGGAAGTGTTGGATTTGGAGGTTGAGCTGGGGCAGGTGAAGAAGCAGGCGGCGGAGCTAGAAGAGCGCCTCAAGGATTTTTCTGACCGCTTATCCTGAGCGGAATCTGAACTGTCGGTGGCTCAGAACAAGTTGAAAACTCAGAAGGAGGAGTGGTTGAAGGTGAACGCAGACATTGTGAAGGAGGCGAATGAAAATATGGATCAGGCCTTTGCCGGATTTTGATGAGGATGCCTTCAACCCGTTGTACACTCCTAAGAATGAAGCCAGAGCCAACAAGTCTTCTCATGAGGACTTTGATGGGTCGCCAGACCCTGCTCAGGAAGCGCCCCCTGCATAAGATCTAGAGCATTTGTCCTCTGAGGACTCGTGTCCCCGTCCTTGAAGGACTAGGGCTTGGTTTCTCTTTCAGCGCCTTCTCTTCTTTGCCTATAATTTAACTTTTTTGCGTGCCGAGCCAGAGTGTGGCCGGCTGCCGGCTATCGATATTGATGTAACCTTTATTTTTCTTCCTCTTTGAACTTATTTGTCACTTGGTCTGTAAACTTTGGCCAAACTTCGTTTATTCTAACCTTGTTGATCCTATCTTATTGTCTGCTTTTTTATGCAAGCTTGAATGTTTATTATATGTTATTAAGTTTTGTTTTGACATCTGACCTGCCCTTGACTTCTGGTTGAAGTCAGTGGGGCTGCCTTCTACCTGCCTGGAGGTAGGTGGATGGACCTAGCATTTTTTATACAAGGCTGAATGTGTATCAGACTTTGTTAGTTCGGCGTTGTTGCCTGGCCTGTCCCTGACTTGTGGTTGGAGTTAGGGGGCCTGCCCCCTGCCTGCTTGGAGGTAGGCAGAGGGACTTAGGGTTTTTATACAAGGCTAAATGTGTATCAGTCCATGTTGGTCGGCATTGATGCCCGGTCTGTCCCTGACTTCTGGTTGGAGTTAGGGGGCCTGCCTCTTGCCTGCCTGAAGGTAGGCAGAGGGACTCAGGGTTTTTATACAAGGCTGAATGTGTATCAGTCCTTGTTGGTTCGACATTGATGCCCGGCCTGTCCCTGACTTCTGGTTGGAGTTAGGGGGCCTCTCCCCTGCCAGCTTGGAGGTAGGCAGAGGGACTTTGTGTTGGGGGGTATATTTTACCAGAGTTTTGCAACAGGGGGCTCTCCCCCTACTGCACCCTGCTCGTTTGTGTGTGAAGTGCAAGACTGAACAGACAACGAGTATGAGTAGGAGACAAATCTTTCATTCCTTGAGAAAACTTTTAACATTTTGGACGGAACCGCCGACATTGAATTTTGAGCGTTCTCCGCCAATTTTAGGGAATTGAAAAGATAGACTTTTAGCTTAAACATAGTACTTCTTCAAGGTGTCTATATTCTAATGCGCTACCAGCTCTTGGCCTTCAGCGTTGGCAAGCTTGTAGATTCCTGGGCCCATGACCTGGGTAACCTGATAGGGGCCTTCCCGGTTGGCACTCAACTTGCCATGCTCTCTTGCTTTTCCTACCGCTTGTGTTTTTCGCAAGACTAGGTCACCTGCTTAAAAACTCCTTGTATTTACCTTCCTGTTATAGATCCTTCTCATTCTCTGTTGAAAGGCCGCGATGTTGGAACTAGCCTCTTGCCTCACTTTGCTTACTAGGTCGAGGGCTTCAATCATCGCTACTTCATTACTAGCTCTATCAAATTGCTGAGCCTTGAGAGTCGGAATTCGCGGTTCAATGGGTAGCAGGGCCTCTGCTCCGTAGACCAACCCAAAGGGGGTCTGCCCTGTGGATTCTTTCCTGGTAGCTCTGATCGACCATAAGATACTCGGGAGCTCATCCACCCATCTGCCCTTAAGGTCGTCCACCATCTTCTTCAACCCATTCAGGATTTTCTTCTTTGCAGCCTCTGCTTGGTCGTTGGTCTGGGGATGGCATACAGCGGAGTAGGCGACTGTGACCCTATGACCTTCCAGCCAGGTCCTTAGAGGATCATTGTCAAACTGTCTACCGTGGTCAAATACAAGTACTTTCGGCCGGCCATATTGTGTAATGATGTTTCGCCAGATAACTTTCCTCACTGTTGGTTCTGTGATGTTTGGTACTGCCTCTGCCTCCACCCACTTAGTGAAGTAGTCGATTGCCACTATAAGGAATTTTCTGCCCCCAGTTGCAACAGTAAAGGGACCTATGATATCCATTCCCCATTGAGCGAAAGGGATGGGGGCAAGATGGTCGGAGGTTTTGTGTTGGGGCGTATATCACTGGAGTGAAGAGTTGACATTTTCTGCATTTTGAGGTTAAGTCCCTTGCATCTGCCTGCATGGTGGGCCAGTAGTATCCTGCCCTTAATGCTTTGTGAGCAAGGGTCCTTCCTCCAATATGATGCCCACAGATCCCCGAGTGGATGTCATCCAGAACCTCGGTGGCCTACTCTGCCCCCAGGTACTTGAGTAGAGATGATGAAAATGACTTTCGGTACAGTTCTCCCTCAATGAGTATGTACCAAGCAGCTCCTGATGGCATTCTCTTTTGCTGTGCAGGGTCCTCTGGTAAGGTTCCATCCCTTTTGAATCTGATGATCGGTGTCATCCATCTCTCAGGCCCTGATTCCTCTATCATGCCGACCTGCTGGTGGCATGCTGTAGATCTCTCCTGAATCACATCGATCCAGACCGACCTCCTGATGTCCTGTAGGCTAGAGCTTGCTAGCTTGGATATGGCATCGACTCGGTTTTTCTGTGATCTGGGAACCTGCTTAACTTCATAGGATTTTAGTTTTCACAACTCTTGCTTGACCTTCTCCAGGTATGAGACCATGGTCTGGTCCCTAGCTTCATACTCCTCATTAATCTGATTGGCAATGAGCTAGGAATCGGTGACCAGGATGATTCTCTCCGCTCCTGCTGCCACAGCTAGGCGGATGCCTGCTAGGACGACCTCATACTCAGCCTCATTATTGGATGCTGGAATGGTGAATTTAAGGGCGTGCTCGAAGTCAACCCCTTCAGGGCTGGTTAGTACGACTCCTGCCCCCGCGCTGTTGGCCATGGACGAGCCATTTGTGTAAACTAGCCATTCTCTGGTCGGGGGGTCATCTTCCTCTGAGTGGGAGCATTTGGCTAGGAAGTCTGCCAGAGCCTGTGCCTTGATGATGGCCCTGGGTTTGTAGGATATTCCTAGTCCGCTCAGCTCTATAGCCCACTTTAGCAACCTTCCAGATTTCTCAAACGTTTCAAGAACTTTTTCTAAGGGCTGGTCGGTGAGAACGACGATCGGGTGTGCGTCAAAGTACGGTCTAAGTTTTCGTGCTGCAATGACCACCGTATACGCCGCTTTCTTGACCACCGGGTAGTTCTTCTTAGCTGCCCCCAGGGCATGGCTCACAAAGTAGCTAGATTGGCTGCTGAACCCGACCTCTTCCCTTAAGATAACCGCACTCACAGTCGAGTTGGTGACAGCTACGTACATGAAGAGTTTTACCCCTGTTACCGGCCTTTCTAGAGTCGGTAACTACTTTAGGTGCTCTTTCAGCTGCCCAAAAGCTTCTTTCTGCTCCTTTTCCCACTTGAATTGTTTATTTCCCATCAAGATTTTGAAGAAAGGTGTTGATTTATCAGCAGACCTGGCTATGAACCGTGCCAGGGCGGCCATTCGGCCAGTCAGCCATTGTATGTCTCTGATCGTTCTCAGTTCTGGTAGGTCCTGGATGGCCCTTACCTTATCTGGATTGGCATCGATGCCCCGGGCGGTGACCAGAAACCCAAGAAATTTGTCGGACCAATCCCCGAAGGTGCACTTCTTGGGGTTCAACTTCATCTGATAAGTTCGGAGGGAGGTGAAGGTTTTCTTCAGGTCTTCTAGGTTCTTCTCATCCCCCTTATCGTCAACATATGCCTCCAAGTTTCTGCCTTTTTGCTTTTCAAACACCAGATCCACCAGGCGTTGGTAGGTTGCCCCTGCATTCTTGAGGTCAATGGGCATCATCTTATACACATATGTCCCCGCGCTCCTGATGAACGCACATTTGACCCTGTCTGGCTGCCATAGGTATACCTGGTGGTATCCTGAGAAGGCATCGAGAAAGCTTAACATCGAATGCCCGGTGGTAGCGTCGACCAATTGGTCGATTCTCGACAGAGGATAACAATCTTTGAGGCATGCCTTGTTGAGGTTGGTGAAGTCTACGCACATCCTCCAGGCTCCCGATGCTTTCTTCACCATCACCACATTGGCTAGCCACTCTGGGTAGTCACAGCTTTCAATGAAGTCGGCTTTCAGGAGTTTCTCGATTTACTCCCTAATAGCCTGGTCCTTCTCACCTTACGTGTTCCTTTTCTTCTGTTTGACCGGCCTGGCGTTTGGGTTGACATTCAGCTCATGTACGATGTGGCTTGGGTTGACCCCCAGCATTTCATCAGCCGAGTAGGCGAAGACATTTTTGTTGTCCTGCAATACCTTGATAAGCTTTTCCCTGTATGGTCCCTCTAAGTCACCATCGCTATGAGGACCGGCCTTCCTGGTTCCAGCTCCACCAACATGCTCTCGCCCCCAGGTTCTGGGCGATCTGCTGGTTTTTCAACAGCCAGTTGGTCGGCCGTAATTTCTTCTTCCCTGGTGGGGGAGCTACATGCTTTCCGTTTTCCTTTCCGCTCGGCTTCGTAGGTCTGCAGGGCCACTTAGTAGCATTGTCGAGCGGACTCCGGATCGCCGTGTACTTTTCCCTCCATTCCGAAGTCGGTTACGTATGCAACTGTCAATGCTCGGATAGAGATAGCGGCTTCAACTTCATCGAGGGTAGCCCGGCCAATCAGAGCGTTGTACGCTGATTTAGCGTCGACCACCACAAAGCACTACAACAAATTGACACTTGCGCAACGAATTATGTCACAGGAATTTGTTATTTGTGGCTAAATTTTACCTAGCCACGAGAAAATTTTGATTCACTACTTGGGAAAAAGAATATGCCACGGGAACATTTTTCCCGTTGCAAAAATTCACTTGCGCCACGAATTTTATTTAAGTCGTGGCTAATAATCACTCTTGCCATGAAAGATGCCACACCCGTGGCAAAAATATATTTAGCCACGAATTTGTTCAGTGGCAAATATTATTTAGTCATGACATAATTAACTTCCGTAGCGAAATTATTTTTTAGCCACAGATTTAATAAACGCATGTGGCCAATGGTTCTCCAAACTTTATTCATAGTACTTTCAAGTTTAGTCGAGTGTCAAATATTGATCTTAAAAATTTCATTAAAATTCAAAGTTAAAGATAATACGAAAAAAAAACATTAAATTTGAAAATATTTTATTAATAAAAAAAATTGGTATTATTTTATTTAGTTTTAAGAAAAAATATTGATTTTTTGTAAAATTAAATACAAGAAAACTTTGGTTGTCTAATTTGTTGATTTTTTACTAATCATCATTTTTGAAGTAATTGATTTCTCTTAATTTGACAATATGTTTTATTAAACTTCTATAATCTTAAGTACGACTTTTGAAAGACAACATTTACATAGTGTAATATATGCAAGCTAAAATGCGGCGTACATAGCATATCAAGTAAAATAAGTATGTGATTGATCATCCATCATTGAGACGTCTAATATTATTTAAGTCTCTTTCATTTTTACCGCTTTGTAATCCCCTAGAAATTTTAACGCAATACAGTGGCGGAAACACTGTAGAGTGGGATTAAAACACACTGACAAACTATATCTTATTAAAAGAAATGGTAAGTCAATACAAAGGCCTCTTTTTACAAAAGGGCTAAAAGGAAAATCTCCAAACGGGTTTATACAATTCCATAAATTGTGAATGAAGAAAGAGTAGGATCCACGCTACTCGCTAGCTCACACCTAAAACCCAGCAGCAAAGCATGTCATGTTAAAAACAAAACAGCCACGTCAGTGGGGAGTAACTCGGACGTTCTCCCAGCCATATTATATTATATGGAAAAATAATAGTATTATTATATCAAAATAGTTAAAATAGAAAACATTAAATGATATAATAAAAATAAGCTTTCGGAGAAAACTTGTAAGATAATGGAACAATAAAATCAGAACAAGTTTTCAGAAGAAAACTTGAAATATTTGCCAACCTGCAAACCAAAATGTATCGATAATAATAAAGATATTCAAAACGGCGTTATGGATAGGATTAGTGTCGACGGCTAGACTTTCACTAGGAGAATACTAAAAACTAGCTTCGAGAACTTAGTTCAAACAAATCAAACTTCGGTCTCTAACTAGGCTACTCAACCATAATAGGACGGCGACTTATGAATGCGTGGCCCTAGTTTAAGATGATATGTACACCCCTCCCGAGCACCATAAATATTCAGTTCAACCCGACGGCGTCTTACACTGCGAGGCACGAGTTTAAGGTCAAAATGTTCACACACTCCCGAACACCATATATGCTCGGTTCAACAACCAATGTGCCCCATAAAGACACACCAGCCTTATAGTTGATGGCAAAAACGTAAACCCCAGAATATAATACTCTAAACCTCACACTTGTCCTTATTCCATAACTCCAAAAAGCCATTATCGATATAAACAAGAGATATAATCATGAAGAATAATATGAAGATAAAAGGAATAAACATTTTATAATAAAAGGGAAACTTTCTATAAATAGAAACTTACTAATTTTAGAAACTTACTTAAAATAGAAACATTATTATAGAAGATACGTAAGTGATTAAAATTAGTGAAATGTAAATAAAAATAAATAGCATTTCAAATGAAATTAACATTTTATTATTATTGTCGTTATCGCAACTTTAATATATATCTAAATTCGTTACTCAAAATATAAACAAAATATACTAAATCAATATATAGTACTTTATAAATAATTAGGAAATCGAGTTAAAACTATAAATTTTAGAAAAGAGATGTTTTAAGAAAAACGATATCAAAATTTAATTGAGTCAACGAGTTTTATAAATGAAATGAATTTTAGAAAGGTTTCAAATTATTTTTAGCAAACAGCTTTTATTAATAAATAATACGAATTTTAATAAAAATAATCAATTGTAAACAAATAAGAATTTATTAGTGAAAACAGTCTTGACTAAAAATATATTTAAAACGAAATCGACTATTTTCTCATTTATTAGTATAGATCGTAAAACGGAAATTAATTTACTAAACAAGTATACAAATCTTGATTATAATATAAAAATACGATTTCGAGTTGAAATTATAAATTAACGAAATATGAAGAAAATATGAAATCGATATTATTATGTTACTAGCGTCACGATAACCAACAAAATATTGTAACGATCGTAAATAATTAGATTACTAACGATTTATAAAATTGTATCGAAAACTTGAAAAAAAAATATTTATAAAACACGCGGTTTAAAAGAATATTTTTAGCAATTAATAAATTGCCAAAATATTAGAAAACCGAAGTAAAAGTACTTACTACATACTACTACTCAAACATATGATATAAAATCGAGTAACGTCTTAAAGTTACCTTAAGTCGATATCGGAAACAATCTCGTACATGTTCTTTTTTGATTAGGCCAAGCTCGAACCTTAGAACTTGATAGCCGACTCAATAAAACTCTGAGGCCATCACGGAACGGAAAAGGACGAGAACGAGCCGCAGCGACAAAATGAAATCAAATGCAAGCGGAGGAGAAGCAACGGAAAAAGAGAAGAAAAGACCGATTAAAAACAACGAACAACGGCAATAAGATGATGGCAGCGGTGCAAACAACGAAGATTAGAAGTAACAAGACCAAACAGCAGCAACGACAATCGAAATCATCAAACGAAACAACAGCAGCAGCTACAGCGAACCAATGATGTTGCAGTAGGAGATCGGTAAAGCAAAACAAGCATCGATAATGCATATAATCAGCAGCAACACGCAGACAGCAGTAGCACCAGTAGTGCGATATTAACGGCAGCAACGAACAGAACGAAACAGGGGTACGAATTGAGAACATACAGCAGGTCAGTAGCAGAGGGAGAAAGAATCGACAAAAACGCAGCATAAGAAGAAGAAGAAGAAAAAGAGGGATAGAGCAGTAATAGATCGAGAATGAGATCCGATTAACACAATAATAAGATCGAAACAGTAGCAGATGTCACGAACAATCAGCAACAAAACCAGAACGAAGGTGAAAAAGAAAAGAAGATTAAGAAAATAAGAGGGAGAAGAAGAAGAAGAAGGAAGCGATACAAACAGCAGCAGCAGCGCAAGTAGAGGACAACAACCGTAGCATCAGAACAACTAACAACAACAACAACAACTGATACAAGCAGCGCTAAACCGATGCAACAAGGGAGACGAAACAGCAGCAACAATAGAGAAGAAAAGAGGAAGATGAGCGAAGAAAAAAGAAGGGCACGAGGAAGATAAGAATTACCTTACAAAATCAGGCCACAGAGAACAACAACAGCAACAACCGACAGCCGTAGATGCACGAACAGTAGCAGCAGCGAACTGCAGCATCGAAGCAAAACAGCGGCAGCAGCAGTACAACGCAGCAGCAGAGGATCGATAGCGATGGAAGAGATCGAGAAAAGGTGCTGATTGAGAAGGTAGATAAAGAAAGGAGGAGGTGAGCCGAGATTAAATAAAAAGAAAGGAAGAGGAGATGAATGATGAATGAAACGGTGGAGATATGAGATATGAGGGGGGTGAAATGAATGTATGAACAGTAAAAGGGAGGATGAAAGTCAACAAGGTGGGAAATGAATAGAAGAAAAAATGGGGGGGGGGGGGTATGAATCTATAAGAAGACACGTCAAAAAAAAAGAGGGAGAAAGAATGAACCAATTAAATGAATCGGTTCAAATAAAAGCGGATTAGAAAATACGTATTGATTAAATGAATCGGGTGAGAAACGAATTCCGTAACTAAGTTGACTGACCCACGAGTTAAACCAAAACGAGTTAATAAAATTAAATAAATAATCGGGCCGTCAAATAAAATGAATAAATAAATTATTCGATGTGAAAACGAGGTTTATAGAAATAAATAATTAGACGATGAAATAGATTTTCCCGATAAATAATAAACTTTCGATAAAATGAATTAAATTGATTTCTCGAGGAAAAGAAATAAATATTTTGACGAAACTTTAAACTAAATACGCTTCGAGCCGAAAAATAGAAAATTCGAGTTTAATATAAATAAATAAAAAGAATTTAGAATTTAAATCGTCGAAATAAACTTTCGATAAGAATTAAATTTCATATATAAAATGAATCGAAACAGAAATAAAAACATGTTTTAATAAGAAGAGTTTCCGAGTCAAATAGAAATTTAGGAGTTTGAAACGATTTAAACGATAATTTCCTTTTATAATATTTTTAAGAGTTACGAGTTAAATCGTAAAAATAAAAATACGAACAAAATTTTAATTTAATTTACTTCATAAAATCAGGGGTGTTACAGCTTAATTAATTAATTTTTTTCACATGTAATAGTCTTCTTTTTAAGACAAAAAAACTTAAAAAGAAAATGACTAAGCATGATTTTTTTTCCAAGTTACTGATTTTCTTACAATATTTTCAGTGTGAAAAAAACCGCTTTATTAAACTTGTATTTAAGAATTCTAATCGGTCTATATTTTTTATGGGATTAACTTTGATGGCAAAAACAATAATTATTTTTGTAAATTAATTGTCTTTCAAGTTATTTGGTTTGGAAGAAAGATTAATGTATTAGAAAGTCGTGTCTAAGTTCAATAACCAGTTAAAATAATTTTTCAATAAAAGTGAGGTATATGTGACAAAAATCAAATAATTAACAAATACAAGTAAGAAAATCTAATAATTAAGGACTAATAGTGAGAAAATCCAAAACTAATTTATCGTCAACTGTTTAATTCAATAACTGTTCTGTAATATTATTTGGAAGATATTTAAAAAAAATGAATTTAAAATAAAATTTACTTAATGAAAAATAAATTTTGGCTAAAACTTGAAGTAGGCAAGAGGAAACTCAATGAGAATAAAAAACAGATGAAATAAAATAACAACCGATAACGAAAAGAAAAAAACATATCGAAAGAACTAGCAATGAAAGAACATGGAAAATAGAAACTAAAATAAAAATATGGAAAATATCGATAAATTAATGAAATCACGAGTCCGAAAATCAACTTCAAAACCCTTTTTTTTTCCGGAATAATAATTTTTTAATCATAATATGCAAATAATTGGCGAAAAAGTTTAATTACTCAAAAGTAAATGTATAGTTTGTGAAAAAAACTGTAGACACCCAGATTGGACCTGGTGGCTGCAGGAGTGCTCAACGAACACCCGATGACGATCGGATTGCAACACGACGCGGGGTCGCGATGTTTTAGACAGTTTTTTTCTATAGAACGGATCAAATGACTACTCAGAAAAATTAAATTAACATCAAGGTAGCCTTAGCCGTGTCCTTACGGTCGCGTCGGCACTAATTAGAGTCAATTCCGACACCGGGGCCCCGAATCGGTCCCGAAATATGCAAAGTCAAACCCAAGTCAACGCGTCGGGCCGAGCGAACCTCGGGACACACACCCATCGCCCACCCGGCGCTCGACGCGCTAGGGTTAAAGGGAAGCCTTAACCTCCAAGAAAGACTAAGATATGCATCTTCTCCATTTTGGAAAGTTTTTATATCGGATCTTCAAAACTTCGACAGCTTGAGCTCTTGCGCCTGAAGACTGAACTGCCTCACACCAGTCGTCTGAAGTCTGAGCCGCTGGACACCGGGCGTCCATATGGGTGACGAGGACCGAAAACACGTATAAATACCCCCCTCACCTAATTCATTCGACACACAATCACGAGTTCGTGCCTACTTCTACACAACTCGCTCTTCCCTCTCTTTTCTCGCTAAGGGCTCGCACTTCGACACCCGAGGCAAACGATCCACTCGATCGTAGTTCCGATAAGCGAAATCGACTTTACTCCTCACCTTCGAGCACTTTACTCGATACTGAGGTGCCTGTGTTCGACTATCTACCGAGTTTAGCAACGAAATTCTACCGGATTAGCCGCAGGACTAGCAAATAGTAACAGAGTTCTCCCGGATTAGCCGCAGGAAGGGCCAACGGTAACGGAACTCGACCGAAATCACCAGGCGAGCTAGAAGGATTCGCCTTTGAAGTCGAATCGTCACTAGGTTGTCATCTAAACAAAACTTTACATTCTTGCACTTTCATTATGCACTACGATAATGTTAAACGTGGACACTAGGTCCACCACACATACTAAAACACGTAACGTCCCAACGTCAACCAAAAATACTAAAATACTCTAAATAGACCCAAGTAATTCCGAGATCCGTTCTCAACTATCTATGCATCGTGTCCCGTTTAGCGTATACTCCGACGGTGCAACTCCTCACTATGTGATTTACTTACATTCGTATTTACACTTTTTCGTATGATTTATTGCTTTTATGACCTTATAATCCTATGCTAAATCACCTAACACGAAATTCAAAACGTAAATCAACTAAAATTGAACAAAATGATGGTCGGGTTCCATATTAGTCCCGGTGCTCACCATGTGTGGTTCGACGCATCCCTATTAATACCGAGCTGACGCATCTTAAGCAGAATACCGGGAAAGGTATACCACGAGAACGACTAATATCCGTATTATCGCGTTAAAAGTGACTTGCTAATACCTATAATATTAGTTCTCTCTACTCTCCAATGTGCATCTTTTCATGGCCTGCTTGTCACGTGAAATCGTATGCAAAGATGTAAACACAACTACTTCGATGACAAAACTTACTTGTCCTTAAACAACCGACATAGCAAAAGGTATAGGGTGAAAACAATGGATGATACAGTACTTCCGCCACAACAAAGGAACAAAGGTATCAGTCCACCGATTGATTAGTAGAGGTCGTCGCTATAGTGTGGGCGGGATTGGGCGTCGATGTCTATCAGATGTTGGCTTCCCAATACGTACCCTCAACCCCTTACAGAATCGATAGTTTCCGGATGTCCGAAACCATTGGCAATGAGAGTCATTCCAGGCATGGAGTGCTTAAGGGTACAAGTATTTATCTTTAGGTCCCGTGCCCCTCAGCTTTGAGCCGGCTAAAGATCAAAGTTGACTTGAACGGTTTTCAAGTCACAATAATTGACTCGGTGGAACTCCACAAATCGGCTACGAATTCGGTTCACTAAAAAGGTCGCCTTACCAAACATATCGGCCTTTAAACATTTACAACCACGACTCGATCGACCCCAAACGGAAAACACGGGCGCACGCGCCCGTCTAGTACAAGTCTGGATCATCATCCGATTCAAGGTCCGAAACATTGCCCCGTACGTGAGATCGAACCGGCCCTCGACCAGGAGGGGGCCGCGTGGGTGGCCACCGCCATTGGAAAACCGGGTCGGTCACGCGCGGGCACGCGTGGGGCGTTGGGCGGTGTGGACGGACGTCCACAGTTTGGCGACTCCTCTGGGATTTGGAAACAAGTTTCCAGCAGTGGTGTAACTCGAACGTGGTCGGTGAAGCTCATTTCGTAGTTCCTAGTTGTGGTCACTACAGGTTTTGGCCCTAAAAAGCCCACCCTAACCGATATCAGGACCAATCGACCTCTTCGCGGTAAGATTTTTGTGGACACATGGAGAGATCCTCGGTTGACGCTCCGGCCGCATAACGCGTACCCCGCGGATATACTAAGCGAATGGTCTAAGCCCACGGTACGACACTCATCTCCCCAGATGACCTGACGACACCTAAGTAAGAGCTATTCGTGGGCGGTAGCCTACCCTAACCTACCCGTGTCTGCATTCTGCATGAGTGTATGCATTTCTAGTTATGTGTAGCGTGTTTGGACAACACGAATAAAACACTAAAATCTGGATTCAACCATGCCAACATATTCAACCGCACCCAAATCCGTTTTCGAAAAATACCTCTTCTTTTCAAAACGACCTTTTGAACACCGATACTCCGGTCAAATCATAATTTCCAAAAAAAAGAGAAAACATTTTTTTAGATGCCGTTATCATTTTACACTCACTACTTTCAAAAAAAAAATTCTCTAGCGCGGTCACCAATGGCCAAAGCAAAACTCGTAGTTTTCCAACAACAACGAGAGCTGCAAATTAATGCCAAATTCCCAATCAATGAGACCGAGGCACCTTAACCGGTTACAATTTATTATTTTCGCACATACCGTTAACCCGCCCAATGCTTCAATTAATGAAGTCAATGAATCCGAAACGGTTACATTCACAAAATGTTTTTTTACACGCCGTCACCACCATCGGAATTATAAGATGGACAAATATGGCCGCACATTTTCAAAAGCTTTCCAAAAAAAAACGCTTTCAATACCTAAATTTGGTAGTAAAATTTAGTCACATTTTCAAAAGCACCATCACGAGGCATCACGGGAACAGTCTACACCACAATTATCGAACTGGCTGATCAATAGTAGTCCAGATAAAAGCACAATGTCACGCTTTCAAAACCGGTTCCCTTAAGAACCGAGCTTCCTTTAAAAAAAACGTCATTTACACTTTTGCTATCGTCGGATTCCCGACGCACGCGTAACAACACATTTTCACATTACATCGTCACTCCGATTTTACAAACCTTCTTTTTTTCCGAAGGAAAAAGGCTTTCTTTTCAAAAGCTCGATCGCTTTCGAAACTCCTTGATCCTGAGCCGGGATCGCGATCAACTTCTTACGTCGTACAACCGTGATTAACTGTCTGTGTTAGTTACTAGGATCGCCTCTATTCGAGGTCTTATATTTTGGGTCGTCTCATCTCGAGAAGTCCTCTTGAATCTCACCTCCGCGATTTGTGTTAAATCGTCTCTTTCTGGAGACATAGATTCACTAGGCGTTCCGCCGAGTACACCAAGAGTCTAAAGCACCCGAGTCCCTAATCCGATAACCGCAAACATGCGTGAATCAAGGATCCAATTTCCGTGTTGCTCGGTTTTGGGCATTCCTTGAGTCTATAGGACGTCTGGTATACCCGCCCTCATCGATATCACCTTTTCCGCAGTCATGTCAGGAGATTCAAGCGTAGACGCAAGTAACCATAGCGGGAACGACGCTGGACAATCCACGGATAACACCATAGAAACCCTAACCAACCTGATCCGAGACTTACAGGCCACCATCATTACCGTGAATAGGCTCTTGCAGCATCTGTAAACAGCATAGACTCTTGTCTAGGCCACTTGGAAGATAGGGCCTCTGATGAACACCATAACCGGATCCTCAACGAGGTCCTATTAAATTCCACACCACTAGGTGGCGTTCCTGCCGGGGTCACCCCTAACGACCTCACTACCCTACCTCAAAACGACATCCTACAGGCTGCCGTGAGTCGAATAGATTTCCTTGAAAACCAAATGCGCCTAAACCAAGGCAACAATGTCCACCTCGAAAACCAAAAGAAGTTTGAAATGGTGAACGACCAGCTACCAGAAAATTTTTCTCTAGCCGACATACCGAAGTCCAAAGGAACTGAGGACCCCCTCAACCACATCTTGGCCTTTAAGGACTACATGGCCATTAAGGGGGTCAAACCCAGCCTTTTCGCTAGGATATTCCTATCCTCTTTAGGCGACACACCACGATACTGGTTTTATTCCCTCGATCCTAAAAAGATATCCACCTGGGATGACATCTCCGTAGAATTCGCAAAGCAATACGCGGATAATTCCAAGACACAAGTCACCATCCGAAGCCTCGAGGTCCTTTCCCAAAACGAGAAGGAAGGGTTCCCCGAATTTCAGACTAGGTGGAGAAAGGTCAGCACCCAATTAGTAAACCGCCCCGACGAAGCCACCTTAGTAGAGAAATTTGTCGATAACCTCAGACCTCCTTACGCCTCTCACCGTAGGTACCAAAATATCCACACCTTCAAGAAACTGTCTACCCTAGGAATACGCCTAGAAGATGATATGAAGAAGGGAATGTTCTCCAAAAAAATGGGAAAAGGTTACTAGGATCCAACCACATCCATAGGGACCCGATCCTATGGGTCATCCGGGAATAACAAAACCGAAGAAGTATACCTAGTCGAACCAACCACCCGGGAAAGAACAAACTTTACCACTAGAACATTCTCCAAGTTAGGCATCACGTACACCGAATCCTTAAAAAGGTTAACCGAGCAAGGGAAGCTCGAACCCGTAGGTCCTACCCCAGAACCGGTCGCGGCTAGAAAAGAGAAGTTGTGGGATGCCAATAAATATTGCCATTATCACCGTGGCAATGGGCATGATACCGAATCTTGCCTTCGACTCAAACATGCCATACAAGACATGATCGAAAACGGGATTATTCCTCTCCCTCCACCCGAGAAACCAAACAATACCACGAACCCCTTTAGCGTTCATGCTATCTTTGACGACACCGTCAATTGTTCCCACCTCGACCCCATAGAGGAGAATGTTTTGAATGTCGAGGAAGATCTCGACAACCCACGGGCGCCCGTCAAGACGAGTGAATCTGTGTCCGGGTCAGAGTCTAGTTCATCTTAGGGCTTAAACCTAATAGTATAACAAGTGCATTTTTTTTTACATCGAGTCAGGAGGTGCGAGGGGATCTGTCCTCCACTTCCCCGAAAATAATATCTTGGGCGCATAGCCTGCTTATTACTATCAATAAAAAGAAAATCATTTTTCTTCTTTACAATGCGACTCGACAATCGCCTGATTTTAAAATAACGCACCTTCTTGCTTACGACTCGATGCTACACCATTTATCGATAACAACCAAACATACCTCGAAACAACGAGGAGCTACAAGAACTGAGATCTCGTGTTCTTTTTTTACCTATTCCATGTCTGGTATAGAAAGCCACAAACTATCCCTAAGAACGAGCATTCCCGAATCCTATGACAAATCTAGATAGTCTCTTAGCTTGTGATCAAAGACGGAAGGCAAACCCATTTCCCTTAATAAATATCCCTCAAATAAAGACCGACCAATTTCTACCATAGGTGCTAGTCTGACAAAAAGAAAAAGAAGTCTGAAATGGCCAAAAGGAGCCAAAGAAAAAAATGAAACTAAGGCCAAACTAAACCGGCCCAATTCAATGATCAAGACCAAACTCAACGGTCAAAAGGAAACTCCCAATCATTTAATTTGACTTTAAGTGAAAAGTCCGAACAAAAAGCAAAAAAAAAATGAACAGACCAGTCAACGAGCACTCAAATACTACCCTCCCTACATTACAGACTTTAAGACCTTCCTGAGACCCTTGTTAGGAGACAGTTCAGAATTTTGAGAATTCAAGCTCAATAGGATAATCCCAACCGTAAGGGCCAGACATGGAAATCAGATCCCATGTAATTTACATCCCGCCTGATTGAAGTCTGAGTCATTTTTACTAAGCTTCCCCTTTCCTACCACATCACGAAACCGTAACCCCGTAGCCTTAACTCCACAAAATCAACTCCAGATTGTGATCCATCAAAACCACTTACCACCTAGCTCCACATTCTAAAACCACCCAAACCAGTCACCTTGACCTAAACACGGTATTTCGGCAAATGTCACTTCCAAGGGGTCACACCCAATCACTCCACCTTAGTTCTTTAATTAGGGTGAAAACACTCTAAACATCTCACATCGATAATTGGCATAATTAGTCTAAAGCAAAATCACTCACATCTATTATGAACTACGAACATGGTTTGATTCCGTCTAAACGCGGATACGTAGGCAATCCTTTCCAAGGGTACAACCAACAAAAATAATAAAATGATTACTCGATTCACGTGCAAATAGAAATCTCTCCCCCGTGTTCCGGTTAACAAGTGATTTCAATGATGAAGTACAAACGACGAGCCGAGGACGTGGTGAAAACCCGAAAAGGCACTTTGGGCAAAATGAAGAAACGAGTTGCGAGCCATCGTAAAAAAAAAGAGACAAAAAAAGACAAAAAAGAGGCAAAAAAGGTGGGCCGAGGACGGAGTGAAAACTCGAAAGGGCACTCTGGGCAAAATGAAGAATCGAGTTGCGAGCCACCACAAAAAAAAAGATATAATAAAAAAGGTGTGCTTCTCATTAATGCAAAAACAATTAAATCAAGCCTTTGTCGAGGCCCTTTACATCGAGCATCCGAAATCCGGCTACCCCAGAAAATGACAACGCGTCAAGTAAAACCCCACAAAAACTAGTACTAATATGCCATAAAATATCAATTAATACAACATAGTACTAAACGGCTGGACTCTACAGGTCCAACTTTCCCCTTCCCTTACCGTTCGGATGCGCTTGTTTGGGTCTCTCACCATAGACCCTCTGAACACAAGTCTTTGTCATCTCAACCGAAGGAGAGTCCATCCCATTCCATTTCCCCTCCTCACTCACATATTCAATATGGATCTTGTCAGTCTCGACCCGTTCAAATGAACTGACAAATACTAGGACCGGTAACGCCGTCTTCGGTTGGGCGCTTAGCGACATTAGCCCACACAGCTTCCTTGTTCTATAGTACAGTCATCTCCACAATCCTTAACCTTTTTCTCACATCCGACAACCCCGGACGTCAGGAACGACCTTTTGAAATCGCTAAACCCCTTTCCAAAAGCCGAAATGCCCGCGCAAGGGTGACAGGTCCACGCGGACAATAAATTACGTCCATTGGGTCCACCAGACTTAGACATTTTGTTTATTTTCTTTTTAGGGGGATAAGTTACCCCACCTAGGCGTGCTGTAACCCAGAATGACATCGTCAATTCGTGTCTATAGCCCAATACGACATTGTCACCAAGATATAAAAAGTGGTCTAACTTTTTTTCTTTGCCTTATTTTAAACATGAATGTCGAGACAGATACACTTGTCTCCCAACACCGAACACGCGCTCGGTCGATACACTTTAGATACAAAGCATTTCTTACATCTTTACACGTCTCGAGTCAAACATTTTAATCAACGTACTACTTGATCCAAATCTCGGTTCAAACTAACGCATTTTAAAGAATTTCAAAAAAGCATTTTTGTACTCTCATGCAATCCGAACGTATTCTAAAACATCCTAAACTACGACGAAATCGCAAACAAACCGAACTTGAAGTGATTACTTGTCATCTAGGTCAACATTTCACCAAACGAAAACACAAGACTAATCTGATTAATTCAAATACTGAAAATCTTAAGAAAATATACAAAACATACAAATTCGTACACAAATCGAGTTCATAAAACTAGGGAGGACCCCTAGAAGCTGCGCTGATGGCTATTACGAACTCACCGATGGTGTCATCCAGACCTAAGTCCTCTAAAATAAAGGTAGGAGACTCGCTACCATCTATTCCCGACAACATATCTAGAGTGACTGTCTCGAGAACTCCCTCAACCTCCTCAGTAGCACTCGTCGCGTGACCCGTAGCCTCAGCCTCAACTTCCTCCTCCACCTCGACCCTTCGCCTAGCCTCGCCCTATGCGAAGGTCTCGCCCTGAAACCGAGCCAGCCGCTCCTTAAGTTGAGCAATCTCGTCGTCCCGGGATTGCAGGAGCTGTCGCACCTTAGCCGCTTCCACCTCAAGCTCGGTCACCCGAGTCTCCAGCTGTCCCACCATATCGGGAGTATCCTGCAAAGATAACCCGCACTTGAGGAAAACACACAAACAATCTGAAAGCCAACCCTAGGTACACGCACTTACCGATCGAGGTCTCGAAGTGTCACGGGAAACCCTCGAGGCGTAAGCCCGGAAGCAGTTGGCAGCCTACCACAACCGCGGATGGCAAGCTGACGAAACCTGAAAGGCGAAAACATACAAGTTAGCCAAACAAAACCTAACCCTTAGAAACCAAATTCAAGGCAAAAACCGAAACTTACGCGGTATACCCGGTCACGCCACTCTATCCCAGCCTCCATCTCCTCAGCGGAACAAGGGGAAAGAGGCTCTGTAAAGGCTACTCCAGCTACATCGACCCTGAGCAGTATCAAGGGGAAGTCTAGGGGCTGAACAGCATCAGCCGAATCGGCCAGCTAAAAGAAAAGCGAACCGTTCAAAATGAAAGCAAACACTAAACCGTAGGACAAAACAAACGATAAAATCAAAACCGACACTTTAATAATCCTAACCCTTGGGGGCCACTAAACAAAACAAACTGTAAGAAGGAAACTTACATCTGCAAGGCGCAGCTGGTTCACCAGCATATTCTCCGACGAGTAGCGACTCATCGTGCTCTTAGCCTGAGCCAAACTTCATTCAATCCCCACCGGAAACATAAACGGACGAGCACGCACCGTCTTAGGGTGCCGATCGAGAGAATTAGGAGTAAATTCAAACCCGTAAAGCAAGCCTTAAAACCTCCTCTAGTTGAAATCGACCCCCAGCAATAAACGAACACGAGAACCATGATTAATAAGAATGCTCATGCTTGAACGCGTAATAAAACAAACAAAACAAAGCCGATCTAAACAAACTCCGAACGAATCCAAGCGCATAACAAATCAAAACGAAGCAAAGCAAAACCAAACAAAATAAGACAAGACCACAAAGCAAACATAACCAAATCAAGATAAAAGAACGCCAACAAACGTATTTAGCCTAACGGGTCTTATTTATCCTGAAGGCAATAACTACAAATTAGATTCGAGCAGATACTGACACGTTCGAACATTTTGGAGCCCTATGCCTCCATATCAATTTAAGTTCGAGCGGATACTGACACCGTCGAACATTTTGGAGCCCTATGCCTCCACAGTAATTTATGTTCGAGCGGATACTGACACGTTCAAACATTTTTGAGCCCTATGCCTCCACACCAATTTAAGTTCAAGTGGATACTAACACGTTCGAACATTTTGGAGCCCTATGCCTCCACAACAATTTAAGTTCGAGCGGATACTAACACGTTCGAACATTTTGGAGCCCTATGCCTCCACAACAATTTAAGTTCGAGCGGATACTGACACATTCGAACATTTTGGTTTTTGGAGCCCTATGCCTCCACAGTAATTCGAGTTTGAGCGGATACTGACACGCTCAAACATATTTTGTATAAGAGGTCATCCCGAAGGCAATTGTTCGAGTGGAGACTGACGCCCTCGAATATTTTATCTTGTTTCATTTTGTCCAAGGGGTCATAAGCATCCTGAAGGCAATTGTTTGAGTGGAGATTGACGCCCTCGAACATTTTATCTTGTCTTGTTTTGTCTAAGGGGTTATAAGCATCCCGAAGGCAATCGTTTGAGTGGAGACTGACGCCCTCGAACATTTTATCTTGTTTCACTTTGTCCAAGGGGTCATAAGCATCCCGAAGTCAATTGTTCGAGTGGAGACTGACGCCCTCGAACATTTTATCTTGTTTTGTTTTAGGGGTCATAGGCATCCCGAAGGCAATTGTTAGAGTGGACTCTGACGTCCTCGAACATTTTATTTTTGTTTCATTAAGTCCAAGGGGTAATGAGCATCCCGAGGACATTTGTTCGAATGGAAGCTGACACAGTGACGCATACGAACATTTTTTTTCCGCATCTACGCTTGACGCGTCACACACACAAGGCAATCCAAAATTGAAGGGATTCTCAAACATCCAAAAAGACAAAACGCACTAGCATGAAGAACCTAGAACGAGACGAAAATCACGAGTCCGGGCCCCGACAGGCAACCACAGGCGAGGACATCAGGTATGATTTCTAAACCTTGGCTGGCGAGCCTTAACACGTAGTCCAACAAACTTAAAACGACCCGACCGGACAGCCACCAGGTCGTAATCCTCGATTGACCTGCGTGGCTATACTTTGACTTTCGCCTTGTCCAAGCATCAATCAAAGTGAGGGCTTCTGTAGACACCCAGATTTGGACCTGGTGGCTGCAGGAGTGCCCAACGAACACCTGATGACGATGGTACCCTTAGTCGTGTCATTACGGTCGCGTCGACAATAATTAGATTCAATTCCGACACCGGGGCCCCGAATCCGTCCTGAAATATGCAAAGTCAAACCCGAATCAACGCGTCGGGCTGAGCGAACCTCGGGACACGCACCCGAAGCCCACCCAGCGCTCGACGCGCTAGGGTTAAAGGGAAGCCTTAACCTCCAAGAAAGACTAAGATATGCATCTTCTCCATTTTGGAAAGTTTTGATATCGGATCTTCAAAACTTCGACAGCTTGAGCTCTTGCCCCTGAACACTGAACTGCCTCACACCAGGCGTCTGAAGTCTAAGCCTCTGGACATTAGGCGTCCATATGGGTGACGAGGACCGAAAACACCTATAAATACCCCCCACCTCATTCATTCGACACAAAATCACGAGTTCATGCCTACTTCTACACAACTCGTTCTTCCTTCTCTTTTTTTGCTAAGAGCTCGCACTCCGACACCTGAGGCAAATGATCCATTCGATCGTAGTTCCGATAAGCGAAATGGACGCTACTTCTCACCTTCGAGCACTCTACTCGATCCCGAGGTGCCCATGTTCGACTAGCGACCGAGTTTAGCAACGAAGTTCTGCCGGATTAGCCGCAGGACTAGCAAATAGTAACGGAGTTCTGCTGGATTAGCCGCAGGAAGGGCAAACGGTAACGGAACTCTGCCGAAATCACCAGGCGAGCAAGTAGGATCCGCCTTTGAATTCGAATCGTCACTAGATTGTCATTTAAACAAAACTTTACATTCTTGCACTTTCATTATGCACTATGATACTGTCAAACGTGGACACTAGGTCCACCACACATACTAAAACACGTAACGTCCCAACGTCAACCACAAATACTAAAATACTCCATGTAGACCCGAGTAATTCCGAGATCCGTTTTCAACTATCTATGCATCGTGTCCCGTTTAGCCTATACTCCGAGGGTGCAACTCCTCACTATGTGATTTATTTACATTCGCATTTACAGTTTTTCGTATGATTCATTCCTTTTTATGACCTTATACTCGCATGCTAAATCACCTAACACGAAATTCCACACGTAAATCAACTAAAATTGAACAAAACGATGGTCGAGTTCCGTATTAGTCTCAGTGCTCACCATGTGTGGTTCGACGCATCTCTATTAATACCGAGTCGACGCATCTTAAGCAGAATACCGGGTAAGGTATACCACGAGAACGACTAATATCCGTATTATCGCGTTAAAACTGACTTGCTAATACCTATAATATTAGTACTCTCTACTCTCCAATGTGCATCTTTTCATGGCCTGCTTGTCACGTGAAATCGCATGCAAAGAATGTAAACAGAACTACTTTGACGACAAAACTTACTTGTCCTTAAACAACCGACATAGCAAAAAGTATAGGGTGAAAACAATGGATGTTACAGTACTTCCGCCACAACAAAGGAACAAAGTTATCAGCCCACCGATTGATTAGTTGAGGCCGCTATAGTGCGGGCGGGACTAGATGTCGATGTCTATCGGATGTTGGCTTCCCTATACGTACCCTCGCCCTTACTCAGAATCGACGGCTTCCGAATGTCCGAAACCATTGGAAATGAGAGTCATTCCAGGCATGGAGTGCTTAAGGGTACAAGTCTTTATCTTTAGGTCCCGTGCCCCTCAGCTTTGAGCCGGCTATGGATCAAAGTTGACTTGAACGGTTTTTGAGTACCCCTGATTGACTCGATGGTGACTCCACAAATCGGCAATAAATTCGTTTCACTAAAAATGTCGCCTTATCAAACATATCGGCCTTTAAACATTTACAACCATGACTCGATCGACCCCAAACGGAAAACACGGGCGCACGCGCCTGTCTAGTACAAGTCCGGATCGTCATCTGAATCAAGGTCCAATTCATCACCCCCGTACGCGAGATCGGACCGGCCCTCGACCGGGAGGGGGCTGCGTGGGTGGCCGCCGTCATTGGAAAACCGGGTCGGTCCCGCGCGGGGTGCTGGGCGGTGCGGACGGACGTCCACAAAAACATCACTTTAAAAGAATTCAAACCAATGATTATGTCAATAAAGTTCAATTTCATTTCTGGTAGCTAGCCATAAAAACTACACAGTTAAGCGTGCTTGAGTGAGAGTTGTGTTAAGATGGGTGACCTCCTGGAAAGGCTCATCGATGCGTATGGTGAAATTAAATAACATTGGAATGACTCAGCTATAAAGCTAGTAACTGTTCCAGATGTGGCTACTATAGGGGTAGAGAATTCTTACGATTATTAATTAATTTAATTTATTATATATTTTGTCACCGGAATAAATGTTTCGCCACAAACATAATTAGCCACGAGATAATCCGTGGCAAAAAATTAATTCTAGACACAGGAGACTCCGTGGTATTAAAATCAATACTTGCCACACTTTTTTTTCCTCGTGGCTATTTGTTTGCCACGGCCACTTGTGCCATTGATGGTCTTTTCGTGGCAAAGTGCTTTAGCCACGAAAATTTAGCATTTTTGCCATGAATTCAGTCGTGGCCCAAGTGCTCATTTGTAGTAGTGAAGGATGCCCGGATGTTTCTGGCCGAGGCTGCCTCTCCAAATGTGACGGGTAATTCAATTACACCGATTGGGACGATGCCTGCGCCAGAGGGAACCCAGGGCAGGCTTCAGGTGTCTTTTCTCCAAGTTCATTTTTTCGAACGCTTCTTTATACAACAGGTTAGTGTACGCGCTCGTGTCGACCATACACCTTTTAACTATGTGGTTATTGATGACCAGTGATAGGACCAACGGGTCGCTATGTGTGTACACTACTCGGTCTGCATCTTCTGAGGTTATGCTGAGGGTTAGAGCAGTCGGACTCCAGGATCTTTCTTTGTGGCAGTTTTGGTTATGGAGCTCGCAAAGCTGTTGCTTTCGGCCCCTGCGGCTTGTCTGGCAGCTGGCGTCACCCGACACCACATGGATGACCATCCGATCTTGCCTTGAGCCTTCTGGCCTTTCAGTTGCCCTTTGGTTCTTGGTCATGGCAGTGTAATTGGCCAGCCAACCATTCTTGATGAGATTTTCTATTTCATCTTTCAGATGCCAACACTCTTCGGTCGTATGTCCGATGCTGTCATGGAACGTACAAAACTTTTTTGGGTCAGTTTTTGGGTGACGGGGTTTTGGTTTGGAGGGTTCCACTTCGCTACCTCTTTTTCCAGTCCAAAGATCTCAGCTCTTGACTTGTTTAGAGCGGTATAGTTATCAAACTTGGGTTAAAAGGGTATGCGCTCCTTCCTGGGGGTACCACTCTCTTCTCCCTTCTGCTTACCCGCCTGGTCTCCCCTGCCCCGACCACCCTGCGCTGCCCCTGAAGCCGGCTTGACGCTGTCGGGGTATCAGGCAGACTGTGGTATTCTTCTCAGAGCATAAGCCCCTCCGCTATCCTTTGGGCCTTAGCCAAGGACTCGGGCTGGGCGCAAATGAGCTGGTTCTTCATTTCTCCAGGTAGCAGGGAGTTAGTCAAGGCATACGCGGCGGTGGGGTCGTCAATCTCCCTCACCTGCTGGAAAGCAAGGTTAAACCTCTTCAGGTACTCCCTGATGGACTCACCCTTCCTCTGTTTTAACATCACGAGGTCAAAGCGGGTGATCCTACGCCTCTTATTCCCAACATATTGGTCTAAAAAGACCGTTGCAAGCTCTTCGAAGGCGTAAATGGATCCTCGAGGTAGATCCCGGAACCACCCCTAGGCGAGCCCTACTAGGGTCGTTGGGAAGATTTTACACCAGGCAGCGTCATCAGTGTCGTACATTCCTATACGACTCTCATATGCGGCCAGGTGATCTTCTAGGTCCGTGGTTCTGTTGAACCGGACCGTGGGCATTTATATCTTTGGGATAGGGCAGCTCTGGCTTCTATGTGGAGCGGCGTCCTTGTGGGTCTGCCCATTGTCCTCGAGCGTTTTCCTTCTGAGTGATATTCATAATCGTCCTATCTGCTAGGGGTCGGCAACTTGCCGCTCGGGATCGATGTCTGGGTGTGTGCCTGCTTATGGCTTCATTCGCTCTCACAGAAGATTGAAGTCAGGAACGGGGTCGCTTTTCTCGAGGTGGATGAGGAGGCTCGACCTCCGGGCCCTTGGTCTGATGATGCCTTGGTCCAATAGGCCGGCCTTGATTAAGCCTCGCCTGCATGCTTTTCGACAGCCCTGGTGCTTTTTGTCGCTTCTCGGCCGGAGTTAGTCTGTCGAACACCCCGGTCTGATTTGGGCCTAGGCGTGTTGAGACAGGCTCTTTTGGCTTCAAATGCTCCCGCATACCTTGCGACAGGGATCCCTTTTCTGCTGACGCGGTTGATTCGATAGTGTGGACAGATCCGTCCTTTTGCTGAGGCTTTTGCTCTTATGTGTCGGCCAGCAGACGCTTCTTGGCCTGAACATACTCTCTGGACGCTATTTTCGCCTTCCTCTGGATTCTCCTGGCGGCGGTTCGCTTTGTTCCCCCGGCATCCGCAGTGTCTGTATACTGCAGGCGCCTGGGGGTCATAGCTATTCCACCTACCACGTCCTCCTGCATGACTTGCTTGTTCAACATTGTTAAGAAGAAGGTGGCAGCCTGCGTGGCCTAGGCAGGAGTGAGCTCCAGGTTCAGGCCTTGCTCTGTCTCTTGTCCCCCCACGGCCGTCGTTCCCTTGCTCGAGGTTCCATGGAGAGTAGCCTACCCGCTTCCCCGGAGGGTGGCGGCGGGCGTGATCTCTCGTGGTGTGATGGGAATGCCGTACCGAGGGACGATCATCTGCCCCGTCGGAACGGCACCCATCTCTATTTCATCCATTTCGTGCATCCTCTAATGGCTTTTCGTTATCTGAAGATTTTTAACTCAAGATCCCCACAGACGACGCCAAATTGTTCTGGTTAGGAAACAATCACACACGAATCAGGTTCAGATCTAGATTAGATTGAATTTTCTTGGATCTAGCTTGATCCCCATGCCTCACTTCTCCTCTCCTCTAGTTGTCGGACTTTTCTGGCGGAGTGGGTCTGTTACCTGCACTAGGAACGCACAGGGGCCTCGGAGGTGTCCGAGGAAACCCTCTCCGATGCCTAAGTCAGTCCGTGTATACACTTGACGGACCTTATTTGCGAGGAATATATAGGGTGGCGTTTTTAGATTGAGAGTTGAGTGAGAGAAAGTTAATTACCCCCTAATGAGAGAAAATAAGGAGGTATTTATAGGTTTTCACAAGAGAGAGAGAGAGAGAAGGAGAGAGAGAGGCCACGTGGAGGCGTGTCCCCCACACATGCTCTTTACCTTAGGCTGGTCAGGAGGGTCTGCTCCACCCCGCTTTGAGTCGGCGGTGTCTCTCCGGAATCAGGGTAGCTGAGAGTCCCTTCATCCCCTGGAGGGGGTGAGAGAGGGCTTGGCTCGGCTGGCAGAGGGTCGGGCTTTAGAGCCTCGACTTGGTAAGGAATGGACGAGACTCTTCAGGAGAGTGCCCCAGAAGATCGACCGGTCAGATGCGACCGGCTACTCAGGCGGCGGACTTTCTCATAGCTTGGACTTAACTAGGACCGGGTCTAACCGACGGGTGACCCGGAATTGGCAGCTGACCCCATCATCACTATATATATATATATGTACATTTAAGAACTCAATATATACCAATTAATCAATATATATAAACTGAAATAATTGTCATATGAATTTAATCACGGTTATTCTCCCCTCTTATCTAAAACAATGGAACATACATCAAAATATTTGTTATATAGACTAAAAAACTCATTACATACATTATTAAACTCACTATATATATACACTTAAAAACTCAATATATACAGTAAAATAATTGTTATATACACTCAGATGGTTACTTGTACACCAATTAATTAACACATATATATACACACTGAAATAATTGTCATATGTACTTAATTATATGATTATTTGATATAGTAGAATTGTTATATACGTTAAAACAGTTACTATGTACACTGAAATTGTTTATATATATATACACCAATTTGATTTTAATATAAACAAAAACAATTAATGTATACGCATTTTTTTTCGGAAAAAAAAATGTTATTTTTTTGGGGGAAAAATTTGATATGTTTTTAGAGATTTTTTTTTTCCGGAATTTTTTTTTTTGAAAAATTGATTTTTTTTTTCGGGAAAAAAATATTATATGTCTGATTTTTTGTTTTAATCTTACCTTTTAACTTGATTTTAATCTAATGGTTGAGATTTAGTCTCAACGGATGCGGCGAGTTGAGGTGTCTCAAAGGATCCTATATGTATGTATGTATGTATGTGTATATATACTCCCTCCGTCCCAATGAATTGTTTGCCTATTCCATATTGGGACGTCTCAATGAATTGTTTGCCTTTCTACTTTAGGAATGTTTTTTATATGCAATTTGATCATTCTCATGAGTTTTGCTCTACATGTCACTCCCTCATTGGTTCCCTTAACCTTGGTGCCAAAAGGAAAGGCAAACAATTCATTGGAACAGAGGGAGTATATATATATAGAGAGAGAGAGAGGATCAAGGAAGTTAGTAACTGAAGTCCCTTAGTGTTGATGGATGACCTTCAATTTATAAAAAAGGGGAGGGGGGACTGATATTTTTGTCTGCCAAACCATCATCCCAGATCAATCACTGTCATTTACTCCCTCATCTACTCTCCCGCCTATTACCCTTCCCAATCCTCTTCTTTTGAATTCATTTTCTTCTTAAACACACTCCCATTCCATTTAACAAAATCTGTCTCTAACTAACCTCAAAAAATAAGCTCCATAAATAACTCCGTTCATACTCTGGCAACAACTCCGATCATACTATGTTTCTATACACAACATACTCCGTCAGTAACTCCGATCATCGTACGAAGGTATGTTCATCCATAAACTTCCATCGTCGTTTGAGTGGTTAAACCCTAAGATTATTTGAATCTCTCTCTAACCTTTTGTACTGGTTGAACCCTAAGATCATCATACGAAGGTATGTTCATGCCTAAATCATGTGTAAAATTTTTATTTTTTTGTTTTAGCAGATGTAAGCTGAATCTCTCCCTAACCCTAAAATTAATGATGTAATGACCTGATATTTCCCTGTTGAAGTTCATGTAATCTGTATAGTCATCAAATTTTTTCATGTTCAAGTTTCCATAATCATCTTTCTAATTATGCATGTGACTTCGCAATTGATGATCGAAGTATAATTAACTATATGGCTTTTATTTTCCATTGTAATGTGGTTTTAGTTGTATAGTCACACTGGTGACATTGTGTAGTCACAGTCGTTATGTTGTAGAGTCGCACTCATTATTGCTGTAGTCACGGGTGATATTATAGTTGTATAGTCATACAAATTATGTTCTATAGTCACACAGTTGAAGTTGTATAGTCGCATAGATTAGGTTGTATAGTCACACGGTTGAAGTTGTATAGTCAGACAGAGTAGGTTGTATAGTCACACGGTTGATGTTGTATAGTCGCATTCGTTATGTTGTAGAGTCACACGGTTGAGGTTGTATACTCACAATCATTATGTTGTCAAATCACACAGTTGAAAATATATACAATCATTTTGTTGTAGAATCACACAGTTGAAGTTATATAATCACGCTTTATGTTGTACACTCATTTTAATCGCGTACTCAGTTGTACAGTCACACTCATTACACATGTCGTTATTGTAGCAAAATGGCTGGTGGGAAGAAAATTGTTGGTAAGAAGGGCGGTGAGAAGAAAGTCGTGGAAGAGACAACGGCCGACCACGTCGTTGGTGATAAGGGGAGTGAGAAGAAGAAGGTCTTGTTTGATACACCGGGCGACCATGTCGTTGGAAAGAAAGTGGTGGGGAAGAAAAAATTTGGTAAGAAGGGCAGTGGGAAGAAGAAGTTTGTGAAAGATATAGAGGGCGACCACATCGTTGACGAGATGGATGTGGGGAAGACAAATATTGTTGAGAAAGGCAGTGTGAAGAAGAAGAAGGTCAAGTTTGATATAGCGGCCGACCACGTCATTGGACAACACATTGTTGTGCGCCTACCGGATACAACCGCTCGAAAGTCTGGGGGTAAGAGGAAAAAAGAACAACCACAAGATCAGCCAGTAGTGAAAAGGGAACAGGAAGGTCCGCCGGATGTTCATTGTAGGCCCAGGCGGTCGTAAAAGGTTATTTCAAAATTGACGGCTGATAAAAAAGAAAGGGTACGTGATGTGGGGTTCGGTGGGCTGTTGGAGTTGAGGTTCGATTCGTTCCCCCTAGACCACGTGCTTATGTTCCTTCTCGCGTTCTCTGACGGGTCCTATGTTTTTCGCGCCTCACGCCGGGAGGCATTCATGGTGTTAAAGTAAGATGTGCACGATCACTTCCAAATACCTTTTGGACCTCGGCCAATGAGCGTAATCCCAACGAAAAACCAAAAAGGGGCAGATTCCTCTGACGTGATCAGGTTAAAGAATAGTTGGAGGGAGCAGTTTGGCGTGGTGAAAGCCGGCGGACCAATTGGTTTAGGATGCATGTACAGAAAGTTAATGGAAACCGATACCGCGGACGACGACTTTGTACGTAGGTTCGTCTTGTTCGCATTGTCTTCGTCCCTCACGCCTACTACAAACAACTCACTCGACCTCACCCTACTGGCCGCGGTGGAGGACGTGAGATTAATTCAACAACAAGACTGGTGCAATTTGGTGCTGCAAGAGCTGGTGCGGGCGGGTAAGCAGACACTTGACTCCAGTAAACAACCTAATTACCTCCGGGGGTGCATCTCAGTTCTGATGATTGCCTACTTCTAACGCTATGATTTCCGTAGCTAGTCTTGCAAATACGACCTTCCGTTTATCGGGCATTAGGATGCGCGGAGGATAAGCGATCGTCTGGATGGGGAACTGGAGATGGGGACACTGGGGAATCAGTTGCGCTCCAAGGTATCGTACCCACATACATGTGAAGTGACGGGCGACGAGGGGATGCACGCTATAACTCTGCACTCTGACAGACAACGTTCTAGTCCCCAAAGAATAGCGTGTACGAGTAATATTACACACGAAGTGGTCCCTCTAACGTCGGGGATCGAGAGCGACGATCAACTGAAGGTCAGAGCCGTGGACGTAAGTATCTCATAGCCACTCTTTATACCATCAATTAAGGGTGACTGTTTTCAATTGTTTACAAACCATTTAGTGTGACTGCATACCTGTGTTTATAAACCATATAGTGTGACTGCGTACCTGTGTTTATAAACCAGTGACACACAGTTGAAGTTGAATAGTCACGGTCATTATGTTGTAGGAACACACTCATTATGTTGTATAGTCACACACATTTAGTACATTCATTATGCTGTATAGTCACACACTTTAAGATGCTTAGTCACACTCAGTATGCTGTATAGTTTCACAGATTGTCCTGTAGAATCACGCGGCTTGTAAAACCATTGAGCTGTATAGTCAGATACTTGAAGATATATAGTCACACTCAGTGTGATCTATAATCACAACTCATTATGTTTTAGAATCACGCGGCTTGTACAATCATTATGTTGTATAGTCACACAATTGAAGATGTATAGTCACACTCAGTATGATGTATAGACACACTGATTGTCCTGTAGAATCACGCGGCTTGTACAACCATTGAGCAGTATAGTCAGACACTTGAAGATATATAGTCACACTCAGTGTGTTGTATAGTCACACACTACAAGAAAGAACGTTCATTCCTATGGACCTGATTCGTAGGAAACATGCCCATTTTCGTCGAAATAAGCACGTTCCTACGGAAAATTCGTAGGAACCATTCCGTCGGTATACTTCGTCGGAAATAAAAAACTTCCTACGGTATTTTTCGTAGGAAATAACTTTCCTACAGAATATTCCGTCGGAATGGCTGCTGACGAGTATTTGTTGACAAAAAATTCGTTCCTACGGAAAATCGTCGGAAGGGTTCAAACTTCCCACGGAAATTCTGTAGAACAATATATTTCCGTAGGAAACATTGATTGAGAAAAAAAATATTATTAAATATTTCGAGCTACAGATTTCCGTAGGAAACTGTACAACTTCTGTAGGATAAAACAAATATCGTCACTAGTATACGAAAACCCTATAAACATCACCGACATACGTTAACACTTCACCGCAAAGCGGAAGGCCACAATTCCACACAAAAAATGTGTCATACAAAAACGCAATTCAAATTTGTCATAAAAGAAATAATCTCAGATATCACATTACAATAAAATAAAGTATTTCATTCCAAAACTTCTAGGCATTGAAAATCTTCATTAGAGTGTCTAGTTGTTCTTGCATTTTTAGGATTGTTTCATTTATTCTTCTATTCTCCTCTCGCACCTTAGCATTATCCTCTAGCACCTTAGCATTATTTACTTGAACCCTACTTAGCAACCCAACACCAATATAAGAATTGGAGGTGATATCTGTAGGCGAAGATGCATATGATGGCGCCTTCTTGAAATAATAATCAAGAGCACTGCCTATGCCATACAATCATCCCTTCTGAAATCCACCCACAACTTCGACAAAAGTTCATCCTCATCAAATTCACCCCCTTCCACAATTGCTTGTGCTTTTCGAGACTCAAAAATTTTCTGAAAAAAACTAAATATAAAGAAATGTAAATAAATTTCAAAACTAAACAATCACATGTTGATGTTTATATTTCCTTCTCACCTTTATTTCTTCTGCCTTCTTATCCGTAATCTTCCCATTGAGGGAATGGGCACGAACGAATAAATCGTAAGCCGTCGGTATTTTTCCTTCTTCATCGTCTCTAATCTGGAAAATTAAATTTCAAATATTATTGGAATTTTTGAATATGAATATTTATTATATTTTTGGATATAAAAAAAAATAAAAAAAATGCTTCCCCTCATCCTTGATCTTTTTTGTTCCATTACAGAGATACTGAACAAGAGTGAAGTGAGCAGGGAAGAGCACATACCTGACCTCGACCTTGCTCCTGTATTGCTTTCTCAAAAATCTGTTCGTTGTTGCCAGTCTCAATCAATCATTCAACAGTCTATGGGAAATTGAAGGGAAAATCACAAGTGAGCCGAAGAGTATGAACACTTACTATTGCCTACAAATCTGGATTTAGTACAAACATAACTGGTTACCACTTCATCGGGACGTTGACCCGTCACTATCGATAGAAAAATGACAAGAAAAGCAATCAACCTATGAGCAATCATAACTCTCGATAAACAAACACAAAAAGAAACCTGTATAAACACGGCACCCAATGACTTCCCGGTACTCTTGATGAACATTCTCACGTAATGTCTACAGATTTCTCCAATATTAGAGATTTGAAATGAATAAGAGTGACTGAGACAGTGAGATTTGAACAAAGTAAGCTACCTGAAATTCCACCATTTTGTCTCTTAGTCTCTTTTTCAATGTACTGCAACAGAAGAAAAATAACGCCCTTATTTCATTTGTTCTCCCTCCATCTTGTTCATCCTAACAATGAATATAAAAGGTAAAGAAATGAATCAGACGAGAGTATTTAATGCCAAAATTAGGACAATTAATTAATTATTTTTGTTATTATAAACTCTTGTTTTTATCCGAAACTAGCTAGTTGATCATGCATGCTATCTTTATGATTAGACTTACTTACGATGAACATGGGTTTGAGTATGAACTTTGTGGGTTGACAACTTGGAAAGATTGCAAGGGTGACCATGGAAATGACCCACCAGATTCATTGTAAGGGAAACACAGTTTGAGGTTTCAATGTGTCAGTCAGACTATCCCTCTTCATTTCTGATTCTACAACTTAAAACTCTGTCAACTATCAACTGCCGGATTGATTAAAATATGATTAGGATAAGGTCTTAATTATAAAAACAATCAATTGGTAACTCGATATATCTATAAAATCTACTCTCCGTTCAAATAAAAAAATGCAACATTTTCCTCTTTACCACTTTTAGCGCCTGCTTGCGAAGAAAGACATCGACACCTGAATGAGAACAGTTTGGGAGCAGGTACTATGCAGTTGCTAGTCCTAGATGAAATCGATCTATCAATGTTGAGCAAATAAAGCTTAAAAGCACTTGACTTGTCTTCCTTATACTGGTGACTGGTCCAGGCGCAACGTAGGGTTGAATAGCTGCTATGTTCAAACCTCGAGATATGAAAGTTCGATGAAAGACATATCATCAACAGTAACAACAAACAAAAATGGTTTAGAGTCGGCTAATACGAATGATGAACTTTTTCCCCTTAAAAATGTAAGAAACGGAAAAAATTATAATCAAAATATCATCACCGCAACATCCTTTATCGCTAACTGAGTTAGAATAATCAATGATTTCAAACAGTCGACCACAATTAGAGAAGCATATAAGCAATTTACCGATTCAACTGAACAGAATACTGCAGAAATTAAATTAGTTTCGAAACAAGAAATCAAAAGAAGAAGAAATGGAGGCAATACGTACTTGAGAGAATAGGCAGAAGATTGACGAAGAGCCAACATTTTTGGGACTGGAAATCGGATGAGAAATCGGGATTGATGAAGGTCCTTCGTTTGCTGAATATTAGGGTTCTTCGTTTCATAGAAAATTGGGTTGTTATAATAATACAGTGCTCGGTCAATACAGTACTCGGTCTGATATTGTTGGTTTTAATTGTTTTTAAATTATTTTTTTAGAAATGAATGTGTAGGTTTCTAATTCTTAGAATTTCGCTTTTTGAAACCTCTTGTTGTAGAAACATGTTCCATTGTTGCGATCTTTAGAATCGGAATTGGGTAGGTTTCTAATTTGTAAAATAAACTTTCGCGATAAAAATATAGTTTCACAAGGAAATTAATTAATGTTCGATGAAAATGAATTAAAATGATTTCTTGGGGAAAAATAGATACTTTGACGAGGTTTAATTAAAATGAGCCTGATCTAAAATTAGAACTCGAGTTTAAAAGTAAATGTAAAAATTATTAAGTATCGAACAAAATTAAAATACGCATACGAAACAGACTCGTTTAAACTAATATTGCAGAAATTTCAATATCAATTTTTTTTCGTTTAAAATTGTAAGCCGGTTCAAAATCGTGTACCGGGTTTTCAAAACTGTGAACCGAATTCATAATATACCGGCCAGATATCGGATCGGATTGAGTCAAATCAGACCAGGTCAGTCTCGCTCAATATGATATTTCAGTACTGTTGATTGTTGGACAAGTCCGATATAGAGTGTGTCGGATTGGGTTTCGCCAGGTCTAATTAGCATCATTTAAGTTGATTAATTAGTGTCGATTTTTATCATATGAGTCAGATCATTTTGGGTTAGTTGCGTCGACAGCAGGTTCATGACTTGAGCTCGGCATAAAAATGTCATTAGTGGGATTCGAACCCTAGCCATTTGATTCAAATTGAGACTAGAACCAACTCTTCGATTCTACCATGTTGACGATTTAGTCATAAATTTGTTTCTATGTTACTATTAAGTTTGGGTATCGATACACCATCATAAAATTTTATACAAAGTATATGCTACTTTTATGAAGGATTTTTTTAACCATTTTATGTAATTTTAAAAAATAAAAAACCTTGTATTATACACATTTTTTTAGTGTAGGTGAAAATTAGACTTCGTTAAAAAAATACTCTGTGTAAAAAGCAAATCATACTCATAATACTTAAAAATTTATCGAGCTTTTCGAGCCGATCTAGGCCTTGCTCGGATTTACTCGTGTAGAATACGAGTCGAGCTCGAGCTTGAGCCGATCTCACACGAGTTGAGCTTCGACCGGGCCAATCTCGGGCTGCTCGCGAGCTGTAT
The DNA here is from genome assembly GCA_958450325.1 of Agrostemma githago. Lineage (NCBI taxonomy): Eukaryota > Viridiplantae > Streptophyta > Magnoliopsida > Caryophyllales > Caryophyllaceae > Agrostemma > Agrostemma githago. The sequence goes on along the minus strand of OY288239.1, from coordinate 16,287,952 downwards.
TCTCATCTCATTACCACCCCTAGACTGATATACACACACACTGACAAAAATTTAATGAGGGTATTTCATTCGTGTTTCAGGTTCGGTCACTTCATGTTCCGTAAAGTACGAGGCGAATATAAACAGATAAACAGTATGTGAGGAAAAAAGGACTTTCAATGTATGCATTAACAATAGTTAAATTGTTCATGAAACTAATTTTTTTGAGATACAAATTTTCCTACGGAACATTCCGTAGCCTAAAATGTTTCCTACCACAAGACCGTAGGAATTTCATAGGGGTGCTTTAAAGGAGCGATGGGTTGGGATTCCGTAGGAAATATCTGTAGGAACTATTTACTTTCCTACGGCTTTCAAGATCCGTAGGAATTATTCCGTTGGAATTTTCACTATTTCTAGTAGTGACAGTAATTATGTTGTAGGATCACGCAGCTTTACACTCGTTGTCTAACAAATGATTTGACTTTACCTACATGTGAGGCCGACCATGAGTTTTACACCATTGAGCTTTACACTAATGATTTGACTTTGACTGATTTATAGGCCGACCATAAGTTTTTCCTGAAGTTTCGGAGGAGTGCGCTTGCCTTTTGCAAGTACTCTGAGGAGGCTACCTCAATTGTAAAAGAAATAGCGATAAAGAACCTGACAGTTCCAAGTCAAAACCCGTCCTCTCAACAATTCTGGGAGGATCCAACTGTCTTCAAGTATATCGACAAAGTTGTTTTGTTGGTTGACCAATTGAGGCCGACTACCAAGAACGCCCCCGTCATTGAGGGCGAGGGACAACACAATACTGGTGTCTTCAAGCAGGTGCGCACGATTGTGGAAGACTTACGTGATGATGGTTACTTGGATGACAAAATTAAGAATGCTGGTCTAGGGGGCGAGGGTCTTAGTGGGAGACCTCGTGCTGAGAGTATAGGAAGGTACGAGGATGAGGGTATTTTTGAAGGTGGCTTCGTGTTACTAGGTTTCTGTGAGGGAGAGGATCCCGAGGATGATTACGAGGAGGCTCCCGATGGTACGCCCGAGCCTGTTGCGGACGAGCCGCACATCGAAGATACTCTGTCCGATACTAAAGAACTCAACGCAGGCTGCGAGGTGCAGGCATCAGTTGGTATGAGTCCGACCGTAGTGGTAGCTCTACGGCAAGTGGAGTGTGCGATCGTGGATGCACGGACAACTGTGGACGAGTTGGCTACGGAATATGTCTTGCCAGCCACTGTTCAAAACGATGGGACGTCGGACCAGGGGAGGCGTAAGGTAGTACTGGCTCTGCTCGATGAGAAAAAAACCGTGGACCCGACGATAACCAATGCGGTCGGAGAGGTCAGTGCTAGCCTTGAGATGGCGCTGCACAAGGCGGGGTGGGATGTAGCAGACACTGTGATCGTTACGCCCGCAACAGCGGACGTTGTCACGGAGGATACTCAGCAAGCAGGCGAGATTGCGGGAGCCGATGCGCATACTGCTGTAGGTGTACATCATCCGTACATTTTCCACTCCGACGTGACATTTGAGTGCATGGGTAGAGTGATGGAAAATTTGGGGTGTTTATTGGACTGTGGGTCCATGATAAGGGGGCAGCTTGTGGTATCTCGATTCATGTGCTCCAATATAGTCATCTTCTCGGATGTCCTCAGCGTGTGGAAGGGTTTGATAGACTACGTGTTCGACCGATCAACTGACAGTCCGGCAGGGTACGTAGTAATTGTGTTGTTCATGTATTTTGGAATACATGTCGTTTTATATACATGTGTTCATTGAGACTTTGTTTGATCTACAATGAAGCATTAGTCGAGTACACAGAGTACGAGTGTATACCGAATGATGACATGCAGTCGCTCGAGCCCGGCCTGCAGGTGACAAATAACGTCGTTGATTGCTGGTGTAGGCTACTGAACCAGCTGATGTACGAGAAATCCGTAGCAAAAGTAACCAGTAGATGTTTCTTCTGACTTGGACATACGGTACGTTCACCCTCCAAAAGTCTGCAGCTTCAAATGCTATTTTAAAAAGTCACACACTTTATGTTGTTTAGTGACACACTTAAAGGTGCATAATCACACACTATAAGCTGTATAGTCACACACAAATGGATGTACAGTCACAGACTTTAACGTGCATAATCACACACTATAAGCTGTATAGTCACACACAAACGGATGTATAGTCACACACTTTAAGGTGCATAATCACACACTAAATAGTTACACACAAGCAGATGTATAGTCACACACTTTGTGATGTACAGTCACAGACTTTAAGGTGCATAACCACACACTATAAGCTATATAGTCACACAATACCGGATGTATAGTCACACACACTTTATGATGTACAGTCAGACACTTTAAGGTGTATAATCACTAACTACGTGTATTAACATCGGTGCTTGTGAGAAGGAGCCCATGCTAGAATTGTGGAACAAAAAAGACAAGGGCCTGAATCTGGACGAACAAATATTCTACGTGTGGGACCAGTGGAGGCAAAACAATTTCTTCGAATTTACTTTGGACTCAGACATGGTATTACTCTGCACATAATGTTCGTTAGTAGTGGTTATCAGCACAATTTTCTGACGCATTGGTTGCAGGTGTTCGTCCCGATTTTATCCGGGGACAAGGACCACTACAGTTGCGACTGCATAAACTTCCAATCAGAACAAGTAGAGTATCTCGACAAGAGTTTATACGATGACGATTTTGCTACGTTGCCTTATTGTGGCATTACTCAAATAGCGGTAAGACTCTTTTACGTGACATGTGTGACTATTAAATCAATTTTGTGACTGCGACTGTATTCAACAACTATCATGGTTCAATTTCTTTTGTAGGCTGATAAAATGGGAGAGTACATGGTACAGCGAGGGGTGAGGAAGGGTGAGAAAGTCCGTGTGTTTAGGATGGTGAACGTTCCCTTATTTTGGCGGGGGGTAGGCTACTCCGCCAATGACTGTGGAGTGTACTTGATGATGCACATGATGTTGTATGCCGGGTTCCCATTTCACTGCTCTTTGGGGACAATGGCGGCCATGAATCTGTGCAAGGCGGAGATCACAGTGACCCTTATTTTGAGCGACGTGAACAAGGTGAGGGACGTTGTTTTGAAGAACGTAGCAACATTCATAAAGTACAATGAATTGTTGTTGTTTACCCGTGCAAATGAAAGAACTCCAAAGACGCCTGAACCCAAACCCCAATCACTCCCAGAAGAATGTTGGTCAGCAATCAAGTCTTGATCGCGGGGCGGTGGGGATGGGTTGGGTTGCTCTTTAAACCAAGGGGAACCAGACCCCGAAGTCATCATCATGTCGAACTTGTTTTGCATGAACCGGCGGCTGACGAGTAGGATGTTCCACCTGTGAAAACACGTCGCCGACTACTGCTTCCTTGATGATAATGGGTACGAAGAAAGGTATGTAACCGTTTACGCCCCTGGTTCGTGTAGCATATTAAACATTCTAACCAATACGTAACGCAGGGAGCAATTGGGGTACTACAGCGCTCGTGCGCAGCTGGAGAGGTGTGAGATTCAAACGCTCTTGTCCGGAGATAGAATGAGCGAGGCGGTGCTGGAGTGTTGGTCGCACCTGATGAACTGGTTGGAAGCGGATGACAAACGGCGTGGAATACCCTCCCCATCTGGAATGACGATGGCGTGGTTCGGTTTTCGTCACATGGCATGCCCTTCTCCCCCACCTATTACATTGAATGGTAAAATGACTTCAGGCACATTAACTGTAAGGCTGGATAATCATGTTTTTACAGTAACACAGTTTATGCTGACTTTGCATGTTTGCATGCTTTAGGTTCTACAGTCACACACTTTATGGTGTATAATCACATACTTCACTTTATACAGTCACACACTTTAAGCCTAAAGTCACAGGTTGAAGGTTGCATATTCACACAACTTACGTTGTACAATCACACACTTTGTGGTTTAAAGTCATACACTTTTTGGTGTACAACCACACCCTTGATATAATTATGGGTGAAATTCTGACGACGTACCATGTGACTTATGATTGTACCATGTGACTTATGACAACTAATATTCACCCCCTGCCCCACGTTAGTACTCACTTGCCTGTATACTGGTGCGGGCCGAATCAAGTACCCCCGCGGTCGAAGACTATGACGGCGTGTACGCAGCGTGGGACAAATTTGTACTAGACTGCAACGGAGCATTCGATATGGACGTTGAACTACTGTTTGTCCCGGTACATGCTAAGGGGCACTACGCGTGCATCTGCATCAACTTTAGAGACCGCACCGTTGACATCCTCTATCACCAGGCACACGGCCCAGGCTCGTATATGTTCGGGGTGTCACGCAGAATAGTAAGTTGCATGAGTAGGATTTAATTCGCCGCGTCAATTATTCTGCGACTTCTATAGGTGTTGACGTTTACTATTACCTAATATTGCAACAGTCGTCCGCAGTGGCCGACTATATGGACGATAAGGGACTGATGAAGGGCGTTCACATGTCAAAGTTTACACATCGCCAGATAAAATTGGAATGGCAGAGCACCAATAAGAACGACAAGAAATCCGGAATTTTCTGCTTGATGCACATGTGCCTGTACGATGGTGCGCCGTTCAGCCACAACGATATTGGGGCTAAGGTTAGGAGGCATTATTTATTGTTCGAGATTGCAGCATCCCTCGTCCTTGCTGACATGAATGAGGCACGTGGGGACGCGTTGCAGAAAATTAAAGCTTTCATAGAGAACAAGCCGGAAATATGGAGAAACCTCGAGTGTAGGCGTAAGTTAGTAACAAAATTCACCAAGTAGATACCGTAACGCGTGAATAGTGTACGAATGAATTTTGAAAATCTTTAAAGGAAACAATTATTGCAATATCGAAAAATCTCATGTTGAAGTATCTTTGGAATATCAGATGAATGACAACTCAATTTATTTGGATTTATGATTTAGGCATGTGGACGTCCGTCCGCACCGCTCGGCGTCCCCGTGGAACTGACCCAGTTTTGATCGCGGCGGCCACCCATGCGGCCCCCTTCCGGTCAGGGGCCCGTCCGATCTCGCCTTCGGGGCGAAGGTCTTGGACCACGATTCGGATGACGATTCTGACTTGTACTAGACGGGCGCAGGCGCCCGTGTTTCCGTTGGAATCGATCGAGTCGTGGTTGTAAATGTTTAAAGGCCAATATGTTTCGTAAGGCGACCTTTGAATTCGTTGCCGATTTATGGAGTCGCCACCAAGTCAATTATGGGACTCGGAAATAGTTCAAGTCAACTTTGATCCTTCTTCGGCTCAAAGCTGAGTGGCACGGGACCTAAAGATAAAGACTTGTACCCTTAAGCACTCCATGCCTGGAATGACTCTCATTTGCCAAGGTCTAGGATATCCGAAATTCGTCGATTCTGAGTAAGGGGTGGGGGTACGTATTGGGAAGCCAATATCTGCTAGACATCAACACTCAATCCTGCCCGCACGTAGCGGCCTCTACTAATCAATCGGTGGGCTAATAACTTTGTTTCTTTGTTGTGGCGGAAGTACGGTAACATCCGTTGTTTTAAACTTATACCTTTGTTATGTCGGTTGTTTAAGGACAAGTAAGTTTTGTCATCGAAGTAGTTGTGTTTACATTCTTTGCATGCAATTTCACGTGACAGGCAGGCCATGAAAAGATGCACATAGGAGAGTAGAGAGTACTAATATTATACGTATTAGCAAATCAGTTTTAACGTGATAATACGGATATTAGTTGTTCTCGTGGTATACCTTACCTGGTATTCTGCTTAAGATGCGTCGGCTCGGTATTAATAGGGATGCGTTGAACCATGTAAGGTGAGCACCGAGACTAATACAGAACCCGACCATCACTTTGTTCAATTTTAGCTTGTTTACGTTTTGATTTCCGTGTTAGGTGATTTAGCATGCAATTATAGGGTCATAAAAGCAACAAATCATACGAATGCTTCAAATGTGAATATAAGTAAATCACATAGTGAGGAGTTGCACCCTCGGAGTATACGCTAAACAGGACACGATGCATTGATAGTTGAGAACGGATCTCGGAACTACTCGGATCTATTTAGGATGTTTTGGCGTTTATGGTTGAAGTTGGGACGTTACGTGCTTTACTACGTGTTGTGTACCTAGCGTCCGCATTTGACATTATCGAAGTGCATAATGAAAGTACAAAAAATGTCAAGTTTTGTTTAGATGACAACCTAGTGATGATTCGACTTTGAAAGACGGATCCTCCTAGCTCGCCTGGTGATTTCAGAAGAGTTCTGTTACCATTTGCTTGTTCTGCGGCTAATCTGGCAGAGTTCCGTTACTATTTGCTGATTCTGCAGCTAATCCGGTAGAACTTCGTTACTAGACTTGGAGTAGCTAGTCGATCGCAGGCCACTTTCTTTTTTGGTATAACGTTTTCCCTCTTACCTAGGTGGCCCACCTACTTTACACCCTCCCTAGTTTTGAATATTTTATTATTATCCTTCAAAAATGTGCCCCTTTTTAGGTGGAATCTTTCAATGAAATGGAGGGAGTAATACTTTTAATATTTTAAATTACAAATAAAATAAATATTCTATTTAATACATTTTTTTATCGTTGAATAATAAAATAATTGTGAAAATAATTTTAATATTTTAAAAATAATTTTAAAAATTGATTTAATATTTTAAAAATATATAAAATATTATTAAAGAATATAATAATAGTACTATTAAAATAAATGAAAGTTTAATATTAATTTTTTTTTTTGACCTAAAAAAGTGTAAAAATAATTAGACGTTCGAAACTATTTCTGACATTTAAACCGACTCGCGACCAGTATAACCCGATCTTTTTTTGACCTACTTGTATTTAACTCGACCCGTTTGACGAGTCTAGTGACAAGGATACTGGAAAACGATCGGGACGTATTAATCATTTAGAATATCTCTGTGTTACCAATGATATGATGCAGTTGGTATTGACATCGCGGTACTGTTATTTTTAGAAAAATTTGTGAAACACTCCGTTTAATAATGTTGTATGGCAAACTACTTCCTTTTAAAATTTATTTTGTCTAACATTCTCTTTTATATATATATATATATAGAGAGAGAGAGAGAGAGAAAAAGAGAGAGAGTAAGGCTCTTATGAGTCCTTTACTCTTTGTGAGTCCCTAAGTCCTCATCTCATCCATTGGATGAGATGAGGATGGATGGACAAGATGCATCCATTAAAAAAAAAAAAAAAAGATTTACATTCCTAAAATAGCTCCCATGAATTTAGGAAACAATAACTCCTATCACATTCATTCATCATTCACATTCATTCATCATATCACGTTCATTCAAACACAAAAAAAACCCTTTCTTCATTCACGCTCAATCATCGATTTTGTACTCGGAATTCTGTTACAATGGATTCAATGACCGCATCATCGTCTTCAACGGTTGATAAGCAACTGATTGAGTATAACAATGGTGAGTTTCAGTATTTCATTCACGTTTTGATTCAATTTTTATTCATGGATTTCGATGGTCATATTGCTTTCAATGTGCGTTTTAATATCAATGGTTTATCGCGTCAAATTGCGTTTTTTTTTACGTCGATTTTCATGTTTATAGTGCTTTCATTGTCATTTCGTATCACAGTTTCGTATCAATTTGCGTTTTTTTTTATGTCATTGCGTTTTGATATCACAGTTTCGTATCAATGGTTATTTGCTCTCTCGATCTTTATAGATTACAAGGCTTTTTATTCAGATTTTCCATGATATCCATTGATACTATTGTTTAGATTTCAATTAACGCATAAACGTCGTTGAAGTAACATGTCTTCTGCATTAAAGTAACACTTAGTTGCAATTACAGTAACACAAATGAACGTTCAGAAAAAGGATTTTGATGATGATGTTAGAGTAACGTATTGTACACGTTACAGTAACACCACTTATGAATTATAGTAACACATTATTTGCATGGGTGTAACGCTGTTTGATTTTGTGCAGGTGGTTTTGCCAAAGATGCGAACGCACATGACAACACTGGAAAAGGTAGAATTTGATTCATTTGATCAATCATGGATTAATAACAATGGTTCATTGATATTATTGTTTCACTGATATTATTGTTTGCTTTATGTTGAAGCAGTCATGGCGTTGAAGTAACACAAGTTATGAATTACAGTAATATCTAATTCTAATTAGAGTAACACAAACACGTAACTGAAAAAAGTTTTTGGCGCTGACGTTGGAGTAACATCCTTTAAGGGTTAAAGTAACACAACTTATGAGTTGAAGTAACACTTATGTCCATGGGCGTGACATTTTTTAATTTCTTGCACGAAGCATTGGCAAAGAACCGAATGCACAGGAATGGTGCAGAGATGTGGGTGAGGTTTTCACTCCGTACATGGAGCAAGTATTCGGAACAATTGATGAGGAAGTGGAATTTTACAAAATCTACGCGCTGGCTTGCGGATTTGATGTAAGAAAGTATACTAAGCCAACCAAACGAAACTGTCCAAATCCGTACGCAGCACGACCGCCTAAACAGCCTACTAAGCCAACCAATGATGAGGATGACGAGGATGAAGTAGATGAAGACATCGAAGGAGAGGAAACTGAAGAAGACACCGAGGAAGACGAGGAGGATGAACAAGTGTTTTGAGAATACTCGTGTTTTTTTGTCATTATAAGAATTTTTTCTTTTTTTCTGGTTCACACGAAAAACTAATTTTGTACAATTTTTTTTACACATAGCGCTGTGTTACGGTGCATCTAACACTATATTTATTTAATACATGTGTTTTTTGTTAGAGTAACATCTCATGTGTGTCAGAGTAACACTATTCGTCTGTTACAGTAACGGAAACAATGCATTGAAGTAACTGAAGACAACAGCGTTGTTTAGACAAAATCATTGCCAAAGTAACTGGGGATAACTTGGATTGGTTCCATTCATTGACAAAGTACCAACATTTGTTCTTCAAAAAACAATATATAATGCGTCAGAGGAATTAATTGCAATATCATTGTACAAACACCATTAATAACTTAAAGTAACATAAATTGTTCATTAAAGTAACATTTACAATGCTTCGGTGTAACACACAGATTGTGAGACCAAAGAAAATTGGGTTAACTTCAGTAATCCCCATAGTAACACCAGCAGTAAATTAGAGTAACTGGTACAACTAGTTAGTGTAACAAAGTTTAACAGGTTCAATGCATTGGTGATAGTCAAAATACCAATGTAATTAGACAGGTAACTAAAGAATACAAACCATTAATTCGTAGTTACAAAAGAGATGACATGATTCAGTAAACACGTTATTTTTTTCGGCCCTTTGTTGGCTTGCTCTTGGGAGCGTCGATGATCTTTTGTCTAGCGTCTGCATACTTGTCTACGTTTTCCAACAATCACGATCGCACCTTGTTCATTATGTTTGCTAAAGTTAGAAAGCTGCTTCAATATAACCTTGCTCGAGTTGAAGGTGAGCGATTGAGTTGAGTTGAGCGATTGAGTTGAGTTGTGCGATTGAGTGCTCGGGTGTGCTTGAGTTGAGTGAAAAAATTGAATGAGATGAGAGATGATGAAGGTGAAGGGTTTTTGTGTTAGGCGGGTGTCTGAATGAAAAAAAATGAATGAGATGAGAGAGAAGAAGATATCAGTTGGCAGTAATTTAGGGAGGAGAGAGAATTTTCTCATATTATTTCCAAAATATGGTAGTTACTACCTTAATTACTACATGCAATCTCAACCATTCATCCTCTTTAGATCAATGGCTAAGAATAGGACTCATTGACTCAAATAAAAAAAAGGGACTCACTTGATCCTCACTCTATATATATATATATATATATATATATATAGAGAGAGAGAGCAAGGCTCTTATGAGTCCTTCTCTATATATGAGTCCATAAGTCCTCATCTCATCCATTGGATGAGATGAGGATGGATGGACAGGATTCATTCTACAATTTGCATTAAAAAAAAAGAAAAAAAGAAAAAGAAGGGAGATACTGTTTCCTAAAATAACTCCCACAATTTTAGGAAACAATAATATCACATTCATTCACCCATTCATTCATTCACGTTCATTCGCGTTATCACATTCATCAAACCTAAAAAAAACGCTTCCAACATCATCACGTTCATCCATCCATTCATTCAAAATCTGTGCTCGACATCACGTTACTATGGATTCAATGATCGCGAGATCATCATCAACTGTTGATAAGCAATTCGTGGAGTACAACAATGGTGAGTTTCGATATTACTTTCATGTTTTGCGTCAATTTTATTCATTTTATTCATCATATATTCATATAAACGATTCATTGCTCTTGTGTTAGTATAGATTGCAGATTGTTAGGTTTATTATTTAGGTTTTTTTCATAATCTTCACTGATTATTATTTAGGTTTTTCATAATCTTCATCAATTGTTATGCTTTCATTGCCATGAAAGTCATTAAGATGCTCCATATTATTAGATTTTACGTTCATAGTATGATTTTTTAAAGATCTGATCATTATATGATTTTTTCGCACAAACATATATGGAGTTATTGTAATGCACATAATGTGTTACTTTAATATAGACCATCTGTTATTTTAATGTCTAACCCTGTGTATAGACATTTTCTGTTAATTGAATCTCGTGTTACTTTAATGCACTTCATCTGTTACTTTAATTCTTGTCATCTGTTACTGTAATGCATTGGAGTAACAAAGGATTTAAATTACTGCCATATTAAAAAAATATTGCTTCCTATAATGATGTAACGTGATTGTCATCAAAATAGGAAACAATATCAAAGTATAACGTTCTCATTCATATTCTTATTCATAGCAGTATACATGTTTATACTGTCATTCATACTCTCATTCATACCTAATGTATTACAGTAACACGTTTGAAGCATTAGAGTAACATGTCATCGGATTTAGTTATTAATGTTTTGGTTAGAATACCGCCATATTTCAAGTTCTGATTGTTTGTTTGTCGCCACGTTTATCGACATTGTTCTTGTTTTTGTAGTAGACGTAAAAGCAGAGGAATGGTGCAAGGATGTGGGTGAGAGTTTCACTCCATACATAGAGCAGATCTTCAAAGATGTAGATGATAAGAAGAAAAAGAAGAAGAAAGAATCATTAGGAAACGTCATGTAAGTCATCGTTTGACGATGAAGAAGGAGAATAAGAAGAAGAAGAAGAAGAAGAAGAGGAAGAAGAACAACAATTCTGAGTAGGACAATATATTGTTAGAGTAACATACATTATTCATTAGAGTAACATACTAAATAAGTTACAGTAATACAGTTTATGAGTTTGATTGATTTTCCAATATCTAGTCCTTAAAGTAACATCCTTTATTGGAGTAAAATGAGTTAGAATAACACACATTATGCGTTATAGTAACATACTTAATGAGTTACAGTAACGTAGTTTATGAGTGTAATTTGATTTCCAATATCCAGTTCTTAGAGTAACATGTGTGAAACATTGGAATTATAATGGAGTTTTATAATTTTTGTTTTGGAGTATCCTTAATAGAAACATACATTATTCTTTTGGTTGATTGGAAGTCATGTTTTTGCAAAAGACTATTATGCAACGTAACTGATTTTATGAGTTAAAGTAACACAATTTATGAATTAGAGTAACACATTATATGAGTTAAAGTAACAGTTTTTGCAAGAGACTATTATACAAAGTAACAGATTTTATGAGTTAAAGTAACATAGTTTTATGAGTTAAAGTAACACAGTTCATGAATTAAAGTAACACATTGTATGAGTTAAAGTAACATAGTTTATGGATTATGTCAGTAACATAGTAACATACGTACAATGACAGTGGAAAAATGATGATTTTTTGGTGAAGATGAAAAAAAATTGGACTCATGAGAGAAAGAGGCAATTAAAAAATTGATATGAGAGAGAAGATTTGCATTGGGATAATTAAGGAAGGGAGAGAAATGATATATTTACCAAGATTTGTTAGTTATTTCCTTATTTCACCTTAAGCAATCACAACCATCCATCTTTCACTTGATCAATGGTCCAAGATTGGACTCATGGACTCAATATATATAGAAGGACTCACTTGATCCTTCCTCTATATATATATATCGTTTAATACTTCCAAATTACTCACTTCGATATTACATTTGTGCGAATTAATATTTCAAAAAATATGTCAAACACTATCTTTAATAAATGTTATTTTCCTAACTACTTCCTTTCTTTTCAAAAAAAAAGTTGCTAACACTGCCTCCCTATTGATAAGTGAAAAATGAAAAATTATCTCCTTCGAAGTATAAAAATTACATAACCTAATAAAATTCCAATATTTTTATGTTTTTATTTATATAGTTGTGGACATGACGTAGGTCCACCCCGACGCGGCCACGCGCGGGTTTGGGTAGGCGAATGCATCTCCATATGAGAATGGATCGAATTGAAATTTAAGTCGAAATGGAGTCGCCACCGAACTTTGTGGGAGTTCGGACCCATTCGAGCCCACTCTATATCGCTATGGACCATACACAAAGTATGGCCCATTTCGGTTTGAGAGTTTATTGGGCTCGTCCCTTTGCATTGCGATACCGATACCGTCAATACCGGTTATCGTGTATAGAATGACTCTCGTGTGCCAACGGTTTCGGGCATCTAGAAACCGAGGTTCTGAGTAAGGGGTGAGGGTACGTGTTGGGAAGCCCACAAAGGACACCCAACCCCGCCCGCACTTAGCGACCTCTACTAAGACATCGTTTGACTTTTTAATATGCGCGCTAGTAATGCGGTAAAATGATATGCAAACAACATTTAACGAGATATAAATATTGAATGGGTTGCTACGTCATTTAATGCATCTTGATTATTTTCGAAGTGATTTAGCATGCGAAGGTTCATTTATAAACGGTAAAACGCAAATAAATAAAGCAAAGCAAAATAAATCGATTACAAGTTACACGGGCGGAATACAACCCGGAATTCACAATACAACGAGCAATAAAATAGAATAATCGAATAGGAAATGGTAAACGTTGACTAGAAACGGACCCGTATATAATACATATAAATTAGACCGTGAGTCGTGTAAACGGACGAACTTTGATTAGATACACATTATTTTGTATATTAACCAAAGGACGGGGATAGAGAACCTAGGCGTGGTGCTAGCCCGATCCCGAATCCCGATGCCTTGTCCCGACTTATCATATCGAAAAATGGAGTCTAAAATAATCATATGTCGGATACGACTAAAGAGTCGTCGACACACGATTAATAGTGCGAGACCGTCAATCTAAGTCGTTAAGGTGAAGTGACATGCATGGATTTTGGAAGAAGAAATCATGTGATCGACTTTACACGCGACGACTAAAGTCGTAAAAAAAGACGAGGTTCGAATGATGCATTAAAGTTCTCGGTTTTCTGGGCTACAGGACCCACTCGACCGAGTCATGGTCAGGACTCGATCGAGTGCACCTTCGAAATAGCTATTGCCCAGTTTTTGGGGTGCAACTCGATAGAGTGACTCATGGCACTCGGTCGAGTGCCCCCTGTACGAGGTCTGCCTCGCTTCGTTTTTTATGTTTAAAAATCGATAGTTGGCCAAGTTAAATAAAAATATTGACGACCTAGATTTAACTTGGTTTCCCGGTACTATAATCATGTCTTATATGATTATAATACCGTTATCGGAATTTTATAGAAAATGCCACTATGAGATTAAAAGATTTGATTAGCGACGAAATTGTAACCCTCCGCGTCACGGCATCAATATTAATCTTAAAGGATTATGCGATGTCGATTTTTGCATCAACAGATTTCGCGATAATCTTGAAAATGGAGTCGAGCACGTTCAACTATGATCAATCACGATCACGTCATGCCCTTGAACACATTGGGGCGGCGCTCCTCGAAAGGGTGCCACCTCCGTCGTTGTTCATAAAGGGATTAGACGGACTTTGGATGATCGTCATAGTTAAACGTGTTAGGATCCGAAATTTAATATTATTATATGCGTATATGTACACGGAATTAGTACGTTAAAGACAATAATTAAAGAGTTAGTGGTTAGATGCGATGAATAGAAGTGTTAGATGTTAGCATGTCGTTACTATCGACTAATTATGATATATATACATAAACATAAATAAAAAATGAAAACAAAAGAGAAAGGAGATGTCGGTGTTGAATGTCACACCCTCAACCTACATGCTCTTGCTTCTCGGGATACGGTTCGTCAAATGGCGGCAATGGCACGGGAACGTCGAGATATGTAGGAAGAGTTGATGATGTATGAGTATGTGTTTTGTAGAGATGGATTTCACGAGTTTTGCTCTCGAAATGTGTATAAGTGTAATGGTGCTTAAGGGTTGAATTATGGCTGAAAAATTGGTGCAAGGTTGATAGCAAAAGGGTTGATCAAAAGTCGTTTTTGTGATGGGTTGATGGGGTATTTATAGGAAAACCCCACGACCTAGGGTCACTCGATCGAGTGGCCCTAGTGCACTCGATCGAGTGTTTCTAAAAACGGGTCTGTTCTGGATTTTGAGGCTCCACTCGATCGAGTGGGTCAACCCCTCGACCGAGTGGATCAATTAGGATGAGCCATTTTAGGAAATGGTTGACTTTGGATATTTTTGAATATTTTTGAATTTTTTATTTGGGCGCAAAGTTCTAGAAATGCACCTGGTTGACTTTGTGTGACGGAATCGTCTTTGACCGGGTTTTGACCCGGTCGCCAAAAGACGGTTTTTATTTTTTGGTGTCGTTTTGGCCCAAATTAGTCTTATTTTGCTCGGAACGACCCACTGGGCCTGAATTTGAGGTTGGTTTTGTGAGATTTGTATCCCGTTAAAAGCCCATGCCGGACATTACAGATTCCGAGCCCATATCCGAGCGCGTTAGAGCATGTTTGCGTCCGATCATCATCGAGTGTTTTTTGGAAACTACCATAGACACCTGGCAGTCAGAATGCGGGTGTCTACAGAGCCCCCACTCTGACTAAGGCTTGGACAGGGCGAAAGTCAGAGTAGCTACCCAAGCCAATCGAGGATTAAGACCTGGCAGCCTTCCGGTCGGGTCGTTTATAGTCCATTAGACTCGCGTGCCAGGGCTCGCCAGCCATAAGATAGAAATCATACCTGAGCTGATGATGATGACTCCGTGGGGAATCGGACTTGCCGCATAAGTCCTAGGTGTGCCTATAGGTGGGCTCATCCCGTGTCGCTCCGGGGAAGATGTCGCCTCGGACTTTCCGCTGGGGAGATATGTGAACTGTACGGGCTTGCGTCTGAAGCCTTGAGTTGCACCTGTATCAGTTACATAAAGTTTTGCATGCAACATGTAGGTAAAAATTTGACTCGCGCTGGGGAATAAAAATATTAGACGGTTGAAAAAAAAATGGAAATCTTTTAGAAAAAAAATATATATTTTGAATTTTGACAAGGCTGCTCGGGATGACTTAATTCCTACGACCGCAGGAGAAGACAAGGGTCGGGCCTGTATGCTTAGGCCCGCTTGGGCCAAGGAGGCACAGCAGCAGGGGAGCTACCAGGGTTTTGATGTTATAAATATGTCACCCTGGTTTCTTCATCTTCACAATTCTCAAAACCCTTCCTCCTCAAGAAAACATTGCCTTTCTCAAGAAACTTAGCTATAAGTATTGAGCGCCTAACTGGCATGTTGCAAGATTGGTCCCACCATTTTAGGGATGCGAGCAAGGTAGCCCTAAAGCAGTCGGGCATATTTCAATTGTTCACTTTCCGCCAGATGCTCGTGGACCGTCATTTTCTTGACGCTTGTCTGTCCTTCTGGGATGACACCTACCCTGTTTTTGCCTTTCCTCGGGGCGAAATTTGTCATCTCCCAGAGGAAATTGCTGCCATAGGACCCACTGCTCCGTCCCGCTGTTCCCTTTTCAGTGAGAGACCCCAGGAGGAAGTTACGGGAGTTTTTGGGGCTCTCCCATGCTGAAGTATCCTATATGCTTGAAGGGGATACTGTTTCTTTGCTCGCCCTGACTGAGAAGTTTATGAACCCGTATGACATCCGGGTTTCGCCCATTCATAGCCGCAGGGCGTTCTCTTTCTGCATGCTTCATGTGTACGCCTTTGAAGGCCATATGGACTTGTTGTCTTGTATGGGCAGCGTTCGTCTTCTTATCATTGTTGATCTGATGGAGACGGAATATAGTCCCGCGTGGCTAATCACGGGGGAGATCATTCAGGGCTTGGACAACCGTAAAAGGGATGAGTCAACTCGTTTGACTGGGAGCACTCGCCTGCTACAGGTATATCGCTTTTTTTTCTCTTTCTTGATTTCTTCTTTTTTTTTGATTTTTTTTGTTTTTTTTTCGCGTGCGATATTCTGCTACAGGGGTCACTCGATCGAGTCACCCCAGTACTCGATCGAGTGCCCTCGTGACGAGGCTACTGTTCTGTTTTGGAGGTGTCACTCGATCGAGTGACCCTGGCACTCGGTCGAGTGCCCTCAGGCGGATGTCTAAATTGCCCCGAGATCTCATGAGCTTTGTGTTCTTTTCAACTTTGGCTATTCGAGACGTTATCGATCATCGAGCCTCCTCCCAACCCGAGTCAATATTGGTTTAACCAAGTGATGACAAGGAGACGACCTACTGACTCATCCTGCCATATTACCCAAAAATATTGGGAGGAAGAATTGTCATTCCATCGTGGTCCATTGATTCGATGGGTGGTTCCATGGTGGCCTATTTACTCCTGGACGGGTTTGGCGCCCAGAGATAAGGCACGCTATCAGGTGATTTTGTCCCTTAGCCAGACGGTTCACCTTTATCCTGACCGCATACTTAGGCAGTATGGGTGGACTCAGCGTATCCCGGAGGACGAAGCAGTTGTGAGTGCACCTACCCAGCTGACCGACATTATGTGCGACACTTGAATTCAGAGGTGGTATACTCGAGTTACTTGGTCCGTTCCCAAGTCGCTTCATTCTATCTGGGTGTCCCATTCTTACGAAAGGTGGACTAAAGCGGAGACTGCCGAAGCCCGCGCTGCCCTAAAGGTCGATGAGGCCTTCGACCTTCTTCGGCGAGAGAAAGTCAAGGATAACAGGGACTTCTTTGCTGAAGGGGAGACTCTAGCCCCGATAGCCCGTCTAATGCCGGGTCAGAGAAAAGGAGCCAGGACTCGAACTAGGGGGTCCAGTGCTAGAGGTGCTTGGGGGGAGGTGAGCCCCCAGACGGACTTGGAGAGGAGACCAGGGCCCAGACTACCGGTCCAGGATCGACTTGGTCCTAAAGATAAATTGTTGGAGCACATACGGGCTAGACTTGGGCCCGTGACAATTGCTGAAGATCCTCTGTCGAAGATGAGGACTCGGACCAAGGAGGTTCCCGTGATCATCCGGGAACGCTCCCCCCGACCTCGGCGACCTCGGGCTCCACGAGACCCAAAGGACAAGGGCAAGGGCAAGATGCCCGGATATTAGTCTCCCTTACTATTATTTGAATATTATTACTACTTTTGTTGTGTTTGTTTTTTTTTTTTGTGGCTTTTTGTGTTTTTTTTTTATAATTTGGAATTACCGAGTTTATCGGTTTCTTGAATAATAAAAGTATTTCATTAGTGAAACCGTTCCTGTCCTTTTCGTTATTGCAGTGGTTGTGCCCTTTTGAGGGGGTGCCTACGTATCCACAGTTAGTGGAATCAAACCAAACGTAGTTCGGGCATAGATTTTTTGCAATTACGAAATACATCAAGACTATGAGTTCAAGATGCGCGACAGTAGGATAAATAATCCTAACTTATTGACTTGCTTATAAACTTTGAAAAATGACATTTTTTTTGGTAAATTTTGCAAATGACATTGAGAGAATGTTTAGGGTAGTAGCGTTTCAGCTGGTCTAAGTTGGTCGGGTTGACAAATTCATTCCCGTCCAGGTCCGTCAGCATCACTGCTCCTCCTGATAGAACCTTCTTTACCAGGTATGGCCCAGCCCAATTGGGTTTGAATTTTCCCCTTGGGTCAACTGGTAATAATGCCCGGACTGATTTGAGAACCAGATCTCCTTCCTTGATATTCCTGGGCCGAACTCTTTTGTTAAAGGCCCGTTGTATCCTTTTTTGATATATTTGGATGTTATTGAGGGCCTGAGACCGTCGTTCGTCCAAAAGCACTAATGAGTCATATCGGGCTTGAACCCAATCCGCTTCGGGCACTTGACTTTCTAGCAGAATTCTGACAGACGGTACCTCCAATTCGACCGGCTGGACTGCCTCCATTTCGTATGTCAAATAATATGGAGTTGCCCCAGTTGCAGTACGAATCGATGTCCGATACCCCCATAGGGCAAAGGGTATTTTATCGGGCCAGTCCCGATAATTATCAGCCATCTTTTTAAGTATAGTGACAATTGTTTTATTAGCAGCCTCTACCGCTTCATTTGTTTGGGGACGGTAAGGCGAAGATGTGTGCCTTTGGATTTTGTATTTTGCTAGCAAAGGTTTCGGCTTGGAAATGGGTCCCGTGGTCACTAATGAACTCGTGCGGGATCCCGCACCGACATATAATTTTGTTTTGGATAAATTTGGCAACATGCTTGTCATTCAAGATCCGATATGACTCGGCTTCGACCCATTTGGTGAAATAGTCGATAGCCACCAAAATGAAACAATGACCTCCCGTCCCGGAAGGGTTTACCTTTCCAATTATATCGATACCCCACGTCAAAAATGGCCATGGCGATGTCATGGTGAATAGTAGGGATGATGGCATATGTTGGACGTTGGCGAAAATTTGACAGTTATGGCATTGTTTGACATATGACCGACAATCGGTTTCCATACTGCTCCAGTAGTATCCGAGCCTCATGATTTTTTGGGCTAGCATACGGGCGTTCATATGCGGACCGTTTTCACCGTCGTGCACCTCGGTCATTACCTTTCCGGCCTGGGTTTTGTCGATACATAGAAGTAAAGCCCCCTGTGCTGTCTTTTTATATAACTGACCGTCGTTCGTACGAATGAATTGGGTGGCCAATCTTCGCAGGGCTATCTTGGCCCGGTTTTCAGTTCCCGGGGGATATTCTCCCGTAGTCAAATAGGTCAGAACAGCCTGGTACCAAGGTTCCGGGTCAGTGATTTCGATATCTTGAATGGCGTTAATATATGCCGGCTCAGACCGTCTTTCGACACAAATGGGCATGCTGGTCATGTGATCCGGGATATTTAGTAAGGATGCCAATTTGGAGAGGGCATCTGCGAACTAATTTTCTTCCCGTGGTAGATAGATATATTCTACCTTCTGGAATTGCTTCTCTAGAACCCTTACTCGCGCTTGGTAAGCCACGAGGTTGGCATTCCGAGTTTTCCACTTTTAAAGAGCTTGATTGATAACCAGAGATGAGTCCCCGTGAACCCGGAGATTTGTGACTCCTAAATCAGCGGCGACTTGAAGCCCGTGGATGCATGCTTCATATTCGGCCGCGTTATTGGTCACGTCAAAATCCAGTTTGATGGATAACGGCGTATGTTCCCCTTTGGGTGATATTAGGAGAATACCAACCCCGAATCCTTGAAAATTGGATGCCCCGTCAAAATATAAATTCCATGTTTCGGTGTCAGTATGGAATATATCTTCGTCTGGGAAGGACCAAGTATCGGTGTGCCCTTCTTCGGTTACGGGACTATCGGCAAGAAATTCGGCTACCACTCGGCCTTTGATAGCTTTTAGTGGACCGAACTTAAGGTCGAATTCTGCTAACATTAAAGTCCATCTAGAAATTCTTCCGTAGAGTATGGGCTTTTCGAAGAGGTATTTGATTGGATCCATTTTGGATAGTACTTGAACCTCGTAGCTGAGCATATAATGCCGAAGCTTCTTAGTGGCCCAAACCAGAGCCAAGCACGTCTTTTCGAGCATGGTATATTTGCGCTCATACTCTAAAAACTTTTTGCTGATATAATAAATGGCTCGTTCTTTGGAGTCGACTGTCTGAGCCAGCATAGCCCCCATGGCTGTCTCGGTCGTCGTTAGGTATAACGACAGAGGCAAACCGGGTTGAGGTGGCATTAAAACTGGCGGAGCAGACAGAATTTCCTTAATCTTGTCGAAAGCAGCTTGGCACTTGTCATCCCGTAGTACCCGTTCCCCTACTTTCAGTTTTTTGAAAATTGGTTCACACACCATGGTCACTTTGGAAATGAACCGACTGATATATTGGACTTTCCCGAGAAAACCCCTTATTTCTTTTTCAGTTTTAGGAGGTTGCATCTCGGTAATGGCTTTGATTTTAGCTGCGTCGACCTCGATGCCGCGTTGGCTAACGATATGGCCCAGTAATTTGCCTGATGTCACCCCGAAACTGCACTTTTGAGGGTTTAACCTCATGTTGTACTTACGCAATCGAGTGAAGAATTTTCTTAGGGCGGTAACGTGACCGTCCCGTTCTTTGGATTTGACGATCATATCGTCCACATAGACTTCTACTTCTTTATGCATCATGTCATGCAATAAGGTCGTAGCGGTTCGTTGGTACGTAGCCCCAGTGTTAATGAGACCGAATGGCATGACGGTATAGCAGTAAGTGCCCCAATGTGTAGTGAAGGTGGTCTTACCCATATCTTCTTCTGCCATCTTGATTTGATTATACCCGGAATACCCGTCCATAAATGATAGAAGGGCATGATCGGCCGTGTTGTCCACCAGTATGTCGATGTGTGGCAATGGAAAGTCATCTTTTGGGCTGACCTTATTAAGGTCTCGAAAATCTACACATACCCGCACCTTGCCGTCCTTCTTGGGTACCGGCACGATGTTTGCAACCCAATCTGGATATTCAGACACTTGTATGAAGCCGGCTTTGAACTGTTTGTCGACTTCTTCTTTGACTTTGAGAGACCACTCGGGCCTCATTCTGCGGAGCTTCTGTTTTACCGGCTTACACCCATCTTTGATAGGTATACGGTGTTCAGCTATTTCCCGGTCTATCCCCGGCATGTCCTTGTAGAACCATGCGAAGACGTCTTTGAACTCTTGGAGGAGGCTTATGAATTGTTGTCTCTCCTCGGGATCTAAAGATAACCCTATCTTAAGCATCTGGGGCTCTAAGGTTGTTCCCACATTGATAGATTCGGTTTCTTCGATCACCGGGTCTCTGGATTCCCTCTGTTCTAGCTGCTCGATCAGATGTGGAGGTAAGGATACCTGTTCGTCGGGTTTCTCAATGTCATTGCACAAAATATTTTTGAAATTGGAAGTATTTTGAAAATAAGGCAAGTCATAAGCAGAACGGTTATCGTTATTATTGATAGAAAATTTGGAAAACAGCTCAAAGAGAGCGGCCATCTGATCATTGGTCAGAGGCGGGATTGGAAGCGCCTTCGGGACAGACCCCGAGGCTCTAATGGTAGTGACTACAGGGAGGGGGTTTACAGTTTGGACTCTAGCACCAGACCCCTTAGACTCGAATACAGACTCAGACTCTGACTCAGACTCTGACTCAGACTCGGAATCGGTGTCTGGCATGTCTCTTTCACCGGTGGTCAGCTTGTAGACTCTGCCCTGACCGTCAGTCCACTTGACGGTCTTCCTCCATGCTCTCTTCCCGGTGTCAGCACCGACCTCTGAGATCAACTTGGAAGGATCGAACCTATTGCTTCGAAGGATCAGGTTCACCAGGTCTTCCTTAGGGGTCAGGACAGCCTTGTCTTCCCCAAACAGGAGCCCCAGCACGGGCTCAGCGTTGTCAGCACCCTCCTTGGATTCAGATTGGATGAGGGTGAATATGTCATCCGGAATATAGTTGCATTCCCAAGCTAAAGTCTCGGGATATGTGATAGTTGGTTGGTACAAACCAACTTGAACAGCTCCAAACACTGGTGTGACGAAGTAGTCAGCCAACCTTGGGCTATAAGGGCCCAAGTAGGTACCCTTATTAATGATGTTGCAGGCCTTCTCAATCCCTGCTCGGACCACATTTCCCGGGGTCAAGGCATACACTAGGCCGAAGTGGGATTCCCCGTCATTCAGGACTTCGATAATCTTCCCAGCTGGAAGATATGACCTTGAAGTAGCCCCCGGTAGATACCCCAAATTTTGTAGCATTGTGTCGATGCTCGTAGTGAAATAGGGCCTGAAAAGGTATTCTTCCTCAATCATCCTCACAAAATCGAACCCCCAAAGGTCAGTGCGGCCCGTGGCGTTGCAGCTAACCACGGTCATAGGGGTTGCCTCCAGAGTAATAATATTGTCTTGCAAGGGCATTTTGATCTTTCGGTGAAGAGTGGAGGATACTGCCTTTACAGCGTGAATCCAAGGTCTTCCTAGGAGCAAGTTGAAAGAGGAGATGACATTGATCACCTGGAACTCTAGCTCCTTTTCAATCGGACCCGTTATAATTGTTAGCTTAACAGTCCCAGAAACCGACTTTGGACTTCCATCGAAAGCCTGGATAGTTTGAGCAGTCGGTATGTAGTCGGCCTCGGTGATGTTGAGGGCTTTGGCAGTCCTTATAGGGAGGACATCCACAGCAGACCCGTCATCAACTAGGGTCATCGGGAGATATTTACCCCGGCAGATTACCGTGATGTATAGGGCCAGATTATGGGAGGCCCCGAATGGTGGTAGGTCGGACTCCGAGAAGGTGATTAATGGGCCTTCTGCCTTGGACTTTCCCTTGAGGTAAGGCATGATGGTGGCTACCATTTCAGTAGGGGTAACCTGGGAGTCGACCTTGATTTGATCGAGAGCCTTAGTAAGTGCCTCTCGATGTTCTTGCGAGCTAACCAAGAGTTGCCATATAGTGAGGTCAGCCCGAGCCCTCTTTAGTTGTTTGACAGAGTCGTGTCAGTGTTTGGCTCTTCAACGGCCTCTTCCGCCCTGGCAGGTTCAGTGATGGTTACCGGGACAGGGATGTCCTTAGAGCTAGTAGCTTGGAAGGAACGACCGGCATTGGCGAGGTGGTTGCTGGCTAAGACCTTGGACTTAGCCTTCCGGATTTCTTCGGGAGTGATAGGGACAGCTTCCCCTTTGGTGAGGTACACATCCTCCTCATCATCGAACCAGATCCCGTTAATTTGTGGGATGAAAGGAGATATAAGGTGAGAACAGTCGATCACCTCCTCGGTGAAGATAGCATGAGAGCTAAAGGGGTTGTCCTTGTTGCTTGCCTTATTCTCGGGTAATGGTATTTTCCCGCTCTCAATCAAGTCCTGAATCAGATGCTTCAGCTTCCAACATTTCTCGGTATCATGCTCGTTGCCCCGATGATATTGGCAATAGGCTTGGGCGTTGTAGCTTTTGGAGCGTTTTTCAACTGGGACTTCGGGAGTTGGGCCTATCGGTTGGACCAGGTCCTTGGAAGATAGCCTTTGTAAGGCATATGTATAGGTAGTCCCTATATCAGTGAACACCCTAGGAGGGGTATTCTTTTTGGGCGGAGCATCTAGTAGATTAACCGCGTCAAAGATGCTTCGGGCTGCAGCCGGGGGCTTGGCAGTGGACAAGGAAGCCCCTTGGTATCCCTTGTTAGAGGCCTTAGTAAGGTTGTCTAGTCTAAGATCATCTTCAATTCTCATACCCATTTCAGTAAGAGTGGTGAAATTGGGTATGACAGCATACCGGAGGTGGACCCGGTAGGAAGGGAGGAGGTTCTTGACAAAGGCCTCCACTAAAGTCTTCTCACTGGGCTTGTCGACTAGTTTTACACAATCGGCCCTCCAGCGTTGAAGGTACTTGGTAAAACCTTCCTTAGGTTCTTGGGCCATAACCTCTAGAGACCGCATTGTGGTCAGGATCTCGGTGTTATCAGCATAGTTCCGGGCAAATTCCGTAGCCACATCATCCCAAGTTGAGTATTTCTTTGGGTCTAGCCTATAGTACCAGACCCGTGGGTGCTTCTCAAGGGATGCAGCAAAAAGACTTTTGAACATTGAGGAGTCTACCCCTTTGATAGCCATGAATTCCTTGAAGGCCCGTACATGTAGTAACAGGTCTTCGGTACCCTCAAACATGGGTAAGCCCGTGAGATTCAGGTTCGCGGGCAACTTGTCACTCACCGGGGAATACTCCCGGCTATTTTCCCGATGGATATTGTTACTCCCAGTCAAATGGACATGTTCTTCTAGTCGGCGTACCGCGCTAACTAGTTCAGCTAGAGGCCCAGTAGCCTCGGCATTAGGAGCCCTTTGCTCCACAGCAGCCATACGAGCAACAATAGCAACTTGACCAGCCCTCATTTCTGTCAGTTGGGCATCAATGTCGGTTTGCTTGGCGGCCATGGCATCCACGGAGGCCTTCAGATTGTTCAGAGCTGCTTCCATTTTGCGGCTGTGTCTGGTGGACGGTGGACGGTGGCCTGTCTGTAAGAACACCGCGCAATCAGAAACCAAAACCGGACCTTGGAACCAAAGAAAGGAAAGTACATCCCGAGCAGGGAAAGGACCCAAAAAACGACTTGACAAAGACTCCTAGACGGGTGACTCGTGAATAGTGGGCCTTCCTTAGGATTCGGATATGTGGGCCGAGTCCTGCTCGAAAGAAGGTCCACGTCAGACTTTCCCAGACTTTAGACTCGAGTGTGTGGACGGACCCTCCTTTGTAAGAGTACGTCTTACGTAGGTGGGCCTTGCCTTAGTCTAATAAGGCGGACAGGGATAGGGAAGAAACTCGTGATGTAAAATCGACAGAGTTTCGACGCTAAAGACTTCGACAACTTATGACACGACCCGACACTGCTAAATACGGGAAGTCTTAAGAAGAGGAAGGTTTTAGAAATGGATTGCTTTTTTGGAAAATTCGAGAAATCTCGGGGGAAGGCCCGACTTTTTGAAAATCAGAAAGTGTATTGGACCACAATTTTGGAAGTTCGAAAATATTTTTGAGTTGAAAAATGGGCATGTAATCCCCTAGAAATTCTAACGCGATACAGTGGCGGAAACACTGTAGAGTCGGGATTAAAACACACTGTAACTATGTCTTATTAAATTAAATTGGTAAAGTCAAACGTATACCATACATAAAAATGCCTAAAAATTAAAACAATCCACAATGAGGTTAAACAATCCTTAAGACAATTATTAAAAAGATCAAGCAGGATCCAAGACTGCTCGTTAGCCCACACCCTCCGGAAAACAAACACGTATACCTGCCATGTTAAAACATAACAGCCACAATCAGTGGGGAGCAACGTCAACGTTCTCCCAGCCGTATAACAGGATTTTAAAACAGTAATTACTAATATAGGAAAAATAGTAAAAATGGAAAACAGTAAAAAAAAACAGCATATTAAAATAAGCTTTAGCGTAAAACAAATTAATCAAAAGGCTTTCCGAAGAAACATAAAAATATTTGTCAACCTGCAAACCAATTTATATCGATAACAAATAAAATAATCAAAATGGCGTTATGGATAGGATTAATGTAGAATCTAAGACTTTCACTAGGACAATACTAAACTAGTTTCGAGAACTTAGTCAAAACAAATTAGACTTTGGTCTCTAACTAGGCATCTCAACCATAACAGGACTGCGTGCAGCGAGGTCCTGGCTTAAGTAGTGCACACCCCTCCTGGATACAAACCATACCCAGTTCAACCCGACGCGACTTACACGATGCGATATCTAAGTTTAAGGTAAGCATACACCCTTCTGAACACAAACCATGCTCAGTTCAACGACCAATGTGTCTCAACATAGACACACCAGCTTTATAGTTGATGGCAAAACGTACATCCCAGACTATATTACTCTAAACCCACACTTTTCCTTATTCCATAACTCCAAAACAATCCATTATCGATATTTAAAAGATGTATTCGTTATAAACAATGTGAGGATAAAAGAAGTAAACATTTATATTCTAAAAGGGGAAACTTTTTATTTTAGGAAACTTCTATTTTTAGAAACTTTACATTAAAGTAGTGAAAATATTAGTTCTGTAACACCTTCATTTGTTCAGGAGACTTAACAAGTCATCCTAAACAAATACGAGTGTTACCATCTCGGTAAACCGAGGTAGCAGACATCATTACTCACAATAATAGAGTGTCCAAACGTTAAACCTTAATGATAAATTATAGAAATTCAGTCTACAAACCAAACAATAAAGAGTATTCGTGATAGTTTAATAAATAAGATGGAATACGAACGATCAAGGGTCTATACTACTCTTGTGATTTCGCACTCTGCCCATCCCGTAAATAGCATCCCGAGTCAAAAGCACACTCCATCAATCACCGGAATACATCCCTGCTCCCCAAATGACCATAACCGTCAAGTGGATCATCACATATACATCAGAAATACACACACAAGATCAGTTTACGATAACATTAAACAATATTAGTACAATCAATATCATCATTCTTATCATCACTATCGCGACCGCAGTCACGCCTCGTCAGTCCGAGTGTGCACACCCCTCCTAGGCTCTCCTAGGAGGAAACATTAGGGAAGGTCCCGAAATCAACCGGGCCTAGCTAGTCCTAGCTAGCTTCTCTCAATCGGTACACAACCGCAATCTCAATATCATCATTATACCATTATATCATACAATCTCAATATCATTATTATACCATTATATCATACAATATGCAAACATACAACGTAAACTGAGTAAGGATAACCTTACCTACTTAGCAGGTTACTACCTCGCTGTTAGTACTATTCACCACGGAATTTCTACGAAGTCCGAACCTAATAAAATATTATATACATAAATTAATATCGATAGTAACGTATTTAATGTATAAAATGAAACTGATAGCATTCTAATTAGACTACCACGACTTGTTATTATTCTTAAAACAGAATTTACTACTCCGTACATATACACTGCCCAACATGATGTTATTATTAAATTATTACTATTATTACTATTATTTATTATTATTATAATCAACTACATACACAATTCCACTACGTACAGCAATTCCACTACATCAATTACTATTATTATTATTATGATTATTATTATAATTATTATTATTATTATAATCAACTACATACACAATTCCACTACGTACTGAAATTCCACTACAACAATAATACTAAGAATATTAAAAAAAAAAACGCGTAACTTAACGATAACAATGGCGGTAGACTTCCCTTCGTTTACAACCACGAACCCGACAATACGACTCTACACCGCAACACTTTGGTTCTCCCACAACAGTATGACCATGACCGCAAACTCCAGAACAACCACACGAGCCAACAAATAAAACGACAATAACGGCAGTAACGGTACAACACTATCCCGATACTTATCCCGATACGTTACCCACAGTAATTAAGATGACACGACCACTATAACGACGCGGATAATCTGACCAAATACGTAACAACAACAATGATGCACAACGAGTGTTAACCCGACTATACCGATCCCAGTTTCCGATAACTCGGCACGTGTGTACATTAACCATGAAATAAAAACGTAAAAGGTATCGTAACATACCCGAGTGGCGTGTATAGTCGAGGTCTAGCCTACTCTTCTTCTTGTTGTCGTGTATAGGCCCCTACTCTTCTTCTTGATGTGTACGCTTGGTTTTGCGGTTATATGCGTGCGGTTGTGTGTGTGGTATGTTTTTTTTTTTGTTATGATGATGGAGTATTTAAAATGGTGTGGAGTTGGGCAGGATAAACATTATGTAGCGTGTCCAGGAGACTTTGGTTAACCGACCTTGGTTAGGGTAGGTATATGAGGGTTTGTTAGGATAAATATGACCCACTACGAGTTAGGATAAATATCATCGGGGCTTTGGTTTGTTAGTGGGCTAAAAATACAATTTGACCCGGGTTCGATATATGCTGAGGTCGGTTAACTAATATTTACGTATTGTTGGGGTTTTTAATCGGTTAACGAGTTATTGCTACATAATTAATGACTTGCTTTGACCCACTATAAAACACGAGTATTACAAGTTCATACTAATACCACATTTTTAGTAAACGATATAGATGTATAAAACTAATACTTTCGGCCTTAACGATATTAATTGTTAAAGTAAGATCATTTGATTTTATGAAATTATTAAATTATCGTATAAGTGTTATAAAATGATTAAAAATGTCTTAAACATTTTAATATTACTAATTAGGGTGTTTTCAAAAGTTAAAAAGCTAAAATTCCCTAATTATTATTAGTTTCGACAATAAAATTATAAATAGGATTTTACGGCAAACATCAAATTAAATACTTGAACGTCTTTATTTAATTAAACCAACAAATATATTTGGAGTACGTTAAGGAATGATTTAACTCTTAAAGTTTCAGATTTAAATACTTTCAAAATTGCTGGAAAAATAATTCTTTTAGGTAAGACGAAGCATTTTAACGATAAATCACAATTTGTCCGAAAATCAATATTTATTAATTAAAGACTTTAATAAATAGTACAAAAATTACGTAAAATAATTAAATTATATTTATGGACATTCTGTCCAGAAAAAAAAATTCAAGAATTCTAAAACTCGGTTTTTAAAGCGTTTTCTCGTTAATCGTCCAATCTCGACAATAACGATTAATAAAAATAGTAATTACAAAACGATTTAAGTATTAATATCCAAAAATTATTATTAAACCTAAAAATCATGATTTTCCAGAATCTACCATTTTTCCAGATTTCCAAAAATTCCAGATTTAATAAATCCCGTCAAAACCGTCTTTAAAACCCGTTTTCACAATTAACAATTCCATTAATAAAACTTATCGTTCTTAACATTTTATTAAGGCACTAAAATCATAAAATTAAATTTTAATATGAAATCATCAGAATCATAATTTTTCCAGATTTAAACCAAAGACCAGAAATCGAGAATTTAAACAACAAACACGGTTTTAACGATAAACGATGATTTAAAGTGATTAATTAATCCATCCACTTAACAATTCCTAAAACTTATGAAAAAAGCTCATAAAATTCAATTTCACCAGAAAGTTTCGCCACGTCAAAAATCAGATTAAAATAAAATGTTTAAGTACTAGATATAAAAATCGGCTTTTAATCGTTTTTGTCCGAAAACGGTAATAATTCAATAATCGATATCAAAAATATCAGAAAAATAATAAATTATTAAAAATCATCAAAAACAATATTTTTCCAGAATATAAACATATATTACATGTTTAGGCCGATTATTACGATTTTACAAATTAATATAACAATTTAATCGTTAATCTCGTAAAAGCGATAAAAATACCGAAACATGCAAATTTTCAACTTTAAAAATTTTCCAGAATTTGTGACATACATATATTGCCAAAATAAAACATAAAAATATATACATGCAAATACTCAATTAAAACCATGAAATACCGATTAACATCGACGTTACCTCTACTCCAAGTCTGAGTCGATAATATATTTGTCGGCTTCGGGATCGTCCAAAAATCCTACCAAACACGGAAATCATGGCAGAAAAATACCATGAGAAAACTAATAAAAATCAAGGTAAAAATTGATCGAAAACGACGTTGATTAATACCTTAACGAAGAGAACGGAAAGAGGATTATTTGACGATGAATTTGAGTCGATTAAGACTAGAATTAAAGCAAAAATAATCCTGGAATAGAGGAAGAGTGCCACGGCCAAGAGTAGATGAAGATAGATTTTTTTTACTTGATGAATGAATAAAGTGTAGTATGGAAATGGATGGTTTTTCAAAATATAAATGAGATTAAAGTGTTGATGAAAACTATGTGAAATCCTCATGAAGTGGCCGGCCAAAATGAAGTGATAAGGAGTATGAAAAGTTTTGATACTAATGCAACAATGAATGAAAAGAAATTATCTTACATTTACGTTTTAAGGTGATAAAATGAAACGTTTAAATAAAACGTAATAAAACTTGTGACCAAGAGCTTAGTCGGTCCAAAATGTGAGGAAATGGTCTCAAATAATTTATAAGTTGATAAAAAGTATAATCGTAAAATAGTTAAAGGCATTTCAAAGTAATTCGAGTAAACCTCGCGTAAGAAAATAATTATTCGCGAAGCTTCGTAATAAAAATCATTAACAACTAAATTTTGTAAATAAAAATATTTACTAGTTTAAAATATTATAGAAACGTATTCAAACATTTTTAGGAAAAGGAATAACTTAAATCCAAGCTTTAAAATGTCAATTCGAAGAGAAATAGAATTCCTTGCGGAAAAATTAATTAATTTACGAAGAAACCAAATAAATGGATTTAAAAAGAATTTAAATATTTAAAATTAAAAATAAAAACTATTAAACTCAAAAATTAAAATAGAGCTTAGTAAAATGATGAAATTTGAGGCCGAAAAGTGACAGAGTTAAGACGGAGTCCTAACGGAAAGAATAAAAATGCTTAGGAAAAATAGCGGGTGTTACAGGGTGTGGACATGACATAGGTCCACCCCGGCGCGGCGAAGCGCGGGTTTTGGGGAGGCGGTAGAATTTCCATATGAGATGGATCGAATAGAATTTTAAATCGAAGTAGGAGTCGCCACCGAATTTTGTGGTTATTCGGAACCATTCGAACCCACTCTATGTCGTAGTGGGCCATACTTAAAGCCTGGCCCATTTCCGATGTCAGAGTTTATCGGGTTCGTCCCTTTGCATTACGATACCGATGCCGACTGAAGCGGTTAATCGTATATTGAATGACTCTCGTTGCCAATGGATTCGGACATCCGGAAACCATGGTTCTGAGTAAGGGGTGAGGGTACGTGTTGGGAAGTTCGTCAAGAACACCCAACCCCGCCCGCACTTAGCGGCCTTTACTAAGATATCGTTCGGTTTTGTGTACACGCGTTAGTTCGACGATAGAATGATATGCAGAGATTATTTTCCTAAGACATGTGAGGAAAAATAAATAGATGGGTTGCTAAGTCGTTTAATGCATGTTAAACTAATAACGTCAAAGTTATTTTAGCATGTGAGTTCGTTTTAGTCTAATAGAACGATAAAAAGAATAAATCGCTACAAACAAAGAGCAAACGAGTTAGTAACGATGAATAATAATATAGGAAATAAATATATGAAATCGAGAAAATAAAAATTAATCGAAATCTGAAAAATATTGTTAAAACGCGGTTTTGTATAAAAAACGAAGTTCGAAAAATAAAAAAAGAACGAAAAGGGGCGTGCTTGGACAGTCTGCCGCGCGACTCGCCCAGGACTCAGGCGGGTCGCGTGGCGGCCTGATTTCGACGACGGTTTTCGGAAAAATTTTAATTAAATCGCGTACGAATATCGCATAATTCGTACTCGACTTAATATTCTCGATATTCGTTATATTCGATAGTTGACTACGAAGTCAATATCAAGTATTTGGAATAGTTTTTGAAAAGATATAAATTTAGAAATCGTTTCGTGAAATAATGAAAATAAAACGATCGAAAAACTAAAAAAAAAGGGACCGGTTCACAGACTCGTGCGCGAGTCGCCTGGATCGGGCGCGACTCGCGTACGGGTCTGTCCACTTTTTTATTTTTTTTGTTCGAAAATCGTTAATTTTATAAATCGCGTACAAATATGGATTAATTTATACTCGGTTTATATTTTCGATATTCGTCGTATTCGATATGCGATTATGAAATCGATATCGAATAGTCGGAATGACTTTAGAAAAGGTTTTGAAAAAGTTTGTTTTGAACGAAAAGTAAAAAAAGATTTTGAACGAACAAAAAATGTAACGAAATCGTCGAAAACTTAATATAATTCTTTTTGATATGATATTCGATTATATAGAATCGATATCATATTTTAAGAATATTCGATATATGAAAATAGTTTTTAATAATATCGATATTAGAAAAGAAAATAAAAAAGACCGACGAAAGACCCATAATAATAAGAAAGACGAGGAGAAGAGAAGAGAAGAAGAAGAGACGGGTTTGATTTACACCCTCAACCTACATGCTTTGTTTTCTCGGGATAAGGCTCGTCGGGAAGTGGCTTAGACTTGGGAGCGTCGAGATGATGAGGATGAGTTAAGGTGTATCGGTTTGGGTGGTTTGGGACGTCGGGTTTGGCCGGTTTCGTCGAGGTGGCAAGGCTTCGAAAGTGTCGGGATTTGCTAACTATCGAGGATGTATGTAAACCGTGTTATAAGGCTGTTTTTTTGGTGTGATGGGTGTGTAAAAACCGTGTGTATTGGCTGAAAAATCGTTGTAATTCTTCTCTCTTTTGTGTTGGACGGGAGGTCCTATTTATAAGGAGTTTCCGACCTTGGTTTAGGAGAGTTTGAATACCGCTTAGGATAGGAACCGTGGGAGTTTGAGGAGCATGGGAATTCCGTTTACTTGGCCAAGAAGAGAGGAATTTTGGCTGATTTGAGGAGTTGTTTTGGCCGAGTGTTTTACACTCGGTCGGGTGTTTGAATCGGTTTTTGAATAGGATTCCCGTTTGAGCTAGAATTACCGCTTGAGTAAGAGGCTGAGGAGAACGAGAATTCCGCTTTCTTGTGAGGGAAGAAAAGAGGAAACCGGCTGGTTGTGTATTACTCGGCCGAGTGTTTGCACTCGGTTTGAGTGTCTGAGTCGGTTCTCGGATAGGATTCCTACTCGAGATCGAATTCTACCTTAAACGGAATTGTTTATTATTTTGTATGGCTGATTTTTGTGGAGTTGGGGTCCGAATTGGACATGTGAGTTATCATGGTCGGTCCGCAAGTTTCGGGAAATATCTTTGACCGGGTTTTGACTCGGTCGCTAAAAGACGGTTTACCCCTGGTGACGGTTTCGACCCAAATTAGTGTTATTTGACTCGAAACAACCCACTGGGCCTGGATTTGAGGTTGGTTTTGTAAGATTTGTACTCCTTAATAAGTCTAAACCAAATGTCCATGATTACAAGCCCATATCCGAGTCTATCAAAGCACGTTTACGTCCAATCATCATCGGGTGTTTGGTGGGAACTACTATAGACACCTGGCGGTCAAAATGTGGGTGTCTACAGAGCCCCCACTCTGACTGAGGCTTGGACAAGGCAAAAGTCAGAGTAGCTACCAGGTCAATCAAGGATTAAAACCTGGCAGACTTCCGATCGGGTCGTTTAGGGTCCATTAGACCTGCGTGAAGGGCTCGCCAGCCATAGAATAGAAATCATACCTAGGCTGACGCTGATAATGTCGCGGGAGCTTGCCTAGGAAGCTATGGGTATACCTGTTTGCAGATATATCTTGTCTTGGAATTGCGCGGGAGCTTGCCTTGGAAGCTATGGGCATATCTGTTTGCAGATATATCCTGAAAGAAATTGCTTGAGCTTTTCCACTGGGGAACTTAGAATTTCTGGGAGTCTTGGGTATACCTGTATGCTGACATAATTTGTATGTAACATTTAGGCGAAACACTGACTCATGCTGGGGAAGAAATAATGATTTTTCGAAAAATTTTGAAAGGAAAAAATGCTGAAATTTTTTGGAATGGTTGAAAATAAGGATTGCTTGGGATGACTTTGATTCCTAATCGGATTCTGACACGGACTCCTAAAATATCTGGTTAGGCCTGTATGCCTAGATGAAGTGTGATAAAAATTCTTATTCCCGTGGTGACTAGGAAACGGATTTTCCCAAATGGCTAAGTTTTGCAAATTTTAAAATGAGAATTTGAAGAGAGAGATATACCGACAGACTCGACTCTGGACGCGAGAGGACGAGTTGACAGACACGACTTTGACTCTCTAAGGGTTAGACCGTGACTCGGTAGGGGGTAGGCCACCTAAGATGACAAGACACTTAAGTTGCGCTATTCCGTAGCCTAGGCGAGCGGCAACACAGTCGAACATCGAAATGGGAACGATCTGCTATAGAGGAATTGCAGTAGTCTGTAATGAGACTGTTTTAGCAGTAACAATGCTGTGGTGTAGTGCTCCTTTTGAATTTTGATTTTTGGGACATTTCCAAAGTGGGTATTGCTCCGAGTCCTGACAGATTCTCGTCTTTGACTAAGCCGAGTACTAGGACAACACTATAGAAAGGTGGCTAGATTTTGAAAGTATTTGGATTATGTAAGTGGATGGAGAACTTCTGCCTAGGAGAAGCCCCCAGGATGACAAAGCTAGCTGCTGAGAACATGACAGTGTCGTGACCGGAATGATGATGCTTTTTCGAATTTGTGTCAATGTGGGTGGTTGTGCCTCTGTTTAAAGGCTGCCTACGTATTCACGTGTAGTTAAATCAAACCAAGTCGTAGTTCAGTGATGTGAAAGATATATAATGGTGCCTAGTTTACTAGGGCTTTGTGTGTAACTAGCCACAGCGATGGTGTAGGTTAGGTGCATTCCCAGTGATGTCTTGATCAAAGGGCTAGAATAGTTAGGATGTTGATCCTGTGACTGTGAGCGTTCTCCGGGGTAGCCCCCAGAGGTGGTGTGAACTATTTGGGCATGTTCTATGCCGACTGCAATTTGAATTCCCGTGTTGGGGCTGGTAACTGGTTTGAATGAGAAGAATTGGGATGGGGTTTTAACGAGTTCTGCTCTCGGGGATTTTAATGAGTTCTGCTCTCGCGGATTTGATGAGTTTTGCTCTCGGGGATTTTAACGAGTTTTGCTCTCAGATTTGCATATGGTGATTGTGAATTCTGTTATGTAAAGGGGAAGTCGAGTAGAATGGCTCGAGCTTCGATTGGGCAGGTTTGATAATGCGGGATCTGATTTTCATGTCTGGCCCTGAAGGTTAGGGTGTATCCTATGGAGCTTGAATCCTCAAAATTTTGGGCTGTCTCTAGCCTAGGTCTCGAGAAGGTCTTGAGGGTTGTAATGTGGGAAGGCTAGATGTGGTGTTAGCTGACCAGCTTGACTATCTCTCCCCTATTGGATGGTATGGGTATTGATAATTTTTGAATTGACCGCTTCACGGTCATGGGTTTTTGAATTCTTTGGGTTGACCTCTTAGTCCCGGTCATGGGATTCTTCATTTGAGTTGACCGTGTCTGGTCGAGAGATGTTGATAATTCTTTTTTGATCATGGCCAGCTTTTTTGTTTTGGCCTTTTGCTTTTTCTCTTGGACTTTTGACTTTTTTTGTCCAGTTTTTTTTGTCGGTCAGACTAACACCTAAGGTAGGGTTTGGTTAGTCTTATTGGAGGGGTGTTTATTGTGGGAAGTGGGCTTGCCTCCCGTCTTGAACCCAAACTAGAAGACTACCCAGATTTGTCATAGGATTCGATATGCTCCTGCTACGGGTAGTTATGTGGCTTTCTATACCAGACATGGAATAGGTAGAAGGAAAACACGGGCTCGGTTTCCTGCAGTCATTGTAGATGTGCCTATAATAGTCACGTGCGTGTGCTCACAGTGTATGATGGTGTTCATCATGTTCTTGGAAACACATAAGGAAAGTATGTATGAGAAATAGAAAAGCTGATTTTATTGAAATGTGAAAAGAGGACAGAATATCGCTGACTCTGACTTTGATTTGGAAATGAGGAAGAAATAGTACATCCTAGACTCAGACTCAGACTCGGACTCGGACTCGGACTTGAACCAAATCTAGACTCTTGGATGAAGTTTTCAGTAGTCTTCGGCTTCTAAGGGCTCAAGTGGATGTCCAGTATAGCCTTCGGTAGAAGCTTCACCCAGATCTTCATTATGTCGAAGATCGTCTTCAATCCTAATGCCCATTTCGGTAAGCACCGCAAAGTTTGAAATGCCGGCATACCTAAGATGGACGCGGTAGGGAGGTAGGAGGTTGTTGATGAACGCCTCCACTAGTGTCTTCTCGTTGGGCTTGTCTACCAACTTCACACTTTCGGCCCTCCACCTTTGAAGGTACTTGGTGAAACCTTCTTTGGGCTCCTGGGCCATGACTTCCAGGGTGCGCATTGTGGTCTGGATCTCGGTATTATCTGCATAATTCCGAGCGAACTCTGTTGCGACGTCGTCCCAAGTCTTGTACTTCTTGGAATCGAGCCTGTAATACCAGGCTTTTGGATGCTTCTCAAGGGAAGAAGCAAAGAGATGCTTGAACATGGATGACTTAACTCCCTTAACAGCCATGAATTCTTTGAAAGCCCGGATGTGGAGCACCGGGTCTTCAGTCCCATCAAACATTGGTAGGCCTGTCAAGTAGAGATTAGCGGGCAACTCGTCGGTTAGAGGCGAATAAGCCCGAGCATTCTCCGTATGGATCAAGTTATTCGTTGACAAATGGACTTGTTCTTGCAGCTTGCGAACGGCGCTAACCAGTTCAGCTATGGGCCCAGCGGTTTCATTCCTGACCTTAAGAGTCCTTTGCTCCACGGCACTCAAACGGGTAGCAATGGCGGTTTGGTCGGTACTGATGGCTGTCAATTGGGCCTCCATCTTAACCAGTGAGGCGGTCAGCTCGTCTATGGCTTGTTGCGTCATGGCTCGGGTGTGAGGTGGCATGTCTGTAAGGGCACCGCGTAATCAGTAAAGTTGCTTCGGAACTCGAATACACCAAGGTATAGGAAATAGCGTGGGAGGAGAGATGACTCCAGTTTGACTCGGGTTAGACTCTCCTAAGACAAATGTGTAGGGTACGATTCTCGGAGTGACTGTGATTAATCGCTCCATCGGAGAATAGCCCCCAAGTGAGACTAAGGACTCAGATGGTGTGACATCTAAGTGACTCGAAAGTGGGGTGCGTGAGACACGTGTAAGACAAGACCCTTAGAGCAACCGTGATTGGTCGCTCTGCTGAAAGGGTAGCCCCCGAGTGGGACTGAAGACTTTGTTAAGACTCGAGTGTCGGACGAGTGACCCTTAGAAGTAAGGATCACGAACCTTTTGTTATAAGGCTATGCCTTGTAAAAGGTTGACTCGGAAAAGACACCTAGACGGGTGACTCGTGGACGGTGGGCTTTCCTTAGGATTTGGCAAAGTGGGCCTAGTCCCGTTCGAAGGAAGGTCTACGTGAGAATTCCCCAGACTTTGGACTCAAGTGTGTAAACGGGCTTCCCTTTGTAGGAGTTTGTCCTACGAAGGTGGGCCGTGCCTTGACAAATAAGGCGGACTTGGATGGGGTGGAAACCCGTGATGTAAGATCGACGGAGTTTCGACGCTATAGATTCTAACTTATGACAAGACCCGACACTGCTAAATACGGGAAGTCCTAAGAAGAAGAGGGTTTTGAAAAGGGAACTTGGATTTGAAAACCGAGCAAAGTCGGATTGGAAGACCCGATTTTTTTTTGAAAACCGAGAAAGAGGTTATCGGGCCGAGATTTCGGGATTTTTTTTTAAAAGGTTTGGACAGCATACCGGCTAAAAATAGGCTATTTTGAGTCAAAATCATAAGTCCTAAATTCGGCAGCTTTCCGGGTTTTGAAAAAGGATGGATTTGAAAAAAAGATGTAATTTTTTTGAAAATGACGGTTTTTGAAAAGACCGAAAAAGATCAAGTAGCATGTAGTCACGGAAACAGTATAACGACGCCATGTATGCTCTTAGTCTAAGTCTCGGTCGGTCGAATAGGGTCTATACCAACAACGATCGCATTCTCGCAAATCAGGACGGACCTCCTAAGCCGAGTTGGTCTTAGAATCTGCCGTAAAACCCATGCGAGTTCCGCCATCGAAGTCTTTAGTGCACCCAAATGGGAATGCACCGTGGTATAGTGGGACGTCGGTCACAAGTAACCGGCCCGGGATAGAACGGGGTTATGCATGAACCATTGAACTAAAACGTGTACATTACTAATCGAACGATTTCTTTTCGAGACTCACTCTGAGGATGCCGATGGTAAGTGACACATCAGTTAATCCCCGGCGGAGTCGCCAAATTGTGGACATGACATAGGTCCACCCCGGCGCGGCGAAGCGCGGGTTTTGGGGAGGCGATAGAATTTCCATATGAGATGGATCGAATAGAATTTTAAATCGAAGTAGGAGTCGCCACCGAATTTTGTGGTTATTCGAAACCATTCGAACCCACTCTATGTCGTAGTGGGCCATACTTAAAGCCTGGCCCATTTCCGATGTCAGAGTTTATCGGGTTCGTCCCTTTGCATTACGATACCGATGCCGACTGAAGCGGTTAATCGTATATTGAATGACTCTCGTTGCCAATGGATTCGGACATCCGGAAACCATGGTTCTGAGTAAGGGGTGAGGGTACGTGTTGGGAAGTTCGTCAAGAACACCCAACCCCGCCCGCACTTAGCGGCCTTTACTAAGATATCGTTCCGTTTTGTGTACACGCGTTAGTTCGACGATAGAATGATATGCAGAGATTATTTTCCTAAGACATGTGAGGAAAAATAAATAGATGGGTTGCTAAGTCGTTTAATGCATGTTAAACTAATAACGTCAAAGTTATTTTAGCATGTGAGTTCGTTTTAGTCTAATAGAACGATAAAAAGAATAAATCGCTACAAACAAAGAGCAAACGAGTTAGTAACGATGAATAATAATATAGGAAATAAATATATGAAATCGAGAAAATAAAAATTAATCGAAATCAGAAAAATATTGTTAAAACGCGGTTTTGTATAAAAAACGAAGTTCGAAAAATAAAAAAAGAACGAAAAGAGGCGTGCTTGGACAGTCTGCCGCGCGACTCGCCCAGGACTCAGGCGGGTCGCGTGGCGGCCTGATTTCGACGATGGTTTTCGGAAAATTTTTAATTAAATCGCGTACGAATATCGCATAATTCGTACTCGACTTAATATTCTCGATATTCGTTATATTCGATAGTTGACTACGAAGTCAATATCAAGTATTTGGAATAGTTTTTAAAAAGATATAAATTTAGAAATCGTTTCGTGAAATAATGAAAATAAAACGATCGAAAAACTAAAAAAAAAGGGATCGGTTCACAGACTCGTGCGCGAGTCGCCTGGACCGGGAGCGACTCGCGTACGGGTCTGTCCACTTTTTTATTTTTTTTGT
This sequence comes from Agrostemma githago, assembly GCA_958450325.1. Taxonomy (NCBI): domain Eukaryota; kingdom Viridiplantae; phylum Streptophyta; class Magnoliopsida; order Caryophyllales; family Caryophyllaceae; genus Agrostemma; species Agrostemma githago. The sequence continues at coordinate 16,249,148 of OY288239.1, read as the reverse complement.
TCGAAAATCGTTAATTTTATAAATCGCGTACAAATATGGATTAATTTATACTCGGTTTATATTTTCGATATTCGTCGTATTCGATATGCGATTATGAAATCGATATCGAATAGTCGGAATGACTTTAGAAAAGGTTTTGAAAAAGTTTGTTTTGAACGAAAAGTAAAAAAAGATTTTGAACGAACAAAAAATGTAACGAAATCGTCGAAAACTTAATATAATTCTTTTTGATATGATATTCGATTATATAGAATCGATATCATATTTTAAGAATATTCGATATATGAAAATAGTTTTTAATAATATCGATATTAGAAAAGAAAATAAAAAAGACCGACGAAAGACCCATAATAATAAGAAAGACGAGGAGAAGAGAAGAGAAGAAGAAGAGACGGGTTTGATTTACACCCTCAACCTACATGCTTTGTTTTCTCGGGATAAGGCTCGTCGGGAAGTGGCTTAGACTTGGGAGCGTCGAGATGATGAGGATGAGTTAAGGTGTATCGGTTTGGGTGGTTTGGGACGTCGGGTTTGGCCGGTTTCGTCGAGGTGGCAAGGCTTCGAAAGTGTCGGGATTTGCTAACTATCGAGGATGTATGTAAACCGTGTTATAAGGCTGTTTTTTTGGTGTGATGGGTGTGTAAAAACCGTGTGTATTGGCTGAAAAATCGTTGTAATTCTTCTCTCTTTTGTGTTGGACGGGAGGTCCTATTTATAAGGAGTTTCCGACCTTGGTTTAGGAGAGTTTGAATACCGCTTAGGATAGGAACCGTGGGAGTTTGAGGAGCATGGGAATTCCGTTTACTTGGCCAAGAAGAGAGGAATTTTGGCTGATTTGAGGAGTTGTTTTGGCCGAGTGTTTTACACTCGGTCGGGTGTTTGAATCGGTTTTTGAATAGGATTCCCGTTTGAGCTAGAATTACCGCTTGAGTAAGAGGCTGAGGAGAACGAGAATTCCGCTTTCTTGTGAGGGAAGAAAAGAGGAAACCGGCTGGTTGTGTATTACTCGGCCGAGTGTTTGCACTCGGTTTGAGTGTCTGAGTCGGTTCTCGGATAGGATTCCTACTCGAGATCGAATTCTACCTTAAACGGAATTGTTTATTATTTTGTATGGCTGATTTTTGTGGAGTTGGGGTCCGAATTGGACATGTGAGTTATCATGGTCGGTCCGCAAGTTTCGGGAAATATCTTTGACCGGGTTTTGACTCGGTCGCTAAAAGACGGTTTACCCCTGGTGACGGTTTCGACCCAAATTAGTGTTATTTGACTCGAAACAACCCACTGGGCCTGGATTTGAGGTTGGTTTTGTAAGATTTGTACTCCTTAATAAGTCTAAACCAAATGTCCATGATTACAAGCCCATATCCGAGTCTATCAAAGCACGTTTACGTCCAATCATCATCGGGTGTTTGGTGGGAACTACTATAGACACCTGGCGGTCAAAATGTGGGTGTCTACAGAGCCCCCACTCTGACTGAGGCTTGGACAAGGCAAAAGTCAGAGTAGCTACCAGGTCAATCAAGGATTAAAACCTGGCAGACTTCCGATCGGGTCGTTTAGGGTCCATTAGACCTGCGTGAAGGGCTCGCCAGCCATAGAATAGAAATCATACCTAGGCTGACGCTGATAATGTCGCGGGAGCTTGCCTAGGAAGCTATGGGTATACCTGTTTGCAGATATATCTTGTCTTGGAATTGCGCGGGAGCTTGCCTTGGAAGCTATGGGCATATCTGTTTGCAGATATATCCTGAAAGAAATTGCTTGAGCTTTTCCACTGGGGAACTTAGAATTTCTGGGAGTCTTGGGTATACCTGTATGCTGACATAATTTGTATGTAACATTTAGGCGAAACACTGACTCATGCTGGGGAAGAAATAATGATTTTTCGAAAAATTTTGAAAGGAAAAAATGCTGAAATTTTTTGGAATGGTTGAAAATAAGGATTGCTTGGGATGACTTTGATTCCTAATCGGATTCTGACACGGACTCCTAAAATATCTGGTTAGGCCTGTATGCCTAGATGAAGTGTGATAAAAATTCTTATTCCCGTGGTGACTAGGAAACGGATTTTCCCAAATGGCTAAGTTTTGCAAATTTTAAAATGAGAATTTGAAGAGAGAGATATACCGACAGACTCGACTCTGGACGCGAGAGGACGAGTTGACAGACACGACTTTGACTCTCTAAGGGTTAGACCGTGACTCGGTAGGGGGTAGGCCACCTAAGATGACAAGACACTTAAGTTGCGCTATTCCGTAGCCTAGGCGAGCGGCAACACAGTCGAACATCGAAATGGGAACGATCTGCTATAGAGGAATTGCAGTAGTCTGTAATGAGACTGTTTTAGCAGTAACAATGCTGTGGTGTAGTGCTCCTTTTGAATTTTGATTTTTGGGACATTTCCAAAGTGGGTATTGCTCCGAGTCCTGACAGATTCTCGTCTTTGACTAAGCCGAGTACTAGGACAACACTATAGAAAGGTGGCTAGATTTTGAAAGTATTTGGATTATGTAAGTGGATGGAGAACTTCTGCCTAGGAGAAGCCCCCAGGATGACAAAGCTAGCTGCTGAGAACATGACAGTGTCGTGACCGGAATGATGATGCTTTTTCGAATTTGTGTCAATGTGGGTGGTTGTGCCTCTGTTTAAAGGCTGCCTACGTATTCACGTGTAGTTAAATCAAACCAAGTCGTAGTTCAGTGATGTGAAAGATATATAATGGTGCCTAGTTTACTAGGGCTTTGTGTGTAACTAGCCACAGCGATGGTGTAGGTTAGGTGCATTCCCAGTGATGTCTTGATCAAAGGGCTAGAATAGTTAGGATGTTGATCCTGTGACTGTGAGCGTTCTCCGGGGTAGCCCCCAGAGGTGGTGTGAACTATTTGGGCATGTTCTATGCCGACTGCAATTTGAATTCCCGTGTTGGGGCTGGTAACTGGTTTGAATGAGAAGAATTGGGATGGGGTTTTAACGAGTTCTGCTCTCGGGGATTTTAATGAGTTCTGCTCTCGCGGATTTGATGAGTTTTGCTCTCGGGGATTTTAACGAGTTTTGCTCTCAGATTTGCATATGGTGATTGTGAATTCTGTTATGTAAAGGGGAAGTCGAGTAGAATGGCTCGAGCTTCGATTGGGCAGGTTTGATAATGCGGGATCTGATTTTCATGTCTGGCCCTGAAGGTTAGGGTGTATCCTATGGAGCTTGAATCCTCAAAATTTTGGGTTGTCTCTAGCCTAGGTCTCGAGAAGGTCTTGAGGGTTGTAATGTGGGAAGGCTAGATGTGGTGTTAGCTGACCAGCTTGACTATCTCTCCCCTATTGGATGGTATGGGTATTGATAATTTTTGAATTGACCGCTTCACGGTCATGGGTTTTTGAATTCTTTGGGTTGACCTCTTAGTCCCGGTCATGGGATTCTTCATTTGAGTTGACCGTGTCTGGTCGAGAGATGTTGATAATTCTTTTTTGATCATGGCCAGCTTTTTTGTTTTGGCCTTTTGCTTTTTCTCTTGGACTTTTGACTTTTTTTGTCCAGTTTTTTTTGTCGGTCAGACTAACACCTAAGGTAGGGTTTGGTTAGTCTTATTGGAGGGGTGTTTATTGTGGGAAGTGGGCTTGCCTCCCGTCTTGAACCCAAACTAGAAGACTACCCAGATTTGTCATAGGATTCGATATGCTCCTGCTACGGGTAGTTATGTGGCTTTCTATACCAGACATGGAATAGGTAGAAGGAAAACACGGGCTCGGTTTCCTGCAGTCATTGTAGATGTGCCTATAATAGTCACGTGCGTGTGCTCACAGTGTATGATGGTGTTCATCATGTTCTTGGAAACACATAAGGAAAGTATGTATGAGAAATAGAAAAGCTGATTTTATTGAAATGTGAAAAGAGGACAGAATATCGCTGACTCTGACTTTGATTTGGAAATGAGGAAGAAATAGTACATCCTAGACTCAGACTCAGACTCGGACTCGGACTCGGACTTGAACCAAATCTAGACTCTTGGATGAAGTTTTCAGTAGTCTTCGGCTTCTAAGGGCTCAAGTGGATGTCCAGTATAGCCTTCGGTAGAAGCTTCACCCAGATCTTCATTATGTCGAAGATCGTCTTCAATCCTAATGCCCATTTCGGTAAGCACCGCAAAGTTTGAAATGCCGGCATACCTAAGATGGACGCGGTAGGGAGGTAGGAGGTTGTTGATGAACGCCTCCACTAGTGTCTTCTCGTTGGGCTTGTCTACCAACTTCACACTTTCGGCCCTCCACCTTTGAAGGTACTTGGTGAAACCTTCTTTGGGCTCCTGGGCCATGACTTCCAGGGTGCGCATTGTGGTCTGGATCTCGGTATTATCTGCATAATTCCGAGCGAACTCTGTTGCGACGTCGTCCCAAGTCTTGTACTTCTTGGAATCGAGCCTGTAATACCAGGCTTTTGGATGCTTCTCAAGGGAAGAAGCAAAGAGATGCTTGAACATGGATGACTTAACTCCCTTAACAGCCATGAATTCTTTGAAAGCCCGGATGTGGAGCACCGGGTCTTCAGTCCCATCAAACATTGGTAGGCCTGTCAAGTTGAGATTAGCGGGCAACTCGTCGGTTAGAGGCGAATAAGCCCGAGCATTCTCCGTATGGATCAAGTTATTCGTTGACAAATGGACTTGTTCTTGCAGCTTGCGAACGGCGCTAACCAGTTCAGCTATGGGCCCAGCGGTTTCATTCCTGACCTTAAGAGTCCTTTGCTCCACGGCACTCAAACGGGTAGCAATGGCGGTTTGGTCGGTACTGATGGCTGTCAATTGGGCCTCCATCTTAACCAGTGAGGCGGTCAGCTCGTCTATGGCTTGTTGCGTCATGGCTCGGGTGTGAGGTGGCATGTCTGTAAGGGCACCGCGTAATCAGTAAAGTTGCTTCGGAACTCGAATACACCAAGGTATAGGAAATAGCGTGGGAGGAGAGATGACTCCAGTTTGACTCGGGTTAGACTCTCCTAAGACAAATGTGTAGGGTACGATTCTCGGAGTGACTGTGATTAATCGCTCCATCGGAGAATAGCCCCCAAGTGAGACTAAGGACTCAGATGGTGTGACATCTAAGTGACTCGAAAGTGGGGTGCGTGAGACACGTGTAAGACAAGACCCTTAGAGCAACCGTGATTGGTCGCTCTGCTGAAAGGGTAGCCCCCGAGTGGGACTGAAGACTTTGTTAAGACTCGAGTGTCGGACGAGTGACCCTTAGAAGTAAGGATCACGAACCTTTTGTTATAAGGCTATGCCTTGTAAAAGGTTGACTCGGAAAAGACACCTAGACGGGTGACTCGTGGACGGTGGGCTTTCCTTAGGATTTGGCAAAGTGGGCCTAGTCCCGTTCGAAGGAAGGTCTACGTGAGAATTCCCCAGACTTTGGACTCAAGTGTGTAAACGGGCTTCCCTTTGTAGGAGTTTGTCCTACGAAGGTGGGCCGTGCCTTGACAAATAAGGCGGACTTGGATGGGGTGGAAACCCGTGATGTAAGATCGACGGAGTTTCGACGCTATAGATTCTAACTTATGACAAGACCCGACACTGCTAAATACGGGAAGTCCTAAGAAGAAGAGGGTTTTGAAAAGGGAACTTGGATTTGAAAACCGAGCAAAGTCGGATTGGAAGACCCGATTTTTTTTTGAAAACCGAGAAAGAGGTTATCGGGCCGAGATTTCGGGATTTTTTTTTAAAAGGTTTGGACAGCATACCGGCTAAAAATAGGCTATTTTGAGTCAAAATCATAAGTCCTAAATTCGGCAGCTTTCCGGGTTTTGAAAAAGGATGGATTTGAAAAAAAGATGTAATTTTTTTGAAAATGACGGTTTTTGAAAAGACCGAAAAAGATCAAGTAGCATGTAGTCACGGAAACAGTATAACGACGCCATGTATGCTCTTAGTCTAAGTCTCGGTCGGTCGAATAGGGTCTATACCAACAACGATCGCATTCTCGCAAATCAGGACGGACCTCCTAAGCCGAGTTGGTCTTAGAATCTGCCGTAAAACCCATGCGAGTTCCGCCATCGAAGTCTTTAGTGCACCCAAATGGGAATGCACCGTGGTATAGTGGGACGTCGGTCACAAGTAACCGGCCCGGGATAGAACGGGGTTATGCATGAACCATTGAACTAAAACGTGTACATTACTAATCGAACGATTTCTTTTCGAGACTCACTCTGAGGATGCCGATGGTAAGTGACACATCAGTTAATCCCCGGCGGAGTCGCCAAATTGTGGACATGACATAGGTCCACCCCGGCGCGGCGAAGCGCGGGTTTTGGGGAGGCGATAGAATTTCCATATGAGATGGATCGAATAGAATTTTAAATCGAAGTAGGAGTCGCCACCGAATTTTGTGGTTATTCGAAACCATTCGAACCCACTCTATGTCGTAGTGGGCCATACTTAAAGCCTGGCCCATTTCCGATGTCAGAGTTTATCGGGTTCGTCCCTTTGCATTACGATACCGATGCCGACTGAAGCGGTTAATCGTATATTGAATGACTCTCGTTGCCAATGGATTCGGACATCCGGAAACCATGGTTCTGAGTAAGGGGTGAGGGTACGTGTTGGGAAGTTCGTCAAGAACACCCAACCCCGCCCGCACTTAGCGGCCTTTACTAAGATATCGTTCCGTTTTGTGTACACGCGTTAGTTCGACGATAGAATGATATGCAGAGATTATTTTCCTAAGACATGTGAGGAAAAATAAATAGATGGGTTGCTAAGTCGTTTAATGCATGTTAAACTAATAACGTCAAAGTTATTTTAGCATGTGAGTTCGTTTTAGTCTAATAGAACGATAAAAAGAATAAATCGCTACAAACAAAGAGCAAACGAGTTAGTAACGATGAATAATAATATAGGAAATAAATATATGAAATCGAGAAAATAAAAATTAATCGAAATCAGAAAAATATTGTTAAAACGCAGTTTTGTATAAAAAACGAAGTTCGAAAAATAAAAAAAGAACGAAAAGAGGCGTGCTTGGACAGTCTGCCGCGCGACTCGCCCAGGACTCAGGCGGGTCGCGTGGCGGCCTGATTTCGACGATGGTTTTCGGAAAATTTTTAATTAAATCGCGTACGAATATCGCATAATTCGTACTCGACTTAATATTCTCGATATTCGTTATATTCGATAGTTGACTACGAAGTCAATATCAAGTATTTGGAATAGTTTTTAAAAAGATATAAATTTAGAAATCGTTTCGTGAAATAATGAAAATAAAACGATCGAAAAACTAAAAAAAAAGGGATCGGTTCACAGACTCGTGCGCGAGTCGCCTGGACCGGGAGCGACTCGCGTACGGGTCTGTCCACTTTTTTATTTTTTTTGTTCGAAAATCGTTAATTTTATAAATCGCGTACAAATATGGATTAATTTATACTCGGTTTATATTTTCGATATTCGTCGTATTCGATATGCGATTATGAAATCGATATCGAATAGTCGGAATGACTTTAGAAAAGGTTTTGAAAAAGTTTGTTTTGAACGAAAAGTAAAAAAAGATTTTGAACGAACAAAAAATGTAACGAAATCGTCGAAAACTTAATATAATTCTTTTTGATATGATATTCGATTATATAGAATCGATATCATATTTTAAGAATATTCGATATATGAAAATAGTTTTTAATAATATCGATATTAGAAAAGAAAATAAAAAAGACCGACGAAAGACCCATAATAATAAGAAAGACGAGGAGAAGAGAAGAGAAGAAGAAGAGACGGGTTTGATTTACACCCTCAACCTACATGCTTTGTTTTCTCGGGATAAGGCTCGTCGGGAAGTGGCTTAGACTTGGGAGCGTCGAGATGATGAGGATGAGTTAAGGTGTATCGGTTTGGGTGGTTTGGGACGTCGGGTTTGGCCGGTTTCGTCGAGGTGGCAAGGCTTCGAAAGTGTCGGGATTTGCTAACTATCGAGGATGTATGTAAACCGTGTTATAAGGCTGTTTTTTTGGTGTGATGGGTGTGTAAAAACCGTGTGTATTGGCTGAAAAATCGTTGTAATTCTTCTCTCTTTTGTGTTGGACGGGAGGTCCTATTTATAAGGAGTTTCCGACCTTGGTTTAGGAGAGTTTGAATACCGCTTAGGATAGGAACCGTGGGAGTTTGAGGAGCATGGGAATTCCGTTTACTTGGCCAAGAAGAGAGGAATTTTGGCTGATTTGAGGAGTTGTTTTGGCCGAGTGTTTTACACTCGGTCGGGTGTTTGAATCGGTTTTTGAATAGGATTCCCGTTTGAGCTAGAATTACCGCTTGAGTAAGAGGCTGAGGAGAACGAGAATTCCGCTTTCTTGTGAGGGAAGAAAAGAGGAAACCGGCTGGTTGTGTATTACTCGGCCGAGTGTTTGCACTCGGTTTGAGTGTCTGAGTCGGTTCTCGGATAGGATTCCTACTCGAGATCGAATTCTACCTTAAACGGAATTGTTTATTATTTTGTATGGCTGATTTTTGTGGAGTTGGGGTCTGAATTGGACACGTGAGTTATCACGGTCGGTCCGCAAGTCTCGGGAAATATCTTTGACCGGGTTTTGACTCGGTCGCTAAAAGACGGTTTTACCCCTGGTGACGGTTTCGACCCAAATTAGTGTTATTTGACTCGAAACGACCCACTGGGCCTGGATTTGAGGTTGGTTTTGTAAGATTTGTACTCCTTAATAAGTCTAAACCAAATGTCCATGATTACAAGCCCATATCCGAGTCTATCAAAGCACGTTTACGTCCAATCATCATCGGGTGTTTGGTGGGAACTACTATAGACACCTGGCGGTCAAAATGTGGGTGTCTACACAGGGCAGCATACCGGCTAGAAATAGGCTACTTTGAGTAAAAATCAAGAGTCCTAAATTCGGTAGCTTTCCGGTTTTTTAAATTTGAATATTTTTGAAAAGATGCATTTTTGAAATGACGATTTTTTTGAAAATGACACGGAAACCAAGCAGCACATAGTCACGCAAGCATTATAACGACGCCATGTATGCTTTACACTAAGTCTCGGTCGGTCTAAATGGGGTCTATACCAGTGCTCATAGTCTAGACGAGAATCGGGACGGACTTCCTAAGTCGAATTGAGCTTAGAACATGCCGCAAAGTCCATACGAATCGACTATGAACACCTTTAACGTATCCAAGGCGAAATACATCGTGGTATAGTGGGACGTCGGTCACCAGTACCGGCCCGGGAAAATATGGGGTTATGCATGAATCGTAAAACTAAAACGCGTATTGTACTAGTCAAACGATTTCTATTCGAGTCTCACCCTGAGGATACCGATGGTTAGTCACTCATCAGTTAATCCCCAACGGAGTCGCCAAATTGTGGACATGACGTAGGTCCACCCCGACGCGGCCACGCGCGGGTTTGGGTAGGCGAATGCATCTCAATACGAGAATGGATCGAATTGAAATTTAAGTCGAAATGGAGTCGCCACCGAACTTTGTGGGAGTTCGGACCCATTCGAGCCCACTCTATATCGCTATGGACCATACACAAAGTATGGCCCATTTCGGTTTGAGAGTTTATTGGGCTCGTCCCTTTGCATTGCGATACCGATACCATCAATACCGGTTATCGTGTATAGAATGACTCTCGTGCGCCAACGGTTTCGGGCATCCGGAAACCGAGGTTCTGAGTAAGGGGTGAGGGTACGTGTTGGGAAGCCCACAAAGGACACCCAACCCCGCCCGCACTTAGCGGCCTCTAGTAAGACATCGTTTGACTTTTTAATACGCGCGCTATTAATCCGGTAAAATAATATGCAAACAACATTTTACGAGATATAAATATTGAATGGGTTGCTACGTCATTTAATGCATCTTGATTATTGTCGAAGTGGTTTAGCATGCGAAGGTTCATTTATAAACGGTAAAACGCAAATAAATAAAGCAAAGCAAAATAAATCGATTACAAGTTACACGGGCGGAATACAACCCGGATTCACAATACAACGAGCAATAAAATAGAATAATCGAATAGGAAATGGTAAACGTTGACTAGAAACGGACCCGTATATAATAAATATAAATTAGACCATGAGTCGTGTAAACGGACGAACTTTGATTAGATACACATTATTTTGTATATTAACCAAAGGACGGGGATAGAGAACCTAGGCGTGGTGCTAGCCCGATCCCGAATCCCGATGCCTTGTCCCGACTTATCATATCGAAAAATGGAGTCTAAAATAATCATATGTCGGACACGACTAAAGAGTCATCGACACACGATTAATAGTGCGAGACCGTCAATCTAAGTCGTTAAGGTGAAGTGACATGCATGGATTTTGGAAGAAGAAATCACGTGGTCGACTTTACACGCGACGACTAAAGTCGTAAAAAAAGACAAGCCTCGAATGATGGATTAAAGCTCTCGGTTTTCTGGGCTACAGGACCCACTCGACCGAGTCATGGTCAGGACTCGATCGAGTGCACCTTCGAAATAGCTACTGCCCAGTTTTTGGGGTGCAACTCGATCGAGTGACTCATGGCACTCGGTCGAGTGCCTCCTGTACGAGGTCCGCCTCGCTTCGTTTTTTATGTTTAAAAATCGATAGTTGGCCAAGTTAAATAAAAATATTGACGACCTAGATTTAACTTGGTTTTCCGGTACTATAATCATGTCTTATATGATTATAATATCGTTATCGGAATTTTATAGAAAATGCCACTATGAGATTAAAAGATATGATTAGCGACGAAATTGTAACCCTCCGCGTCATGACATCAATATTAATCCTAAAGGATTATGCGATGTCGATTTTCGCATCAACGGATTTCGCGCTAATCTTGAAAATGGAGTCGAGCACGTTCAACTATGATCAATCACGATCACGTCATGCCCTTGAACACATTGGGGCGGCGCTCCTCGAAAGGGTGCCACCTCCGTCGTTGTTCATAAAGGGATTAGACGGACTTTGGATGATCGTCATAGTTAAACGTGTTAGGATCCGAAATTTAATATTATTATATGCGTATATGTACACGGAATTAGTACGTTAAAGACAATAATTAAAGAGTTAGTGGTTAGATGCGATGAATAGAAATGTTAGATGTTAGCATGTCGTTACTATCGACTAATTATGATATATATACATAAACATAAATAAAAAATGAAAACAAAAGAGAAAGGAGATGTCGGTGTTGAATGTCACACCCTCAACCTACATGCTCTTGCTTCTCGGGATACGGCTCGTCAAATGGCGGCAATGGCACGGGAACGTCGAGATATGTAGGAAGAGTTGATGATGTATGAGTATGTGTTTTGTAGAGATGGATTTCACGAGTTTTGCTCTCAAAATGTGTATAAGTGTAATGGTGCTTAAGGGTTGAATTATGACTGAAAAATTGGTGCAAGGTTGATAGCAAAAGGGTTGATCAAAAGTCGTTTTTGTGATGGGTTGATGGGGTATTTATAGGAAAACCCCACGACCTAGGGTCACTCGATCGAGTGGCCCTAGTGCACTCGGTCGAGTGTCTCTAAAAACGGGTCTGTTCTCGATTTTGAGGCTCCACTCGATCGAGTGGGGCAATCCACTCGACCGAGTGGATCAATTAGGATGAGCCATTTTAGGAAATGGTTGACTTTGGATATTTTTGAATATTTTTGAATTTTGTATTTGGGCGCAAAGTTCTAGAAATGCACCTGGTTGACTTTGTGTGACGGATTCGGCTTTGACCGGGTTTTGACCCGGTCGCCAAAAGACGTTTTTATTTTTTGGTGTCGGTTTTGGCCCAAATTAGTCTTATTTTGCTCGGAACGACCCACTGGGCCTGAATTTGAGGTTGGTTTTGTGAGATTTGTATCCGTTAAAAGCCCATGCTGGACATTACAGATTCCGAGCCCATATCCGAGCGCGTTAGAGCATGTTTGCGTCCGATCATCATCGGGTAATTTTTGGAAACTACCATAGACACCTGGCAGTCAAAATGCGGGTGTCTACAATAGTCTATGAAATAAAAGAAGGGATTTTCTACGTGGTACCCCTGAACTTTTTACTTTTCTACCTTGTACCCCTACACTTTTTACTTATATACATGGTACCCTTGTTCTTTACTAAAAGTTTCTTTGGTACCCTAAACTTTATTATTATGTTTATTGGTACCCCTAAGATTTTTTTCCCGTCAAGTTTTGGCAACAAATTACCTATTTATGTTCAAGATTAAAAGTTAAACGTCATTTAACATACCTAGTTAACGGATAATTGAACTTAAACTAACAATTTTTTACGTGTTTGCAGTTATACTCCGAATCTAAACGGATTATATTTTTGACGTTATATTGTCAAATCAAATGATAACACTTAAATTAAGCTCAATTACTTGTTAATTATCTATGTTAAATGTCATTGAAATCTTAATTCTAAGCTAAAAACATAATCTAATGACAAAACTTGATGGAAAACAAATTTTGGGGCCCTAGTCAAATTGATAATAAAATTCAAGGGTACCATGTAAAGACATAGAAAAGGTTGGAGTACCATGTAGAAAAGTGAAAAATATAGGAGTACCGCGTAGAAAATCCCATAAAAGAATTAGCTAAAATAATAAAAAGGAAAAATAATAAATAGGATAGAATAATGAAACAGCAAGGGCTTCTCGCGTCCAGATGTTCGCTAGTAGCGGCAATTTTCAGTATACTAGCGGCACTCTGAAGTCCCTAAAACCTTACTGTTACTGAAACTGACGCTAGTAGCGGATAATAAAGAAAAAAAGTGCCGCTACTAACGGCAGTTGGAAACTCTCAATTCTTTCTTCTTTACCTTTCCTTTCCTTTCATTCTTTTCTTTTTCTCATGCAATTTTCGATATAACCCGACATTTGACACATAAACCACACTATGATCTGAGTATAATATAAGAATTTTAAGATTTTTCAAAATATCTAGAATCGTCACTAAAAATGAGTAATTTGGAAGTATTAAACAAAAAAATAAATATATAAGGGAGTGTTAGACGAAATAAAATTTAAAAATGAGTAGTTTGCCGAACAACATTTATTAAAGGGAGTGTCTCGCAAATTTTCAATATTTTTACTACAAACTAGTATTACCCCATACAAAATTTGCACGAACCTCTTTTATTCCAATTTTAATTAGGAAAAATTGATAAGAATGATACCACCTTTATAACATCTTCCACAAATGATACCACCTTTCAATAATTCCAAAATGATATCACCTTTTAACACTATTTTTTAAGTAGTAACTTGTTACCTGCTCAACAGGTTAATAAATTACTAAACGTACAATTTAATTAGTTATTACTTATTTTCATACCCAATTTTACTACCAATTTTTCTAAACTAATATTTCTAGGACCGGACCCGAAATATTGCCAAAAATGACAGTGGGTCTAGGACCGGACCAACACCCAGTGGGTCGGGCCTAAATGGGTCTATGGATGTTTACGGTCCAAACCCAGACCAGAAAAGACCGGATAGACCCGAAGATCGATCATCCCAAAAAATCCAAACCCGGAGACCGAACCGGTTAGAAGGGGACCCAGACCGGGCCAGACTCCTTAAGGTCTGGGTTGGATCAGATAGAGCCGTATTTTTTTTTAAAGTATGGATTGGACTAGAGACTGGTCGCCAATATTTTGGGCACCCGGAGACCGGACTGGTATTTGTCTGGTTCTATCTCGATGGTCTAAACCCCTAAATGAGTTGGGTTTGGGTCTCATTTTTTTTCAGAACCGCTGAGTTTGGATCAGGTACGGATCTCATTAAAAAAATGAGTCTGGGTCTGGGTCTACGTTATTGTCGGAGCCGTAGATGACTCGCTGACCTGATACTGTCATTTATGGGCCGAAAAAGGCCATTGATGGGCAGACGTAGGAAAACAACGGATTGTCCTTTGAATTTCTACAAGTCGTCGACATCATTTGATAGCCTGTCGGAAATGTCCGAGACTACCATTTGGTGTTTTTGGGAATACGACGGACCGTCGTTACTATATCGCGTATAGGAGTATAAATTATACTTCGTAATTTTTTAGGAGCTGTCTACAAATAAATACAGTTATATAGTTTTGCTTGTGATACGATAATTTTTTACTTACCAAAAAATTGTTTTTTGTTGCAATGACTTACAAAAAAAAGGATAGTAGTTTGTTGTAATGGTATTAAGATGATAAAATTATCGTATATGAAATTCGACATTCATATTAAAATGCAAGTTACGTTACCTGCTATTACAAGTCAATTTTGTAGGAGAATTGTTTTAAGAAGATAGTGTAGAAAAATGATATCATTTTGGGATTATTGAAAGGTGGTATCATTTTTGGAAGATGTTACAATGGTGGTACCAATCTTATCAATTTTACCTTTTAATTATAATTTTCTATGTTATACGATTTACGTCCCTACTTTTCTATTTTTGTAAATTACTCTATCCGTTCAAGTCGAACCTAACCCTTTATCTTTACGACACTATTCGCAATCAAGGATTACTTTCGTTATTCACGACAATCTATTAGAGAAAGTATATCCATGTGAGATCTTGTTTGATTCGTCTTTAAAAGTACATTATTAATATTCAATTTCCATAATTTTTACTAATATGTTATGAATGATATTAACAACACAAAATGCATGAAAAAACAAAAGGGAAGGTTCTATTTTTTTTTGTTAAAAAAAATTGAAAGTCCAAATCTACTGTATTTATTACTCGTTTTATTTTTTAAAAAGTTTTTGTTTTTGTTTTTTATAAGTAGAATATTAAGATCTAATTTGAAACGGAGATGGTAGATTTTTTTATACGGTAGTTGTTTATTTAATTTGAAGCGGAGATGGAGATGGAGATGGTAGATCTTTTTTTTTTTGGTTTTTTATGTTTATGTTATATAGTACTCCCTCCGATTCTTTAGATTCGCAACGTTTACTATTTGCACAAATAATAAGGTTGTGAGTGGAGATGGTGGGTCTCACCAATAAAGTAAAAAGTTTACACAAACAAAAACCTACCTATTATAGAAATGTTGCAAACCTAATGAATTTGTCAAATGTGGAATATGTTGCGAATCTAAAGAATCGAGGGAGTAGTTGTTTATGTAAATATTAAACTTTTTGTTTTATGTTCCTATTTTTTGAGATATGAGAGACAGATAATCGAATATCCTTCTTTTTTATTTTTGTTTTGTTAATTGTTAAAAGTTTTACATTTTAGTTAATTTTGGAAAGATTCTTGTAAGATTCGACTATCATCTATTTCGTATATTTTGTTGAAAATCTAGTCAATTCAGATTAAGATGTTCATCTATTACTTGCATAATTTTTTTATTTTTTATTTTCGCTTATTTAGTTTATATTGGTCGCTTTATTTTTTAAAATTTTATGTTTTAAATTAATCAAATAAAATAAAATTAAGTATGATTATCAAAACATTATTTAAGCATTAGATGCAATAAAAGCGTAATTAATATTTTATGTAGGAAGTGAAAATTAATAAGCCATAATAAAAGTTTAACTAAAATAAATTGTAACTTACTACTCCCTCCGTTTCATTGAAAGCTTCTCCTTTTCCTTTTTTTGTAAATTTCTTTGATAGCTTCCAATTTCTTTTTTGGTATAACTCTTTCCCTCTTACCTAGTGGCCCACCTACTTTACACCATCTCTACTTTTGAATATTTTATTATTATCCTTAAAAAATATGTCTCTTTTTAGGTGGAATCTTTCAATAAAACGGAGGGAGTACTTATTAGTATTAAGTAAGTTAAGTCATAATTATTAATTTCAACTTCATCGTGGTAGTTATTTTAATATAAACTTTATGCAGTTAATGTTATGAGAAGTGATTATTTTATTCTCCAAATATTTATGGTATTGTTACATATGAGTTTTTCTTATGGGAGTGAACGTGTTTGCGACATTACTTTATATAAATAGGGATTTTAGGGAATAACAGTTTGGGCCTTGTGATAATGAAGAAATTGCGTTAAAGAGGAAGTTGGGACCTCGTGGCGCACGAGCTCCATTCGCCCATGTTTTCCCTCAAGCTTTAAATCTTTAAAGTTAAACAAATACATGCCACGATCCCATACCAAACTAATAACACAAATTTTGATGATATACAAAAGATTGGCCTGCTAATCAATAATCAAGCAAAGAGATCTGAAATATTATAATGATATTCAAAAGATTATTGGCTTACCAATCGACTAAAGGCAATACCTGCAATGTAACTGAGTAGAATTTATAAAGGTCTCGTTCAAACCCACACATAAAATGTTAGGGTGAAAACCCTTTTGTCTGCTGCGAGAAATAAATATCATCTCAATAAATATCCATTAACAATAATAGCATGAGATATTTTGAAAAGAAGCTTAAGAAACAAGAAATACGTGAAGGTTTGACCGAAAGTGAACAATATTGTATTATTATTAGAAATAATAACTAGCAATTATCCGTTCTGTTCATGCCTTTTGTTGGTAGAGGGTAATGTGGGTTACCGTTATGAGATTTGGGCCTACTGTCCACATTTTTCTTAGGCCCAGATATTCTTGCTTGGACGTGTGCATCGACTGTAGTAGCGAGTTATCTTCAATTGGTTTTTTTTTTCCAACCAAACACGCACTTATATATTAGTCGTATTAAAATATAAGGGAAGGAGGATTCAACCCGGAATAATGAGATGGCGCCACCGGGTGGCGCCGAATTTGTTCGCCACCGAGGGTATTTTAGTCATTTACTATACTTATTTATTTATTTCCATTAAAATATGATTTTAAATTAAGTTTGTTACAAAGGGCAAATTCGGTAGTTCACATATTTAAAATATAATATATAATTTAAAAAAAGAAAAAATCAAATAAAATAACAAAAGAATCTAAAGATTTGAGTTATGAAGATTTGTGAAAAAAAAAAACTTAATTGTAGGATTGGTTATGTATATGTGGGAAAAAAATATTGCATATACATTTTATATAGTTTTATCATCTTTCAAGGCAAAGAAGTGTATTTAGTAGAGTGGTATTTAGGAGGTGAGTAATTGGTATGTCAGTATGTGTCTTAGTTGTACCTGGGTTCGAGTCACACTATATCCATTTTAATGTTTTAATATCTCTCTAATTTTTTTCCTTTCAAAACTTTAATAGTTTTGTTACCATCACTCTTACGTTTATATGTAAAAAATATGCAGAAAATATATAAATTGATTACCCAAACAATTAAACATTATACCTTTTAATAGTCTAAACCACACTTTTATTTTATTGTTTTATTGTTAGGACAAACCTGACTAATTTTTATTGTGAAAGTTAATTCTTTTATCTTAATTACCTTAAAGAAGGCACCACCCCAGCTGACGTGGCACACTCCAGAACTCACAAAACTTCCCTCTGAGCTCTCACGTTAAATGGACAAAATCGTCCTATCACTTAACCCATTCTTCATCTCTTCTTTATTTTAGGGGCAAAAACGTCATTTCCTTCACGTATTTATACCCGTATATTTTCCGTATTTAGTATATATATACGCCCACTATACGTTTTTTTTATTCTTCCTATTTCGTATTAATGTATATTTAGTATATATTTTACGTATTTAGTATTTAGTATTTTATATTTATTATTTCGTATTTAGTATACAATAAAACTATACGTATTTTACACTATACGTTTATTTTATATAAAACTAAGTGTATAATATGAAAACTTATATAATACACTTTAATTATATACTTTAATTATTCACTTTAAAACTATTTCCTATCTTAATTACCTTAAAGAAGGCACCACCCCAGCTGACGTGGCACACTCCAGAACTCACAAAACTTCCCTCTGAGCTCTCACGTTAAATGGACAAAATCGTCCTATCACTTAACCCATTCTTCATCTCTTCTTTATTTTAGGGGCAAAAACGTCATTTCCTCACGTATTTATACCCGTATATTTTCCGTATTTAGTATATATATACGCCCACTATACGTTTTTTTTATTCTTCCTATTTCGTATTAATGTATATTTAGTATATATTTTACGTATTTAGTATTTAGTATTTTATATTTATTATTTCGTATTTAGTATCTTAATAATTACCTTAAAGAAGGCACCACCCCAGTTGACGTGGCACACTCCAGAACTCACAAAACTTCCCTCTGAGCTCTCACGTTAAATGGACAAAATCGTCCTATCACTTAACCCATTCTTCATCTCTTCTTTATTTTAGGGGCAAAAACGTCATTTCCTTCACGTATTTATACCCGTATATTTTCCGTATTTAGTATATATATACGCCCACTATACGTTTTTTTTATTCTTCCTATTTCGTATTAATGTATATTTAGTATATATTTTACGTATTTAGTATTTAGTATTTTATATTTATTATTTCGTATTTAGTATACAATAAAACTATACGTATTTTACACTATACGTTTATTTTATATAAAACTAAGTGTATAATATGAAAACTTATATAATACACTTTAATTATATACTTTAATTATTCACTTTAAAACTATTTCCTATTAATATATACTTTAATTATATATTAACAAACAATTACATATTCTTTAATATATGTAGTTTAACATACTTTACATATAGTGCATTATACGTTAGACATTATTAGTTCTTATAATTTATTAGTTAATATAATTTCGTTAATATTAGCGTCAATAACTATGTATATTTTATCATAGTAATATTTTGTAATTCGTTATTATAATTACGCAATTATACGTATATCTTATACATTGGTTATTATGCAATAATACATTCGTTACATATAAGTATACATATTCATATACATATACATTTATGCATATACTATGGTTATTATATAAATCATTCGTCTAATTATGTATATTAGGTACATGGTTATTAGGAAACAAATAGATTTATACATAACGAATTACACTTCTACCATAAAAGTAATATTCTATAACTAAATAAAAGTAATAAAATCACGGTTAGCATCCTAACTAAATATTCTATCTTAATTACCTTAAAGAAGGCACCACCCCAGCTGACGTGGCACACTCCAGAACTCACAAAACTTCCCTCTGAGCTCTCACGTTAAATGGACAAAATCGTCCTATCACTTAACCCATTCTTCATCTCTTCTTTATTTTAGGGGCAAAAACGTCATTTCCTCACGTATTTATACCCGTATATTTTCCGTATTTAGTATATATATACGCCCACTATACGTTTTTTTTATTCTTCCTATTTCGTATTAATGTATATTTAGTATATATTTTACGTATTTAGTATTTAGTATTTTATATTTATTATTTCGTATTTAGTATCTTAATTACCTTAAAGAAGGCACCACCCCAGTTGACGTGGCACACTCCAGAACTCACAAAACTTCCCTCTGAGCTCTCACGTTAAATGGACAAAATCGTCCTATCACTTAACCCATTCTTCATCTCTTCTTTATTTTAGGGGCAAAAACGTCATTTCCTTCACGTATTTATACCCGTATATTTTCCGTATTTAGTATATATATACGCCCACTATACGTTTTTTTTATTCTTCCTATTTCGTATTAATGTATATTTAGTATATATTTTACGTATTTAGTATTTAGTATTTTATATTTATTATTTCGTATTTAGTATACAATAAAACTATACGTATTTTACACTATACGTTTATTTTATATAAAACTAAGTGTATAATATGAAAACTTATATAATACACTTTAATTATATACTTTAATTATTCACTTTAAAACTATTTCCTATTAATATATACTTTAATTATATATTAACAAACAATTACATATTCTTTAATATATGTAGTTTAACATACTTTACATATAGTGCATTATACGTTAGACATTATTAGTTCTTATAATTTATTAGTTAATATAATTTCGTTAATATTAGCGTCAATAACTATGTATATTTTATCATAGTAATATTTTGTAATTCGTTATTATAATTACGCAATTATACGTATATCTTATACATTGGTTATTATGCAATAATACATTCGTTACATATAAGTATACATATTCATATACATATACATTTATGCATATACTATGGTTATTATATAAATCATTCGTCTAATTATGTATATTAGGTACATGGTTATTAGGAAACAAATAGATTTATACATAACGAATTACACTTCTACCATAAAAGTAATATTCTATAACTAAATAAAAGTAATAAAATCACGGTTAGCATCCTAACTAAATATTCTATTATATTAATATTCTATAATCCTAACTAAATATCTATCAAGGATATTAGCATCCTAACTAAAATCACTATTAACTTTAGTAGTGTTAGTGTTTTAGTAATACTATAATACTATGATAATATCATATTTGTTGCGTTTTTTATAATATCCTTGATAGAATCACGGATATTTAGTATCTTATTGTTATTATGATCTTATGGTTACACGATATTATACGTATAAATCTTAGTTACACGATAAAATATTTTTATATTTTTAAGAAAATGAAACGCACGTACTTTTTAATATCTATTTTTTTTTTAATTTTCCAATTTCGTTGTACCTTTTTCTATGAACTTACGTACAATAATTTTTGAAAAATTAATATAATATTATCGTTTATTATTATGTCCGTTTTTTACATTAATAATATTATATAAAATTTAATTATGCATTAGGAAATAAAATACGTTTTTGTTCATTAGTAATGTACTTAAATCATTCGTCTAATTATGTATATTAGGTACATGGTTATTAGGAAACAAATCTTTAGTTTATATTAGGTATATGGTTAGCATCCTAACTATATAGTTAGATCATTCGTATATGTATATAATAATTATATATATATATATATATATATATATATATATATATATATATATATATATATATATATATATATATATATATATAGAGTGAGGATCCGGTGAGTCTTCATCTTTAGATGAATCCGTCCTTTCAATCTGGACCACACAATCAAACAAGATTGAATGGCTGAGATTGGACCACGTCATTAAGGAAGAGTAACAAGGCCTTTGCATACACAAACATCATAACTCTTTGATTTCATATTACTGTGACATTATTACTGTGACACTGCTACTGTGACATTATTACTGTGACACTGTTACTGTGACATTATTACTGTGACACTGCTACTGTAATTCCTTATTGATGTGACATTCATTGATTTCATATTACTGTGACACTGGTACTGTGACATTATTACTGTGACACTTGTGGACATGACATAGGTCCACCCCGACGCGGCCACGCGCGGGTTTGGGTAGGCGAATGAATCTCCATATGAGAATGGATCGAATTGAAATTTAGGTCTATGTGGAGTCGCCACCGAATTTTATAGTTATTCGGAATCGTTCGAGCCCACTCTATGTCGTAGTGGGCCGTATACAAAATACGGCCCATTTCCGATGTCAGAGTTTATTGGGCTCGTCCCTTTGCATATCGATATAGATGCCGACTTGAGCGGTTAATCGTATATTGAATGACTCTCGTGCGCCAACGGTTTCGGGCATCCGGAAACCGAGGTTCTGAGTAAGGGGTGAGGGTACGTGTTGGGAAGCCCACGAAGAACACCCAACCTCGCCCGCACATTAGCGGCCTCTACTAAGAATTCGAATGACTTACAATACGCGCGCTAGTAAAACGGGAAAATGATATGCAAACAGTATTTTCCCTAAACATGCGAATTGAATTGAAACGGGTTTCTAAGTCAATTTAATGCAGCTAAGATTAACGTCAAAGTTGTATTTTAGCATGCGGGTTCATTTAGTACAATAAACGAACAAAATTAAATTAACAAGAGAAACAACAAATGCGTTAGTAATGATATAATAATATAACGAATAATAACGGTTTGTGCAAAATTGAATTGAATTAAAAAGATGCAAATATGAAGATGCATGATTTGAAAAGATAGCATACACGTGATTAATTATGCACATGTTGACCTAAGTCGTAAAATACTATCGAGTTTGAAAAATAGAATAATGTACGACTCGTGTTTGAGTCGTTATGAGGCCACTCGATCGAGTGGTCGATGGACTCGATCGAGTGGAACCAAAAAAAATGATTTTGTTTTGCGTCAAAGACCGTACTCGGTCGAGTTATTGACTAACTCGGTCGAGTACATGGCCACTCGACCGAGTCACTGTGAGACTCGATCGAGTGAGTGTCATAATTAGCTTTCTGACTCGATTTTAGGGTGTCACTCGATCGAGTGACTAAGGCACTCGGTCGAGTGGCACCTGTACGAACTTTATTCGTTTGCAATTTAATTATTGATTTTGAAATTGCTTTTGGTTTATGATAATTTGACGGTTTTACCGAATCGGACATAAATATTGCATAATTTATGTTCGACTTGGTTTTATAAATCGCGAATTTTGCTGAACCGAATATAAATATTGTTGAATTTATACCCGATTCTAAAATTGAATACTCATCCTATCCCATATTCGATTATTGAATCGATATGGGATATTTAGAGTGAAAAATAAAAAAGATGGATTAATTTTAGTCGCTTTGAATTAATTATCGTGATATGAATAAATCACGTTAATTAATTCATATGACTTGATTGTTAGATTCGATATCCAATTATGGAATTGGTATCGAATCTAAAATCGACGCTTTACTTGAATAATAAAAAAAACTTGATTCCCTCGACTTTTCCGACATCGAAATAAATCCCTAGGGATTGTGATGTCGGATCCGTGTCAACGGGTTTCGACCCTTATGAAATAATTACTTGAAAAAAAAAAAGATGAATGCGCGATAAGATAAATAATAAAAATAACCGTAATATTAATAATAATACGTAATAATAATAATAATACGTAATAATAATAATAATAATAATAATAATAATAATAATAATAATAATAATACGTAGTAGTAATAATAATAATAATAATAATACGTAGTAATAATAATAATAATAATAATACGTAATAATAATAAAACGTAATAATAATAATAATAATAATAATAATAATAATAATAATAATAATAATAATAGAAAGACGAAGAAAAGAGAAGAGAAAGAAGAAGGAGGTTTGTCACCCTCAACCTACATGTTTCTGTCTCGGATTAAGGCTCGTAAACGTGGCTATGGCACGGGAGTCTTCGAGGTGTATGGAGGCTAAGTTGTGGTGGCTCGGGTTGAATTCCTAAAACTAGGTTTAGGGTTTTTTTGTGATGTGTAGATGTCCTAGAGTGTACTAGGGTGTACTAGGGTTTTTGAGGTTGTGAAAGTTGTGTTGATGGTGTGCATGGGAGGGTGTTTATATAGAAGAGATTAGGGCACCCGGGCTAGGGCACTCGACCGAGTAGGTAGCCAACTCGGTCGAGTGGCCCGTT
Source organism: Agrostemma githago (assembly GCA_958450325.1). Taxonomy (NCBI): domain Eukaryota; kingdom Viridiplantae; phylum Streptophyta; class Magnoliopsida; order Caryophyllales; family Caryophyllaceae; genus Agrostemma; species Agrostemma githago. The sequence goes on along the minus strand of OY288239.1, from coordinate 16,225,826 downwards.
ATGTCAGCCGCCGGGCTCAAAGCAGGCCCACTCGATCGAGTGGATGGGTCACTCGATCGAGTGGCCTAGATGGGTCGCGCGGGTCTTGTTTGGACCTTGACCTTGATGGGTTTTGTGTTTGACTTGGACTTTTGATGATTGATGGGTTGTTTTTGTGTGTCTCGGAAACGACTTTGACCGGGGTCGACCCAATCGTGAAAAGCCGGTTTTAATTCCGGTGTCGGTTTTGGCCCGAATTAGTCTTGTTTGACTCGGAATGATCCACAGGGCCTGGATTTGAGGTCCGCTTGGTGAGATTTGTACTCCGTAAGTGTGTTAGCCAGCGATTAATGGATTTGAGCCCGTATCCGAGCGCGTAGAAACATGTTAGCGTCCGATCATCATCGGGTGATTTTTGGAAACTACCATAGACACCTGGCGGTCAAAATACGGGTGTCTATAGAGCCCCCACTCTGACTGAGGCTTGGACAAGGCGAAAGTCAGAGTAGCTACCAAGCCTGTTAAGACCTGGTAGACTTCCGTCGGGTCGTTTATAGTCCGTTAGACTCGCGTGAAGGGCTCGCCAGCCACAAGACAGAAATCATACCTGAGCTTGATGATTGTACTCCGTGGGGAATTTGGGCTTGTCGCGTAAGCCCTGGGTGTGCCTGTGTGTTGGCTCATCCCGTGCTATCCCGGAAAATGCTGCTGGGGAGATTTAATGACTTGCATGTCTTTGCTTGAGTCATACCTGTATAAGTTACATAAAAATGCATGCAACACGTAGGTAGTAAAATGACTCGTGCTGGGGACGATGATTTTTGAAAGTTGAATTTTTGAAATCCTGAAAGCAATCACGAGCTAGGTTTTCAAAATGGAAAGGGGTAGAAAAGAAATTCGCAGTTTAAATAGACTGAAATCTGACCTTGTCGAAAAGGATCTTTTTTCAAATGGCTAAATTTTGCAAATCTCAAAATGGAGTTTGAAGAGAGGGACCTACCGACAGACTTGACTCTGGACAGGACGAGTTGACTGACACGGACTGGACTCTCTAAGGGTTGGACCGTGACTCGGTAGAGTAGTGGGCCGCCTAACAAGACTCTCAAGTTGCGTTATCCCGTAACCTAGGCGAGTGGCAACACGGTCGTATATCGAAATGGGATAGATATGCTATAGGGGACTGGCAGTAGTCCGTAATGAGACTGTTTTAGCCTGGTGCCCTTCCGGATTTCTTATTTTAGGATACTTTTCCAAAGTGGGTGATGCCTCGAGTCCTGACAGACTCTTGTCTTCGACTGAGCCGAGTACTAGGACACACTACAGAAAGAAGGCTAGATTTTTTGTTGGATTTATCTGGATTTTGTGAGTGGATGGAGAACTTCTGCCTAGAAGAAGCCCCCATGACAACAAAGTTAGCTACTGAGAACATGACAGTGTCGTGACCGGAGTGATGGCGCTTTTTGAATGTGTGTCAATGTGAGTGGTTGTGCCTCTGTTGAAAGGCTGCCTACGTATTCACGTGTGGTGAAATCAAACCATGCCGTAGTTCAGTGGATTGAAAGATATATATGGTGCCTAGTCTAATAGGACTTTGTGTGTAACTAGCCATAATGACAGTGCAGGCTAGGTGCATTCCCAGTGATGTCTTGATCAAAGGGCTAGAATGGTTAGGATGTTAATCCTGTGACTGTGAGCGTTCTCCGGGGTAGCCCCCAGAGGTGGTGTGAACTATTTGGGCATGTTCTATGCCGACTGCAAGTTGAGTTCCCGTGTTTGGGGTTGGTAACTGGTTTGGATGGGATTTTAACGAGTTTTGTTCTCGGGATTTTTAACGAGTTCTGCTCTCGGGGAATTTTAACGAGTTTTGTTCTCGGGATTTTTAACGAGTTCTGCTCTCGGGGAATTTGATGTTTTTGGAAATGTGGTGCTAGGAAGTAAATGGCTTTGATGACTCGAAATCTGGAGCTCGGTTCTGTGGAGCTAAGGCTTCGAGGGCTGGTTTGATAATGTGGGATCTGGTTTTGATGACTCGAAATCTGGAGCTCGGTTCTGTGGAGCTAAGGCTTCGAGGGCTGGTTTGATAATGTGGGATCTGGTTTCCATGTCTGGCCCTAATTGTTAGGGGTATCCTATGGAGCTTGAATCCTCAGAATTCCGGGCTGTCTCTGGCCTGGGTCTCGGGAAGGTCTTGAGGGTTGTAATGTGGGAAGGCTGAGTGTGGTGTTAGCTGACCAACTTGATTGTTACTCCCCTATTGGATGGCATGGATAATTTTGAATTTGACCGTACCACGGTCAAAGGGTTTTCACTTGAGTTGACCGTTGACCACGGTCATGGGTACTTGATTTTTGATCGACCTCTTAGCCGCGGTCATGGGTTTTGATAATTTTGACCGTACCCTGGTCGTGGGGCTTTCACTTGAATGGACCGTTGACCACGGTCATGGGTATTCTGAATTTTTTTTGATGATGGCTTGCTTTTTTTTTTTTGGCCTTTTGTTTTTTTTTCATGGACTTTCGATTTTTTTTCTGTCCAGTTTTCTTTTTTTTGATGGCCTTCTTTTTGCTTTGGCCCTTTCTTTTTTTCTTTTTTTTTTTTTTGCCGGTCAGACTAACACCAAAGGTAGGGATCGGTTGATCTTATCGGATGGGTGTTTATTGTGGGAAATGAGCTTACCTCCCGTCTTTGACCCAAACTAGAAGACTACCCAGATTTGTCATAGGATTCGATATGCTCCTGTTAAGGGTAGTTATGTGGCTTTTCTATACCAGACATGGAATAGGTAAAAGGAAAACACGGGCTCGGTTTCCTGCAGTCATTATAGATGTGCCTATAATAGTCACGTGCATGTGCTCACAGTGTATGATGGTGTTCATCATGTTCTCGGAAACACATAAGGAAAGTGTATATGAGAAAGAGTATTGAAAGCTGATTTTATTTGAATTTGAAAAGAGGACAGAATGCAAAATACTCTGACTCTGATTTGGAAATGAGGATGTAGGGTATCCTAGACTCGGACTCAAACTTAGACTCGAATCAAATCCGGACTCGGATTCTCGGTTGGTTGTTGTTTTTTTTTGGTAAGGTCTTTGATTGGAGAGAACGACGGGTACCGCGACTCGCCTAAACTCGGCTTTGCGCAAGAGAGAGAGTCAAACTAGACACGGCCCGGGGCGACGGGTCGACAAAGACTCTTGGACCGGGATACCTGAATGTTGACCTAGACGAGGTAACGACCGCAAACTAGACTCGAGCTGCAGAAGGGTGAGTCCGAAAATGGGGCGACCATGTTTGACTCGGGTTAGACCCTCCTAGGACAAATGTGTAGGGTACGATTCTCGGAGTGACTGTGATTAATCACTCCGTCGGAGAATAGCCCCCAATGTGAAACTAAAGACCTAGACACGACTCAGATGGTGTGACACCTAAGTGACTCGAAAGTGGAGTACGTGAGACACGTGTAAGACATGACCCTTAGAGCAACCGTGATCGATCGCCCTGCTAAAGGGTAGCCCGGAGTGGGATCGATAATTTTGTTAAGACTCAAGTGTCGGACGAGTGACCCTTAGACGTAAGGACCGTGAACCTTTTGTTATAGGGCTATGCCTTGTAAAAGGTTGACTCGGAAGAGACACCTAGACGGGTGACTTGTGAAATATGGGCCTTCCTTAGGATTCGGCGGGTGGGCCTAGTCCTGCTCGAAGGAAGGTCCACGTGAGACATCCCCAGACTTTGGACTCGATTGTGTTGACGGGCCCTCCTTTGTAGGGGTTTGTCCTACGTAGGTGGACCTTGCCTTAGTCTAATAAGGCGGACCGGGAAAGGGAAGAAACTCGTGATGTAAGATCGACGGAGTTTCGACGCTACGGACCTTGACAACTTAAGACACGACCCGACACTGCCAAATACGGGAAGTCCTAGAAGAGGAAGGTTTTGAAAATTGATTGATTTTGAAAAAGGACCGAGAAAACTCGGTGGAGAGGTCCAAATTTCGAAAAAGACGAAATGTTTAATTGGGCCATGATTTTTGAAAGCTTGAGTTTTGATTTGGGTAGCATACCGGCTAGAAAATAGGCTATTTTGAGTAAAATCATAAGTCCTAAATTCGGTATGTCCCGGGTTTTGAAAATCGAATATCTTGAAAAGGAGGATGTAATTTTTGAAAAGTTGACATTTTTGAAAATGACTCGGAAACCAAGTAGCACGTAGTCACACAAGCATTATAACGACGCCATGTATGCTCTATACTAAGTCTCGGTTGGTCTGAAAGGGTCTATACCAGTGTACATAGCCTAGACGTTGATCGGGACGGACTCTCTAAGTCGAATTGAGCTTAGAACATGCCGCGAAACCCACTCGAATCGACTATGGACACCTTTTGACATATCCATGTTGGAATACATCAATGGTATAGTGGGACGTCGGTCACCAGTACCGGCCCGGGAAAATATGGGTTATGCATGAACCGTAAAACTAACATGCGCATTGTATTTGTCAAACGATTTCTATTCGAGTCTCACCCTGAGGATGCCGATGGTAAGTCACGCATCAGTTAATCCCCAGCGGAGTCGCCAAATTGTGGACATGACATAGGTCCACCCCGACGCGGCCACGCGCGGGTTTGGGTAGGCGAATGAATCTCCATATGAGAATGAATCGAATTGAAATTTAGGTCTATGTGGAGTCGCCACCGAATTTTATGGTTATTCAGAACCGTTCGAGCCCACTCTATGTCGTAGTGGGCCGTATACAAAATACGGCCCATTTCCGATGTCAGAGTTTATTGGGCTCGTCCCTTTGCATATCGATATAGATGCCGACTTGAGCGGTTAATCGTATATTGAATGACTCTCGTGCGCCAACGGTTTCGGGCATCCGGAAACCGAGGTTCTGAGTAAGGGGTGAGGGTACATGTTGGGAAGCCCACGAAGGACACCCAACCCCGCCCGCACATTAGCGGCCTCTACTAAGAATTCGAATTACTTACAATACGCGCGCTAGTAAAACGGGAAAATGATATGCAAACAGTATTTTCCCTAAACATGCGAATTGAATTGAAACGGGTTTCTAAGTCAATTTAATGCAGCTAAGATTAACGTCAAAGTTGTATTTTAGCATGCGGGTTCATTTAGTACAATAAACGAACAAAATTAAATTAACAAGAGAAACAACAAATGCGTTAGTAATGATATAATAATATAACGAATAATAACGGTTTGTGCAAAATTGAATTGAATTAAAAAGATGCAAATATGAAGATGCATGATTTGAAAAGATAGCATACACGTGATTAATTATGCACATGTTGACCTAAGTCGTAAAATACTATCGAGTTTGAAAAATAGAATAATGTACGACTCGTGTTTGAGTCGTTATGAGGCCACTCGATCGAGTGGTCGATGGACTCGATCGAGTGGAACCAAAAAAAATGATTCTGTTTTGCATCAAAGACCGTACTCGGTCGAGTTATTGACTAACTCGGTCGAGTACATGGCCACTCGACCGAGTCACTGTGAGACTCGATCGAGTGGGTGTCATAATTAGCTTTCTGACTCGATTTTAGGGTGTCACTCGATTTTAGGGTGTCACTCGATCGAGTGACTAAGGCACTCGGTCGAGTGGCACCTGTACGAACTTTATTCGTTTGTAATTTAATTATTGATTTTGAAATTGCTTTTGGTTTATGATAATTTGACGGTTTTACCGAATCGGACATAAATATTGCATAATTTATGTTCGACTTGGTTTTATAAATCGCGAATTTTGCTGAACCGAATATAAATATTGTTGAATTTATACCCGATTCTAAAATTGAATACTCATCCTATCCCATATTCGATTATTGAATCGATATGGGATATTTAGAGTGAAAAATAAAAAAGATGGATTAATTTTAGTCGCTTTGAATTAATTATCGTGATATGAATAAATCACGTTAATTAATTCATATGACTTGATTGTTAGATTCGATATCCAATTATGGAATTGGTATCGAATCTAAAATCGACGCTTTACTTGAATAATAAAAAAAACTTGATTCCCTCGACTTTTCCGACATCGAAATAAATCCCTAGGGATTGTGATGTCGGATCCGTGTCAACGGGTTTCGACCCTTATGAAATAATTACTTGAAAAAAAAAAGATGAATGCGCGATAAGATAAATAATAAAAATAACCGTAATATTAATAATAATACGTAATAATAATAATAATAATAATACGTAATAATAATAATAATAATAATAATAATAATAATAATAATACGTAGTAGTAGTAATAATAATAATAATAATAATAATAATAATAATAATAATAATAATAATAATTAGAGAGGGAGAGAGGGAGAGGGTTTGGTCGTGCGATCGGTTCCCTCCTCCTAGGGCTTCTGCCGCCCGCCTGCCACCGGCCGGCCTGCTTGCCGACGAACCGCCGTCGCCGCCTTCTGCCGCCGTCTGTGCTGTCTGCGTCGCCGACGTCCGTTGCTGCCGCTGTTTGTGTTGGTTCTGTTCTGGGGTTTGCTGCTGCAGTTCTGCCGTCTGCCGGCGCTTGGGCCCCTCTCCCGCCCTTAGCCGCCACCCGTTGCCGTCGCCCGCCGTCTGTGCTGTCTGAGCCGCCGACGAACTGCCGCTGCCGCTGGTTGCGTTGGTTTTGTTTCGGGGGTTTGCTGCTGCTGTTCTGCCGTCCGCCGGCGCTTGGGCCCCTCTGCCACCACTTGTTGCCGGAGCGTCGCCGGCGCCTTGCCCGCAATTCTGTCTTCCCGATCTTCTGCCGCCGGTTTCTCTCTGCTGTCTGGTCTGTTCTGTCACTTCGTTTGCCGCCTGGTTCAGGCTTGCCGTCTAGCCTGTGCTTCGCCGGAGCCTGCCTGCTTCTCCGTCTTCAGTTTCTTGTCGCCGATCGCCCCTGCCTGAAGGCTCCTTCTTCTCCGGCAGCCTTCTGCCGGACTGTCGGTTTTCTCCTCTTTTGTGGTGTTCCCCTGTTTTCGGTTTGTTTGCTGCTCTTTTTGGGGCTGTTTTGGCCTCGATTTTTCTGTATCTCTGCTGTTTTGGCTTGGTGTGTTGTCGGATATTGGTAGCTGCTGCTGTTTTGCTTCTTGGGTCGGGTTTCGGATTTTGTTTTGCTGCTGTTTGCTTGTAGGCTGTTGTTCTTTTGTGGATTTGGGTTTCGTTTCTCGGTTCTTTTTGGTTGTTTTGTTGCTTTGCTGCTGTCTTCTTTTGGGGTTTTGGGTTTCGTTTTTCTTTCTCCTTCGCCCTCTGCTTTGCTTCTGTGGTTCGATCCCTGCGCTTTTCTTTTTCCTTCTGCCATGCCTCCTTCGGTTCGCTTCCATTGTCCCTTCGTGGGTCTTTCTAACTGTCGGGACGGATGCGGAAAGGGTCTTACCAAACAATCCCTGCGTGTCCACTTACAGAACCGCCATTTTTGTGCCGATGCTCGGGTATTAACGCGAGAAACCCTGTCCAGTAGATTGTCTGTTTACTCTTCTGCTGAGGTCACCTTTAAGCGTATGAGTATTTGGTTGTGTGGTGTTTGCCTTTCGACTCATTCGCTCACTTCTTGTTGTCGGCATGAGGCGAGGGATTGTGTTGAGGCACCTGATTGTGGGGATGGATTCGTTCGTTTTATTCTGTATGATCTCCCTCGCCCCAATCCGCCCCCTGTGCTGTCAGTGGGAGATATTGATCAGGACATGCCCCCTTGCCTTTCCTTGGCTTCTCTTGACCGTTTGCTCTCTAAGGGGTTGCGTACGGTTAAATCTATCCCCCCTAGGTGTCGACTTGGATTCGCTCGGGTTTTGAAGGGTGCCCTGGATGATGTCGTTGGCTCCCCTTTTGATATTTCTCGCTGGGTTTCTTTGCTTGTCTTGCCTCTTTGTGTCTTGAAGACCTTTGCCCCAAGGAGTAGTTTGGAATGTAGATCTGCTATTAGACGTCAGCGTCAGGAAGAGGCTATTGCTGGAGCCCTTCACACTTGGGGTGGGCCGGGGGGGAAGTTGTTGCTCTTGCGCGAAGCCCTAGCGGAGGTCTCCCCTTCTTTTTGTGTGGAGGAGGAGCTTGACTTGAGTGAGCTCAATATTCGTCAATGTCGTAAGAAGATTTCTGATGGTCATTACACGGCCGCCGTTCGTGTTCTTTCTTCGTCCGGTGTAGCTCCGTACACTGATGCCACTCTCCGAGCTCTCCAGGATAAGCACCCGGATGCTCTCCCTCCTGCCCTTCCGTCTGCGCCTCCTGGCCTTTGTCTTGATGCGTCGGTATCTGTTGTTTTGGATATGATTCGGAGTTTCCCCCGGGGCACGTCTTGTGGGAGGGATGGGTTTCGGGCCCAACATCTGCTGGATTGTTTGAGTGGTGCTGCTATTGCCATTTCGGATGATCTGATTGCCTCTATCACCCGGGTGGTCAACCTTTTTCTCGAGGGGAAGTGTCCGCAGGTCCTAGGTGAGTACATTGCCAGTGCTCCGCTTACCCCGCTCGTTAAGCCAGGGGGAGGGGTTCGTCCTATTGCTGTGGGCACCATCTGGAGGCGCCTTGTCTCCAAGGTTGGTGCCTTCTTGGTTGGGCCATCTTTGAGTGGTTATTTTGAGGGCCTTCAATTCGGGGTAGGTGTTTCTAGCGGGGGTGAGGCTATTCTGCATTCCTTGAACCGCCTTGTCGAGGAGCGCGGCGCTGATGTGGGTCTCTCCATGTTGCTTGTCGATTTCCAGAATGCCTTTAACTTGGTCGACAGAGAGACTATGCTGGGAGAGGTCCGTCGTCAGTGTCCTGCCCTATCCCGCTGGGTTGAGTTTTGCTATTCCAGCCCAGCTAGGCTCTACTACGGGGAGCACTGCCTCCGTTCTTGCCAGGGGGTTCAGCAAGGTGACCCTTTAGGTCCCCTCCTTTTCTCTCTGGTCCTGCATCCCTTGGTTCGTAGGATCAGGGATTCCTTTGCTCTTTGCTTTCAGGCTTGGTACCTCGATGACGGTACTATTGTTGGGGATACGCTTGTTGTGGGGAAGGTTCTTCAGATGATCATGGAGGAGGGCCCCCGTTCTGGCCTCCACCTCAATGTTACGAAGACGGAGGTCTTTTGGCCTGTCGAAGATCCGAGAAGCAGGTGTGATGGTGTTTTCCCTACCTCTATTGCCAGGCCCTTGCACGGTGTTAAGGTTCTGGGGGGACCGGTCAGCGTGTGCCCAGCTTTCAGTGGCGCCCTTGTCTCGAAGAGGGTCGCCCGTACTATAGAGCTCATGGACTTGGTTGCTACGATTGAGGATCCCCAGTGTGAGTTACTTCTTCTTCGGGCGTGCACAGGTATTTCTAAATTATACTTTGCTTTGCGCACTTGCTCTCCCCTTGCTTTTGGGTCGGCCCACCTTTCTTTCGACACTGCGCTCCGATCTAGCCTTGAGCGTATTGTCGCGGCGTCCGGACCCGGTTTCGGGGAGTGGCAGTGGCGGCTGGCTACCCTCCCCTTTTCTCTTGGGGGGCTCGGTGTCTTTGCTGCGGCGGATGCCCTTCACTTTGCCTTCCTTGCTTCTCGCCTCCAGTCTGCCGATTTGCAAGCTAAGCTGCTTCGTCCCTCCGAGATCGCTGCCCCCGGATTTGCTTTTGAGTCTGCCTTGAGTAGGTTCGTTGAGGCCACCGGTTCTGCCTTCTTGAGTAACCCATCTGAGATCGCTGCCCCAAAACTTATGAAGAAATTGGCAGATATATATTTCACGAGGGTTGCTTCAGCGGCAGAATCTGTTTTCACCTTGACTCCTCGACAGGTTGCCCTGTGGAAATCTCAGCAGGGGGACCATTCTTCGGACTGGTTGAGGGCTGTTCCTATTTCTGGGCTCGGGCAAACCATGAACGGTCGGACATATCGCAGTGTGCTCAGCTACCGCCTTGGAGTCCCTCTGTTTCCGCTTTCCGGGACCTGCTCTTCTTGCTCCAGGGGCCTCAGAGGCGATATTTTTGGCGATCACGCGGTTTCGTGTGCTGGTACTGTGGGGATTAAACATCGCCATAACCTTGTTCGGGACACACTGTTGGATATTTGCTTCCGAACTGGGATCTCTGCAGGTAAGGAGGTGGAGATTGGCCTCTGCGACGATAATGACAAGCCCTTGCGACCAGCCGACCTCCTGCTTTACTCGTGGGACAAGGGGCGTGATGTTTGTGTTGATCTGACTGGGTCCTCGCCCTTGACTCAGACTGGCCTCACCGCTTTCGAGCCCGGACGGGTCGTTGCTGATGCTGCCCGTCGTAAGTGTGCCAAGTATCAGGCACGCTGCACTGCGATCGGATATGGTTTCTTACCTTTCTCCTTCTCCTCTCTCGGCGAGCTCGACACGGATGCTGTTTCTCTGCTCCAGCGGGTTCGAAAATTTGCTTTATCTCAGGATGCTGGAGCGCGTGCGGCATTTCATATTTTCACTAGAATTAGCTTTGCAATCGCTAAGGGAGTGGGGGCCCAGATAGTATCTCGGCTCCCCTCTAACTTCTTGTAATTTGTTCTGGTGTTTAATGCAAGTTCCGTTTTTTTTTTTTAAAAAAAAAAAAAAAAAAAAAAAAAAAAAACGTAGTAATAATAATAATAATAATACGTAATAATAATAAAACGTAATAATAATAATAATAATAATAATAATAATAATAATAATAATAATAATAGAAAGACGAAGAAAAGAGAAGAGAAAGAAGAAGGAGGTTTGTCACCCTCAACCTACATGTTTCTGTCTCGGATTAAGGCTCGTAAACGTGGCTATGGCACGGGAGTCTTCGAGGTGTATGGAGGCTAAGTTGTGGTGGCTCGGGTTGAATTCCTAAAACTAGGTTTAGGGTTTTTTTGTGATGTGTAGATGTCCTAGAGTGTACTAGGGTGTACTAGGGTTTTTGAGGTTGTGAAAGTTGTGTTGATGGTGTGCATGGGAGGGTGTTTATATAGAAGAGATTAGGGCACCCGGGCTAGGGCACTCGACCGAGTAGGTAGCCAACTCGGTCGAGTGGCCCGTTATGTCAGCCGCCGGGCTCAAAGCAGGCCCACTCGATCGAGTGGATGGGTCACTCGATCGAGTGGCCTAGATGGGTCGCGCGGGTCTTGTTTGGACCTTGACCTTGATGGGTTTTGTGTTTGACTTGGACTTTTGATGATTGATGGGTTGTTTTTGTGTGTCTCGGAAACGACTTTGACCGGGGTCGACCCAATCGTGAAAAGCCGGTTTTAATTCCGGTGTCGGTTTTGGCCCGAATTAGTCTTGTTTGACTCGGAATGATCCACAGGGCCTGGATTTGAGGTCCGCTTGGTGAGATTTGTACTCCGTAAGTGTGTTAGCCAGCGATTAATGGATTTGAGCCCGTATCCGAGCGCGTAGAAACATGTTAGCGTCCGATCATCATCGGGTGATTTTTGGAAACTACCATAGACACCTGGCGGTCAAAATACGGGTGTCTACAACACTGCTACTGTGACATTATTACTGTGACACTGCTACTGTGACACTGCTACTGTAATTCCTTATTACTGTGACATTCTTTGATTTCATATTACTGTGACATTATTACTGTGACACTGCTACTGTTACTGTGATAGTTCTGTTACTGTAACACTGCTACTGTTACTGTGACACTGCTACTGTAATTCCTTATTGATGTGACATTCATTGATTTCATATTACTGTGACACTGCTACTGTGACATTATTACTGTGACACTGCTACTGTAGTTCCATATTACTGTGACATTCTTTGATTTCATATTACTGTGACATTATTACTGTGACACTGCTACTGTGACATTATTACTGTAATTCCTTATTACTGTGATAGTGTCACAGTAAGATAGTTGTGTTACTGTAATAGTGTTCTGTTACTGTAACATTATTACTGTGACATTATTACTGTAATTCCTTATTACTGTGATAGTGTCACAGTAAAATAGTTGTGTTACTGTAATAGTGTTCTGTTACTGTAACATTATTACTGTGACATTATTACTGTAATTCCTTATTACTGTGATAGTGTCACAGTAAGATAGTTGTGTTACTGTAATAGTGTTCTGTTACTGTAACAGTAAGATTATATACGATGAAGATGACGCTGAATCTCAGCCATTCATGTGATTTGATCATGTGGCTGTGATTCGCGGGACGGACTCATTTAAGATAGAGAGACTCACGAGATGCAATTCCTATATATATATAATATATATATATATATATATACACACACACACACGTATACATTTATTCATATACTATAATTATTAAATAATTCCTTAGTTTATCTTAGGTATATGGTTTATTTTATCTTAGTTTATCTTAGGTACATGGTTATTAGGAAACAAATCTTTAGTTTATATTGGGTATATGATTACTGTTATATAGTTTATTTTACTATACAAGTGGAAAATCTTATGTTCATTAGGAAATAAATGTAAGTGATATGATACATTTATTCTCGAGAATATATTTATTGTGACAGATATTACGTATCCGTACCAAATATGATATAAATTCGTTATGCGCTTATCCACTCGAGGTATTCCATTTACTGTAAATCACTCGCGGTTATTGATCAGTTATTTATCTAGAGATGTTCATGAGAATATCCCTCGATATTCTCCCATAAAATATTCTTCAATGTTAATAATAATAATAATAATCCTTCCTGTTCATACCACCTAACTCCACCTATATATATATATCATAACCTATCACTGTTATTCTCTCATAATTAATCTATTCATTAATCTATTCTTATCTTTATTATCCCTTAATAATCATCATTTACCTCATTATGTCTACTACCGATTTAACGAACTTTTCGAAATTGGAGCAAGGCAAGCGGCTGAAAGAGATGGTTGTAAGGGTCGTCCATCGCTGGACCCCACCGGTGATGAAGGACAGGACCAAGGTCGAGTCCATCGAGGTTCTCATGATCGATTCTGAGGTATCATATCAATAATTTTTTTTAAGCATTCGCATATTAATTCATTTTTCATTTATTTGCAATGTATTTCTTATGTTCTTGCTTCATATACTTTTTATACGTTTGTTTTACGTAGTTGATATGTTATATCGCCGAAATTGATATGCACGTTTATTAGTTCTATTCTTCTATTAATTCATTTTTCGTTTCATATATTCTTTTTTTATTATATTTTTTAATGTTATATTACTATGTTTTTTTTGTACCCGTGCGTCCTATTATTCATATATTCGTTTTTATGCTACTGTTACTTTTTTCCGTTGTTGTTCCCACGATAATTTAGTAGTATATAATTATAATTAGTGCCCGAAACCACTGGAATTTTTTCAGGCCCCGATCTAAATAGATATATAATTTTAGAAAATTATATTATATAAAATTAAATTTTATATTAGGAAATAAAATAAATTAATAACGTATGTATTAAAAAAATTTTGTATATAATAATGTACGTTTTTTTGTCGTACATATATAGAATCGTTCATTTTTTATATTTTTAAGAAATTGAATCGCACGTATTTTTTAATATCTATTTTTTTTTTAATTTACCAATTTCGTTGTACCTTTTTCTATGAACTTACATACAATAATTTTTTAAAAATTAATATAATATTATCGTTTATTATTACGTTCATTTTGTACATTAATAATATCATATAAAATTTAATTATGCATTAGGAAATAAAACACGTATTTGTTCATTAGTAACGTACTTATGGACAAAATATCGTCAAACATTAACATTCGATTGTTAGTCGTTCATATATACAATCGTTCATTTCTTATGTTTTTATGAAAACGAATATACATCCGATTTTTAGGAAATATAATTCGTATTTGCATTTTAGTTTCGTACGTATGGAAAAATTATCTTATATAATAACGTACGTTTTTTAGTTGTACATATATAGAATATTTCGTTGTTATGTATCTTTATTATATAAAAGAAGGTCCCAAAGTAGCCTACGTGGCATAGCCTTTTCACTCAATTCCTCAATCTGGACTCTCTCATCACTTCTGCATATAACTCCCTGCACAGTATCGATATTGCATTCTCGGTCCCTCCAAATTATAATAAATTACATCTTAAGTCCTCAAAAACAATTATATCAAGTTTAAATATAGCAAACATATATCTTACGTTATTATCTTATTTTAACGTATAACTTATATTTACGTATAATAATTTCAAATATATATTTACGTTATCCTCTTATTTGTGTGTGTATATATATTTAAAAATTCATAAATTCATATGATATATTCTACCATAATATTATTAAAGGTACAAAAAAATAGACTTAATTTGCTATTACATTTTATTAAATCATAAAAATGAATATAGCTATTAATCCAATTAATTTTCTATTTGACTAATTTAAAATATATTGATAAATGGTACGAGTATATTTATAATTATGGCAGTGATTGAAAATTTAGTTCTCTTAATTAAAAATTTCGGAATCTTACAATTTAAAAGATTGCGTCAATTTTGATATCTTACAATTACAAATCTGGAATCTTATTATTGCGTTCACATTCCACATTTTACTTCATAAATTTTACGTCCAGATTCAACTTTGCAATCTTTTATTTGGTATATTCTACGTCCAAATTATACGTCCTTAATTTGAGCATATATTTTCCTTTTTACTATAAATTTTTTTTACGTTATTTGCATATAGTTTTCATACAGTTCCATATAATTTGATAATCTTTTACAATACAGTTCCATATAATTTGATAATCTTTTACAATATATAAAATTTTACAATGTATTGAGACCATTCACGTTGCAATATTGTCATGATTGATCAATATATTGTCACTGTATAAATCTCTCTTCTTCCACAGTTTTCAATTCTCTCTACATTTTTGTTCCTCACCACCTTTCTTCTCCTTACGAATTATTAAAATCATCGACAATAGTTCTTTCATGAATTTATATTTATATTATTATGAACTTATATATTTTAATAATTTTATCTTATACTAATAGTTTGTTATTTTTTTCGTTTTGTTGTGATTTGCAGAACTAATCAAGATCAGAATCAATGGTATAATTTAATCTAATTAATTCATAACTTTTGAGCTTATATAAATTGCTTCGTTTTTCTGTTTTAGTTGCTAATTGTTATGATAAAATATGGGTCCACAATTTAAGATGAGTCTAATCATCTACTCCTATAATTTTGTAATCATCTACAATTTTCTTTTTTACTTCATAATTGCTAATAAAAGATGAGTTGTGATAAAAGTAGGTTCAAGATAATGTCGGAGATGAAGATTACGAACTCATGAAAAAAAGGTTTGACGTTTTTAATTTTAGAATTTTTTTCACCTTTTTTAATTTAGTATTTTATTTTTTGACGTTTTAAATTTTTTAGAATTTTTGACGTTTTTAATTTAGTATTTTTTTTTTGTCTTTTTTTTTTTACCTCTATAGAATTTTAACTTTTAGAATATTTTGGCGTTTTTAATTTAGAATTTAGAACTTTAAAGTATTATCACGCCCTTATGATTTTTGCACTCATTGACTCATTTCAAAGTTAGTCAATATAGGGTGATCCAATCCTAAGATACTTATCGAAGTGAAAATTATAGATTTACCGTCATTGACTCATTTTTTAATCGAGTTTGCCCAATTGTTATTTTTGCAGGCCAATAATAAGCGACGAAAGAGATAAGCAAAGATCTCAACCTTGCAAAACTTGAAATCGTGTTCGATTTACTGTCATAAATAATCCAGTGTAGTGGGTTTAAAATTTGTTATATTCGATACGATATTATCTTACGGTGTAATGGGTGTACCATCTTACGACATTATTTTCCCTTGAAAGATACTTTTCTTATACTTTTTACGTGTCAATGTCAATCTATTTAACATTTTCGTAATTCTTATAAAATGTTATGTTCTACGTCGGTTACAAACATTTCGTTAGGTAATACTGAGAACACCCTACTGCTAATATGATCATCTATCAACCCGTGATTTATCACGGAGTTTATACTAGTTTATTAATATTAATTTTTATTACAACAATTTATCATTTATTATTTCAAATTTTTACTTTATAATATCAATTATTACATTTGTCTTGATGATTATCATAAAATAAAATGGACGACGGAAGTCCGTTTGATAGCGAGTTTAATAGAGACGCCTGGTATCAGGCGTTTCAGTACGGGCGCACATATCAAAACGTTCATTCTAGCTTGATATGAGCTTTCAAGAATTGTCTCGTCTCGGCATATCCTTGTGATTGTTAGATCCTTTTTGTGTATCGTCATTGTTGTACTATTGAAATCCATGATACTCGAATGTGCGTCATCGGATATTCACTCAAAGTCGAATGTGAAAATAGTTTTATACGAAATAATATAGTACTGGGCAGTAAAAGTAATAATTAGTTAGGTTATTGAAATGCCTTATCGATATAGAATCAGGTTCCCGTGAGAACCTAAACTTTAATGAGAACGACTGTGAAAACGAACTAGTTACACTTCTATATATACTCAAGTTACACTTTTAGATAAGAACCAAATAACCAAATGAGTAAAAAAAGTGGCTCAAAGGTGACGGATTGATAAAAAAGTATCGTCGGCGCGAAATAGTAGGTAAAAAAAAGTGGCACCGAGTAACGAATTGGTAAAAAATGTCGTCGGTGCCAAATAGGTAAAAAATGTGCTAACGAAGTGACGAATTGGTAAAAAAAGTATAATCGTGTTATGGATTTAAAAAAGTTAACCGATGCAAGAAATTGGTAAAAAACGCAATTGGTGCCAAATTTTTACGGATTAAAAAAATTAATCGATGCGATACTATTTAGAAACTAATTTTTGTAAAATAAATTACCTAGCGTTTTGGGTCGGTTTTTATATGACAAATCTAGTGTAATAGAATTCTGATCTATACATTGAAATATGGAGTAGACGAAAATTTGTTTTTTTAATGTACGGAATTTTTTTGGTTAGAAGATTTTAGATCCGTTAAATTGGTCGGGTTACAATAAGGGTCGAGTCGGATTTCGATCCTAGATTAATGGGTCTTTTCGGGTTCGGGTTCGAGATGTCTAGATTTTTTACACCGTATCGTAAAAATCGTAAACACGGACCTATGTGACAATATTGGCCCACTTTGAAAAATAAAATCTAAACCGACTCAAAACGCTCGGTAATTTATTTTACGAACATTAGTTTCTAATAAATAGTATCGCATCGATTAATTTTTTTTAATCCGTAACAATTTGGAACCGATTACATTTTTACCAATTTGTTCCATCGATTAATTTCTTTTAATCCGTGATACGATTACATTTTTTTTTACTAATTCGTCGCTTGGGTGACACTTTTTTTTACCTATTTGGTGCCGACAATACTTTTTTTTACCAATCTTTCACCTTTGAGTCACTTTTTTATTCATTTGGTTATTTGGCCTCTATGTAAGTCGAAAATACACAGGGTTGGCCGGCCGATATGTGACATGGGGAGTATTAAAATTACATATATAAAAAGAAAAAAAAACTGAGTTCAAACGATCTTCCGTAGCCTAGCATTATTATTGAGCTTAGGACCAGCTTACATTTTAACGATCTCCTGACATCGTTGACCGAGCTCATTTGGGGTTTGACCAAATCGCTTTTGTAGCTCTACGAGCTAGCTCTTATCGTTACATAAATACACACCTCTTCGTATGTTACGAATAAATGCAATTCATTATTTTGTCCAAACAATTTACTTATGCTAGTTGTTACCTACCATTAGTAATTCTAATTTTCATATATGCAGTACGATTAATGTAAGACCGTCATTTATATTCACGAGCTTGAAGTAGACATCCTCAAATAATTTTAAATTTTAAAATTAATTTGTCACACAATCAAAATGAGGTCCCGAAAATTGACCATAAATATATTGTAGTATATAATAATAAAATATCAAAGTAACCTATAATTTAGAATTATTAGAATTTATGGAGTATTAAAACTACATGTGTAAAAAACTAAAAACAAGTCCAAATGATCTAATAATTAAAAAAAATAAATTAAGTTGCCACACAATCAAATTACGGTACCCGGGGACAGTAGGTCTTCGGTTCGAATTCCCTTCTCCAAAATTGTAATTCGACTAAGTGCACGCTTTGTTCAACCAAAAAAAATTAGAGGTCCTGTAACTCGACCATAAAAATCGATGACACATCATCAATTCAAAAGGTCGATCCGTTCGAGTTGGATTTCAACTCTAAATTAACCACTCATTTCGTGTTTGGGGCAAACGAATCACAGGTCAAATTTTCATATCCTCAAATAATCCGTTCGGATTTATAGGTCTGGTAGAAATTTGACGGTTTACAAGTTATACTCGTAATACTTGAGCGAGCATCTCGGATGATTATGGCGCAAAAATAGAAGATAAGCCTACGCATGAAGCTAGGAAGATCATATAGCTGTTATTTAGCAAAAAAGTAGGATGAGTAGGTTGTAAATACCTTATTATGTGTGTCACAGAGGTGAAAAATTCTTCGTAAGGGATTTTGAACCCACACCATCACGCCAATATTACAAACAGTCAACCATCACACCACTATCACTTAATGATTTCAATACATGTTAGTAAAGTATTTATGAAATGAAATTTATGGAACAAAAATTCAAAAAAAAAATCGTTTTTTTTCGATCTATAACATCGTATAAATTAAAGGTTATAATAATATTAAGAAAAAAATAGGTCAAAATTTAAATAATCGAGGCGAAAAAATTTGTGCCCTCCCTACAACAAAATTCTGCATCCGCCCCTGAAAAATAATGATGAATCAATGATACGTAAAGTAATGATGAAGAATCAATTAAAAATATCGTAAACATTATTTTATTTAAAATATTCTTAATTAAATAATTTATAAAATAATAAATGGTAAAATTACATGCATGTCCTTTTGAATTTTTTTTTAATTGAAGATTCGGCGCCACCCGGTGGCGCCCTATAACTATCCTTCAACCCGAGATATATCATCCATGGTACATAGTCTTAACATTAAACTAGGACATCCAATTAATGTTCCGATTTTCCTACTAATATGATTTTAACCAAATTTATTGACAAGAAAATTGAGTTAAAACTACTTATTTGAACTATTGTCTTTGGTTTTAAACGAATTCATCAAGTACGATTTTGAACATATTAAATAAGTAATTGATCGTTAACATATTTATCTAAACATTAACGAGTAATTTCATGCACATAGACGATAAAATTTTGACTTTAACACTTCTTTCTATCTAACCCATTAATAAATACTAGGTCCAAACATTGGGGTTGAGACGAATGTTAGTGCATTATATTAAGATAAAGTGTCGCTATCTGGATCTAAAGTCTTCCATTAGTAAATGAGAGTAAAGAAGTTCATTCCATGTGTCTGGGATTCCTGGAAGACACCAATGGCTGCAATCTTCTACATTAGGGTCTGGAGCAATTGGTTCGCGATGTATGGAGGGATGACCGTCTCTTCTGAACTCCGACAGATAAGTAATGTTCAAAAAGGTGACCTTCATTTTAGCCGTCTCCATCTTCTTGACCACATCTAAAATATATTGGTTAATGAGTGGATCGGCTCCGAGCTTAGTTTTGTTCTTCTCCGGTGACATATCATTTCTACAAGTTCCTCCGGTATTCCACGTGCCATTTCTGCATATTTGCTCAAATCAGGCATATTAGCAACTCTATACTACTCCGTATGTAATTTGTAATGACACTTAAACCACAACTGTGAACTTCCTTGCCTAAAATGTACTGGAGAGTAGCTTCGGAAGATAATACGACTTTTTTGCGGATCTAACTTTTGTTGAGCCCATGTTTTCAGTGTCGCCATCGACCTTTGAAATGCCTCTGTGTGGTGCATTGTCACATTTACTGTCCCGCCTTCCTGAAAGTATATGCCCCTGAAACCAATATGTACCTCACAGAGTAATATTTTTATATTCAAAAGAAAAAAAGATATCCCTCCTCCCATTTTCCCTTTTCTATTTGAAGGGCCGAGACTTTTCATGTTTTTCCAACGTTCTATATAATCGAATTCATTTGATACATATATCTGATGCATGTTTCTTCAAGTGTACTGTAGGGTTTACTCATCTAGCAATCAACGTATTACATTTGTTCCAACAATTTTCATTTCATTTTTCTTTGTAGGAAATCATGGAAGGTTTTGTGTTTGCTCTATGATAAAACATACTAAAAACCAGTAGGACGAGAAACTAAAGAGAGAGAGAGGAGATCAGAGAAGAATGAAGTGCATACGCTCCAATAGTTTTGTCGTCATTCCACCAGTGACCAGCATTGAAGACCAAGACATCGGCTCCTACCCATTTCTGCGAGTACCAATGAAGCTTGTCGAGCTTGATTGCACCTCGCACTTGTCCAGGGGATTTAGGTGGGGGGCGACCTACACGTACCAGGAAAGGGACTCGGTAGTACTCGATGCTTAGGTTAAAGTCTTTAAAACTGATGATGAAGTAGCCTTTGTGTCTTGTTATTGGGACTCCATTTGTTTCATAAATTGATGATTGATTTGATACCCCTTTCGTTAGCATGCAAAGCAGAGACTCCCACTGATTTCGGCCTATTGAATCTCCAGCAAACACTATCCTCCTGTTCCTGCTCCGCTCCAGAAAATCACTTGCATTGAATCTACCACATGGTAGTTACTAGTTATACACTTGACACCACTATTATATTTTGACATTTATTATTGTTGTTATTCTTCTTTCCATCACTGCTACAAATCCCTTACTTGTATGACTCTTTACTCTCTTTTATAAGCATCGACCCCATAATTACCCATCCATCTTATTTTTATTATTTTTCATATAATAACTGCTCTTTCACATATAATATGTGTGTATATGAAAATTAAAAATTTCTCGCCCCCCAAATAAACCTTCTCAACTCCTGCTCACCTTCTTCCGTAGGAAAAAAACCTAAAAGCTCCACTGAACTCCTATTCTAAAATGTCTCCGAAAATGACTATCTCTCTTCCTTTCCCCTTCCTGCTCTCCTCGCCGAGGGACCCAGTGTCTCTCCTTTCTCTTAGCCTTAATTCTCCATTATTCAAGGTTTGATTTTAATTTTATCTTATTGTTTTCACTTTACTGCTCTATTGTATTTATTCGAATTTGTTAACTCGATTTTGTGATTGATTTTGGTGTAGATCTTGTCTGCAATTGATTCAATTCGTGAAAAATTTGCACGATTTCAATTTAATTTGGGGAAAGGGGAATTCAATATCGTGTGTTAGGGTTTTAATTATATCGACAATAACACAATTTATGAATGCTATTACTGTTTAATTTTATCGTCTAGGTTTTGAATATGCTTAGACTTTTTGTTTTACTGGACACACGTTGCTCTTTTACATTAGTTGTACGACATGAAGACATGTTCAATTACATGGAATATGAATTGCAGGTTAGCGAATTCAAATAGCAGGATGATGTGTGACCATTAAGGCTGTAAAATGGGCTGCAATTTTCAAGGTGCAAGTTGTGATTCTTAGTAAAATAGGGTTACTTTGATTCCCATGTTATTTCTGTTGTTTATCCTGATTTATAGGCCTGCATTGCATGTTTCTTGAAACATATATATAACTAATTGGCTTGCACCTTCCGTCCTTAAACATGAAAGTGCTAAATTGGAATAAACCATATCTTGCTATCTAGGTTTTATTATTATGATTTTGTTGCTGTTTGTTCTTAGAACTTCATGACTGTAAACCTATAGACTATAGTAAAACGCTACTCCACATTGTATACTCCTTACTAAAGGTAATGTATGATTTAACAGGTTTTCCCCTCACAATTATGTTTCTTGCACGATTGGTTTGTATTAAGGTCTCTTATGTATTTCAGATGGATATTTGACAATATTTGGAAGTTTAATCGACACTATTTCTGAAAAGAATAGAGCATTTTTTAATCGTATTCCATTTTGGGATGAAAAGGGAAACTGCCGAAGTGTGGCGATATCTTTTCTTCATATTAAAACTAACTTTCTTAGTGCATGTGTTGCGTGATACTAGCTCATATCGTAGGATAAATACAATAATGGCTTGAGCAACTTAATAAATATGGTAGTTGTGATACACGTGGTTACTCTTTTAAAACACTTAATAAGTATGACAAATTTTTTTTGCACCTGATGATACTCCTAAAGTAACAGGAACTGCTATGGTAGCTGCAATGGACCAGATTGAATGAAGTCAGCGTCCTTGAGCAGGTATGCTCTCACCCACGTAGCCCATATACCATCAGGTGTGTACCGTGAATCGTGTAATCCTATTCTTCTAACACTTCTAAATAAATTGTTTTCTAAACAACTCATTTTTATATGAAATTCTTTAAAATACTTAGTAGTTATATACTCCATAGTAGTTAGTACTCCCCTCATTTCAAGTCATTTTTTCTACGTTTGCTCAAAAATTTCATACGAGATTTAGAACAAATGTATACTGTGACTTCCGTGCGAGTTTATGAGTTGTGCCTTGTGAGTATTGTGTTTTATTTGAGAAAATACTCGTTTTTTGTGGTGTGTACAAGGTAAAGCTTTACGATTATTGAAGTCGGACAAAAAAAAGTGTTTTTTCAATTGTTATCCCCTTAGTTCTTGAGTGAAGGGTGATTACCGGATATGAGACCTGAAGACTGTTATTTCCAAGTTTAGTAGAAGATACAAGATCCAATACAATGGAACTAGTATGGTAGGTTCAATGCGATTACGGTTTCCTCTAACTAATACATTGGTTGTGGCACTCGACCTCGGCCAATTCAGATGATAATGTCATGAGTTATTACTCGTGAGTCGTCATCCAAGCTTAAACTTGTCTACACAATATTTGCCTCGTAAACAGGTTATTGCTACCATAAAGATTAAAATACGAGCAAGTCTCATGCCGCCTTCAAGGTATTAAACTTGTTGCGTAGTGAGATTTCACAGTTGTACTTGCTTTTTGTTCATATTACATGTTTTGGATTTGACGCATGTCATGATCAATTTTATTTCAGTATTCACACTCGGCTTAGATGCTTATAGTATTTCTTAGATGAAATCTAAATATCATTAATAATATCATTCACGTTTCTGTAAAGTTTATTCGACACAAACTATTGATATGATAATGTATAACACTTTTAGGAGTTATATGGGAAAATAAGATGTTTGGGTGACTATCTAGTAATTTCATTTTGATTGTGCGTTTAATATTAATGTTGGCTACCAAGTCTTGATGCAATTCCTCTAGCTAACTTGCCCATGTATCAAATCACGTCTCTCTCTTATGATGAAGTTGTTCTATATAAAGCTTCAATCATTCGATTCTGAAAGCACTGAATATGATTTAGAAAAAGATACAAATGTAGAAGGCTTTAGTGACAGGAATGTAAATGGACCGTTTCATATTGCTTGGTTGACTACTAAAGAAAACTAATAAAGTTGTCTTCATATACTATTGCTTGATTGACTGCAATTTCTTAAATCTAAATTTTAGTCAACGGGGACAATAAGTTTGGGGCGGAGAAAGTACATGATTTTTTTTCTTTTTCCTTTATATTTATGATCATATGGACTCATTCTTAGGTTCCTTCTATGATTTCATCTACTTGTTTTGATTTACGTGTAACTGGGATGGATCAATTTCATATGATGTTAATCTTTCTATTCTATTTCATCATGATGATTACTCTACAAAGTTGAGGAAACAATGCAATCAACTTGATTCTAGAGGACCGGAGATCACGACTGTTACCGAGGATGCCTCAAAACTGAAGAGGTAGATATTTGTAGATACCCACATTTGGCTGCTAGGTGTCTATAGCAGTTTCCGACAAACACCCGATGATGATCGGACGCAAACGTGCTTTAACGTACTCGGAAATGGGCTCGAAATCATGGATATTTAGCTTGGGCTTTTTAAGGAGTACAAATCTCACAAAACCAACCTCAAATTCAGGCCCAGTGGGTCGTTTCGAGTCAAATAAGACTAATTTGGGTCGAATCCGACACCAGGGGTAAAACCGTCTTTTAGCGACCGAGTCAAAACCCGGTCAAAGATATTTCCCGAGACTCGTGGACCAAGCGTGACGCCTCACGTGTCCGGTTCGGACTCCAATACTACAAAATCAGCTACATCAATGATAAACAATTCCGTTAAAGGTAGAATTCCATCTCAAGTAGGAATTCTATCCGAAAACCGAATCGAGTATTCAACCAAACGTAGGATACTCGGCCGAGTGGCCTGATTTCGGCCGAGCTCCCCTTCCCAAACCGGGATTCCTTTTCTTCTTTGCCAGGTAACAGAATTCTCGTCTCTCACAAATTCTTACGTTTCCTATTCCGGTTGGTATTTCTTGTCGTACAAGCAAGGCTACCTCTACTCCTATAAATAGGACCCTTTGCACACAACACGAAACAACTTTTTCGGAACACGATATACACATACATTACACACACCCGTTTCATACCTCAAACACATACAATTCTCGATATTTCTCGTCCAAAACCGGAGAAACCGTCCCCCTTTACACGTCCCCGTTACACGTCCAAAACCACCATCAACTCACCGACATTAACTCGACGCTCTTGTGCCCAAGCCACGTCCCGACGAGCTCTGATCTGAGTAAACTAAAACATGTACGTTGAGGGTGTACAATACCCGATTTCTCCTTCTTCTTCTCTTCTCTTTCTCGTCTTCTCTTCTCCTTCGCGTCGTCCGTCCTTTTTACGGGTCCTTCGTCGTTTTTTTATTTCTAATATCGATAATACTAAAAAACTATTTTCATATATCAAACATTCTTAAAAATATGATACCAACTCTATAGTTGAATATCGTATTTAAAAAGAATTAAATCAAATCTCGTTGATGCAAAAAATCGTTACTTTTTTTACAAATACATCGATTCTGACGCGGAGAGAACTAACATCTTTTTTTCGTTCAAATCTCTTTCAAACTATTTTACAAAACTTTTTCTAAAATTCATTCCGAATATTCGATATCGATTTCATAATCGAATATCGGATACGACGAATATCGAAAGCATAAATCGAGTATAAATTAATTCGTATTTGTACGCGATTTATCAAATTTTCGAACAACGAGCGAAATCGGGATAGGCCCGCACGCGAGTCGCGCCCCTCATAGGCGACTCGCGTACGAGTCTGAAACCCGCGCTCCTTTTTTAGCTTTTTTCGTTCCTTTTTATTATTTATTCTATGAAACGACTCCTAAAATTTATATCTTTTCTAAAACTATATATTCCGAGTATTTGATATTGATTTCGTAGTCGACTATCAAATATAATGAATATCAAAAATATTAGATCGAGTGCAAATTATGCGATATTTGTACGCGATTCAATAAAAACATCGAACTTTCAAAAATCGACCTCGAAACAGGCTGGGGCGCGAGTCGCGGGCAACGTTGGAAACGCGACCCGTTTTTTTTCTTTTTTATTATTTTTCGAACATCGCTTTTTTATACAAAACAACGTCTTTTTAACAATATTTTTCAGATTTCGACTAATATTTTCACGATCTTGCATATTCATCATATTTGCTATATTATTTCTTCACAAATCGATACTAACTCGTTTGTTCATCTTGTAGCAAATTCATTTTTTTATCGTTTGTTTTATTATACTAAAACGAACCTCACATGCTAAATTCAACTTTGACGTTAATTTTTCATGCATTAAACCGACTTAGCAACCCATTCAATTCCTCGCATGCTTAGGAAAACAATGTTTGCATATCATTCATCGTATTACTAACGCGCGTATTAAAAAATCATTCGATATCCTAGTAGAGGCCGCTAATGTGCGGGCGGGGTTGGGTGTTCTTTGTGAACTTCCCAACACGTACCCTCACCCCTTACTCAGAACCTCGGTTTTCGGATGTCCGAAACCATTGGCAACGAGAGTCATTCAATACACGATATCCGATAATGTCGGTATCGGTATCGTAATGCAAAGGGACGAACCCAATAAACTCTGACATCGGAAATGGGCCATAATTTGTACACGGCCCACTACGACATAGAGTGGGTTCGAACGGGCCCGGACTCCCACAAAGTTCGGTGGCGACTCCAACTTCGATTTAAATTTCAATTTGATCATCTCATATGGAGATTCATTCGCCTCCCCAAACCTGCGCGTGGCCGCGTCGGGGTGGACCTATGTCATGTCCACAATTTGGCGACTCCGCTGGGGATTAACTGATGCGTTACTAACCATCGGCATCCTCAGGGTGAGACTCGAATAGAAATCGTTTGACTAGTACAATACGCGTTTTAGTTTTACGGTTCATGCATAACCCCATCTTTCCCGGGCCGGTACTGGTGACCGACGTCCCACTACACCATTGATGTAGTCCAAATTGGATATGTCAAAAGGTGTGCATAGCAGATTCGTATGGGTTTTACGACATGTTCTAAGCTCAATTCGACTTAGGAAGTCCGCCCCGATTCTCGAATAGGCTATGTACACTGGTATAGACCCTTATAGACTGACCGAGACTTAGCTTAAGAGCATACATGGCGTCATTATACTGTTTCCATGACTACGTGCTACTTGATCCACATTTTCTTTTTCAAAAACCGTCATTTTCAAAACTTGCATCCTTTTCAAAATATCCAATTTCAAAACCCTGGACATATACCGAACTTAGGACTTATGATTTTACTCAAAATAGCCTTTTCTAGCCGGTATTATGCCCAATTCAAAACTCGAGATTATTTTCGAAATTTTCAAACCGTCACCCGGCCCACCTTCCTCGAAAAAAGGGCCGGTTCTCCCCGATTTTTTCGGGCCTTTTCAAAAAACATCATATTTCAAAACTTTCTCTTCTTAGGACTTCCCGTATTTAGCAGTGTCGGGTCGTGTCATAAGTCGTTGAAGTTTCTAGCGTCGAAACTCCGTCGATCTTACATCACGGGTTTCCCCCCTATCCCAGTCCGCCTTATTTTATTAAGGCAAGGCCCACCTACGTAGGACATACTCCTACAAAGGTTGCCCCGCTTACACAATCGAGTCTAAAGTCTGGGAATGTCTCACGTGAACCTTCCTTCGAACAGGGCCCAACCCACATAGTTGGATCATGAGGAAGGCCACCTTTTCACAAGTCACCCGTCTAAGTGTCTTTTCCGAGTCATTACCATTTTAGTCTTCTCCCTTTTCCCTTGCTCGGGATGTACTTTTCTTAGGATTCGGGTTAAGTTACTGATTACGCGGTGTTCTTACAGACAGGTCACCCTTCACTCGAACCATGACGAAAGAAGCCATCGATGAGTTGACAACTTCATTGACCAGAATCCAAGACCAATTGCGACAAATGAGGGAGGACCAGATTGCCATTGTCACTCGGGTTAGTGCCGTGGAACAAGGAACCCCCAATGCTTCGATCGAAGATGACGGACCGTTGGCCGCATTGGCCGGCGCGGTCCAAAAGCTGCAAGAACAGGTCCACTCGACCACCAGGAACACTATTCTCACGGAAAATGCTCGTATCTATTCGCCCCTGATCGATGAACTGCCCGCTAACCTCAACTTAACGGGCTTGCCAATGTTTGACGGAACTGAAGACCCGGTACTCCACATTCGGGCTTTCAAGGGGTCAAATCGACCATGTTCAAGCATCTCTTTGCTTCCACTCTGGAAAAGCACCCAAAAGCCTGGTACTACAGGCTTGATCCCAAGAAATACAAAACCTGGGACGATGTTGCAATGGAATTCGCGCGAAACTACGCGGATAATGCTGAAATCCAGACTACCATGCGTACTCTGGAAGTTATGGCCCAAGAGCCTAAGGAGGGTTTCACTAAATACCTTCAAAGGTGGAGGACCGAAAGTGTCAAGCTGGTGGACAAGCCCAGCGAAAAAGTACTAGTGGAGGCCTTTGTCAAAAACCTCCTCCCTGCTTACCGAGTCCATCTCCGGTATGCCATCATACCCGACTTCGCCACTTTGACCGAAATGGGTACTAGAATCGAAGACGATCTAAGGCTAGAAAACCTTACTAAGGCCTCTACCAAGGGGTATCAAGGAGCCAGTTCATCCTCCAGCAACCCCGCAACCACAACGGCGGCCCGAAGCATCTTCGACGAGGTTAACTCATTGGACACCTCGACCAAAAAGAATACTCCAAATCGGGTATTCACCGACATAGGGACAACCTATGCTAATGCCTTACAAAGGCTGTCTTCAAAAGGCCTAATCCAACCGATAGGCCCAATTCCGGAAGTTCCCGTGGAAAAGCGATCCAAGAGCTACAACATTCAAGCCTATTGCCACTATCACCATGGCAACGGGCACGACACGGAGAAATGCTGGAAGTTGAAACATCTCATTCAAGATCTGATCGAAAGTGGGAAGATACCGCTACCCAGTGATAAGCCAAGTAACAAAAATAATCCTCTTGCTACTCATGCCATTTTTACTGGAGAGGTAGTCGACTGCTCTCATCTCATTTCCCCTTTCATTTCCCAAATCAACGAGATATGGAACGACGATGAAGATGATGTTTACTTGGCCAAGGGGGAAGCTGTCCCCGTCACCATCGAAGAAATCCGGAAAGCTAAAGCCAGAGCTCTGGCCGGCACACACACCATCACGGCCGGTCTCGCCACTCCGGAAACCGTCACTGAACCTTCCAGGACGGAACTCACTCCCGAAGAGCCAAACGCTGACACGACCCTAGTCAGACAACTAAAGAGGGTCCGAACTGATATTACTATATAGCAGCTTTTGGTTAGTTCTCAGGAGCATCGGGCAGCACTTACTAGGGCTCTTGATGAAATCAAGGTCGACTCATTGGTTACCCCCACCGAGATGGTAGCCACTATCTTGCCACACCTCAAGGACAAGTCTAAAGGAGAAGACCCACTTATCACTTTCTCCGAGTCCGGCCTTCCACCATTCGGGACCACCCATAACTTGGCCCTGTACATCACGGTGATCTGCCGAAACAAGTATCTTCCGATGACCCTGATTGATGACGGTCCGCAGTAACCGTCCTTCCTTTAAGGACAGCCAAGGCCCTCGGCATTACCGAGGCTGACTACCTTCCGACTGCACAAACTATCCAGGCTTTTGATGGGAGCCTAAAATTAGTTGCTGGGGTCGTTAAGCTAACAATCATAACGGGCCCGATCGAGAAGGAGTTAGAATTTCAGGTGATCGATGTCACTTCATCTTTCAATCTGCTACTCGGGAGACCATGGATTCACGCGGTCAAAGCCGTGTCTTCCACCCTTCACAAGAAGGTCAAGCTACCTTTACAAGATGGGATCGTTACTCTCGAAGCTACCCCTATAACCGTGTCAAGCTGCAACACGGCAGGCTCAGCTGACCCACGAGGTTTCAACTTTGTGGGAATGATCGAGGAAGAATACCTTTTTCGGCCATACTTCACTACTAGCATCGATACGATGCTACAGAATCTGGGTTGCCTACCAGGAGTCACATCAAGGCCCTATCTTCCAGCTGGGAAAATTATCGAAGCCCTGAACAACGGGCAATCTCGCCTCGGTCTAGGTTACACTATGGCGCCAGGATGCACGGACCAAACCAAGGCGGTCACGTTCGTCACTCCAGTATTTGGAACTGTTCAAGTGGGCCTCTATCAGCCCACCATCTCATATCCCGGGACCAAACTGGCTCGAGAATGCAATTTCATCCCGGATGATATCTTTGCCCTTATCCAGGCCGAATCAAAGGAGGGCACAAACAATACTGAGCCCATCCTCGGACTCCTATTCGGAGAAGACAGGGTCATCCCGACCCCTAAACAGGAGTTAGTCAGCCTGATTCTCCGCAGCAGCAGGTTCGATCCAACCAAGCTGATCTCCGACGTGGGTGCCGACACCGGGAAGAGAGCTTGGAGGAAGACAACTAAGTGGACCGACAATCAGGGTCGAGTCTACAAGTTAACTACTGGTGAAGGAGATATGCATGCTGCCGAATCCGAGTCCGAGTCAGAGTCTGAGTCGGAGTCTGAGTCGAAGTCTAGAGGGTCCAGTACTAGGATCGAGTCTGTAACCCCTCTCCCTTCTTTAGTCACACCATCGGGAGTCCCGGAGTCTGTCCCGAGGGCTCTCCCTATCCCGCCACTGACCAACGATCAGATGGCACCTCTCTTCGAGCTCTTTTAAAAATTCACTATCAATAATAACGATAACCGTTCTGCTTACGACTTGGATTATTTTCAAAATATTTTTAAAAATCTTACTTGCAATGACATTGGAAAACCCGACGAACAGGTATCATTGCCTCCGCATATAATCGAGCAACTCGAGCAAAGGGAGTCCCGAAATCCGGTAATCGAAGAAACCGATTCCATCAACGTAGGAACCCCTTCAGAACCTCAGATGCTTAAGTTGGGCCTATCTTTAGATCCCGAGGAGAAACAACAATTCACGGATCTCCTCCAGGAATTCAAAGACGTCTTTGCATGGTCCTACAAGGACATGCCGGGAATAGACCGGGATATAGCTGAACACCGAATACCCATCAAAGACTGGTATAAGCCGGTAAAACAGAAACTTCGAAGAATGAGGCCCGAATGGTCTCTCAAAGTCAAGGAAGAAGTCGATAAACAATTCAAAGCGGGCTTTATCCAAGTGTCTGAATATCCAGACTGGGTTGCAAACATAGTACCAGTACCCAAAAAAGATGGCAAAGTCCGAGTATGTGTAGATTTTCGGGACCTTAATAAGGCCAGCCCAAAAGACGATTTTCCGTTGCCACACATCGACATACTGGTGGATAACACGGCCCACCATGCCCTTCTATCATTCATGGACGGGTATGCCGGATATAATCAGATCAAAATGGCGGAAGAAGACATGAGTAAGACCACCTTCATCACACCTTGGGGGACTTACTGTTACACCGTGATGCCATTTGGGCTTATCAACGCTGGTGCCACTTATCAACGGACCGCCACCACTTTATTGCATGACATGATGCATAAGGAAGTGGAGGTCTACGTGGACGACATGATCGTCAAATCCAAAGACCGAAACCGGCACGTCGCGGCCCTAAGAAATTTCTTCACCCGACTACGCAAGTACAACATGAGGTTAAACCCTCAAAAATGCAGTTTCGGGGTAACATCGGGCAAGCTACTGGGCCACATCGTCAGCCAACGTGGCATCGAAGTTGACCCAGCAAAGATCAAGGCCATTACCGAGATGCAACCGCCTAAAACCGAAAAGGAGATAAGGGGGTTTCTTGGGAACGTCCAATATATAAGCCGGTTTATTTCAAAGCTAACCATGGTATGTGAGCCCATTTTCAAGAAACTGAAGATAGGAGAACGAACGCTGTGGGACGACAAATGTCAAAATGACTTTCGATAAGATCAAGGAGATTCTATCCTCTCCACCGGTGTTAATTCCACCTCAGCATGGTTTGCCTCTGTCGCTATACTTGACAACGACCGAGACGGCCATGGGCGCTATGCTAGCCCAGACGGTCGATTCTGAAGAACGAGCTATTTACTACATCAGTAAGAAGTTCTTGGAATACGAATGCAAGTACACAATGCTCGAGAAGACGTGCCTAGCTCTGGTTTGGGCCACTAAAAAGCTCCGACACTACATGCTTAGTCACGAGGTACATGTGCTATCCAAAATGGATCCAATCAAGTATCTATTTGAGAAGCCCATCCTCAACGGCCGTATATCCAGATGGACTTTAATGCTAGCTGAGTTCAACCTCAAGTTCGTACCTTTAAAAGCCATCAAAGGCCGGGTAGTTGCAGAATTCCTCGCCGATAGTCCGGTATCCGAGGAATAACACACCGATACTTGGGCCTTCCCAGATGAAGATATATTCCATACTGACACCGAAACATGGGATTTATATTTTGACGGGGCGTCCAGCTTTTGAGGGTTTGGTGTCGGGATTTTACTAATCTCACCACAAGGGGAACACACCCCGTTATCCATCAAGCTAGATTTTGACGTGACTAACAACGCAGCCGAGTACGAAGCTTGCATTCACGGGCTGCAAGCCGCCGCTGATTTAGGAGTAACAAACCTCCGGGTCCACGGTGACTCATCTTTAGTCATAAATCAAGCCTTACAAAAATGGAAGACTCGAAACGCAATTCTCGTGGCTTACCAAGCACGAGTAAGGGTTTTCGAAAAACAATTCCAAAAAGTAGAAAACATTTATCTCCCTCGGGAAGAAAACCAGTTTGCAGATGCTCTCTCGAAATTAGCATCTTTACTGAATATCCCAGCACATCTAACCAGCATGCCCATTTGCGTCGAAAGACGATCCGAGCCGGCATACATCCACGCTATCCAAGATATTGAGATAACTGATCCAGAACCTTGGTATCAGGCTATTCTAACCTACTTAACGTCAGGGGAATATCCTCCGGGAGCTGAAAACCGGGCCAAGAAAGCTCTACGAAGATGGGCAACCCAGTTCATCCGCACAGATGATGGACAGTTATATAAGAAGACAGCACAGGGGGCTTTACTCCTATGCATTGACAAAACTCGAGCCGAAAGAGTTATGGCCGAGGTACATGATGGTGAAAACGGTCCGCATATGAACGCCCATATGTTGGCCCGGAAAATCGCGAGACTCGGTTATTACTGGAATAGAGCATGGAAACTGACTGTCAGTTATATGTCAAACACTGCCATAACTGCCAGATTTTCGCCAATGTTCAGCATATGCCTTCATCCCTATTATATACAATGACATCACCATGGCCATTCTCAACATGGGAAATTGATATAATCGGGAAAGTGAACCCTTCCGGGACGGGAGGTCACTGCTTCATCCTAGTAGCTATCTTCTATTTCACTAAATGGGTCGAAACCGAGTCATACCGGATCTTGAATGCCAAACACGTGGCTAAGTTCATCCAAAAGTCGATACGGGATTCCGCACGAGTTCATCAGTGATCACGGGACCCATTTTCAAGCTGAAACTGCCACTTTATTGGAAAAGTACAAGATCCAAAGGCATACATCGTCGCCTTACCGTCCCCAAACAAATGGGGCGGTGGAGGCAGCCAATAAAACAATTGTCACCATACTTAAAAAGATGGCTGAGAATTACCGGGACTGGCCCGACAAGATACCCTTTGCCTTATGGGGATATCGGACATCAATTCGAACTGCAACCGGAGCAACTTCATACTATCTGACATATGGAATGGAAGCAGTCCAGCCAGTCGAGCTAGAAGTACCATCCCTTAGGATTCTGCTCGAGAGCCAGGTACCTGAAGCAGATTGGGTCCAAGCCCGATATGACTCACTAGTCCTCTTAGACAAACGACGATCTCGGGCTCTGAATAACATTCAGATATATCAGAAAAGGATCCAACGGGCTTTTAACAAAAGGGTTCGGCCCAGGAATATCAAAGAGGGCGATCTAGTTCTAAAATCTGTTCGAGCTTTACTACCAGTTGACCCAAGGGTAAAATTCAAACCCAATTGGGCTGGGCCGTATCTAGTGAAGAAAATCCTTTCGGGAGGAGCAGTAATGCTAACAGACTTGGACGGGAACGAGTTCGTCAACCCAACAAACTTGGACCAGCTGAAGCGTTACTACCCATAAGCCCTATCTCAATGTCATTTGCAAAATTTATAAAAATTTTCTTTTTATGAATTTTCAAAAAAATTTTAAGCAAGTCAATAAGTTAGGATTATTTATCCTACCGTTGCACATCTCGAATTAATAATCTTGATGTATTTCGAAAAGTTGCAAAAATACTTCTGAACTACGGAAGGTTTTATTCCATTAATTTTGGATACGTAGGCAACCCCTCAAAAGGGTACAACCACTGCAATAACGAAAAGACGGGAACGGTATTCACTAATATGTCTTTTTATTATGCAAGAAAAAAAATACATCACAAAAAAAAAAACAACAAAATCACACCACAAAAAATAGTAGTAATACTTAAATAATAAATTTAGGAGACTACTCGTACACTTTTCCTTTCCCCTTATCTTTCGGGTCACGTGGAGCCCGAGGCCGACGGGGCGGGGGCGAACGTTCCCTAATCACAAGGGGAATTTCTTTAACTCGAACCCGCTTCTTCGATTTTGGGTCTTCCACCGCTTGCATCGGTCCAAGCCGAGCCCTGACGGGCTCGGGAAGCCTGTCTCGAGGACCAAATCGGTCCTTAACTGCCAGCTTGGGCCCTAGTCTCTTTTCTAAATCCGTCTGGGGGCTCACTTTCCCCCGTGCACCCTTAGTACTAGACCCTTTAGTATGAGTCCTAGATTTACCTTTCTGACCTGCCGGAGTAGTGTCTTCGTCAAAGAAGCTTCTATTATCTTTAGCATGTTCCCGGCGTAACAGGTCGAAGGCCTCGTCAGTCTTCAAGGCAGCTCGGGTCTTAGCTGAATCAGCTCGTGTCCATCTCACATAAGAGTTAGATACCCAGATCGAATGAGGATTTCTAGGAACGGGCCAAGTAGCTCGTGTATACCACCTTTGCATCCAGGTATCACACATTACATCCGTCAACTGAGTAGATTCACTCACGACTGCCTCGATTTCTGGGATTCTTTGCACCCGACCATATTGCCTAAGTATGCGATCGGGAAAGAGGTGAATTGTTTGTCTAAAAGATAGGATTACTTGATATCTAGCCCTATCTCGAGACTCCAAACCGGTCCAAACATAAATCGGTCACTATGGGACGGTCAGCGGATCAGTGGGCCTCCGTGGAAAGATAGCACCTCATCCCAGTGTTTTTGGGTGTTGAAGCGAGAAAAGGTAATGGTTCGTCTCCTCATCATTACTTGCCTGGGTTGATACCGGCTCACGTCTAGGGGAGGATCCAAGATCGATAGCCTCTCGAACAGCCACAGCTGAAAAACCCGCAAAAAAATCAAAATCGCGGAAAAATTGTCAAGATCGCGTCCAAAAAAAAAAAAGTGAAAAAGCGTGAAAACCGAGAAAACCGCAGAAACCGGAAAATTGGAAAAACCGGAAAAATCAGAAAAAATCGAAAAAATCAGAAAAAACCGGAAAAATAAAAAAAACCGGTATACCTGTGGAAGACGGGTACTCCCAGTCAGCCGAACTGACGGATCCCTTTTGCGATTATCCAAGCCCTGGATAATCTCTCCTGTAATCAACCAAGCCGGGCTGTGCTCCATTTCCATCAGATCAGCCACAGTAAAAAGTCTAACGTGGCCCATGCAAGATAATAAATCCATATGGCCTTCGAAGGCATAGACATGGAGCATGCAAAAGGTAAAGGCCCTACGGCTATGGACCGGCCTGACCCGGACGTCATCCGGGTTCATAAATTTTTCAGCTAGATCGATCAAAGAAACGGTATCTCCTTCCAGCATACGAGATACCTCCATATGAGAAAGCCCTAAAAATTCCCGTAACTTCCTCCTTGGGTCAGAAACCGAAAAAGGGATAGCAGGACGAAGTATGGGATTCCATCCTCTTGCAGTAGCAATTTCCTCAGGGATAGGGCAGATTTCGCCTCGAGGAAAACCAAATACATGATAAGTATCGTCCCAGTAGGACAGGCAAGCATCCAAGAAGTGACGATCTACTTGCATCTGACGGATCACGGACAATTGGGTAACGCCATTCTGATTTAGGACGACCCTATCTGCATCTCTGAAATATTTGGACCACTCATGCAGCATTCCAACTAATCGGTCGATGCCCATAATTGGATTTCTAAAGGAAAGAATAAATTTCTCAGGGCTTGTTCTTTCTTTGTGGGAATTGTGAGAATTCATGAAGCAAGGGGGGTATTTATAGCATAAAACCAAGTTCTCCTCCTCACTTTAGGATTCCCAATCCTAGAGTATTTAGCATACAATCCTTATCCTGAGGTTTAGCTAAGTCAATCCCGAGCATTCCTATTCCTTCTCAGAGTCAAAATTCTCTAATTTTCAAAGACTCCTACAAACTCAAAAATTCAAAACTTTTCTCAAAATTTTTATTTCCCAGCGCGAGTCATTTTTCCTACAAATGTTACATGCAAAACTTTTCAACTTTGCATAAATATGTACAGGACGACTTAAACAGGACCGTGCAATTCGCATAACTCCCCAGCCGCATTTAGCAAGATGAGCCCATATATAGGCCCATTTTAAGTCTTATACGACGAGTTCAATCCCCCACAGAGTTATCATCAGCTCAGGTACATTTCTAGTCTGTGGCCGGCGGGCCCTTTACGCAGGTCTAATGGACTTTAAACGACCCGATCGGAAGTCTGCCAGGTTTTAATCTTTGATTGGCTGGGTGGCTACTCTAACTTTCGCCCTGTCCAAGCCTCAGTCAGAGTGGGGGCTCTGTAGACACCCACATTTGGCTGCTAGGTGTCTATAGCAGTTTCCGACAAACACCCGATGATGATTGGACGCAAACGTGCTTTAACGTACTCGGAAATGGGCTCGAAATCATGGATATTTAGCTTGGGGTTTTTAAGGAGTACAAATCTCACAAAAACAACCTCAAATTCAGGCCCAGTGGGTCGTTTCGAGTCAAATAAGACTAATTTGGGTCGAATCCGACACCAGGGGTAAAACGGTCTTTTAGCGACCGAGTCAAAACCCGGTCAAAGATATTTCCCGAGACTCGTGGACCAACCGTGACGCCTCACGTGTCCGGTTCGGACTCCAATACTACAAAATCAGCTACATCAATGATAAACAATTCCGTTAAAGGTAGAATTCCATCTCAAGTAGGAATTCTATCCGAAAACCGAATCGAGTATTCAACCAAACGTAGGATACTCGGCCGAGCTCCGCTTCCCAAACCGGGATTCCTTTTCTTCTTTGCCAAGTAACGGAATTCTTGTCCCTCACAAATTCTTACGTTTCCTATCCCGGTTGGTATTTCTTGTCGTACAAGCAAGGCTACCTCTA
This sequence comes from Agrostemma githago, assembly GCA_958450325.1. NCBI lineage: Eukaryota > Viridiplantae > Streptophyta > Magnoliopsida > Caryophyllales > Caryophyllaceae > Agrostemma > Agrostemma githago. The sequence goes on along the minus strand of OY288239.1, from coordinate 16,188,975 downwards.
CCCCTATAAATAGGACCCTTTACACACAACACGAAACAACTTTTTCGTAACACGATATACACATACATTACACACACCCGTTTCATACCTCAAACACATACAATTCCCGATATTTCTCGTCCAAAACTGGTGAAACCGTCCCCCTTTACACGTCCCCTTTACACGTCCAAAACCACCATCAACTCACCGACATTAACTCGACGCTCTTGTGCCCAAGCCACGTCCCGACGAGCTCTGATCTGAGTAAACTAAAACATGTAGGTTGAGGGTGTACCAAACTCGATTTCTCCTTCTTCTTCTCTTCTCTTTCTCGTCTTCTCTTCTCCTTCGCGTCGTCCGTCCTTTTTACGGGTCCTTCGTCGTTTTTTTATTTCTAATATCGATAATACTAAAAACTATTTTCATATATCGAACATTCTTAAAAATATGATACCAACTCTATAGTTGAATATCGTATTTAAAAAGAATTAAATCAAATCTCGTTGATGCAAAAAATCGTTACTTTTTTTTACAAATACAACGATTCTGACGCGGAGAGAACTAACATCTTTTTTTCGTTCAAATCTCTTTCAAACTATTTTACAAAACTTTTTCTAAAATTCATTCCGAATATTCGATATCGATTTCATAATCGAATATCGGATACGACGAATATCGAAAGCATAAATCGAGTATAAATTAATTCGTATTTGTACGCGATTTATCAAATTTTCGAACAACGAGCGAAATCGGGACAGGCCCGCACGCGAGTCGCGCCCCTCACAGGCGACTCGCGTACGAGTCTGAAACCCGCGCTCCTTTTTTAGCTTTTTTCGTTCGTTTTTATTATTTATTCTATGAAACGACTCCTAAAATTTATATCTTTTCTAAAACTATTCCGAGTATTTGATATTGATTTCGTAGTCGACTATCAAATATAACGAATATCGAAAATATTAGATCGAGTGCAAATTATGCGATATTTGTACGCGATTCAATAAAAACATCGAACTTTCAAAAATCGACCTCGAAACAGGCTGGGGCGCGAGTCGCGCGCACCTCGGGCGAGTCGCGGGCAACGCTGGAAACGCGACCCGTTTTTTTTTTCTTTTTTATTATTTTTCGAACATCGTTTTTTTATACAAAACGTCTTTTTAACAATATTTTTCAGATTTCGACTAATATTTTCTCGATCTTGCATATTCATCATATTTGCTATATTATTTCTTCACAAATCGATACTAACTCGTTTGTTCATCTTGTAGCAAATTCATTTTTTTTATCGTTTGTTTTATTATACTAAAACGAACCTCACATGCTAAATTCAACTTCGACGTTAATTTTTCATGCATTAAACCGACTTAGCAACCCATTCAATTCCTCGCATGCTTAGGAAAACAATGTTTGCATATAATTCATCGTATTACTAACGCGCGTATTAAAAAATCATTCGATATCCTAGTAGAGGCCGCTAATGTGCGGGCGAGGTTGGGTGTTCTTTGTGAACTTCCCAACACGTACCCTCACCCCTTACTCAGAACCTCGGTTTTCGGATGTCCGAAACCATTGGCAACGAGAGTCATTCAATACACGATATCCGATAATGTCGGTATCGGTATCGTAATGCAAAGGGACGAACCCAATAAACTCTGACATCGGAAATGGGCCGTATTTTGTACACGGCCCACTACGACATAGAGTGGGTTCGAACGGGCCCGAACTCCCACAAAGTTCGGTGGCGACTCCAACTTCGATTTAAATTTCAATTTGATCATCTCATATGGAGATTCATTCGCCTCCCCAAACCCGCGCGTGGCCGCGTCGGGGTGGACCTATGTCATGTCCACAATATTGAAGATGAGGCTGAACTATACCGTAAAGAACCTGATAGTATCTGTGATAGCGTCAGTACTGTAAGAACTTTTCTTGTTCCGATTTTATTTTCTTTTATATCCAACTTTCGCAGATTGTCTATATTTATAGATTCGGTGATGTTAATTCTTCACTTTGAAACTGATCAAACTGATCTTATGACTTACAGAAACATGTTCGTGTATTTCTTTGTTTTTCAATGGCTTAGATATAGAATTCTTCAAACAATCGGTGCTCTTCTTGTACTCTTTAAAGACCCACTATATTACAATATCTGAATGCATTTTTTTTTCTGATCTTGACCAAGATGTTTTAAACTCTTAATCCATCATTAAGGGAACATTCAAAAAGCTTCAAAGTCTAGCGCAAATTCTGGTATAGGACTTTCCACTACTGAGGGCCTTGCTTCCAAGTACATAAACCACCTACACTTTATGGTTGATAATCAGTTCTTTTTTTTTTTTTTTCTGCTTCTAAATTATATTTTCACAGTTCCATGGTTATAGTTTCTGAGTGAAACAAGGAACTAAATTCATCAATCTATACTCCTTTTTTTTTCCATAGAGGAGCATCTGTCTACATGGTATGCCGCGACAAGGAATGGGGCGAAGTTGCTGTTTCTAAAGTTCAATCAGCTACTGGAACTCAAAATGTGTATTTAGAGGTATAAAACCTACTTGCATCTTGTATAGAAATCTTCTATTATCCTCTACAATTGGTTGAAGATTTAATAATTTTTTCTTCGTGTTTTCTGTTTAATTCTGAGCTTTTACGAGGATGTTTGTGCTGGTGCTACAATTTCCTTGACGAGAATTGACGAGATAAATTGATATCTTGTAATGAATTGTCGTTGTAATGACTTTTATGCATACTGTGAATGGACGTACAAAGTATGCATTGTTTATTAGAAAATTTTGAACTTTGAATTTAATTTGTTTGTTTTGTGTAATCTATTGTGTTCCGGTCACGGAAACAATTCACCCGGCCTTGGATCCGGGCTGTATGATTGGGTTAATAGTGAACAATTGACCGTTTGATTTCCTTCAGCCTCCCCTTCCTCTCACCCCCTTGATCGGACCTTCCCGGCGGAGTTGGCCTGCTCCCTGCACAATGAACGCACAGGGCCTCGGAGGTTGTCCGAGGAAACCCTCTCCGATGCCTAAGTCAGTCCGTGAAGTGCCTTGACAAACCTAGCTCGTGAGGAACTAGGTGGCGTTTTTAGGAGTAAGAGTCTAGAGAGAGACAATCCAACCCCTCTTATGTGGGAAATGGGTAAGTATTTATACCTTCCCACAAGAGAGAGGAAAAGAGAAAGAGGAGGAGGGAAAATGGGTGGATGTTGGTGCGACACGTGGACTCACCTTGTCCACTCATTTCCCCTTACCTTAGGCAAAATGACGGATGAGTCCTCGGTTCTCCTTTGGTTCTGCTTAGGCGGGAGCGCCCTGGAAGCAGGCGGGAGGCCCGGTTTGCCCTGTTTGGCGGGCGGCTAAGGGATTAGGGCCACACTTGGAGATTTCAATGACCTTGATGGAAAGTCTGCTGGGCAGGCCTTTCCTCCTTCTGGGACTGGTCGCCCTGGGGCCTGACTGGCAGGCGGCCAAAGGTAGGCAACTGACCCCCATCAATTGGCCCTCGCCGGCTGAGGGGGAGCGGGGCTCCTGCTCGGCAGGAGACGTCTTGTTTTGGGACGGCGGGAGGTTGACTCCTTGGACACTTGCATTAAATGTGTCGCGTGTTCCCGAGGGAACATGCTTTAATTTCTCTGGGTACGCAGGGAGTTCAAACGTCTTTTGTTATGATTACCCTCCTTTGCATAGAGAATTTTCAAGCAGTATGCCAGCTCGATGATTGGCTCTCTTCCTTGCAAAAGTGGTTGGGGCACCATTAATGCCCTGCTTCTGCCTTTGTATAAATTGCATCCTCCTTCACTATTTTCATGATCCATTTCCAATTTTTCCTTTCTTCGTCTTTAATCATGGCTTGGATCAAAAAAAGTGTAACTCGTCGTGGAGTTAGGTATGTTACTTTCATCTTTAGAGGGTTTTGGAGGCTCCGATATGCTCGTGCTGCTTACCTAGCTGTTCGCCGGAGTCGCCGTTCAGGACTTCATTTCCGCCGGAGGAGTCAGAAGGCCTCTGTTAGGATGGGCAAACGCCCTAGGAGGTCCTCGCCTCCTGCTGCGCCTGTGCCAATGTTTTAATTTCCTTACTTCTTTGCGCGCCGAGCCCTTTGGTGGCCGGCTGCCGTACTCTTGATTGTAATCACTTGTTTTTTTTAAAAACTCTTGTCTTGTATTCCTTTGATACTACTCTTTTTATGTGAATTTTTTCTGTTTGTTTTGTCTGTTTTGATTCCTCATGAACTTGATTCGCGGCCCGCTCCTGCCTGTAAGTAGGGGGGGTTTTTGATTGTCTCTTTTTACACAAGTTTGGGGGCCTGCCCCCAGTCTTTGTTAATCTGGCCTGTCCCTGGCTTTTGTTTAAAAGTCCAGGGGGCCTGCCCCCTGCTTGCCCAGAGGTAAGCAGGGTGGCTTTTTGCATTTTTTATACAAGTTTGGGGGGGTCTTCCCCCAGTCCTTGTTAGTACGGCCTGTCCCTGGCTTTTGTTCAAAGTCCAGGGGGCCTGCCCCCTGCCTGCCCAGAGGTAAGCAGGGTGGCTATTGCAATTTTTATACAAGGTTGGGGAGCCTGCCCCCAGTCCTTGTTAGTGTGGCCTGTCCCTGGCTTTTGTTCAAAGTCCAGGGGGCCTGCCCCCTGCCCGCCAAGAGGTAAGCAGGGTGGCTTTTTGCGTTTTTTTTATACAAGGTTGGGGGACCTGCCCCCAGTCCTTGTCAGTACGGCCTGTCCCTGGCTTTTGTTCAAAGTCCAGGGGGCCTGCCTCCTGCCTGCCCAGAGGTAAGCAGGGTGGCTTTTGTGTTTTTTATACAAGGTTGGGGGGCTTGCCCCCAGTCCTTGTTAATCTGGCCTGTCCCTGGCTTTTGTTCAAAGTCCAGAGGGCGTGCTCCCTGCCTGCCCAGAGGTAAGCAGGGAGGCTCCTGATTTGCGTTGGGGGGTTCACTTTTCCCAATTTTGGCAACAAGGGGGCCTCCCTTATTGCCCCCTGCTCGTTTGTGTGTGAAAGACGCGAGTGTGAACAGGCAACGAGTATAAATCTGAATCTTCTCATTCCTTTTAAAATTTTTTGACATTTGGGGTGGTCGGAGCCGTCGACATTTTTGACCGTCCTCCGCCTTTTTTAGTAAAAGTAAAAACTGCCTTCATTCTTGTTCGGACGTAATATTTCTTTAGCGTGTCTGCATTCCAGTGAGCATGTAGCTCTTGCCCTTCAAGGTTGGCGATCTTGTATGTGCCTGGTCCTAGGACTTGAGTCACTTGGTACGGACCCTCCCAGTTGGCACTCAGCTTTCCATGTTCTCTTGACTTTCCAACCGCCTGTGTCTTTCTCAGAACCAGTTCACCCATCTGGAAGTTCCTTTGTCGGACTTTGGTGTTGAAGGCTTTCCTCATTCGTTGTTGGTAGGCAACGATGTTGGTACTGGCCTCTTCCCTTAACTCATTTACCAGGTCCAAGGCTTCGACCATTGCAGCCTCGTTTTCAGCCTGGTCGTACTGCAGGAAGCGTAGAGAGGGGATCCTTGCCTCAATTGGTAATAATGCCTCTGCTCCATATACCAGACCAAACGGGGTCTGGCCTGTAGATTCTTTCCTGATAGTTCGGATTGACCAGAGTATACTGGGGAGTTCGTCAGCCCATCTACCCTTGGAGTCATCCACCATTTTCTTCAGGCCATTCAAGATTTGTTTGTTGGCCGCTTCCGCCTGTCCGTTAGTTTGAGGATGACAGACGGCTGAATAGGCGACTGTGATGTTGTGGCTTTCCAGCCAGATTCTTAGAGGATCGTTATCAAATTGTCTGCCATGGTCGAATACCAACATCTTTGGCAGACCGAATCTGGTGATAATATTTCGCCAGACTACTTTCCTGACTGCCGGCTCAGTAATGTTGGGCACTGCTTCGGCTTCCACCCACTTGGTGAAGTAGTCTATGGCGACAATCAAGAACTTTCTTCCTCCTGTGGCCACCGTGAAGGGTCCCAGTATGTCCATTCCCCATTGAGCGAAGGGGACGGGGGATGAGATTGGCCTGAGTTCCTAGGCCGGAGCATGGATTGACGGGGCGAAAAGTTAGCATTTCCTGCATTTCTGGGTCAGGCTCTTGGCATCTGCCAGCATGGTAGGCCAGTAGTAGCCTGCCCTGAGGGACTTGTGGGCCAGTGATCTCCCACCGATGTGGTGTCCGCAAATCCCTGAGTGGATATCGTCCAACACTTCATCAGCCTGATCTGCCCGCAGGCATTTGAGCAGGGGATAGGTGAAAGACTTCTTATAAAGCTCTTCATCAATGAGTATGAACCAGGCTGCTCTAGCCTGTATCTTCCTTTTTTGCAATGGGTCTGAGGGTAAGATACCATGCTTTTTGTACTGGATGAAGGGGGTCATCCAGCTTTCTAGCTCTTTTTCCACAGTATTAACAGCCCGACAGGGGTTAGTGGACTTTTCGTGTAAAACGTCGACCCATACTGATCTCCGGATGTCCTGCAGACTGGAGCTTGCCAGTTTTGACAGGGCGTCTGCTCTGCTGTTTTGGGATCGGGGGATCTGTTTGACCTCATATGATTTCAGACCAGATAACTCTCCCTTCACCATCTCCAGGTATGTGGCCATTGCTTGGTCCCTTGCTTCGTATTCACCATTGATTTGATTGGCGATGAGCTGGGAGTCTGTCGCCAGGACAATCCGTTCTGCCCCTGCGGCTTTAGCTAGCCTGACACCTGCGAGTACTGCTTCGTACTCTGCTTTGTTGTTTGATGCTGGGAAAACAAACCTGAGGGCATGCTCAAAGTCCGCCCCCCCTGGGCTGGTTAGTACAACGCCTGCGCCCGCACCATTGGCTGTCGAGGATCCGTCAGTATGCACGACCCATTCCTCGGCAGGGGTCTCTTCTTCCCCTGAATGGGAGCACTCAGCCAGGAAATCTGCTAAGGCTTGAGCTTTGATGGTTGTTCTTGGCTGGTAAGATATTCCTAGCCCACTCAGCTCGATCGCCCATTTCAGTAATCTCCCCGATTTCTCGAATTTTTCTAACACCTTCTCCAGTGGTTGGTCGGTGAGAACCACGACTGGATGCACGTCAAAGTAAGGTATGAGTTTTCTGGCAGCGATTATGACTGCGTAGGCGGCTTTTTCGACCATCGGGTAATTTTTCTCGGCTGCCCCCAGCGCATGACTTACAAAGTATATAGGCTGCTGGGCGCCTGCCTCTTCTCGTAAGATGACCGCGCTGACAGTTATATTGGTCACGACAATGTAGAGAAAAAGCTTTTCCCCTGCTACTGGCCTGGCCAGGGTGGGGAGCTTTTTAAGATGGTCCTTCAGTTGCTCGAAGGCCTCTTTCTGCTCCTTTTCCCACTTGAACTGTTTGTTTCCTTTCAATATCTTGAAGAAAGGAGTAGCTTTGTCTGCTGACCGGGCGACAAATCGCGCTAAGGCGGCCATGCGGCCCGTCAGGCGTTGGATGTCTCTAATGGTCTTGGGCTCGGGAAGGTCTAGAACTGCCTGAATTTTCTCAGGGTTGGCGTCTATCCCTCGAGAGCTGACCAAGAACCCCAGGAATTTGCCGGAGCGGACCCCGAATGTACACTTTTTCGGATTAAGTTTCATTTTGTAGGCGCGCAGGGAGCAGAAGGTCTCCTGCAGGTCCATCAGGTGCTCTCTGTCCTCTCTGCTTTTTACGATGGCGTCATCAACGTAAGCCTCGATGTTTCTGCCTTTTTGTTTTTCAAATACTTTATCAGCTAACCGCTGGTATGTAGCCCCTGCATTTTTAAGCCCAAATGGCATCATCTTGTACATGTAGGTGCCTGAACTGGTGATGAACGCGCACTTCACCCTGTTCGGCTGCCACAAGTATACTTGATGATACCCTGAAAAGGCATCTAGGAAGCTTAGCATGGAGTAGCCACTGGTGGAGTCTACCAGTTGGTCGATTCTAGGGAGCGGATAGCAGTCTTTCGGGCAGGCCTTGTTGAGGTTTGTAAAATCCACGCACATTCTCCATGCGCCTGACGATTTTTTAACCATGACTACATTTGCCAACCATTCTGGGTAGTCACAGACCTCAATAAAGTCTGCTTTCAAGAGTTTGTCAATTTCTTCCTTGATTGCTGCGTCTTTTTCCGCGGACATATTTCGTTTCTTCTGTTTTACAGGGCGAGCATCCATGCTTACATTCAGCTTGTGAACGATGCACGATGGATCAACGCCGGGCATCTCGTCTGCCGAGTAGGCGAATACGTCTTTGTTTTCTTTTAGCAGCTTGACCAGTTCAGCCTGGTAGGATTTTTCCAAGTCAGCTCCTATCAGGACCTGCCTGCCTGGCTCCAAGTCTACCAACATGCTTTCGCCCCCTGGCTCCAGGTGATCGGACGCCGGGTGTTCGGCTGGGATTTCGCCCTCCCTGCTGGGGGAACTGTCAGCCTTCCTTTTTCCTTTCCTTTCTTTTTCGTGCTCTTGCAGAGCCACGGAGTAGCATTGTCTGGCTGACTCCTGGTCCCCACGCACCTTCCCTTCTAGCCCGAAATCGGTGACATACGCTATGGTGAGAGCCCTGATGGAGATGGCTGCCTCGATTTCGTCTAGGGTGGCTCTGCCAATTAGGGCGTTGTAAGCAGATCTTGCATCCACAACAACAAAGGTTGCCCTGACGTTTCTGGCAGTAGAGCCTTCCCCAAAGGTTACGGGTAGGTCTATGACTCCCATGGGCAGCACGCCTGCTCCACTGAATCCGTATAATGATCCGGGGGCAGGTCGTAGGTGCCTTTTTTCCAGGCCCATTTTCTCGAAGGCGTCCTTGTACAGTAGATTCGTGTACGCGCCTGTGTCCACCATGCACCTCCGCACAATGTGGTTGCTGATCTCTAGGGACAACACTAAAGGATCACTGTGCGGGTATACCACGCGCCCTGCATCATCAGGGGTGATGCTTAAGGTCACCCCCCTTGGACTCCCTGCTTTCTCAGCATAGCAGATCTGGTTCCTTAGTTCGCGCATTTGTCTTTTTTGGCCTCTTCGACTGAGCTGGCCCTCAGTGCCCCCTGAAATTACATGGATCACCATGCGGTTCTGCACTGACCCTTCGGGTTTTTCGGACACTTCCTTCTGAGACTTATTCTTAGCTGCGTAGTTGGCTAACCATCCGTTCCTGATTAACTTCTCGATTTCGTCCTTCAGGTGACGGCATTCCTCGGTGGTATGGCCTCTGCAGTCGTGAAAAGTGCAGAATTTCTTGGGGTCTCCTTTCGGGCTGCGAGGTTTGTTCGGGCGATTCCATTTAGCAGTTTCTTTTTCCAGTTCGAAGATCTCCGCCCTGGATTTGTTCAGGGCAGTGTAACTGTCGAATCTGGGCTGGTAGACTGTGCGCTCTTTCTTGGGAGTGTCTCCCTCCTCCCTTTGCTTGCCTGGCTCACTTCTGCCCCGTCCACCCTGCGGTCCCCCTTGAGGCCTTGCTTGACCTGCAGGGGTATCCGTCAGGCCGTGGAACTCCTCCTGCAGAATGAACCCTTCCGCAATTTTCCTGGCCATGGCCAAGGTTTCTGGCTGGGCCCTGATCATCTGGTTTTTCATTTCCCCTGGAAGTAGGGAGATTGTCAGGGCGTAGGCGGCAGTGGAGTCATCGATCTCCCTAACCTGCTGGTAGGATAGATCAAATCTTCTCAGGTATTCCCTCACACTTTCACCCTTTTTCTGCTTCAGGGTCATGAGATCGAAACGAGTGAGGCGTCTTCTCTTATTCCTGGCATACTGTTCGAGGAAGATCTCAGCCAACTCTATGAAGAATCTGACTGACCCCTGGCGGAGGTCCCTGAACCATCCTTGTGTGAGCCCTACCAGGGTGGTTGGGAAAACATTGCACCAGATGGCATCATCTACGTCATACATGCCCATGTGGCTCTCAAATGCCGCCAGGTGATCTTCAGGATCTGTCGTCCCATCAAACTTAATAGTGGGCATTTTGATTTTTGGAATGGGGTACTCTTGTACCTCAGGGTGCAGCGGGGTTTTTGTGGGCCTGCCTACCAATCGTGACCTGCTTTCTCCAGACTGGTTACCGTGAGAATCCCATTGTTTATGGGTCGGTTTCCTCGCACTGGGGGAACGGTGCCTTGGCGGCGGCCTGCTTGCTGCCTCATCCTCTGTTCCCGGGGAAATCTGCCTGGGCCTCTTCCTCTGAGAGTGGCAGAGATTCTCACCCTGATGATACCTGGACTCGAGCGGTTGTCCCCGGTTGAGCCTGGATTGCAGGCTTTGGGATAAGCCGGGGGCCGAATGTTCCTTGGCTGCAGGTGTTAGCCTGGAGAAAACTCCACCTGGTTTTTCTCCCAAGCGTTTTGACATGGGTTCCCTGGGGCCTCATGCGCTCCTGTAATCCTCGGGACAAGCCTCCCTGTCCTCCAGACGCTGATTCTGTTGTGTGAATGGAGAACGCCTGCTGGACAGGTGGCTCTGGATTGCCAGAAGTAATGCGCCTTTGCACATGCGCATACGCTTGAGCCGTCCTCCTCGCTTTCCTCTAGGCATTTCTGGCGGCGGTCCGCCTCGTGCCCCCGGCCTCATCCCTGCTGATTGGGGATGGTTGCCTGGGAGCCGATGCGACCCTGCCTACCAAGTCCTCAGGAGTGAACTCCTGGTTCAGCATCGCAGAGAAGAAGGCGGCTGCCTGCGCTATCTGAGCTGGGGTCAGATTAAGAGCGTGTCGTGGGGGTGCCCCCAGCTCCGGCGTCACATCAGTGTTAGGTCCCCCGAGGAGACTGGTTCCCCCTACCCCTAGGATCGTGGCAGGAGGAACTCTCTCCGACTGCGGCATACCATACAGGGGGGCCACCGGTGGGACCGTCGGACCCGTTCCTGCGCTGGCATCAACGATTTCTGGCATGATTGTTTTAGTTTCGTGATTACGAGTGGTTGATTTTAGTGGGTAACTCGTGAGCACAACCGTAAGTTCCCCACAGACGGCGCCAAATTGTTCCGGTCACGGAAACAATTCACCCGGCCTTGGATCTGGGCTGTATGATTGGGTTAATAGTGAACAATTGACCGTTTGATTTCCTTCAGCCTCCCCTTCCTCTCACCCCCTTGATCGGACCTTCCCGGCGGAGTTGGCCTGCTCCCTGCACAATGAACGCACAGGGCCTCGGAGGTTGTCCGAGGAAACCCTCTCCGATGCCTAAGTCAGTCCGTGAAGTGCCTTGACAAACCTAGCTCGTGAGGAACTAGGTGGCGTTTTTAGGAGTAAGAGTCTAGAGAGAGAAAATCCAACCCCTCTTATGTGGGAAATGGGTAAGTATTTATACCTTCCCACAAGAGAGAGGAAAAGAGAAAGAGGAGGAGGGAAAATGGGTGGATGTTGGTGCGACACGTGGACTCACCTTGTCCACTCATTTCCCCTTACCTTAGGCAAAATGACGGATGGGTCCTCGGTTCTCCTTTGGTTCTGCTTAGGCGGGAGCGCCCTGGAAGCAGGCGGGAGGCCCGGTTTGCCCTGTTTGGCGGGCGGCTAAGGGATTAGGGCCACACTTGGAGATTTCAATGACCTTGATGGAAAGTCTGCTGGGCAGGCCTTTCCTCCTTCTGGGACTGGTCGCCATGGGGCCTGACTGGCAGGCGGCCAAAGGTAGGCAACCGACCCCCATCATATTGTATACATATCTTGTATGTAGTTGGATTATAACGTTATATGAGATTTGCTATATTATTATACTACTATGTGATATTGTCATCAATATGTATACTACTATGCTATCATCCTTTTGTGATCAATGTCTAAAAAATTTGTTTGTTTTGTGTAATCTATTGTATACATATCTTGTATGTAGTTGGATTATAACGTTATATGAGATTTGCTATATTATTATACTACTATGTGATATTGTCGTCAATATGTATACTACTATGCTATCATCCTTATGTGATCAATGTCTAAAAAATATTACGGAGCATAAAATATTTTCATAATAAATAAATCTTGACGCTTTTTTCTGTCAATGTTAGTTACTAGCATTTTTTTCTTTACACACATTAGTGTCAACCTATGAAATTTAGACACATAAATGCGTCAGCAATCTTGACACCATAAAGTGTCGTCTTAGACTCTTGACACAAGAAAGTGTCGAGAATATCGACACAAAAAAGCGACAAAAATACCTGACGCCCCAAAATTTGGCGCTTTTGTAAAGCGTCAAGACTACATTCTCGACGCTTTAAAGTATCAGAAATCGGAGAAAAAAACGTCGAGATTCATAGGGATTATGATAAATTATGGGACCAAACTAAAAAAAGGTGAGTAATTATATTAATTTAAAAAACTCCATCCGTTTCATTGATTCTAACCCCTTAAAAGTGACACATTTCTTAAGAAAAAAATAATAAAATAAGTAAAAATAGAGATGAGTAAAGTAAGTGGGTCACCTAGTTAAGAGAGAAGTGTGATTGAAAAAAAATGGAAGAAATCAAAAAATTGTTGAAAAAGGAAATGTGTACGATATCACTGAAAGCAGAGGGAGTACAAATTTATACGGAGTAATAAATATATAATCATAACCTACAATATATGCCGAACTCAAAGAAGAAGAGCTAGGTCGTCAAATAAAATATGATGGCCGGGTTCGAGGGGGGGGGGGGAGGGTGAATTGAGTATTGCCTCCTTTTTTCGTTATAGTAACGATCGATGTTTCCTAGTTTCATTATAGTAACGACGCGAGTAGATCTCCTTGATCGTTCTAAGTTTATGAGTTAAACTTAAACAATCAATTATGATCGAGCGAGAAGATAAATAACAAAAACGTAAAGGGACATGAGAGATTTTTGAAGTATGTAGTTCGATCTCACACCTCGAGATATATGTCCACTATTACTCGATTAATTAGTTGAAAATCAAACCTCGGCTTACAAACTAATTGAGCCACGATTAAACTATTACTCGAGTGATCCACTACGTTTGAGGCTGTTAGACACTCGGTTTTGAGGCTGTTAGGCGCTCGACCTAGCTAATTACCAATTGTTAGAAAGACAACTAGATTTTGTTACTTAAATTACATGCGCGCGTAATTAAGCAACTACTACGATTGTACGGTTTCGATTAGTAAACAATTTTAACCATCAGAAGAAGTTAATGTAAAAATGGTTTTAAGATCAATCCTTTTTTTAAAATCAGTCCAACAAAAAGCTTCTTCAAATATATAAATTTGATAAACTTGACACTACAAGCTTCCGTAAAATGGGAAAGGATTTTTCTGATGGATAATTGTTGTATAATTAATTGTGAGAGAAATCAACCACTACATATACGAAATGAGAATTAGAGTTGTATCAAAAGTTCAAAACTGTAGAACACTCTAAATCCGTGGTTTATTTGATTAAGCAAACTCGGTTTATATACCGAGAGATCACTGCTTGATACATCGAATGTAGCAATATACTAATGATGGGAACATGTAGATTTATGCACTAATGTTATACTAATGACATGCTAATGAATGTCTTTACTAACACGTCCCCTCAGTCAAAACGGTAGTTTACGGATGCTTTGACTGGACCAACGAATAATTGTAGATGTCGCTGAAGATGAACCAAGTCAACCTTTTGAAGCCGGAACCGCAACTATGTGCCTTGAACGTATGTCTCGCATTTGCTCGAATAAAATAAAATAAAAACACTAATGGTGCACGAGGCCGAAGCGAAAAGCCGTGACACTCTAAAAAATATGATGTACGAGCAGGGCCAGCCCTGGGCCAGTGCAGCTCGTGCACGCGCACTGGGCCCCAGGGTTTAAGGGTCCAATAGTTGCTAGTGTTGTTTTTATTATTAATAAATTTTAGAGAAATATGGAAATAATGTGTGGGTTTGGGTGTAGTGGTAACGACTACTTTGTATATCGTAGTGTTCCTTTGGTTGTGGGTTCAATACCTTTTGCGGACATTTTGGTGTTGGATTTTATGAACTCTCTCATCCTTTTTTGTTTTCGTGAAGTGTTCATCAGTGTTTTTTTTGTTTATTTATTATTTTGTAATTTTTTGAGTTTAACCATTGCTTTATCAAATTGAGTTTATTAAAAAGTCTTATTTTACATATATTTGGAGAGGCATCTATTTTCAAATATACATGTAAACCTTTCACTTTTTTTTTTATGAACTCTCACATCCTTTTTTTGTCGTTAAATATTGTGATTTTATACACCTATTGTTATTTATTTTTACCCCTTATTTTCACCAATATATGAGATGAGAATATTATTTAAATAGTGCAAAAAATTAAAAACGAAAGGAGTACGTAACATGTACTCCTTAAAGAAAATTTAAATTTTTTTGTTGAGTTTTGTACATGAATTAATTGACTGATATCACATCTTTTTGCTTGAAAATTTAGGAACAATGCTTTTAATACTCTGTTATGGGTCGGGTAACTTTGTGTATCATGAACTTCTCCCGAAAAAAATATGTGAGATTCTATATGATGAAAATAATCTAAGGAAATATTTAAGAGATTTAAGAAAGACAAATGTAATATTATCAAACGTATTATGATTTCGCAATACGGAGTTGAAATTACTTTTTCCTAATGAGCCTTTACTCAATCCTAACGACATTTTACCAGTTTACTCCCCTCATTTCACCCATCAAAAAGTCAAAATGTTTTTGTTTTCTCTCTAAATACAAACACCCATAAAATGAACTACCACTAATATCGGTGGTTGATGGCCGGAATTGATGGCAGAGAAGGGATCGGGTCGGTGGGGCTTTGTGGATGATGTCTGGTCGGAGAGGAGTGGTTTGGGTGGGCGGGTCGGCGGGGTCGGGTGAGGGTGGTTGTGATGTGTGGTGGTGGGTGAGGGTCGGGTTGTGGGCGGTGGTGGGTGGTGGATGGTGGTGGTGGGGTGGGCTGGGTGGTGGTCGGTGGTGATGTCTGGTGGGTGAGGGTGGTCGGCAGTGGGGTTAGGTGGGGGTCACGTGTTGTTGGTTCACAAGAGCTGTTTGTTTTTTTTAATTAATTAATTTATTTAAATTCCTGTTTTTTGTTTTGTTTGTCTTTTGTTTTTAATTTATTTTGTCTTTTTTTAATTATTCTTTTTGTAAACCCTAAACAATTTATCAAACAATAATAATACAATTAAAAAATTAATTTGGTAAATAAATAATCAATTTTACATCCTCGGGAATTGAATCAGAAGTCATAATTGAATTCCGCAACGGTAGATTGAATTGATGGAGCAAATCAAAGGAATTGGGGTTGAATCTCAATGTTAACCTAAAAGTTTATATAAGGGTATAATGAGAAATTTTTAGGAAAATTTGTTAGGATTGGGTAATGGCCCGTTAGGAAAAAGCACGACCCATACGGAGTATATCTTAAGATATTAAGAATCGTATTCTTCTATTTGTGCTATGTACATAGTAAAATTGTTTTGTTAGTTCGAGCGAATGAAACATAAGACAAAGCGTTTTAGGGCCTCAAGTTAAATTTCGCCAAAGGCCCCCAAAATATCAGGACCGGTCCTGTGTATGGGAGCATGGCAACCCGTAAAGCACCACAAACTGTGAGGGCCCGAAGCAAACTCAACAATATAATTAAAAAGAGAAAAAAATGACTTAACCGAAACATAAAACACTCGACCGGGCTCTTTAATCCTGTGTTGGCTGGTTGGTCATGCGGGTCATAGCCAACAAAGTCAGACCACCCGGCCCGTGGGGCAGGGATGGTTGTTGGAACGAACCTGAGACGGACACGGAGAAGGCAACAATGGGAGGGGGTGGAGGTTTAATACACCGAGGATTGTCGAAACAACATGACAATGGAACAACAACAATGTGAGAGCGATATTGGCGTGGATCGAGTCAACGGAGAACACGACGAGGACAAAACAATATAACAATTGGTATGGAGGGTATAGACACCATTATTATTTCCTAATACTATTATTGGATAAAAGATTTGGGGATATGATAAAAGGGTGGGTGATATGGATGAGAGACGTATAGGCTGTTATGAACCAATTGGTTGGGGGATGTTGAAGCTAATAAGGGTGGTATAGACAAGCACACCAAATGCACCAAATTATTAGTATGTTTGAAAAACAAAATAAAATTACTAAGTATAATAAAAAGTTAACCATGGCTGGCCGGAGATGGTAATACAACCGCCATCTCCGGCCAACTGTTTTGACACAAATATGTAGCAAGTGCGGAAGTAATATTAGTGAGAGGATCGATTATAGTGCTAGCATGTAGAACACTCTAAATTCGTGGTTTATTTGATTAAGCAAACTCAGTTTACATACCGAGTGATCATTGCTAGATACATCAAATGTAGCAATATACTAATGATGAGAAGATGTTGAGTTATGCGCTAATGTTATACTATTTTGTTTGCCAACAAAGACATAATGAGGGAGGACTTGACACTTAATGCCCATTGTCGCTAAGCCATGGGCCTCTTTGTCAAATCCTCTGGGAATGTAGAAAACATTGGTACAGTGAAAAAACAAAAAAACATCATCATGAAGATGGTCAATAATCCTACAAATCTCTGGTGAAACGTCTGTCAAACCGCCCAGTTGCTGAATGAGGCTGAAACAGTCATTTGGGAAATGTATGTGGGGAAACCCTCTAGAGTGCGCCTAAAGAGTTGCCTGATGGAGGAACAAAGCTTCATCATGAAGAGGTCAGGTAGCTCTAAAATTTGAGAACTTCCGCGCCAGACAAATCTCATTACTAGAGAAGATGTACGATCCAACCCCGCGCAGCCCTTCTATTATTCTTCCATGTCGCATCAGTTTTAATGAGTATCTTAGCACAGTACAAACCCGAGCTAATAATATTGAGCGGATGACCTTTTTTACATTATTTAAAGTTGATTTCTCATCCTCTTGTGATAGATCACAATCCAAGCATGAGCCCGAGTTATCCATCGTAAAAAGTTGGGCTCTGAGAAGGGCAAAGAAGCCACTGCTGGAGAAATTTGCCCCTTTGAACCTGGCACGGTTGCGGATAAGCTAAATTTTCCATAGGACGAAGACAAAATAAGTGACCCGAGAACCATCATTGTCTAGATTCCAAAGGTAGATAATCCAGTCGACAATCCAGTGTCGTATCTCAGTATTGGATGACATGGTGGTGTTGATACCAAGGTCTGATCCCATCCACAGTCGGGAGTAGATAGGACAATCACGAAAAAGAGATGATTAAGAGTTTCAGTGACGCCTTTAGAGTTACAAAGGGGGCAGCCAGAAGGGACTAATAATCCACGCTTTTGGAATTCCGTGCCAATGGGAAGGGCATGATTAAGAAATTTCCACAAGAAAGTTCTTAGTTTTGTTGGCCCCTTAATTTTCAAAAGGTATTTGCATGAGAAGTTCTTCAAACTTTCCTCCAACGAAAATCCAATTAATTGGTCCATTAGATGCAAGCCAAGTGCCAGCCGATATGCACTTTTGGCTGAGAAGTTTCCAGACGATGATTTGCCCCAGTAAAAGACGTCCTCACAGTTCAACAAAGGGAGTTGGTAAGAGAGAATTTTGTTAACCCACTAGTCATGAAAGAAACATTTAAGCTCGTCACGACACCAAGATCCCGATATATCTTGAATTTTACTAATGTTGGTGGGAGGGCCATTGCAGTAATGTTTCACACTTGGGCACTCACCAAGTACCTCGTTCGAGTGTCGTAAATCAATGGAACTCGGTCGTCCTGACAACCATGCCAAACCAATGTTTACTAGGTGAAGACCTCATTTAATGCTTTTTCAACCTCAAGAGTCATTGTGAGATAGGGAAGATATTATGTGGGGAAGGGAGACCGCACTACAATAGTATTTACTAGATAATAGTTTGCTTACAACCGAGTTTGGGTAACGCAAAATCCTCCAACCAATTTTTGCCAGTAGAGATTGATTCAAACATTGGATGTTGCGGATACCCAATCCGCCATCCTTCTTGGGAAGGGAAATGTAATGACTACTCCTCCAGTGAATTGTCCTACTGTTCCTAGTACCAACCCACCAAAAATGAGCAAATAGTTTGTTAATCTTATTTGCCACACTTACCGGTATCTTGAATACCGATAGGAGATGAACAAATACTGAAGCTAGTATAGAGATAATGAGAGTAAGACGTCCAGTGGGTGAGAGAAAAAACCTATTCCACGAGGAAATTCTGCGCACTACACAATCATAAATATCATTATAGAACTGCTTACTATTCTGAATTAACATACAGAGGGACTCCAAGGTACTTTCCTACGGAGTCGAAGAGGAGATGCCAAAGGATTTATAGCAGTAACTAGCCACGTCAAGATTGGTATTCGGGCTTAAGCAGAGGGAGGATTTGCTTACAAAAGTAAAGTTGGTGGAACCTAGGTAAACAGTTGTCCTTATCTTCTCTAGTGACATTTACTTGACTCGTTTTAAGCTTACGACGTAAAGGGTATAGAGACCAACTGATTTATGGTATATTTTGTATACCTATGATTTCAATTCCCAATTTTTTTGTTTTTATCACTTTATTTTGCTGGTGTATAAAATCACTTTATTATTTAAAATTAGGAAGATATTATTTGTTTTTGGAAGAAAAACTCAATAATATATCGTTAATGAAATTCGATATTATAATATTGACTTATAAAATATCGTTAATGTATTAATTGTTCTACACCATATATATAAAATATCCGGGATTCGCCCTTGTAAGCACATTGCAATGAAAGTATATGAATTTATAATCAGGGTTATTCTAAGCATAATGTCATTGTGATTCTCTTTCCCATAATAGATTGTCACATATATACTCCGTAGTAGCATTAAATATTTGTATACAATTGTGAGGGTCACAAAGGGTAATGACTATATTTAAAACAAACATGCACGTACCTTGGGAGACGACATCCGTTGGGTTGCCATCGCCACTGGCGAAAGCTCTGATTTGCACGTCCATTTTGATGGCATTGGAATCCGAGGTCTAGAAATCGGCAGCTTTCGTTGTATCTATGAGTACTGTCGTCATCGTACCTCTTATCCCATATCCATTCTCCATCGGAATAGTCACATGTCTGTTGTGGATTTTCATCATCTTTTTGTTGATGATGATAAGTGTCTGTCAGAAATTTGATGGGAAGAATAGATTGTGGATCAAAAGGATTTAGAACTGAAGAGAAGGAAATAATGATGAGAAGACCTAGGACGCATGAAAAAGCATAAACATGTTTTTTCTTGATTGTAACTGGAGGAGGGGCGAAAAAGGAGTTCAATTTTTGCGAGGATTGTAGATCCATTACAACAGGGGAGGAGACAATGAAATATTTGAGTTATGGAGGGCAGAGAATTCGTTTAGTCACTAGTTGTAAATTTGTAATAATGGCCGTTAAATGATTATGTATTACTAGACCTCGCAAACGAGTGATTCAGTTCAATTCCGGATTGGAGTAAATCGGTTGGCCATAATCGGGTTATCCTAAATTTTGGTTCCAATTCGATTTCGATCGGGTTCATTTCGGATAGTCACTTTTGACGGTTTATGTTATTTTGAATCAAGTACGGTTCAAGTTGGACGGGTCCATAACCGGTTAGGTGAGTTTCAGGTGATAAATTTCTTTAGTCAAAGTGTATTTTTTTTTGTAATACTAAATTGTATCTAATAATTTAGAAAATATTTTCACATGCAAATAAGACCTTTCGCCAATGGCGATGGTAACCCAATGGATATCGTTTTCTAAGGTACATGCAGGTTCATTCTAAATAAAGTCACTACCATTGTAATACAAATATTTAATGCAACTAAGGAGTATATATGTGACAATCTATGGGTGGGAAGAGAATCACAATGCCATTTTTCTTAAAACCCTGATTATAAATCCATATACTTTCATTGCAATGTGCTACAGGGGTGAATCCATGATATTTTATATGGTGCAGAATAATTGATTCATTAAGTTAATATCATAATATCAAATTTCATTATTTCTTCCTGATTTTGGTTTCTTTGAATTACATTACATAAAGACTGAATATCAACTATAATAATTAATCATATTCAACCAAAAGTAGTTATATACTGATTTAAAAAAAAAGTAGTTATATACACCAGCAAAATAAAGTGAAAAAAGCAAAAAAAAAAAAAAAAAAGAACTTGAAATCTTAGGTATACAAAATTTGCAATAAATTAGGAACATGAAAAGTTGTGATTCAAGATACATTCAACTAAAGCTTAAAATAGTGCATCCTAAATTATCAGTGAGTATAATTAAAGAGTTAATAATAGACTAATTAATTGCAATTATAATACTCCCTCCGTTACAATGAATTGTTTGTCTTTCCTTTTGGCACCAAGGTTAAGGGAACCAATGAGGGAGTGACATGTAGAGCAAAACTCATGAGAATGATCAAATTGTATATAAAAAACATTCCTAAAGTAGAAAGGCAAAAACTTCATTGAGACGTCCCAATATGGAATAGACAAACAATTCATTGGGGCAGAGGGAGTATTAATTATAGATAACTTTCCCGAGGAGTGGTGTAGCACTTGTTATTCCATTATTAAGGGTGGATTCGCCTATAATGTGCTACGAGTACATGTTTTGGCCATCCGCGTAACACATGATCAAACTCTGTCATTACGATACGTTATTACGCAGCAGTAAATATAAGTCATACTCCACGTAGTATTTTTTAAAACACTTCATAAATAAATTAGTAAGCTAATTAACATTGTCTCATTGAAGTTTTATACGAGTAGTTGTCAATTCCCTTTTTTCATTTAAATCAATAAGACAATTATTATTACATTAGTTATAGGTAAAATGGGAAAGTAGACAAGTATATAGTCCCTGTTTATAAGAAAATTATTCATTGGCTTTTCCTTTTGTTTTGTAAGAATTTATTTTGGTTCAACGAGACGCTCATAAGTTCGATTACAATATAGGGAAAGGGGGATACGAACCTGTGACCTACTGTCCAGGCTAGCTAGTCTTAACCATTAGGTTAAGACATCTTTAATAGTTTAGAGAAAATTATGAGAATGCTACTTTACTGACTTGAAAAAGAAAAAAAATAGGAACAAAATTACAACTCCATCGTCCAAATATGACTACATAATTATAAAGTCATGAATATAATCATATGATTAATTCTTATGTAACACGAGTTAGCAAACTTTTTCTTTCTCTAAAACCTCCTCCATCTCTCTTAAGTAAAAAAAACCCTTATTTCCACCACTACCGCCGCCACCAACCATCTTTCCTCCTACCTTACAACCTTTGCCGGGGATGGGGCTTATTTAACTCCATCTCCGGCCCTTCGATCATAATTTGCAGCTTTGATCTCCATCTGCTGTCTATCTGATCCGATGTCGTTGTTTGCCTTTTTATCGGTCTCGTCTTCTTTTTTTCGTTCTTTGTGTTCAATGTGGATCAGACCTTTGTTCATTCGTGGGAGTTGGGTTTGGTGATCGTCGATGTCGTCCGGTCTCTCTAATCCATTCTTTGGCCTACTGGTTTCGTCTTCTTTGTGAGGACTGTTTGTGCCTTTTTTGTGGTTTTTTGGGTCGGTTTTCCTGTTGGTGTGATCAGATCGTCCATGCATTCAGACATTCTGTGTCTTGGTTGGATGCTAGAGTGTGTTCCCCTCTCTCCTCGCCCCCTCCCCACTCTCTAGTATGTCGATTTAGTCTGTGTGTCTCTTTGTTTTGTTCGATCCTTTGTTGTCTGGCTTGCTCCTGGCTAGGTGTTCCCCCTTCCCCTCACCCCCTCCCCCACCTTAGCCATTTGTTGGTCTGACTTGTATCATCGTTTGTGTGGTCCTTTGTTGTTGAGGTAATAGATCAGACCTCTGTGTCCCGTAGGTTCTTTGTTTCTCTGGGGTTTGTTGGTTGATGTTCTGACGATCTTCCTTGCTGTCTCCCGCGGTTTGAATTTGCTCTGGTCTTCTTATTTCTGGCTTGTCTTACTTCTGTCTCCTTGGTTTGAGGAAGATGTTGCGTTTTGGTGTGTGCTGATTTCTAGGTTCTCAATGCATGTAGGTTTTGGGTGTCAATTGTTCATGTTGTGTAGTTCTTAGTTGCGTTACGGTCGGAGTGTCGTTGTCTTTGAGGTAGGTTGGATCATGGTGTTGTTGTTTGGTTTTGTTGTGGTGGTGGGTCTCCTTCTAATTAAATGACGTCTTTTACTTATATGATGCTACTTTCTTTTTCCATAATAATCTTCTCCATGCGGAGAATATGTTGTTCATCTCTAGGTCAGGTTTATGTTGGTCACTCTTTGGTGTCTACGGCTAAAAATATGGTTGAGGGATGGTCTTCATTTCCTCTCATTGGTTTGATTCTCCTTTGGATCGGTGGTCTTTTGTTCGGCTAGTTCGATTACCAAGATGCAGGAGTTTTATCTCCATCTCATGTCTTTTGGCATGTTTTTCCCTCATTTTCTTTCTACGTCCTTGTGGCATAAGTGCAGCTTGGTATTGTTTCTTACCTGTTCAGAGGAGTATGCAGTCTACTGGAATGGTCAGCCAAGAAGACATGAAGTGTGCTGAAACCTATGCCCATACTATTGCTCTCTACCAACCCGTTGATCTTGAGCGTTATGACCTTAGTTCTTTTAGTTCGTTATAAATGTTTTATTATATTATATTGTCTTTTGATCCCTAAACAATAGAGCTAATACCTTAATGATTAATGCTCTAAATTTGTAATAGGGTGGTTTATGTTATGTTGGCAAAAAAAAAGATTAGTTCTTATGTTTAAATGATTTTTTTAGGTAAACTGTAAGTATTATTATCTATATATTATATTAAATAGAGAACAAAGCATCCTCCATGCTCCATCTCCCCAAATCTCAATGCTTAAGCAACCCACATGGCGTGATATTATTGGGTGGAAGATGAAAAAGAGAGAGCTATGAAGTGGAAGATGAAAAGGAGGGAGTTATTCTTGGGTGAAAATGAAAAGGAAAGAGTTATGCTTGGATGGAAAATGAAAAAGAGGGAGTTTAAATGTCCTCATTAAAAATGTAGAATCCAATGCTAAGCAATCATGCTAAGTGGAAGATGAGCATGAAAAGGAGAGAGAGTTAAGTGGAAGATGAAAAGAAGGGAGTTATGATTGGGTGGAAGATGAAAATGAGAGAGAGTTAAGTGGAAGATGAAATGGAGGGAGTTTAAATGTCCTCATTAAAAATGTAGAATCCAATGTTAACCAATCAAGTTAAGGGGGAGATGAAAATGAAAAGGAGGGAGAGTTAAGTGTTGGAAATAGGGGCTTGATTTTTGGTCAAGTGATTATTTCACTATCCCACATAGGAGAATATGTAAAGTATATTGATGTTTATATACCTTACTAAACTTTCCTTCTCAAACTAGTGGGTGAAAGGGGGCCTTTTATGTGGCTTGCGAGGTGCTTAATTCAGCTTGGGCTCGGGATTTGGGATTTGGTAAATCGCCTGCGGCGGGCCCTGCCAGGCTTTTAGGCCCACATAGGTTGGTCTGTATTGTGTGTGTATCCAAGTTCAGCCAGATGAACTTAGCCAGTTTTTTGGCTCATCCTTTTGTCTGTCCAGATACGAGGCTATGTGCTCCGTCCAGATTCGCACTGTCCAGGTGCAATTTTGTGATCGTCCACATTCTTCCCCTGCGTACTCTTTTGCTGCCTATATAAGGACGCGATGTCTTGGCTCAAACACACAACATCATTCTTCATCTTCTCCTCTCTTCTTCTTCCACACAATTCTGAGTAAAGTTTCGTTTCTGTCGTTCCAAGTGTCCAATCTCGAGTGGGCGATTTCGGATACTGTAGTGTTAACCTTGGGGAAGTACCGGCAGCAGCTGATTGCCACCACGGTGGTGCCGAAATAGTTTTCAAGGCAGTGGCCCTCATACCACGGCGCTACGATAATTCGGTTACAATTTCTGTTCCCTCTTTTATTGTTACAGTTATACATAACCAACAATTTGAAAACTATTTGTTTGCTGTAACAATGTTGACCATGTCTAAACTTGTTCCTGATCTATCTAAACTCGAACCACTCGACGGTAATAACTACAAACGTTGGTCTCAAAATTGCTGATGTTTTTTGAACAACTTGAAATTGATTATGTACTGTCTGAGGAGCCTCCGGTTCCGGTTTCTGCGTCGTCCGGTTTTGACGCTACTCCTCCTATCACGTCTATTATCAAGTCGAATGTTGAGTCGATTAAGAAATTTGAAAAAGATAATAAAACTGCTCGCTTTGATATCCTAAACCACATGACTAATACCCAGTTTGATCTATTTATGGTTCATAAATCTGCTAAAGTCATCTGGGAGTCTTTAGAGTCAAAATATGGGTCTGATGATGCTGGAAAGAAAAAGTATGTCGTTGGGAAATGACTTGGGTTTCATATGGAGGATGGGAAGTCTATCATGGAATAAGTGCATGAATATGAAAATCTGTGTGCTGATGTCGTAAATGAAGGAATGAAATTGGATGATGTCTTCTTAGCTAATGTCTTGTTAGAACGTTTTCCACCTTCTTGGTCTGAATATCGTAACCATCTTAAGCATAACAAAAAAGACTTGTCCGTAAAAGATCTTGTAGGCCATATGAGGACCGAGGAGGCCAATCACCTCAAAGATAAACCTGTTAGTCATCCTGTTAGCAATTCTGTTGGTGTTGCAAAGGTTAATCTGGTTGAGTCTGGTGGTCCCTCTAATGCTGAAAAATTTAAGGGCAAAAATAAAAATAATAAGGGAAAAAACAAGAATGGTCAGAATCAAGCTAAGAAGAACGGTCCTGGCAAACCTGCTCCCAAGATCCAGAAGCCTCTGATCTGCAATGTTTGTGGAAAGGGCGGAAACAAAGCTTACCAGTGCACTGAAAAGAAGGCCACCGAAGCAAACGTGGCTGTGACTGACGACGTTATTGCTGCTGTGGTCGTGGAGGCTAATCTGGTAGGAAATGCTGATGAATGGGTCTTGGATACTGGAGCTTCGAGACATCTCTGTGCCAACAAGGGGTTATTTGCTGAGTTCGAGGAGCTTGCTGATGGAGAATGCGTTTTCATGGGTAACTCTTCATCTGTTGTGATTACAGGAAAAGGCAAGGTCTTTCTCAAACTCACCTTAGGGAAAACCCTCGCCCTTAATAATGTTTTGTATGTACCCTCATTACGTCGAAACCTCGTGTCTGGTGCTTTATTGAACAAAGATGGTGTAAAGCTTGTCTTTGAAGCTGACAAGGTTGTAATGTCGCGTAATGGGGAATTTGTGGGCAAGGGTTATCTGTCTGAGGGCCTATTTATTTTGAACTCTGTTTATGAAATTAATAATAGAGTAATTTAAAATTTACTCCCTTCAAAGTTGCGGTTTTTAAAATTTACTCCCTTATGAATTTTTTTTAATATTTTACACCCAAAAAGATGCAAAAGTTCAAAATTTACTTGCAATTCTATATTCCGACGAGTATTTCCGGCGAGTTTGATTTTTTTGCCTTTTTCCTATTTTTAATACCGAAATTGCCCCTGTCTTCATCTTACTCTTCTTCCCCCTTCCCTTATGGTCTCATTTCTAAAAAAATCTTTCTTATACTGTCATTTGTAAAAAAAAAAGAATAAAAAAAATCCCCACCATTGGAATCGTCCTTAAAATAGTTACTTCGAAGGTTTGCAAGTCGGTTATTGTATTCAAGGGCTTCTCGGTCTTCAGGTAATATGCAAGTCACTTCGAACGTTTTTGCAAGAGTAATTTAGAGTGCAAGTAAATTTGGGAAAAAAATCTCCACCATTACTTCTCGATTTGGGAATTTAGGTTTCCTGGAATTGATAGTGAAAGATTTGGGAAAGTAAAAATGAATAAGAGGTGGGGGTGGGGGAGGGGCGTACGATAAAAGAAGGGCAAATCGGTCAAAAAAAACATAAACTCGTCGGAATATTAGATTGCAAGTAAATTTTGAACTTTTCCATCTTTTTGGGTGTAAAATATTAAAAAAAATCATAAGGGAGTAAATTTTAAAAACCACAACTTTGAAGGGAGTAATTTCTAATTTACTCTTAATAATAATGCTTCTACTTCTGCTTATATTGCTGAGTCTATTGATGTGTGGCATGGTAGACTAGATCATGTAAATATTGAATCCATTAAAAAACTTAGAACGATGTCACTAATTCCATGTTTGACCAATAAAGAATTCTCTAAATGTGCTAGCTGTGTTGAGACTAAGTTTACGAGAAAACCTAGTAAACCATTTAAAAACAGGGAAACGAGTCTTCTTGAATTGATTCACACTGATCTAGCTGACTTCAAAAGTACTATGAGTCGAGGTGGTAAACATTATTATGTCTCTTTTTTATTTACGATTGTTCTAGATATACTAAAGTATACCTGCTTAGGACTAAGGATAAAGCAGAACAATCGTTTATAAATTTTAAGTATGAGGTCAAAAATCAACTCAATAAGAAGATTAAAAGGGTTAGGTCCGATAGGGGAGGTGAATATGGCTCTAACTATCTAGTTGATTTTTGTGAGAAGAACAGACTAATACATGAGACTAGTCCACCCTATCAACCACAGTCAAATGGAGTAGCTGAACGGAAAAATAGAACATTAAAAGAGATGATGAATGCTATGCTTTTAAGTTCTGGCCTATCTGACGATATGTGGGGGAAGAAGTGCTTTCCGCTTGTTATATTCTTAACCGTGTACCTCATAAGAAAATTGACAAGACACCCTACGAAATTTGGAAGGGCTATCCTCCTAATCTAAGTTTCCTTAGAGTATGGGGTTGTTTGGCTAAGGTGGGTTTACCCAACTTTAGGAGACCTACAGTTGGACCAAAAACTTATGATTGTGTGTTTATTGGGTATGCTCAAAACAGTTCTGCTTATAGATTTATGTCATTGAATGATCATTCCATATCTGAAGCTAAAGACGCTGAATTTTTTGAGCAAGTTTTTCCTCTCAAGAAGAATGTTGTGGCACTACCTGACTTGTCTGATTTACCTGTTGCTTCTGTTCAAAATTCTATGCATGCTAGTACTAGTACTTCTGTTGATCATAGTATTGAACCCAGAAGGAGTAAAAGACCTAGAGCTGAAAAGTCTTTTGGTAATGATTTTGTTACAACATTCTTGTCTGAGTATGGTTATGATGTTTGTGAAAGTGAAGAATTTGTTTCAGCCTTTTTAATAGAAGAAGATCCAAAAACTTATAGTGAAGCAATGAGATCAATTGATGCTAATTTTTGGAAAGATGCTATTAAAAGTGAACTTGACTCTATTGTAGCTAATCAGACTTGGGAGCTGACTGATTTACCTAAAGGGAGTAAACCTGTTAGTAGTAAATGGGTGTTCAAAAGGAAAATGAGACTTGATGGCACAATAGAAAGGTTCAAGGCCAGACTTGTTGTTAGAGGTTTTACACAAAAGAAAGATATTGATTATTTTGATACTTATTCTCCTGTGACTAAAATATCAACTATTAGAACTTTTATCGCTTTAGTTGCCATTCATAACCTAGTTGTACATCAGATGGATGTTAAATCTGCCTTCATGAATGGAGAACTAAGGGAAGAAATTTACATGTTGCAACCAGAGGAGTTTGTGGTTAATGGTCAAGAGGATAAGGTGTGTAAGCTTAACAAGTCATTATATGGTTTGAAATAAGCACCTAAACAGTGGTATGAAAAATTTAATAACACTTTGGTACAAAATGGCTATATGGTTAATAATTCTGATTCTTGTGTGTATTCAAAAGTATTAGAATTTGGTTGTGTGATCATTTGCCTCTATGTTGATGAGATGCTGATACTTGGTAATAATTTGGATGTGGTAATTAAAACCAAAGAATTTCTGTCATCACAATTTGAGATGAAGGACTTAGGAGAAGCTGATGTCATCCTAGGAGTTAAGGTTATCCAAAACTCTAGTGGAATTTGCCTAATTCAATCTCATTATGTACACAAAGTGTTAGAGAAATTTGACTACACAGATGTTGAACCTGCTAGAAATCCCTATGATGCTAGTATACCCCTAAGTAAGAACTTGGGTGAGAGTGTATCCCAAGGAGAGTATGCTAAAATTGTAGGAGAGTATGTTTTTAATGAACTATACTCGACCTGATATTGCATATCCTGTTAGCAGATTAAGTCGATACACTCATAACCCAAGTAATGAACATTGGAATGCTGTTAATCGTTTACTAAGGTATCTGAAAGGAACCGCAGATCTATGTTTGCATTACATAAAGTTCTCGGCCGTGTTGGAAGGGTACTGTGATGCGAACTGGATCGCTGGTAACGATGAAATTAAGTCTACAAGTGGTTATGTGCTTACCATGGGTGGAGGAGCTATATCGTGGAAGTCTTCAAAGCAGACTTGTATGGCTCGCTCTACTATGGAATCTGAGTTCATTCCTCTTGAGTTAGCTGGACAGGAGGCAGATTGGTTGAGAAACCTATTGGCGGATATACAAATTTGGGAAGGACGGTCGGCCTCAGCCTCCCTACATTGTGATTCGCAACCTGCCATAGGCGTGGCTAAGAACAGTGTCTATAACGCGAAGAAACAACACATGAGAATTAGACACGCCGCAGTGAGACAACTCTTGAAAAACGGAGTAATTGCTATAGACTATGTGAAGTCCGAAAGAAACATTGCCGATCCCTTGACAAAAGGGTTTAGTAGGAGACTTGTCATTGAGACTTCAAGGGAAATGGGACTTAAGACTCTAAAGTCAAGTTAAGAGTGTAATACTTGATCGAGTCTAAAGTCCTTATTCCTGAGATGTCTACTGATTCATAGCCTTTGTGGTGGTGCTCTGAGACGCACTTGATGAATTATAGGTTGGATTTACATCCTTAATGGCTTGTGACAGAAGTACTATCGAGAAGTACTTAAGCCACCTACGTAAGTGTGGAGACCACGAGACTAAGAGAAGTCTTACTCTCACTTATTAGAACCAAGGAAACGCATGGCTCTAAAGAGCGCGTTGCACTTTGATCGCGGAACGACTATTAACTTGAAGGCATGACATGTGTTGTCGGGGGTATCCGCCGAAGCTCAGTAAGAAAATTCAAATCGAAAGATATTTATCTTGCTGTAAGTAAGCTATTATCTCACTTCACTAATGTGTCAATTCAAATCAAAAGATATTGATACATAAGTGTTAAATCCTTCCTTTACTCAGAATTTTTTCCTTTTCTGTCTTCTCTGTCGCCCCTAGTGGGGGATTGTTGGAAATAGGGGCTTGATTTTTGGTTAAGTGATTATTTCACTATCCCACATAGGAGAATATGTAAAGTATATTGATGTTTATATACCTTACTAAACTTTCCTTCTCAAACTAGTGGGTGAAGGAGGGCCTTTTATGTGGGCTTTCGAGGTGCTTAATTCATCTCGAACACGCGCACGCGCCCGCCCGACCCGACCCGGCTTGGGATTTGAGATTTGGTAAATCGCCTGCGGCGGGCCCTGCCAGGCTTTTAGACCCACATAGGTTGGTCTGTATTGTGTGTGTGTGTGTCCAAGTTCAGCCAGATGAACCTAGCCTGTTTTTTGGCTCGTCCTTTTGTCTGTCCAGATACGAGGCTATGTGCTCCGTCCAGATTCTCACTGTCCAGGTGCAGTTATGTGATCGTCCACATTCTTCCCCTGCGTACTCTTCTGCTGCTTATATAAGGACGCGATGTTTTCGCTCAAACACACAACATCATTCTTCATCTTCTCCTCTCTTCTTCTTCCACACAATTCTGAGTAAAGTTTCATTTCTGTCGTTCCAAGTGTCCAGTCTCCGGTGGGCGATTTTGGATACTGTAGTGTTAACCTTGGGGAACTACCGATAGCAGCCGATCGCCACCATGGTCGTGCTGAAATAGTTTTCAAGGCAGTGGCCCTCATACCACGGCGCTACGATAATTCAGTTACTATTTCTGTTCCCTCTTTTATTGTTACAGTTATACATAACCAACATTAAGTGGAAGACGAAAAGGAGAGAGTTATGATTAGGTGGTAGATGAAAAGGTGAGAGAGTTAAGTGGAAGATGAAAAGGAGAGAGTTTAAATGTCCTCATTAAAAATGTAGAATCCAATGTTAAGCAATCAGGTTAAGGGGGAGATGAACATGAAAATGAGGACGAGTTAAATGGAAGATGAAAAGGAGAGAATTATGATTGGGTGGAAGATGAAAAGGAGACAGAGTTAAGTGGAAGATGAAAATGAGGGAGTTATTATTTGACACATAAAAAAAATCATTTAGATGTTACATCTTTTCATTTACTTTGGTATTAATGCTCAATCAAATTTAATATTATTAATTATATTATTTATTATTAAGAACTTCATATTATATCTCTAAAAGTAATATAATAGAGAGATGAGAAAAACAACTTTTATTTTGTGAAATCTTTTTTTTTGGTAAAATATAAATATATTTTGTGAAATCTTATTCACATTTCAATCGCTTTATTTTATGTATACTCATTTCAAGTTTGTAAGAAATGAATTTGCATTGTTGTTTGTTGATTCTATTTTTAATTGTAATTTATCTTTTGCATTTGTTTTTGGTTAGAGATACTTTGTGAGGGTAATGTATTTACTATTTACTGTTTGAATATAGTAATTTAACAAACAAAGTATAGAGTTAGTATAAATTTAAAAAAGTGAAAATGAATATCTCCATGATTTTCACGGTATTAAAAAACTAGGTCCAATTTGTTGAAGGGACGTGCATAAATCTATGTTCAGTGATACTTTTACAAAAAAAAATTGTAAGGTTAAAATAAATAAAGGACATATCAATGAAATTGGTCGATGTATAAGTTCTGTAGTTTAGTGACATTGTTGAATTAGTGAGATTGATGTGTATGATAATCGGTGGCGACCTAAAATTTTGGACCCAAAAATTGAAATTGAAACTAAATTCAAAGCGTTTACTATCCGTTTAGGCATGCAAAAATTGTTCGGCACGTATTTTTGAACCAACATGTACAATGAATATAATGAATGACTTGCTCATGATTATCAAGAATCTGTGCACAAAATTTTCAAACGGATAAACCCGTGAATTTCACGGATCACATACCCGTGCATCAAATTAGTATGCGGATTTTTTTTGGTATTTTCGTATCGAATTGTAATACAAAATAGGGTTGCTTGCATAATCACTACATCTATGTAAAATGATGCATGCACCAAAGTATAAACAAACAACTTCATGATAAGAGTAAAATATAAGGATAAAAAAGAAAAATAACAAGAATAACAAGGGATATACTCTGTATATAAAACAAGCACAACCCCGTACTCTATTAAAATTCAAACAAACCATCCCCCATCCAACTTTTATCTAATACTTCGTACCAACTTCTAATAAGGTCACATGTTATGCTCTGATTGAGAAAAAAATCAATTCAGAAAGAATAAAGAAGAGAGAAAAGGCTCTTCAGCTTCCAGCGCACGTGCTTCATGACTTTATCTTCCCTTCCTAATCTATACCTCTATTTTCACCTATAGCGATGAATACAAAAATTATTATAGAGCTCACATTTATGGGGTAATTCTAATTTGTATTTCACCTATTACCAAATTTTTTAGCTTCATCTTGCAGGCTTATTATAGCTACGTTTGAAAATGTGTGCGCTCAAAATATCCAATTTCCACCTTATTAATCTTGAAAAAATAAATAATAGACCTATCAGAAGATGTATACTCATCGAAAAAAACTCCAAGACAACATATAACTAACAATGTATGTAGTATCATTTACTATTTCTACCACATCAACGATCCACGGCCTTAAGAAGCCTACAAAGTCAGTAAAAGTGACGAAAATTTGAAAATCCCAAATAAAAACGCGAGAGAAAAACAAAGAAAAAGACAAAAACACAATTCATGAAGATTACATTCTCGAATAAAAGTTCGAAAAAATCTATTTATTATGTATTATATATTACATCTTATAACGTTATATCTCATTTTCGTCAATAATAATTCTCTTACATTCTTACAAACACAAAAGTTTAGCACCCACGCCAATAGCCCATAGTTATTGAGTTATCGCTTTAACGTCGAATAGTGCATTACTCCATGTATTGCTTATGATATTACGAATTATTGTGAAAGTATGTAAATAAAGTTACAAATGCATGAAATCGATTTTTTTTATAAATAATTAAAAAATTATTGGACAACGAGGCAAAAAGACGGCACAACGAATTATAAAGGCCATAAAACAATATAGACCCGTGCGGTGCACGGTTGTGACGACTAGTTAATAACTCAAAAATCAGTACAAGCTTCATCAAGTTATTACATTAGTTTATGTGTTCTAATCCAGTAGTCAGCCTTCTTACTCAGTGGAAACCTAATACAACTTCTAAAATAATTCGGTCTACACCGTTTCTGGCTTATCCAAGTACTAATCGACCTTATTTTTGTTCCTATGGTACCACACATGATAGTAATAGGCAAAACTAGCGCATCATTGGATATGTTTAGATGATTATAGTCCTTTATGTTAAGTGCGTTTTAGATGTCAGGTATTAAACTTCTTTAAAAACAATTATCCCTCCGAGTTCCTATGATTTACCCATTTGTTTTTGTGGTGAAAAATAAGGAAAGAAAAATGAGTGGTTCAAAAAAGAAGGTGGAAAAGAGAGAAATGTGTGGGTAAGTGAACCACACATTTATGACCTAAAATGGAAAGTGGGTAAAAAAATCAAACTCAGCAAAAAAGAGAAAACGTGTCAATGATAAGAACTCGGAGTGAGTGTAATTTTTTTTACATTACAGTAATGTATGGGATAACTCATACTCG
The DNA here is from genome assembly GCA_958450325.1 of Agrostemma githago. Classification (NCBI taxonomy): domain Eukaryota; kingdom Viridiplantae; phylum Streptophyta; class Magnoliopsida; order Caryophyllales; family Caryophyllaceae; genus Agrostemma; species Agrostemma githago. The sequence goes on along the minus strand of OY288239.1, from coordinate 16,156,248 downwards.
TATATAATTCATAAATCAATAGCATTTATAAATAACTGTCCTAAGAATGTAGAGTACACTTTAAAAAACATAACTTTTATTTTTAAATCGAGTACCATTTATAAAATAGAACTAGATTTATGACCCGTGAAGTTCACAGATTTGGTTAAAATTGTTCTTCATTTTCTCTCTAGGGATAATCACAATTTGTTTGAACTTTTGTTCATTTTATTAGTGATCATCTTTCATCTATATCTTGTTATTAGTGATGTTAAGAAGTAACAATGAAGAAGAGACATAAAAACAGAATTGGTTTTCGTTTTGACATGTATGAGGGCACGAGCATGAAAAAAAAATTGTGTCGACCGTGGTGGTGATCAGCTGGTGTCGATTGTTCCGCAAGGATTTACAATATAGCACACGGACTTGCCCACTCTAGACAGAGAGCTTTAGAACGATCAGAGATTTTTCGAATTTCACCCTGAATAGAAGAAGAGAATTGTTGTTGTGTATTTTGAAATGAGAGTTGGAAGATCCTTCTTGTAGCAGAAAATAGAGTTGCTAATCATTGTATTAACCCTGTAATCAATCAACAATAAAAGTCGTTGATGGCGTGACTAATCAGCGCATTAAAACATAATCAAACAATTAAGCGCTCTTTATTAATTACACTTAACCACCATTAACCTTTTTTGATAAGGATGAACCTAAGACAAAACCTACTTTTTTGGGCCCAAAAGGTAGGCATAGTCCCCCACAGACGCTTTTCCAAATTCGGAAATGAGTCGAGTTGATACGAGACGTGGCAAGCGGGGTCAGGCAGGCGCGCACGTGTGCGAGCTGAATTAAGTACCTCGCAAGGCCACATAAAGGGCTCCCTCGACCACTAGTGAGAAGTATAATAATAGTGGAGTATATAAATATTAAAATACACCACTTCCTAACCAATGTGGGAGGATGAAGGGGACGTTTGGTTCGCAAACGGGTATGGATTTGGAATCAGGAATCAAATCAGGGTGGTATCGGTATGGAACTTGATTCCTGATACTTGTTGTTTGGTTCATTTTTATAGATGATTGAGAATCAAATTCGAAATTATAATTTTGTAAAATGATAATTTAATAATCTTATTTTAATATATAAAAAATTATACAATAAGATTAACTATATAAAATAAAAAAAAAATTATCTTGAAAGAAAAGTACTTCGTAAAATAAATTTCATCAAAACTCGTCGTTGACAAGTTTAGAAATCCTGAGTTACACTAATAAAATTTTAAGATATATATTTTAAATTAGTATTTTCCATAAAATATTTTAGTCATAAGATTTCAACAACAAAAAATTGGAATAATTTTTTTTCCGAAAAAACAAACAAACTTAATTCCAAGGGTATGAAACTCACACCTAACCACTCCCTTGGGTATGAGAAACCCATACCTTGAGAATTTGAGGTACATGTATGAGGATTACAATTTTGCTAACCAAACAAAAGGTATGAGTTTAGTTCATTCTAAACCCATACCTCAAACCTATATATATATATATATATATATATATATATATATATATATATATATATATATATATATATATATATATATATATATATATATATATATATATATATATATATATATATATATATATATATATATATATATATATATATAGAAGAAGGATCAAGTGAGTCTATTTTTTTTATTTTGAGTCCATGAGTCCCATTTTAAGCCATTGATCTAAAGGAGATGAATGGTTGTGATTGAGTGTGGTAATTAAGGTAGTAAATACCATATTTTGAGTCCAAACACCCGCCTAACAAAACCCTTCACCTTCATCATCTCTCATCTCATTCAATTTTCTCGCTCAACTCAAGCACACCCTACTCTGAACTCTGACTTCATTCCTCAACCCTGCTCCGATTTCATTCAAACTCAATCTTTCACCTTCAACTCGAGCAAGGTTACATTGAAGCAGCTTTCTAAATCCAGCAAACATAATAATCTAGGTAACTCGCTAATAATCGTTTGTTTTTCTGAAGAACTAGGTTTAGTTTACATCTGTATCTGATTTCATTAATTTTTTCGCTAATTATTGATTGATTAATTTTGCTGTGTTGTGCCCTATAATTTATTTGTTTGCACTAAAGACTGTTGTGGTATCTGGGTTTTTCATCTGTTTTGTGTAATTGAATTCAACTGCAGACCAACATATTTCGAATGTTACTTTAATGCCCATACACTGTTACTGTAATGCACTTGATGTGTTACTGTAAGAGGTCGCTTCGTTACTGTGTCACATGTATGGTGTTATTTCAAAGACGACCATGTGTTATTGTAATGCAGAAGACGTGTTACTCTAACTCTCATATTCGTGATACTTTGAATCCTTGTAAACTAGTACACTCTAACTGAAGAACTGTTACTCTAATTCGTTTCTTATGTTATTATAACAGTTTATTCTGTGTTACTTTAATACTCACCAGCTGTGTTGCATTTTATGGTGTTAATGTAACACTTATGGTATTACTTTTAAGAATGAATTGTGTTACTGTAATCCAGAAGTCGTGTTACTTTAATTTGTTACTCTCTGTTCTATATTTATGTCACTTTAACTCGTATCATTTGTATGTTTACTTTACATACAAGGTTATTGTTCATATCAGCCACTTAATTATTGTACTTTTCAGATGGCAAAAGGAGGAGACAAATCCGGAAACACTTGTGCCAGAGATGGCAAAAGGAGGAGACAAAGCAAGGGGCAGGATGAAGAGAAGGAACAAAAAGCAGTCATCGTTGATAAGAAGATCCACTTCCGGTGCAGATCTCAGAGCCTCGTTGAGTTAATGGCCAAATTTAATGATAGGCAGCGGGAGGCTGTCATCAGCATCGGGTTTGGTGGCCTACTACAAATGCGTCTCAAAAGTTTCCCCGGTAAGTTTGCACCCGATTTCATGAAGCTTTTTGCGGATGACACTCTGATTTTCAAACTGCCAAGGAAAAGCGATCAATTCTTGGTAACGAAGCATGATGTTTACGACTGCTTCCTCCTACCATACGGTCCGAACCCCGTTGACCTGCTCCCAATGGGTCGGTCGAAGGAAGCACTGGCGGAGGATGTCGTCAGTCTGAAACGAGCATGGAGGGACCGGTTCCATGTTCCTACTGGAAGCGACACGATCTCTCTGTCTCTATTGTTGGAAGAACTGCAGAAGGACGTTGAAGGTGGGGACGACTTTTGCAGGCTGCTTGTTCTGTACAACATGTCTATTGTTCTTAATCCAACGTCGAATTATTCTGTTGACCTGAGTCCGCTGAGGTGCGTGGAGAACGTAGAGCAGATCAGAAATTATGATTGGCGCACGCTTGTATTGGATGGGCTTGCTGCAGCCTGTCAAGATTATGTTCTTCGGAAACCGACATACCTGCTCGGTTGTCTGCCGTTCCTGATGATAACATACTTTCAGCGTTTCCAATACCGTGATCGTCGTTGCCCGTACGATCTACCACTGATCAAGTACTGGGACCGCGAGCGGATGCTAGAGAGGTTGTTTAGGGAATTTGTTGGGGGTGGGCTTGGCCGGCTTACCAAGTCAAAGGTGAAATACCCCCGTTGTGTACTTGAGGAGGTGGTGGACGAGGAGTTGGTGGATGACGTGGTGCCGCTGAGGATAACGAATTTCCGGCAGACCGATGCCCCAAAATCAGCCGCTCACAAGGATGCGAAGTCCATAACCATTGAGCTAGCAAATGGCGTCGAGGATGACGCTGATGAAAAAGCTAAGGCGGTTGACGTAAGTAATAATAATCTTTATCAATAAATTGCCTGTTATATGTATGTTTTCAATGAATCTGTTGTTACTGTAGTTACTGTAGTTGCCTAATTATGTTACTTTAACTTTCAACTCTTATTACTCTAATGCGTATCATGTGTTACTTTAAGGTATCCAGTTACTTTTTTTAAGCGTGAAGATTTGTTAAACTGAGCATGAATATATGTTACTTTAATGCTGACCACATGTTACTCTAATGACACATATGTGTTTCTTTTAACTCGAACCATAAGTTACAGCCTCCCCTCCAGATTAACACTTTTTGTTTACTCTTGATGCAGGAGGTACATGAATTGTACCTCATGATGGCAAGGAATGCAGTTGCATTCCATGATTGGTGGATCTCAGCCGCTTCCAAACTGAGAAGAATAACATCCGGCAAACCACTGAACGATGACCCTATTCCGTCACAGGCCTCGCAAGCCTTCTGGAGTGGAGAAGAGCTCCACCGGACGGTCGATGAAGTGTGCGAGGCGTACGCACCTGCAAAGAACGCGACGACCAAAGGCCCCGCATTCACAGGCCAGCCCACACAACCGGTAGGTGGAGAGATTGTACAGATGTGAATGGGGATGAGGATGTTGTGACTGAGGATGAGAATCGAGGCGGTCCTGACTTCGAACTTTACACGACAACGGAGATGGTTGAGGCTGTTAATGGTGGTTCGGAGGACAGGGACCACCGACTTGATGAAGCGAATAGTATTGAGCATTTGTGAGTGGAAGTTGATGGACGGAAGGTTTTCCATCCTTACTTTCTCCACTCTGAAAAACCTTTGGAATGCATGCAAGTTATTGATGAGAAACTTGGATGCTCGTATGAGTGTGGGACCCCTGAACCAGACCATCTAATTGTATCGGAATTTCTGGTCAGAAACAGTAGGGTGTTCAGGTCCGTTTTGTGTGTTCGGAAAGACGTAATGGATTACGTCTTTTATAACAATGAAAAGTACAGTGCAGAGTAAGTTTTCTACATTGATCAACGTCCTTTACCTTATTCATTTTCTCTACGTTATTTTTCATCGATTGTCACATAAGTCATTCGTATTCTATCAGTGAGATGCTGGTAAGGGTCGATGATTTCTTCAACATACCTCGTGAAGAGTTGTCGACACTCCAGCCGGGGCAGCAGCTGTCAAACGCTGTCATCGATAGCTGGTGCATATTGCTTAACCAACTGGACTATAATAAGACTGCACTGCGTCCAACATCACGCTGCTTATTTGGCGTTAGCCACAGCGTAAGCTTGTCTCTATTATTTTGATCATACTAATACAACCAACAGCTAGTGTTGCTAACATATCTCTAAAGAACATTCTTAATAATTATCCTTTTTCATAATTGTCTGATAAGTGTAGTTTGTAGTGCCTATTTTGTTGTGTTTTGGTCCCGTTTTCCTTGCGATTTCAGGGCTACTTATACTTCTTTTAAGCTCATTTTAGGTTCCCGAGACCATTCATGAAGAATTGGAACGATTCCGACTAGTTTCATACACTTTTGGAGCCAACGAAGAGAAGGAACGATCACTCGGTGCCTTGGATTCGATCCCGAGACCTTGGGACCCATTCCCGAGCCCCTTAGACTCAATCCCGAGCCCCGAGAATCGATGAGAAGCCCATGAGAAGCAAGGAGAGACCATAGAGATCATATTGGAGGCCTATAGAGCCTCCCCGACCGAGATCAAGTGCCATCTCGGTCGGGAAGGGGTGCACATTTAAGAAGGCTGCATTAAAGGCCTTCCCGGCTGAGACCAAGATCCGTCTCGGTCGGGAACACCTTCCCGGTCAGGACAGATTGCCGTCTCTGTTGGGATGGGCTAGCTGTAGCCGCATCTCTTCTTTTCAATTCCCTTCATTCTTGTAACCTTATAAATACTCCTCCCTTGTATTGTTTAAACATCTTACATTACTTTAGACTATTTTTAGACTCTCTACATTGTTCTAAACCCTAGATTTAGTTCTCCTCTAATTAGTTTAATCTCTCTTTTATCTCTTGTTAATCTTAGATTAATCTAGTTTATTAGTCTTGTATTAAGAAGATTCTTGAAGATTCATCCAAGATTGACAACCTTGGAGTTTATTTTGGGTTTCTTATTAATGCAAGTTATCATCTTTTTATCTCCTTGTTAGTGGGTATAATTTCTTTTCTCTTAATCTTTGTTAATCTCTCAAGTTTTAATCTTTACATATTGTTTATTTGTTCTTGTTTGTTCGTGATGAATGTTTGGTTGTTTGTGTTGATTTCTCTTATCATAGTTATAGTTAGTTTCATTATGAGTGAGTAGACTCTTTGTGGGGTTAGTAGGGGGGTTAAGTGTGGATTATGGGTGATTAGGGTTTAATTGTGGGTAAAGGTGATTCCTTTGTTGCTAGTCACTTATTAGGCACACTATGTGTTTGTTGTATTGCTTGTGTGGGTAGTAGTGGCCAATGCTTCTCATACTTGTTCTTACCTTCTCATGGTGTATTCGATGTGTGGTTGAATGTTTGTGTTTTGAGTAGTATCTAGCATGAATGTTCGGGTCTAGTCTTAGACACGAGAGTGCGGACTTTGGCTTTGGCGCGAGAGCGCAAACCGACCTTAGTGACCAAGAGACACCTACACCCTTGATTACCCAACCATCCTACTACGCTTATGAACCCGACCTAACCCCACTCCCTTCCATATTTGATTCATCCTTTTTGTTAGTTATCATTCCTCTAGTTCATTGTTTAGTTAATCTTTGTTGTTCCTATTAGTTAATATTATTTCTAGCTCATTGTTAGTCCATTCTCATACCTCTCAATCATCATAGTTTGTCAATTATCGTCTTCTTTGTGTTTGTTTGTGACTTAGCCTTGTTTGTAGGTGGACTTAGTCTAGACACCTATAACCGTCTCCGTGGACACGACCCGACCTACCCTAGCTACCGTTAGGATTAGTTGGACTTTACTTGACGGTGGGGACCCACGGCAAATCCCTACCATCAATTTGGCGCCGTTGCCGGGGACGGTGCATGTTTAGACTTAGTTTACTTATTCGCTTGACTTAGTTACCCTTCTTGTGCTCTTCTTCTATCTCTTGTGCATATTGTGTAGGTTTTTTTTTCTTAGTTTCTTTAGCTTCTTTTTCTTTTTGTCTTGGGTAGTGTTTGTTTATTGTCTTTGCCTAGTGCCCATAAAGCACTAGGTGTTCTCACGTTTGCTCTAGTGTGTAGTGTATGCCTAGGAGGGGAGGCGATTTCTTTCTCTTCAATCCAGAGCCGGAAAGACTCTTTAGAGCCTTTCGCCAACGAACGATTGACCGGGTTAGAATCTCTCAACCAAGTGCTAGCTATACCACCGAAGAACAAGCCCAAGGATCCGACTTTATCGAGCAACCTCAAGGCAATACCGAAGGGATCTTCATAAATCCTTTTGGTACTTCTCAACCAAGTTCCCCTTCAACATCTACATCAACACCATCTACACCGTCCTCTCCCGCATATCCAATAATGCCTAAGTTCTCTTCTCATTGAACCTTTACGGAAGACGTTTTGCCCGGTCCAACCGCTTTACCGGAGGCATGTACCGGCAACTTTGTGGCAAAAACACAATTCATCCAATTGGTCGAAAGAAGTCAATTTAGCGGGTTACCAACCGAAGATCCTCATCAACACATGGAAACCTTTTCGGATTATTGCGATGCTATCTCACAAACGGGAATAACCCAAGACCAAATCCGGTGGGTACTATTTCCTTTCTCTTTGATCGGTAAAGCAAAGCAATGGTTCAAAGGGTTAGACAAGGCGACTCTTGGTATTGATACTTGGAAGAAGGTACCATTGGCTTTTTACCGACAATTCTATCCCCCGGAGAAGACAAATCTATTGAGAGCTTCTATCACGGGATTCCAACAACGTGATGAAGAAAGCCTCTACGAAGCGTGGGAAAGATTCAAAGCCTTGATCCGCTCTTGCCCTCACCATGGTCTATCACAATGGTTCCTTGTTCAACAATTTTGGAACAGATTATATGAAGACTCAAGGGCCATTCTCAACATGGGATCGAATGGAAGGTTTACCGAGGTGGATGACGACCAAACTTGGTCAAGAATCGAGGAGATGGCGGTACACAAATCTCAATACTCAAGGCCCAGGAAGGTGAATCGAGGAGGAAGGCACGAGATCGATGCCATCACACAACTAAGCATTGATCTTGGAGCTCAACTAAAAACCCACATGGAATCTATTGACAAGAAGCTCCAAAGCCATTTTGATCAAGGTCAAGGTACAAGTTCCTCCCACCAACATGCCATTCAACAAGTTAAAGCTTTAGAAGTTGTATCTCCTACATCTTATTATGGGATATGCGATACTTGCGGGTTATTTGGACATGAACCTTTACATTGTCGTGGTAGTATTGAGCAAGTGAACGCCTTTCAAGCGTTCAAGCAAGGTGCCCCCTATACCTATATGTTTCAAGCTTCCCAACAAGTTCCCCAACAACAATCTCTACAACACCGTCCATATGTGCTACCTCCCTTAAGGGACAACAATCAAAGCTACCAAGGTTATATAGGCAACCCAAGGCCATTCAACAACTTCAAGCTACATAACCAAGGAACCTTAAACAATAATCAAGGGTTCCAACAAGGGAACTTCAATCAAGGTGGTTTCCAAGGGAACCAACACTCCCAAGGACACCATAACTACAACCAAGGTAACAATCAAGGCCATACTCAAGGTAACTCTCATGGGTTCCAAGGGAACCATCAACAACAACAAGGATCTCAAGGTACTCAACATGAAAGCAAGCAAAGGAGTCGGTCTCGTATTCATGACTATGACATTTCTCTAGCCATCACAAACACTCCTCATAACCAACAATCTCCCCCTCGGGATTTTGACATGCAAAAGTCAATGTTGGACATGCAAAGAAGTCAATTGGAGACACAAAGAACCCAACAAGAAATCATTGCTCAACTTCAAAGGGATAACTTGGCAATAGATGCTCATATGAAGATGCTCGAAACCCAAATAGCTCAACTTGCTTCGGGTAGCTCTTCAAGGCAAAAAGGGCAACTACCTCCTCAAGGTGAAACGGCGAAATTTGAGCATGTGAATGCTATTACCTTGTGGAGTGATTCATCTTATGACTCCCCCTTACGCCCTAATGAGCAATAACCAATGAAAGAGGTTGTACCTCCACTTCAAGATAATTCAAGCTTTGGAAATCCAATGGAGGAGCAAGTTTTGTGGGAGATTGAGAAACCCCAAGAAGACAAGCTTCCCCCACTTCAAGGAAAAGACAAGGGTAAAGGGAAAGTGTCATTTGAAAAGTCCACCCCTATTGAGCAAGACAAGGTTCATATTAAGTTGCCTTTCCCAACAAGGCAAATGAAGACCAAGGTGGATGTCCAATATGACAAGTTCCTCAATATTGTGAAGAAATTGGATGTGAGTGTCCCATTTACCGATCTACTTACCCAAATCCCGGCATACGGAAGATTCATGAAAGAAATCTTGGCTAGAAAGAGATCCGTCGACAAGGAAGAGACCATAGCGTTCACAAGAGTGGTGAGCGAGCTTATTCAAGGTTCTACGCTTCCCAAGTTGAAGGATCCGGGTAGTTTCTCGATCCCGTGCACCATAGGCAACTTCCAGATTGAGAGAGCACTATGTGATTTGGGTGCGAGTGTAAGCATCATTCCCTATTCCATTTGTGAGCGACTTGGGATGAAGGAGCTCAAGAGTAATTCCATTACACTCCAAATGGCCGATAGTTCCCTCAACCGACCTTGGGGGATGTTGGAAGATGTGCCAATAAGAATCGGGAAGTTCTTCATTCCGGTCGACTTCCTTGTGCTTGACATGCCGGAAGATGGTATCACTCCCATTATCCTTGGGCGCCCATTTCTACATACCGCCGGTGCTACGATTGATGTGAAGAACGGTATGATCACATTTGAGTTAGGCGAAGAAAAACTCATGTTTGACCTCCAAGGCAACACCTCGCCTACTAATGATGAGTCTTGTAAAATGATCCACGCCGTGAAAGACATTAGTCTAGGGGATGGGTGGAGTAAAAGCTTAAAGAACAACTTCTATGGAATTGTGGATGATGATTCCGAGTTTGGGGCGGATGAATGCCCGTGTCATGATTTTGAAGACAAGAAGAAAGATGAGCCTCCTTTGGGGCCACATAAAGATAGATGGACGTTTGGGTATATACCGAAGGATCGCAAGTACAAGTTCAAGCCCTTGAACTTAGTAGATCGGGAGGCCCCGGGAACGTCGAGGTTAGGATGTGATGATCCTTGGAGTGGAGGTTGGTATTCCACTAGCTTGATCGAAGATTTCTCGAGAGCCTTCGATTTGTTTCTTCGTGCCCTTGATGGCGATGGAATTAGTTACAAGGTTGTTGAAAAAAAAATGATTGAAGAATGCATCACCCTTGGTTTAACGGAGTTCCAAAAGAACCGTCTTATTGTATATATCTCTTTCTTGTAATACTTTTAGGTTTTGTGAAATTCTTGTGATTTGGTATTTTGATGAGTGATGTAAGGGAGGGATTTTGATGAATGTTTTGAGCCCATTTGATAGGTGTGAAGTGAAGATGATTCCTAGAGAGGAGTGGTTATTGTTAGAGCTTGGATTGTGAGAAAGGGAGTCGGGTTTTGAAGCTTGGGACAAGCTTTTGGAGTTATTGAGGGTTAGAAGACTCATCCCGGCCGAGAAGAGTGCATCCCGACCGGGAAGGATGACCCATCCCGACCGGGAAGGAGTCATCCCGATCGGGATGAGGGTGCCAAAAGTTGGGTCTTCTGGAGTGTCATCCCGACCGGGAAGGGAGCTTCCTGACCGGGACGGGCGTGTCATCCCGACCGGGACCATCCATCCCGACCGGGATGGTCCCTGCTCCTCCTTTTGCCTCTTCTTTGTCATGTTAGCCCACCCTACCACTTTATACCCCCTCCCAACCTCCCTACCTATCCTTGCCCTTATCATATGACCCCTACACTTCATATACACACATTCACCTCATTTTCTCTTCACTTTACACCGACTTTCACATCAAATCCCACCTCCTTATACCTTTGTACTTCAACCATGCGGCCTAATCAAGAATGAAGAGTAATAACGACGATGAAGACTAGCTATGTGCCGTTATCGAACTTTGAGACGATGGAGTGAGTGAGTTGCTAACCGATCGGTACGACAACTATCCTTTCTTTTCCGTCTTTTATAGCTTGTCTTTCTTTGTTTGTTCCCTTCCCCTTATACACTTTTGTGTCATGGTGGCCCTCGGGGCCTTGGTAATTGTTGTTCCCGACTCTCGGTGACGTGACTACATCGAGAGTCATTTCAAAATCCAAATTTTCAAGATTTTCGCCTTTTTTTATAGGATTTAGTCGGATTTGGGCGGAATCCGGGCTAGGTGACTTGATTACACCTAGTCCTCCCCTCCCATTTCCTTTTATTTCTTTCGTTTTATTTCTTCCCCCATCCATATCTTTTCTTGTCTCGGCCCATGGTGACTTGACTACACCCCGGCCGGACACATTCGACCCTTTTCTTCGCTTCATTTTTATTTCTTAGCTTTATTTTCGTAATTTCTTTTCTTTTTTTTTGGTGTCTCCACACACTACGATCGAGCATGAGGACATTGCTCGGTTTAAGTGTGAGGAAGCGATATTCTATCGTAGTTAGTTTTATTTTCGTAGTTTTTTGAAAAAAATCTTTAAAAACCCTAAAAATTTGAAATTTTTTCACAAAAATCAAAAAGATTTTCTTTTGTGTCTTTCTCTTTTTGTGTCGTTGTGTCGTACTTTTGTTGTGTTGTGTGTGTTTTGCCTCCCTTTTTCCTTGTAGGTCGCCTAATCACCGTTAACTTTGGAGGGCTTTCAAGACATCCGGTAACGCCTTTCTATCCCTTTTTCCTCTTTATCTCTTGTGGACTGTGGAGGAGATTTGTGATGATGTGTGCTCGGGTGGAGCCTTGTGAAGATTTGTGGTTGATTGGTTGCTTATTTGGAAATTCGGGGTGGTGTTTGTTCTCTTTATATGTTTGTTTTGTTTTGTTTTGTTTTGTTGCCTTTTGTCTCCTTTTCTTTCGTTTTCGACATGTATTTGTCTTGTGATGTGTAGTTGTGTCTAGTGTGTAAAAGGGTTTTCGAAAACCCGGTTTTGAGGCTAGTGTGCAAGTGTTTACTTTCCCTATCTAGTAGTATGAATCGAGTCTTGGACTTTAGTCTAGTAGAATGATCCTAAATCAATGATTTCGTTGGTTCCTTACCTTGAGTCCACTTAGCTTACTAGGGATTTACTACGGGATTTGCATTTTGACCATTATGACCACCCACGGTGTGAAAAGGCCTTGATTGCCGAGTCCCGTCCCTTAGGTGACCGTGTTCAGAATTGTTTGATTAGTCCAAGTTTCTCCCCTTTTTGTGGGTTTGAAGGGAAGGCGCCGTCCCGACTCACCCATTTCCCTACCTCATACACATTTTTTTCCACAAATAAGTTGCAAAATCGTTGAAATACTCACTTGGTTGCAAGAGTTGCCTACAAAGCAAAACATATCAAAAAGGGCTAACCAAGAGAAAGAAAGAAATATGAAAAGAGAAAAAGAAAGAAAAGAAAAGAAAGAAGAAAAAGAAAAGGCACAACAAAAGAAAAACAGAATACAAAAGAAGAAAAAGGAGTGGCATATCAATTCAAAAGCCAAATGCTAAAGAAAAGAATGCCAAAAGAAAACCATTTCACAAAAAGAACCCTCACCCTCAAAAATAAGCCTTTTTCCGACTATTACCGTGAAGAGCCTACCAAAGGACCGAGTCCCTAGAAAGGATGATAGCGGTAATGGTCGGTCTTCCCTCATTTTGTAATCGTATCCACCTTTTTACTTGGACTACTTGAGCGGTTTTAGGCAAGGGACGACCCTCTTGGCTCATTGCAAAAGAGGGCGGGGTCTCACTTACCTACAGTGTCGACTAACACCGTGGTTCATCCCTTTTCCATCCCGCCGATCGTCCCGTAGTACGTTCTTAGAAGGTTAGGAGGAACCTAGGTAAGTTACCAACGTTTTTGTTGCTTTGTCGTCATACTATTAGGGTTTTGTCCATTTCGGTTTGTATTGCTAGCTTGGGAACGTTGTCACTTGCCTTGAGTCCCTAACCGGTGCCTTTTCACCTCTTTGTTGAGGGAAGCGGTATTTGTTTTGTCTTGGATACAACCGTTTGGGGTTTGTTTGTCTGTGTGTTTTCGTGTCCGGTTGCATCCACAGTTTTGTCGCAAGACCCCACTTGCCTTGCAGAGAGCACTTGTCCTCTAAGTGTTCTCGCGTGAGTTGAAAGGGCGTAGGGTGCGCTAATACCCGCTCGGCTAGTTTAGTAGTTAGTTTGTGCTTATTCGAGGGCGAGTAAGGGTTAAGTGTGGGGGAGTTGATAAGTGTAGTTTGTAGTGCCTATTTTGTTGTGTTTTGGTCCCGTTTTCCTTGTGGAATCGCTCCTTGGGAGCGATTTCGGGGCTACTTATACTTCTTCTAAGCTCGTTTTAGGTTCCCGAGACCATTCATGAAGAATTGGAACGATTCCGACTCGTTTCATACACTTTTGGAGCCAACGAAGAGAAGGAACGATCCCTCGGTGCCTTGGATTCAATCACGAGACCTTGGGACCCATTCCCGAGCCCCTTAGACTCGATCCCAAGCCCCAAGAATCGATGAGAAGCCCATGAGAAGGAAGGAGAGACCATAGAGATCATATTGGAGGCCTATAGAGCCTTCCCGACCGAGATCAAGTGCAATCTCGGTCGGGAAGGGGTGCACATTTAAGAAGGATGCTGTAAAGGCCTTCCCGGCCGAGACCAAGATCCTTCTCGGTTGGGACCACCTTCCCGGTCAGGACAGATTGCCGTCTCGGTCGGGACGGGCTAGCTGTAGCCGCATCTCTTCTTTTCAATTCCCTTCATTCTTGTAACCTTATAAATACTCCTCCCTTGTATTGTTTAAACATCTTAAATTACCCTAGACTAGTTTTAGACTCTCTACATTGTTCTAAACCCTAGATTTAGTTCTCCTCTCATTAGCTTAATCTCTCTTTAAACTCTTGTTAATCTTAGATTAATCTAGTTTATTAGTCTTGTATTAAGGAGATTCTAGAAGACTCATCCAAGATTGACAACCTTGGAGTTTATTTTGTGTTTCTTATTAATGCAAGTTCTCATCTTTTTATCTCCTTGTTAGTGGGTATAATTTCTTTTCTCTTAATCTTTGTTAATCTCTCAAGTTTTAATCTTTACATATTGTTTATTTGTTCTTGTTTGTTCATGATGAATGTTTGGTTGTTTGTGTTGATTTCTCTTATCATAGTTATAGTTAGTTTCATTATGAGTGAGTAGACTCTTTGTGGGGTTAGTAGGGGGGTTAAGTGTGGATTATGGGTGATTAGGGTTTAATTGCGGGTAAAGGTGATTCCTTTGTTGCTAGTCACTTACTAGGCACACTATGTGTTTGTTGTATTGCTTGTGTGGGTAGTAGTGGCCAATGCTTCTCATACTTGTTCTTACCTTCTCATAGTGTATTCGATGTGTGGTTGAATGTTTGTGTTTTGAGTAGTATCTAACATGAATGTTCGGGTCTAGTCTTAGACACGAGAGTGCGGACTTTGGCTTTGGCGCGAGAGCGCAAACCGACCTTAGTGACCAAGAGACGCCTACACCCTTGATTACCTAACCATCCTACTACGCTTATGAACCCGACCTAACCCCATTCCCTTTCATATTTGATTCATCCTTTTTGTTAGTTATCATTCCTCTAGTTCATTGTTTAGTTAATCTTAGTTGTTTCTATTAGTTCATATTATTTCTAGCTCATTGTTAGTCCGTTCTCATACCTCTCAATCATCATAGTTTGTCAATTATCGTCTTCTTTGTGTTTGTTTGTGACTTAGCCTTGTTTGTAGGTGGACTTAGTCTAGACACCTATAACCGTCTCCGTGGACACGACCCGACTTACCCTAGCTACCGTTAGGATTAGTTGGACTTTACTTGACGGTGGGGACCCACGGCAAATCCCTACCATCATTGTCCTTCATTACTGTCAATGTTACTTCAATACACACACGAGTGTTACTGTAAGGGGTGTATACTGTTACTTTAATAAGTCATGATATTCATAACTAGTGTTACTCTTAGACATTAATACTGTTACTCTAACACAAAACAAGTGTTACTGCAAGGCTTTCACACTGTTACTTTAAATAAGACAACATATCTCTAAAGAACATTCTTAATAATTGTCCTTTTTCATAATTGTCCTTCATTACTGTCAATGTTACTTCAATACACAAACGAGTGTTACTGTAAGGGGTGTATACTGTTACTTTAATAAGTCATGATATCCATAACTAGTGTTACTCTTAGACATTAATAATGTTACTCTAACACAAAACAAGTGTTACTGCAAGGCTTTCACACTGTTACTTTAAATAAGTAACGTGTTACTCTGTCTTATTGTCTTGACCATGAATTGTTACTTCAACATGTGTCATGCAGAAGACAGTAATGAAACTGTGGAAGGCCATAAAGAGTGGTGCAAAGGTCGACATCGGCGATGACTTGTTCAACTTTTGGGATATTTGGACCGAAGTAAATAAAGACATCTTACAACTAGACTCTGAATTGGTACGTCTATATGAAACACTCACACGGGTGACCCCTTACTACAGCTCTTTAACAATAATCGCTAATCACTTTATTACCAAATAACAGGTCTTCATCCCGGTGCTTTCCAACGACAACGACCACTACAGTTGTGCGTGTATCAACTTCCTGTCAAAGCAGATTGAGTACCTCGACAACAGGAGTTACGAAGGGCAGGATTTCGAAAGCCTACCATACGTCGGTATGGCGAAAATCACAGTAAGTGTACTTATGTTAAATATATTCGGACATCATTCTATACACCAGGACACGCATTGTCAGTTGTCAGTCTTATATGTCTTTTTTGTATAATCAAGGCTGTGGAATTGGGAAAGTACATGGCCAAAAAAGGTAACGCAAAGGGTTTAGCTGTCGCGGAGTTCCCTGTTGTCAACGTCCCATTCGCATGGTAGGGTGGAGGGTTCTCGGCAAACGACTGCGGTGTATATCTCATGATACACATGATGCTGTACCGGGGGAAGTGTTCGATTGTTGCCTAGGCACAATGGAGGCGAACAACCTGTTCAGAGCGGAGATTGCAGTGACTCTGGTCCTGTGCGATATCAATAAGGACAGAGATGAGGTTATAGCGAGGGTGATGGAGTTCTTAAACGATAAAGCGAACATCGCCATCGAGAGAACAATATCTGGTGTTGCGGGGTCTACCGGGGAAACCGTCAAGAGGGCTGGCGAGGCAGAGTATGAGGAACGACCGCCGAAGAATAGCTGGCTGTCGACTCCTGACCCTACAACCCCGGTCGCAGAAACGATGACTGAATTTGAGTTGTCAACGCGGACAAGATCTGTCCTGAAGAGCCGGAACCGTGGTGAGGGTGACAGACTTGGATGCTTAATTGACTGCGGCGACGAAGATGCGAACTCCCCTATGTTGTCACCGTTTCTAGTGAATAACAGGACGTTGTTAAGCAAGATCGCCATCCGTCGCAAAAACGTCGTGGACTACTGCCTTGTGGAGCTTGCAACACTAGAAAATTGGTATGCAGTTACTGTAACATTAATAATCGGTGAATATTAAAACAGATTTTTTGATTGGGTATTTTTTTTTTCGTTCAGCGAGGAAGTTGCAAACTATTCAATCCTGGCTTCAATTGAGCGGAGTGACATACGTTCAATGTTACAGGGTCAGAAAATGGCGTCGTGCATCGTCGAATGCTGGTCGAAGCTGTTGAACAGGCTTTCATCTCCCGTCACTAATTCGGTCGAGACACCCACGACGGCATACTTTGGTATACGACAGAAGGTACGCATTACTGTTGCATTTGCTTGCATATATAATTATCACCATTGTTCTAGGAGAATACATGTTCCTCACATAAAGTTTTTCTTGAGAGCCAAGTTCATAATGTATCAACACATGTATGGTGTTATTTTAAAGCTGAAAGTGTGTTACTGTATTGTATAAGACGTGTTACTTTAATTCCCATCTTCGTCTTGCTTGAACCCCAGTAATCTGGTACGTTCAATTGATTATATGTGTTACTCTAATTCGCACTTTTTGTTACTCTAGTACTTTCTTTGTGGTACATTAATTCTTTGTTGTTACTTAAATATTGTGTTACTTTAAAGCATTTTTTGGTGTTACAGTAATACATAAAATGTGTTACTTTAATCTGCATCCTTTTTGTATATTTATTCTAGTAGTCTGATGCGCAGTGAATGTGTTACTTCAACATGCTCTGATTGGAAGACTTCTATACAGTTGGACATAATCTGAGACACATTGAATATGTTTGTAGGACTGCCTTTATGGGATGATTGATGATTATGAAGACGGCCCATCCACGCAGGTAGTGGACATCTTGATGTCCCATCTCGATCTTTTTAGAAGGAAGTGTGGTCGTTCTCTTAACTTGGAAGCTGATCTTACCTTTGTTCCGATCAACATCAATGAGTACTACTCATGCGTGTGCATTAACCGTAAGGATAGGACAATAGATCTCCTTGACCACCAACGTTACACGAACGTCCAAGAAACAAAATTGTACAAGGTCGCAAAGTTAATGGTTAGTGCTCTTCTTCCGATCAGTATATGTATGCTAGTAGTTATTATTGCACACGGCCATCAGTTTTTCTCCTACTAACGTCGCTGTGATGAACACAGGTGTCAATAATTAGCGATTACCTCGACAAGCTCAAAGTCCCCAATGCATCTGATATCGTTACTTACGAGTTTAAAGAGGTCAAGTTTAAGTGGCAGAAACCGGACGCAACTTGGAACGAGTCGGGAATCTTCCTTATGATGCACATGTTGATGTATGAGGGCTAGGAAGGTCAACAGACGATATTTGGTGGTCCAACTTGCAGCCACACTTCTATTGGCAGACAGGAACATGATGCGGTCGCGATTGTTGGAAAACGTTGACAAGTATACGGACGCGAGACAAAAGATCGTTGACGGTGCCAAGAGCAAGACAACTAAGGGCCGAAAAAAATAATGTTTTTACTGAATCATGCCACCTCTTTTCTAACTACGAATTAATGGTTTTGTATTCTTTAGATACTTGTCTAATTGCATTGGTATTTTGACTATCAACAACGGAAAGAAGCTGTTAAACTCTGCTTGTATTACTATGGGGATTACTTTAGTTAAACTCTGCTGGTATTACTCTGCTGTAATACTCTAATGAACAAATCATGTTACTCTAAGAGATCAATGGTGTTATTATAATGATATTACGGTCAATTCCAGAAGCCTTAAATGTATTATACTTCAATGTATTGAATGTTACTCTGCTGGTATTACTCTGCTGGTATTACTCTAATGTATTATACTTTAGTTATACTCTGCTGGTATTACTCTAATGTATTACTCTGCTGGTATTCCAAAACCCTTCAATGTATTATACTTTAGTTAAACTCTGCTGGTATTACTCTGCTGTAAATGTTACTCTAATGAACAAATCATGTTACTCTAAGAGATCAATGGTGTTATTATAATGATATTACAAATGTTGGTACTTTTGTAATGAATGGAACAAATCCCTTCAATGTATTATACTTCAATGTATTGTTTCTAAACAACGCTGCTGTATTTTAAACAACGATGCTGTCCTCAGTTACTTCAATGTATTGTTTCTGTTACTGTAGCAGACGAATAGTGTTACTCCGACACACATGAGATGTTACTCTTCCAAAAAACACATGTATTAAATAAAATATAGTGTTAATTGCAACGTAGCACAACACTATGTGTCAAAAAATCCGTACGGCATTAGTTTTTCGTGTAAACCAGGTAAAAAGAAAAAATTCTTAGAATGCCAAAAAAATTGAGTATTCTCAAAACACTTGTTCCTCCTCTTCGTCCTCCTCGGTGTCTTCTTCAGTTTCCTCTCCTTCGATGTCTTCATCTACTTCGTCCTCCTCATCCTCATCATTGTGTGGTTTAGTAGGCTGTTTAGGGGATTGTGCTACATACGGATTTGGACAGTTTCGTTTGTCATGGTGCGCCATCTGTTTGCAGTTATTGCACATCCGTTTCGGCTTTCTTGAAAGTGCGACCTTCTTTTCCTTGCTTGATAACATCCGCTTTCCGCTGCCCTTTGTCTTAGAAATCTTTGGAGGGAGTATCGTGATATTGTCAGAGGTCGTACATCCAAGCATATTTTCAATTTCATGTGTCTTGCCAACATTCCCCCCACCAGAAACTGGCTGCCTCTGCAACCTGAACTCTCGAATTAATCCGCACAGGCTTTCCACATCTGCCTTGTCTCCTGCCTTTAGAAGTCCCATTGTCTCATAGATTTCCGACCACAATTTCGACATCTCTATCTGTTTTCTGTCGATGATGTCAATGTCTTCGCCGTCTAATCCTTCATCACTGATATGAGCAGTGCAACAGCCTCCTTTGTCCACCTTTTGGTTACCATGTTTTCGGGTATAGTGGTCAGCCCTTTTGATGAATATATCCAGATTACGTGTCTACACAGTATCCCTCTTAAATTAAACAGCTGACATATGCAGCTTGATTCAGACGTACCTGGAAAGATGACGACATATTAATGTGGCATTGCACCCGCAAAACAATGCGTCAATAACAATACATTATCCATTTTTTCAATCAGCAGAGACAGCAATTATAATGGCGTGCAAAATGTAATGGAGGGCAGAATGAGTTACTTTTAAGAATATGAGGTGTTACTTTAATGCATGTTCGGTGTTACTTTAAGCATTCACAACGCAGATGTCCAAATGCTATCGTCCGTTACTCTAACGCAATATATATGTTACTGTAAGGACTGACTGGTGTTACTTTTATAACAACTCTGCTATCACATGAACCAAATGTCAGCGCATGAGTGAGTTTAGCAGTACCTGATATATACTGGACCGTAAACTCTTTATCTCGTATAGCATCCCTCACCAATGTCTCCTCCATCCCGTCCTTCACAAGGAAGCCCCTCACGCTGCAAGTGCCCAAAGAAAATTTCACCCCCTCCTGGAATTCTTCAAATGCGGCGTGGGTGTAAATTTTAGCAGCGTGATGTTCAATTGGCAGGTGGGTTGCTGTTTTTGGAGAAGCTTGAACATTGTCGTTGTCGAGTTTTTTTTGTGTATACCGTTGCTGGTCCATGGCGCTCTCGAATCGCATCCAGAATTCGACCAACGTTCCCGATTTTTGTTCGAATCTTTAGAAGAAACTGTTCTCATTCTCCGACCTTTACGTTGTTCGCATTAAGCCGCCCATCTTTAAATCCCTGCAATGTGCCATCACCCACTGCTCCCTAATGGAGAATGTAGTTGAAAACCACTCGACATCACTCCCATGGTACTCCTCCATTATGTCACGCCACTCCGCGTCGAACTCATCTCCATCAATATCCACATCCCATACTATAGCATTCAATCTCTTCAAAAAAATCCTGGTAGTCACTCCGTGATGCGCCGTATTTTGTAGGAACCTTGTTCAAGATATGCCACATACAGAAACGGTGAGCGCCGTCTTAAACATCTCCCTCACGGCTGGTATAATACCCGGATCTTGGTCGGTAATAATATACACCGGCTCCTTACCTCCCATTGCTGTCAAAAATCTCTTAAATACCCAGACGAACGACTCATAATCCTCGTGCGCTATCAGAGCCCCAGCAAAAGTTACCGATCGTTTGTGATGATCAATGCCGGTGAACGGCGTGAATATCATCTTATATTTGTTCGTCCCGTATGTCGGGTCGAACGAAACTGCATCCCCGAATAACTGGTAGTTTCGCCGCGCCTCACCGTCAGCCCAGAAAACCTTGCTTACACTCCCATCTTCATCCAGGTCATAGTCGAAATAGAAACCCCTCCTATTCTTAGCCATGTCTTTGAATTGATAGATGAATAGCTAACCGTCCTTCTCATGTAGGAAGCACTTTATATCTCTTCCCCAGTTTTTGAAGTCAACCAAGCTCGCACCCACGTTTGCGAACCCCTCTACCTGCTCCTTGCACATGTTGTACGTCCGTGTTGCGTCGATATTCAGCTGAAAATAAGAATCAAGCAAAAGCTGAAAATAATTAATACACCAGTTGTGTTACTCTTATTCTTAAGTACTGTTACTCTATAGGTTCACTGATGTTACTCTGGCAAAAGTAATTAGATTATGCACACACTTGACTAATCCAGCTGTGTTACTCTAGTAAAAAAAACGGTGTTACACCTATCTTACTCAAATGTTATTCTATAAAAGAAATTGTGTTACTCCATACCCGCGAATTGTTCAAGATCAGTTGCTTGTGGTACTTTGTCAGGTTCCTCGACAGCTTTTGGAATTCTCTGTCTTTTGGTGAGATCAGTTCGTGGTTATGGCCGATGTGGAACCTATCAATCCTGAGAATGCCTCCTTTATTGAACAGCCTGATCCTTGCCTTGCACCCGCAACGACGGACTTTCGTCTTCTTTTTAGGAGCGTCCACAACAACTCCTCCCCCAGCTGCATCGTTAACAATTTTCACAACCGCGGGTGTATTGTTAACAGCTTTAACAGATTTCGTGAAACCCTGTCTGTTGCAGACTAGGAGCTTTGACTTTATCTCACCACCGTGCCATCGCTTTGTTGTATACCTTCACACATCAAATTCGCAAGCCAGTGCGTAGATTTTGTAAAATTCCACTGCCTCTTCATTTGTTCTGAATACTTGCTTCATGTACGAAGTGAAAGCCTCACCCACATCTCTGCATCATTCCTGTGCATTCGATTCTTTGCAAATGCTACCTGCACAAGATTAAACAACGTTACACACATGGGACATATGTGTTACTTTAATTTATAAGTTGTGTTACTCTAACTAATACAGTACGTTACTTTAACATCATCATCAAAATCCTTTTTTCTAAACGACCGGTGTGTTACTGTAACTCAGAAGATGTGTTACTTCAACGACGTTTCTGCGTTAATACAAAACAAAACAGTAGTATCAATGAAGCATACGTTAAATCTGGAATCTATATTAAAATAAGAGCGATGAACCACTGTTATTAGTCCATGATTAATCAAATGAATAAAATCTCACCTTTTGCGCTGTTGTCCTGTGCGTTTGCTTCTTTGCCAATGCCACATGCACCAAATTAAACAACGTTACACCAATGAAACCAATGGGTTACTACAATTAACAAGTTCTGTTACTCGTATTAGTACAGAATGTTACTTTAACATCATCATCAAAACCCTTTTTCTAAACGTTCAGTGTGTTACTGTAATTGCAATTAAGTGTTACTTTAACTCAGAAGGTGTGTTACTTCAACGACGTTTCTGCGTTAATGCAAAATTAAACAACGTTACACCAATGAAACCAATGGGTTACTACAATTAACAAGTTCTGTTACTCTTATTAGTACAGTATGTTACTTTAACATCATAATCTAAATCCTTGTTCTAAACGTGCAAAGTGTTACTGTAATTGCAATTAAGTGTTACTGTAACTCAGACGGTATGTTACTTCAATGACGTTTCTGCCTTAATACAGAACAAAACGGTAGTATCAGTGTATATCATGCAAAACCTAAATAAGAAACATATTTTAAACCCTGGAATCTATAAAGATCGAGATAGCAACTAACTATTGACAGGAAAAGATGACGAATGAAATAGCAATGAAAGCAATATCAACATTCAAATTGACGTTAAAAAATAACGTAACAATGAAAGTAATAGCAACAATGAAAATTGACGTCAAAGAAATATTGAAACTTACCATTGTTATACTCGATCAATTGCTTATCAACTGTTGAAGAAGATGAGGCTGTCATTGAATCCATTGTAACGCGTTTTCGAGCACAGTATTGATTGAATGAACGTGATGAAGAAAGGGTTTTTTTTCACGGTTGAATGAATGAATGAATGTAATGAATGAACGTGATGAAGTGGGTTATTGTTTCCTTAATTCTTGGGAGCTATTTTAGGAATGTAAATCTTCCTTTTTTTTAAAAAAATGCAATGAATCTTGTCCATCCATCCTCATCCCATCCAATGGATGGGATGAGGACTCATGGACTCATATAGATCAAATGACTCATAAGAGCCTTACTCTCTCTCTCTCTCTATATATATATATATATATATATTAAATGAACCAAACGATCCCGGAAAGAATTACTGGGAAAAACCAAGCCCCATTCCAACAATCCCCCCTAGAAGCGACAGAGATGAAAGAGAAAAATGATTATGGGTAAAAGAAGGATTGGACACTTAGGTAACATTATCTTTCGATTTGAATTGACATTTTAGTGAAGTGATGCCACAACTTACTTTAAGCGAGAGAATATGTTGCGATTTGAATTTTCTTACTATGCTTTGGGCGATACCCCCCAGAGCACATGCCATATCTTAAAAAATTGATCATTTCGCGATTTCAGCATGAAATGCACGCACCTTAAGAGTTACTCCGTATGTGTTTATTACCTTAGCACCAAAAAAAAATAGTCTTATGAGGATCATACCTATGTACGGCTCAAGTGCTTCTCAATTGCCCTTCTCATTCGAGCCATTAAGAACTTACATCCAACCTATGATTTATCAAGTGCATTTCACAAGCACAACCATTAAGGCTATGAATCAATTTTTTTTGGGTGTAATGTAAGTATATTATACTCCCTCCGTTCCAATGAATTGTTTGCCTTTACTTTTGGCACCAGGGGCAAGAGATCTAATTAGAAGGTGACATGTGGAGCCAAGAGTCAAATTACACATAAAAAGCATTCCTAAAATAGAAAGGCAAACAATTCATTGAGACGCCCCAATATGGAATAGGCAAAACAATTCATTGGAACGGAGGGAGTATCAAAACTTCACAAATCTACAAGGGAATCACTAGTCAGCACAACAATGTCTGTAACCATCTAACATCTTTAGTCTGAACCGGATAATGAATCAAAGGTTGTATATATTCTACTCAAAATTTCTAACTTTATCCCTTCACTAATCACTTGGGCCGTTTCAAGACCCACTCTAACCTACTCAAATTATTACATTGTCTCCAAACGTGATAGCAACACGCATTAGCACTAAAACTCGGGCACTGAAGGCACACCTAAAAAACAAGTGTTCTTTAGTCTCCCGCTACAATTCATGTAACACCCCTGAATTTTTAAATTAAATTAGTGTTCATATTTTATTCTTTTTGCGATTCAACTGGTAACCCTTAATTTTAATTCTTATCGAATCTATTCTAACTTCGTCTTAATTCCTAAAATGTTTTTTGTAGCTAGAGATTCTATTTCCAACTCGAACTTGTTTTAATTAATCTTCGTCAGAACATTTACAATATTCCCTTGAGAAATCATTTCTTCTAAACCTTCGTCAAATAATTATTAAATTCCTCGAGGAACGCTATTTTAAGCACACACATTTATTTTACACTTTAGATATGTTTTATTTATCTTCTCGATCTAATTAATTATTTTTCTTAAATTCATTTACTTCGGAAATTGTTTATTATTCCTTTGAGAAACATTATTTATTCGTAGACATTCGTTTATTTAAATCTCGAGATACTTTTTTTATATACATTTCATCGATCTAATTATTAATCATTCCAAGCTTTATTTTTGTCTCGGAAACCATCTCCTACATAGTACCTATTCTATTACTTGGTCTTCCTAACCCCTCATTTAATTTACTTTGACCAACTTGATTCATTCCCCCTTTTCTTTTCTTATTTCCTCCGTGTCCCTTATGCAGCCCCCTAATTTACACTCATCTCATTGTTGTAACGTATTGTTCATGCATCCTGTCTTTGCCTCTTAGTTATTCTTCAACCTTACACAAACGCACCTCTTGCTCTTTGTTTTGCAACATCAAACTCTGTTCTAAATTCGACACCATCCTCAGCCATCACCCCGCTCTTCCTCTTGTGCGTGCCTTCGCCTGACCTCCTTCCTCTCCTGTTTTCGTGCCTTCTGCCTTCTTCTTCAGGCCAGTCTTTGTCCGTCTTTTTCTTTATCTCTCTCTGCTTTTGTTCGCTGCTGTTATGGCTGCCGTTTGTTGATGTTGTCGTCTTATTTGCTTTGTCATTTCTGATGCGTATTCCTCAGTCCACACCCCTCTGTTTACTGCTCCTACTGTCGTGTTATCTCTACTATTTGATGATGTTGCTGCACGTTATTGCTGCTGCTGCTGCTGCTGCTGTCACTTAATTAACGGCCCTGTTTCACTCGGTTCCATGTCATTGTTGCGTCAATGCTGCTGCTGTTTTATTAATGTTCTGTTCGTTTGATTTTCTCTTTTCTTCTTCCTTTGATTTCCTCCTTTGCTGTCCTCATGTCGCTGTTGATTCATGCGTATCCACTATTACCGGACTGTCATTGCTGTTCTCGTTTTCGTGTTTACCTATCCGCCCCTTCCCTTCATTCTTCTTCTTATTCGTGTTATTGCTGCCTGCTATTTGTCACTCTCGTTCTATTGTTATGTTGGTTCGTTCTTGTTATGGCCATCTGTGTTGTTTTTTGTCTCATTCTTTTGTTGTTGGTCTATTACTGTACTGCTGCGGGTTTTGCTGGCTGATTAGGTCCTGTTGCTACTACTATTCGTCTTGCGGTTGTCGTTATGGGTGTACTGCTATTTTTCTACTGTCGTTGCTGCTCCTACTAATGTCGATTTTGTTGTCATTCCGTTATTATTTGCTGCAGTTCTCATGCTGTCGTATGGGTCAGCTTTCTGTTGCCCATGTGTTCATTCTGCTGAGTTTCGTGGCTTCTGTTGCTGATGTTTGTTCGTGTTCATTTGTGCGAGAAGTCTTGTCAATCTCGCTCCGTTCTTTCTTTTAATCCTTCAGTTCATCTCTTACTTTTATGGTATTTCGTGAGGACCCCGACGAGGACGAGTACATGATCGATTTGTATATCGACTTAAGGTAACTTTAGGACGTTACCCGATATTACATCGTACGTTGATTAGTAGTATGTAGTAGATACCTTACCTTCGTTTTTCTTAATTTAGTTATGTATTATTTGCTAAAGTACAGTTTCAAATCGTGTGACCTATAAACATTTTATAACTATTCGACATCATTTTATAAAGAAAAATTTAATGGGAATGATTTCAACTATGTGAGACCTTCTTATATTACTCCCAACTATTGATTAACTCACAAACATCCAAAGTATTCATTCATTCTTCCACTTTTACTCTATTTAACCTACTACCTATTGCACCGGTAAAAAATGCACTTCCCTTCATTTCAGTCTTAATCCAAGCTCCTTACTTCCCTTTCTTCATCTTCATCTTCTCTGACAAACCTTCAATCATCACTAACCTTCGATCACTAATCTAATTTCATCAAGCATCACCAACCTCTGCCGCTTTTCGTTACTGTTTTGGTAAAAAATTTACCGGGTTATAGGTTTTGGTAGCGGGTTAAAGCGATCGACCTATACTACGGATTAATGATGTCGTGACGATACGAGTAAGCAAAGAATAGTAAAAAACAAAGAGAAAATGACACGATACGTTTTGGTGACGCGGAAACCCGATGTGGGAAAAACCGCGGGGGAGTCGGAATCCCGCCAATATTCTACTATGAACGGGAAATAGTGAAGAAAAGGAATACAAATACAAGTAATATTGCTATGGTTGTGACTAAAATTGATTGTGGGTGTTTATCATGATGTATGCTTGGGTGTGTTTGGATGATGATTCGTTGAGGATGAGTTGAGTAAGGTTGAATGTGGGTTGAATGACCTTCCTCTTTCCTTCCCCTTGCCTTTTATACTGTTATTGAGCTTGGGACCGTTATCCTCCTTCATTGTCCATAATCTTTGCATTCATTCCTCTTTTATTGCTCTTGACCTTTTCTTCCTAGCCGTTGCATTCCTCTTCTCCTGATTTCTCTCCTGCTCTGGTGGCACTACCCTGGAATCTAGGGGGTTGGTTATTTGACTAGGTCTTGTACTTGGGGTAGGGTTACTTTGAGTAGTTGGCTGTCTTCGGCCCATTTCGGGGCTTGGATGCTCTCCGGCCCAATGCTACTGTTGGGTTTTACTTTGTTGATTGGTTGACTTTCTTCGTATCGAATCCTTGACTTTTACGACTTTGGATTTTCCGAGTATTACTTCGTGATTTTTCCCTTTTTGATTTTCTGACTTCTTGACTTTGACTATCGACTCTCGTCTTTTGACCTTTTGACCTTTCGACCTTCCGACCTTTGACCATTGACCTTCCATTTGTAATATGTCACGTCGTGCTCTGAGGATGCGGATTTTTATCCCAAACAAATGCCCCCAAATTTCCGACTAAGCTCATCTTAGGCGGGAATTTCTGTTCGCTTGGATCGTAGTCGGTTTGCATGATGACTGATTCTTTGATCCGACCATTCGTCCTAAACCCGAAGATGATGACACTCCACAATTCACTCTATTCTTCCACAAGTGGTCCTTCCCTTTCTCCCCAGAGAGAGAAAAAAGAAAAGTCTGGTGGGAACATGCCTTCGGGTAAGATACGTTCATGCTTGGCTAGGTTTACTTGACCTCAATCTCTCCTGGTACTCATTTTCGCTTGCTCCCTCCTTCAGGATCCGCTAAACCTCGTGTGTCTCCAGAGCAAGTAGCTGCTAGAAGGCGGGCCGTTGCTACTAGAGCGGTCTTCAAAAGGAAAGTTAGTTCTGTTTCTGCTGGCTTTGCTGGTTCTAGGAGAAGTCGTAACTCGCCCCATCTCTTAGAAATTACTCCTGCAGAGAGTGGAGCTCTGGTGGCAGACCTTTCTAAGTCTACCTCTTATTCTGCCCCCAGATCCGTTGATGAGGTTTCTGCTGAAGTGGTGCTCAAATTTCCTGAAGGCTTTGGTAAGTCTGCAGAGGATATGACTTTCCTGGATCATATGCTACTTCCTGGTCCCAGGTCTGTGCTAGAAGAAGGTTCTCTGAAGGAGTTGGACTTGGTTCGCAGATTGTTGGCGGAGGAATCTGGTTGTAGAGAAGAAGTGACTGGATGAGGAATTTCCTGTGGCGCCTGACCTGGATGCTCTTTCTGATGTGGAGGCGGAGGATCTGATGGAGTCCGCTGATTTCTCATTGCTGATCAGGAGGCTGATGGGCAAGAGAGCGTGGGCCAACAGGATGTCGTTGATGACCCCGGGGGATATTCTGTTGCTGTTCATCAGAGACCCAGGTTTCTGCAGGAGAATCTACTACAGTTCCGCCTCCACCAGAGGAGAATGTTCAGGCTGTGGACCAAGTTCTGCTGGAGTGATGTTACTCCTCCTTTGTTTTCGGCTTGTGAATCCTGCATGGCATGAACTTCCGATTTGTTAGTGTTTGCAAAAAATTCTGTAATGACTTCGCCTCTGCTCAGGGGAGAGAAGTGTGTTAGTATTATGTGGCACTTCGTGCCTTAACAGAAGATCGTAATTGTTTGCTTTTGATCGTGGTTGTTTACGTTTGATTGTAATCGTTTGTTGTAGTTTTGTCTAACTACCTTCTGTTGTATGCATGCCTTATGTTTGTATGGTCGACCTTTGATAATTGGTGGCCTGGGGTCTTGTTTTGCCCACTCAGTCAGAGGTGCCACGCTTTGCGTGGGTGCTGAGTGACGCAGGGGACTTGTATTGCCCTGGTTGTAGGCACTCAGCACAAGACGCACGCCTTCTGTAGAAATTATACACTCCACCAGATTGGTCACCGGTTTTGGTTGAAAAAGCTGACGAAAGATGGTAAAGATGCAATGTTTGAAGGTATATGCGGGAGGAAATCAAACTTTTGAAAATATGTGAAGGAAGAAAATCCAATTTTGAAGACTATGGAAAGATAATCGAATTTTGAAAACGTATGAAAAGAAAATTAAATCTTGAAGACATGTAACAAAAGAATTAAATTTCGAAGACGTATGAAAAGGAAATTAAATTTTGAAGACGTATGAAAAGAAAATTAAACTTTGATGCAAAAGAAAACCGAATTTTAATGCCAAAAGAAAATCAAATTTTGATGTAAAAGGAAATTGAATTTTGACGACACAAAGGAGAGAGTCAAACTCTAAAGGCATACTTGAAGATAGAACATCTGACTTTCAAAAATCACGAAAAAGAAAGCAAAACAGATAGAAGGACAAAAGAAAGGTTTAAATATATGTTTGCAAGGTTTGATAAGATGAAACCTGGTTCTGGTGGAGGTGTATCTGGCAGAATAGATGCCATGTTTCTGGCGACAGTGGCCCATGTTTCTGGCGGCAGCGGCCTATTTAGAAGAAATACTTCTTCAAGTGTACTATATTCCAGGGTTTCTGGATGGTTTCTCCTTCCATGGTCATAAGTCGGTAGGCTCCATTCCCAACTACTTTCTCCACCTGACAAGGTCCTTCCCAATTGTAGGAGAATTTCCCTTCCTGTTGATTTCTGGTGTTCTGGAAGACTTTCCTGAGAACTAGGTCTCCTTTCTGCAGACTCTGATTCTGGCATTCTTGTTGTAGCTCCTGGCGACTGTCTGCCTGTAGGAGGCCATCCTGATTTGGGCATCAGTTTTGAGTTCGTCTATGGTATCCAAGTTGTTCGCCATTTCCACCTGGTTCTTTTCTTCTGACATGGGTAGGCACTCTTACTTCTGAAGGAATGACCGCCTCAGCACCTAAGACCAAGCTGAAAAGGTGTCTGTCCTGTAGCCACCTTGGTTGTGCTTTTGTCAGACCATAGCTCCAAGGGGAGTTCTTCTGCCCATCTGCCCCCTGCCTCCTCCAGCCTTCTGTTCAGGTTGTCTATCACAATTTTGTTGCTAGACCCCGCCTGACCACTAGACTGAGGATTTCTTGGGGTAGACTTGCTTAGTGTGATGTTCCACTTGGCGCAGTAGGCCTCCATCTTGTTGCCAATAAACTGGGATCCGTTGTTGCAGATGATCTCTGAAGGAATGTCAAACCTGCAGATAATGTTACGCTTTATGAAGGAAATAACCTGCTTCTCAGTCACCTGAGGGAATGCTTCTGCTTCTATCCGCTTGGAGAAGTAGTCTGTCATGGCCAACATAAAGACTTTGTTTCCTGGAGTTCTTGGTGACTTGCCAACAATATCCATCCCCCACTTCATGAAGGGCCAGGGCGAATTTATTGGGTGCAACGGCTCTGCTGGCTGGTGATTGATTGGTGCATGTTTCTGGCAGGCGTCACACTTCGTAACATATTCCCTCGCGTCCTTGCGTATTGTCGACCAGTAGTAACCTTGGCGGAGTGCTTTGTTGGATAGACTCTTGCCCCCTGCATGATTTCCACACTCACCACTGTGGAGATCATGCATAACCACCTCTGCCTCCTGGACGCTTTCATCCTAAAACTTCGGGCTTCCTTCTTGTCTGCTGGCAGAATATCGTTTTGC
Source organism: Agrostemma githago (assembly GCA_958450325.1). NCBI lineage: Eukaryota > Viridiplantae > Streptophyta > Magnoliopsida > Caryophyllales > Caryophyllaceae > Agrostemma > Agrostemma githago. Next base: position 16,125,989 of record OY288239.1, on the reverse strand, counting down.
AGCCATTCTTGGTAGGGTTTTCTCCAGTCTGGGATTCTTTCTTGTTCTGCTGAGGTGCTGCAGACTCCTGCCTCCTGCAGCCACTGCAGTCCCTGGTCTGGTGAATTGTCCTCCTTCCTCAGCATCTGGTGTTCCTGTGTGCCTGTCCAAACTGCTGGCTCCAGTACATGGACAATGGGTATGGTGGAAACTACGCCTGGTTTGGAGGTTGCCCCCAGGGTGGCTAGGGCGTCTGCTTCCACGTTCTGGTCCCTAGGGACTTGGTTGACTGAGAAGGCTACGAACCTGAGGGAGAGCTCCTTTGCCAGCTGGAGACCCAAGGTTAGAGCTTCATATTCTGCCTCGTTGTTTTGTTGTTCGGAACTCGCACTGTACTTGCTTGGACTATGACATCCCCCTGAGGAGACTTCAGAACTAATTCTGCTCCAGACCCTCGCATGTTGGAGGCGCCATCTATATTTAGTTTCCACACTTGTTCGCCTTTGTCCTCCTCAAGGAGGTGGATGTCTTTCTCTGCCTGGGTCTGCAGTGCTGGGCTGAAGTCAGATACGAAGTCTGCTAACGCCTGGGACTTTATTGCGGTTCTGGGGACAAATTTCAGATCGAAGCCGCTCAAGTGTATAGACCTCTTGGCCATTCTCCCTGATAACTCAGGTTTTCTCATAATAGTTTTTAGTGGATAATTTGTTATTACAGAAATAGCATGCAATTCAAGATAAGATCGAAGTTTATAAGACGCTGTAACAAGTGCAAGTACGAGTTTCTCAAGGGATGTGTACCTGGTCTCTGCAGGAAGCAGAGACTTACTAACAAAATATACTGGGCATTGTGCTCCTTCGTGCTCACGTACTAATACCGCGCTGACTGCTACCTCGGTTACTGATAAATACAGGAAGAGTGGTTCTCCAGGTTCTGGTTTTGACAGCAGAGGTGGAGTGCTGAGGTAGTGCTTCAGGTCGCTGAACGCCTTCTCGTGCTCTGCTGTCCAATCAAACCTTTGGGTCTTCTTCAGTATATCATAGAACAGCCGACATCTACCTGAGGATCTGGAGATAAATCTCTCTCAGATCTGAAGTTCGTCTTCTCCTGGTCTGCTGGATGCATCTTGATCTGGTTGTACCCATTCTTGTTTAAGTCGGTAAAGTCAACGCATATCCTCCATTTGTCATTCTTCTTTGGGGCTACCATCACATTAGATAGCCACTCTGGGTACTTCACCTCCCTGATTTTTCCAGCAGCCAGCAGACTGTCTACCTCCTGATTTATGACTTGATTTCTCTCTGGGACAAATTTCCTTCTCTTCTGTTGGCCTGGTTTGCAGCTTGGGTACACACTTAGCCTGTGGGTTATAACGCTCGGATCTATACCTACCATATCATCATGCGACCAAGCAAAACAATCCATGTTAGTTTTAATAGTTCAATGAGGTTTTGGCGGATATTACCTGTACGTTCTGACCCAACCAGCACTTTCTGCTCTGAGGGCAGCTTATCCAGGTTTATTTCATCTACCTAAGTCTGAGGCGGTTCGATGTACTCCTCCTGAATGTGTTGGGTTTATGATTGCTATGCTGGATCATAAGTAACTCCTCTAGGATCTGAATCCTCCTCCAGCCTGATGACTGTCAATGCTTTTGTTTCCACCTCCTCAAATGTGGTGCATGGATACCTGGTGAGGTCCTTGTACAGCTCTAAATCCTGGTGGAGTCCCTGGCGGAAGGCTTCTATAGCGGTTGCTATGTCACATCTGGGGATGGTCACCTTCTCTTTAATGAATCTGCTAAGGAAATCACGCGTGGATTCTTCGAACTCCTGCACCACCCGGTATAGATCGCTGGTTTGCTTCTCCGGTTTTCTGCTGGTGGCAAACTGCTGGTTGAAAGCATTAACCAAGTTCGCAAAGGAAGTGATACTCCGGTTGGGCAGACTAACGAACCACTGCAGAGCTGCTTCTGACAAGGTGGAGCCAAATCCCTTGCACATGCATGCCTCCTTCAGAGGTCCTGCTGCAGTCACCACCATCATCTTCTGCTTATACTGATTGATGTGATCCAACGGGTCTGCGGTACCGTCATAGAGTGTCATGGCAGGTGGCACGAATCTCTTGGGTACAGCGACGCATGCTAGATCATCAGTGAAGGGCGAATCTGTGTAGCTGTCCCTAGCTGCTCTCTCCAGGGGGCGTGGCATTCCAGCAATCTTGTTGATCAGGTCTCCCAATTCCTTCAGTTCCTGGCGATATTGATCTGCTGTGCTGACTGCTCCTGCAAGAGGGTTAGGAGGAGAAAAGCTGAAAGGTGTACCTCCCGACCATGCTCCTCCAGGGTATTGGTGGCTAGAAGGATTAGGCAACGGTGTCGCGTTGATTGTGGACCCAGATTGCCACCATGTTGCTTACTGGAATGTGACTCCTTCTGGATACAGGTTGTTGACGGGGGTCGCCGTGCCGGTTGGGGCTCCTGGCTGCCATCTTGACTCCTGTTGGATGGGGGTGGCTACTGACCATGCTCCTCCAGAGGACTGACCGCTGGATGGGGTGACTACTCCTGGTGGGGTTACAGATTGCCATCTGGGCGCCTGATGAATAGGGGTACCTGTAAGAGACAGTGAGTTAGTTCCTCGATTTTCGATGCTAGAGAAGGAATTACCTGTGATGTGAGATCTGTCGGATGCGGGGCCGTAAGACAGGTAGCCTAGCCTTCGAGGCTCAATGACTGGGTCTGGTGGAGCGAATCCTAGCTCCAGTCTGGTGACCAATTCTGAGGGAATCTCCCTGGTGGCACGTCTGCTGGCGGTTGGTTCCATGCGGGTGTTGGGCTCTGCTCTAGGCATCAGGAACAACATCTCTGGTGACGGCTGGACCGATGTGGCTGGAGTCTTGTCTGCTGCCGAGATCCGAGCCTTGATGTCTTGGTTGTCCTTCTGTAGAGTTTCCACCGCCTGCTGCAGAGCGTTGATCCCTTGGAGCACACCCTTCAGGGGGTCTGGTGAGGCTGAGATTCTGGAGAAGTCTTCAAGTGACCCTCCTTGAACCGCTGTTTTGGATGAAGCGCCTTCTCTGCTGGTCCTGAAGGGATTGGACATTTTCGACACCTTAGGCACGTGAGGTGGTCCTGAGGCTACTGGTACGTGTCCTGCTGCCAGACTGGTAGAGACTGCCTGGGTAAGGGGTGCGAAGATTGATCCTGATGGCCCTAGTGGCGATTCTCCTCTAGCAGGCTGAATTGATGCTCCTAGGCTGCTAGAGAGACTTCGATCGGATTCGGACATGACGATACGAGATTGCTTCACTGTAGGATGTAGCTTATAGGAAATGATCACTTTGCCCCACGGTGGGCGCCAATTTGTTTTGGTAAAAAATTTACCGGGTTATCGGTTTTGGTAGCGGGTTAAAGCGATCGACCTATACTACGGATTAATGATGTCGTGACGATACGAGTAAGCAAAGAATAGTAAAAAACAAAGAGAAAATGACACGATACGTTTTGGTGACGCGGAAACCCGATGTGGGAAAAACCGCGGGGGGAGTCGGAATCCCGCCAATATTCTACTATGAACGGGAAATAGTGAAGAAAAGGAATACAAATACAAGTAATATTGCTATGGTTGTGACTAAAATTGATTGTGGGTGTTTATCGTGATGTATGCTTGGGTGTGTTTGGATGATGATTCGTTGAGGATGAGTTGAGTAAGGTTGAATGTGGGTTGAATGACCTTCCTCTTTCCTTCCCCTTGCCTTTTATACTGTTATTGAGCTTGGGACCGTTATCCTCCTTCATTGTCCATAATCTTTGCATTCATTCCTCTTTTATTGCTCTTGACCTTTTCTTCCTAGCCGTTGCATTCCTCTTCTCCTGATTTCTCTCCTGCTCTGGTGGCACTACCCTGGAATCTAGGGGGTTGGTTATTTGACTAGGTCTTGTACTTGGGGTAGGGTTACTTTGAGTAGTTGGCTGTCTTCGGCCCATTTCGGGGCTTGGATGCTCTCCGGCCCAATGCTACTGTTGGGTTTTACTTTGTTGATTGGTTGACTTTCTTCGTATCGAATCCTTGACTTTTACGACTTTGGATTTTCCGAGTATTACTTCGTGATTTTTCCCTTTTTGATTTTCTGACTTCTTGACTTTGACTATCGACTCTCGTCTTTTGACCTTTTGACCTTTCGACCTTCCGACCTTTGACCATTGACCTTCCATTTGTAATATGTCACGTCGTGCTCTGAGGATGCGGATTTTTATCCCAAACAGTTACCCATCACCAACCTACCCAAAATCGGACTGTCTATGTTCAACTATATTCGGACCATGAAGTAATCGGCATGGACGATTTTTTTTTCTTTTTCGATTTTAATCATGCATTTTTCTTTGTTACTGTTGTTTGAATCAGTAACTTCATAAATTGCATTTAATTTTATTGAAAGTTCTAATTTTTAAGGTTAAATTGGATTGAAGTTAGGAAATTCTTTTTTATTATTTTTTAAAAATTGGGCAACCGTAATTTTTCTTTTCCATATGAGGTTGATGTATTCATTGCCAAAGTGATGTGTCGTCATTTCTCAATTTCAGCAACTATTATGCTTGAGCTTGAGCGATTGCTTGGTCCGATTTGAATAGTAAGGTTAAGCTTGTTCGCTCATAATTACTTTAGTAATCGTCAAAAGATTAGTGGTTTATGAAAAAAGAGAAAAAATGGAGTTGATGCATATGAAGATGAAGAAGCAATAAAGAAGAGAATGAATAGAAGATGAAGAAGCAATAAAGAATCAAGAAGAAAAACGGATGAGATTTTTTAAAAAAGAAATAAAGAACAAAGTTAATCACATGTAATAGCAGGTCATAATAATGGTAGGGGATGAAGAAAGTTAAATGGATGAATAGTTTAGATTTTTTTTTGAGTTAATCAATAGTTGAGAGTAATATAAGACGGTGCCCCATAGTTCGAATTATTCACATTAAATTTTTCTTTTATAAATCATTAGTAATTTTATTATTAATGATCATTATAATATTTTGTTGGTTATCGTGAGACTAATAACTAAATGACATCGATTTCATAATTTTGTCATATTTTGTTAAATTATTATTTGAACTTAAAATCGTATTTTAATATTATAGTCGAGATTTGTATACTTGTTTAATCAATTAATTTTTTTTTACGACTTGTATCAATTAATTAGAAAATAGTCATTTTTGTTTGAAATACATTTTTGTCAAGGCTATTTTCACTATTAACTCTTTATCATTTATTATTTATTATTTATAGTAAAACCCGTATTGTTTTTTGATAAACTAGTTGGAAAGTTTGTGCGATGCACGAGCCGCTTTCTAGTGACATCGGTTATGAATCGTAGTTTGATGAATAATGAATGATGTCATGACCGGCGCCCAAGACATGACAATGAATACTATCGATTAAAGGAACAATGATTACATCAGCATTAGATTGTAGATGAATCATAGTCGAGGCTATGTTAGTCTAGCTATTCTACCTAATTAGTACGACACTATCATTTTGTAAATTTGTGAACACCTCCTTGTAAACAATGTTCCTCGTGTGTCCCTTGAATTATTGCTCCCTGTCATCGATATAGAAGCTTAATCCCTCTGGCGACGTTGTTCCCGAAGCAGCCACATAATGTTGGTTGTGGCTAAAAATCGGTTTCGGGAGATAAACTCCAACATGATTAAGCGACTGACCCTGGCTTTTATTTATTGTCATAGCGTAGCTAGCATGATGAAACACATCAACGAATGCGTTTGTAGACACCCACATTTTGACTGCCAGGTGTCTATAGTAGTTTCCGACAAACACCCGATGATGATCGGACGCTAACATGCTTTAACGTACCCGGAAATGGGCTCGAAATCATGGATATTTGACTTAGGCTTTTTAAGGAGTACAAATTTCACAAAACCAACCTCAAATTCAGGCCCAGTGGGTCATTTGGAGTCAAATAACACTAATTTGGGTCGAATCCGACACCAGGGGTAAAACCGTCTTTTAGCGACCGAATCAAAACCCGGTCAAAGATTTTCCCGAGACTTATGGACCGACCGTGGCATCTCACGTGTCCAGTTCTTACTCCAACTCTACGAAATCAGCCACACAAAATAATAAACAAATTCGTTTAAGGGTAGAATTCGATCTCAAGTAGGAATCCTATCCGAAAACCGATTCAAACACCCAACCGAGTGCAAAACACTCGTCCGAGTAGCATGAACCAGCCGAGACTCCTTTTCTTCCCTCACAAGAAAACGGAATTCTCGTTCTCCTCAGCTTCTTACCCAAGCGGTAATTCTAGTTCACACACATCTCTCCTAAGTCAAGGTCGGGAACCCCTATAAATAGGACCTCCCATCCAACACTTTAGGAACATCGATTATCAACACCAATCATTAGCAATATACACACATTCATTCCATTAGTAACGTAAAAATACACAACTTTTTCATCAATCATCCTTACACTTTAGCATCAAGAAACCGATAATACAAACCCGAAGGAAACCGGTCCGATACCCGACACCCTTCACCCGTCTCGTCCAAACCGAACCCCCTAGCCGAACCAAAACTCGACGCTCCCGTGCCTAGCCACATTTCGACGAGCCCCAATCCGAGTCAACAAAAGCATGTAGGTTGAGGGTGTACTAAACCCGATCTCTCCTTTCTTCTCCTTCCTTCTCTTCGTCCGTTTTTTTATGGGTCAAGAGTCGTTTTTTTTTGTTTCCCTAATATCGTTATTAACGAAAAACTATTTTCATAACGAATATTCTTAAACATACGATATCGATTTTTCTATAATCGAATATTGTATCGAAAAGAATTATATTAAGATCTCGACGATATCAACAAATCGTTACATTCTTTTCTTGCAAAATTCTTTTCTTTTACTTTTCGTTCAGAACAAACAATTTTACAAAACCTTTTTATTATTCATTCCGAATATTCGATATCGATTTCATAATCGAATATCGGATACGACGAATATCGAAAACATGAATCGAATACAAATTAATTCATAGTTTATACGCGATTCATCAAAATAACAATTTTCGAACAACGAGCGAAACGGGACAGGCCCGCACGCGAGTCGCGCCCCACGCAGGCGACTCGCGCACGAGTCTGAAACCCGAGCTCCTTTTTTAAACTTTTTTTCTTTCGTTTTATTATTTATTCTTCGAAACAATTTCTAAAATTTATATCTTTTCTAAAACTATTCCAAGTATTTGATATTGATTTCGTAAGTCGACTATCGAATATAGCGAATATCGAAAAAATTAATTCGAGTACGAATCATGCAATATTCGTACGCGAGTTAATAAATCGAATTTTCAGAAAACCGCGTCCAAAACCATCCCGACAGGCGACTCGCCAGCATCCCGGGCGAGCCGCGCGGCCGGCTGTCTCGACGCACCCTTTTCATTCTTTTTTATTTTTTTCGAACATCGTTTTTTATACAAAACAACGTCTTTTTAACGATATTTTTCAGATTTCGATTAATATTTATTTTCTCGATCTCGTATCTTTTATTTGCTATATTATTATTTACAAATCGATACTAACTCGTTTGTTCATCTTGTAGCAAATTCATCTTTTTTATCTCATTTGTTTTATTATACTAAAACGAATCTCACATGTTAAATTCAACTTTGACGTTAATTAATCTTTCATGCATTAAATGACTTAGCAACCCGTTCAATTCTTCACATGCTTAGGAAAACAATGTTTGCATATCATTCATCGTATTACTAACGCGCGCATTAAAACGTCATTCGATATCCTAGTAGAGGCCGCTAATGTGCGGGCGGGGTTGGGTGTTCTTAGTGAACTTCCCAACACGTACCCTCACCCCTTACTCAGAACCGTGTTTTCCGGATGTCCGAAACCATTGGCAATGAGAGTCATTCAATATACGATAAACCGCTCAAGTCGGCATCGGTATCGAACTGCAAAGGGACGAGCCCAATAAACTCTGACATCGGAAATGGGTCGTATTTTGTACACGGCCCACTACGACATAGAGTGGGATCGAACGGTTCCGAATAACCATAAAATTTGGTGGCGACTCCGACTTCGATTTAAATTTCCATTTGACCATCTCATGGAGATTCATTCGCCTCCCCAAACCCGCGCGTGGCCGCGTCGGGGTGGACCTATGTCATGTCCACAATTTGGCGACTCCGCTGGGGATTTACTGATGAGTTAATAACCTTCGGTATCCTCAGGGTGAGACTCGAATAGAAATCGTTTGACTAGTACAATGCGCGTTTTAGTTTTACGGTTCATGCATAACCCCATTTTCCCGGGCCGGTACTCGTGACCGACGTCCCACTATACCGTTGATATAGTCCAAACTGGTTATGTCAAAGGTGTCCATTAGCCGATTCGTATGGGTTTTACGGCATGTCCTAATCTCAACTCGAGTTAGGGAGTCCGCCCCGATTCTCGATAGGCAATGTACACTGGTATAGACCCTCATAGACTGACCGAGACTTAGATTAAGAGCATACATGGCGTCATTATACTGTTTCCATGACTACGTGCTACTTGATCCACATCATTTTTTTTTCAAAAACCGTCATTTTTCAAAATTTGCATCTTCTTTTCAAATTATCCAATTTCAAAACCCCGGACATATACCGAACTTAGGACTTATGATTTTACTCAAAATAGCCTTTTTCTAGCCGGTATTATGCCCAATTCAAAACTCGAAAATATTTTTGAAACTTTCAAAACCCGTCGTTCGGCCCACTTCTTTTTCTTTTTCGAAAAAGGGCCGGTTCTCCCCGATTTTTTCGGGCCTTTTCAAAAATATCATGTTTCAAAACTTTCTCTTCTTAGGACTTCCCGTATTTAGCTGTGTCGGGTCGTGTCATAAGTCGTTGAAGTCTAGCGTCGAAACTCCGTCGATTTTACATCACAAGTTTCCCCCCATCCTAGTCCGCCTTATTTTACTAAGGCAAGGCCCGCCTACGTAGGACATACTCCTACAAAGGTTGGCCCGTTTACACAATCGAGTCTAAAAGTCTGGGAATGTCTCACGTGAACCTTCCTTCGGACAGGGCCCAACCCACAGCGTTGGATCCTGAGGAAGGCCCACCTTTTCACAAGTCACCCGTCTAGGTGTCTTTTCCGAGTCATTTACCGTTTTTTAGTCTTCTTCCTTTTTCCCTTGCTTGGGATGTACTTTCCTTAAGATTCGGGTTAAGTTGCTAATTACGTGGTGCTCTTACAGATAGGCCACCCTTCACTCGAACCATGACGCAAAAAGCCATAGACGAGTTGACCACCTCGTTGGCCCAGATCCAGGACCAATTAAGGAAAATGTGGGAGGACCAGATTGCCATCGTCACTCGGGTTAGTGCCGTGGAACAGGGAACCCCCAATGCTTCGATCGAAGATGACGGACCTCCGGCCGCACTGGCCGGCGCGGTCCAAAAGTTGCAGGAACAAGTCCATTCGACCACCAGAAACACTATTCTCACGGAAAATGCCCGTACCTATTCACCCTTAACTGAACTGCCCGCTAACCTCAACCTAACGGGCTTGCCAATGTTCGATGGGACTGAAGACCCGATACTTCATATTCGGGCTTTCAAGGACTTCATGGCTGTCAAGGGGGTCAAATCGACCATGTTCAAACACCTCTTTGCTTCCTCTTTGGAGAAACACCCAAAAGCTTGGTACTACAGGCTGGACCCCAAGAAATTCAAAACTTGGGACGATGTTGCAATGGAATTCGCGCGAAACTACACGGATAATGCTGAAATCCAGACTACCATGCGTACTCTGGAAGTTATGGCCCAAGAGCCTAAGGAGGGTTTCACCAAATACCTTCAAAGGTGGAGGACCGAAAGTGTTAAGCTGGTGGACAAGCCCACCGAAAAAGTGCTAGTGGAGGCCTTTGTCAAAAACCTCCTCCCCGCTTACCGAGTCCATCTCAGGTACGCCATCATACCCGACTTCGCCACTTTGACCGAAATGGGTACCAGAATCGAAGACGATCTAAGGCTAGAGAACCTTACTAAGGCCTCTACCAAGGGGTATCAAGGAGCTAGTTCGTCCTCCAGTAAGCCTGCAAACACAACGGCGGTCCGAAGCATCTTCGACGAGGTTAAGTCACTTGACACCTCGACCAAAAAGAATACTCCAAATCGGGTATTCACTGACATAGGGACAACTTATGCTAATGCCTTACAAAGGCTGTCTTCGAAAGGCCTAATCCAACCGATAGGCCCGATTCCGGAAGTTCTCGTGGAAAAGCGATCCAAAAGCTACAATATTCAGGCCTATTGCCACTATCACCAAGGCAACGGGCATGACACGGGGAAATGCTGGAAATTGAAGCATCTTATCCAAGATCTGATCGAAAGTGGGAAGATACCACTACCCAGTGACAAGCCAAGTAACAAAAATAATCCTCTTGCTACTCATGCCATTTTTACTGCAGAGGTAGTTGACTGCACTCATCTCATTTCCCCTTTCATTTCCCAAATCAACGGGATATGGAACGACGATGAAGATGATGTTTACTTGGCTAAGGGGGAAGCTGTCCCCGTCACTATCGAGGAAATCCGGAAAGCCAAAGCCAGAGCTCTGGCCGGTTCACACACCATCACGGCCAATCTCACCACTCCGGAAACCGTCACTGAACCTTCCAGACGGAACTCGCTCCTGAAGAGCCAAACGCTGACACGACCCTAGTCAGACAATTAAAGAGGGTCCGAACCGATATTACTATATGGCAGCTTTTGGTTAGTTCTCAAGAGCATCGGGCAGCACTTACTAGGGCCCTTGATGAAATCAAAGTCGACTCATCGGTTACCCCCACCGAAATGGTAGCCACGATCTTGCCATACCTCAAGGACAAGTCCAAAGGAGAAGGCCCACTTATCACATTCTCCGAGTCCGACCTTCCACCATTCGGGACTACCCATAACTTGGCCCTATACATCACAGTGATCTGCCGCAACAAGTATCTACCGATGACCCTGATTGATGACGGGTCCGTAGTTAACGTCCTTCCTTTAAGGACAGCCAAGGCCCTCGGCATTACCGAGGCTGACTACCTTCCGACTGCAAAGACTATCCAGGCTTTTGATGGAAGCCCAAAATCAGTTGCTGGGGCCGTAAAACTAACAATCATAACGGGCCCGATCGAGAAGGAGTTAGAATTCCAAGTGATCAATGTTACTTCATCTTTCAATCTGCTACTTGGGAGACTGTGGATTCACGCGGTCAAGGCTGTGTCTTCCACTCTTCACAGGAAGGTCAAGCTACCTCTACAGGATGGGATCGTTACTCTTGAAGCTACTCCCATAACCGTGTCAAGCTGCAACACGGCGGGCTCAGCCGACCCACGAGGATTCAACTTCGTGGGAATGATCGAGGAGGAATACCTTTTCCAGCCATACTTCACCGTTAGCATCGATACGATGCTACAGAACCTGGGTTGCCTACCGGGGATCACATCAAGGCCATATCTTCCACCTGGAAAGATCATCGAAACCCTGAACAACGGGCAATCTCACCTCGGTCTAGGCTACGCCACGGCGCCCGGATTCGCGAGCCAGTCCAAGGCGGTCACATTCGTCACCCCGGTGTTCGAAGCCATTCAAACGGGCCTCTATCAGCCCACCATCTCATATCCCGGGACCAAACTGGCTCGGGAATGCAATTTCATCCCAGATGACATATTCGCCCTTATCCAGGCTGAGTCAAAGGAGGGCACGAACAATACTGAGCCCATTCTAGGACTACTCTTCGGGGAAGACAAGGTCATCCCGACCCCTAAACAGGAGTTAGTCAGCTTGATTCTCCGCAGCAGTAGGTTTGATCCAACCAAGCTGATCTCTGAAGTTGGTGCCGACACTGGGAAGAGAGCTTGGAGGAAGACAACTAAGTGGACCGACAGTCAGGGTCGAGTCTACAAGCTAACTACTGGTGAAGGAGATATGCATGCTATCGAATCTGAATCTGAGTCCGAGTCCGAGTCAGAGTCAGAGTCGGAGTCTGAGTCAAAGTCTAGAGGGTCTAGTACTAGGATCGAGTCTGTAACCTCTCTCCCTTCTTTAGCCACACCATCGGGAGCCCCGGAGTCTGTCCCGAGGGCTCTCCCTATCCAGCCTCTGACCAACGATCAGATGGCAGCTCTCTTCGAGCTCTTTTCAAAATTTACTATCAATAATAACGATAACCGTTCTGCTTACGACTTGGCTTATTTTCAAAATGTTTTCAAAAATCTTGCTATGACATTGAGAAACCCGACGAACAAGTACCGTTGCCTCCGCATCTAGTCGAACAACTTGAGCAAAGGGAGTCCCGAAATCCGGTAATCGAAGAAACCGATTCCATCAACGTAGGAACCCCTTTAGAACCTCAGATACTTAAGTTGGGTTTATCTTTAGACCCCGATGAGAGACAACAATTCACAGATCTCCTCCAGGAATTCAAAGACGTCTTTGCATGGTCCTAAAAGGACATGCCGGGAATAGACCGGGAAATAGACGAACACCGAATACCCATCAAAGATGGGTACAAGTCGGTAAAACAGAAACTCCGAAAAATGAGGCCCGAATGGTCTCTCAAAGTCAAGGAAGAAGTTGATAAACAATTCAAAGCGGGCTTTATCCAAGTGTCTGAATATCCAGACTGGGTCGCAAACATAGTACCAGTACCCAAAAAGGATGGCAAAGTCCGGGTATGTGTAGATTTTCGGGAACTTAATAAAGCCAGCCCAAAAGACGATTTTCCGTTGCCACACATCGACATACTGGTGGATAACACGGCTGACCATGCCCTTCTATCATTCATGGACGGGTATGCCGGATATAATCAAATCAAAATGGCAGAAGAAGACATGAGTAAGACCACCTTCATCACACCGTGGGGGACTTACTGCTATACCGTGATGCCATTTGGGCTTATTAACGCTGGTGCCACTTATCAACGGACCGCCACCACTTTATTGCATGACATGATGCATAAGGAAGTGGAGGTCTACGTCGACGATATGATTGTCAAATCCAAGGACCGAAACGGGCACATCGCAGCCCTAAGGAAGTTCTTCACCCGACTACACAAGTACAACATGAGGTTAAACCCTCAAAAATGCAGTTTCGGGGTAACATCGGGTAAGCTACTGGGCCACATTGTCAGTCAGCGTGGCATCGAAGTTGACCCAGCAAAGATTAAGGCCATAACCGAGATGCAACCGCCTAGAACCGAAAAAGAAATAAGGGGGTTTCTCGGGAAAGTACAATATATAAGCCGGTTCATTTCAAAGCTAACCATAGTATGTGAACCCATTTTCAAGAAACTGAAGATAGGAGAACGAACAGTATGGGACGACAAATGTCAAATGGCTTTCGATAAGATCAAGGAAATTCTATCCTCTCCACCGGTGTTAATGCCACCTCAGCACGGTTTGCCTCTGTCACTATACTTAACAACGATCGAGACTGCCATGGGCGCTATGCTAGCCCAGACGGTCGATTCCGAAGAACGGGCTATTTACTACATCAGTAGGAAGTTCTTAGAATACGAATGCAAGTACACCATGCTCGAGAAGACGTGTCTAGCTTTAATATGGGCCACTAAAAAGCTCCGACACTACATGCTTAGTCACGAGGTACATGTGCTATCCAAAATGGATCCAATCAAGTATCTGTTCGAGAAGCCCATCCTCAACGGCCGTATATCCAGATGGACTTTAATGCTAGCTGAGTTCGACCTCAAGTTCGTACCTTTAAAAGCCATCAAGGGCCGGGTAGTAGCAGAATTCCTCGCCGATAGTCCGTTATCCGAGGAAGAACACACCGATACTTGGGCCTTTCCAGACGAAGACATATTCCATACCGACACCGACACATGGGATCTGTATTTCGACGGAGCGTCCAACTTCTGAGGATTTGGTGTCGGGATCTTGCTAATCTCACCACAAGGGGAACACACCCCATTATCCATCAAGCTAGATTTCAACGTGACTAACAACGCAGCCGAGTACGAAGCATGCATTCACGGGTTGCAAGCCGCCGCTGATTTAGGAGTAACAAACCTCCGGGTCCACGGTGACTCATCGTTAGTCATAAATCAAACCCTGCAAAAATGGAAGACTCGGAACGCAAATCTCGTGGCTTACCAAGCACGAGTAAGGGTTCTCGAAAAACAATTCCAAAAGGTCGAGTACATTTATCTGCCTCGGGAGGAAAACCAGTTTGCAGATGCTCTCTCAAAATTAGCATCTTTACTGAATAACCCAGCACATCTAACCAGCATGCCCATTTGTGTCGAAAGACGGTCGGAGCCAGCATACATCCACGCTATCCAGGATATTGAAATAACTGATCCAGAACCTTGGTATCAGGCTATTCTAACCTACCTAACGTCAGGGGAATATCCTCCGGGAGCTGAAAACCGGGCCAAGAAAGCTCTACGAAGATGGGCAACCCAGTTCATCCGCACAGACGATGGACAGTTATATAAGAAGACAGCACAGGGGGCTTTACTCCTATGCATTGACAAAACTCGAGTCGAAAGAGTCATGGCCGAGGTGCATGATGGTGAAAACGGTCCACATATGAACGCCCATATGTTGGCCCGGAAAATCGCAAGACTCGGTTACTATTGGAATAGCATGGAAACTGACTGTCAGTTGTATGTCAAACACTGCCATAATTGTCAGATTTTCGCCAACGTTCAGCATATGCCTTCATCCCTATTGTATACAATGACATCACCATGGCCGTTCTCAACATGGGGAATTGATATAATTGGGAAAGTGAACCCTTCCGGGACAGGGGGTCACTGCTTCATCCTAGTGGCTATCGACTATTTCACTAAATGGGTCGAAGCCGAGTCATACCGGATCTTGAATGCCAAACATGTGGCTAAGTTCATCCAAAACAAGATTATATGTCGATACGGGATTCCGCACGAATTCATCAGCGATCACGGGACCCATTTCCAAGCTGAAACTGCCACTTTGCTGGAAAAGTACAAGATCCAAAGGCATACATCGTCACCTTACCGTCCTCAAACAAATGGAGCGGTAGAGGCAGCCAATAAAACAATTGTCACCATTCTTAAAAAGATGGCTGAGAATTACCGGGATTGGTCCGACAAAATACCCTTTGCCTTATGGGGATATCGGACATCAATTCGAACTGCAACCGGAGCAACTCCATACTATCTGACATATGGAATGGAAGTAGTCCAACCGGTCGAACTAGAAGTACCATCACTCAGGATTCTGCTCGAAAGCCAAGTACCTGAAGCAGATTGGGTTCAAGCCCGATATGACTCACTAGTCCTCTTAGACGAACGACGATCCCGGGCTCTGAATAACATTCAGATATATCAGAAAAGAATCCAACGGGCTTTCAACAAGAGGGTTAGGCCCAGCAACATCAAAGAGGGCGATCAAGTCCTAAAATCTGTTCGAGCTTTACTACCAGTTGACCCTAGGGGAAAATTCAAACCCAATTGGGCTGGGCCATATCTAGTGAAGAAAATCCTTTCAGGAGGAGCAATGATGCTAACAGACTTGGACGGGAACGAGTTCGTCAACCCAACAAACTTGGACCAGCTGAAGCGTTACTATTCATAAACCCTATCTCAATGTCATTTGCAAAATTTATAAAAAAGTCTTTTTATGAATTTTCAAAAATTTTAAGCAAGTCAATAAGTTAGGATTATTTATCCTACCGTTGCACATCTCGAATTAATAATCTTGATGTATTTCGAAAAATTGCAAAAATACTTCTGAACTACGGAAGGTTTGATTCCATTAATTTTGGATACGTAGGCAACCCCTCAAAAGGGTACAACCACTGCAATAACGAAAAGACGGGAACGGTATTCACTAATATGTCTTTTTATTATTTCAAAATACATCACAAAAAGAAAACAACAAAATCACACCACAAAAAAATAGTAGTAATACTTAAATAATAAATTTAGGAGACTACTCGTACATTTTTCCCTTCCCTTTATCTTTCGGGTCACGTGGAGCCCGAGGCCGACGGGGTGGGGGCGAACGTTCCCTGATCACAAGGGGAATTTCCTTAGTTCGAACCCGCTTCTTCGATTTTGGGTCGTCCACCTTTTGCACCGGCCCAAGCCGAGTCCTAACGGGTTCGGGAAGCCTGTCTCGAGGACCAAGCCGGTCCTTGACCGCCAGCCTTGGTCCTAGTCTCCTTTCTAGATCTATCCGGGGGCTCACTTTCCCCCGTGCACCCTTAGTACTGGACCCTTCAGTCTGAGTCCTAGATCTCCTTTTCTGACCTGTTGAAATAGCCTCTTCGGCAAAGAAGCTTCTATTATCTTTAGCATGCTCTCGGCGTAACAGGTCATAGGCCTCGTCAGTTTTCAAAGCAGCCCGAGTTTTAGCTGAATCAGCTCGGGTCCATCTTACATAAGAATCAGTTACCCAGATCGAATGAGAATTTTTGAGAACAGGCCAAGTAGCTCGTGTATACCACCTTTGCATCCAGGTGTCACACATCACATCCGTCAGCTGAGTAGATTCACTCACAACGGCCTCGATTTCTGGGATTCTTTGCACCCGACCATATTGCCTAAGTATGCGATCGGGAAAGAGGTGAATTGTCTGCCTAAAAGATAGGATTACCTGATATCTAGCCCTATCTCGAGACTCCAGACCGGTCCAGACGTAGATCGGCCACCATGGTACGGCCCAACGGATCAACAAGCCTCCATGGAAAGATAGCACCTCATCCAAGTATTTTTGGGTATTGAAGCGAGAAAAGGGAATAGCTCGTCTCCTCGACATAACTTGCCTAGGTTGATACCGGCTTACGTCTAAGGGAGGATCCAAGATCGATAACCTCTCGAACAGCCACAGCTGAAAAACCCGCAAAAATCAAAATCGTCAAAATCACGTGAAAAAAAAAACGTGAAAAGACGTGAAAACCAAGAAAACCGCAGGAACCGGGAAAATCGAAAAAAACCGCGCAAACCGCAAAAAACCGGAAAATCGGGAAAAGCCAAAAAAATCATCAAAAACGGCATACCTGTAGAAGACGGGTACTCCCAGTCAGCCGGACTGACGAATCCCTTTTACGATTATCCAAACCCTGGATAATCTCTCCAGTAATCAGCCAGGCCGGACTATGCTCCGTTTCCATCAAGTCAGCCACAGTAAAAAGCCTAACATGGCCCATGCAAGATAATAAGTCCATATGTCCCTCGAAGGCATAAACATGGAGCATGCAAAAAGTAAAGGCCCTACGGCTATGAACCGGCCAGACCCGGACATCATCTGGGTTCATGAATTTTTCAGCTAGATCGATCAGGGAAACGGTATCTCCTTCTAGCATACGGGATACCTCCATATGGGAAAGCCCTAAAAATTCCCTTAATTTCCTCCCTGGGTCAGAAACTGAAAAAGGGATAGCAGGGCGAAGTATAGGATTCCATCCTCCTGCAGCAGCAATTTCCTCAGGAATAGGGCAAATCTCTCCTCGAGGAAAGCTAAATACATGATAGGTGTCGTCCCAATAGGACAGGCAAGCATCCAAGAAGTGGCAATCTACTTGCATCTGACGGATCACAGACAATTGGGTAACGCCATTCTGGTTTAGGATAGCCCTATCGGCATCTCTAAAATATTGGGACCACTCGTGCAACATTCCAACTAATCGATCAATCCCCATAATTGATTTGCTAAAAAGGAAGAAATAAATTTTTCAAGGTTTACTCTTTTCTTTAAGGAATTGAGGGAGTTGTGGAATTATGAAATTTATGAAGCCAGGAGGGGTATTTATAGCATAAAATAATTTCTCCTTCTCACCTTAGGATTCCCAATCCTAGAGCATTTAGCATACAAGCCATTGTCCTAAGCCTTAGCTAAGTCATCCCGAGCACTCCTATTCCTTTTCAAAGTCAAAATAAAAATTCCCTAATTTTTCAAAGACTTTTGCAAACTCAAAAATTCAAACCTTTTCTCAAAATTTTATTCCCCAGCACGAGTCATTTTTCCTACAAATATTACATACAAAACTTTGCTATCTTGCATAAATATGTACAGGACGACTCAAGCAGGACCATGCGATTTGCATAACTCCCCAGCGACATTTAACAGGATGAGCCCACATACAGGCCCATTTTAAGTCTTATGCGACGAGTTCAATTCCCCACGGAGTTATCATCAACTCAGGTACATTTCTAGCCCATGGCCGGCGGGCCCTTCACGCAGGTCTAATGGACCTTAAACGACCCGACCGGAAGCTGCCAGGTTTTAATCCTTGATTGACCTGGTGGCTACTCTGACTTTCGCCCTGTCCAAGCCTCAGTCAGAGTGGGGGCTCTGTAGACACCCACATTTTGACTGCCAGGTGTCTATAGTAGTTTCCGACAAACACTCGATGATGATCGGACGCTAACATGCTTTAACGTACTCGGAAATGGGCTCGAAATCATGGATATTTGACTTAGGCTTTTTAAGGAGTACAAATTTCACAAAACCAACCTCAAACTCAGGCCCAGTGGGTCATTTCGAGTCAAATAACACTAATTTGGGTCGAATCCGACACCAGGGGTAAAACCGTCTTTTAGCGACCGAGTCAAAACCCGGTCAAAGATTTTCCCGAGACTTATGGACCGACCGTGGCATCTCACGTGTCCAGTTCTTACTCCAACTCTACGAAATCAGCCACACAAAATAATAAACAAATTCGTTTAAGGGTAGAATTCGATCTCAAGTAGGAATCCTATCCGAAAACCGATTCAAACACCCAACCGAGTGCAAAACACTCGGCCGAGTAGCATGAACTAGCCGAGACTCCTTTTCTTCCCTCACAAGAAAACGGAATTCTCGTTCTCCTCAGCTTCTTACCCAAGCGGTAATTCGAGTTCACACACATCTCTCCTAATTCAAAGTAGGGAACCCCTATAAATAGGACCTCCCATCCAACACTTTAGGAACATCAATTATCAACACCAATCATTAGCAATATACACACATTCATTCCATTAGTAACGTAAAAATACACAACTTTTTCATCAATCATCCTTACACTTTAGCATCAAGAAACCGATAATACAAACCCGAAGGAAACCGGTCCGATACCCGACACCCTTCACCCGTCTCGTCCAAACCGAACCCCCTAGCCGAACCAAAACTCGACGCTCCCGTGCCTAGCCACATTCCGACGAGCCCCGATCCGAGTCAACAAAAGCATGTAGGTTGAGGGTGTACTAAACCCGATCTCTCCTTTCTTCTCCTTCCTTCTCTTCGTCCGTTTTTTTATGGGTCAAGAGTCATTTTTTTTGTTTCTCTAATATCGTTATTAACGAAAAACTATTTTCATAACGAATATTCTTAAACATACGATATCGATTTTTCTATAATCGAATATTGTATCGAAAAGAATTATATTAAGATCTTGACGATATCAAAAAATCGTTACATTCTTTTCTTTCAAAATTCTTTTCTTTTACTTTTCGTTCAAAACAAACAATTTTACAAAACCTTTTTATTATTCATTCCGAATATTCGATATCGATTTCATAATCGAATATCGGATACGACGAATATCGAAAACATGAATCGAATACAAATTAATTCATAGTTTATACGCGATTCATCAAAATAACAATTTTCGAACAACGAGCAAAACGGGACAGGCCCGCACGCGAGTCGCGCCCCACGCACGACTCGCGCACGAGTCTGAAACCCGAGCTCCTTTTTTCAACTTTTTTTCGTTCGTTTTATTATTTATTCTTTGAAACGATTTCTAAAATTTATATCTTTTCTAAAACTATTCGAAGTATTTGATATTGATTTCATAAGTCGACTATCGAATATAGCGAATATCGAAAATATTAATTCGAGTACGAATCATGCAATATTCGTACGCGAGTTAATAAATCGAATTTTCAGAAAACCGCGTCCAAAACCAGCCCGACAGGCGACTCGCCGGCATCCCGGGCGAGCCGCGCGGCCGGCTGTCCCGACGCACCCTTTTCATTCTTTTTTATTTTTTTCGAACATCGTTTTTTATACAAAACAACGTCTTTTTAACGATATTTTTCAGATTTCGATTAATATTTATTTTCTCGATCTCGTATCTTTTATTTGCTATATTATTATTTACAAATCGATACTAACTCGTTTGTTCATCTTGTAGCAAATTCATCTTTTTTATCTCATTTGTTTTATTATACTAAAACGAATCTCACATGTTAAATTCAACTTTGACGTTAATTAATCTTTCATGCATTAAATGACTTAGCAACCCGTTCAATTCTTCACATGCTTAGGAAAACAATGTTTGCATATCATTCATCGTATTACTAACGCGCGCATTAAAACGTCATTCGATCCTAGTAGAGGCCGCTAATGTGCGGGCGGGGTTGGGTGTTCTTAGTGAACTTCCCAACACGTACCCTCACCCCTTACTCAAAACCGTGGTTTCCGGATGTCCGAAACCATTGGCAACGAGAGTCATTCAATATACGATAAACCGCTCAAGTCGACATCGGTATCGAACTGCAAAGGGACGAGCCCAATAAACTCTGACATCGGAAATGGGCCGTATTTTGTACACGGCCCACTACGACATAGAGTGGGCTCGAACGGTTCCGAATAACCATAAAATTCGGTGGCGACTCCGACTTCGATTTAAATTTCCATTTGACCATCTCATGGAGATTCATTCGCCTCCTCAAATCCGCGCGTGGCCGCGTCGGGGTGGACCTATGTCATGTCCACAGCGTTTTACTAAGAAATACATACCAATGAATGCTAAAAATATATCAAACACATCTACGCATGCATGGAAAAGAAATGGGTGTCATCGTAGTGGCTTAAACGTTTGATTTTGTCATCGTAGTATGGTTAAATTATCAACAACCTTCATATTGAACTCATATATTCTAAAGACTTGCGGAAGATTTCTATGGTTATAATAGGAGTATTAGGGAATAGAAATGGGTTTGGAAGGGAGGGAAAGTCATATCATTAGGGATAAACAAGAAAAACTATAAACAAAACAAAAATCTATAAACAAAAAAACAAAAAATGGAGAAGCGTAATTTGAAAAACACTAAAAGAGAAGTATATGAAATCATTACAGTGCTGATGGTGTCATTATTGATTACTAATACTTTGATGGATATATTGAATTGAACCATCTTATTAACCTTATATACCTAAGTCAATAGACCACACTTTCCTTTATTTAAAGCAATAAAATATTTTCCTTTATTGTGTATATTAGTTAATAGTTCACACTTTTCTTTAGTTAAACCAAAACTATATATTAAAACATACAATTAGGGTGTATTGTGTTATTTCTGATATGTGGTTTAATAGTATTTCTGATATGGGGCGTAGTATTATCAACACTTTCCTTTATTTAAACCAAAAATATATATTAAAAAATTTCAATTAGATTGTTTAGAATATTCCACCACGAATCTAATTAAGAGATTCTCTACTTGATTTTAAAACTTTTTGTTAATGATACTTTTCAAAATTCAAGTTGTATTAAATATTTTAATTCCCTTTAAATTAACTTTCCTTTATTTAAATCAACAAAATTTATTAAAAAATTTATTCAGGTAGTATTAAAATTTTTAATTCACTTTCCTTTATTTAAAACCAACCAAATATAATACTTTTTATTCAGGCTATTTAAAAAAGTTGCTTCATATATATATGACCTCTTTTAATTCACTTTCTTTTGTTTAAACCAACAAAATATATTAAAATTTAATATATATATATATATATATATATATATAGAGAGAGAGAGAGAGAGAGAGAGAGAGAGAGAGTTAGGATCATGTAAGTCGACCATATACAAGTAAGTCAAGTTCTCATCTAAACCCTTAGATCAAGCAAATCAATGGGTAAGATTAAAACAAATGGATGACTAAGATGCACCTAAAACAAACTAAATTCTCTCTTCTACCTTATCACCCAACACCATTAATCAACACTACTCAACACTGCCGCTACCACCACCACCGATGCGCCGGCCACCATTACTGCTGCAACCACCACCCATGCGCTGGCCACCACTCCGATACCATCACATCACCGGGGACCACCACGACACCACCACTACATCACCGACGACCACCACCACCACATCCCCGACGACCATCACGTCACCGACGACCACCGCATCGCCGATGACCACCACCACGTCGCCGACGACAACTTTTAAATTTCCGAATTTTAGTATAAAGTTACAAAGTTAATAGTTGAAGTTACCAAATTATGGCTTAAAGTTGCACAAATTTAATTTTCAGATGGTTGGTGGTGAAGTGAAAAAGTGTAACTTTAGAACTATTCCGTGTAACTTTAAGCATTTGTTGTGTAACTTTAAGCTTGATCCTAATCCTAGCCACACAAGCTTAAAGTTACACAAAAAGTGCTTAAAGTTACACGGAATGGGCCTAAAGTTACACTTTTTCACTTCACCACTAACCATCTGAAAATTAAATTTATGTAACTTTAACCCATAATTTGGTAACTTCAACCCTTAACTTTGTAACTTTATACTAAAACCCATAAATTTAAAAGTTGTCGCCGGCAACGTGGTTGTGGTCGTGGTGGTCACCGTATATGTGGTGGTCGTGGTGGTTGCCGGCAACGTGGAGGTGGCCGCCGGTGATGTGGTGGTGGTCGCCGATGACGTGGTGGCAGGCGCATGGGTGACTGTGGCAACGGTAGTCTTGAGTGGTGGTGGTTGATGGTGTTGAGTGATAAGGTAGGAGATAGAATTGAGTTATTATTTTTTGAAAAATAAATAAACACAGTAGCATCTCAACCATCCATCTCAAGTTGATCCAAGGGCTAACAACAATATTTATGGACTTATAGGGTATCTTGGCCTTATGTGAACCCCCCCACTCTCTCTCGCTCTCCCTCTCTCTCTCCCCCCTCTCTTTCTCTTTATATATACAGAAGGGATCAAGGGAGTTACTAACTTCTTGGAAGTCTCTTAGTGTTGATCTTGGCCTTCCATCCATCTTAAGATGGATGGATGGATGAGCTTCAATTTTTTTTTTAAAAAAAAAGGGAAGGCTGACATAAAGTCTGCCAACCTTCCCCTCACCCAAATCAATCACTCTCATTACCTCTCTCCTCTATTCTCCCACCTATTACCCTTTCCAATCCCTCATTTTGAATTCATTTCCTCAACCACACTCACATTCCATCTAACAACAAAAATCTCTCTCTAACAAAACCCCATCAAATAACCTCCATTAATAACTCCGCCCATACTCCATCAACAACTCCGACCATACTTCGTCAACAACTCCGACCATACTTCGTCAACAACTCCCATTTTAACAGAACATACTCCGTCAGTAACTTTGATCATCATACCAAAGTATGTTTATGCATATTCGATCATCTTCATCTTCATGCTTCTTTTATTTTTCATACCTTTATTTTTCATAACTTCGATCATCTTCATTGATCATCTTCATCTTCATTCTTCTTTTATTATCCACAAAAAAAGTACAACTTCATCTTCAAGATGAAGTTTGAAGATGAAGTTGTTCTTTTTTTGTGGGATGAATGAAGCTTGAAGATAGAGATGTTGAAGATGAAGATGACGATGAACAAGTCATTTAGTGCGTAATGTTCTTGCAGAATTGCAAGGTCACACACTTTCAGTTTTATAGTCACACTCATTATGCTGCATAGTCACACTCATTATATTGTAGAATCACACAAATTCTTGCAGTGATTAGTGTGTGTAATCATCTTTATAGTCACAGAGATTAGGTTGTATAGTCACGCAGTTGAAGTTGTATAGTCATACTCGTTATGTTGTAGGATCACAGTCATTATGTTGTAGGATCACACCGTTTATGTTGTATAGTCACACAGTTAAAGTTGTAGAGTCATACTCATTATGTTGTACAATCATGCAGCTGTACAGTCATTGTAGTCACATATTCAGTTGTGTACTCGTATTCATTGTGTGATTTAGATTGATTCTGTGTTTTGTCGCAGCGAAATGGCTGGTGGAAAGAGAAATGTTGGTAAAAGGGGCGGTGGGAAGAAGAACGTCGTGGAAGATACAGCGGCCGACCACCTAATACAACGTATAGTTGCGCACGTACCGAAGACCATCGTTAAGCTCTTGAGTGTTTATATGGGATAAAATGTTTGCTTTAGGATGAATGTACTATATCTAAAGGATGTTGGGTGGGTAAGAATGTTTTTATGTTTGACGTAATATAGGTAAAGGATGAACTTTTTCTAATGTAAATATATTTTCATCACTATTTTCTGGTTTCATAATTAATCACGCGAGGTCTATAGCAAAATCACTTATCCTTTCACCTTTAAAACCACGCAGCTGTGCACCAATTAGTTTGTAGCCAAAAGTGGTCGTATTTGTATAGTCACAGTCGCCTTGTTGTATAGTTACACTCGCTATGCTGTATAGTCACACTCCTAATATTGTATAACCAGGACAGATTTTGGATTTTCATTTTGTATAGTCACACTCACCATGCAGTAGAACCACACTCATTAAGTTGTAGAATCACACTCATTTTGTGCGTAATTTCAAACGTCAACATAATGAGTGTGACTATACAGCATAATGAGTGTGACTATACAACTGAAAATGTGTGACCTTGCAATTCTGCAAGAACATTACGCACAAAATGAGTTGTTCTTTTTTTTAATTAAAATGTTTTTACGGTCAATCAAAATAATATTTCTAACTAGAACATATATTAATTAGAATGTTTTTTTGTTGGATGAATGAATTTGGAAGATGAAGTTGGTCTTTTTTTTATGAATGAATCTTGAAGATTAAGAAATTCTTCTTTTTTGTTGGATGAATCGAAGTCACTCATTTTACGTCTAACAATCACCTGTTGTAATATTTGTGATGGGAGAATAGAACGTTTCAGTAATTTTCCGAATTTTTAAATACGTCTTACAAACATGAAATCAACTACTCCCTCAGTTACATAATATAGGTAGTTTTAGTGAATTGAAAATTTTGCTTTTTATAAGTTATTTTACATTTTTCAGTGCAGTAAAACTCCTTTTATTGGTCAAAAAGAGTTTATTCAATTTTCAAAGTAGCTTAATATCCATTTGAAATATTTTCTTAATAAGTGTGCAAATACCTTAAACTACTTATATTTTGTAATAGAGGGAGTATAAAAGAAACCAACATGAATGGAGGTTGAATACTTAATGAATGTTTAAATACTTTTGTATGTGATTAATACTTTTGCTTTTTTAGAATGTCGTTACTGAGGAAAGTCACAGTCGTCCATTCATCCATATTCAACTTTCATTTTTTTTTGGATAATGAAGATGAATAATTTTATAAATACCAAATAAAAGAAGGTATGAAAAATAAAACAAGCATGAACATGAAGATGATTAAACGAATGATACCTTAATCCCAAGGTATTCTACAGCTGCGTGATTCTACAACATAGCGAGTGTGACTATACAGCATAATGAGTGTGACTATACAACTGAATATGTGACTACAATGAGTGTACAGCTGTGTGATTCTACAACATAATGAGTGTGACTATACAACTGAATATGTGACTACAATGAGTGTACAGCTTCGTGATTCTACAACATAATGAGTGTGACTATACAACATAATGAGTGTGACTATACAACTGAAAGTGTATGACTTTGCAATTCTGCAAGAACATTTTGCATGATGAAGATGATGATAGGATGAAGATGTTCATCAAACTTTCGTCATTCATCAAGCTTGAAGATGAAGATGTTCTTATTTTTTGTTGGATGAATGAAGCTTGAAGATGAAGAAACTTTTTTTTGTTGAATGAATGAATTTTGAAGATGAGGATGTTTTTTTTTGTTAAATGAATGAATGGATCTTGAAGATGATGCTTTTTTTTGTTTGATAGATGAAGATGAAGATGAAGATGAGAGAGATGATAGAGCATCAAGTGTTAAGGAGTGAGAGTAGTTGTAAGAAGTTAGAGATTGATTGAGGGGAGGGTTGCTTCTCTCTCTCCACTGCTGCTGTGTCAGTTTACTGACATCTTCTTTTCTACTTTTTTTTTAACACATCATCCATCTAAGCCATCCATCCAACCCAAGATCAAGGGCCAACAACACAACTTCTCAACTTCCCAATCCACCACCAACTCCCTTGATCCTATATATATATATATAGTAAGGCTCTTATGAGTCATTCTCTATTTATGAGTCCATAAGTTCTCATACCATCCATTGGATGAGATGAGGATGGATGGACAAGATACATCCTAATATTTGTATTTAAAAAAAAGAAAAAAAGAAAGAAGGGATATTTAGTATCCTAAAATAACTCCCTTGATTTTAGGAAACAATAACTCCCATAATCATTTCATTCTCATTCATTCATTCATTCACGTTATACGTTCATCAAAACCTAAAAAAAAACGCTCCCATCATCACGTTCATTCATTCATTCAATCAAATCTGTGCTCGAAATTCCATTACTATGAATTCAATGATCGCGACATCTTCATCAACTATTGATAATCAATTCATCGAGTATAACAATGGTGAGTTTCGATATTGCTTTCATGTTTTGCGTTAATTTTTATTCATCATCTTGATTAATTTGCGTTCATGTTTTTTGCGTCAATTTTCATGTTGATATTGCTTTCATGGTCGTTTCACTCATCATAGATACATATCAATGGTAAATTGGTCTCTTGTTAGTATAGATTCCAGAGTTTTATGTTTGTTATTTAGGTTTTCCGTAATCTCCACTGATATTATTGTTTTGTTGTCTATTGAAGCAGACACGGCGTTGAAGTAACATACGTTCTAAGTTACAGTAACACGTAATTTTAATTAGAGTAACACACACTGAACGTTGAGAAAGGTTTTTGACGATGATGTTAGAGTAACGTGTTGTACGAGTTAGAGTAACTCAACTTATGAGTTGAAGTAACACATTGGTTGCATCGACGCAACGTTGTTTAATTTTGTGCAGGTGGAATTGGCAAAGAAGCAAATGCACAGGACAACACCGGAAAAGGTGGAATTTTATTCATTTGATTAATCATAGATTCATATCAATGGTTTTTGGATTTGATTAATCATAGATTAAGAAGACACGGCGTTGAAGTAACATACGTTCTAAGTTACAGTAACACCTTATTTTAATTAGAGTGACACACACTGAACATTAAAAAAGATTTTTGGCGCTGATGTTGAAGTAACTTGCTTTACGAGTTAGAGTAACACAACTTATGAGTTAAAGTAACACATATGTCCCATGGGCGTAACGTTGTTTATTTTTTTTGCAGGTAGCATTGGCAAAGAAGCGAATGCACAAGAATGGTGCAGAGATGTGGGTGAGGCGTTCACTCCGTACATGGGGCAAGTATTCGGGGAAATCGATTAGGCGGTGGAATTTTTTAAAATCTACGCGCTGGCTTGCGGATTCGAAGTTGTTTTTTTTGTGGGTTTACAAGAATAACTGATTTTTTACATATTTTTTTACACATAATGATGTACAACGTTGCAGTTAACTCTATATTTATTTAATACATGTGTTTTTGGTTAGAGTAAAAATCTCAGATGTATTGTAGTAACATCATTCGTTCCTTAAAGTAACAAATTAAATATAATGCATAAAAGTAACTGAGGATATTAGCGTTGTTTACCATTCATTCTTAGATTAACCACAACCATTTCTTATAGTAACATGATTTGTCCGTTAAAGTAACAGCTACACTGCGTTAGAGTAACACATTTTTTTTTTCTAAAGTAACACAGTTCATGAATTAAATTAAAGTAACACATTGTATGAGTTAAAGTAACAGTTTTTGCAAGAGACTATACAACAGTTCAGGAATTAAAGTAACACATTGTATGAGTTAAAGTAACAGTTTTTGCAAGAGACTATACAACGTAACAGGTTTTATGAGTTAAAGTAACACAGTTCATGAATTAAAGTAACACATTGTATGAGTTAAAGTAACAGTTTTTGCAAGAGACTATTATACAACGTAACACATTGTATGAGTTAAAGTAACACAATTCATGAATTGAAGTAACACATTGCATGAATTAAAATGATGATTTTTTTGGTGAAGATGAAAACTTAATTTTAAAGAAACTTGTTGTGTGAGAGAAAGAAGTAGTTAAAAGATTGATAGGAGAGAGAAGATTTGCATTGAGATAATTAAGGAAGAGAGAGAAATGATATATTTACCAAGATTTGTTAGTTATTTCCTTATTTCACCTCAAACAATCACAACCATCCATCTTTCACTTGATCAATGGTCCAAGATTGGACTCATGGACTCAATGTATATAGAAGGACTCACTTGATCCTTCCCCTCTCTCTCTCTCTCTCTCTCTATATATATATATATATATATATATATATATATATATATATATATATATATATATATATATATATATATATATATATATATATATATATACGTTTGGGGTACAAACAATTGATAGTCTTTTGTCGGTAGTAGCCGACTTGTTCCTTCCCTGTCCTTGCTGTAGGTTGCCTCTCCGACGCTAAAGTCAGTGAACAGGATTAAGAAGGTGATCTCTTTAGTGAAGGATTTACTTAGCTTTTTAGAGAGATGAGTTGTATATGATTCTATCCCTTTTTCTTGTGGAGGCCTTCCCTTTATTTTTAGGGTAAGTGCTTGTACGAATCTCCCTCCTCCACTAAGCCTGGGGGTGTGCCAGCATCCTCTTGGTGGTCCGACGCTACCCCCACGTGGGTGGGGTGTATCCTTTGGTCGCGGAGTTTGTTGGCGGCCGGCTACATGTGCTATGGGGTGCCGACCCCCATTAACTGCCCCCTCATTGGTTGATCGTGAAGGGCTCTGGCCGTTGACGACCAACGAGTAGCATGCTTGGGTGAGGCGTCTCGAGGTCGTTTGTTTTTTCTTTGAGTCCATTCGTATTCCTCCTCCCTAGAAAGGGCACTCTAAGGGTAATGATGACTTTTTGGCTTTCCAAGGCCTCCTTCATTACTCCTTGGGTGGTTGGGAGTTGGGTCACATTAAATGAGGCTCATGAATGGTTGCATGTCTATATAACCCCCCAACTTTTGACATTTTTGGGCATAATTTCAATCTCCAAATCTACCTTGCTTCCAAAGTTATGTCTTCTTCGGGTAGCAACTCTCCTCGGCCTTTGGAGCCACCCTGCCCT
The DNA here is from genome assembly GCA_958450325.1 of Agrostemma githago. Classification (NCBI taxonomy): domain Eukaryota; kingdom Viridiplantae; phylum Streptophyta; class Magnoliopsida; order Caryophyllales; family Caryophyllaceae; genus Agrostemma; species Agrostemma githago. The sequence continues at coordinate 16,096,800 of OY288239.1, read as the reverse complement.
TATTAGGCAACGCCGTCAACTTTCTTCTCCTGAGCCGTCTCGGTCTAGGAGGAGACGTCAAGTTGCTCGTGAGGCCTAGACGTGGCCTTCTCCTAGGGGCTCAGTGATGATCCCGTCCCCCTCTGCGCCTACCGGGGGATTGGTCAGGCCATCTTTTGGTGCTCTCCGCCTCCGTTGCCATCGGAGGGGCAGACTGCACCACGGAGTGTCGGAGCCCGATGTTGACTCGGACTGCCCCTCTTCTGGGAGCTCGCCTAGCTACTCTACCTCCAGTGGCAGCTCCTCCTCTTCACCGGAAATTTCTCGAGGCCGGTGCCTCTGCAGCTCTGATGACAACTTGGAGGAGACTTATGACTCGCCCCCTTGCGGGACCCGTGCCCCGCTTTCTTCTCCGGGGTCTCCGACCTCGTCTGCTTGCTCGCTCTCCCCTCTTCCCCAGGAGGATTTTAATGAGGAGGTGCGCGATTAAGTTACCAAGCTCGGTTGGGCTTCGTTTTGCCGGTTGAAGCCAACAACGGGCGAGGAGGGGCAACCTATTTTGGTGATGTTGCATGCTGATAACGTTATGGAGGCTGAGGACGCCTTTCCTTGAGGTTGTTCTTGTTTGTTTTTTCTTCTTTTCCTTTCATTAGGTAGCGCCGGTTGTGATATGGAGGTGCCGGTCCCTCTTTTTGCGGACTATGTCAGATTGTGGAATACGGGTACCGGCCCCCTTATTTTGCTTAAGTGGCCTTCGGTTTAGTGATGATGATGTTAGTGGTCACTATTTGATTAAGCCTCTGTCTGTTCGCATTCTTCTTTGTTTACCGTGCTTGCTATTGTGTCCCTTGATATTCTTGTGTTGTCAGACTTGCATTTAATGTTCTCTGCCACTTGTCAGAATCTTATGTCCCAAACAAGGCAACCACACTCTTGTATAAATAAGTGCTCCCCCATCTATCGTTCTCATTTGCCTTCCTTTTTCGTTTCTCTCAATAAAAATTTTCTCCATCTTTATTTCATTTTCCCTTGGCTTTCTTAGGCCAACGTCCGTCCTAGTGGAAGCTCAAGCATTACCGGCGCACCTTTCTAGGTTAGTTACCCTCCTCTCTTACTCTTCGTTTGCTTTCAATTTTGAGTCATGTCCCCCTGTCCTCGCCGTGTCTGTTTTGAGGATGAGGATGAGGTTATTTTGGCCTATAGGAGGAGGGGGACTCCGCCTTCTGTCATAGATCTAGGAGGGATGCAGACGACGAATCATCGGACGACGAGGCTGAAGAGGTGCCGCCGATCGCCGCCGTCCCCATCCGGTGTTTGCGAATCTCCTCTCGCACCTCTCGCCGTAGAGGGTTCACCTCTCCCGTCGGAGGGGAGGGAGACGAGGAGCCATCTTCTGGCGACCCCGGAGTGGATGTGGAGCAGGACAAAGGGCTGGTTCTTAGCCGCCGGCGGAAGGATCCCTCTACGGTTGAAGAACCGTCCTCTAGTTGTCGGGAGTTCGGTCCTGCCTCGGCGGAGGAAGGTGGCGAAGAGATGCAGTCTGAGGCCAGGAAGGGCAGTGGTGAGACACATGAGGCCTTGACCCTTCGCCGGACCTCCACTGTAGTTGACGCGAAATGGCACCGTGAGGCAATGGAAAAGGATTGCCTGGAGGCTGCGAGGGACCTTTATCCCTTGGGAGAGGGTTATGAATACGTGATGGGGGACGTTGGTCAGTCAATTTATTTTCCTCCTGAGGGCTTCGTGGGTGTCTCATTCGAGTCTCTAAAATTTGGTCTCCGGTTACCCTTTGACCCTTTTGTGGGGGGAGGTATTCTGGCGTATGAACTTAGCACTTGGCTAGCTGACCCCTCAGACGATTCGTGCCATTATATCTTACTGTTGGGTATGTCGGTTTAAGATGTGGACCCCTTCAGTGGAGGCGTTCAGGTTTATGACGTTCCTGAAAGTCGTACCGACCACGAGTTATTGGACCTTAGGTTGGCTTGGTAACTACGTCACGTCTTATCCTATACTTTCTAACTGCCATGGTTGGAGGGGTAAGTTTCTCTATGTGCGCTCGACCATCAGTGGTCTGTCCCCAGAGTGTTTCAGACTGATGTGCCTATTCATATGGAAATGGACGACAAGATAGGGCGTTGCCTGGATCTAAGGGAGTTTGGGCTAAGCCAGTCGGATAGGATGGGTCCTCCTGCCGTCACCTCCTCTTGTCACCGAGGGGGCTCGGAACTATGCCGGCGATTAGGGCGGCGTTGGGGCTTCTGAGGTTACCTCTCCTCGGGCGGCCGTTACTCTTTTGGTTACCGTAGATGCCTTGCAGGACCACACGCCTGTATTGACTTCAGAGATGGTGACGTCGGTTGATGAACCGGCCACCGAGGGCCATAATGAGATGCCGCCGCCTTTTGATGGGGCAGACATGGACCCCCAGGGTGGATAGCAGGCACCCTGGAGGCCTCTTAGGACAAGGCGACTAGATGCGACGTGGCCGCTGCGGTGGACGCCTCCCTTCCATAACTGTCTGGCGGGCATGGTTCATTGTTTGACTGGAAATTTTTCAGGATGTTTTATGGGGATGTCTCCTCCGTTGAGCGCCCTCGTACTCCTGCTCAGCTTAACACGTTTTACCGCCGAGTAGCCGGCGGCCTTGCCATGGCTGCTGATGGGCCGTATTTAGTCATGGTTATAATGACAATTTAAGTGTAATTAGGTTGACTAAATCAGTGTTTTTATGTCCGTTGGTGTAATATTTATGATGTCATTGTTATAAGCCTACGTGAGGATTCTCGGTTCGGGTCGTGAATGAAAAAGAGAAAACAAAACAAGGTGGGCCCAAAACGAGGAACAGGAAGAAGTAGCTCGGAAATTGAAGACGGAACTTGAATCGCTTTAGGTTCCGTAACAGCTTAATATTTATTAAGATTATTATTTTATTTTATTTCTAAAGTATGGTAAGTAGTAGACTTACCTTAATTATTATCAGACTACTATTAGTATAGATTATTAGAATCAGTTTTATTATTATTCATATTAAGTTGAACGTTCAACCTAGTCTTCTCAATAACATTATGTGTAACTAATATTTTCATCTCGGTTCAAGACATTGAAGCGCTTAATTATCGATTGTGAGTTTGAAAGTTCTTATCTTTATTTTTGATTATTGATTAATTGCTTAGTTTAATTACATGAATGTTGTTATTGATTTCTAGAGTGATCAACTAGTTTTCTATTTCATCGTTCTATTGTTAGTTTTGTTAATTGAACAGGATTTGTTGATTAATTTGACATGAGTAACATCTAAGACTTAATTATTGAACGTGATTCGTTGATATTAAGATTTAGGAGCAATTATCATAGATTTATAGCACAACTGGATTGTATGTGTTTATTTATCTCTTTATCGAATTCTCTATTTATTAATGCTGCTGTTGAATTAAATCTAGAACTGGATTGTTTAGGTTGTTTAACAGTTAGATCTAACTAAGAAAGGGATACGTTTTAATTAGTTATTCATAAGGAGGATTAGAATCTTCAATTCACGATAAAGTAGTCAAGAATAATAATTTGAACCTAATTTCGATGATCAATTTTAATTAAGTTGTGGATTTGTACTTGATTCGAGACCTTTTAATCATCTGATTTGGTTAAAGTTTTCATCTTTATTAGTTTTAGTTATTAGACAATTATTCAAAACCCCCCATATTTATTATGTAATTAATTAGTTTATTATCGTTCTAAATTAGTACGCAGTTATAGTTTAACCAATTCCCTGTGGGTTCGACCCTTTTCCATTATACTATTATTTTAGTTTGTTGGTTATAAGTAATTATAAATTGTAATTTGAGGCATACGACTTTAGCCTATCAAATTTTGGCGCCGTTGCCGGGGAATTGACGTTAATTATTTTTGTGTGTTAGTGTGGATAGTTTTAGTTTGTTTGCTTGTAGTAGAGAGTCTTGGTTAGTTTTTATTTTATTTTATTTTATATAATTTTTTGTGTGTTTTAGTTTATCTGATAGATGGCGACTAAATATTTCCCTCAATATGAGCATGAACTGTTTTACAAATATTTTGATAGATTGAGTGAGTATGTCTCTAGATGTCGTCACCGATATCAAATTTGGGAACTCTGTCATGTGATATACAATGGGTTAAATGATGAAACTTTGATGCATGTTGATTCTTTAAGTGAGGGTAGATTCGTTGATTGACTTAGTTATGAGGAGAAGTGGGAGCTTTTCATATACTTGGCTCACGACACTGAAGAATGGGAGTTGGAAAACTCACGCTTTAGGACACCTTCAACGAGTTTCGATAAAAATTTGAACACCCAACATGATTCTCGTATATCCACGGAAGACATGATTAGAGACCTGATTACTGCTCAAATGACCCTTCAAGCTAGTATGGTTCAATACGAGCAAGAGAACAATGTTAGTGTCGAGAACCTTGAGAGTCATGTAGTGCAAATAATGGCATCCAATGATAGACTTGAGACACATGATGAGTTTTCTCTTAATGTTAAGGAGCCTAGAGTTATTAAGTACACAGAGTTTGATGACACTCTCCCTTAAACCCGACGTGGTATGTCACTCCTATAGAGTGTGTGATAGTGATGATGATGATGGATTTTGGGATGACGAGGAGGATGACTATGATGATTCGATATACACCTCACCCTCTTCCATTGTTTCTACACATATCAATCCATTCTTGCACTAACGAAACACACGTTTTGGAAAATTTCTTAAGTCACAATGATACGAGTGATATTTCTATCTTGGATGATTATCTAGTTATGATGGTTGAGAATGAGCAAGAGGAAATGTGTGTGACCGTTGAGAAGACTAGGGAAGTCGGAGTAGGAGAAGAGGAGATAGTTGTTTTTGATGAGCCGAAAGACGATTTCCCTAAGAGAAATGAATTAGTGAGCCTGGACTGTCATGAAAAGGTGGGAGAAAGAGAGGGCGTCATATTTACTGAATTTTTTATTCACAAGGAAGTACCACCGTCGATACCTTTCGAGTCCTCATGGGTGTTAATTCCGGGAAAGTTTTATGTTCATCCTCGAGCCAATTTGACCGTACCTATGAAAAATCCATCTTATAAAGAAGAGTACATTGATTTTAATTCATTTTTTGAGCATAGAGGGTCGGAAAAACGTTCATTGCAAGATTATTATGATGTGCTTATTTATAGGTGGTGTCAATTGATTTTTATCTCTTACCGTTTCTATTCTAATCTATTTGCGAGTATTTTTGATCGATTGCTAAGGGCATTGAGTTGTTTCGTACATTCATTCCGCTCGATTGCTCCATTGTCGGTTGAGGTAAGTAATTTAGTACTATTTTAATACGGGTCAGTTTTCTACAAGAAGACGAGCGAACGACATTAAACAAAAGCGCTTCCGGGAGGCAACCCGCGTCAGGTATGTTTTTATTTTATTTTTATTTATTTATTTTTCAAATTTTATCATGGGTCATATTTCATTATATTAAATTAGTAATAGTTTTTCGTATTTTTCGTAGAATAAGTAGCTAATATTTTTAATTTTAAGTATATTCCTAATTTTTAGTACTTTGTAGGAACGAGAATTCGTGAATTTTTCAGTATCGCGTGCGACTTGCATGAATATGGAGCGACTAGCGTATCACATCAGGATGAAAAGAAAAAATTCCAGACCTCCGCGCGAGTGGCCTAGGATATCTGCGAGTCGCGCGCTACTCATCACCTACAGGTATGCTTTTCTTTTGAAAAAACAAAAATAAAAAAACACGCTCGCTAGTGTCATTACCTAGATCCCCCATCTTCATCTTCTCCTTCCTCCTCATCCAGTCATCCTCTTCTTTAATATAAACCCCAATCTCCGCTAATCTACTAATACCTAACTTCTATCATCTCCATTGATCCCCTTCACCAATTTACCTTCAGCTTTCAATTCAAACCTATACTCCATCTCAAAATTTCTCATCTTCAAGTTCCATTCAAATCAACTCCCCATTAATTCCCTTGCTTTTCATCCTCCATTACTCCATCACCCTCAATCTCTCAATTCAGACCTAGGTTTCTTTTTCATCACTCACCTTTCCGGTCAGCCGCGGTCGCCGTCGTCAGGCGTCGTGTCGTCGGTCACTGGTCAGTCAGGCGTCGTGTCGCCGTCGTTTTTTGGTGATCAGGTCGTGGTCTGTTCGTGATCAGTTCGTGGTCTGTGCCGGTCACTGGTCACTAATCAACTACTCATCTGTTCGTGGTGCGTGGGGCTCGTATCCGTGGTAGGTGGTCAGTCTGGTTCGTGTCACGTATGTTGTCGGGTATGTCATTTCCCGACTCTTCTTCTTTTCACCTGTGTGTGATTCTTTTTTTTTGGTGTAAATGTAAGTATATTGATCCTTGAAAATCTGTTTACAACAAATGTATCACAAGTTCTTCCAATATCTCAATTAAGAATATACTCTAGCATTTTATGCTTTTTACAATAAGGTTGACTCATGGTAAATCTGACTTTTGCCCTTATCTCAGTCTTCAACTGTTGAATGATGTTGCTCGGGTTTGTGCATGCCTTATTAGTTCTTATGCAATTTCTAGCTTGCCACACATGATACCAACATCCTATTATTGCCGCTGCTATTGCCTGTTTGAAGAGAAGTGACTTATGACGATAAGATCTCCACCAAATCTCAGTATTAAGCTCCGGGATTTTAATCCCAAACCAAGTGCTAATTCTCCCAAAGCATTCCCTTATGAAAGAGCATTCTGAGAGCAAATGCATCTGCGTTTCCTCATGTCCTGCACACAGAAAACATGCCTTGTCCGTAACCACCTGCATTTTAGCCAATCTCTCTTTGGTTAACAATCTATTGTGACAAGCAAGCCACGCTATATAGCAGTGTTTTGGTCGACTAAGTCTGTTCCAAACAATCTTAGCCCATTCCTTCTTCTGTGTCGCCCCTGCCAACCATTCATACCCCAATTTAACCGTGTATTCCCCTCCTTGTGCTAATAGAGTAGGAAAACAATTATTAGTATAGAATAAATTCTTAATCCAGCATAGTTTGCGCCACGACCAGCTGGAATTGTTCTTAGGTGTGTATACTTCCCAATCTTTGTCTTGTAAATAAACTCCATGAACCCATTTTACCCATAGATGATCTACTTTGATTGTGATCCACCACGCATACTTAGCCACACAAGCTAAGTTCCACAACTTCAAATCTTTTATTCTCAAACCTCCTTCCACCTTTGGTCTACAAACCACATCCCAGGCAACCAATGGAGGAGATTGATAATGTTCACTGCCTCTCCATAAAAAGTTCCTGCAGTTGCTATTGATATGCTTGATCGTGGTGGCTGGAAGAATAAAAATTCTTGACCAATACTGATGAATAGCAGTGAGCACAGACTGGACTAAAACAAGTCTACCCGAATAAGAAAGCTTCCTCGCTCCCAATCCTCAAATTCGCTTTACTATCTTTTCTGTTAGTTTGTGGCACTCCAGTACAGTAAGTTTTTTGGGAGACATTGACATACCCAAATACTTAAAGGGGAGATCACCCCTGCTCATTCTCGTATGCTGAGTGAGCCCCTCATTATCCAGCTCTTTCAAACCATTTGAGTAAATATTTGATTTGGATTTATTCATAATCAACCCCAAAGCCTTGGAAAACACCTCAAACACTTGCATTGTCCACTTGACAGAATCTCTATCTCCCTTACAAAATAACATAAGATCATCGGCAAAACATAAATGGCTCAACTTAATCGTTTTGCATAACGGATGGAAAACAAAATCTGTTTTATCTTGGACAACCAGCATGATGCGACTCAAATACTCCATACACAAAGTGAATAAAAGAGGTGATAACGGATCCCCTTGTCTCAACCCTCTCTTAGCCTTGAAGAATCCGAAATGATCTTCATTTAATGCTATGGAATAACTCGGGGATTGCAGGCACTCCATTAAAATCTTCACAAATCGAAGAGGAAAATTGAGCGCCTTCAACATATCCTCAACAAACCTCCATTCTATTGAGTCATAAGCTTTTTGCATATCAATTTTCACGATAACTCGGGGGGAGCAGACTTTTATATTATACAGCCTAATAAGCTCTTGACAAATCTGGATATTTTCAATAATATCTCTACCTTTAACAAAAGCGCTTTGGGAGGGACTCACTATGATTGGAAGGACCTTTCTCATTCTCTCACAAAGCACCTTGGAAAGACATTTATAGACTACATTGCAACGTGCTATGGGCCTGAACTGCCCAACATTCTGAGGATTATCAATCTTAGGTATAAGCGTTAAAATTGTGTTGCTTACCTGTTTTAAAAGTACCCCTTCCTTTATAGCATTCCTTATTGCTACATATACCAACGGACCTGTAATACTCCAAGAGTCCTTAAAGAACTGACTTGTGTACCCATCTGGGCCTGGTGCTTTGGTCCCAGGGATACTAAACATGGCATTCTTGACTTCACTCTCAGTAACAGGGAGAAGGAGGCCTTGACCCTGTTGAGATGAAAGGATAGGTCCTTTCCTAACCACATCAGGATAATAGATATGATGAGTACTGCAGGTTTCCCCTAATATGGACTGAAAATATTTCAAGAACGCATCCTGAATCTGTTCAGGTCTTTCCCAAACAGTTCCCGATAAGTCTTGAATTTGTTGCACCCTATTTGCCGCTCTCCTTTGCTTGAGAATGGAATGGAAATAAGAAGTATTTAAATCCCCTTCCATCATCCAATTTAACTTTTCTTTTTGAGTCAAAAATTTATATCTTGCAATGTCCAACGTCTTAAACTGTGTAGCTATGGCCTGCTCATAGTATTTAAGTGTTCTGCTATTAGGATCTTGAGCAAGCTGCTGCTGTACCTGATGAAGTGCTGCTTCCATTACTTCTGCTAATCCCTCCACATTCTGATAGCTTTTATTATTTATGTCTCTTAAACCCTTCTTCAGCTGCTTAAGCTTACAGGTTAACTGATACATAGGTGCCCCATGTACTTTTTTTCCCCAATACTCCTTAACAGTAGCACTAAACCTGTCATCAGCCGACCACATGTTGAAATACTTGAAAATCCTTTTCTTAGTCTGCTGCACCGCATCCAAGCTAACTAAACACGGATTATGATCAAATAAACCCTCAGGTAAATAATTGGCAAAAGCATCCGGAAACTGAACACCCCACTCATCATTATGTAGGACTCTATCAATCCTACTATAAGATCTAGTGCTTGGCGGCTGCTTATTATTCCAAGTAAAATGTGCCCCAATAGTTTTCATTTCCTGCAACTCACAATCATTAACACACCTCTGAAATGGAGCAATTTCAGCCAATGTGATTGGAGCCCCAATCCTCTCATCCATATGCAAAACATTATTGAAATCCCCAAGCAGGATCCAAGGACCATCGACAACCCCTGTATACTGCCTGATATGGCTCCATAGCATGCTTCTCTCAACTAACTTATTGAATCCATATATAAACGAACACCAGAAAGAGACTCTATTATCTATTGTCTTCACTTTCATATGAATAATTTGTGCTTGTATATCTATAATGTCTACATGAACCAAGCTAGACTTCCATAAACACCAAATCCTTCCTCCCTTACAAGTGTGATTATTAGTAACTATGGACCAATCTTGAAAATTAACAACTACATTATTCCCATTCTTAGTAGCCACTTTAGTTTCAAACACTCCTGCTAACTGCACATTATTATGATGTAAAAACCATCTTATTTCATTCTGCTTCTTAGGCTTATTCATACCACGAACATTCCAAGCACCAATCCTATCCATTACTTAACGATTTATCCATCTCCTTACCTCCATCCTGCACTGCCTCCTTATTAACTGCCTTCTTGAGAGATGAAGTGAGTATTTCCATAAATGAAAGTCCATCGGAAGTATACTGTATACCCATTCTTGAAGGTCTTGCCACTACCCCTGCTAGGTCAGAAACACTGTTCACAACAGGTATTCCAGCTATAGGTGTATGTATTGCAGGTTGAGGTGGTGGAACCTGCTTCTGAACAGGTTTCCAAACTTTCACAATCTTCTTTTCCGCTTTGGTTCGACATTGTTCTTCGTCATGCCCCATTCCATGACATCGAGAGCATTGAACAGGGACCCAGTCATACTTAACCTGGATTTGTTGCTTCTTCCATTTTTCATCCAGAAATTGTATCTCCCCTGGTAATTTCTGATTGATTTCAACTTCTATCAACAACTTTGCATAACCTAGGAATTGACATTGATCAGTAGTCGGAGCAACCCTGACCACTCTGCCAACCAATCCCCCAATTTTTGTCAAGCAATCAGCACCCCAAAATTTTAAATCAAGCTCTATCAACTTAACCCAAATCGGAAGTTTCTTCACATCATACTTTGCTAGCTCCGCATTCTCAGTCCATTCATGAATGATAACAGGTTTGTTATCAAACATTAAATGATCACCACTCAACGCAGCTTGTTGCGAATCCTTATCCAAAAAACGTACCAGAAATATGCCGTTAGGCATGAAAGATACCTTATCAATTTTGAGGTGTTTCCAGACGCGATGAACAAAGCCAGAGATGACACTCCAAGGAGGATTTGCTCCAACCACAAATCCATGTGTGTGATTCCTCCTACTAGATTGAGTTGGACAATTGTTGTCCACTTGGTCGTGGTTGGAGTCGGGGTTGCTAATTTGCCCGACTCTTGGTGGTGGGCTGAGATGTTCATTGTTGTTGCTAATATTTATTTTGATTGATGGACGTGAGTTGATTTGTGTCGAGTTGGGCCGGGCTAGTTCTCCATTAAACGGATTTTTGGCTGAGTTGTCGTTAGGGTCGAGTTTGTCGGGTCTATTCCATTGGTATTCTTGATGAGTAGATGTGGTAACTGATTTGATTTGATTCAAAGCTAGTAACATTGCCATAGTTCTGTTGTATAAGAGTGGGTATTCGATGCTCAATATATGTGATCGAGATGTGGCTGGATGAATGTCATGTCCTATCATGGTGATTACAACGAGTTATTTATCGGTGTTGAAAATCCTTCTCCCGGTTAATTGTTTTTATTTATGTCCTTTGTCTCACATTGAAGACAATGTTCGGAATAAGCGTGGGGAGAGGTTTATATATGTCTCGTGTTGTAACCGTCTTTTGTGCTGTAATTGAGAAAAAAAAGAAAAAAAAGATTGAATGAAAAAAAAATGATGAAAAAAAAGAAAAGAAAAATAAACCCGGTTAGGTGAAAACCCGAAAGGGCGCCTAGGCAAAAGTGGGAAATGTGGCCGAGGACGGAGTGAAAACCCGAAAGGGCACTCCGGGTAAAAAGAAAAATCGAGTTGCGTGCCACGAGAGTAGTGTGAGGAAAAAAAAGAAAGTTAGAGTGAAAATCCGTAAGGGCGGACGCTCTAGGCAAAATGAGGGATTTAGGAAAAAAAACTCACAATTACTTTATCCGTTCTTGGTGTTGGTGTCATAAGAAGGGTCACATAGAAGGTCGGTCGGGTAGGATTAGTTGGCTATGGTGAGAAGAATCACAGTGCGGTGTAGTCGTAGCACTATATTTTATGCGATTGGTGATATTTATTTGGTGTGTTGAACGACTATTAGAGGCGTTTAGGATTGATCACATGTGTGGGTTGTGGATTATTGTGGTATACATCTTTTACCACCGGTTTATGATTGGAGTAATAAGGGGCGCTAGATGTTGGTATTAGCTTCTCGTTAATTGCTAATGTCCTTTGTTTTGATGAAGTGAGCCGATGATAATAGTTTGATGTTGTGTTGTGTTGATACACTTGAGCAATTGGTTTGATATCCATTTTTTGTGTGGAGTTGCTCGTGCATTTTTTCTCATAGATTGAGGGAGTTTGAAGGAAGGCGAGCGAGGGCCGTGAGTGTAATATTTGTCCCGCGCGTTTGGACTAGTGATGCTTTTATTGTGTTCTTCGAGTTTTACTCGAGGACGAGTAAAGGTTCAAGCGTGGGGATATTGTCCTAATAAATATTAAGCTGTTACGGAACCTAAAGCGACTCAAGTTCCGTCTTCAATTTCCGAGCTACTTCCTGTTCCTCGTTTTGGGCCCACCTTGTTTTGTTTTCTCTTTTTCGTTCACGACCCGAACCGAGAATCCTCACGTAGGCTTATAACAATGACATCATAAATATTACACCAACGGACATAGAAACACCGATTTAGTCAACCTAATTACACTTAAATTGTCATTATAACCATGACTAAATACGGCCCATCAGTTGCCCAGAACAGGAGTGTGATCAAGAAATCTCTGGAGGAGGGCCTCGTGGCTGCTCCTGACCCGGGCGAGGTGGAATCCTTGAAGACCCTACTGCAGGAGGCAGAGCGAAAGGCGGAGGCCGAGGAACAGCGCCAATTGGCTGTGGAAAAGGGGTTGGCGACCCTCTCTGGCGTGCATTTCCTGTGTGGTCCGACGATGAAGGCCGTGGAGGACAAGCTCTACACTACGCTTGGCGAGGTACAATCCACAAAAGATCTGCTGGGTGCCGCTCTGGCCGACGTGGAGGTGCTGAAACAAAAGCTCTTGACGGCTGAAGGTGCCCTTGAGGATAAATCCGGAGTGATTACTGAGCTGGAGCAAGAGGTTACCGACTCATTCCATGAATGGGGGTTTGAATGTGATTGGGTATGGAAGGTGGTTTGATGTGTTTATGATGGGTGAAAAAGTGAAGTGAATTACGGGGTAAAAAGGGTGATATAAATAAGGGTTGTTGAGGAGGGAAAGTGAAAGTTTTAAAGTTTGTGGTAAAATTTTGGTGTAAAATTTTTGGAGGGAAAGTTATGTGGGGTAAATATGAAGGGAATTGAATTGTAGTGAGGAGGTGTGTTATAGGTGATTGACCAAGCCCATTCCGCCGGGTGAAATTTCACCTGGTCAAGCACCATCGGGTGAAATTTCACCCGACGAACTTTTCGTCGTGAAAATCATTTTTGCCACTTTTTCCACCGGGTGAAATTTCACCCGGTCAAAATCTCACCGGCCGAAATTTCGCCCGGTGGTATCTTCTTCAATTCCGCCAATTCTGGAGACTTTTTTGTAGGGCGAAATTTTGCCCGGTCAGGTCTCACCGGGCGAAATTTCGCCCGGTGGTCTTGTTTTCTTCGTTTTTCCACGTTGCTATTTCATGGCTCTTCAATAGTCACCGAAAGATTCAAATATTGACTCGACTCACATTACATAATCAACGTTTCCCACATACATGCTTGTGGTCTTCAACTTAGCTCCATAACTTCTCCAAAAGCTTGATCTTCATCCAAATAAATGCTCCATGGCGAAATCCAATTTCAATCATTCTTCTCAAGCTAACAAAACTAACAAACCCAAAGAAATATGATACATATATACAAGGTGGTTGTTGAGGATACCACCAAACCTACTTCAATTTCGAGAGGGGGTTAGACAACGCTCCCCAACGGGAGCTCACCAAACTTCATGGTAGCGAAGGTCTCACGAACGTGACCGGGATGATAAATCTTCAAACGTTGGCCATTGACCATAAATTTCCCGGTTGCCGGGTTTGATATCTCTATTGATCTATATGGTTGCACCTTGGTCACTTCAAATGGACCCCACCATTTTGATTCCAACTTACCGGGTAAAAGCTTGAAGCCAGAGATGAAGAGGAATACCTTATCACCAACGGAGAAGTCCTTACGAAGTATTCGAGAATCGTGCCATTGGCTAGTTCGTTCTTTGTAAATCTTTGAGTTTTTGTAGGCTTCTAGTCTTAATTCTTCCAATTCTTGTAGTTGGAGGAGGCGGTTATCTCCTACAACACTCTCATCGAAGTTTAGCTCTTTGATTGCCCATTCGGCTTTGTGTTCTAATTCCACCGGTAAATGACAAGCTTTACCATACACAAGACGATAAGGAGTGGTTCCAATCGGCGCTTTGTAAGCCGTTCTTAATGCCCAAAGGGCGTCATTTAATTTCAATGACCAATCCTTTTGGTGTGTATTTACAACTTTCTCTAGAATTCCCTTGATTTGACGGTTGGAGATCTCGGCTTGCCCATTTGATTGAGGGTGGTAGGCTAGGGACATTTTGTGAGTGATACCATACTTCCTGAGAAGGTGTTCAAAGGTATCTTTTCTAAAATGAGAGCCTTCATCACTAATTATGGCTCTAGGCATACCGAATCTTGGGAAAACGACATTCTTAAAAAGCTTGATTAAAACCTTGGAGTCATTGATGGGGGAAGCTACGGCCTCGATCCATTTTGAGACATAATCAACCGCTACTAGGATGTATTTGTTACCAAAGGAGGATGTGAACGGACCCATGAAATCAATGCCCCAAACATCAAAAAATTCAATCTTTAAGATGGGTTGAAGGGGCATCTCATTTCTTCTTGTAATATTCCCACTTCTTTGACAAGCGTCGCATGTGAGAATGAAAGCTCGAATGTCCTTGAACATGGAAGGCCACCAAAACCCGCTTTGTAGAACCTTGGCAATTGTATTTTGGTTGACCAAGTGTCCACCATAAGATGTCGAGTGAAGGTGCTTCACAATATTATATCCTTCATCGGCCGTAACACATCGTCGGTAAATTTCTTCTACACAACGGCGAAACAAATATGGTTCGTCCCAATAATAGCGTCGGGCATCATAACGTAGTTTCTTCCTCTCTTACTTGGAATAATCGTCCGGAATAAAATGAGATACTAAGAAGTTGACGATATCGGAATACCAAGGTGTAATAGTTTCAACGGCCATCAAGGCCTAATCTCTCATAGTTTCATTGATGGGTATACCATCTTCCTCATTGCTACCCTTACTAACCGTTAGTCTACTAAGATGATCCTCTACCAAGTTCCCCGATCCGGCTTTGTCTTTAATCTCAATATCGAATTTTTGTAAAAGGAGGACCCACCGAAAGAGTCGGGACTTGGTCTCATTCTTGGACATGATGTATCGAATCGCTGCATGATCGGTGTGAATTATGACTTTGGAACCGGTACCATAATTTCGGAATTTCTCCATGGCATAGACAACGGCAAGCATCTCTTTCTCGGTTGTTGTATACCTCGATTGGGCTTCATCTAATGTTTTGCTTGCGTAATATATCACATGTAGCTTCTTATCAACCCGTTGACCTAGAACGGCATCAACGTCAAAATCGGATGCATCACACATGATCTCAAATGGAAGATTCCAATCAGGAGCTTTGATAATTGGTGTGGTAGTAAGAGCGGTCTTTATCCCGCAAAAGGCCTCAAGACACGATTCATCAAAAACAAAAGGTGCATCTTTCATAAGCAAAGAAGTCAAAGGCTTGGCAATTTTGGAAAAATCTTTGATAAATCGTCTATAGAAACCGGCGTGACCTAGAAAACTCCTCACCCTTTAACATTCGTAGGTGGTGGCAAGTTCTCAATCACGGAGACTTTTGCCTTATCAACTTCGACTCCTATGTTAGAAACAATATGACCTAGGATAACACCTTGGTCAACCGTAAAATGACACTTTTCCCAATTTAAAACAAGTCTATACTCTTCACATTGAGCTAACACTTGATCTAGATTTTCAAGGCAAGAATCAAAAGATGTACCATGGACGCTAAAGTTGTCCATAAAAATTCCAGAGTTTTCAATAATATCGGAAAAAATAGCCATCATACATCTTTGAAACGTTTCCGGCGCATTGCACAATCCAAATGGCATCCTTCTATAAGCATAGGTGCCATGGGGACATGTGAAAGTTGTTTTCTCTCGGGATGAATGGGAATTTGAAGAAATCCGGAATGACCATCAAGGAAACAAAAATAAGAATGATGCGCCAATCTTTCAAGCAGTTGATCAATAAAGGGAAGGGGGAATGGTCTTTTATGGTGGCCGTGTTTAATTTTCGATAGTCTATACACATGCGCCAACCGGTAATAGTCCTAGTAGAAATTGACTCACCCTTTTCTCCTTTTACAACCGTCATTCCTCCTTTTTTCGGCACAACTTGTACGAGGCTAACCCATTTACTTCCGGTTATTGGGTATATAATGTTAGCCTCATACAACTTGAGGACTTCCTTCATGACAACCTCTTTCATGGTGGGGTTCAACCTACATTGACCCTCAACCGAAGTACGGTAGTCATCATCAAGGATGATCCTATGCATACAAACATTTGGGCTTATGCCTTGGAGGTCGGCAATGCTATACCCGATTGCCTTTTTGTTCATTCTCAAAATAATTAAAAGTTTTTCCAATTGAGGTCCATCAAGGGTAGCATTGACGATAACATGATAATTAGTTCCTTCAAGAAAAACATATTTGAGGGAAGAGGGGAGTGGTTTAAGTTCAAGATTAGAAGGAGAAGATACCATACTCTTACCCACCGGTAGTGGTTCTACCTTTTCATCATGAAAACATTCATCTTCAAGGGATGGAGCGTCAAATGGTTAATCTTCTTGCTTATCATCATCTATCAAGCTATACTCAACCAAACTGTCAATAACTTCAATGGAATGCATTTGTTCAATCATTGGTTGTTTAAGAGCTTGAGAAAGGGAAAACTCTACCGATTCGTTCCCAATGTTAAAAGATAACTTTCCATTCTTGACATCAACTATAGTACCTTCGGTAGCCATAAAAGGTCGACCTAAAATAACGGGGGTAATAGTGTCTTCGGGCAAATCCATGACCACAAAGTCGGAGGGGATGAAAAACTTACCAACTTGAACGGGTACATCTTCAAGTATCCCAAGTGGGTACTTGACGGATCTATCCGCAAGTTGAATTGACATGCTAGTAGGTCTCATCTCTCCCACACTAAGTCTCTTGGCAATGGAATAGGGTAACAAACTAACACTAGCCCCTAGGTCATATAAAGCTTGATTAACAACAACATTTCTAACTCGACAAGGGATAGAAAAGCTACCGGGATCCTCAAGTTTCTTTGGTATTTGATTCATAAGAATGGCACTACATTGTTCCGTGAGAGAGACACATTCTTTGTCCTCTATTGTTCTTTTTTTAGTCAAGACATCTTTCAAAAACTTAGAATAGTGGGGCATTTGAGAAATTACCTCGGTGAAGGGTAAAGCTACCTCCACCTTCTTCAACATATCCACGAAACGGATAAATTGGGCATTCTCCTTGTGTGGCTTAGCTCGTTCGGGAAAAGGCAATGGAGGGACAAAAGTGGGAGGCGGTGGAACATTGGATTCATCTTCTTCTTCGGCTAATCGCTCCGCCTCTGTTCTCTTTGCTTCTTCCGCTTCCGTTCGCTCTTTCTTTGTTCATTCTCCGCATTTTGGAGGATATCAAACTCCGCTTGTATTCCCCGGTTTTGTTTGGGGGAAGTGGGAGATGATTCTTGTGGTGTACTTGGTTGATTGACTTTGGATGGAGTACTTTTGGTGTTCAAGTTCAAATTCTTGTACGGGTCCTCAAGTTCTTTGCCACCTCTCAAAATGACGGCATTTGCTTGGTGTGGAGGGTCTCTTGGGTTTTGGGGTTGCCCGGGCAAACCATGGGGTGGATGAATTGGGGCGGCTAAGGATTTTGTTGCTTCTTGTGACTCCCAAACCTTTAGCCTTGCCTTGGTATCTTGATGTTCATTCCATAGTTGCCCAACGGTTCTTTGCAAATCAATATACTTATCCCATGGGACTCCTCCTTGACCAAATTGAAAATTGCTTGATTGGCCATAAGATCGAGAGGGTTGATTAAATGGTTGTTGATTGTAACCTTGATTTCCTTGAAAATTTCCTTGGAACCCTTGATTGTATCCATGATTGAAATGATTACCATGTTGATTTTGGTAATTGTTAGGAACATGGAAGTCGCTACCTTGTTGATTGAAATTGCTCCTTTGATGAGGAGGCATATATGGGGGCATCTTTGGAGGACCTTGGTTAAAGGGCTTTTGCTGACTTTGATTGAATGACCTCGGTTGACTCCCTTGGGAACGTGGCATCGGATTTTGGACATTTTGATTTCTATAAGAGAAATTAGGATGAAATCTTGTGCCGACATTGTAAGTATTGGAAAAGGGATCAAATTGAGGTCTTTGCCCATACACTTGTATAGCTTGGACTTCATTTGGCTCTTCAACATAAACTTCTTCATTAGTAATGCAAGAGCTAGAATCATGGCCATAATTGCCACAATGATCGCATTGAACTTCCCATGTTAATTGCTTTGGAGGAGATGGTTTCCTTGGTGGAACACTCCCTTGAATTTGGTACATACCTCTAGGTGTAGGCCTTGAACTCATGGCATCCATTCTCTTTTTCAATTTTTCAACTTCCGCTTGAAGTTTCGATTCAATAGAACTCGTAAATGAGTTCACTTCCGCTTTCTTTCTAGAATCCCTCGATTGACCCATTCTAGAATCACTCCTTGCCATCTTCTCAATAAGACTCTTAGATGCCTCATCGGTGAGAGAAGAGAAGTCTCCTCCGGCGCCCAAATTGAGGCTCTCCTTGGTTCTCGATGAAAGGGTGTTATAAAATGTTTGGGTTGTTAGCCAATCGGGTATTCCATGGTGTGGACACTTGCGCAATAGATCTCTAAATCTTTCCCAAGCCTCACTTAGGCTTTCAAATTCATCTTGCTTGAAGGTTTGTATCTCCATGCGATATTGGTTAGTCTTTGACGGCGGAAAATATTTCTCCAAGAAGGCATTGGATAGTTGAGCCCATGTCGTGAACGTATTAGCAGGATGGCTTTGAAGCCATCTACGAGCTCCATCTCTCAAGGTCTTTGGAAATAATAAACGATGCAATTGACATGAAGTTAATCCATTGAGACGGACTCCTACTAATTTTTCCTTAAATGAAGCAATGTGCTCTTGAGCATCTTCTTGAGAAAAACCGTGAAAAGTATCTTGTTGGACCGCATTTGTCAAAGAGGCTTTTAATTCATAATTCTCGGGAATCTCTCCGAAATCGACGGGAGAAGGTGTTTCTTCATGTGTGAGTTGGGAATGAGAGTCTAAAGTTGTCATTTGTTGGATTGGTGGTGATGGTGGATTTGAATTTGGATGATTTGGAGGGGATGGATTTTGATTTTGTAGTGGAGTTTTTGGCGACGGTGGTGACGGTGGTGAATTTTGTGAAGTGGAAGGTATGGAAGGATTATTTGGAGTGAGATTATGTGATGTAGATGGTGTAGAAGGTGTATGTGGTAGAATGGGATTAAGGTTAGGAGGTGATAATGAAGGATGTGGAATGATGGTGGTTGAGTTGTTTCCCCCAAAAAGCAATGCTCTAAAAGTCCTTTCCGGCTCCGGATCGAACCACAAGGGCGATGACGTGTTCCTGGGCATAAAACTCAATCAAACGGTGAGACTCCTAGCACCTAACGGTACTAGGGAAAAGAGAGAAGGGAAAAGAATCAAACACAACAACTAAAAACAATACAACAACTAGCCGTTCCCCGGCAACGGCGCCATTTTGATCGCCTCCCAATCGGATCGGTCGTTAACGAAGGACGGGGGATCAAACGATATTTGTAAGATTCGAGATTACACAAAAACAAACAAGTATTCGTGGTAAGTCGAGGTCGTTCCACAGGGAACGGAATGTGTTGGCAAGCTAAAAGCGGCGTGTTTGATGTCTAGAGGGGGGGGGTTTCTAAAGGCCGAGTCTGTGCTAGAGAAATAACTTCAAGAATAGCTAGGGGTGATCAATCTAGGGAAAGGCGTTAGGGGGAAGTCGGGATTCGGAACATGGAGTCTAAGAAGGATGGAATCGAGTTTTTGTTGCAACATTGATAGAGGGAGAATGCCACCTTTCGGTTTCTTCACCCAACCCACCTAAAAACCCGCTTTCGCGGCGAAGAAGGGTAAGTCTCTAGTTGTGATAATTTCTACCCCGAGTTTTCCAATATTGATAGAAATGAGTCAAGGTCGGTCTAGTTGGCCGGACTAAAACAACAATGACACAACAACCACAAGTAAGATAAACCAACAAGCAAACAACCCACCAATACCCCTAAATTCAAATAATCCAAGTGCTCATCCCTAAACCCCCCAACAAGAAATCTACTCACTTATCATAATGAAAGACAATAAAACATTAACTAAGGAGAAACTATCTAAAGCATGCATATTAACTAGATCTAAGGAAAATAACTACAAGATGACGAGGAAACTACAATCTAGCAATTACCCACTAAACTATGAAACTACCAAAATAAACTAGAGAATAATCTAGAACAATATGAATAAAATCTAGAGAAACTAACAACACTAAGATGACCTAAACAAAACAATAATGAGAACCATAAAATAAATCTAAACTAGAGATTAGAGAGTGGAAGAGAAGTGTACCAACTATGAAGATCTACAAGAAATAAGAAGATTGCATAAATAAAGGTTGAATCTTTGATGGAGAGGATGAAGAACTTGTCACTAATTCTTCAATAAACCCAACAAATCTTCAAATAAAACTTGAATAATCTTCTACAAACTTGAAATCTAGAGAATTGTTGATAAGAACTAAGTAGATCTACTACTAATTACTATGTAAACTACTAGAATTATAGAGAATTACTACTAGAATACTACTAAATTACTACTAAGAGGATGGTGTATTGTGATGGATGACTACACTAATGGACGCCTACTACACTAATGATGGGATAATAGGGGATGCCTTGGGCAACAAACTAGGGTAACATATATATATATAGTAATGTCTTAATGGGTATTTTACCTAAAGCCCAAATCCAACTCTTGCTTCATTAGTGAGACAATCATCCTTTGCATCTTCATAGGGCGAAGTTTCGCCCTGCGGCTTGATGAACTAATCCCACCGGGTGAAAATTTCGCCCGGTGAGATTTTCTTCATTTTCTTCGATTTTCGGCGTTCTTCATCATCGGGCGAAATTTTCCCCAGTGGGCGAAATTTCGCCCGGTCAACTTTGCCTGGTGGGGAAGCTTGGAAAATTCTTCGGGGAGACACTTTACCGTCGGGTGAAAATTTGCCCGGTGGTGTCTCATCGGGTGAAATTTCACCCTGTCATTCTGCTGGCCTCTTTCCTTGTCTCACTCTTCATCGATTGATTGGATGGCTTTAAACTTTAAGTTGTGTGCTTTGCTCTTTTGGGCGGTGTTCTCTTCTCTTGTGCTCGTGGAAGCTCGATCGTGATTTCGGTGCCAAATCCTATCAAAATTGATAGAAAAACTACCAAAAACACGTAAAACGCACAAGAGGGACGCTAATGCGAGAAGAATTGTGAAGAATTGCACCCTCGGAGTATACACTAAATGGGACTCGACGCATAGATACTTTTGAGAATGGATCTCGAAATTACTCGGGTCTATTTAGTGTGTTTTAGTATTTGTTGTTGAAGTTGGGACGTTACGTATTTTAGTAGACGTTCGTGGTCCTAGTGCCCATGTCTAGTGTTGTCGTAGTGCATAATAGTAGAAAGTGCAAATATGGAAAGTTTTGTTTAGATGACAACCTAGTGACGACTTGATCAACAGGCGGATCCTCCTAGTGACTCCGGCAGAACCCCGTTACCGTTTGACCTTCCCGCGGCTACTCCGGCAGAACTTCGTTACTAAGGACTAGTTCTGCGGCTAATCCAGCAGAACCTGGGTACTAGTTTTGTGCTAGTTGATCACAGGCATCTCGGTATCGAGTGGAGTGCTCGAAGGTGAGAAGTAGCGTCAATGTTGCTTTTTATCGGAACTACGATCGAGTGGATCATTTGCCTCGGGTGTCGGAGTGCGAGCCCTTAGCGAGAGTTTTTGAGGGAGAAGAGAGAGAGTTGAATTGTGTCGAATGAATGAGGCGGAGGGGGGTATTTATAGGTGTTTTCGGCCCTCATCGCCCACATGGACGTGTGACTTGGGGCGCACCAGGACTCAGGCGCCTGGGTCCGAGCGTGGGGAGACCCAGGTGTAATCCCCTAGAAATTCTAACGCGATACAGTGGCGGAAACACTGTAGAGTCGGGATTATAACACGCTGTAACTATGTTTTGATAAAAATTTAAATGGCAAAGTCAAACATTAGGCCCTAAATAAAATGGCCAAAATTAAATAAATCCAGAAAGGGGTTTAACAATCCACAAAACATAATTATTAAAATTAATCGAGCAAGGATCATGACTGCCCGCTAGCCCACACCCGGAAACATGCATACCTGTCATGTTAAAAACATAACAGCCACAATCAGTGAGGAGCAACGTCAACGTTCTCCAACCCGTATAACAGGATTTTAAAATAGTAATTACTAATATAGTAAAAATATTAAAAATGGAAAACAGTAAAACAGCATATTAAAATAAGCTTTCAGCGCCAAAACCAAAATATTAAAATGGGTTTCTGAAGAAACATAAAAATATTTTCCAACCTGTAAACCAATTTAATTATATCGATAACAAATAAAATAGTCAAAATGGCGTTATGGATATAATTAATGTAGAATCTTGACTTTCACTAGGATACTACTAGAAAGTAGCTTCGAGAACTGTAAACTTAACTTATAACAGAATCCAGTCTCTAACTAGGCAACTCAACTATAACAGGACTGCGTGCAGCGAGGTCCTGGTTTAAGTAGTGCATACCACTCCTAGACAACAAATATGTCTACTTCAGCTGACGGCGACTAACACGATGCGATATCTAGCTTAAGGTCAAAACATACACTATCCTGGGCGAAACTACACCCAGTTCAACGACCAAATGTGTCCCAAATAGACACACCGGCTTTATAGCTGATGGCAAAAACGTACATCCCAGACTATATTACTCTAAACGAACCCACACTTGTCCTTATTCCATAACTCCAAAACAAGCCATTATCGATATTCAAAAGATATAATCATTATAAACAATATGAGGATAAAAGAAGTACGGAGTAAACATTTATATTCTAAAAGAGGAAATTTTCTATTTTAGGAAACTTCTATGTTTAGAAACTTTACTAAAATAGCATTATATCAAAATAAAGAAAATATTAGTTCATACTAATACCACGTTTTTAGTAAATGATATAGATTTATAAAACTAATACTTTCGGCCTTAACGATATTAATTACCAAAGTGAACACTTAAATTTTATGAAAATATTAAAATATCGTATAAGCGTTATAAAATGATTGAAAATGTCTTAAACATTTTAATATTACTAATTAGGGTGTTTTCAAAAGTTATAAAGTTAAAATTCCCTAATTATTATTAGTTTCGACAATAAAATTATAAATAGGATTTTACGGCAAATATCAAATTAAATATTTGAACGTCTTTATTTAATTAAACCAACAAATATATTTAGAGTATGTTAAGGGATGATTTAACTCTTAAAGTTTCAGATTTAAATATTTTCAAAATTGCTGGAAAAATAATTCTTTTAGGTAAGACGAAGCATTTTAACGATAAATCACAATTTGTCCCAAAACCAATACTTATTAATTAAAGACTTTAATAAATAGTACAAAAATTACGTAAAATAGCTAAAATATATTTACAGAATCCTAAAACTCGGTTTTTAAAGCGTTTTCTCGTTAATCGTCCAATCTCAACAATAACGATTAATAAAAAATAGTAATTACAAAATGATTTAAGTATTAATGTCTAAAAAATTATTATTAAACCCAAAAATCATCATTTTCCAGAATATACTAATTTTCTAGATTTTCCAAAGTTCCAGATTTACCAACTTCCGTCAAAACCGTCTTGAAAACCCGTTTTCACAATTAACGATTTCATTAATAAAACTTATCGTTCCTAACATTTTATTAAGGCACTAAAAATCATAAAATTACATTTTAATATGAAATCATCAGAATCATAATTTTTTTTCAGATTTAAACCAAAGACCAGAAATCGAGAATTTAAACGACAAACACGGTTTTAACGATAAACGATGATTTAAAGTGATTAATTAATTCATCCACTTAACAATTCCGAAAAATTATGAAAATCTTCAGAAAATTCTATTTCATTAGAAAGTTTCACCACGTCAAAAATCAGATTAAAATTAAATGTTTAAGTACTAGAACTAAAAATCGGCTTTTAATCGTTTTTGTCCGATAACGGTAATAATTCAATAATCGATATTTAAAATATCAGAAAAATACTAATGTAACATCCGTAAAATTTACAACTTTGATATCTGTCCCGTTGTGATTAAATTGACTCTTATCTAGTCGATTTATTTTTCATCCAGCTTAACTTCGATCTTCGTATAACACTTTAATAAATTTTTGTTCAAAACCAATTTTAATTTCCTTGTCCGCGAGAATTTTAATTAATCTCGAGAAATTGCTATTTAATACTTTTCTACGCGATTTCGTATATAATTATTTTTGAAACATGATTTTAATACTTCTTTCTCATAAACACGTTCTTATATGATTTCCGTCTTATTATTGTTTTTAAAAGTGATGATTTTAATCGCGAATCGGGCTCAGATTGTAGCAGACCCGACCGTTTCCCTCAGCGGACTGAGATATTTTCGTAGTCGGTTGAGAAAGTCAAAACCGACATCTCTATTTCCTTCTTTATCCTGTTGACGGTTTCCCCTTAACCGTCTTTTGGCAGTTACCCCAACTCCCTTTAAACTCCAACCATATCCCCTTTCCAATGTACGTTCTCCTCTCCTCTTCTCAAAAAAAAACAAGAAGAAGAACGTAAACAACAATAGTGCACTGTTCTTCATTTTTTTTTTCCGTTTTCGATCATTCTCTTCATTCCGTGTTCATCTTAGTTCAAAGTAATCATCGAAACCCCTATTCCTCCTTCCTACTTCTCTATTTACGACGCTAATAAGGGTCTTGTACCTTTTTATAATTTTTTTATAGGTTTTCGAGACAACCCCGAGGGGGACGAGTACATTATTGACTCAGATCTCGATTAAGGTAACACGACGATCTCGGTATTGCTTGATTTATTTTTTGTCGTAGTTACATGTATAGAATTTAAGTTTTTGTTTGGCTATTATAGTATGTCATTAATTTTTTTTATTTAAAAGTTTTAGAATCGTTAATTTTCAATTATTTCGTTGTTGTGTTCGTTTTTACGAGATTAGTGAATAAATCGTTATAATAGTTATTAAATCATAATATTTGGCCGATACACTAATATAATTTTAAAGTTCCTATCAAAAAAATAAATTTTACAGATTTCGAGTTTTTTTTGAGTCGTTTAATGGATTTTTGACCGATTTTGTACAAAATTGATTTAAAACCGATTTAATGTTCAAATGCCTAAATTACGTATTTAAATATGAAAATTTTTGTGTACGTACATTCTGACCAAAATTAATTTTCTGGAAATTTTCGTATTTTTTTGAATTTTATAAGTGGGTAAAAAAAATTAATAGTCCTAAAACACCGTTTATCGTTAAAACCGAATATTCCTTTTAATTTTTGATTTTTTTTTTAATTCTCGAATCAAAATAAAGTTTCCGATATTTTCTAACAAAATAATTATTTTAGTGACATTCGAGATTTAATAAAATAAAAAGAGCGATAAATCGTTATTTAACTTTTTAAAACGAAACCGATGATTAAAAGACCGTGCACAAATCGTTTTGAATTTAGCTTTTATTTTTAATTGTTAACGTTTAATTAACGCGTTTTTCGTAAAAGCCTTTAAAACCGAGTTTCCAGATTTTGAAAAAAATTATTTTCTGGACAGATTGTCTAAATATTTGTTTTGATTATTTATCGTAATTTTTACACTATTTTTTGAAGCTTTTAAATGATAGAATCAATTTTTAAGCGAAATCGTGAATAATCGTTAAAACACGATTTTACAGCAACTTATTTAATTTTCCAGCAATTTCGAACCTTCTAAAAATTTAACCGTTTCATCTTAAGTCACCCTTTATGTTATTCGAAAATAATTTAAATGTTTAATAAAATAAAGAAGGTTAAATAAATTACTTTTATAAAGATGATTGTCGTAAAACATTATTTTATACTCGTTCCGTCGAAACTAATAATAATTAAGGAATTTTAGTTTTATATATTTTCAAAACACCCTAATTCATAATAATAATACGTTAGTGAAGTATTTCGACAATTCTTATAAATAATTTATACTCGATTTAGAACTTAAAAATTGTTAAGGCCGAAAGTAGTAGTTTGCGAAATTAATAATATTTACTTTATAGTTAGAGTAAATTACTATTCTTGATATTTTTTCTATAATGCTATTTTCATCGTATTGTTATTCCGAGAAAATTTCCTAAAATAGAAAGTTTTCTAAATCAGAAAGTTTCCTATATTAGAAAGTTTCCTTTTAAGAACGTTTTGTCAACGGCTTGTTTTGGAGTTATGGAACAAGGATAAGTGTACGGGTAGAGTAATACAGTCTAGGGTATACGTTTTGCCATCATCTATAAAGCTGGTGTGTCTAGTTAGAGACACATTGGTCGTTGAACTGAGCATGGTTTGTGTTCAGGAGTGTGTATATTTTGACCTTAAACTTAGATATCGCATCGTGTAAGTCGCCGTCGGGTTGAAATGGATTACGGTTGGTGTCCAGGAGGGGTGTACATTACTTAAGTCAGGACCTCGCTGCACGCAGTCCTGTTATAGTTGAGTTGCCTAGTTAGAGACTGAAGTCTAATTTGTTTCGACTAAATTCTCGAACCTAGTTTAGTATGATCCTAGTGAAAGTCTATTCCGTTACACTGACTGACTTCCATAGCGCCGTTATTTTTATTGATTGACATGGATTTGCAGGTTGACAGTCATTTCGAATTATTTTACCGTATCATTTTAAATGTTTTCCATTTTCAACTATTTTGATATAGTAGTAATTGTGCATTAATATCATGTAATATGGCTGGGAGAACGTCGTCGTTACTCCCCACTGAATTATGGTTGTTATGTTTATAACATGGCAGGTATTATCTGTTCGGGTTGTGTGAGCTAGCGAGCGGCATTTAGTCTTGCGCCGTTGAATTTATTTTCATATTATGGTTTGTATGTTAAACATTTTTGAGGATTTTAATTTTTGCCCTTTTTATAAAAAGTGGCAATTGTACTGACTTACCTTTTCATTATTAAAATTTTAGTTATCAGTGTGTTAATCCCAACTAAACAGTGATTCCGCCACTGTTTCGCATTAGAATTTATAGGGGATTACAACTAAATTATTAAAAATCATCAAAAACATCATTTTTACAGAATATAGACATATATTACATGTTTAGGCCGAATATTACGATTTTACAAATTAAAGTAACAATTTAATCGTTAATCTCGTAAAAGCGATAAAAATATCGAAACATGCAAATTTTCAACTTTTAAAAATTTTCCAGATTATATGACATAGATATATTGCCAAAATAAAACATAAAAATATATACATGCAAATACTCAATTAAAATCATGAAATACCGAGTAACATCCACGTTACCTCTACTCCAAGTCTGAATCGATTATATATTCGTCGGCCTCGGGATCGTCCACAAATCCTACCAAACACGAAAATCATGGCAGAAAAATACCATGAGAAAAACTAACAAAATCAAGGTAAATAACGATCGAAAACAACATTGTTTATTACCTTAACGAAGGGATCGGAAAGAGGATTATTTTGACGATAAAAATGATGCGATCGAGGCTCGAATTAAGCAAAAGTCAGTCTAGGAGGGGAGTGCAGTGTCACGGCCAGAAATGAAGAAGGAAAAAGATGTTGTAATATTTTTTATGAAAAGAATGAATGAAAGAAGAAGGATGGTTTATGCAAGAATGAATGACATTAAAATGTAGATGAAAACTAGGTGAGATTAGCCACAAAACAGCCGGCCAAAATAAGTGAGGGAGAGTATGAAGAGTTTTGATAATAATGCATCAATGAATGAAAATAAATAATCTTACGTTTACGTTTTAACGTGATAAAATGAAACATATTAATAAAACATAGTTAAATTGTGACAAGAAGCTTTGTCGGTCCAATGTGTGAGGAAATGATCTCAAATAATTTATAAGTTGATAAAAAGTATAATCGTTAAATAGTTAAAAGCATTTTAAAGTAATTCGAGTAAACCTCGCGTAAGAAAATAATTATTCGCGAAGCTTCGTAATAAAATCATTAACGACTAAATTTTTGTAAATAAAAAATATTTACTAGTTGAAAATATTATATAAACGTATTCAAACATTTTTAGGAAAAGGAAGAACTTAAATCAGAGTTTAAAATCATCAATTCGTAGAGAAATAGAATTCCTTGCGGAAAATTAATTAGTTTACGAAGAAAACCAAATAAATGGATTTAAAAAGAATTAGAATCTCTAAAATTAAAGTAAGAATCAGTAAACTCAAAAATTAAAATAGAGCTTAGTAAAATGATGAAATATGAGGCCGAAAAGTGACAGAGTTAAGACGGAGTCCTAACGGAAATAATAAATATGCTAGGAAAAATAGAAAATTTTGCAACCTTCAAAGTGATACGAAATCGAAGGCAAATATCTATTCCAAGAAGAATTGGGCTAACCAACCCGAAGTTTAAAATCTTTTGATTAATGAAATCGTAAAGTAAAGTTATTTGATAAAATAACAACGTTAAATAACATTTGTAAACAAAGTCGAAGAAAATAGGGTAACCAAAACACTTTCAAAACAAAGTAAAACAATTTGATTAAGAATAATTCGATAATATTTCGTTTTATGACAAAACAAAATTTAGTTTGAAAAATTCAAATTTTGTGGTTAGTAAAAATCGAACCAGCCGTCAAACATTTTCAATAACAGATTCAAAAATCCACCAACAATAAAACAAAAACTAATTTCAAAATATTAAAATTTCAAAAATGTTATCAAAGTAATTATGAAAGTTTTCAAAAATGTTACCAAACCTGAACATAAAATAATTTCAACAATGTTAAAACATTTTATGTAATAATCATATAGAAATTGAATATGGAAATATGAAAGTCTTCATAAAAGTCCGATTCCTTGAAAAATAAAAATGAAATAATTTAAAATAAATTATTAAGGCATTTTGAAACAGATCTAAATATAAATATCAACCAAAGATAAAACAAAAGTGAAGTATAAAGTTCTTAAATTATAATTCAAAAATATTTTTCACGATATCCAAAAAGTTTAAGTTAGTAAAACTTTTTACACAATGGGGATTTTCACAACTAGAATTTATAACTCAAAATGTTAAAATTTCACGATAATCCAATTTTTTTAAACTAGTCAAATTTTTATAAAATAGGGAGTTCAAAAAATGGTTAACAGGTAAATAGAACAAGGGTAAATAAATAAAATAAGAACATTAAAAAAATCGATAAATGTCGAAGGGATTAGCAGCAGATGCGGTAATAGAATTCAAGAGAAGCAAAAAGGAAGACGGAGTTGAGAGTAAAAAAAAACTCTCAAGGTTTATAGAAGAAATTAACCATCTCAAGATTCCTAGCACGACTCCCACAAACACGGGTTCCTAATTCCCATCACATAACGCCCAGTCTAACATCGGTACTGGGTGGTCCTACTCAATCTACAACCTCCAAAATTATCAACTGTCACCGCCTCCAAAATTAAGTCTTACCTACTTATATAATCTTTCAATTAGTATGGTAAGAATTCACAAATACTTTAGACAAATCCATTAATTATGATTCCAACGGTTATCAAAACATACCCAAACTCGTAATCACTAAGGCTCATAAATTCAAAGCTCATAAGGTCTTAACTCAAGATATACTTCAAATTTATCGAGTAAGGAACACTAAATAAAATCCACCAATTAACAATGTTCGGACACGAAACTTCAAGAATGATCATCAACATATTCTTAACATCATCAATAGATAGAGGTTAGTAAAGTACGCTAAACCTTAAACACACTCAGCCTGACAAGTAACGATAGATACTCACATCTTCGAACACGTCATTCGACTAAGGTTTCAGAGAATTCCATCGAATTTCATATCGTAAAAGCGAAACCACTAAATTATTTGTGAACTCAACGAAGCCACAATCTCGTTGGTCTAAGGGTTCTGAACTGTAAATCCATCAAGGCGATTGACCTTAAAGTATTCCTCAAAACAACGCGATAGATTGAACCTCTAATTGTGCAAGATGCTTCTCTTCTTCAAGGTTAACAACAATTTATCCAAGTTAGATCACTCAACTCCAAAGTTCATAAGTTACAACCTTAAACCATGAGCAACGACCTAATCCTTAATAAGCACGGGAAATCTATGTCCACAAAAATATCTAACGCCATTAATGAAAACCTTAAATGGTACCATAACACTCAGGCTAACATTTTAAACGATACTCTATGATCCCAAATATTCACGATGCATCCGTAAAATAAACATTAGGCAAGAATCCCAAAGTAAAATTATCAGTTACACTTAGTTCGGTTCTTGGTTAGGTACTAGGTAACCATTAAAATATGATTTACTCTTACTACTTCAATAGATTATTCAACTTAAAGTCCTCCAAATAATCAAGTAACCTATAACCCAATGTTCAAAATTTTAAGTACCAACCTAATTCCATTAATCGACAATTTATCATTCAAATCGATCCTCAAATGCTTACTAAGATAGATAACAAGGTATAACTCATAATCCTCAAACCTCGTAACAAGGGTTGACTAAACCTCAAACATCTATAACTTCTCACGGGTTCTCTAAGACAAAATTTGGTCTAACCAACGAATCTCAAGAGAAAGATGGTAGAGCAGAAGAATATAACAAGGATTCACCAAGCGGATGAAGAAGAGAATATAAAAGAGATGAATTAGAAGAAATAGAGGAAGGAAGAAAGGAGTCGATGACCCTATATATTACTAAGTTCTTGAACCAGAGGCGAATCTTCGGGCCACCAGAGTTCACGAGGGGATCCAAAATGGATTACTTCATCTTCTTGTAGAGGAACGAGCACGCAAGTCATGGGTCACTCCATCTGGATTAACTGCGACATCATGGAACATGAATCTACTCTTGATCATCTTGCCTGTAGCTTAAGTAAACCGAACCGGAGCTAAAAGTCATTATCGAAATCTTTCTTGGAGTACCTAGTTGTCCACTCGAGTCATTATCGAAATCCTATCAACATCTTGTTCATTCGTCTTCTTCCAAAAAAAGCAACAAATATTCAATGCTAATCATTGAGTTCAGGAACAGATAATCTTAACAGTTAAGTCCTTATTTGTTTCTACCCATCTCTAATAATATTTTTATTTACTGTTTAAATAATTTACTGGTATTTTCCCTAATTTCAGGTGTAAGCGTTGGGAGTAGTGATGCTCTGATACCAACTGTAATCCCCTAGAAATTCTAACGCAATACAGTGGCGGAAACACTGTAGAAGTGGGATTATAACACACTGTAGCTATGTCTTGATTAAATAAAAATGGTAAGTCAATACATAAGCCATAAAATAAAAATGGCTACAAAATAAATAAATAAATAAAATCCATAAAAAGAGTTTTAACAATCCATAATACAGTGATCTGATTAAAACAAGCAGGATCCATAACTGGTCGCTAGCCCACCCAAAGAAAAACACATATACCTGCCACGTTAAAAACATAACAGCCACAATCAGTGGGGAGCAACGTCAACGTTCTCCCAGCCGTATAACAGGATTTTAAAAGTAAAAATGGAAAACAGTAAAACACATTATAATAAAAATAAACTTTCAATGAAAAACTTCACGTATCAAAACAATATAATAAAAATGAGTTTTCCGAAGAAAACATAAAACACTTGCCAACCTGCAAATCAAAATTATATCGATAATAATAAAAATATTCAAAATGGCGTTATGGATAGAATTAATGTAGAATCTAGACTTTCACTAGGACAATACTAAACTAGCTTCGAGAACTTAGTCAAAACAAATCAGACTTCGGTCTCTAACTAGGCAACTCAACCATAACAGGACTGCGTGCAGCGAGGTCCTGGCTTAAGTAATGTACACCCCTCCTGGACACCAACCGTAATCCAGTTCAACCCGACGGCGACTTACACGATGCGATATCTAAGTTTAAGGTCAAAATATACACACTCCTGAACACAAACCATGCTCAGTTCAACGACCAATGTGTCTCAACATAGACACACCAGCTTTATAGTTGATGGCAAAACGTAAATCCCAGACTATATTACTCTAAACCCACACTTATTCTTATTCCATACCTCCAAAACAATCCATTATCGATATTTAAAAGATGTATTCAATATAAACAATAGGAGAACAAAAGAAAAAGGAATCACTTTCCAAAAGAGGAAACTTTCTGTTTTAGGAAACTTCTATTTTTAGAAACTTTACCAAAAATAGCATCATATAAAAATAGCGAAAATATTAGTTTATACTAACATCACATTTTTAGTAAACTAATACTTTCGGCCTTAACGATATTAATTACCAAAGTGAACATTTAATTTTATGAAATTATTAAAATATCGTATAAGCGTTATAAAATGATTAAAAATGTCTTAAACATTTTAATATTACTAATTAGGGTGTTTTCAAAAGTTATAAAGCTAAAATTCCCTAATTATTATTAGTTTCGACAATAAAATTATAAATAGGATTTTACGGCAAACATCAAATTAAATATTTGAACGTCTTTATTTAATTTTAGAGTATGTTAAGGGATGATTTAACTCTTAAAGTTTCAGATTTAAATACTTTCAAAATTGCTGGAAAAATAATTCTTTTAGGTAAGACGAAGCATTTTAACGATAAATCACAATTTGTCCGAAAATCAATACTTATTAATTAAAGACTTTAATAAATAGTACAAAAATTATGTAAAATAGTTAAAATATATTTATGGACATTCTGTCCAGAAAAGAAAATTTTCCAGAACCCTAAAACTCGGTTTTTAAAGCGGTTTCTCGTTAATCGTCCAATTTCGACAATAACGATTAATAAAAATAGTAATTACAAAATGATTTAAGTATTAATTTCTAAAAATTATTATTAAACCTAAATATCATCATTTTCCAGATTATTCTTGATGAGGGTCGGTTGCCTGCCTTTGGCCGCCTGCCAATCAGGCCCCAGGGCGACCAATCCCAGGAGGAGGAAAGGTCTGCCCAGCAGCCTTTCCATCAAAGTCACTGAAATCTCCAAGTGTGGCCCTAATCCCTTGAGCCACCCGCCAAACAGAGCAAACCAGGCCTGCCGCCTGCTCCCAGGGCGTTCCCGCCTGAACAAAACCAAAGGAGAACCGATGACCCATCCGTCATTTTGCCTAAGGTAAGGGGAGATGGGTGGACAAGGTGAGTCCACGTGTCGCGCCAGCATCCACCCATTTCCCTCTTCTTCTTTCTCTTTTCCTCTCTCTTGTGGGAAGGTATAAATACTTACCCATTTCCCACATAAGAGGGGTTGGATTTTCTCTCTCTAGACTCTTACTCCTAAAAAACGCCACCTAGTTCCTCACGAGCTAGGTTCGTCAAGGCATTTCACGGACTGACTTAGGCATCGGAGAAGGTTTCCTCGGACAACCTCCGAGGCCTTGTGCGTTCATTGTGCAGGGAGCAGGCCATTTCCGCCGGGAAGGTCCGATCTAGGGAGTGAGAGAAAGGGGAGACCAAGGGAAATCAAACGATCGTTTGTCCATCATTTACCCGATTATACAACCCGGATCCTAAGCCGGGTGAATTGTTTCCGTGACCGGAACAATTTGGCGCCGTCTGTGGGGAACTTGCGGTTGTGCTCACGAGTTACCCACTAAAATCAACCACTCATAATCACAAAATCAAAACAATTATGCCAGAAATCGTTGATGCCAGTGCAGGAACGGGTCCGACGGTCCCACCGGTGACCCCCCTGTATGGTATGCCGCAGTCGGAGAAAGTTCCTCCTGCCACGATCTTAGGGGTAGGGGGAACCAGTCTCCTCAGTGGACCTAACACTGCGGTGACCCCTGAGCTAGGGACACTCCCACGACACGCTTTTAATCTGACCCCAGCTCAGATGGCACAGGCAGCCGCCTTCTTCTCTGCGATGCTGAACCAGGATTTCACTCCAGAAGACTTGGTAGGCAGGGTCGCATCGGCTCCCAGGCAACCATCCCCTATCAGCAGGGATGAGGCCGGGGGCACGAGGCGGACCGCCGCCAGAAATGCTCAGAGGAAAGCGAAGAGGACGGCTCAAGCGTATACGCATATGCAAAGGCGCATTACTACTGGCGATCCAGAGCCACCAGCCCAGCAGGCATTCTCCGTCCACACGACAGAATCAGCGTCTGGAGGACAGGGAGGCTTATCCCGGGGATTACAGGAGCGCATGAGGCCCAGGGAGCCCATGTCAAAACGCTTGGGAGAAAAACCAGGCGGAGTTTTCTCCAGGCTAACGCCTGCAGCCAAGGAACAGTCGGCCCCAGGCTTATCCCAAAGCCTGCAATGCAGACTCAACCGGGGACAACCACTCGAGTCCAGGTACCATCAGGGTGAGAACCTCTGCCACTCTCAGAGAAAGAGGCCCAGACAGGCCTCCCCGGAAACAGAGGATGAAGCAGCCAGTAAGCCGCCACCAGGGTACCGCTCCCCCAGTGCGAGGAAACCGACCCATAAACAATGGGAATCTCACGGTAACCAGTCTGGGGAAAGCAGGTCACGACTGGTAGGCAGGCCCACAAAGACCCCGTTGCACCCTGAGGTACAAGAGTACCCCATTCCAAAAATCAAAATGCCCACCATCAAATTTGACGGGACGACAGATCCTGAAGACCACCTTGCAGCCTTTGAGAGCCACATGGGCATGTATGACGTAGATGATGCCATCTGGTGCAAAGTTTTCCCCACCACCCTGGTAGGACTCGCGCAGGGATGGTTCAGAGACCTCCGCCAGGGGTCAGTCAGATTCTTCATAGAGTTGGCTGAAATTTTCCTCGAACAGTATGCCGGAAATAAGAGAAGACGCCTTACCCGTTTCGATCTCATGACCCTGAAACAGAAAAAGGGTGAGAGTGTGAGGGAATACATGAGAAGGTTTGATCTATCCTACCAGCAGGTTAGGGAGATCGATGATTCCACTGCCGCCTACGCCCTGACAATCTCCCTACTTCCAGGGGAAATGAAAAATCAGATGATCAGGGCCCAGCCAGAAACCCTGGCCATGGCCAGGAAGATTGCTGAAGGGTTCATTCTGCAGGAGGAGTTCCACGGCCTGACGGATACCCCTGCAGGCCAAACAAAGCCTCAAGGGGGACCGCAGGGTGGAAGGGGCAGAAGTGAGCCAGGCAAGCAAAGGGAAGAGGGAGACACTCCCAAGAAGGAGCGCACAGTCTACCAGCCCAGATTCGACAGTTACACTGCTTTGAACAAATCCAGGGCGGAGATCTTCGAACTGGAAAAAGAAACTGCTAAATGGAACCGCCCGAACAAACCTCGCAGCCCAAAAGGAGACCCTAAGAAATTCTGCACTTTCCACGACTGTATAGGCCATACCACCGAAGAATGCCGTCACCTGAAGGACGAAATTGAGAAATTAATCAGGAACGGATGGTTGGCCAACTACGCAGCTAAGAATAAGTCTCAGAAGGAAGTGTCTGAAAAACCCGAAGGGTCAGTGCAAAACCGCATGGTGATCCATGTAATTTCAGGGGGCACTGAGGGCCAGCTCAGTCGAAGAGGCCAAAAAAGACAAATGCGCGAGCTAAGGAACCAGATCTTCTATGCTGAGAGAGCAGGGAGTCCAAGGGGAGTGACATTAAGCATCACCCCTGATGACGCAGAGCGCGTAGTATATCCGCACAGTGATCCTTTGGTGCTGTCCCTAGAGATCAGCAACCATATTGTGCGAAGGTGTATGGTGGACACAGGCGCGTACACGAATTTGCTGTATAAGGACGCCTTCGAGAAAATGGGCCTGGAAAAAAGGCACCTGCGACCTGCCCCCGGATCATTATACGGATTCAGTGGGGCAGGCGTGTTGCCCATGGGAGTCATAGATCTGCCCGTAACCTTTGGAGAAGGCTCTACTGCCAGGAATGTCAGGGCAACCTTTGTTGTTGTGGATGCAAGATCTGCCTACAACGCCCTAATTGGCAGAGCCACCCTGGACGAAATTGAGGCGGCCATCTCCATCAGGGCTCTCACCATAGCGTATGTCACTGATTTCGGGCTAGAAGGAAAGGTGCGTGGGGACCAGGAGTCAGCCAGACAATGCTACTCCGTGGCCCTACAAGAACACGAAAAAGAAAGGAAAGGAAAAAGGAAGGCTGACAGCTCCCCCAACAGGGAGGGCGAAATCCCAGCCGAACAACCGGCGCCCGACCACCTGGAGCCAGGGGGCGAAAGCATGTTGGTAGATTTGGAACCAGGCAGACAGGTCCTGATAGGAGCTGACCTGGAAAAATCCTACCAGGATGAACTGGTCAAGCTGCTAAAAGAAAACAAAGACGTATTTGCCTATTCTGCAGACGAAATGCCTGGCGTTGATCCATCGTGCATCGTTCACAAGCTGAATGTAAGCACGGATGCTCGCCCTGTAAAACAGAAGAAACGAAACATGTCTGCGGAAAAAGACGTAGCAATCAAGGAAGAAATTGACAAACTCTTGAAAGCAGATTTCATCGAGGTCTGTGACTACCCGAAATGGTTGGCAAATGTAGTCATGGTTAAAAAGTCGTCAGGCGCATGGAGAATGTGCGTTGACTTTACAAACCTGAACAAGGCCTGCCCGAAAGACTGCTATCCACTCCCCAGAATTGATCAACTAGTAGACGCCACCAGTGGCTATACCATGCTGAGGTTCCTAGACGCCTTTTCAGGGTATCATCAAGTATACTTGTGGCAGCCGGACAGGGTGAAGTGTGCGTTCATCACCAGTTCAGGCACCTACATGTACAAGATGATGCCATTCGGGCTCAAAAATGCAGGGGCTACATACCAGCGGTTAGTTGATAAAGTGTTTGAAAAACAAAAAGGCAGAAACATCGAGGCTTACGTTGATGACGCCATCGTAAAAAGCAAAGAGGACAGAGAGCACCTGAAAGACCTGCAGGAAACCTTCTGCTCCCTGCGCGCCTACAAAATGAAACTCAATCCAAAGAAGTGTACCTTTGGAGTCCGCTCCGGCAAATTCCTAGGATTCTTGGTCAGCTCTCGGGGGATAGACGCCAACCCTGAAAAAATTCAGGCAGTCCTAGACCTCCCGGAGCCCAAGACCATCAGGGACATCCAGCGCCTGACGGGCCGCATGGCCGCCTTGGCACGGTTCGTCGCCCGATCAGCAGACAAGGCCACTCCTTTTTTCAAGATACTAAAAGGAAACAAACAGTTCAAGTGGGAAAACGAGCAGAAAGAGGCCTTTGAGCAACTAAAGGACCATCTTAAGAAGCTCCCCACCCTGGCTAGGCCAGTAGCAGGAGAAAAGCTTTTCCTCTACATTGCAGTAACCAATATAACTGTCAGCGCGGTCATCCTACGAGAAGAGGCAGGCGCCCAGCAGCCTATATACTTTGTAAGTCATGCACTGGGGGCAGCCGAGAAGAATTACCCGATGGTCGAAAAAGCCGCCTATGCAGTCATAATTGCCGCTAGGAAACTCAGGCCTTACTTTGACGCACATCCAGTCGTGGTTCTCACTGACCAGCCAATAGAGAAGGTGTTAGAGAAGTTTGAAAAATCAGGGAGATTACTAAAATGGGCGATTGAGCTGAGTGGGCTAGGCATATCTTACCAGCCAAGAACAGCCATCAAGGCCCAAGCCTTGGCAGACTTTCTGGCCGAATGTTCCCATTCAGGGGAGGAAGAAACCTCTG
Source organism: Agrostemma githago (assembly GCA_958450325.1). Lineage (NCBI taxonomy): Eukaryota > Viridiplantae > Streptophyta > Magnoliopsida > Caryophyllales > Caryophyllaceae > Agrostemma > Agrostemma githago. The sequence goes on along the minus strand of OY288239.1, from coordinate 16,059,118 downwards.
CCGAGGAATGGATCGTGCATACAGACGGATCCTCAACGGCCAATGGCGCAGGCGCAGGCGTCGTACTAACCAGCCCAGGAGGGGCTGACTTTGAGCACGCCCTCAGATTCGTCTTTCCAGCATCAAACAACGAAGCAGAATACGAAGCCGTACTCGCAGGCATCAGGCTAGCTAAAGCCGCAGAAGCAGAACGAATTGTCTTGGCGACAGACTCCCAGCTCATCGCCAACCAAATCAATGGAGAATACGAGGCAAGGGACCAAGCAATGGCCACATACCTGGAGATGGTGAAGGGAGAGTTATCCGGTCTAAAATCTTATGAGGTCAAACAGATCCCCCGATCCCAGAACCACAGAGCAGACGCCCTATCAAAACTGGCAAGCTCCAGTCTGCAGGACATCCGGAGATCAGTGTGGGTGGACGTTTTGCACGAGAAGTCCACTAACCCCCGTTAGGCGGTTAATACTGTGGAAAAAGAGCCAGAAAGCTGGATGACTCCCTTCATCCAGTACAAGGAACATGGTATCTTACCATCAGATTCATTACAAAAAAGGAAGATACAGGCTAAAGCAGCCTGGTTCATACTCATTAATGAAGAGCTTTACAAGAAGTCTTTTACTCATCCCCTGCTCAAATGTCTGCGGGCGGATCAGGCCGCTGAGGTATTGGAGGATATCCACTCAGGGATTTGTGGACATCACATTGGTGGGAGAGCATTGGCCCACAAGGCCCTCAGGGCAGGCTACTACTGGCCTACCATGCTGGCAGATGCCAAGAGCCTGACCCAGAAATGCAGGAAATGCCAACTCTTTGCCCCATCAATCCATGCCCCAGCCCAAGAGCTCAGGCCAATCCTATCCCCCATCCCCTTCGCTCAATGGGGAATGGACATTCTGGGACCCTTCGCGGTGGCCACAGGGGGCAGAAAATTCTTAATTGTCGCCATAGACTACTTCACCAAGTGGGTGGAGGCCGAAGCAGTGCCCAACATCACTGAGCCGGCGGTCAGAAAAGTGATATGGCGAAACATTATCACCAGATTCGGTCTACCAAAGATGTTGGTATTTGACCATGGCAGGCAATTTGATAATGATCCGCTGAGAATCTGGCTGGAAAGCCACAACATTTCAGTCGCCTATTCAGCTGTCTGTCATCCTCAAACCAACGGACAGGCGGAAGCAGCCAACAAACAAATCCTGAACGGCCTGAAGAAAATGGTGGATGACTGCAAGGGTAGGTGGGCTGACGAACTCCCCAGCATACTCTGGTCAATCCGAACTACCAGAAAAGAGTCTACAGGCCAGACCCCATTTGGTCTGGTATATGGAGCAGAGGCACTATTGCCAATTGAGGCAAGGATCCCCTCTCTGCGCTCCCTGCAGTACGAACAGGCTGAAAACGAAGCTGCAATGGTCGAAGCCTTAGACCTGATGAATGAATTAAGGGAAGAAGCCAGTACCAACATCGCTGCCTACCAGCAGCGAATGAGGAAAGCTTTCAACAACAAGGTACGACAGAGGAATTTCCAGATGGGCGAGCTGGTTCTGAGAAAGACACAGGCGATTGGGAAGTCAAGAGAACATGGAAAGCTAAGTGCCAACTGGGAGGGCCCATACCAAGTAACTCGGGTCCTGGGACCAGGCACATACAAAATCGCCAATCTGGAAGGACAAGAGCTACATGCTCACTGGAATGCAGACACACTAAAGAAATATTACGTCTGAACAAGAATACAGGCAGTTTTTACTTTTACTAAAGAAAGGCGGAGGACGGTCAAAAATGTCGACGGCTCCGACCACCCCAATGTCAAAAAGAAATTTTAAAGAGAAATGAGAAGATACAGATTTGTACTCGTTGCCTGTTCACACTCGCGTCTCTCATACACAAACGAGCAGGGGGCAATAGGGGGAGGCCCCCCTGTTGCCGAAATTGGGAAAAGTGAACCTCCCAACGCAAATCAAAAGCTACCCTGCTTACCTCTGGACAGACGGGGGGCAGGCCCCCTGGACTTTGGACAAAAGCCAGGGACAGGGCGTAATAACAAGGACTGGGGGCAGGCCCCCCAACCTTGTATAAAAAACACGAAAGCTACCCTGCTTACCTCTGGGCAGGCAGGGGGCAGGCCCCCTGGACTTTGGACAAAAGCCAGGGACAGGCCGTACTAACAAGGACTGGGGGCAGGCCCCCCAACCTTGTATAAAAAACACGAAAGCTACCCTGCTTACCTCTGGGCAGGCAGAGGGCAGGCCCCCTGGACTTTGGACAAAAGCCAGGGACAGGCCGTACTAACAAGGACTGGGGGCAGGCCCCCCAACCTTGTATAAAAAACACGAAAGCTACCCTGCTTACCTCTGGGCAGGCAGGGGGCAGGCCCCCTGGACTTTGGACAAAAGCCAGGGACAGACCGTACTAACAAGAACTGGGGGCAGGCCCCTCAACCTTGTATAAAAAACACAGAAGCCACCCTGCTTGCCCCTGGGCAGGCGGGGGGCAGGCTCCCTGGACTTTAAACAAATGCCAGGGACAGGCCAGATTAACAAGGACTGGGGGCAGGCCCCCCAACCTTGTATGAAAATGAGATAAACAGGAACCCTCCCACCTACAGGCAGGCAGACTACGAATCAAGTTCATGGGGAATCAAAATATACAAAAGCAAACAGAGTTTATACATAAAAGGAAAAGTAGCGTCAAAGGAATACAGGACAAGAGTTTTTAAAACAAATGATTACAATCAAGAATACGGCAGCCGGCCACCAAAGGGCTCGGCGCGCAAAGAAGCAAGGAAATTAAAACGTTGGCACAGGCGCAGCAGGGGACGAGCAAGAGCCCTCTGAGGAAGACTGCCCTCCATGTTAAGCAGGGGGTGCATCTGGGCCGGAAGCAGCAGCTCCCTCAGACAGCCTGCGCATTTGAGCTTCATCCTTAGCATCATAAAGGGCCCGAAAAGCATCCTCGTCAAAACCAGGGAACATCTCCCTGACAGCTTCCATGACAACCCCCAGGCAGGAATTAGCACCATTGACGAAGCCCGCCGATACAGCCATTTCCACCTCCTGAAGAATCCCATCCCTCTCTTTCTCCCAACTCTCGGTCTTCGCCGCCAAATCGCCGAGGGCCGCCTGCAGATCAGAGTTTGCCTTGGAAAGGCGTTCCCCGATGTCAATAACGCTCTTCTTAGCATGGTCCAGTTCAGCCAAAGCCTTTCTGGCCTAATCCAGTTCAGCAAAGGCCTGCTGTGCTCTCTTGGACTCTTCCCCCAGGCGAGACACTTCCCTAGTAGCCTTCTCGCTCTCAGACCTCCAGTGGATCGCCTGACCCCTGGCCTCTTCTAGCTCAGTCTCCTTTTTCGCCAGCTGATCCTTCAGGCTGGCAATGAGAGCAACGTCCCTCTCAACCGCAGAAAGGCGGTCAGAGTTGGCCAGTTCCTCATCACTCAGGCGACTGAGGGCAGCTAGCTCCGCGGAAGCCTGCATAATTCGGGAGGTGCGTTTAATATACTGGGTCACTTGACTGGTAGCAGACTTGACAGTCTTGAGAAGATGGTCTGTCAGAACTGGCCCTGAGTCGGAGAGTAGGGCGGAAACGTCTTGGCTGTCACCTGCATTATAGTGAAACTCAACGTTCTCCTCAGAAAAAAGGGTGGCAGGAATCTCCGGAGCAAAACGCTTGGGTTCAGGCGTGGAAGTCTCCAAGTCCACCACCTGGTCAGCACCAGGAGCCTCCCGACTCCTTTTTCTAGTCAATGCCCGGGGGGTACTCTCCCCAGTCTCCTCGGAACCTGCGGCCCGCGACCCCGGGGTAACCTGAACCCCTGCTGAAAGGCCCTCTTGCCTGCCAACAGGCGAAGGGGTAGCCTCGAAAGCAATCGCCTTCGCGGCTGGAGAGGGGGTGGCCTCAGAAACCGCCGTCTTAGCAGGCGTGACTCGAGGAGGAGGGGGAAGCCTTGGTCTACTGAATGACAGGCCCTTCAAATGCTTCATCAGATTCTTCTCGCCTCTCTTAAAACCAGGGGGAAGAGAAGGGCGACTCTGGATAACAGTGAGATTCTCGTCCAAGCCCAGACGTCTCACCTCCCTTTTTTTCCAAAGAAAAGTGGCAAGACCTGCAGGACAGACAAACAGGCTGTCAAAATATTTTCAAAAGAAAAAAGAGTAAGAAGGAATCACCAGCACTCCTGAACTACCTTTATCCAGACCCGGATTCATGCCCAACCGGGTCAAATAATTGTCGGTCGCTATAAGCTCCGCATGAGGGAGCCATAAGGTGGGGCCATACACCCCGTACTTGTTAGTGTGGCCTGCAAAGTAGGCCGTCAACTCCTTCTCCTTCTCACTTAGCTTAACCTCCAAGGCCTTTCCACCCACGCCAGGGTGGTACTCCTCAGGGGTCTCCATCCTGGTGTGGACATGATTCCTGAAATGACGAGGAATCCTCCACCCATGGGTGCTGTGGATATAAAGGAAGTTGTTCTTCCAGTCCCTCAAGTTGTCCATACCAGGCCACACCAAACAATGTCCCTTCTGCCTCAGGAGGGACCAATAACCAGGGGAGCCCGTACTCCCAGAAGAAACCATCTGTAAACCCACCATGAACCGCAGGGCGTCGATGGAAGGCTCCATGCGGTGGAAAAGACAGGTCCAGACATACGAGATCAGCGCCCTGACAGCTGTGGCTGTCAGCTGGGCGACGGCGACGTTCATGCGCCTGAAGATCTCCTCTAAAGCAGGATGGAGGGGAAAGCGAAGGCCAAACTCTAAGCATTTGTGATAAACCGCTATGCACCCATCCGGGGGGTTGCATACGGTATCCTTTTCGCCAAGGACAACAACTGTGTACCCTTCCCCGAAGTTATAGAGCCGCTCAATCACAACGGCGGCGTTCTTAGCAAGAATCGTCTCCCGATTTTTCCGGTCGGGAAAAGTACTCAGAGGGATGCGGTATTTAACCTTGTCTAGATAGTAAACCTTACCCCTTTCCCGACGAACGAGGGGGCCGGAAGTTCTGGAAGGGTCAACTTTCAACGCCCCGTCGTCTGAGTCAATAGCATCATACGAAGGGGGGTCAGGAGAATTACCGCCCCCACTGCCCGACGAATGCTCTTCCTCAAGACCAACCTCCCTAGAGAAGGAGGCAAAATCCATCCCTTCTCCCCTCTTTGTTGGGTCGATAAAGGGCAAAATCAATCCACGGGTTCTAGACATGATACTCTAAAAAAGAAGCAGAAAAAGGAAATCGAAGAAAGAAAAAAGAATGGAGGATGAAAATCTGACCTAAAGATCGCCTGACAGCACGTCACAAGCCCGAAGAAAGAGTCTCAGGGAAATGGGGGTGCAAGGTAGATACGATCCGTTAATACTCAAGGGTTTTTGACAAGACGAAGAGAATGAAGGAATGTCGAAAGAAAAGAAAGATTGAAAAAGAAGAAAGTGATGGATAATTGATCACTTTTATAGAGGAAGGCATGCCAAGAGTCGCTCAACCCTCTGGAATTCATCCAAGGGCTGCGGTCCACGTGTCACCCCTGGGGAGGTTTGCCCTAGGCAGCTTCCCAAGAAAAACCTCGAGAGGACCAAAGGGTGTCAGCAGACTGGTCACCCTATGACGTCCCCCCTGAAAAAAAAAAAATTAAAAATAAAAATCGCAATACACAAACGCGTCGCTTGATCTTCATTTCATTAAGTCTTACAAAGAAAAGTTACATCTTAAGGTAGATATGAAAAGAAAAATACATAAGGCCCAAAAGTTCCGGCCTGACAGAAATCAAATGCCCTGCCACGCAGGCCTAGTCATCCCCCAAATCTGGGGAACAATCCCCAGGGCTGCCTGGACTCCCGAGAGCCGAACCCCAGTCCCAACCTGGGGAACCCTGAAAAGGGTCATCAGAGGCCCCGTCTCCATCCCTGTCGCTCAGGCAGCCAAGACCCTCGCTGTCATCAGAGTCATGGCTGCTATCTTCCCAGTCCCTTCCAAAGGGAACAGCTCGGGACTCGTCGCAGGTGCGACAGCCTGTCTTCTACACAGGCGAAGAGGGACCTGACGCCAAGGAGGAATCGGTGTCAGAGTTGGGGTCAAATTGTTCAGGGTGCAGCCATGGAAAGCACTCATGGCATCCCCTGTCATAACAGCCCCCTCCCTGGGAGCAACGCCTAAACCTAGGCGCAGCAGGAGGCGAGGACCTCCTAGGGCGTTTGCCCATCCTAACGGAGGCCTTCTGACTCCTCCGGCGAAGATGAAGTCGTGAACGGCGACTCCGGCGAACAGCTAGGTAAGCAGCACGAGCATAACGGAGCCTCCAAAAGCCCCTGAAGATGAAAGTAACATGCCTAACTCCACGACGGGTTACACTTTTTTTGATCCAAGCCATGATCAAAGATAAAGAATGAAGATTGGAAATGGGTCATAAAAATAGTGAAGGAGGATGCAATTTATACAGAAAACAGAAGCAGGGCATTAATGGTGCCCCAACCACCTCTGCAAGGGAGAAAGCCAATCATCGAACTAGCACACTGCCCAAAAATTCTCTACGCAAAGGAGGGTAATCATAACAAAAGACGTTTGAACTCCCTGCGCGCTCAGAGAAATTAAAGCATGTTCCCTCGGGAACATGCGACGCATTTAATACAAGTGTCCAAAGAAACAACCTCCCGCCGTCCCAAAGCAAGACGTCGCCTGCCGAGTAGGAGCCCTGCTCCTCCTCAGCCGGCGAGGGCCAATTGATGAGGGTCGGTTGCCTGCCTTTGGCCGCCTGCCAATCAGGCCCCAGGGCGACCAATCCCAGGAGGAGGAAAGGTCTGCCCAGCAGCCTTTCCATCAAAGTCACTGAAATCTCCAAGTGTGGCCCTAATCCCTTGAGCCACCCGCCAAACAGAGCAAACCAGGCCTGCCGCCTGCTCCCAGGGCGTTCCCGCCTGAACAGAACCAAAGGAGAACAGAGGACCCATCCGTCATTTTGCCTAAGGTAAGGGGAGATGGGTGGACAAGGTGAGTCCACGTGTCGCGCCAGCATCCACCCATTTCCCTCTTCTTCTTTCTCTTTTCCTCTCTCTTGTGGGAAGGTATAAATACTTACCCATTTCCCACATAAGAGGGGTTGGATTTTCTCTCTCTAGACTCTTACTCCTAAAAAACGCCACCTAGTTCCTCACGAGCTAGGTTCGTCAAGGCATTTCACGGACTGACTTAGGCATCGGAGAAGGTTTCCTCGGACAACCTCCGAGGCCCTGTGCGTTCATTGTGCAGGGAGCAGGCCATTTCCGCCGGGAAGGTCCGATCTAGGGAGTGAGAGAAAGGGGAGACCAAGGGAAATCAAACGATCGTTTGTCCATCATTTACCCGATTATACAACCCGGATCCTAAGCCGGGTGAATTGTTTCCGTGACCGGAACAATTCTAATTTTCCAGATTTTCCAAAGTTCCAGATTTACCAACTTCCGTCAAAACCGTCTTTAAAACCCGTTTTCACAATTAACGATTCCATTAATAAAACTTATCGTTCCTAACATTTTATTAGGGCACTAAAAATCATAGAATTATATTTTAATATGAAATCATCAGAATCATAATTTTTCCCAGATTTAAACCAAAGACCAGAAATCGAGAATTTAAACGACAAACACGGTTTTAACGATAAACGATGATTTAAAGTGATTAATTAACTCATCCACTTAACAATTCCGAAAAATTATGAAAAAATTCAGAAAATTCTATTTCGCCAGAAAGTGTCACCATGTCAAAAATCAGATTAAAATAAAATGTTTAAGTACTAGAACTAAAAATCGGCTTTTAATCGTTTTTGTCCGTAAACGGTAATAATTCAATAATCGATATCAAAAATATCAGAAAAATACTAAATTATTAAAACTCATCAAAAACAACATTTTTCCAGAATATATACATATATTACATGTTTAGGCCGACTATTACGATTTTACAAATTAATATGACGATTTAATCGTTAATCTCGTAAAAGCGATAAAAATACCGAAACATGCAAATTTTCAACTTTTAAAAATTTTCCAGATTTTATGACGTACATATATTGCCAAAAAAAACATAAAAATATATACATGCAAATACACAATAAAAATCATGAAATACCGAGTAACATCGACGTTACCTCTAACCCAAATTCGAGTCGATTATAAATTCGTCGGCTTCGGGATCATTCAAAAATCCTTCAACACAAGAAAAACATGGTGAAAAAATACCATGATAAAACTAAGAAAATCAAGGAAAATAACGATCGAAAACAACATCGATTATTACCTTAACGAAGGGATCGGAATGACGATTATTTTACGATAAAAATGAGACGATCAAGACTCGATTAGGGACAAAATTGGGCTGGAAAATATGGCTGAAACTCATGGCCAATATGAAGGAATTGAAGAGTATTTTCTTTGTTTAATGTGGTTGAATGAGAATGAATGAAAAGAACTGAATTATGTGAATTGTGTGAATGAATATGATCTTAAAAATTGATGAAAACAATGTTAGATACACTTAAAAAAACCAGCCAAAATGGATTAACAAGGGAGAGTGAAGAGTTTTGCAATTAGTCACCAAATTCATTAAGGTAATAAAAATATCTAAGGCTTTAATCACTTTATAAAACCAAATGAAAAAAAAATGTGAAGATGTGTGACCATGGGTGTCATGGTCTAAAAAGGGGCCAAAAAGTGTTTCTTTTAAATGTAGTATGATAAAAATAAGAATCGTATAATTACTAAAAGCATTTCAAAGCAATTCGAGTAAACCTCGCGATAGAAAATAATTATTTACGAAACTTTGTAATAAAATGATTAAAGGCTAAATTTTTCGTAAATAAAAATATTTCTTAGTTGGAAATATTACATAAATGTGTTTACACATTTAGGAAAAATAAATAACTGAATTCCAAGCTCAAAACGTTAGTTCATAGAAAAATAGAACTTCACGCGCAAAAATAAATAGTTTACAATGAAAATCAAATAAATAGGTTAACAAGAATTAAAATCTTTTCAAATAAAAATAAATATTATTTGACTCAAAAAAATAATAATAAGAATTCAGAATGATGAAGGAAATAGAAGACGAAATTGACATAGAGTCATGACGGAGTCACAACAGAATAATTAACGGCACTAGAAAAAATAGTGGGTGTTACAATCCTCCCCACTAAAACAAAGTTTCGTCCTCGAAACTAAGAATAAGCAGAAAGGAAACAAGATTACCCCACTCGAAAAGGTGAGAATACAAATCTCGCATAAAAATTTTGCTGTAAAAGAAAATTTTACAACTTTTAAAGTGATATGAAATCAAATGCAAATATTTATTCCGAGTGGAATTGGGCTAAGCTACCCGGAGTTTATTTTTTTTTTTAATTAGTGAAATCGTAAAGTAAAGTTATTTGGTAAAATAATGACGTCAAATAACATTTGTAAACAAACTCGAAGGAAATAGGATAACCAAAATATTTTGAAAACAAAAGTAAAATATTTTGATTAAGAAATTCGATATTATTCCTTTTTTTTATGAAACAAAATTTAGTTTGGAGAAATCAAATTTTGTAGTTAGTAAAAATCGCACCAGCCGTCAAACATTTTCAATAACAGATTCAAAAGTCCACCAAAAATAAAATGAAAATCAATTTTCAAAACGTTAAAATTTCGAAAATGTTATCAAAGTAATTATGAAAGTTTTCAAAAATGTTATCAAACTTGAACATACAAAATAATTTCGATAATGTTAAAATGTTTTACATAACAATCCTATACAAATTGAAGTACTTGGAAATATAAAAGTCTTCATAAAATTTTGATCGCTTGAAAATCAAAAATTAAAAATAATTTCAAAATAATTTAAAATAAATTATTAAGGCATTTTGAAATAGATCTAAATATAAATATCAACCAAAGATAAAACAAAGTGAAGTATATAGTTCTTAAATTATAAATAAATAAATAAATGTTAAATTTCACGATAACCCAAAATGTTAAATTGCTCAAAGTTTTTACAAAATGGGGAGTTTTAAAATTTGAAATTATGCTTCAAAATGTTAAAATTTCATGAAAATAAAAAATTTTAAATTAGTCAAGCTTTTTACAAAACGGGCAAATTCACAATTAGAAATTATAACTCAAAATGTTAAAATTTTACGATAATCCTTTTTTTTTTAAAGTAGTCAAACTTTTTATAAAATAGGGAGTTCGAAAAATAGTTAACGGGTAAATAGAACAAGGATAAATAAATTAAAAATAAGAGCTTTCAAAATCGACAAAGGTTGAAGGGATTGGCAGGAGTTACCGTAACAGAATTCAAGAGAAGCATAAAGGAAGACGGAGTTGAGAATCAAAAAGAGCTCTCAAGGATTATGGAAGAAATTAATCATCTCGAGATTCCTAGCATGACTTCCACAAACACGGGTTCCTAATTCCCATCAAATAACGCTAAGTCCAATATCAGTACAAGGTGGTCCTACTCAATCTACAACCTCCAAAATTAAGTCTTACATACTTATACAATCTTTGAATTAGTATAGTAAGAATCCACAAATGATTTAGACTAATCCTTTAATTATGATTCCAACTGTTATCAAAACATACCCTAACTCGTAATCACTAAAGTTCATAAATTTAAAGCTCATAAGGTCTGAACTCGAGGTATACTTCAAATTTCTCGAGTAAGGAAGACTAAATAAAATCCACCAATTAACAAAGTTTGGACACGAAATCCTCAAAAATGATCACCAACATATTTATAATACCACAAGTACAGAAGTTGGGGAAGTACAATAAATCCTCAAACACGCTCAAACCTATAGGTAATGGCGCAAACACTCACATCTTCGAACACGTCATTCGACTAAGGTTTCTAAGAATTCCACCAAATTTCATATCGTAACAGCGAAACCACCAAAATATTAACTCAACGAAGCCACAATCTCGTTGGTCTAAGGGTTTTGAACTATAAATCCATCAAGATGATTCGCATTAAGTGTTCCTCAAAACAATGCGATAAATACAACCTCTAATTGTAACATGTTTCTCCTTTTCAAGGTTAACAACAATTTATCCAAGTTAGATCAATCAACTCCAAAGTTCCTAGGTTACAACCTTAAACAACGATCAACGATCTAATCCTTAAGAAACACGGGTAATCTATGTTAACCAAAATTTCTAACGGTATTAATGAAAACCTTCGATGGTACCACAACACTTAGGTTAACAATTTAAACAGTACTCTATGATCCCAAATATTCCCGATGCATCCATCAAATAACATTTAGGTAGGAATCCCAAAATTCTATTATTAGCTACACTTGGTTCGGTTCTAGGTTAAATTAGGTACTAGGTATCCATCAAATACGATATACTCTTACTACCCCAAAATATATTCAACTCTAAGTCCTCCAAATAATCAAGTAACCTATAACCCAAGGTTCAGTGTCTAAAGTACCAACCTAATTCCATTAATTTACAATTTATCATTCAAATCGATCCTCAAAAGCTTACTAAGATAGATAACAAGGTATAACTCACAATTCTCAAACCACGTAACAGGGGTTCACCAAACCTCGAACATCTATAACTTTTCACGGGTTCACTAAGACAAAATTCGGTCTAACCAAAGAATCTCAAGAGAAAGATGGGAGAGTAGAAGAATATAACATTGATTCATCAAGCGGATGAAGAAGAGAATATAAAAGAGAAGAATGAGAAAAAGTAGAGGAAGGAAGAAAAGAGTCGATGACCCTATATTACTAAGTTCTGGAACCAGAGGATAATCTTCGGGCCTCCAGAGTTCACGAGGGATCCAAATGGATTACTTCATCTTCTTGTAGAGGAACGAACGAGCACACAAGTCTTGGGTCGCTCCATCTGGATCTACTGCGACATCATGGAACAAGAATCTACTCTTAATCATCTTGCCTGTAGCTTAAGTAAACTGAACCGGAGCTAAAAGTCACCATCGACATCTTTCTTGGAGCACCAAGTTGTCCACTCGAGTCAGCAGGCGTTGAGAGTTCTAAGACGGTCTTGTCTCGATCTGGATCAGCATCCTATCAACATCTTGTTCATTAGTCTTCTTCCAAAAAAAGCAACAAATATTCAATGCTAATCATTGAGTTCAGGAACAGATAATCTTAACAGTTAAGTCCTTATTTGTTTCTACCCATCTCTAATAATATTTTTATTTACTGTTTAAATAATTTACTGGTATTTTCCCTAATTTCAGGTGTAAGCGTTGGGAGTAGTGATGCTCTGATACCAACTGTAATCCCCTAGAAATTCTAACGCAATACAGTGGCGGAAACACCGTAGAAGTGGGATTATAACACACTGTAGCTATGTCTTGATTAAATAAAAATGGTAAGTCAATACATAAGCCATAAAATAAAAATGGCTACAAAATAAATAAATAAATAAAATCCATAAAAAGAGTTTTAACAATCCATAATACAGTGATCTGATTAAAACAAGCAGGATCCATAACTGGTCGCTAGCCCACCCAAAGAAAAACACATATACCTGCCACGTTAAAAACATAACAGCCACAATCAGTGGGGAGCAACGTCAACGTTCTCCCAGCCGTATAACAGGATTTTAAAACTGTAATCACTATTATAGAAAAATAGTAAAAATGGAAAACAGTAAAACACATTATAATAAAAATAAACTTTCAATGAAAAACTTCACGTATCAAAACAATATAATAAAAATGAGTTTTCCGAAGAAAACATAAAACACTTGCCAACCTGCAAATCAAAATTATATCGATAATAATAAAAATATTCAAAATGGCGTTATGGATAGAATTAATGTAGAATCTAGACTTTCACTAGGACAATACTAAACTAGCTTCGAGAACTTAGTCAAAACAAATCAGACTTCGGTCTCTAACTAGGCAACTCAACCATAACAGGACTGCGTGCAGCGAGGTCCTGGCTTAAGTAATGTACACCCCTCCTGGACACCAACCGTAATCCAGTTCAACCCGACGGCGACTTACACGATGCGATATCTAAGTTTAAGGTCAAAATATACACACTCCTGAACACAAACCATGCTCAGTTCAACGACCAATGTGTCTCAACATAGACACACCAGCTTTATAGTTGATGGCAAAACGTACATCCCAGACTATATTACTCTAAACCCACACTTATCCTTATTCCATAACTCCAAAACAATCCATTATCGATATTTAAAAGATGTATTCAATATAAACAATAGGAGAACAAAAGAAAATGGAATCACTTTCCAAAAGAGGAAACTTTCTGTTTTAGGAAACTTCTATTTTTAGAAACTTTACCAAAAATAGCATCATATAAAAATAGCGAAAATATTAGTTTATACTAACATCACATTTTTAGTAAACGATATAGATTTATAAAACTAATACTTTCGGCCTTAACGATATTAATTACCAAAGTGAACATTTAATTTTATGAAATTATTAAAATATCGTATAAGCGTTATAAAATGATTAAAAATGTCTTAAACATTTTAATATTACTAATTAGGGTGTTTTCAAAAGTTATAAAGCTAAAATTCCCTAATTATTATTAGTTTTGACAATAAAATTATAAATAGGATTTTACGGCAAACATCAAATTAAATATTTGAACGTCTTTATTTAATTTTAGAGTATGTTAAGGGATGATTTAACTCTTAAAGTTTCAGATTTAAATACTTTCAAAATTGCTGGAAAAATAATTCTTTTAGGTAAGACGAAGCATTTTAACGATAAATCACAATTTGTCCGAAAATCAATACTTATTAATTAAAGACTTTAATAAATAGTACAAAAATTATGTAAAATAGTTAAAATATATTTATGGACATTCTGTCCAGAAAAGAAAATTTTCCAGAATCCTAAAACTCGGTTTTTAAAGCGGTTTCTCGTTAATCGTCCAATTTCGACAATAACGATTAATAAAAATAGTAATTACAAAATGATTTAAGTATTAATTTCTAAAAATTATTATTAAACCTAAATATCATCATTTTCCAGATTATTCTAATTTTCCAGATTTTCCAAAGTTCCAGATTTACCAACTTCCGTCAAAACCGTCTTTAAAACCCGTTTTCACAATTAAGATTCCATTAATAAAACTTATCGTTCCTAACAATTTATTAGGGCACTAAAAATCATAGAATTATATTTTAATATGAAATCATCAGAATCATAATTTTTTCTAGATTTAAACCAAAGACCAGAAATCGAGAATTTAAACGACAAACACGGTTTTAACGATAAACGATGATTTAAAGTGATTAATTAACTCATCCACTTAACAATTCCGAAAAATTATGAAAAAATTCAGAAAATTCTATTTTGCCAGAAAGTGTCACCACGTCAATAATCAGATTAAAATGAATGTTTAAGTACTAGAACTAAAAATCGGCTTTTAATCGTTTTTGTCCGTAAACGGTAATAATTCAATAATCGATATCAAAAATATCAGAAAAATACTAAATTATTACAAATCATCAAAAACAACATTTTTCCAGAATATAAACATATATTACATGTTTAGGCCGACTATTACGATTTTACAAATTAATATGACGATTTAATCGTTAATCTCGTAAAAGCGATAAAAATACCGAAACATGCAAATTTTCAACTTTTAAAAATTTTCCAAATTTTATGACGTACATATATTGCCAAAAAAAACATAAAAATATATACATGCAAATACACAATTAAAATCATGAAATACCGAGTAACATCGACGTTACCTCTAACCCAAATTCGAGTCGATTATAAATTCGTCGGCTTCGGGATCATTCAAAAATCCTTCAACACAAGAAAAACATGGTGAAAAAATACCATGAGAAAACTAAGAAAATCAAGGAAAATAACGATCGAAAACAACATCGATTATTACCTTAACGAAGGGATCGGAATGACGATTATTTTACGATAAAAATGAGACGATCAAGACACGATTAGGGACAAAATTGGGCTGGAAAATATGGCTGAAACTCATGGCCAATATGAAGGAATTGAAGAGTATTTTCTTTGTTTAATGTGGTTGAATGAGAATGAATGAAAAGAAATGAATTATGTGAATTGTGTGAATGAATATGATCTTAAAAATTGATGAAAACAATGTTAGATACACTTAAAAAACCAGCCAAAATGGATTAACAAGGGAGAGTGAAGAGTTTTGCAATTAGTCACCAAATTCATTAAGGTAATAAAAATATCTAAGGCTTTAATCACTTTATAAAACCAAATGAAAAAAAAAATGTGAAGACGTGTGACCATGGGTGTCATGGTCTAAAAAGGGGCCAAAAAGTGTTTCTTTTAAATGTAGTATGATAAAAATAAGAATTGTATAATTACTAAAAGCATTTCAAAGCAATTCGAGTAAACCTCGCGATAGAAAATAATTATTTACGAAACTTTGTAATAAAATGATTAAAGGCTAAATTTTTCGTAAATAAAAATATTTCTTAGTTGGAAATATTACATAAATGTGTTTACACATCTAGGAAAAATAAATAACTGAATTCCAAACTTAAAACGTTAGTTCATAGAAAAATAGAACTTCACGCGCAAAAATAAATAGTTTACAATGAAAATCAAATAAATAGGTTAACAAGAATTAAAATCTTTTAAAATAAAAATAAATATTATTTGACTCAAAAAAATAATAATAAGAATTCAGAATGATGATGAAGGAAATAGAAGACGAAATTGACATAGAGTCATGACGGAGTCACAACAGAATAATTATCGGCACTAGGAAAAATAGTGGGTGTTACAATCCTCCCCACTAAAACAAAGTTTCGTCCTCGAAACTAAGAATAAGCAGAAAGGAAACAAGATTACCCCACTCGAAAAGGTGAGGATACAAATCTCGCATAAAAATTTTGCTGTAAAAGAAAATTTTACAACTTTTAAAGTGATATGAAATCAAATGCAAATATTTATTCCGAGTGGAATTGGGCTAAGCTACCCGGAGTTTAATTTTTTTTTTAATTAGTGAAATCGTAAAGTAAAGTTATTTGGTAAAATAATGACGTCAAATAACATTTGTAAACAAACTCGAAGGAAATAGGATAACCAAAATATTTTGAAAACAAAAGTAAAATATTTTGATTAAGAAATTCGATATTATTCCTTTTTTTTATGAAACAAAATTTAGTTTGGAGAAATCAAATTTTGTAGTTAGTAAAAATCGCACCAGCCATCAAACATTTTCAATAACAGATTCAAAAGTCCACCAAAAATAAAATGAAAATCAATTTTCAAAACGTTAAAATTTCGAAAATGTTATCAAAGTAATTATGAAAGTTTTCAAAAATGTTATCAAACTTGAACATACAAAATAATTTCGATAATGTTAAAATGTTTTACATAACAATCCTATACAAATTGAATTACTTGGAAATATAAAAGTCTTCATAAAATTTTGATCGCTTGAAAATCAAAAATTAAAAATAATTTCAAAATAATTTAAAATAAATTATTAAGGCATTTTGAAATAGATCTAAATATAAATATCAACCAAAGATAAAACAAAGTGAAGTATATAGTTCTTAAATTATAAATAAATAAAAAAATGTTAAATTTCACGATAACTCAAAATGTTAAATTGCTCAAAGTTTGTACAAAATGGGGAGTTTTAAAATTTGAAATTATGCTTCAAAATGTTAAAATTTCATGAAAATAAAAAATTTTAAATTAGTCAAGCTTTTTACAAAACGGGCAAATTCACAATTAGAAATTATAACTCAAAATGTTAAAATTTTACGATAATCCATTTTTTTTTAAAGTAGTCAAACTTTTTATAAAATAGGGAGTTCGAAAAATAGTTAACGGGTAAATAGAACAAGGATAAATAAATTAAAAATAAGAGCTTTCAAAATAGACAAAGGTTGAAGGGATTGGCAAGAGTTACCGTAACAGAATTCAAGAGAAACATAAAGGAAGATGGAGTTGAGAATCAAAAAGAGCTCTCAAGGATTATGGAAGAAATTAATCATCTCGAGATTCCTAGCACGACTTCCACAAACACGGGTTCCTAATTCCCATCAAATAACGCTAAGTCCAATATCAGTACAAGGTGGTCCTACTCAATCTACAACCTCCAAAATTAAGTCTTACATACTTATACAATCTTTCAATTAGTATAGTAAGAATCCACAAATGATTTAGACTAATCCTTTAATTATGATTCCAACGGTTATCAAAACATACCCTAACTCGTAATCACTAGGGTTCATAAATTTAAAGCTCATAAGGTCTGAACTCGAGGTATACTTCAAATTTCTCGAGTAAGGAAGACTAAATAATATCCACCAATTAACAAAGTTCGGACACGAAATCCTCAAAAATGATCACCAACATATTTATAATATCACAAGTACAGAAGTTGGGGAAGTACAATAAATCCTCAAACACGCTCAAACCTATCGGTAATGGCGCAAACACTCACATCTTTGAACACGTCATTCGACTAAGGTTTCTAAGAATTCCACCAAATTTCATATCGTAACAGCGAAACCACCAAAATATTAACTCAACGAAGCCACAATCTCGTTGGTCTAAGGGTTTTGAACTATAAATCCATCAAGATGATTCGCATTAAGTATTCCTCAAAACAACGCGATAAATACAACCTCTAATTGTAACATGTTTCTCCTTTTCAAGGTTAACAACAATTTATCTAAGTTAGATCAATCAACTCCAAAGTTCCTAGGTTACAACCTTAAACAACGATCAACGATCTAATCCTTAAGAAACACGGGTAATCTATGTTAACCAAAATTTCAATTTCTAACGGTATTAATGAAAACCTTCGATGGTACCACAACACTCAGGTTAACAATTTAAACAGTACTCTATGATCCCAAATATTCCCGATGCATCCATCAAATAACATTTAGGTAGGAATCCCAAAATTCTATTATTAGCTACACTTGGTTCGGTTCTAGGTTATATTAGGTACTAGGTATCCATCAAATACGATATACTCTTACTACCCCAAAATATATTCAACTCTAAGTCCTCCAAATAATCAAGTAACCTATAACCCAAGGTTCAGTGTCTAAAGTACCAACCTAATTCCATTAATTGACAATTTATCATTCAAATCGATCCTCAAAAGCTTACTAAGATAGATAACAAGGTATAACTCACAATTCTCAAACCACGTAACAAGGGTTCACCAAACCTCAAACATCTATAACTTTTCACGGGTTCACTAAGACAAAATTCGGTCTAACCAAAGAATCTCAAGAGAAAGATGGTAGAGTAGAAGAATATAACATTGATTCATCAAGCGGATGAAGAAGAGAATATAAAAGAGAAGAATGAGAAAAAGTAGAGGAAGGAAGAAAAGAGTCGATGACCCTATATTACTAAGTTCTGGAACTAGAGGATAATCTTCGGGCCTCCAGAGTTCACGAGGGATCCAAATGGATTACTTCATCTTCTTGTAGAGGAACGAACGAGCACACAAGTCTTGGGTCGCTCCATCTGGATCTACTGCGACATCATGGAACAAGAATCTACTCTTAATCATCTTGCCTGTAGCTTAAGTAAACTGAACCGGAGCTAAAAGTCACCATCGACATCTTTCTTGGAGCACCAAGTTGTCCACTCGAGTCAGCAGGCGTTGAGAGTTCTAAGACGGTCTTGTCCCGATCTGGAGCAGCATCCTATCAACATCTTGTTCATTCGTCTTCTTCCAAAAAAAGCAACAAATATTCAATGCTAATCATTGAGTTCAGGAACAGATAATCTTAACAGTTAAGTCCTTATTTGTTTCTACCCATCTCTAATAATATTTTTATTTACTGTTTAAATAATTTACTGGTATTTTCCCTAATTTCAGGTGTAAGCGTTGGGAGCAGTGATGCTCTGATACCAACTGTAATCCCTTAGAAATTCTAACGCAATACAGTGGCGGAAACACTGTAGAAGTGGGATTATAACACACTGTAACTATGTCTTGATTAAATAAAAATGGTAAGTCAATACATAAGCCATAAAATAAAAATGGCTACAAAATAAATAAATAAATAAAATCCATAAAAAGGGTTTTAACAATCCATAATACAGTGATCTGATTAAAACAAGCAGGATCCATAACTGGTCGCTAGCCCACCCAAAGAAAAACACATATACCTGCCACGTTAAAAACATAACAGCCACAATCAGTGGGGAGCAACGTCAACGTTCTCCCAGCCATATAACAGGATTTTAAAACTGTAATTACTATTATAGAAAAATAGTAAAAATGGAAAACAGTAAAACACATTATAATAAAAATAAACTTTCAATGAAAAACTTCACGTATCAAAACAATATAATAAAAATGAGTTTTCCGAAGAAAACATAAAACACTTGCCAACCTGCAAATCAAAATTATATCGATAATAATAAAAATATTCAAAATGGCGTTATGGATAGAATTAATGTAGAATCTAGACTTTTACTAGGACAATACTAAACTAGCTTTAAGAACTTAGTCAAAACAAATCAGACTTCGGTCTTTAACTAGGCAACTCAACCATAATAGGACTGCGTGCAGCGAGGTCCTGGCTTAAGTAATGTACACCCCTCTTGGACACCAACCGTAATCCAGTTCAACCCGACGGCGACTTACACGATGCAATATCTAAGTTTAAGGTCAAAATATACACACTCCTGAACACAAACCATGCTCAGTTCAACGACCAATGTGTCTCAACATAGACACACCAGCTTTATAGTTGATGGCAAAACGTACATCCCAGACTATATTACTCTAAACCCACACTTATCTTTATTCCATAACTCCAAAACAATCCATTATCGATATTTAAAAGATGTATTCAATATAAACAATAGAAGAACAAAAGTAAAAGGAATCACTTTCCAAAAGAGGAAACTTTCTGTTTTAGGAAACTTCTATTTTTAGAAACTTTACCAAAAATAGCATCATATCAAAATAGCGAAAATATTAGTTTATACTAACATCACATTTTTAGTAAA
Organism: Agrostemma githago; assembly: GCA_958450325.1. Taxonomy (NCBI): domain Eukaryota; kingdom Viridiplantae; phylum Streptophyta; class Magnoliopsida; order Caryophyllales; family Caryophyllaceae; genus Agrostemma; species Agrostemma githago. The sequence continues at coordinate 16,039,141 of OY288239.1, read as the reverse complement.
CGATATAGATTTATAAAACTAATACTTTCGGCCTTAACGATATTAATTACCAAAGTGAACATTTAATTTTATGAAATTATTAAAATATCGTATAAGCGTTATAAAATGATTAAAAATGTCTTAAACATTTTAATATTGCTAATTAGGGTGTTTTCAAAAGTTATAAAGCTAAAATTCCCTAATTATTATTAGTTTCGACAATAAAATTATAAATAGGATTTTACGGCAAACATCAAATTAAATATTTGAACGTCTTTATTTAATTTTAGAGTATGTTAAGGGATGATTTAACTCTTAAAGTTTCAGATTTAAATACTTTCAAAATTGCCGGAAAAATAATTCTTTTAGGTAAGACGAAGCATTTTAACGATAAATCACAATTTGTCCGAAAATCAATACTTATTAATTAAAGACTTTAATAAATAGTACAAAAATTATGTAAAATAGTTAAAATATATTTATGGACATTCTGTCCAGAAAAGAAAATTTTCCAGAATCCTAAAACTCGGTTTTTAAAGCGGTTTCTCGTTAATCGTCCAATTTCGACAATAACGATTAATAAAAATAGTAATTACAAAATGATTTAAGTATTAATTTCTAAAAATTATTATTAAACCTAAATATCATCATTTTCCAGATTATTCTAATTTTCCAGATTTTCCAAAGTTCCAGATTTACCAACTTCCGTCAAAACCGTCTTTAAAACCCGTTTTCACAATTAACGATTCCATTAATAAAACTTATCGTTCCTAACATTTTATTAGGGCACTAAAAATCATAGAATTATATTTTAATATGAAATCATCAGAATCATAATTTTTTCCAGATTTAAACCAAAGACCAGAAATCGAGAATTTAAACGACAAACACGGTTTTAACGATAAACGATGATTTAAAGTGATTAATTAACTCATCCACTTAACAATTCCGAAAAATTATGAAAAAATTCAGAAAATTCTATTTTGCCAGAAAGTGTCACCACGTCAATAATCAGATTAAAATAAAATGTTTAAGTACTAGAACTAAAATCGGCTTTTAATCGTTTTTGTCCGTAAACGGTAATAATTCAATAATCGATATCAAAAATATCAGAAAAATACTAAATTATTAAAAATCATCAAAAACAACATTTTCCCAGAATATAAACATATATTACATGTTTAGGCCGACTATTACGATTTTACAAATTAATATGACGATTTAATCGTTAATCTAGTAAAAGCGATAAAAATACCGAAACATGCAAATTTTCAACTTTTAAAAATTTTCCAGATTTTATGACGTACATATATTGCCAAAATAAAACATAAAAATATATACATGCAAATACACAATTAAAATCATGAAATACCGAGTAACATCGACGTTACCTCTAACCCAAATTCGAGTCGATTATAAATTTGTCGGCTTCGGGATCATTCAAAAATCCTTCAACACAAGAAAAGCATGGTGGAAAATACCATGAGAAAACTAAGAAAATCAAGGAAAATAACGATCGAAAACAACATCGATTATTACCTTAACGAAGGGATCGGAATGACGATTATTTTACGATAAAAATGAGACGATCAAGACTCGATTAGGGACAAAATTGGGCTGGAAAATATGGCTGAAACTCATGACCAATATGAAGGAATTGAAGAGTATTTTCTTTGTTTAATGTGGTTGAATGAGAATGAATGAAAAGAAATGAATTATGTGAATTGTGTGAATGAATATGATCTTAAAAATTGATGAAAACAATGTTAGATACACTTAACAAACCAGCCAAAATGGATTAACAAGGGAGAGTGAAGAGTTTTGCAATTAGTCACCAAATTCATTAAGGTAATAAAAATATCTAAGGCTTTAATCACTTTATAAAACCAAATGAAAAAAAATGTGAAGATGTGTGACCATGGGTGTCATGGTCTAAAAAGGGGCCAAAAAGTGTTTCTTTTAAATGTAGTATGATAAAAAATAATTACTAAAAGCAATTCAAAGCAATTCGAGTAAACCTCGCGATAGAAAATAATTATTTACGAAACTTTGTAATAAAATGATTAAAGGCTAAATTTTTCGTAAATAAAAATATTTCTTAGTTGGAAATATTACATAAATGTGTTTAGACATTTAGGAAAAATAAATAACTGAATTCCAAGCTTAAAACGTTAGTTCATAGAAAAATAGAACTTCACGCACAAAAATAAATAGTTTACAATGAAAATCAAATAAATAGGTTAACAAGAATTAAAATCTTTTAAAATAAAAATAAATATTATTTGACTCAAAAAAATAATAATAATAAGAATTCAGAATGATGAAGGAAATAGAAGACGAAATTGACATAGAGTCATGACGGAGTCACAACAGAGTAATTAACGGCACTAGGAAAAATAGTGGGTGTTACAAGCATCATGTCAGTATCTTGTCCATTCATCATTTTCTTCGACATATAAAACAAATATTCAATGCTAATCACTGAGTTCAGGAACAGATAATTCTAACAGTTAAGTCCTTATCTGTTTCTACCCATTTCTAATAATATTTTTATTTACTATTTAAATAATTTACTGGTATTTTTCCCTAATTTCAGGTGTGTAAGCGTCGGGAGCAGTGATGCTCTGATACCAACTGTAATCCCCTAGAAATTCTAACGCGATACAATGGCGGAAACACTGTAGAGTTGGGATTATAACACGCTGTAACTATGTTTTGATAGAAATTTAAATGGCAAAGTCAAACATTAGGCCCTAAATAAAATGGCCAAAATTAAATAAATCAACAAAGGGGTAAAACAATCCACAAAACATAATTATTAAAATTAATCGAGCAAGGATCATGACTGCCTGCTAGCCCACACCCGGAAACATGCATACCTGTCATGTTAAAAACATAACAGCCACAATCAGTTAAGAACAACGTCAACGTTCTCCCACCCGTATAACAGGATTTTAAAATAGTAATTACTAATATAGGAAAAATATTAAAAATAGAAAACAGTAAAACAACATATTAAAATAAGCTTTCAGCGCAAAAACCAAAATATTAAAATGGGTTTCCGAAGAAACATACAAATATCTGCCAACCTGTAAACCAATTTATATCGATAACAAATAAAATAGTCAAAATGGCGTTATGGATAGGACTAATGTAGAATCTAGACTTTCACTAGGATAATACTAGAAACTAGCTTCGAGAACTGTAGACTTAACTCATAACAGAATCCAGTCTCTAACTAGGCAACTCAACTATAACAGAACTGCGTGCAGCGAGGTCCTGGTTTAAGTAGTGCATACCCCTCCTAGACAACAAATATGTGTAGTTCAGCTGACGGTGACTAACACGATGCGATATCTAGCTTAAGGTCAAAACATACACTCTCTTGGGCGAAACTACAGCCAGTTCAACGACCAAATGTGTCCCAAATAGACACACCGGCTTTATAGCTGATGGAAAAAACGTACATCCCAGACTATATTACTCTAAACGAACCCACACTTGTCCTTATTCCATAACTCCAAAACAAGCCATTATCGATATTCAAAAGATATAATCATTATAAACAATATGAGGATAAAAGAAGTAAACATTTATATTCTAAAAGAAGGAATTTTCTATTTTAGGAAACTTCTATTTTTAGAAACTTTACTAAAATAGCATTATATCAAAATTGATTGGGGTTGGCAGCCTGTCGCTAATCGCCGGCCGGGCAGGCCCCAGAAGCACCCCTATCAAGCTCAAAGGCCAGTCCCTGGCAAGAAGCCAAAACAGAAGCATAAATGCTAAGGATAGCAATCGACCGCCGGGCCAGCAAGCCAACGCAGCCTGCTAGAGCCCAGCAACCACGGTTCAAAATCCGCCTGCCCTGGGGATGTCCCTGGTTGACAGGGCCAAGACCCCCAGGGGCCCTCCCTTCATTTCGCCTAAGGTAATTAGGAATGGGTGGATGGGAAGCCGCCACTTGTCACCTCCTTATCCATCCATTCCCCTCCTACTTCTCTCTCTTGTGGGAAGGTATAAATACCCAACCCTTTCCCACAAGAAAGGGGTTGGATTTTCTCTCTCTAGACTCTCACTCCTAAAAAACGCCACCTAGTTCCTCTCGAGCTAGGTTCATCAATGCATTTCACGGACTAACTTAGGCATCGGAGAGGGTTCCCTCGGACAACCTCCGAGGCCCTGTGCGTTCATTGTGCAGGGAGCAGGCCAACTCCGCCGGGAAGGTCCGATCAAGGGAGAGGGATAAAGGAGAGGTTCAAGGAAATCAGGCGATCCGTTACTTACCAACAATCCGTTTACACAATCCGGATCCAGAGCCGGATTAATTGTTTCCGTGACTGGAACAATTTGGCGCCGTCTGTGGGGAAGATTTGGTTGTACCCACAAAATTACCCACAAAATCAACCATTCCTAATCACAAAAACTAAAACAATCAAAGTAATCATGCCAGAAATCGTTGACGCCAGTGCAGGGGCGGGTCCGACGGTCCCACCGGTGACCCCCCTGTATGGCATGCCACAGCCAGAGAGGATTCCTCCCGCCACGATCCTGGGGGTGGGGGAAACCAGTCTCCTAGGCGTGCCAAACGCCGTTGTAGCACCTGAGTTGGGGACACACCCAGGGCACACTCTGAATCTGACCCCAGCTCAGATGACGCAGACAGCCGCTTTCTTCTCTGCAATGCTAAACCAGGAGTTCACTCCTGAGGACCTGGTAGGCAGGGTCGCATCGGCCCCCAGGCAGCCACCCTCAATAAGCAGGGATGGAGCTGGGGGCACGAAGCGGACCGCCACCAGAAACGCTCAAAGGAAAGCAAGAAGGACGGCACAAGTATACACGCAGGTGCAAAGGCGTATCACAACAGGCAGCCCAGAGCCACCTGTCCAGCAGGCATTCTCCATTCACACAACAGAATCCGCATCTGGAGAACATAGAGGTTTATCCCAGGGATTGCAGGAGCGAATGAGGCACAGGGAGCCCATATCTAAGCGCCTGGGAGAAAAGCAGGGCGGGGTCTTCTCCAGGCTAACACCGGCGGTCAAGGAGCAGTCAGCCCCAGGTTTGTCCCAAAGCCTGCAGTCTAGGCTCAACCGGGGGCAACCGCTTGAATCCAGATACCACCAGGATGAGAACCTCTGCCACTCTCAGAGAAAGAGACCCAGGCAAATCTCCCCTGAGACAGAAGATGAAGCAGCAAGCAGGCCGCCTCATAGGCACCGCTCCCCCAGTACGAGGAAACCGATCCATAGACAATGGGATATTCACGGTAACCAGTCTGGGGAAAGCAGGTCACGAATGGTAGGCAGGCCCACAAAAACCCCCACTTCATCCTGAGGTACAAGAATACCCCATCCCGAAAATTAAAATGCCGACCATTAAGTTTGACGGGACAACAGACCCAGAGGACCACTTGGCGGCATTCGAGAGCCACATGGGCATGTACGACGTGGATGACGCTATCTGGTGCAAAGTCTTCCCAACCACCCTGGTAGGGCTCGCACAAGGGTGGTTCAGGGATCTCCGCCAAGGATCAATCAAGTTCTTCATAGAATTGGCCGAGATCTTCCTCGAACAATATGCTGGGAACAAAAGGAGACGCCTCACTCGCTTCGATCTCATGACCCTAAAACAGAAAAAGGGTGAAAGTGTAAGGGAGTACCTAAGGAGGTTTGACCTATCCTACCAGCAAGTCAGGGAGATCGATGACTCCACCGCTGCTTACGCCCTGACTATCTCCCTGCTCCCGGGAGAAATGAAAAATCAGATGATCAGGGCCCAGCCAGAAACCTTGGCCATGGCCAGGAAAATTGCTGAAGGGTTTATTCTGCAGAAAGAGTTTCACAGCCTGTCGGATACCCCTGCAGGCCAAACAAGGCCGCAGGGGGGACCGCAGAGTGGGCGTGGCAGAAATGAGCCAGGCAAGTAGAGAGAAGAGGGAGACACTCCCAAGAAGGAACGTACAACATACCAACCAAGATTTGACAGCTACACGGCCCTTAATAGGCCGAGAGCAGAAATCTTCGAGTTAGAAAAAGAAACAGCAAAATGGGCTCGTCCAAACAAGCCGCGCAGCCCGAAAGGGGATCCCAAAAAGTTCTGCACGTTCCATGACTGCATAGGTCATACCACGGAGGAATGCCGCCACTTAAAAGACAAAATAGAGAAACTAATAAGAAACGGCTGGCTGAGTAACTATGCAGCAAGGAACAAACCCCAGAAAGAGACGGCAGACAAACCTGAGGGCTCAGCCCAAAATCGCATGGTCATCCATGTAGTATCAGGAGATGCAGAGGGGCGGACCAGCAGGCGTAGCCAGAAGAGGCAGATCCGCGAACTGCGGAACCAAATTTGCTACGCCGAGAGGGCAGGCAGTCCAAGAGGCACTACCCTAAGCATCACTCCTGAAGATGCAGGGAGAGTCGTGTACCCGCATAGTGACCCTCTAGTCTTGACCCTTGAAATCAGCAACCACATTGTCATGAGGTGTATGGTGGACACTGGCGCCTACACAAACCTCTTATACAAAGACGCTTTCGAGAAAATGAACCTTGAAAAAAGACACCTGAGGCCAGCCCCCGGATCTTTGTATGGGTTCAATGGGGCAGGCATGCTACCCATGGGAGTTATCGATCTACCGGTGATGTTCGGGGAGGGGACCTCGGCCAGAAATATCAGGGCGTCATTTGTTGTGGTGGATGCCAAATCTGCGTACAACGCCCTGATAGGTCGAGCCACCCTAGATGAAATAGAAGCTGCTGTATCCATTAGGGCCCTCACCATAGCCTATGTAACAGATTTTGGCATGGAAGGGAAGGTCCACGGGGATCAGGAATCAGCCAGACACTGTTACTCCGTGGCCCTGCAAGCCCATGAGACAGAAAGAAAAGGAAAGCGAAAAGCCCAATGCTCTCCCAGCAGGGAAGGTGAGATCCCGACTGCCCAGCAAGAACCAGTCCACCTAGAGCCTGAAGGGGAAAGCATTCTAGTGGACTTAGAACCAGGAAGGCAGGTCCTTATAGGGGCCGGCCTGGAAGAGTCCTACCAAAAGGAACTGATTGCAGTCCTGAGAGAAAACAGGGACGTATTCGCTTACTCTGCAGATGAGATGCCAGGGGTCGACCCGACTTTTATTGTTCACAAGCTGAACATTAATCCGGAGGCTCGCCCTGTGAAGCAGAAGAAAAGGAACATGTCCACAGAAAAGGATGCAGCAATAAAAGAATAAATAGACAAACTCCTAAAGGCGGATTTCATCGAAGTCTGTGACTATCCTGAGTGGTTAGCAAACGTTGTGATGGTAAAAAAGTCGTCAGGAGCATGGAGAATGTGCGTAGACTTTACAAATCTTAACAGGGCTTGCCCTAAGGACTGCTACCCTCTGCCCAGGATAGATCAACTAGTGGACGCCACTAGTGGGTACACCACGCTAAGTTTTTTGGATGCGTTCTCAGGGTACCATCAAGTGTACCTCTGGCAGCCGCACAGAGTAAGGTGCGCCTTCATAACCAGCCATGGCACCTACATGTACAAGATGATGCCGTATGGGCTGAAGAATGCAGGCGTCACCTATCAGCGGTTGGTAAACAAAGTCTTCGACAACCAAAAAGGAAGAAACTTAGAAGCCTATGTCGACGATGCGATCGTCAAAAGTAAGGGGGACAAGGAGCATCTGACAGACCTTCAAGAGACATTCTCTTCTCTGCGGTCATATAAGATGAAGCTGGATCCAAAAAAATGCACATTCGGGGTCCGATCCGGAAAATTCCTGGGTTTTTTGGTCAGCTCCAGGGGGATAGACGCCAACCCCGAGAAAGTTCAGGCGGTCCTAGACCTCCCGGAGCCTAAAACCATCAGGGATATTCAGCGGCTCACAGGCAGAATGGCCGCCCTGGCTCGGTTTATCGCCAGGTCGGCCGACAAGTCCACCCCCTTCTTCAAAATTTTAAAAGGCAACAAGCAATTCAAATGGGAGGATGAACAGAAGAAAGTCTTCGAGCAATTAAAGGAGCACCTAAAGAAACTCCCTACCCTGGCAAGACCGGTAGCCGGAGAAAAACTGTACCTATACATTGTTGTCACAAACACAACGGTAAGTGCCGTCATCCTAAGGGAGGAAGCAAACTCACAACAACCCATCTACTTTGTGAGTCACGCCCTGGGAACAGCAGAAAGAAATTACCCCTTGATAGAAAAAGCCGCCTATGCAGTCATCATTGCAGCCAGAAAACTCAGACCCTACTTTGACGCACATCCCGTCGTGGTCCTCACCGACCAACCACTGGAAAAAGTGTTGGAAAAGTTTGAGAAATCAGGGAGACTGCTGAAATGGGCGATCGAGTTAAGTGGGCTGGGGATATCATACCAGCCAAGGACAGCCATCAAAGCTCAAGCCTTGGCCGATTTCCTGGCTGAGTGCTCTCATTCAGGAGAAGAGGAGCCCCCTGCCGAGTAGTGGATCGTGCACACTGATGGATCCTCAACATCCAATGGTGCAGGTGCAGGCGTCGTGCTAACCAGCCCTGAGGGAGTGGATTTTGAGCATGCACTCAGATTCACCTTCCCGGCATCAAACAACGAGGCAGAATACGAGGCTGTGCTCACAGGGATAAAACTGGCTAAAGCCGCAGGGGCAGAGCGAATAACACTAGCTACCGATTCTCAGCTCATCGCTAATCAAATTAACGGAGAGTATGAGGCCAGAGACCAGACCATGGCCACATACCTTGAAAAAGTAAAGCAAGAGTTGTCGGGCCTAAAGTCCTATGAAATCCAGCAAATCCCTCGATCACAGAACAACCGAGCCGACGCTCTGTCAAAACTGGCCAGCTCCAGCCTACAAGACATACGAAGATCGGTGTGGGTTGATGTTTTGCATGAAAAATCTACCAGCGCCTGCCAGGCAACTAGCACCATCGAGGAAGGGCCGGAAAATTGGATGACCCCCTTCATCCAGTTCAAAAAGCATGGTATCCTGCCATCAGACACGGTGCAAAAGAGGAAGGTACAGGCCAAAGCAGCCTGGTTCATAATCATTGGCGAAGAACTTTATAAGAAATCTTTCACTTACCCCCTGCTCAAATGCCTAGGGGCAGACCAGGCTGCTGAAGTCCTGGAGGACATTCACTCAGGAATCTGTGGACATCACATCGGAGGAAGATCGCTGGCCCACAAGGCCCTAAGGGCAGGCTACTACTGGCCTACCATGCTAGCAGATGCCAGAAGCCTGACCCAGAAGTGCAGAAAATGCCAACTCTTCGCCCCGTCAATACATGTCCCGGCCCAGGAGCTCAGGCCAATCCTATCCCCCATCCCCTTCGGTCAGTGGGGGATGGACATACTAGGACCTTTCACGGTGGCCACTGGGGGCAGGAAGTTCTTGATCGTGGCTATAGACTACTTCATCAAATGGATAGAAGCTGAAGCAGTGCCCAACATTACCGAACCAGCGGTCAGAAAAGTGATATGGCGAAATATTATCACTAGATTCGGCCTGCCCAAAATATTGGTGTTTGATCATGGCAGACAATTTGACAATGATCCCCTGAGAATCTGGCTAGAAAGCCATAGCATCGCAGTTGCCTACTCGGCCGTCTGCCACCCTCAAACCAACGGACAGGCAGAGGCAGCCAACAAACAGATCTTAAATGGCCTTAAGAAGATGGTAGATGACCTCAAGGGCAGATGGGCTGACGAGCTGCCCATCATACTCTGGTCAATCCGGACCACCCAAAAGGAATCTACAGGCCAGACCCCGTTCGGTCTAGTATATGGAGCAGAGGCTCTGTTGCCAATTGAGGCAAGGATCCCATCTCTACGCTCCCTGCAGTACGACCGAACTGAGAATGAAGCTGCAATGGTCGAGGCCTTAGATCTGGTCAATGAAATGAGGGAGGAGGCCAGTACCAACATCGCTGCCTACCAGCAACGAATGAGGAAAGCCTACAACAGAAGAGTACACCAGAGAAATTTTCAGATGGGTGATCTGGTTCTCAGAAAAACGCAGGCTGTTGGAAAATCAAGGGAGCACGGAAAGCTAAGTGCCAACTGGGAAGGTCCACACCAAGTAACTCAAATCCTGGGACCAGGCACATACAAAATCGCCAACCTTGAAGGACAAGAGTTAAATGCTCACTGGAACGCGGACACCCTGAAGAAATATTATGTCTAAACCAAGCCTAAAGATAGTTTTTATTTTGCTAAAAACAATGGCGGAGGACAGTCAAAGAATGTCGACGGCTCCGACCACCCTTATGTCAAAAAAGTTTTATAAAGAAATGAGAGCTTCAGATTCATACTCGTTGCCTGTTCTAACTTGCGTTTTCACACACAAACGAGCAGGGGGCAATAGGGGGAGGCCCCCCTGTTGCCAAAGCTAAAGAAAATAAACACCCCAACAAAAAATTCCAAACCTCCCTGCTTACCTCTGGGCAGGCAGGGAGCAGGCCCCCTGGACTTTGAACAAAAGCCAGGGACAGGCCAGATCAACAAGGACTGGGGGCAAGCTCCCCAACCTTGTATAAAAAACGCAAACCTCCCTGCTTACCTCTGGGCAGGCAGGGAGCAGGCCCCCTGGACTTTGAACAAAAGCCGGGGACAGGCCAGATCAACAAGGACTGGGGGCAAGCTCCCCAACCTTGTATAAAAAACGCAAACCTCCCTGCTTACCTCTGGGCAGGCAGGGAGCAGGCCCCCTGGACTTTTGAACAAAAGCCAGGGACAGGCCAGATCAACAAAGACTGGGGGCAAGCTCCCCAACCTTGTATGAAAAACACAGACCTCCCTGTCTACCTCTGGGCAGGCAGGGGGCAAACCCCCCGGATTCCAAGCAGAAACCAGGGACAAGCTATGCTAGGCACGACTAACATTAGGGAAAGATCCCACGAGTTCTAGATCAAGCATAACTTTAAAGAGGCCAAGAAAAGAAAAATATTCCACAATAAGACCCGTGAAGGGTAGAAAGTCTTTACAAAATTAAAACGAAGAAACCAAAGTGACAAATATTACAAGCAAGCTGGCCATAACACAGGCTCAGCACAGAAAAGCAAGATTATTACAAGAAAGGAGCGTCACGGAGCATCCTGGCGAGGGCCAGCATCTGCCTCAGGCTGCCCGGCCGCCCGAGCTTTATTTTTGGCGGTATAGAGATTCCGAAAGGTTTCCTCGTCAAAGGTAGGGAACATTTCCCCTATCACCTCCATCACCAACTCCAAGGAAGAGTTGGCACCGCTCGCGAAGCTGGCATCCACCGCAGCTTCAGTCTCCTCTGCCAGGGTCTCCTTCTCCTTCTTCCATTCTCCTTTAGGTTGTTCAAAAGTTGAGTTAGCTTTGGACAATTGCTCCTCCAAATCAGCCACTCTCCCCTTCAAGTGCCCCATCTCAGCCAGAGACAGATTAGCCCGATCCACCAACAGACGGCTCTCCTTCAGATCAGCCTCCAGCTTGGCTATTTCCTTCACAACCCTCTCTCCCTGCAGCCTCCACTGATCAGCCTGTTTCTTTGACTCCTCTAGCTCGCTCTCCTGCCTTGCCAGCTTGTCCTTCAAAGAACTTATCAAGGAAATATCCCTCTCTACCATAGCCAGGCGGTCAGGAGGAGGAGCCCCGAGTGTGATTGTCAGTTCTTCATCACTCAGACGGCTGAGAGCCGCCAGTTCGGCAGACGCCAGCAGAACCTTAGAGGTACGCTGGATGTACTGAAGCACTTGATGAGAAGTTGAAGTCACAGTCTTGGTGAGGCGGTCAGCCAAGACGGCACCAGAATCAGAGAGTAGCCCTGACATATCCACGCTGTCACCAGCAGTGTAGTGGAACTCTGCATTCTCCTCCAGGAAGGGGGTACTTGGAAGCTCACGGGCAGGACGCTTCGCCTCAGGGGTGGTAACATCCGCCTCCAGATCCACCACATCAGCACTAGGAGGTTCCCTGCCTCTTTTCCTCCTCAACTCCAAAGGAACACTTTCCCCAGTTCCCTCGGAATTCCCAGGCTGCGCTCCTGGAGAAGCTCGAGGTCCAGCTGGAGAAGCGCCCTGTTTCTGGCTAGGGGAGGGGGTAGCTCCAGAAGTGACCTCAGCCTCCCCCTCATGGATGCTGGGGGTAGGAGTCGCCGGCTTCGACGAAGGCAGCCGGGGAGGGAGAGGCAATCTTCGACCAGCAGCAAAGTCTTTTACAAGCTTCATTAAGGCTTTGCTCCCTTTCCTGAAATTCGCAGAGAGAGAAGGACGCCTCGAGAGAACAGCTAGATCCTCACTCAAGCTGAATCTCCTAACTTGCTTCTTTGTCCAGCGCCAAGTGTAGGAATCTGCAGAAAAGGAAAGGCGGTCATCTAAAAAGCAAGGAGAAATAAAGTCTCTGGAAAACCGTGACAGCAAAAACTCCCTAGAACTACCTTGGAGGCCGGGAATCAGGACCAAGGGAAGCAAGTACTCGTCTGTCGTTATAAGCTCCGCGTGAGGGAGCCAGAAGGCAGGGCCAAAGTTGCCATGTTTGTCCGCAATAATTTCAAACTTTTGAATCAAAATCTCCTCCTTCTCGCTCAACTTGACCTCCAGGGCCTTCCCCCCGACGCCTGGGTGGTACTCCTCGCGTGTTTCCATACGGGTGTGGACATGATTCCTAAAGTGCGTAGGAATATTCCACCCTGACGCGCTATGGATGTATAAAAAGTTATTTTTCCAGTCCTTCAGGCTGCTCAAAGGCGGCCAGACCAAGGCATACTTCTTTTGTCTTAGCAGAGACCAATAACCAAGGAGGCCATCCCCCCCTGACGAGGACACCATTTGAAGACCGACCATGAAGCGAAGGGCGTCAATGTAAGGCCCCTCGCCATGAAAAAGGCAAGTCCAGGTGTAAGCTACTAAGGATCTAATGGCAGTAGCAGTCAGCTGGGCAATGGCGACGTTCATCCTCCCGAAGGTTTCCTCCAGGAAAGGATGTAGTGGGAATCGCAGGCCAAATTCTAAGGCCTTGTGGTAGACGGCAACGCAACCCTCCGGAGGACAGCACACTGTGTCCTTTTCCCCCGGAATTACGACTGTGTACCCTTCCCCAAAGTTATAAAATTGTTCAATTGCCCTAACAGCATTGCTCTCCAGGATCAGGTCCCTGTTCTTGGCCTCAGGGTAAGTCTTGAGGGGGATCAAATACTTTTTCTTATCCAAGTAATAGGTCCTCCCCCTCTCCCTGCGGATGAGGAGGCCGGCAACCCTGGAAGGGTCCACCTCCAGGGCCTCGTCATCGGAGTCGACTACATCAAAGGGGGCAGGTTCGGGTGACTCAGCGCCCTCCCCCCTGTGATGATCATCCTCTTCCCGAGGGCCGACCCCGGAGGAAGAAGCTACGTCACGCCGGCCACCGTCGCCATCCCCAGTTCCCCCGAGCAAAGAATTAAAAGAAAGGGGACGAACTCGCGACATATTGGCTATGGAAGGGAAATAAGAGGGGGAAAGGTTTAAAGAAGAACTTCTAACCTAAAGACGCCGATAAGTCGCCGGAAACAGTGACAGAGAGTACTACTTGCTCCTCGAAGAATGCTCAGCAACAAAAGCGATTTGAGAGTGTAAGAAGTTGGAAATCTCAGAAAAAGTAAAAGAAGAGAATGGAGGGGAAGAAGGGCTTAAATAAAGCCCAAGAAGCCCAAAAGACGACTTCCCTGACAAGACCCCCAACAGTCTCCCACGTGTCGCATGCTGAACACGGGCTATTCACCCCTTCCCAAGAAGGGCCTCGAAAAACTAAAATGGCAGGGGGAAAATATCGACCGACGACGTCATCCTCGCATTCAAAAAAAAAAAAAACGAAGCTGATCAAATTTCATTTCATTAGCCTTAAAAGGGGAAAATTACATCTAGTGCCAAACAAGGAAAGAAAATACACAAGGCCTAAAAGTTCCGGCCCGACAAAGTTAACACCCTGCTACGCAGGCCTAATCGTCATCCAAATCTGGGGAATGGTCCCCAGGGCTGCCTGGGCTCCCGAAATCCGAGCTCCAGTCCCAGTCTCGGAAATCTTTGAAAGGATCATCAGGGAGTCCGTCCCCATCCTTGTCACTCAAGCAACCAAGACCCTCGCTATCATCAGAGTCTCGGCTACTATCCTCCCAGTCCCTGCCAAAGGGAACAGCCTGGGACTCGTCGCAGGTGCGACAACCTGTTCTCCTCACAGGGGAGGAGGGGCCTGACGCCAGGGAGGAGTCAGTATCAGAAAAGTTAGGGTCAAACTGCTCGGGGTGCAGCCACAGAAAGCATTCGTGGCATCCCCGGTCAAAGCAACCCCCTCCCTGAGGGCAACGCCTGAATCTGAGAGCAGCAGGGGGCGAGGATCTCTTGAGACGCTTGCTCAACCTGGTAGGGACTTTCCTGCCACTCCGACGAGAATGAAGCCGTGAACGACGGCTACGACGAATGGCTCGATAAGCAGCTCGAGCATACCGAAGCCTCCAGAATCCTCTAAAAAGGAAAGTAACATAGCTAACTCCATGGCGAGTCACGAATTTTTTGATCCAAACCATGATTAAGACAAAGAAAGTGGAAAGATTGAAGATGGGCTAAGCAGAAATGATGAAGGAAGCTGGGATTTTATACAAAAGAAAACACGGCATTAATGACGTTCCAACCACCCTGGAAGGAGAACCACCAATCGGGAACTCTTCACGGTTCCCGAAAATCCACCAAGAGGAGAAGCGTAATCATTGCAAAAGCACTCTCAACTCTTTGTATACCTGACGTGAGCTGCGCTTCATTCCTTGGGAAGGCGCAAAGCATTAAATGCGGTAGCAGACATGGAAGAAAGTCAACCTCCCTCCAAGCAAGAGTCGCCAGCAGAAGGAAACCTTGCTTTCCCCCTAATGACGAGGGCCAATTGATTGGGGTCGGCAGCCTGTCGCTAATCGCCGGCCGGGCAGGCCCCAGAAGCACCCCTATCAAGCTCAAAGGCCAGTCCCTGGCAAGAAGCCAAAACAGAAGCATAAATGCTAAGGATAACAATCGACCGCCGGGCCAGCAAGCCAACGCAGCCTTCTAGAGCCCAGCAACCACGGTTCAAAATCCGCCTGCCCTGGGGATGTCCCTGGTTGACAGGGCCAAGACCCCCAGGGGCCCTCCCTTCATTTCGCCTAAGGTAATTAGGAATGGGTGGATGGGAAGCCGCCACTTGTCACCTCCTTATCCATCCATTCCCCTCCTACTTCTCTCTCTTGTAGGAAGGTATAAATACCCAACCCTTTCCCACAAGAAAGGGGTTGGATTTTCTCTCTCTAGACTCTCACTTCTAAAAAACGCCACCTAGTTCCTCTCGAGCTAGGTTCATCAAGGCATTTCACGGACTAACTTAGGCATCGGAGAGGGTTCCCTCGGACAACCTCCGAGGCCCTGTGCGTTCATTGTGCAGGGAGTAGGCCAACTCCGCCGGGAAGGTCCGATCAAGGGAGAGGGATAAAGGAGAGGTTCAAGGAAATCAGGCGATCCGTTACTTACCAACAATCCGTTTACACAATCCGGATCCAGAGCCGGATTAATTGTTTCCGTGACCGGAACAAAAATAATGAAAATATTAGTTCATACTAATACCACATTTTTAGTAAACGATATAGATTTATAAAACTAATACTTTCGGCCTTAACGATATTAATTACCAAAGTGAACATTTAAATTTTATGAAATTATTAAAATATCGTATAAGCGTTATAAAATGATTGAAAATGTCTTAAACATTTTAGTATTACTAATTAAGGTGTTTTCAAAAGTTATAAAGTTAAAATTCCCTAATTATTATTAGTTTCGACAATAAAAATATAAATAGGATTTTACGGCAAATATCAAATTAAATATTTGAACGTCTTTATTTAATTAAACCAACAAATATATTTAGAGTATGTTAAAGGATGATTTAACTCTTAAAGTTGCAGATTTAAATACTTTCAAAATTGCTGGAAAAATAATTCTTTTAGGTAAGACAAAGCATTTTAACGATAAATCACAATTTGTCCGAAAACCAATACTTATTAATTAAAGACTTTAATAAATAGTGAAAAAATTACGTAAAATAGTTAAAATATATTTATGGACATTTTGTCCAGAAAAGAAAATTTTACAGAATCATAAAACTCGGTTTTTAAAGCGTTTTCTCGTTAATCGTCCAATCTCAACAATAACGATTAATAAAAATAGTAATTACAAAATGATTTAAGTATTAATGTCTAAAAAATTATTATTAAACCCAAAAATCATCATTTTCCAGAATATACTAATTTTCCAGATTTTCCAAAGTTCCAGATTTACCAACTTCCGTCAAAACCTTTTTTAAAACCCGTTTTCACAATTAACGATTCCATTAATAAAACTTATCGTTCCTAACATTTTATTAAGGCACTAAAAATCATAAAATTACATTTTAATATGAAATCATCAGAATCATAATTTTTTTTCAGATTTAAACCAAAGACCAGAAATCGAGAATTTAAACGACAAACACGGTTTTAACGATAAACGATGATTTAAAGTGATTAATTAATTCATCCACTTAACAATTCCGAACAATTATGAAAAACTTCAGAAAATTCTATTTCATCAGAAAGTTTCACCACGTCAAAAATCAGATTAAAATAAAATGTTTAAGTACTAGAACTAAAAATCGGCTTTTAATCGTTTTTGTCCGATAACGGTAATAGTTCAATAATCGATATTTAAAATATCAGAAAAATACTAACTTATTAAAAATCATCAAAAACATCATTTTTACAGAATATAGACATATATTACATGTTTAGGCCGAATATTACGATTTTACAAATTAAAGTAACAATTTAATCGTTAATCTCGTAAAAGCGATAAAAATATCAAAACATGCAAATTTTCAACTTTTAAAAATTTTCCAGATTATATGACATACATATATTGCCAAAATAAAACATAAAAATATATACATGCAAATACTCAATTAAAATCATGAAATACCGAGTAACATCCACGTTACCTCTACTCCAAGTCTGAATCGATTATATATTCGTCGGCCTCGGGATCGTCCACAAATCCTACCAAACACGAAAATCATGGCAGAAAAATACCATGAGAAAAACTAACAAAATCGAGGTAAATAACGATCGAAAACCATCGTTTATTACCTTAACGAAGGGTTCGGAAAGAGGATTATTTTGACCATAAAAATGATGCGATCGAGACTCGAATTAAGCAAAAGTCAGCCTAGGAGGGGAGAGGAGTGTCACGGCCAGAAATGAAGAAGGAACAAGATGTTGTAATATTTTTTATGAAAAGAATGAATGAAAGAAGAAGGATGGTTTACGCAAGAATGAATGACATTAAAATGTAGATGAAAACTAGGTGAGATTAGCCATAAAACAGCCGGCCAAAATAAGTGAGGGAGAGTATGAAAAGTTTTGATAATAATGCATCAATGAATGAAAAGAAATAATCTTACGTTTACGTTTTAACGTGATAAAATGAAACGTAGTTAAATTGTGACAAGAAGCTTTGTCGGTCCAATATGTGAGGAAATGATCTCAAATAATTTATAAGTTGATAAAAAGTATAATCGTTAAATAGTTAAAAGCATTTCAAAGTAATTCGAGTAAACCTCGCGTAAGAAAATAATTATTCGCGAAGCTTCGTAATAAAATCATTAACGACAAAACTTTAGTAAATAAAAAATATTTACTAGTTGAAAATATTATATAAACGTATTCAAACATTTTTAGGAAAAGGAATAACTTAAATCCGAGTTTAAAAACATCAATTCGAAGAGAAATAGAATTCCTTGCGGAAAATTAATTAGTTTACGAAGAAAACCAAATAAATGGATTTAAAAAGAATTAGAATCTTTAAAATTAAAGTAAGAATCATTAAACTCAAAAATTAAAATAGAGCTTAGTAAAATGATGAAATATGAGGCCGAAAAGTGAAAGAGTTAAGACGGAGTCCTAACGGAAAGAATAAATATGCTAGGAAAAATAGCGGGTGTTACACCCGAGCGCGTCAGGTGGGGCGGTTGAAGGGAGGGTGTGTGATTTTGATACTTTGATACTTTGATACTTAAATCCGATTTTGATACTTTCCAAAACTGAGAGGAGGGTGTGTGATATCTTGCTTGGTCGCAAAAGCTTCCCCACGGCTTGACCTAGAGCCGTGGGTTTCGTAGGCCTCGTGCGTTCATCCCGAGGCTCGCTTGACTCGGGGTTGACTCAGTTCGTGTTTCGGGGCCGACTCGGGGTCTCGGTGTCGGAATTGACTCTAATTAGTGTTTATACGACCGTAACATCACGATTAAGGCTGCCATCATGTTAGTTTTAATTTTTCCGAGTAATTATTTGGTCCGTTCTATAAGAAAACTTTCTAAAACACAGCGAACTCGTGTCGCGTTGCAGTCCTATCATCATCGGGTGTTTGCTGGGCACCTCTGCAGCCACCAGGTCCAAATTTGGGTGTCTACAGATACCCCCACTTTGACTGAGGCTTGGTGATGGTGGGAATTACCGTGGGTCCCCGCCACCAAATGAGTCCAACTAAACCTAACACGTAGCTAGGGTAAGTCGGGTCGAGTCCACGGGGACGGTAGAAGGCGTCTAGACTAGGGTCAACCTAAAAACAAGACTAGGCCACCAAAACAACACAAAGAGAAGGAGAATTGACAAGAATTGATTATCTATGATGATGGAAGGAGATGAAACTAGACTATCAATTTACTAGATATAACATGAACTAAATGAATGAACTAAACAAAAAACAATCACTTGACCAGATAGATAATAGCTAACAAGATGGAGAAAAATCAAATTGGGAAAAGGTAGGGTTAGTTTGGGTTCATAAGTGTAGTAGGATAGTTAGGAAATCGAGGGTGTAAGCTTCACCTAGTTACTAAGGTCGGTCCGCGCTCTCGCGTCAAAGACAAAACCCGAATACTCATGCAAGATGCTACCCAATACACAAGGATTCAATCACAAATCAACCACACAATGAGAAGAGGAAAACTAGCATGAGAAGGATGGCCAATTCTACTCAAACAAGCAATTCAACAAACACATAGAGTGCTCAACATGTGACTAGTAACAAAGAATCCACCTTTACCCTCAATCAAACCCTAATCACCCATAATCCACACTTAATCCTCCTACTAACCCCACAAAAGTCTACTCAACCATATCTAAACTAACATCAACATAAACAAAAGAAATCAACACAAACATCCAAACATTCATTATGAACTAGTAAGAACAATGAACAATATGTAAAGATTGAAAATAGAAGGATTAAACAAAGAACAAGAGAGAATAGATTAAAAAGATTATACCAGCTACAAGAGGATGAAAAGATGGGGACTTGTATTAAAAGAACACCCAAAAATCTCCACCAAAAGTTGTCAAGGATTGATGGATTCTTCAAGAGGAATCTTAATACAAGATTAACTATCTAGATTAAGCTAAGATTAACAAGGATTAAGAAAATATTAATGTGAACTAAGCTAAGGATGAAGATAGTCTAATTAGGGTTTAGAATAATGTAGAGGAGTCTAAGGTGCTTAAACAATACAAAGGAAGGGTATTTATAAGGGTTCACGAGCAAAGGAGGATGAAATAAGAACACGGGGCTGTAGCTGGGCCTTCCCGATCGGGAAGGGTGGTGATCTCGACCGGGAAGGGTGGTCCCGACCGGGAAGGATCATCATCCCGGCCGGGATGAGCCAACAGTAGCCTGGTTTGCTTGCACTCTTCATCCCGGTCGTGATGGCCCTCATCCCGACCGAGATGGGTTTTGTAGGCCTCAAATAAGCTCTCAAGGGTCCCTACTTGCTTCTCATAGGCCTCTCATCGATTCTTGGTTCTCGGGATCGAGTATAAGGGGCTCGGGAATGGGTCCCAAGGGCTCGGGATCGATTCTAGGCTACCGAGTGATCGTTGCTTCTCTTTGTTGGCTCCAATTGTGCCGGAAACAACTCAGAATCATTCCACCTCTCCAAGATTGGTCTTAGGAACCTAAAATGAACTAGAAGAAGCGCAAGTAGCGTAGAAACCGCTCCAAAGAGCGATTCCACAAGAGAAACCGGGACCAAAAACGACAAATAAGCACTACAAAACACACTTATCAACTCCCCCACACTTAACCCTTACTCGCCCTCGAGTAAGCACCAACTAACTGAAAACTAAGAGAAACTAGACTACTAACCGAGCGGGTATTAGCGCACCCTACGCCCTTTCAACTCACACGAGAACACTTAGAGGAAAAGTGCTCTACGCAAGGCAAGTGAGGTCTTGCGACAAAACCGTGGATACAACCGAACACGAAAACACATAAACAAACAAACACACAAACAAACAAAAAACACCAAACGGTTGCATCCAAGACAAAACAAATTAAATACCGCTTCCCTCAACAAAGTGGTGAAATAGACACCGGTTAAGGACTCAAGGCAACTGACAACGTTCCCAAACTAATAACACAAATCGAAATGGACGAAACCCTAATAGTATGACGACAAAGAAACAAAAACGTTGGTAACTTACCTAGGTTCCTACTAACCTTCTAAGAACGTACCACGGGACGATAGGCGGAATAGAAAAAGGATGCACCATGGAGTTAGTTGACACTGTAGGTAAGTGAAGCCCCGCCCCCTTTAGCGATGAGCCAAGAGGGTAGTCCCATGCCCAAAATCGCCCAACTAGTCCAAGTAAAAAGGTGGATAAGGTTGCAAAGTGGGGGAAGACTGACTATTTACGCTATCATCCTTCCTAGGGACTTGGTCCTTTGGTAGGCTCTTCACGGTAGTAGCCGGAAAAAGGCTTATTTTTGAGGGTGAGGGTTCTTTTTGTGAAATGATTTTCTTTGGCATTCCTTTCTTTTGCATTTGGCTTTCGAGTCGCTATGCCACTTTTTTTTTCTTCTTTTGTATTTTGTTTTTCTTTTGTTGTGCCTTTTCTTTTTCTTCTTTCTTTTCTTTCTTTCTTTTTTCTTTCTTTCTTTTCTTTTCTTTCTTGGTTTGCCCTTTTGGCCAAATTTTGTCTTGTAAGCATTTCTTGTAACCAAGTAAGAAGTTCAACAATTTGCAACTTATTGGTTGAGAATGTGTAGAAGGTAGGGAAATGGGTAAGTCAGAAGTCGCGATCTCCCTACAAATCCACAAAAAGGGGAAAACTTGGACTAATCAAAGCAATTTCGAACATGGTCACGTAAGGAACGGGACTCGGCAACCAAGGCCTTTTCACTCTGTGGGTGGTCATAATGGTCAAAATGCAAATCCCGCAGTAAATCCCTAGTAGACTAGGTGGACTCAAGGTAAGAAACCAATAAAATCATTCACTACAAGAAAGAACGTTCATTCCTACGGACCTGATTCGTAGGAAACATGCCCATTTTCGTCGAAATAAGCACGTTCCTACGGAAAATTCGTAGGAACCATTCCGTCGGTATACTTCGTCGGAAATAAAAAACTTCCTATGGTATTTTTCGTAGGAAATAACTTTCCTATAGAATATTCCGTTCGGAATGGCTGGTGACGAGTATTTGTTGACAAAAAATTCGTTCCTACGGAAAATCGTCGGAAGGGTTCAAACTTCCCACGGAAATTCTGTAGGACAATATATTTCCGTAGGAAACATTGATTGAGAAAAAAAATATTATTAAATATTTCGAGCTACAGATTTCCGTAGGAAACTGTACAACTTCTGTAGGATAAAACAAATATCGTCACTAGTATACGAAAACCTATAAACATCACCGACATACGTTAACACTTCACCGCAAAGCGGGAGGCCACAATTCCACAAAAAAAATGTGTCATACAAAAACGCAATTCAAATTTGTCATAAAAGAAATAATCTCAGATATCACATTACAATAAAATAAAGTATTTCATTCCAAAACTTCTAGGCATTGAAAATCTTCATTAGAGTGTCTAGTTGTTCTTGCATTTTCAGGATTGTTTCATTCATTCTTCTATTCTCCTCTCACACCTTAGCATTATCCTCTAGCACCTTAGCATTATTTACTTGAACCCTACTTAGCAACCCAACACCAATATAAGAATTGGAGGTGATATCTGTAGGCGAAGATGTATATGATGGCGCCTTCTTGAAATAATAATCAAGAGCACTGCGTATGCCATACAATCATCCCTTCTGAAATCCACCCACAACTTCGACAAAAGTTCATCCTCATCAAATTCACCCCCTTCCACAATTGCTTGTGCTTTTCGAGACTCAAAAATTTTCTGAAAAAAAACAAAATATAAAGAAATGTAAATAAATTCCAAAACTAAACAATCACATGTTGATGTTTATATTTCCTTCTCACCTTTATTTCTTCTGCCTTCTTATCCGTAATCTTCCCATTGTGGGAATGGGCACGAACGAATAAATCGTAAGCCGTCGGTATTTTTCCTTCTTCATCGTCTCTAATCTGGAAAATTAAATTTCAAATATTATTGGAATTTTTGAATATGAATATTTATTATATTTTTGGATATAAAAAAAATAAAAAAAAAATGCTTCCCCTCATCCTTGATCTTTTTTGGTCCATTACAGAGATACTGAACAAGAGTGAAGTGAGCAGGGAAGAGCACATACCTGGCCTCGACCTTGCTCCTGTATTGCTTTCTCAAAAATCTGTTCGTTGTTGCCAGTCTCAATCAATCATTCAACAGTCTATGGGAAATTGAAGGAAAAATCACAAGTGAGCCGAAGAGTATGAACACTTACTATTGCCTACAAATCTGGATTTAGTACAAACATAACTGGTTACCTCTTCATCGGGACGTTGACCCGTCACTATCGATAGAAAAATGACAAGAAAAGCAATCAACCTATGAGCAATCATAACTCTCGATAAACAAACACAAAAAGAAACCTATATAAACACGGCACTCAACGACTTCCCGGTACTCTTGATGAACATTCTCACGTAATGTCTACAGATTTCTCCAATATTAGAGATTTGAAATGAATAAGAGTGACTGAGACAGTGAGATTTGAACAAAGTAAGCTACCTGAAATTCCACCATGTTGTCTCTTAGTCTCTTTTTCAATGTACTGCAACAGAAGAAAAATAACGCCCTTATTTCATTTGTTCTCCTTCCATCTTGTTCATCCTAACAATGAATATAAAAGGTAAAGAAATGAATCAGACGAGAGTATTTAATGCCAAAATTAGGACAATTAATTAATTAATTTTGTTATTATAAACCCTTGTTTTTATCCGAAACTAGCTAGTTGATCATGCATGCTATCTTTATGATTAGACTTACTTACGATGAACATGGGTTTGAGTATGAACTTTGTGGGTTGACAACTTGGAAAGATTGCAAGGGTGACCATGGAAATGACCCACCAGATTCATTGTAAGGGAAACACAGTTTGAGGTTTCAATGTGTCAGTCAGAGTATCCCTCTTCATTTCTGATTCTACAACTTAAAACTCTGTCAACTATCAACTGCCGGATTGATTAAAATATGATTAGGATAAGGTCTTAATTATAAAAACAGTCAATTGGTAACTCGACATATCTATAAAATCTACTCTCCGTTCAAATAAAAAAATGCAACATTTTCCTCTTTACCACTTTTAGCGCCTGCTTGCGAAGAAAGACATCGACACTTGAATGAGAACAGTTTGGGAGCAGGTACTATGCAGTTGCATGTCCTAGATGAAATCGATCTATCAATGTTGAGCAAATAAAGCTTAGAAGCACTTGACTTTTCTTCCTTATGACTGGTGACTGGTCCAAGCGCAACGTAGGGTCGAATAGCTGCTATGTTCAAACCTCGATATATGAAAGTTCGATGAAAGAAATATCATCAACAGTAACAACAAACAACAATGGTTTAGAGTCGGCTAATACGAAGAATGAACTTTTTCCCCATAAAAATGTAAGAAACGGAAAAAATTATAATCAAAATATCATCACCGCAACATCCTTTATCGCTAACTGAGTTAGAATAATCAATGATTTCAAACAGTCGACCACAATTAGAGAAGCATATAAGCAATTTACCGATTCAACTGAACAGAATACTGCAGAAATTAAATTAGTTTCGAAACAAGAAATTTAAAGAAGAAGAAATGGAGGCAATACGTACTTGAGAGAATAGGCAGAAGATCGACGAAGAGCCAACATTTTTGGGACTGGAAATCGGATGAGAAATCGGGATTGATGAAGGTCCTTCGTTTGCTGAATATTAGGGTTCTTCGTTTCATAGAAAATTGGGTTGTTATAATAATACAGTGCTCGGTCAATACAGTACTCGGTCTGATATTGTTGGTTTTAATTGTTTTTAAATTATTTTTTGGGGTTTTCTACGTTGTACCCTCCTGTTTTTCCGTTTTCTACCATGTACCCTTCCTATTTTCAAAACCCCCACTTATACCCCTGTAGTTTATTAATTTCATGAAACGTGACCTATTCACAAATATCCGTCTAATGCTTCGTTAATTAGATGGAATGACAATGATTCTAGGCTATGACCATAACCAGTTTTGACGACCTTGACATGTATTCCCTCAAGTTTCCCCAACTTTTCCTCCATTTCATTAATATTCTCCGTTTAGCTCATTTTATATATCAACTTCTTATTCTTTTTTAACTTATTGATTTTCTTCCATTTTCTCCCCAGCTTATTCTTTAACTTAAAATAATGATATTTTACTAATTTCTAACGAAATTAATTTAATCTCATGAACAAACAAAGCATTGATGTTGCACTGAAAATAAAAAGTGAAAGAATTATGATAAAATGAAGAAAAAAATTAGAAACTATGCATGCAAAATTAGAATTAGAGAAAACATAGGAGATAGAGATGAAAATTAATTAGAGTTTTTGAGTAGAATAATTGTAATTAGGTCACGTTTAATGAAATTAATGAACTACAGGGGTATAAGTGGGGCTTTAGAAAATAGGAGGGGTATATGGTAGAAAACGGAAAAACAGAAGGGTACAACGTAGAAAAACCCTTATTTTTTTAGAAATGAATGTGTAGGTTTCTAATTCTTAGAATTTCGCTTTTTGAAACCTCTTGTTGTAGAAACATGTTCCATTGTTGCGATCTTTAGAATCGGAATTGGGTAGGTTTCTAATTTGTAAAATAAACTTTCGCGATAAAAATAAAGTTTCACAAGGGAATTAATTAATGTTCAATGAAAATGAATTAAAATGATTTCTTGGGGAAAAATAGATACTTTGACGAGGTTTAATTAAAATGAGCCTGATCTAAAATTAGAACTCGAGTTTAAAAGTAAAAGTAAAAATTAAGTATCGAACAAAATTAAAATACGCATACGAAACAGACTCGTTTAAACTAATATTGCAGAAATTTCAATATCGATTTTTTTTTTCATTTAAAATTGTAAGCCGGTTCAAAATCGTGTACCGGGTTTTCAAAACTGTGAACCGAATTCATAATATACCGGCCAGATATCGGATCGGATTGAGTCAAATCAGACCAGGTCAGTCTCGCTCAATATGATATTTCAGTACTGTTGATTGTTGGACAAGTCCGATATAGAGTGTGTCGGATTGGGTTTCGCCAGGTCTAATTAGCATCATTTAAGTTGATTAATTAGTGTCGATTTTTATCATATGAGTCAGATCATTTTGGGTTAGTTGCGTCGACAGCAGGTTCATGACTTGAGCTCGGCATAAAAATGTCATTAGTGGGATTCGAACCCTAGCCATTTGATTCAAATTGAGACTAGAACCAACTCTTCGATTCTACCATGTTGACGATTTAGTCATAAATTTGTTTCTATGTTACTATTAAGTTTGGGTATCGATACACCATCATAAAATTTTATACAAAGTATATGCTACTTTTATGAAGGATTTTTTTTAACCATTTTATGTAATTTTAAAAAATAAAAAACCTTGTATTATACACATTTTTTTAGTGTAGGTGAAAATTAGACTTCATTAAAAAAAATACTCTGTGTAAAAAGCAAATCATACTCGTAGTACTTAAAAATTTATCGAGCTTTTCGAGCCGAGCTAGGCCTTGCTCGGATTTACTCGTGTAGAATACGAGTCGAGCTCGAGCTTGAGCCGATCTCACACGAGTTGAGCTTCGACGGAGCCAATCTCGGGCTGCTCTCGAGCTGTATTCTCATCTCATTACCACCCCTAGACTGATATACACACACACTGACAAAAATTTAATGAGGGTATTTCATTCGTGTTTCAGGTTCGGTCACTTCATGTTCTGTAAAGTACGAGGCGAATATAAACAGATAAACAGTATGTGAGGAAAAAAGGACTTTCAATGTATGCATTAACAATAGTTAAATTGTTCATGAAACTAATTTTTTTGAGATACAAATTTTCCTACGGAACATTCCGTAGCCTAAAATGTTTCCTACCACAAGACCGTAGGAATTTCATAGGGGTGCTTTAAAGGAGCGACGGGTTGGGATTCCGTAGGAAATATCTGTAGGAACTATTTACTTTCCTACGGCTTTCAAGATCCGTAGGAATTATTCCGTTGGAATTTTCACTATTTCTAGTAGTGACTGATTTAAAGTCATTCTACTAGACTAAAGTCTAAGACTCGACTCATATCAATAGAAAGGGAAAGTAAGCACTTGCACACTAGCCTCAAAATCGGGTTTTCACAAACCTTATATTACACACAAGACACAACTAAACAAGACACAACAAAAACGAAAGGAAAACAGACAAACAAAACAAAACAAGAGAAAAGAAAATAAGCATACAAAGAAAACAAACACCACCTCGAAACTTCCAAACAAGTCACCACATCAACCACAAACTTCACAAAGCTCCACCCGAGCGCACACCATCACAAATCTCCTCCAAACTCCACAAAAAAGGAAAAAATGAGAAAGAATTGAAGGGGTATTACCGGATGTCTTGAGCCTTTCGAAACTCATGGCGATCAAGGAACCTACAAGGAAATGGGGAGGCAAAACATACAATACAACAAAAAATACGACACAACGACAGAAAAGGAAAAGACACAAAGAAAAATCTTTTTGGTTTTTTATGATTTTTTTTTCAAATTTTTAGGGGTTTTTAAGATTTTTTCGAAAAAACAACGAAAATAAAACTAAACTAGCCTAAGATATCGCTCCCCCACACTTTAACCGAGCAATGTCCTCATGCTTGATCGATAGTGTGTGCGGAGACACTAAAAAGAAAAGAAAAAGGGAAAATAAAGCTAAAAATGAAAAATGAAAGTGAAGAAAAGGTAGAATGTGTCCGGCCGGGGTGTAGTCAAGTCACCAGGGGCCGAGACAAGAAAAGATATGGATGGGGGAAGAAATAAAAAGAAGAAAATAAAAGGAAATGGGAGGGGAGGGCTAGGTGTAACCAAGTTACTTAGCCCGGACTCCGCCTAAATCCGACTAAACTCTACCAAAAGGAAATAAAAAGATAAAGAAAACTAGTCAGTTTGGATTTTGAAATGACTCTCGATGTAGTCGCGTCATCGAGAATCGGAAGTAATGACTACCAAGGCCCCGAGGGCCCCCATGACACAAATTAAATATGATAAGGGGAAGGGGAACGAACGAATAAAGACTAGCAATAAAAGATGGAAAAGAAGGAGAGTCGCCTACCAAATGGTTAGCAACTCACTAACTCCATCGTCTCAATGATCATATTAGGCACGTTGCTTGTCTTCATCAACAATACTCCTCTTCATGCTCAATGTACTCGCACGGTTGAAGTTTTAGGCTTGCATTGGTGTTATGAGGGTGGGATTTGAGGTTGAACTTGGTGTATAGTGATGATAAGGGTGTATATATGGAGTGCAAGAGTGGGACGATAGAGGCAAGGGTATCGAGGGAGGTTGGGAGGGGGTGCAAAACGGTTGGGCGGGGCTTAAATAAGGTATCAAAGGTTCATGAGGCTGCTGAGGACCATCCCGGTCGTGACCAACCTCATCTCGGTCGGGATGGTTCCTTCCCGGTCGGGATGACCATGATCCCGGTCGGGATGGACAGGCAATAGCTCCAACTTTCGTGCACACATCATCCCGGTCGGGATGAGACCCTTCCCAGTCGGGATGACTCTTCTTGGCCTTCAATTCTCTAGCAACTCCACCCACAAGTCAACTAAAACATTGGGATTTAGTATCTCGTCGTCAAAAGCTTGTCACAAGCTCAAAAACCCGAATTCCTTTCTCAAGAACCGAGCTCTATCAACAACTACCCCTCTCTAAACTTCAGTTTCACTTCACACCTATCAAATAGGCTCAAAATATCCATCAAAATCCCTCCCTCACATCGCTCATCAAATAACCAAACTACAAGAATTTCACAAAACACAAATCCAAAAACCACACAAATACCACTACAAACACAAAGGATAAGGAAAAGATATATACAAATCGACGATTCTTGAGGAACTCCGTCAAACCAAGGATGGTGGCTTCTTCTTTCATTTTTCATCAACACGGCATACAACTCCATCACCTTCAAGAGCACGAAGTAACAAGTCGAAGGCTCTCGAGAAATCTTTGATCAAGCTTCTGGAATACCAATCCACACTCCAAGGTTCTTCGCAACCTTGCCTAGAAGTTCCCGGGGCATCCCGATCTACTAAGTTCAACGGCTTGGGCTCGTACTTTCGATCCTTCGGTACATACCCAAACGTCCATCTATCTTCACAAGGCCTCAAGGGAGGCTCAACTTTCTTCTCAATAACCGACTTATTTTCAATAATGTCACAAGGGGATTAATCCGTCCCAAGCTCGAAATCATCGTCATCACTTCCACACAAGTTCTTGTCTTTCAAGCTTCCACTCGACTCACTCCCTAGATCTTTGTCACTAAAGGCGTGGATCATATTACATGATTCTTCGTATGTAGGCGAGGTGTTGCCTTGGAGGTCAAAAACGAGCTTCTCATCGCCTAGCTCAAAAGTAATCCAACCCTTCTTGACATCGATCATTGCACCGGCGGTATGTAGAAACGGGTGCCCTAGGATAATAGGAGTGATGGTATCCTCCGGCATATCAAGCACGAGAAAGGCGACCGGAATGAAGAATTTCCCTATTCTTAATGGCACATCCTCTAACATTCCTAATGGTCGATTAAGCGAACGATCGGCCATTTGGATTGTGATCGAGGTACACTTAAGCTCTTTCATCCCAAGTCGCTCACAAATAGAATAGGGAAGAATGCTCACACTCGCTCCCAAATCACATAATGCCCTATCAATCTTCAAGTTCCCTGTGGTGCACGGGATTGAGAAACTACCCGTATCCTTCAACTTAGGAAGTGTAGAGCCTTGAATGAGCTCGCTCACCTCTCTTGTGAACGCTATGGTCTCTTCCTTGTCGAAGGATCTCTTCCTAGCCAATACTTCTTTCATGAACTTGCCATATGCCGGGACTTGGGTAATTAGCTCGGTGAAAGGGATGCTCACATCCAATTTCTTCACAATGTCAACAAATTTGTCAAATTGAACATCCACCTTAGTCTTCATTTTCCTTGTTGGGAAAGGCAACTTGATATGTATCTTGTCTTGCTCAATAGGTTGGGACTTTTCAATTGTCACTTTCTTCTTTCCTTTGTCTTTTTCTTGGGGTGAGGGGAGCTTGTCTTCATTAGGTTTTTCAACCTCCCATAAGACTTGCTCTTCCATGAGATTTCCCCAATTTTCATTGCCTTGAGACGGAGATTCTACTTCTTTCATTGCTTCATGCTCAATAGGAAACAAGGGAGAATCATAGGATGCACCGCTCCTCAAGGTGATAGCATTCACATGTTCAAATTTTGTTGGTACACCTTGAGGAGGTAGTTGACCCTTTTGTCTTGAAGAACTACCCGAAGCTACTTGAGCTAGTTGGGTTTCAAGCATTTTTACATGCGTATCTCTTGCCTTGTTTTCCATTTGAAGGTGAGTAAAGAATTCTTGTTGAGCTTTTTGCATCTCCAATTGGCTTCTTTGTATCTCCAAGATTGTCTTTTGCATCTCCGGATCTCTAGGTGGAGAGTGTTGTTTGTGTGGGGTATTGATAATGGCTAGGGGGATGCCATAATCATGAATTGGAGACCGGCTTCTTTGCTTGCTTTCTTGTTGAGTATTTTGGGACCCTTGTTGTTGTTGAAAGTTACCTTGGAACCCTTGAATATTGCCTTGATTTAGGCCTTGAGAATTACCATGAGTGTGGTTGTGGTAACCTTGGTTGTTGTTTTGGTATCCTTGAGATTGTTGGTTTCCTTGGAAACCACCTTGATGATTGAAGTTCCCTTGATTATGGAACCCTTGATTGTTGTTGAAGGCACCTTGGTTATGTTGTTGGAAGTTGTTAAAAGGCCTTGGATTGGCTTGATAACCTTGGTAGCCTTGGTTGTTGTCCCTTAAGAGAGGAGGAACATAGAATGGACGGTGTTGTTGTTGAGATTGTTGTTGGGAAGCTTGGAACATATGTTGATTTGGCACATTTTGAGGCTTGTGGGGGAAATATGGAACACCTTGCTTGTATGCTTGAAAAGCATTCACTTGCTCAATACTACCTCGACAATGTTGAGGTTCATGTCCAAATATCCCACAAATCTCACATATCCCATAATAAGAAGTAAGAGGAACCACTCCCAAAGCATTAACTTGATGAATTGAATGTTGGTGGGAAGAACTTGTGCTTTGACCTTGATCAAAATGACTTTGGAGCTTCTTATCAATGGCATCCATGTGGGTCTTCAATTGTGCTCCAAGATCGGCACTAAGTTGTGTGATGGCATCAATCTCGTCCCTTCCCCCTCGATTCGCCTTCCTATGCCTACTATATTGGGAATTGTGAACCGCCATTTCTTCAATTCTTGCCCGTGTTTGATCGTCATCGACCTCGGTAAACCTTCCATTAGACCCCATGTTGAGTATGGCCCTTGAGTCTTAATATAACCCATTCCAAAATTGTTGGACAAGGAACCATTGTGATAAACCATGATGGGGGCAAGAACGGATCAAGGCCTTAAACCTTTCCCAAGATTCATAAAGACTTTCTTCGTCACGTTATTGAAACCCCGTGATTGAAGCTATCAATAGATTAGTCTTCTCCGGTGGATAAAACTGTTGGTAGAATGCTAGAGCTAGCTTCTTCCATGTGTCTATACCAAGAGTCGCCTTGTCGAGACCTTTGAGCCATTGTTTAGCCTTACCGATTAAAGAGAAAGGGAAGAGAACCCATCGAATTTGGTCTTGGGTTACTCCCGGTTGAGAAATGGCGTCACAATAATCCGAGAAGGTTTCCATGTGTTGATGAGGATCTTCTGTTGGTAACCCACTAAATTGACTTCTTTCAACCAATTGGATAAATTGTGTTTTTGCCACAAAATTTCTGGCGTAAGCGGCCGGTAAAGTGGTGGGACCGGGCAAAACGTCTTCCGTGAAGGTTGAATGAGAAGAGAACTTAGGCATTGTTGGATAAGCGGGAGATGATGGTGTAGATGGTGTTGATGTAGAGGTAGAAGGAGAACTAGGTTGAGAAGAGTGACTAGAAGAAGTACCAAAGGGATTGATGAGGGTCCCTTCGGTATTGCCTTGAGGTTGTTCGTTAAAGTCGGATCCTTGGGCTTGTTCTTCAATGGTATTGCTAGTACCCGGTTGAGAATTTCTAACCCGATCAATCGTCTGTTGGCGAAAGGCTATAAAGAGTCTCTCCGGCTTTGGATTGAAGAGAAAGAAGTCGTCTCTCCTCCTAGGCATGCATTACACACTTGGAACAAACATGAGAATACCTAGTGCTTTATGAGCACTAGGTAGAGACAATAAACAAACACAACCCAAGACAAAGAGAGGAGAAAGCTATAAAAACAAAGAAGAAGACTAAAAAATATGCACAATGGATGGAAAAGAAAAACAAAAAACGGTAACTAAGTCTAGCTAATAAGCAAACTAAGTCTAAACATGGACCGTCCCCGGCAACGGCGCCAAATTGATGGTGGGAATTTCCGTGGGTCCCCGCCACTAAATGAGTCCAACTAAACCTAACACGTAGCTAGGGTAAGTCGGGTCGAGTCCACGGGGACGGTAGAAGGCGTCTAGACTAGGGTCAACCTAAAAACAAGACTAGGCCACAAAAACAACACAAAGAGAAGGAGAATTGACAAGAATTGATTATCTATGATGATGGAAGGAGATGAAACTAGACTATCAATTTACTAGATATAACATGAACTAAATGGATGAACTAAATGAATGAACTAAACTAAAAACAATCAATTGACTAGATAGACAATAGCTAACAAGATGGAGAAAAATCAAATTGGGAATAGGTAAGGTTAGTTTGGGTTTATAAGTGTAGTGGGATAGTTAGGAAATCGAGGGTGTAAGCTTCACCTAGTTACTAAGGTCGGTCCGCGCTCTCGCGTCAAAGACAAAACCTGAATACTCATGCAAGATGCTACCCAATACACAAGGATTCAATAACAAATCAACCACACAATGAGAAGAGGAAAACTAGCATGAGAAGGATGGCCAATTCTACTCAAACAAGCAATTCAACAAACACATAGAGTGCTCAACATGTGACTAGTAACAAAGAATCCACCTTTACCCTCAATCAAACCCTAATCACCCATAATCCACACTTAATTCCCCTACTAACCCCACAAAAGTCTACTCAGCCATATCTAAACTAACATCAACATAAACAAAAGAAATCAACACAAACATCCAAACATTCATTATGAACTAGTAAGAACAATGAACAATATGTAAAGATTGAAACTAGAAAGATTAAACAAAGAACAAGAGAGAAGAGATTAAGAAGATTATACCAACTACAAGAGGATGAAAATATGGGAACTTGTATTAAAAGAACACCCAAAAATCTCCACCAAAAGTTGTCAAGGATTGATGGATTCTTCAAGAGGAATCTTAATACAAGATTAACTATCTAGATTAAGCTAAGATTAACAAGGATTAAGAAAAGATTAATGTAAACTAAGCTAAGGATGAAGAGAGTCTAATTAGGTATTAGAATAATGTAGAGGAGTCTAAGGTGCTTAAACAATACAAAGGAAGGGTATTTGTAAGGGTTCACGAGCAAAGGAGGATGAAATAAGAACACGGGGCAGTAGCTGGGCCTTCCCGATCGGGAAGGGTGGTCCCGATCGGGAAGGATCATCATCCCGGCCGGGATGAGCCAACAGTAGCCTGGTTTGCTTGCACTCTTCATCCCGATCATGATGGCCCTCATTCCGACCGGGATGGGTCTTGTAGGCCTCAAATAAGCTCTCAAAGGTACCTGCTTGCTTCTCATAGGCTTCTCATCGATTCTCAGTGCTCGGGATCGAGTGTAAGGGGCTCGGGAATGGGTCCCAAGGGCTCGATCTCGAGTCAAAGCTACCGAGTGATCGTTGCTTCTCTTTGTTGGCTCCAAATGTGTCGGAAACGACTCGGAATCGTTCCACCTCTCCAAGATTGGTCTTAGGAACCTAAAATGAACTACAAGAAGCGTAAGTAGCCTAGAATCCGCTCTAAAGAGCGATTCCACAAGAGAAATCGGGACCAAAAACGAAAAATAAGCACTACAAAACACACTTATCACTTGGACAAGGCGAAAGTCAAAGTATAGCCACCCAGGTCAATCGAGGATTACGACCTGGTGGCTGTTCGGTCGGGTCGTTTTAAGTCCGTTAGACTACGTGGTGAGGCTCGTTAGCCAAGGCTGAGAAGTCATACCTGACGTCTTCGCTTGTGGTTGATTGCTTGGGGCCCGGGCCATTGCTTGACATTTTGTTTTTGATTCTTTGCGCGCGCTCTTTGTCTTCTTCAGTTTATTTAGAGGTTTCGTTTAATTTTAAGTGTTTTTTTGCGCGCTAGCAACGCATTAAGTTGGCCTTTATTTGTACGAGTATATTTTGGGCTGCTTGTGAACCCTTGATGACATAAAACGTTCGAGGGCGTTAGTCTCCACTCGAGTAATCATCTTCGGGATGCTTATGACCCCTAGGACAAGATAAAATGATATAAAACTATTCGGGGGCATTAGTCTCCTCCCGAATAAAAATTGTTGTGGAGGTATAAGACTTCTTCGAGGGCGTTAGTCTCCTCTCGAATAAAAATTGATGTGGAGGTATAAGACTCCTTCGAGGGCGTTAGTCTCCTATCGAATAAAAATAGCTGTGCCTCAGGGATATCTCTGACCCTTGGGCAAAATTGTTGTGCCTCCGGGATAACTCTGACCCTCGAGCAAAAATGTTGTTGCTGTACCTCCGGGATAACTCTGACCCTCGGGCAAAAATGTTGTTGCTGTGCCTCCGGGATAACTCCGACCCTCGGGTAAAAATGTAGTTGCTGTGCCTCCGGGATAACTTTGACCCTCGGGAAAAAATGCTGTTTGTCTATTCGTTTTAGTTGAAATGCTGGCTTCGTGAGTTTGTCTTAATTTGTTCTGCAGGCTTGTCTTATTTTGTTCTGGTTTGTTCTTGCTTTTATTTTGATTTGTTTGTGCACTTGAGATTCGTTTAGAGTCTATTTAGATTAGTTTGGTTTAGATTTGCTTTGTTACACGTCCGGGTGTGGTGTTTAGGTTAAGCGTGTCTCCTATGTTTGTTTTATTGTCGAGAGGGTATTATCGATGTTGATTAATAGTTGTTCCGTTATTGCTATTTCGTTTTATCTGCAAGCTTTATATTTATTGACTTCGAGTTGCGTTGTTTTGCTTAAGTATTTATTGGTGTTTTTGATTCAATCCCTTGCGGGTGGTTACGTTAAGTTAAGTTTATCCCTCTCGAGTGGCTGGGTTTGACTAACCCCGGTCTACGACTTTCTTCGGGAACATTTCTGACCATCCCTGGCCCATTGATGAGTGATCGTTTGGGGTTTAGTGACTTTCTGCCTCTAAGTTACCAGACTTGATATGTAAGCTCTTACTGAATGCATAATGGTGTCTACATTAGCTCTCGAGCATGCATCTACTTAGTGAGTTCTTACGGGAATGTGCTAAAATAATAATCCCCTGGGATGTAAGTTGAGTGCTTAAGGATTTGCTAAGATAACTGGTTGCTTCGGGTGCTTTGGGGTTGCAGATTTGTCCCTTTTTTTTTTTCGTTTTATCATGCGGTCAAGCGCAAGCATCCTTATTAATTAAGGCTCTTGTGTTCGTTCATTGCTGGTTGTCGATTTCAACTAGAGGAGGTTGTAAGGTATGCCTTATGGGCTTGAATTTTCTCCTAACTACCTTGATTGGCTCCTGGGACGGTGTGGGCTCGTTCGGTTAGGTTTCCGGTAGTGATTGAATGGAGATTGGTTCGGGCTAGGGGCACTACTTGTCGGAGGATACACTGGCGAGTTACCTGCGCCTTGCAGATG
Organism: Agrostemma githago; assembly: GCA_958450325.1. NCBI lineage: Eukaryota > Viridiplantae > Streptophyta > Magnoliopsida > Caryophyllales > Caryophyllaceae > Agrostemma > Agrostemma githago. Next base: position 16,003,891 of record OY288239.1, on the reverse strand, counting down.
TGAGTTTCTTTCTTATGGTTTGCTTTGCTCAGTAGCCCCCTAAGTTTAGGATTATTGGAGTATCGGTTTTGGTTTTATCGCTTGTTTTGTTCTACAGTTTAGTATTCGCTTTCATTTGGAACGGTTCGCTTTTCTTCTAGCCGGTTGACTTGGCTGACGCTGTTCGGCCCCTAGTCTTCCCCTTGGTACTACTCAGGGTTGACGTGGTTGGGGTAGCCTCTATTGAGCCCCTCCCCCTTTGTTCTGCTGAGGGGATGGATGCCGGGATTGAGTGGCGACACCGGGTGTACGGGGTGAGTTTTTTGTGACTAAGGTGGCTTTCTAGACTGTTTGTGTATTTTCCTAATGCTTAAGTGTATTTGCAGGATGCTCCGGACATGGTGGGTCAGTTGGAGACTCGGGTGACCGAGCTCGAGGCGAGAGAGGTTGAGGCACAGCGGCTCCTGCAATCTCGCGATGACGAGATCGTCTTCTTGAAAAAGCAGCTTGTGCGGTCCCGGGGCGAGACCTCAGCTCAGGGTGAGGCTAGGCACACTACTACAAAAGTAGTCATAGATATGACCTAATAGACATAGGTCAAAAGAAAAACCCACATCTATTTTTATTAGATATAGGTTATTTTAAAAACCTATGTATATAAAAGAGAATATATAAATTATAGACTTAGGTTAGACATAGGTTAGACATAGGTTAGACATAGGTCAAAGAAAACCTATGTCTATAATATATGAATAGATGTAGAGCATATAAAGAACCTAAGTATATTGAAATAAACTCCTAGACTAATAAACCCTAGAATTTACTCATCCTAAACTAGTGCCCATAATTTTAAAATAAGGCTTCATTTTCATTTTTTTTTTACGCAGCGATCATCCTTCAAGACGAAACTTGAAGCCTCCATCATTAAACGAGATGAAAACTTAGATCGAAGGAAACGAGAATCCTTCGATCATTCTTCAAGCCTTTAATCCTCCTGTAGAATCCTCCGGTAGAATCCTTCGATACTTTCTCCATAATCCTTCGATCCTTCCTCCATCAAACCTCCGCTTCTATTAGCATTCGTCGCTTGCTTCGCTTCACTCCACGTCGTCGGCAGGTAATCTTCTTTATTTGTTTGATTTTGTCGAAAGTTTTTAGTTTGTTATTTGATTGATTGATTGAATTGTGCGTTTCTAGATCTTTGATTAGTTTTCTGGATGATTCAGCTGTGTGAAGTTTTGAATATGCCTGATTTTAAGAGTTCGTTGTTTGATTGATTGAATTGTTTGCTTCGTGATCTTTGAATTACTTTTTCGTGTGATTCATACAGAACTGTTGTATAGAGTATTAGGTCCGCATTTCTGCTGTTGCATTCGCTTATCCAAAAAAGCAAAAAACAAATGTTGCTGTCATCAGAAGGATTTTTCGTGCGATTCATTTTAGGTTGGTTTTTCCGAACTTTTAGTCAAGATTTTAATTTGGCTGAGAAGAGTAGTTCAGATGTGCACAACAGCTTCTCACCATATGTGCTTGCCCAGTATAATTTTCTTTAATTCCTTTAGGATTTCTCACAACATCTCAATGTGTCCAGAGGCTAACTGCCTTCACTAAATGTGGGGCAAGTGAGGAAGAATGAACAAATGTTGACCAGGTAAACCTAATTATAATGAAGTCTTTTTTTCAGTGTGTATGGCCTAGTCTTTATTGCAGAGTGTTGTAGTAGAGAGATGACGCGGTGTGGTGAAATAACAAACAATGAGTGGACCACGTCTTACTAGAAAAATATATGGAGGAGTTATCATTAAGACATAGATATGAGAATTGCTCAAAACTAATTCCTTCTTGTATGGCCATTCTGTAGCAACTCCATTGCTTAGCATATTCGTTGGGGGCTCTTAATAAATTTTCTATGGCACATCGACTGACGCTTATTGTGTTCAGAGGGAATTTGTTGCTTGGCCTAGTGACACATACAGTGATATCGTTGGTTAGTACTTCTAGCATAAAGGCGATCTTAAGAAACGCACTGACTGAGGGGAAATAGATATAGTGCCCATTTTATAGTTTTTAGTTTTGTCTTATAGCTATGTTTCATTTGGTTAGCTCCATTGTTCACAATCTTGACACTATTAGTAAAAATGGATTGAGAGTAGTTTCTTAGTTTCTTTGAGGGTCTGATACTTCTGTTTATAATGATGTCACTGTTTAAATAGATCTTGAATGTTGGCAGATCGTGGCACTAGTTTACTACTTCCGCGTCTCCAGTATTAGATTTCATAATTGTCACTTATGTAATGCTTGAGACATATTTGACATTTAACAACTTCATTCTCTGTATGTTCTCTGTTTTCAGTCCAGTTGACGTGGAAAATGATATTTCAGCAAAGAGATTTATCCAGGTAAATTACTTCTGTTTATTGTTAATACATGCCAGCTTTACATTTGCTACATTCATAGTTGAATAACATTGCTCTTTTTGAAATACAGTTTGCGCAAAACTATGCAAAGGGTATTGTCCGCCTGAGGGAAAGTTTTACACCTAGGACGCTACAAGTACCTACAACCCCAACTGCTCTCCAGGAGCTGGAATCCATCCACAAGGAGAATTTGTGGTCTACAAATAGGAGCACCAATATAACATAGATTTCCTGCCATTTATATGACATGCATTTTCCTAGTTTGTTTATATAATGACCCCACTGCATCTTTGCCTACATTTCTTCATCAAATTTCACATAAACACATTATCATTTCTTTTATACTCACTATACTAGTATTTGTAAAGGAGATAAAACCCAGAAGTATTAATTAATCAATGGAAAGAAGAAAGTGGTCATTTTGGAGGAGTTTGGTAGTGAGGATGATTGTGAGTTTGTTATGGGGTTCTGAGTTGATACATTCTGCTATTACTTACCATGGTAAGGGTGTGATCATCAATGGCCAACGCAAAGTCCTCATTTCTGGTTCCATCCATTATCCTAGAACCACCCCCAATGTATTTAATTGTAATACATTACATTCTACATACATTCTCTAAATCTCCTCATTAATTTCAGTCTATGTATATGTGGAATTGTAGTAGTAGGTATTTTGGTTTGACAGCATAACTCTCTACTCTTAGTCTAGTCCAGTTAATTTAATCTCGAGATTTAATTAATGATACGCTTCATTCCATGGAACCAACCTATAGAATCAAATATATGAGTTGTTATTATTATTTATTTTCATGTGTGCTTGTAGATGTGGGAAGATCTTATAAGGAAGGCCAAAGTTGGAGGCTTGGATGTTATTGATACTTATGTCTTCTGGAATGCACATGAGCATTCTCCTAGAAAGGTATGAATGAATGAATATTGTTTGAATTTTTGGGTAAAAAAAAGAGAAAATAATAAGTTGGAAATTGTTGTATGCTGCGGGGTTTTGCAGTATAATTTTGAAGGGAGATATGATATAATGAGGTAGAATCTTCTCCTCATGATAATTCACATTTAATTACTAGTAATTGTTTTACTAGCTGTCTCAATATCTACTTCATAATCATTTTTATGCCTTTTATTTTTCATTCCTTTACTTCATACGGAGTATTGTCTATTTTAAACAACTAGTCATACGGAGTGTTGTCGTTGTTTGTGACTATTTTGGACAACTAATCATATTAATCGACCTCAAATCATTTTGGAAATAAAGCCTAGTTGTTAGTTGTTAGTTGCCGTTGTTTGTGTCAGAGCCTTCCCAAACGTTTTACTAACGTGTGTGCATTTGGTTGAAGGTCTTGGAGCTTTATGTATGGCTAAGTTATTGGTTCGACGATTCATTCCCAGATCGTGAGCTAGAAGCATTCATATCTTACGTAATGTTGTGTTTTTTTCCTTCAATTATATTCATGGATGTACATTTATGATTTGTGATATCGGTTTGATTGAATTTGTAAGCTGATTGAAGAGTTTCTTCAGCAACACGGTTGGGAGCAGCTACCTATTAATTGTTTTGATATTAATAAAATTTAATTATTTCGAGAGTTGTAGACATGTCTTGTGGCTGTAATTAATTGTTCTTTTATTAATAAAATTTTAATTACTATTTATGTATGTGAAAGTGGCGCGCCTATTTCGTAATTTTTTTGTAATTTAGCAGTTTAATAGACATAGGGCGTAAAAAATAACCCATGTCTATAATTTGACAATAAACATAGGGCAAACAAATAACCCATGTCTATATTTATAAATAGACATTGGGCGTACAAAAATCCCATGTCTATTATTTTTATAGACATGGGTTAATTCTGCAAACCTATGTCTAATATAAAAATAGACATGGGTTATTAGAAAAACCTATGTCTATGTTTTAGATAGACATGGGTCATACAATCCATGTCTAATTATTTGACAATAGATGTCACTCAGCTTAACATGGGTCACTAAACCCATGTCCATTAGTGAAAACGACCCATGTCTATTTGATGTTTTGTAGTAGTGGCATCAGGTCGAAAGGGAGGCTGAGGTCGATGCTGAGGCTACGGGTGCTATGGAGGAGGCTGGAGGGACTCCTGAGACGGCTACCCTAGATATGCTGTCGGGGATGGACGGTAGTGAGTCTCCCCTTATAGACTTGGAGGACTTAGGGTTAAGATGATCAGCTTGGTGAGATCGTGATTGCCATTGGCGCGGCTTCTAGGGGTCCTTCTTAGCCTCAATTTGTATAATGGTTCGTATATTTTGTATATCTGTTTTAGATTCTTAGTATTTGAATTGGTTGGATTAATCTTGCATTTTCGTTTGACGAATTGTTTACCTAGATTGACAAGTAATCACTTTTTGTGTTTGTTTGATTTGCGATATGACTTGGTTTAGGGTGCGTTAGCGTTGCGTGGGAAGATGAAAACAGCTTTTTTCGGATGTTTTGAAATGCGTTAGCTTGAGCCAGGAATCGGATCAGGTAGTACGTCGGTTAAAACATTTTTTACTCGAGATGTAAAATATCAATGTGGTTTGGTTACATGTATCCGGAGATGAGCGCGATTGCTTGGCATTTAGGATGGAACCGAAGTTTAAAATTTGAGCAACTTTTGAAAAAAAAGAAAAAAAAGTTAGACCACTTTTATATATTTATAAAATTGCCTTGTTACAGACGTGACTTGACAATGACCGCTAATAGGCTACGACACGCCTAGGTGGGGTAGCTTATCCCCCCAAAAAAAGAATAAAAAAAACGTTCAAGTCCCGTGCGTCTGACGAGTGAACTCGCATTCCTGTAGCTCATGCGCGGGTATTTTGGTTTTCCGGGCGGGTTTCAGCGACTTCGGGAGGTCGTTCCCGATGTCCGGGGTTGAGGATGATAGTTATGGGGATAGTGGACATTTGATTTTCTATCCTTGGGTTGCTCGGGATGTTGCTTATATGGCTACTGGCGCCTGGGCTGAGGTAACCGGGCCCCGGACGGGCGCGTGGGCCGTTGCGGTCGGGTCTCCGGGTTATGGAAATTTTCGTCGTTTCCTAATTCTTGTGGGATTAGGGCTATATATACGTATTATGGGTGCATGTTTTAGCGATAGCAGGATATCCGTGAGGTATAGAACCATAGTTTGGATCATGTCGGGTTTCGGGAATGTCCTGACCGAGTGGGCGGGTTTGTTTAAGAAATGTGACCGCGGGGTTAGTTCAAAAGACGGCTTATCAATGGTTGTTGCGCTTAGTCGAGTCAAGGTGCAGGCTGACTTCTTGTGGGCATGTTCTAGGTTTTGGGACCTCAAATATCATGTTTTTGCTTTCCCCGGGGGTAAAGTTTGCCATTTGCCCGAAGTGATAAATGCTATAGGCGGGTGGAATTCGGTTCGACCTTGTGTGCCTTATGGGGATGATGCTTATTTGGAGCGATTTTATCATTTTTTGGACCTTTCTTCGCTAGAGGAGGCTAAAGGCTATTTTGGTGTGGACGGTCTTAACCTAGAGTTGCTTTCTAGGACATTCTCACAAGTTGCCTCTCGACATGTTTCGACCTTGGCATGCAGGCGCGCTTTTAACGTTGCTATTGCTTGTTACTATCTTTTTGAGGACACGCGGTCACGCCAAGGTTTGGGCAATCCTCGAGTGTTGGATGTGGTAGCGGCTATGGAACATGGACGAACACCCTCTTTGCTTATTTTAGGTGAACTTGTTCTGGGTCTTGATGCTGGTGTTTCGGTACACGGGATACCTTCTCGGGGTTCTAGGACCATTTTACAGGTGTGTTTTTTTTGTCATGTTTTGTAGCTAGGTTTTACTTGTTTTGTGGTTGTTTGGACTTAAGAGGGGTGACACTTCGTCGTTTTTCGTGCATGTTTGGTTGCAAGAGTGGCTTGGTCTAATCGACCCTCCCTGGTGTTTCAAGGATTACAACTACAGGGGCTTTACGGGCCGGAAGATGGTGTCGGCGTGGAGCAAGGGTTCCGGAGAGGAGGATTGGTTTTCCTATTTGGCCAAGGGAGATGTTGTTATTAGGTGGTCCATCCCGTGGTGGGGTATTAGTGGGCGTGTAGGGTTTCCATTTTCGTTTTTGACCTGGGCTTTGCTATTACTATCCATGAGGGATCAAGTTTATATTTACCCGGGCATGTTGTCAAATCAGTTGGGTGTCCGACCTCCTATCGCAGATGATGCTAAGGTCATTTATAGTTTTGATCCGTGGACCGAGGACTTGCTTAGGGTGTTCAGGGTGTCTTGGGAGCAAAGGTTTCTGCACCCCGTTGTTCGACCGACCGACAATACTTCTGTCCGGCAGAGGGTTTGTGAACGCCCATCAGGACAGACCGTTTCAAAAGTTAGAAAGACAGCTCCGCTAGGAGGCGAAGAGGAGACTCGAGAGACTAAGTTCCTAACCAAGGACAGTAGAACCGATCCTAGCCTAGTCAGTTTATCCGAACGGGCCAAGACTTACGAGACCCGTATTAAAGCTGCGAAAGAGTAAGGAAAGTGGGATTTGGACTCATGTTTGGATGGGGCATTTAAGGCTTGCTTCCAGAAAATCGCGGAGGAAGAGCGCAAGCAGTTGTACCCAGGCGATAAGTGTGAGAAAGAGTTGGACCGGTAGAGCCCTGCCATTTATATTATGTATTACTAGTTGATAATATGTGGCGTATTAGTACTAGTTTTTGTGGATTTTAGACACATTGTTGATTTTCTGAGATGTCCGGACTCGGATTTTTTTTTTATGTAGACGCCTCAACAAAGGCTCAATTTAACCGAATTTTGTTATTAATGAGAAGCACGTTTTTATTTTATTTTTTTTCTGTTTTTTGTGGTGGCTCGCAACTCGATTCTTCATTTTACCCGGAACGCCCTTTCGGGTTTTCACTCCATCCTCGGCTCACCCTTTTTGTTTGTTTTTTGTTTTTTGCTTCCTTTTGCTCTTTTTCTCTTTTTTTTTGACGGCTCGCAACTCGATTCTTCATTTTTCCCGGGGCGCCCTTTCGGGTTTTCACCCCGTCCTCGGCTCGTCATTTTTTTTCTTTTTTTTTTCTTTTTACGACGATGGCTCGCAACTCGTTTCTTCATTTTGCCCGGGGCGCCCTTTCGGGTTTTCATCCCGTCCTCGGCTCGTCGTTTGTGCTTCGTCATCTTACTCACTCATTGACCGGGTCGTGGGATGAATCTCGTTTGCTCATGAATCGATTAGTCGACTGCTTTGTTTAGCTGTTTGGTTGTACCCGAGAGAGGGTTGCCTACGTATTCGCTTTTGGGCGGAATCAAACCACGTTCGTAGTTCTTTTGAAAAGTGTGAGTGATTTTGCTTTAAACTCGTTTATGCCATTTATCGATGCGAACTGGTTTTTTGTTTTGTTGTTGTTGTTGTTTTTTGTTTCCCCCTAAGTCGGAGGTCGGGACGTGGTTTCTAGGGTGTTTACGGATAGTATCGTTTGAGTTGATCCATATTGGTCGGGGTTGAGAACTCTTGACAATCCAGGTCGGTAAGGATCACGGCGCCCCCCGTAAGTATTTTCTTAACGAGGTAGGGGCCCGCCCAGTTTGGTTTGAATTTCCCTCTAGAGTCGACGGGAAGGGGTGCTCTAATGGATTTGATCACTAAATTTCCTTCGTGTATGTTTCGGCATTTTACTCGCTTGTTAAATGCTCGTTGGATGCGCTGTTGGTAAGCTTTCACATTGGATAGGGCATGTATCCTACGTTCATCTAGGAGTACTAGCTCGTCGTATCTTTTTTGGTTCCACTCTTCCTCAGGGATACCACTTTCGGCTAATATTCTTAGTGATGGTATTTCTAGCTCTATTGGTTGGACGACTTCGGAACCGTAGGTTAGGTAATATGTCGTGGCTCCGGTGGGCGTTCTATAGGATTTCGGTATCCCCATAAGGCGAAGGGGATTTTGTTCGGTCAATCTTGGTAGTTGTCTATCATTTTCTTCAGGATGGTGGTGATGGTTTTGTTGGCTACTTCTACGGCCCCGTTGGTTTGCGGTCTTTAGGGTGAAGATTTGTGTCTTTGGATTTTGTATTTGTCTAGGAGTTTTTGGGTATCATCCCTGAAGTGAGCCCCCTGATCGCTAATGATTTCATGAGGTATACCGTAACGGCAGATGATGTTGTTTGGCAAGAATTTGACTACTTGTTTTGAGGTTAGTACGGTGTAAGAGGCGGCTTTTACCCATTTGGTGAAGTAGTCTACGGCTACTAAGATAAAGCAATGTCCGCCGGTCCCAGATGGGTGCACTTTCCCTATGATGTCTATTCCCCAGGTAGAGAAGGGCCAGGGTGTGGCTATAGTGAGTAGGGGATAAGGAGGTAGGTGTTGGATGTTGGCGAATATTTGGCAATTATGGCAGTGCCGGACGTGACGTCGACAGTCTGTCTCTAAGGTAATCCAGTAATAACCCAGTCTCATTATTTTTCGGGCTAGTAGGTGTGCACTCATGTGGGGTCCGCACTCTCCGTCGTGTACCTCTTCCATGACCCTCTCTAACTTATCTTCGTTTATGCATCTAGGGAGGACGCCTTGTGGGGTTCGTTTGTACAGCAGACCTTGATTTAGGACGTAATGGGTGGCTTGTATTCGTAGGGCTCTTTCGTTTTTGGCATTAGCGTCAGGTGGGTATGACCCGTGGGTTTTAAAGTCTAGGATTGCTTTATACCAAGGTTCTTTGGTGGCGTTATCGGTTTCGAGGTTGTGGATATAGGCTGGTTGTTCGCTTCTTTGTACGCAGATGGGCATGGAGAAGAGGTGATCGGGCATGTTTATTAGTGAGGCTAGTTTGGATAATGCATCAACAAATTGGTTCTCTTTGCGGGGTATATGTACGAAGTCGATTTCGGTGAATTCCTTAGGCATTGCTTCTATTTTAGCTTGGTACGGGGTTAGGTTTTCGCTATAAACCTTCCAATTACCCGTGGCTTGGTTGACTACTAAGGATGAATCTCTGTGGACTCTAAGGTTTTTGACTCCTAGAGATATGGCTGCCTTTAAACCGGTTAAACAGGCCTCGTATTCGGCTGCGTTGTTCGTAACGGGGAAGTCTAGCTTGACTGATATGGGTATATTGTCACCTATTGGGGATATTAGTAGGATTCCTACGCCGCACCCTCTCATGCTTGAGGCGCCATCGAAGTATAAGTCCCATGATTCACCCTCAGCGAACAAAATGTCCTCATCGGGAAACGATCAGGTGTCGGTTGTTAACTTTTCTTCTATCGGGTTTTCGGCTAAGAAGTCGGCCACAACTTTTCCTTTAATGACCTTGAGGGGTACGTATGTTAAGTCAAATTCTGCCAACATAAATGTCCACCAGGCTAGTCGTTCGTTGAGGACAGGTTTCTCGAAAATGTATTTGATGGGATCCATTTTTGAGTACACGTGTATGGTATGGCTAAGCATGTAGTGTCGAAGTTTTCTGGTTGACCATACTAGGGCGAGGCAGGTTCTCTCTAGAGGTGTGTATTTTGTTTCGTACTCGAGGTATTTTTTGCTAATGTTGTAAATAGCTCTCTCTTCCTTGTTAACGGTTTGTGCTAACATGGCCCCCATTGAGGTTTCGGTTACGGTAAGGTATAGGGAGAGTGATAGTCCTTTCCTAGGAGGCATTAACACCGGAGGTTGTGCTAGTATCTCTTTTACCTTGTCAAAGGCCCTTTGACATTTATCATCCCAGACGGTGGGTTCGGTTATTTTGAGTTTTTTGAAAATGGGCTCACAGACCATGGTTAGTTTGGCAATGAAGCAGCTCATGTATTGAACCTTCCTCAGAAACCCTCTAATCTCTTTTTCATTGGAGGGGGCGGGCATGTCTAACAAGGCTATTATTTTGGAGGGGTCTATCTCTATTCCTCCCTGACTCACCACATGACCCAAAAGTTTTCCCGATGTCACCCCAAAGGCGCATTTTTGTGGATTAAGCCTCATATTATATTGGCGTAGGCGTTTGAAGAATTTTTCAAGGGTCGGGACATGCCCTTCCCGGTCCCGGGATTTAACAATTATGTCATCTACATACACATCGACTTCTTTGTGCATTATATCGTGTAAAAGTGTGGTTGCGGTTCTTTGGTAGATTGCCCAAGCATTTTTAAGTTCGAAAGGCATCACTGAGTAACAATAGGTTCCCCAAGGCGTGGTGAAGGCTGTTTTAGACATGTCCTCCGTTGCCATTTTTATTTGATTATACCCAGCATACCCGTCCATGAAGGAAAGTAGGGCGTGATCGGCGGTATTGTCTACTAGGATATCTATATGAGGTAAGGGGAAGTCATCCTTTGGGCTGGCTTTATTGAGGCCTCGGAAATCTACACAGACCCGGATTCTCCCGTCTTTTTTAGGGACGGGGACTATGTTGGCTACCCAGTCGGAGTATTCGGAAATGTGTATGAGCCCGACCCTAAATTGTTCAACTACCTCCTTCTTGACCTTAAGGGCCCACTCAGGTCGCATGCGGCGTATCTTTTGTTTTACTGGTTTAAACCCGGGTTTGATTGGGATTCAATGCTCGGCTATATCTCTGTCGATGCCTGGCATATCTTTGTAAGACCAGGCAAAGACATCTTTGTATTGTAGGAGTAGGTTCACGAGGTGCTCCCTCTCAATGGGATCTAAAGAGGTCCCTATTTTTAGGGTTTGGACTTCAGAAGGGGTTCCTATGTTTAGAGATTCGGTGTCTTTGATTATCGGGGAGTCTAACTCTTGTCTGGCTAATTCTCTCAAGGTCTCGGGTGGGAGGTAAGTTTCGTAAGAGTCGCCTTGGTTATTCTTGTTTTGTTCGCTATCGATAATGACATTGCATGTTGAGTGCGATGAATCGTAAGCGAAAATGTTTTTATTATTAGTTAAATCGAGCATGTCGAGGGCTTTGGACAAGGAGGCCCTCTGTTCATTTGACAGAGGTAACATTATTGAGACTTCCGGGACAGGCCCCGGTTCGTTCTAGACAGACACAAATGCAGGTCGGTAACAAACGATACTAGGTTCCTGGCCTGTTTCAGACTCAGACTCGGACTCTGTTTCAGACTCGGACTCGGACTCCTCGAAAATCCTCCCTTCTCCTGTGGTTAACTTGAAGTTCCTACCATTCTCGTTAGTCCACGTGACGGATTTCCTCCACCCCCTACTTTCTTGGTCTTCGTTGGTACTAACTATGAGGAAGGTGGGGTCGAACTGCTTGTCGGTCATGATTATATTGACTAGCTCACTGGGACCCACGGGAACAAAACGCTCTTCTCCGAATAAGAGACTGTTGGCTAAACCATCCACACAAGGCGCGTGTTTGGATTTTAGGGTGCTTGGTGTGGTTTCGGGGATGAAGTAACAGTCTTGGAATATCTCTATTCCAAGATGTCGGATGCCTTTGATGTAGGCTGGTTCGGAAAATCCCATATAGGGTTCGTGGTCACCCTCTCTTGTGAAGTATCCATTCAGTGTGAGGTCGTAGGACGAGATTTGGATACCTCCAGTTTTACGTGCGCGCATGGCCACTACACGCTCGCGGATCTCATTTTCTGTTGCGGGGTGTCCGAGGCCTATTGTGTGGGTTTGTCCGATTGGATCTCGGAACTTAGTTGCGATGTCGGGATTTTTGCCTAGTGATAACCTCGGGAAGTGGCCTTGTTGTTTCATCATGAAGTTTATGGCTAGGTTCGAGTAGTGATCAAAGTCGAACGGGGCTAGGTCTTGTTCCAAAAGGCTTACTATGTGAAATCCCCTTAACTCGGTGTCGGTATCCTCCGTAACTTTTAAGGTGGTGGCGTTTCCTACAAAGGCTCTCATAGGGGAAGCGTGGATGGTAATTATTTCACCATTGATGGGAATTTTCACGTTTTGGTGTAGGGTAGATGGTACGGCTTTAAGAGCATGGGTCCAAGGGCGCCCTAGGATCATATTGTACAATCCAATTTTGACATCTAAGACTTGGAAGTCCATTTTTCTCTCTACGGGCCCTACGATGGTGTTAAGGGTGGCGACCCCCGCAACCGGGCGCCTCGTACCATCATAGGCGCGAACTCCCGACTCGGTGGGTATGAAGTCGGTATCTGACATTCCTAAGGCGCGGGCGGTTTTGAGGGGGATTACGTTTACGGCAGAACCGTCATCCACAAGGGTCATGGGCACCTTTTTGCCAAAACAGGTTGCCGTGACGTAAAGGGCTAGATTGTGCTTTGGTCCGAAGGGTGGGAGGTCTTCGTCAGAGAAGGTTATAGGGTCCTTTAACCCATTGACCTCTTGAAGGACGTGCCCTACCATGTCTTCGGGTGTAACGGTGGAGGATATGTTCATTCTTCTTAAGGCATGGACTAGAGCCATGCGGTGATTATAGGAGCTGGCTATGAGTTGCCATATGGAAAGATCGGTTTTGGCTTTTTGTAGTTGTTTGACTATTTGCACTTCAGGGATACTAATTGAGATTTCGTCGGCGGTTGAGGTGTTTTCAGGAGCGTGATTTGTGTTTGGTATGTCCACTGTGATGTTTTGGTAGGTGTTCCGGTCACGGAAACAATTCACCCGATCTAGGATCCGGGTTGTATAATCGGGTTAATTGTGAACAACTGATCGTTTGATTTCCCTTGGCCTCCCCTTTCTCTCACTCCCTAGATCGGACCTTCCCGGCGGAAATGGCCTGCTCCCTGCACAATGAACGCACAGGGCCTCGAAGTTTGTCCGAGGAAACCCTCTCCGATGCCTAAGTCAGTCCGTGAAATGCCTTGACGAACCTAGCTCGTGAGGAACTAGGTGGCGTTTTTAGGAGTAAGAGTCTAGAGAGAGAAAATCCAACCCCTCTTATGTGGGAAATGGGTAAGTATTTATACCTTCCCACAAGAGAGAGGAAAAGAGAAAGAAGAGGAGGGAAATGGGTGGATGTTGGCGCGACACGTGGACTCACCTTGTCCACCCATCTCCCCTTACATTAGGCAAAATGACGGATGGGTCCTCGGTTCTCCTTCGGTTCTGTTCAGGCGGGAACGCCCTGGGAGCAGGCGGCAGGCCTGGTTTGCTCTGTTTGGCGGGTGGATCAAGGGATTAGGGCCACACTTGGAGATTTCAGTGACTTTGATGGAAAGGCTGCTGGGCAGACCTTTCCTCCCTCTGGGACTGGTCGCCCTGGGGCCTGATTGGCAGGCGGCCAAAGGCAGGCAACCGACCCTCATCAATTGGCCCTCGCCGGCTGAGGAGGAGCAGGGTTCCTGCTCGGCAGGCGACGTCTTGCTTTGGGACGGCGGGAGGTTGTCTCTTTGGACACTTGCATTAAATGCGTCGCATGTTCCCGAGGGAACATGCTTTAATTTCTCTGAGCACGCAGGGAGTTCAAACGTCTTTTGTTATGATTACCCTCCTTTGCGTAGAGAATTTTTGGGCAGTGTGCCAGTTCGATGATTGGCTTTCTCCCTTGCAGAGGTGGTTGGGGCACCATTAATGCCCTGCTTCTGTTTTCTGTATAAATTGCATCCTCCTTCACTATTTTTATGACCCATTTCCAATCTTCATTCTTTATCTTTAATCATGGCTTGGATCAAAAAAAGTGTAACTCGTCGTGGAGTTAGGCATGTTGCTTTCATCTTTAGAGGCTTTTGGAGGCTCCGATATGCTCGTTCTGCTTACCTAGCTGTTCGCCGGAGTCGCCGTTCACGACTTCATTTTCGCCGGAGGAGTCAGAAGGCCTCCGTTAGGATGGGCAAACGCCCTAGGAGGTCCTCGCCTCCTGCTGCGCCTAGGTTTAGGCGTTGCTCCCAGGGAGGTGGCTGTTATGACAGGGGATGCCATGAGTGCTTTCCATGGCTGCACCCTGAACAATTTGACCCCAACTCTGACACTGATTCCTCCTTGGCGTCAGGTCCCTCTTCGCCTGTGAAGAAGACAGGCTGTCGCACCTGCGACGAGTCCCGGGCCGTTCCCTTTGGAAGGGACTGGGAAGATAGCAGCCATGACTCTGATGACAGCAAGGGTCTTGGTTGCCTGAGCGACAGGGATGGAGACGGGGCTTCTGATGACCCTTTTCAGGGTTCCCCAGGTTGGGACTGGGGTTCGGCTCTCGGGAGTCCAGGCAGCCCTGGGGATTGTTCCCCAGATTTGGGTGATGACTAGGCCTGCGTGGCAGGGCATTTGATTTCTGTCAGGCCGGAACTTTTGGGCCTTATGTATTTTTCTTTTCATATCTACCTTAAGATGTAACTTTTCTTTGTAAGGCTTAATGAAATGAAGATCAGGCGACGCGTTTGTGTACTGCGATATTTTTTTTTTTTTTTTTTTTTTTTTTTTTTTTTAGGGGGGACGTCATAGGGTGACCAATCCTCTGACACCCCTTGGTCCTCCCGAGGTTTTTCTTGGGAAGCTGCCTAGAGCAAACCTTCCCAGGGACGACACGTGGACCGCAGCCCTTGGACGAATTCCTGAGGGTTGGGCGACTCTTGGCATGCCTTTCTTTCTATAAAAGCGATCCGTCATTCATTCTTTCACTTTTTCCAATGCTTCTTTTCCTTCGACACTCCCTCATCCTCTTTGTCTTGTCAAAAACCCTTGAGTATTGACGGATCGTATCTTTACCTCGCACTCCCATTTCCCTGAGAGACTCTTTCTTCGGGCTTGTGACGTGCTTTCAGGCGATCTTAGGTCAGATTTTCATCCTCCATTCTTTTTCTCTCTTCGATTTCCTTTTTTCCGCTTCTTTTTTAGAGTAACATGTCTAGAACTCGTGGATTGATTTTGCCCTTTATCGACCCAACAAAGAGGGGAGAAGGGATGGATTTTGCTTCCTCCTCTAGGGAGGTTGGTCTTGAGGAAGAGCATTCGGCGGGCAGTGGGGGCGGTAATTCTCCCGACCCCCCTTCGTATGATGCTATTGACTCAGACGACGAGGCGTTGGAAGTTAACCCTTCCAGAACTTCCGGCCCCCTCGTTCGTCGGGAAAAAGGTAGGGTTTACTATTTAGACAAGGCTAAATACCGCATCCCCCTGAGTACTTTCCCCGACCGGAAAAATCGGGAGACGATTCTTCCTAAGAACGTCGCCGTTGTGATTGAGCGGCTCTATAACTTCGGGGAAGGGTACACAGTTGTTGTCCCTGGCGAAAAGGATACCGTATGCAACCCCCCGGATGGGTGCATAGCGGTTTATCACAAATGCTTAGAGTTTGGCCTTCGCTTTCCCCTCCATCCTGCTTTAGAGGAGATCTTCAGGCGCATGAACGTCGCCGTCGCCCAGCTGACAGCCACAGCTGTCAGGGCGCTGATCTCATATGTCTGGACCTGTCTTTTCCACCGCATGGAGCCTTCCATCGACGCCCTGCGGTTCATGGTGGCTTTACAGATGGTTTCTTCTGGGAGTACGGGCTCCCCTGGTTATTGGTCCCTCTTGAGGCAGAAGGGACATTGTTTGGTGTGGCCTGGTATGGACAGCTTGAGGGACTGGAAGAACAACTTCCTTTATGTCCACAGCACCCATGGGTGGAGGATTCCTCGTCATTTCAGGAATCATGTCCAGACCAGGATGGAGACCCCTGAGGAGTACCACCCTGGCGTGGGTGGTAAGGCTTTGGAGGTTAAGCTAAGTGAGAAGGAGAAAGAGTTGACGACCTACTTTGCTGGCCACACCAACAAGTATGGGGTGTATGGCCCCACCTTATGGCTCCCTCATGCGGAGGTTATAGCGACTGACAATTATTTGACCCGGTTGGGCATGAATCCGGGTCTAGATAAAGGTAGTTCAGGAGTGTTGGTGATTTCTTCTTACTCTTTTTTTCTTTTGAAAATGCCTTGACAGCCTGTTTGTTTGTCCTGCAGGTCTTGCCACTTTTATTTGGAGAAAAGGGGAGGTGAGACGCCTGGGCTTGGACGAAAATCTCACTGTTATCCAGAGTCGCCCTTCTCTTCCCCCTGGTTTTAAGAGAGGCGAGAATAATCTGATGAAGCATTTGAAGGGCCTGTCATTTAGTAGACCAAGGCTTCCCCCTCCTCCTCGAGTCACGCCTGCCAAGACGGCGGTTTCTGAGGCTACCCCCTCTCCAGCCGCGAAGGCGATTGCTTTCGAGGCTACCCCTTCGCCTGTTGGCAGGCAAGAGGGCCTTTCAGCAGGGGTTCAGATTACCCCGGGGTCGCGGGCCGCAGGTTCCGAGGAGACTGGAGAGAGTACCCCCCGGGCACCGACTAGAAAAAGGAGTCGGGAGGCTACCGGTGCTGACCAGGTGGTGGACTTGGAGACTTCCACGCCCGAACCCAAGCGTTTTGCTCCGGAGATTCCCACCACCCTTTTCTCTGAGGAGAACGTTGAGTTTCACTATAATGCAGGTGACAGCCAAGATGTTTCCGCCCTACTCTCCGACTCAGGGGCAGTTCTAACAGATCATCTTCTCAAGACTGTTAAGTCTGCTACCAGTCAAGTGACCCAGTACATTAAGCGCACCTCCCGAATTATGCAGGCTTCCGCGGAGCTGGCTGCCCTCAGTCGCCTGAGTGATGAGGAACTGGCCCACTCTGACCGCCTTTCTGCAGTCGAGAGGGACGTTGCTCTCATTGCCAGCCTGAAGGATCAGATGGCGAAAAAGGAGACTGAGCTAGAAGAGGCCAGGGGTCAGGTGATCCACTGGAGGTCTAAGAGCGAGAAGGCTACCAGGGAGGTGTCTCGCCTGGGGGAGGAGTCCAAAAGAGCACAGCAGGCCTTCGCTGAATTGGAGCAGGCCAGAAAGGCTTTGGCTGAACTGGACCATGCTAAGAAGAGCGTTATTGACCTCGGGGAGCGCCTTTCCAAGGCAAACTCTGATCTGTAGGCGGCCCTCGGCGATCTGGCGGCGAAGACCGAGGGTTGGGAGAAAGAGAGGGATGAGATTCTTCAGGAGGTGGAAACGGCCGTATCGGCGGGCTTCGTTAATAGCGCTAATTCCTGCCTGGGGGTTGTCATGGAAGCTGTCAGGGAGATGTTCCCTGGTTTTGACGAAGATGCTTTCCGAGCCCTTTACACTGCTAAGGATGAAGCTCAAATGCGCAGGCTGTCTGAGGGAGCTGCTGCTTCCGGCCCAGATGCTCCCCCTGCTTAACATGGAGGGCAGTCTTCCTCAGAGGGCTCTTGCTCGTCCCCTGCTGTGCCTGCGCCAACGTTTTAACTTCCTTACTTCTTTGCGCGCCGAGCCCTTTGGTGGCCGGCTGCCGTGCTTTTGATTGTAATCATTTGTTTTGAAAAACTCTTGTCTTGTATTCCTTTAACACTACTTTTTCTTTTATGTATGAACTTTCTGTTTGCTTTTGTATATTTTGATTCCTCATGAACTTGATTCGCAGTCTGGCCTGCCTGTAGGTAGGAGGGTTCCTGTTTGTTTCATTTTTATACAAGGTTGGGGGGCCTGCCCCCAGTCCTTGTTAGTCTGGCCTGCCCCTGGCATTTGTTTAAAGTCCAGGGGGCCTGCCCCCTGCCTGCCCAGAGGCAAGCAGGGTGGCTTTTGTGTTCTTTATACAAGGTTGGG
Source organism: Agrostemma githago (assembly GCA_958450325.1). Taxonomy (NCBI): domain Eukaryota; kingdom Viridiplantae; phylum Streptophyta; class Magnoliopsida; order Caryophyllales; family Caryophyllaceae; genus Agrostemma; species Agrostemma githago. The sequence goes on along the minus strand of OY288239.1, from coordinate 15,985,996 downwards.
GGGCCTGCCCCCAGTCCTTGTTAGTTCGGCCTGTCCCTGGCTTTTGTCCAAAGTCCAGGGGGCCTGCCCCCTGCCTGCCCATAGGCAAGCAGGGTGGCTTTTGTGTTTTTTATACAAGGTTGGGGGGCCTGCCTCCAGTCCTTGTTAGTACGACCTGTCCCTGGCTTTTGTCCAAAGTCCAGGGGGCCTGCCCCCTGCCTGCCCATAGGTAAGCAGGGTGGCTTTCGTGTTTTTTATACAAGGTTGGGGGGCCTGCCCCCAGTCCTTGTTAGTACGGCCTGTCCCTGGCTTTTGTCCAAAGTCCAGGGGGCCTGCCCCCTGCCTGCCCAGAGGTAAGCAGGGTAGCTTTCGCGTTTTTTATACAAGGTTGGGGGGCCTGCCCCCAGTCCTTGTTAGTACGGCCTGTCCCTGGCTTTTGTCCAAAGTCCGGGGGGCCTGCCCCCTGCCTGCCCAGAGGTAAGCAGGGCGGCTTTTGATTTCCGTTGGGGGGTTCACTTTTCCCAATTTTGGCAACAGGGGGGCCTCCCCCTATTGCCCCCTGCTCGTTTGCGTGTGAGAGATGCGAGTGTGAACAGGCAACGAGTATAAATCTGTATCTTCTCATTTCTCTTTAAAAATTCTTTTTGACATTGGGGTGGTCGGAGCCGTCGACATTTTTGACCGTCCTCCGCCTTTTTCTTAGTAAAAGTAAAAACTGCCTGTATTTTTGTTCAGACGTAATATTTCTTTAGTGTGTCTGCATTCCAGTGAGCGTGCAGCTCTTGTCCCTCCAGATTGGCGATTTTGTATGTGCCTGGTCCCAGGACCCGAGTTACTTGGTATGGGCCCTCCCAGTTGGCACTTAGCTTTCCATGTTCTCTTGACTTCCCAATCGCCTGTGTCTTTCTCAGAACCAGCTCGCCCATCTGGAAATTCCTCTGTCGTACCTTGTTGTTGAAAGCTTTCCTCATTCGCTGCTGGTAGGCAGCGATGTTGGTACTGGCTTCTTCCCTTAATTCATTCATCAGGTCTAAGGCTTCGACCATTGCAGCTTCGTTTTCAGCCTGTTCGTACTGCAGGGAGCGCAGAGAGGGGATCCTTGCCTCAATTGGCAATAGTGCCTCTGCTCCATATACTAGACCAAATGGGGTATGGCCTGTTGACTCTTTTCTGGTAGTTCGGATTGACCAGAGTATACTGGGGAGTTCGTCAGCCCACCTACCCTTGCAGTCATCCACCATTTTCTTCAGGCCGTTCAGGATTTGTTTGTTGGCTGCTTCCGCCTGTCCGTTGGTTTGAGGATGACAGACAGCTGAGTAGGCGACTGAGATGTTGTGGCTTTCCAGCCAGATTCTCAGCGGATCATTATCAAATTGCCTGCCATGGTCAAATACCAACATCTTTGGTAGACCGAATCTGGTGATGATATTTCGCCAGATCACTTTCCTGACCGCCGGCTCAGTGATGTTGGGCACTGCTTCGGCCTCCACCCACTTGGTGAAGTAGTCTATGGCGACAATTAAGAATTTTCTGCCCCCTGTGGCCACTGCGAAGGGTCCCAGAATGTCCATCCCCCATTGAGCGAAGGGGATGAGGGATAGGATTGGCCTGAGCTCTTGGGCTGGGGCATGGATGGATGGGGCAAAGAGTTGGCATTTCCTGCATTTCTGGGTCAGGCTCTTGGCATCTGCCAGCATGGTAGGCCAGTAGTAGCCTGCCCTGAGGGCCTTGTGGGCCAGTGCTTTCCCACCAATGTGATGTCCACATATCCCTGAGTGGATATCCTCCAATACCTCAGCGGCCTGATCCGCCCGCAGACATTTGAGCAGCGGATGAGTAAAAGACTTCTTGTAAAGCTCTTCATTAATGAGTATGAACCAGGCTGCTTTAGCCTGTATCTTCCTTTTTTGTAATGAATCTGATGGTAAGATACCATGTTTCTTGTACTGGATGAAGGGAGTCATCCAGCTTTCTGGCTCTTTTTCCACAGTATTAACCGCCTGACAGGGGTTAGTGGACTTCTCGTGCAAAACGTCGACCCACACTGATCTCCGGATGTCCTGCAGACTGGAGCTTGCCAGTTTCGACAGGGCGTCTGCTCTGTTGTTCTGGGATCGGGGGATCTGTTTGACCTCGTAAGATTTTAGGCCGGATAACTCTCCCTTCACCATCTCCAGGTATGTGGCCATTGCTTGGTCCCTTGCTTAGTATTCTCCATTGATTTGGTTGGCGATGAGCTGGGAGTCTGTCGCCAAGACAATTCGTTCTGCTCCTGCGGCTTTAGCTAGCCTGATGCCTGCGAGTACTGCTTCGTACTCTGCTTCGTTGTTTGATGCTGGGAAAACGAATCTGAGGGCGTGCTCAAAGTCAGCCCCTCCTGGGCTGGTTAGTACGACGCTTGCGCCTGCGCCATTGGCCGTTGAGGATCCGTCAGTATGCACGATCCATTCCTCGGCAGGGGTTTCTTCTTCCCCTGAATGGGAACACTCAGCTAGAAAATCTGCTAAGGCTTGGGCCTTGATGGCTGTTCTTGGCTGGTAAGATATGCCTAGCCCACTTAGCTCAATCGCCCATTTTAGTAATCTCCCTGATTTTTCAAACTTTTCTAACACCTTCTCTAGTGGCTGGTCAGTGAGAACCACGACTGGATGTGCGTCAAAGTAAGGCCTGAGTTTCCTAGCAGCAATTATGACTGCATAGGCGGCTTTTTCGACCATCGGGTAATTCTTCTCGGCTGCCCCCAGCGCATGACTTACAAAGTATATAGGCTGCTGGGCGCCTGCCTCTTCTCGCAGGATGACCGCGCTGACAGTTATATTGGTTACTGTAATGTAGAGGAAAAGCTTTTCTCCTGCTAGTGGCCTAGCTAGGGTGGGGAGCTTCTTAAGATGGTCCTTTAGTTGCTCAAAGGCCTCTTTCTGCTTGTCTTCCCACTTGAACTGTTTGTTTCCTTTCAGTATCTTGAAGAAAGGAGTGGCCTTGTCTGCTGACCGGGCGACGAACCGTGCTAAGGCGGCCATGCGGCCCGTCAGGCGCTGGATGTCTCTAATGGTCTTGGGCTCAGGAAGGTCTAGGACTGCCTGAATTTTTTCAGGGTTGGCGTCTATACCCCGAGAACTGACCAAGAAACCCTGGAATTTGCCGGAGCGGACTCCAAATGTACACTTTTTTGGATTAAGTTTCATTTTGTAGGCGCGCAGGGAGCAGAAGGTTTCCTGCAGGTCTATCAGGTGCTCTCTGTCTTCCCTGCTTTTTACGATGGCGTCATCAACGTAAGCCTCGATGTTTCTGCCTTTTTGTTTCTCAAACACTTTATCAACTAACCGCTGGTATGTAGCCCCTGCATTTTTGAGCCCGAATGGCATCATCTTGTACATGTAGGTGCCTGAACTGGTGATAAACGCACACTTCACCCTGTCCGGCTGCCACAAGTATACTTGATGATACCCTGAAAAGGCGTCTAGGAAGCTCAGCATGGAGTAACCACTGGTGGAGTCTACCAGTTGGTCGATTCTGGGGAGCGGATAGCAGTCCTTCGGGCAGGCCTTGTTGAGGTTTGTAAAATCTACGCACATTCTCCATGCGCCTGACGACTTTTTAACCATGACTACATTCGCCAACCATTCCGGGTAGTCACAGACCTCAATAAAATCTGCTTTCAAGAGTTTGTCAATTTCTTCCTTGATTGCTGCGTCTTTTTCCGCAGACATGTTTCGTTTCTTCTGTTTAACAGGGCGAGCATCCATGCTTACATTCAGCTTGTGAACGATGCATGATGGATCAACGCCGGGCATCTCGTCTGCAGAATAGGCAAATACGTCTTTGTTTTCTTTTAGCAGCTTGACCAGTTCGGTCTGGTAGGATTTTTCCAGGTCAGCTCCTATCAGGACCTGCCTGCCTGGTTCCAAATCTACCAACATGCTTTCACCCCCTGGCTCCAGGTGGTCGGGCGCCGGTTGCTCGGCTGGGATCTCGCCTTCCCTGCTGGGGGAACTGTCAGCCTTCTTTTTCCCTTTCCTTTCTTTTTCGTGTTCTTGCAGGGCCACAGAGTAGCACTGTCTGGCTGACTCCTGGTCCCCGCGCACCTTTCCTTCTAGCCCGAAATCAGTGACATACGCTATGGTGAGAGCCCTGATGGAGATGGCCGCCTCGATTTCGTCCAGGGTGGCTCTGCCAATTAGGGCGTTGTAGGCGGATCTTGCATCCACAACAACAAAGGTTGCCCTGACATTTCTGGCAGTGGAGCCTTCCCCAAAGGTTACGGGCAGGTCTATGACTCCCATGGGCAGCACGCCTTCTCTACTGAATCCGTATAATGACCCGGGGGCTGGTCGCAGGTGCCTTTTTTCCAGGCCCATCTTCTCAAAGGCGTCCTTATACAGCAAATTTGTGTATGCGCCTGTGTCCACCATACACCTTCGCACAATGTGGTTGCTGATCTCTAGGGACAGTACTAAAGGATCACTGTGCGGATATACCACGCGCCCTGCATCATCAGGGGTGATGCTCAAGGTCACCCCCTTTGGACTCCCTGCTTTCTCAGCATAGCAGATCTGGTTTTTTAGCTCGCGCATTTGTCTTTTTGGCCTCTTCGACTTAGCTGGCCCTCAGTGCCCCCTGAGATTACATGGATCACCATGCGGTTCTGCACCGACCCTTCGGGTTTTTCAGGCACCTCCTTCTGAGACTTATTTTTAGCTGCGTAGTTGGCTAACCATCCGTTCCTGATTAACTTCTCGATTTCGTCCTTCAGGTGACGGCATTCTTCGGTGGTATGGCCTATACAGTCGTGGAAAGTGCAGAATTTCTTGGGGTCTCCTTTTGGGCTGCGAGGTTTGTTCGGGCGGTTCCATTTAGCAGTTTCTTTTTCCAGTTCGAAAAATTCCGCCCTGGATTTATTCAGAGCGGTGTAACTGTCGAATCTGGGCTGGTAGACTGTGCGCTCCTTCTTGGGAGTGTCTCCCTCTTCCCTTTGCTTGCCTGGCTCACTTCTGCCCCTTCCACCCTGCGGTCCCCCTTGAGGCTTTGTTTGGCCTGCAGGGGTGTCCGTCAGGCCGTGGAACTCCTCCTGCAGAATGAACCCTTCCGCGATCTTTCTGGCCATGGCCAAGGTTTCTGGCTGGGCCCTGATCATCTGGTTTTTCATTTCCCCCGGAAGTAGGGAGATTGTCAGGGCGTAGGCGGCAGTGGAATCATCGATCTCCCTAACTTGCTGGTAGGATAGATCAAACCTTCTCATGTATTCCCTCACACTCTCACCCTTTTTCTGTTTCAGGGTCATGAGATCGAAACGGGTAAGACGTCTTCTCTTATTTCCGGCATACTGTTCAAGGAAAATTTCAGCCAACTCTATGAAGAATCTGACTGACCCCTGGCGGAGGTCTCTGAACCATCCTTGTGCGAGCCCCACCAGGGTGGTTGGGAAAACCTTGCACCAGATGGCATCATGTACATCATACATGCCCATGTGGCTCTCAAAGGCTGCCAGGTGGTCTTCAGGATCTGTCGTCCCGTCAAATTTGATGGTGGGCATTTTGATTTTTGGAATGGGGTACTCTTGTACCTCAGGGTGTAACGGGGTTTTTGTGGGCCTGCCTACCAGTCGTGACCTGCTTTCCCCAGACTGGTTACCGTGAGATTCCCATTGTTTTTGGGTCGGTTTCCTCGCACTGGGGGAGCGGTGCCCTGGTGGCGGCCTACTGGCTGCATTATCCTCTGTTTCCCGGGAGGTCCGTCTGGGCCTCTTCCTCTGAGAGTGGCAGAGGTTTTCACCCTGATGGTACCTGGACTCGAGCGGTTGTCCCCGGTTGATTCTGGATTGCAGGCTTTGGGATAAGCCTGGGGTTGACTGCTCCTTGGTTGCAGGCGTTAGCCTGGAGAAAACTCCGCCTGGTCTTTCTCCCAAGCGTTTTGACATGGGCTCCCTGGGCCTCATGCGCTCCTGTAATCCTTGGGATAAGCGTCCCTGTCCTGCAGACGCTGATTCTGTTGTATGAATGGAGAACGCCTGCTGAACAGGTGGCTCTGGATTGCCAGTAGTGATGTGCCTTTGCACATGCGCATACACTTGATCTGCTCTTCTTGCTTTTCTTTGAGCATTTCTGGCGGCGGTCCGCCTCGTGCCCCCGGCCTCGTCTCTGCTGACGGGGGATGGTTGCCTGGGAGCCGACGCGACCCTGCCTACCAAGTCTTCAGGCGTGAACTCCTGGTTCAGCATCGCAGAGAAGAAAGCGGCTGCCTGCGCCATCTGAGCTGGGGTCAGATTGAGAGCACGTCCTGGGTGTGCCCCCAGCTCAGGTGTCGCAGCGGTGTTAGATCCACCAAGGAAATTGGTTCCCCCCACCCCTAGGATCGTGGCAGGAGGAACCCTCTCCGACTGCGGCATGCCATACAGGGGGGTCACCGGTGGGACCGTCGGACCCGCTTCTGCACTGGCATCAACAATTTCTGGCATGATTGTTTTAGTTTTGTGATTGTGAGTGGTTGATTTTAGTGGGTAACTCGTGAGCACAACCGTAAGTTCCCCACAGACGGCGCCAAATTGTTCCGGTCACGGAAACAATTCACCCGGTCTAGGATCCGGGCTGTATAATCGGGTTAATTGTGAACAACTGATCGTTTGATTTCCCTTGGCCTCCCCTTTCTCTCACTCCCTAGATCGGACCTTCCCAGCGGAAATGGCCTGCTCCCTGCACAATGAACGCACAGGGCCTCAGAGTTGGTCCGAGGAAACCCTCTCCGATGCCTAAGTCAGTCCGTGAAATGCCTTGACGAACCTAGCTCGTGAGGAACTAGGTGGCGTTTTTAGGAGTAAGAGTCTAGAGAGAGAAAATCCAACCCCTCTTATGTGGGAAATGGGTAAGTATTTATACCTTCCCACAAGAGAGAGGAAAAGAGAAAGAAGAAGAGGGAAATGGGTGGATGTTGGCGCGACACGTGGACTCACCTTGTCCACCCATCTCCCCTTACCTTAGGCAAAATGACGGATGGGTCCTCGGTTCTCCTTCGGTTCTGTTCAGGCGGGAACGCCCTGGGAGCAGGCAGCAGGCCTGGTTTGCTCTGTTTGGCGGGTGGCTCAAGGGATTAGGGCCACACTTGGAGATTTCAGTGACTTTGATGGAAAGGCTGCTGGGCAGACCTTTCCTCCCTCTGGGACTGGTCGCCCTGGGGCCTGATTGGCAGGCGGCCAAAGGCAGGCAACCGACCCTCATCAGTAGGGTCACCCAGATCTAGTAACATGGCTCACATCCTTGGTTTGGGTGATTGCTGGGGGGATTGAGACTATTGGTTCATAGATATAGACATCATCATCGTCATCTGCCCATACCCTGTGTACGGCGTGATCGCGTTGGTATTGCTCATAATCGATCGTGCCAAACAGAATGTGTGACGGCTTTTTGGGAGGGGGAAAGGTTCCCTCTTCGATTAGATTTTGGATGGCATGTCTTAGTTTGGTGCAGGATTGGGTTTCATGTCCCAGTCATTGGTGAAAGGAGCGGAAGGCCTTAGGATCCCATGATTTGCTTCTTTGTCCTAGAGGGGTTTCTGGCGTAGGTTCTAGAGGGGAAAGTAGACCATGTTGAATGGCAGTTGCCAAGGCTTCATCGTAAGGGATGTCTAAATTGGCAAACATTCTAGGGCTTTTCTTCTTTTGGGGAGGATCGCCCTTGTTTACCCGGATTGATGGGTTGTTTTGGGTTTTGATTGCGAGGGAGTCCATCCGCTCGTGAAGGTTACGAATAGAGGTTTCTATAGAAGTTATGGAGGTGGCGAGGTTGTAAACCATATGAGCTAGATCTTTGATACTGAAATTTGGGACTGTAGTCATGGCGGAGGATGGTATTTGCAAGATAACGTTGGAAGTCAGGGGAATTTCGTCGGACGTCTTAGAGGCTCGGAGGATGCTCACGACTGAGTAACACGGAACTGATGCCCTTGACCCATGTGTGTGTGGTCATTAATTTAGGGATTCAAGTGCTTTAGACTCTTGGTGTATCTGGCGAACCACCAACGGAGTTTTCTGTCTCTGTAACGAGACGATCTGACACGAACATCGGTGGTGAGGTTTAAAGAGGACTTCTCGAAGTGAGACGACCCTAAAAAGGTAAGACCTTGAGTAGAGATGATCCTAATAGCTAGCATGGACAGTTAAACACACAGTTGTACGACGTAAGAGTTTGATCGTGATCCCGGCTCAGGATCAAAGAATTTGGATGTATGTTTCCTTTGAAAACGACCGGTTTTGCAAAATTTTAAAAAGAATGGTTTGTAGAAATATTGTAACGACGGTGTGACGACATCGTTTGTGGAGTGTAAGTATGTTGCTATGTGGGTGCATCGGAAATGATGACGAAATATGTTTTTTTAGGAGCGCATTTCTTTTAGGGGAAACGTTTTCTTTTGAAAATAGTTACGTGATGCTTTTATCGAAACTACTATTTAATTAGTTAGTTCGATACTCGCGGGGTGCGTGAGGCTCGTGATGGAGCGCGAAGTCTGATGACAGATTCCCTAAAGGTGTGACTAAATCCTTAGTGAGGGACTTAGGTGGTGAGTAGTGTTTCTCATAAACTTTTGCTTTTTGAAAAAGGACTTTTTAAAATTAGTGATCCACGCTCGTCGGTTGTACTAGCACTAGACGGTGGGGGTGTGCATTGTAAAAAGTGTTTTGAGGGTGTAACCGTTTTGGGTTCCTTGACTTCGTTAATTGAAGCTTTGGTTGTGCTAAAGGTTCGTGTGTGAAAAGTTTTTTTTTTTGAAATAAAATGTGACCGTGTGGTAGCCTTAACCACATTAATTGGGAATTTCTGTTGTGTTAATGGTAATCGTTGTGGCTAATAGGTTTTAATTTGGCCAAGGCGATGGCACTGAAAACCTTTTTTTGAAATTAGTGAATGTGAGCTTTGCCATGGTAACAGCGTAAAAAAAACGTTTTCCTTTTTAAGAAACCATGATTTGGCCGGAGTATTGTTGTTTAAACGGTCATTTTGGAAAGAAGAGGTATTTTCGAAAAACAAAACGTAATTGGGTGCGGTTGAATATGTTGGCGTGGTTGAATCAAGATTTTAGTGTTTTATTTAGGTTGTATTGTTCAAACACGCTACACATAACTAGGAATGCGTACACTCATGCAGGATGCAGACTCGGGTAGGTTAGGGTAGGCTACCGCCCACGAATAGTCTTTACTTAGGCGCTGACAACGATATGGGGAGATGGGTGTCATACCGTCCGTTTGGACAATCCGCTTATTAATCCCGCGGGTTACGCGTTGGGCGGCCGGAGCGTCAATCGAGGATCTCCCCGCGTGTCCCTAAAGATCTTACCGCGAAGAGGTCGATTGGTCCTGATATCGGTTAGGGTGGGCTTTTTAGGGCCAAAACCTGTAGTGATCACAACTAGGAACTAAGAAGTGAGCTTCACCGACCTCGTTCAAGTTACACCACTGCTGGAAACTTGTTTCCAAGTCCCCAGCAGACTCGCCAAACTGTGGACGTCCGTCCGCCCAGATCGGTGTCCCGCTCGTCCCCGCGCGGGACCGACCCAGTTTAAATCATGTGGCGGCGGCCACCCCCGCGGCCCCCTTCCTGTCGGGGCCGGTCCGATCTCGCATACGGGGCGAAGGGTCGGACCTCGATTTGGATGACAATCCGGACTTTTACTAGACGGGTGGGCACCCGTGTTTCCGTTTGGGAATCGATCGAGACGTGGTTGTAAATATTTAAAGGCCGATTCATTTGGTAAGGCGACTTTTTTAGTGAACTGAATTCGTTGCCGATTTGTGGAGTCGCCACCGAGTCAATTATGGGGACTCGAAAATCGTTCAAGTCAACTTTGATCCCTTACCGGCTCAAAGTTGAGTGGCACAGGACCTGAAGATAAAGACTTGTACCGTTATGCACTCCATGCCCGGAATGACTCTCATTGCCAATAGTTTCGGACATTCAAAAACCGTCTATTCTGAGTAAGGGGAGAGGGTACGTATTGGGAAGCCAACATCTGATAGATATCAACATCGAATCCCGCCCCCACTATAATGGCCTCTACTAATCAATCGGTGAGCTGATTTCCTAGTTCTTTTGTTGTGGTGGAAGTACTGTAACATCCGTTGTTTTAAACCTTATGTCTTTGCTATATCGGTTGTTTTAAGGACAGATAAGTTTTATCGTCAGAATAATAGTGTTTACATTCTTTGCATGCGATTTCACGTGACAGGCAGGCCATGAAAAGATGCACGTAGGAGAGTAGAGAGTACTAGTATTATACGTATTAGCAAATCAGGTTTAACGCGATAATTCGGATATTAGTCATTCTCGTGATATACCTTACCTGGTATTCTGCTTAAGATGCGTCGGTTCGGTATTAATAGAGGTGCGTCGAACCTAATAAGGCGAGCTCCTGGACTAATATGGAACTCGACCATCGCTTTGTTCATTTTTAGTTATTTTATGTTTTGAATTCCGTGTTAGGTGATTTAGCATGCGATTATAAGGTCATAAAAGCAATAAATTATACGAGAAACTGTAAATGTGAATGCAAGTAAATCACATTGTGAAGAGTTGCACCCTCGGAGTATACACTAAACGGGACTCGATGCGTAGATAGTTTTGAGAACGGATCTTGAAATTACTCGGGTCTATTTAGTGTGTTTTAGTATTTGTTGTTGAAGTTGGGACGTTACGTATTTTAGTAGACGTTCGTGGGCCTAGTGCCCACGTCTAGTGTTCTCGTAGTGCATAATAGTAGAAAGTGCAAATATGGAAAGTTTTGTTTAGATGACAACCTAGTGACGACTTGATCAACAGGCGGATCCTTCTACTGACTCCGGCAGAACCCCATTACCGTTTGACCTTCCCGCGGCTACTCCGGCAGAACTTCGTTACTAAGGACTAGTTCTGTGGCTAATCCGGCAGAACCTGGGTACTAGTTTTGTGCTAGTCGATCACAGGCACCTCGGTATCGAGTGGAGTGCTCGAAGGTGAGGAGTAGTGTCGATGTCGCTTTTTATCGGAACTACGATCGAGTGGATCGTTTGCCACGGGTGTCGGAGTGCGAGCCCTTAGCGAGAGTTTTTGAGGGAGAAGAGAGAGTTGAATTGTGTCGAATGAATGAGGCGGAGGAGGGTATTTATGGGTGTTTTCGGCCCTCGTCGCCCACATGGACGCGTGACTTGGGGCGCACCAAGACTCAGGCGCCTGGGTCCAAGCGTGGGGAGACCCAGGCGCGTCAGGTGGGGCGGTTGGAGTTTTGAAGATACGATTTTGATACTTTCCAAAATCGAGAGGTGGGTGTGTGATATCTTGCTTGGTCGCGAAGGCTTCCCCACCGCTTGACCTAGCACCGTGGGTTTCGCGGGCCTCCGGTGTTCATCCCGAGGCTCGCTTGACTCGGGGTTGAATCGGTTCGAGTTTCGGGGCCGACTCGGGGTCCCGGTGTCGGAATTGACTCTAATTAGTGTCTATACGACCGTAACGACACGACTAAGACTGCCATGCATCATGTTAGTTTTAATTTTTCCGAGTAATTATTTGTTCCGTTCTATAAGAAAACTATCTAAAATACCTCGAACTCGTGTCGCGTGCAGTCCTATCGTCATCGAGTGTTTGCTGGGCACCTTTGTAGCCACCAGGTCCAAATTTGGGTGTCTACAAGGATTTTGATACTTTCCAAAACCGAGACTTGTGCGTATTATACGTGTCTTGGGGTTTAAGCTTTCGCCCCTTCACCTAGCGCCATTGCGCCCAGTGGGCCTCGATTGCGCGTCCTGAGGTTCGCTTGGCGCGGTGCTGACTCGGCTCGTGTTTCGGGACCGATTCGGGGTCCCGGTGTCAGAATCGACTCTAATTAGTGTCTATGCAACCGTAATGACACGACTAAGGCTGCCTTGATGTTAATTTAATTTTTACGAGTAATTATATGATCCGTTCTGTAGAAAAACTTTCTTAAACATCGCAATCTCGCGTCGCGTTGCAGTCCGATCGTCATTGGGTATTTGTTGGGCACTCCTGCAGCCACCAGGTCGAAATCTGGGTGTCTACAGAAGCCCCCACTTTGACTGAGGCTTGGACAAGGCGAAAATCAAAGTATAGCCACCCAGGTCAATCGAGGATTACAACTTGGTGGCTGTCCGGTCGGGTCGTTTTAAGTCCGTTGGACTACGTGTTGAGGCTCGTCCACCAAGGCTTAAAAATCATGCCTGAGGTCCTTGCCTGTGGTTGTCTATCGGGGCCTGGGCACGTGCTTGCCATCTCGTTTTAGTTTCTTCTTGTTCGTGTGTTTTGCCTTTTCGAATGTTCAAGAGTTCGTTCGAGTTCGGGTTACCTTTTGAGTGTGTGTGACGCGTCAAGCGTGAATGTGGCAGAAAAGAATGTTCGTATGTGTTAGCTTTCATTCGAACAATTGCCCTTGCCTATGACCCCTTGAGCTTGATAAAATAAATTGAAATAAAATAAAATGCTCGAGTGTGTCAGTATCCCCTCAAGCAATTTCTTTCGGGACGCCTATGACCCCTCGGACTCAATAAAATGAAATGCCTTTGGGATGATTATGACCCCTCGGGCTCGAGAATAAAATAAAATGTTCGAGTATGTCAGCATCCACTCGAACAATTGCCTTCAGGATGCATATGCCCTTGGGTAAAATATGTTTGAGCGTGTCAGTGTCCGCTCAAACTCAAATTGTTATTGTTGTTGCCTTAAGGATAACTATGACTCGTTAGGCTGAATACGTCTTACCATGTCAGTACCCGCTCAGACTTAAATTGTTGTTGCTGTTGCTGTTGCTGTTTCCTTCAGGATAACTAAGACTCGTTAGGCTAAATATGTCTGAGCGCGTCAGTATCCGCTCAGACTCAAGTTGCTGTTGCTGTTGCCTTCTGGATAACTTAGACCCGTTAGGCTAAATACGTCTGAGCGTGTCAGTATCCACTCAGACTTAAATTGCTGTTGCTGTTGCCTTCAGGATAACTAAGACCCGTTAGGCTAAATATGTCTGTGCGTGTTAGTATCCGCTTAGACTCAAATTGCTGTTGTTGTTGCCTTCAGGATAACTAACACCCGTTAGGCTAAATACGTCTGAGCGTGTCAGTATCCGCTCAGACTTAAATTGATGTTGTTGTTGCCTTTAGGATAACTAAGACCATTTAGGCTTAATATGTCTGAGCGTGTCAGTATCCGCTCAAACTTAAATTGATGTTGCCTTCAGGATAACTAAGACCCGTTAGGCTAAATACGTCTGAGCTTGTCAGTATCCGCTCAGACTCAAATTGATGTGGAGATATAAGACTCCAAAATGTTTGGACGTGTCATTATCCGCTCGAACCTAAATTGCCCTCTGGATAACTAAGACCCTTTAGGCTCGAAGACGTTTGCTGGCGTTCATTTATTTTGGTTAAGTTTGTTTTGCTTATCGGTCTTGTCTTATTTTGTTCGAATTTGCTTTGATTTGTTATGCGCTTGGATTTGTTTTCGGAATTTGTTTAGATTGGCTTTGTTTTGTTGGTTTTATCACGCATTCGAGCGTGAGCGTTCTTCTTAGTCATGGTTCCCATGCTTGTTTTATCATTGTTCCTTGTCCGAGGTTGGTTCATTGGCGTGCTTTACTGGTATCGGCTAGTAACTGCTTTGTCGTTGTTTATTTGCTTGACTTAAGGATGCGCGTTTTGCGTATATTGGATATTAGGCCTCGTTTGTTCTTGTTTTTAGTCTTGTGCCGGGTTAGTCAGACGCGCACTCTTCTGCGCCCCAATTCTAAGGCGCTTAGCCTCCAGCGTTCCAGATTTTGGACACGCGACCTGAGGCGCTCGGGCTCTTGTGGGTCGGGTTTGTTTAAATTCAGCGAAGGAAGGACGAATTGGTTTATTCGTTCCAAAACTCGAATGCAAGCCCCCTTTCGCCTCAACCTTGCTTTCTCGACTTGCCCAACCAATTTCCGTCCCGATTTTCGCCATTCACGAAAATGTTGACTCCAGGTAAGTGTTCTTTACTCATCTATTATCGATTTTGTTTAATTTGATTGATTGTGGGTCGATTTTATTGAAACTCTAGAAAATGGATTTGGATATTTTGAATTTGCTAAGTTTCGATGCTTGATCTTAATCCCATTGTTAAATTAGGATAGAAAATCCCATTGTCAAACCAAACTGGGCGGGCCCCTACCTCGTCCAGAAAATACTCACAGGGGGCGCCGTGATCCTTATTGACCTAGACGGTCAGGAGTTCTCAACCCCAACCAACTTGGACCAACTCAAACGATACTATCCTTGAACTCCCCAACAACCCCATCCTGATCTCCGCCCTAGGGTGAAAACCCACACAGAACGCTTAAAAATAATTCGCATCGATAATTGGCATAACGTGTCTAAAGCAAAATCACTCACATCTAGAAAGAACTAAGAGCATGGTTTGATTCCGTCTAAACACGGATACGTAGGCAACCCTTCCGAGGGTACAACCAACAAAACGACAAGATCGATTACTCGATTCACATGCAAATGAAAATCTCTCCTCGACTTCCGGTTAACGAGTGATTTCAATGGCAAAGCACAAACGATGAGCCGAGGACGGGGTGAAAACCCGAAAGGGCGCCCCGGGCAAAATGAGGAAACGAGTTTCGAGCCGTTGTAAAAAAAAATATATGACGAGCCGTGGACGGAGTGAAAACCCGAAAGGGCGCTCTGGGACAAATGAAGAATCGAGTTGCGAGCCGTAAAAAAAAGCAAAAAAAAAGAAACAAAACAAAAGGTGAGCCGAGGACGGAGTGAAAACCCGAAAGGGCGCTCCGGGTAAAATGAAGAATCGACTTGCGAGCCACCACAAAAAATGATGAAAAAAAAGTGCTTCTCATTAATAGAAACCAGTTAAATCGAGCCTTTATCGAGGCCCTTTACATCGAGCATCCGAAATCCGGCTACCCCGGGAAATGACAACGTGTCAAAACCCCACAAAAACTAGTACTAATACGCCACATAATATAAATTAATAGAACATAGTACAAAACGGTTAGGATCTACCAGTCTGAATCCTTTCTCCCATAACCATCCAGGTGTGCTTGTTCGGGTCCTTCACCATCGACCCCTCCTAACGCAAGCTTCTACCACCCTAGCCAAAGGCGAGCCCAGCCAATCATACTTCCTCTCATCAGTCACATTTTCAATATGGGTCTCTTTGGTCTTGACCCGTATAGATGAACTGACGGCACTAGGATCGGTAACAATGTCTTTGGTTAGGCACTTAACAATGCCTCATTTTCAATATGAGTACCCAAGTGAACTGTCGTACCAAATGACGGTGAGGCCAACCATCTCGGGGGTTATTAGGGGTGTTCCTAGGTTTGATTCGTGGACGGAAAGTTCTCTCAAGGAATTTAAGATATCTTGGGAACAGAAGTTTTCACGTTCCATTGTTAAGATATCCTAGGCTCGATCGACCGACGTTACTTCTTTCCAGCAGGGGGTTTATGAATACCCGTCAGGATAGAGCAAGTCGAAGGTTAGGAAGACCGCGGTGCTAGAAGATAATGAGGCGACTCAAGGTAACATCACTAAGTGCCTAACCAAAGACATTGTTACCGATCCTAGTGCCGTCAGTTCATCTATACGGGTCAAGACCAAAGAGACCCATATTGAAAATGTGAGTGATGAGAGGAAGTATGATTGGCTGGGCTCGCCTTTGGCTAGGGTGGTAGAAGCTTGCGTTAGGAGGGGTCGATGGTGAAGGACCCGAACAAGCACACCTGGATGGTTCTGGGAGAAAGGATTCGGACTGGTAGATCCTAGCCGTTTTGTACTATGTTCTATTAATTTATATTATGTGGCGTATTAGTACTAGTTTTTGTGGGGTTTTGACACGTTGTCATTTCCCGGGGTAGCCGGATTTCGGATGCTCGATATAAAGGGCCTCGATAAAGGCTCGATTTAACTGGTTTCTATTAATGAGAAGCACTTTTTTTTCATCATTTTTTGTGGTGGCTCGCAAGTCGATTCTTCATTTTACCCGGAGCGCCCTTTCGGGTTTTCACTCCGTCCTCGGCTCACCTTTTGTTTTGTTTCTTTTTTTTGCTTTTTTTTACGGCTCGCAACTCGATTCTTCATTTGGCCCAGAGCGCCCTTTCGGGTTTTCACTCCGTCCTCGGCTCGTCATATATTTTTTTTACAACGGCTCGCAACTCGTTTCCTCATTTTGCCCGGGGCGCCCTTTCGGGTTTTCACCCCGTCCTCGGCTCATCGTTTGTGCTTTGTCATTGAAATCACTCGTTAACCGGAAGTCGAGGAGAGATTTTCATTTGCATGTGAATCGAGTAATCGATCTTGTCGTTTTGTTGGTTGTACCCTCGGAAGGGTTGCCTACGTATCCGTGTTTAGACGGAATCAAACCATGCTCTTAGTTCTTTCTAGATGTGAGTGATTTTGCTTTAGACACGTTATGCCAATTATTGATGCGAATTATTTTTAAGCGTTCTGTGTGGGTTTTCACCCTAGGGCGGAGATCAGGATGGGGTTGTTGGGGAGTTCAAGGATAGTATCGTTTGAGTTGGTCCAAGTTGGTTGGGGTTGAGAACTCCTGACCGTCTAGGTCAATAAGGATCACGGCGCCCCCTGTGAGTATTTTCTGGACGAGGTAGGGGCCCGCCCAGTTTGGTTTGACAATGGGATTTTCTATCCTAATTTAACAATGGGATTAAGATCAAGCATCGAAACTTAGCAAATTCAAAATATCCAAATCCATTTTCTAGAGTTTCAATAAAATCGACCCACAATCAATCAAATTAAACAAAATCGATAATAGATGAGTAAAGAACACTTACCTGGAGTCAACATTTTCGTGAATGGCGAAAATCGGGACGGAAATCGGTTGGGCAAGTCGAGAAAGCAAGGTTGAGGCGAAAGGTGGCTTGCATTCGAGTTTTGGAACGAATAAACCAATTCGTCCTTCCTTCGCTGAATTTAAACAAACCCGACCCACAAGAGCCCGAGCGCCTCAGGTCGCGTGTCCAAAATCTGGAACGCTGGAGGCTAAGCGCCTTAGAATTGGGGCGCAGAAGAGTGCGCGTCTGACTAACCCGGCACAAGACTAAAAACAAGAACAAACGAGGCCTAATATCCAATATACGCCAAACGCGCATCCTTAAGTCAAGCAAATAAACAACGACAAAGCAGTTACTAGCCGATACCAGTAAAGCACGCCAATGAACCAACCTCGGACAAGGAACAATGATAAAACAAGCATAGGAACCATGACTAAGAAGAACGCTCACGCTCGAATGCGTGATAAAACCAACAAAACAAAGCCAATCTGAACAAATTCCGAAAACAAATCCAAGCGCATAACAAATCAAAGCAAATTCGAACAAAATAAGACAAGACCGATAAGCAAAACAAACTTAACCAAAATAAATGAACGCCAGCAAACGTCTTCGAGCCTAAAGGGTCTTAGTTATCCAGAGGGCAATTTAGGTTCGAGCGGATAATGACACGTCCAAACATTTTGGAGTCTTATATCTCCACATCAATTTGAGTCTGAGCGGATACTGACAAGCTCAGACGTATTTAGCCTAACGGGTCTTAGTTATCCTGAAGGCAACATCAATTTAAGTTTGAGCGGATACTGACACGCTCAGACATATTAAGCCTAAATGGTCTTAGTTATCCTAAAGGCAACAACAACATCAATTTAAGTCTGAGCGGATACTGACACGCTCAGACGTATTTAGCCTAACGGGTCTTAGTTATCCTGAAGGCAACAACAACAGCAATTTGAGTCTAAGCGGATACTAACACGCTCAGACATATTTAGCCTAACGGGTCTTAGTTATCCTGAAGGCAACAGCAACAGCAATTTAAGTCTGAGCGGATACTGACACGCTCAGACGTATTTAGCCTAACGGGTCTAAGTTATCCAGAAGGCAACAACAACAGCAACTTGAGTCTGAGCGGATACTGACGCGCTCAGACATATTTAGCCTAACGAGTCTTAGTTATCCTGAAGGAAACAGCAACAGCAACAACAATTTAAGTCTGAGCGGGTACTGACATGGTAAGACGTATTCAGCCTAACGAGTCATAGTTATCCTTAAGGCAACAACAATAACAATTTGAGTTTGAGCGGACACTGACACGCTCAAACATATTTTACCCAAGGGCATATGCATCCTGAAGGCAATTGTTCGAGTGGATGCTGACATACTCGAACATTTTATTTTATTCTCGAGCCCGAGGGGTCATAATCATCCCAAAGGCATTTCATTTTATTGAGTCCGAGGGGTCATAGGCGTCCCGAAAGAAATTGCTTGAGGGGATACTGACACACTCGAGCATTTTATTTTATTTCAATTTATTTTATCAAGCTCAAGGGGTCATAGGCAAGGGCAATTGTTCGAATGAAAGCTAACACATACGAACATTCTTTTCTGCCACATTCACGCTTGACGCGTCACACACACTCAAAAGGTAACCCGAACTCGAACGAACTCTTGAACATTCGAAAAGGCAAAACACACGAACAAGAAGAAACTAAAACGAGATGGCAAGCACGTGCCCAGGCCCCGATAGACAACCACAGGCAAGGACCTCAGGCATGATTTTTAAGCCTTGGTGGACGAGCCTCAACACGTAGTCCAACGGACTTAAAACGACCCGACCGGACAGCCACCAAGTTGTAATCCTCGATTGACCTGGGTGGCTATACTTTGATTTTCGCCTTGTCCAAGCCTCAGTCAAAGTGGGGGCTTCTGTAGACACCCAGATTTCGACCTGGTGGCTGCAGGAGTGCCCAACAAATACCCAATGACGATCGGACTGCAACGCGACGCGAGATTGCGATGTTTAAGAAAGTTTTTCTACAGAACGGATCATATAATTACTCGTAAAAATTAAATTAACATCAAGGCAGCCTTAGTCGTGTCATTACGGTTGCATAGACACTAATTAGAGTCAATTCTGACACCGGGACCCCGAATCGGTCCCGAAACACGAGCCGAGTCAGCACCGCGCCAAGCGAACCTCAGGACGCGCAATCGAGGCCCACTGGGCGCAATGGCGCTAGGTGAAGGGGCGAAAGCTTAAACCCCAAGACACGTATAATACGCACAAGTCTCGGTTTTGGAAAGTATCAAAATCCTTGTAGACACCCAAATTTGGACCTGGTGGCTACAAAGGTGCCCAGCAAACACTCGATGACGATAGGACTGCACGCGACACGAGTTCGAGGTATTTTAGATAGTTTTCTTATAGAACGGAACAAATAATTACTCAGAAAAATTAAAACTAACATGATGCATGGCAGTCTTAGTCGTGTCGTTACGGTCGTATAGACACTAATTAGAGTCAATTCCGACACCGGGACCCCGAGTCGGCCCCGAAACTCGAACCGATTCAACCCCGAGTCAAGCGAGCCTCGGGATGAACACCGGAGGCCCGCGAAACCCACGGTGCTAGGTCAAGCGGTGGGGAAGCCTTCGCGACCAAGCAAGATATCACACACCCACCTCTCGATTTTGGAAAGTATCAAAATCGTATCTTCAAAACTCCAACCGCCCCACCTGACGCGCCTGGGTCTCCCCACGCTCGGACCCAGGCGCCTGAGTCTTGGTGCGCCCCAAGTCACGCGTCCATGTGGGCGACGAGGGCCGAAAACACCCATAAATACCCTCCTCCGCCTCATTCATTCGACACAATTCAACTCTCTCTTATCCCTCAAAAACTCTCGCTAAGGGCTCGCACTCCGACACCCGTGGCAAACGATCCACTCGATCGTAGTTCCGATAAAAAGCGACATCGACACTACTCCTCACCTTCGAGCACTCCACTCGATACCGAGGTGCCTGTGATCGACTAGCACAAAACTAGTACCCAGGTTCTGCCGGATTAGCCACAGAACTAGTCCTTAGTAACGAAGTTCTGCCGGAGTAGCCGCGGGAAGGTCAAACGGTAATGGGGTTCTGCCGGAGTCACTAGAAGGATCCGCCTGTTGATCAAGTCGTCACTAGGTTGTCATCTAAACAAAACTTTCCATATTTGCACTTTCTACTATTATGCACTACGAGAACACTAGACGTGGGCACTAGGCCCACGAACGTCTACTAAAATACGTAACGTCCCAACTTCAACAACAAATACTAAAACACACTAAATAGACCCGAGTAATTCCAAGATCCGTTCTCAAAACTATCTACGCATCGAGTCCCGTTTAGTGTATACTCTGAGGGTGCAACTCTTCACAATGTGATTTACTTGCATTCACATTTACAGTTTCTCGTGTAATTTATTGCTTTTATGACCTTATAATCGCATGCTAAATCACCTAACACGGAATTCAAAACATAAAATAACTAAAAATGAACAAAGCGATGGTCGAGTTCCATATTAGTCCAGGAGCTCGCCTTATTAGGTTCGACGCACCTCTATTAATACCGAACCGACGCATCTTAAGCAGAATACCAGGTAAGGTATATCACGAGAATGACTAATATCCGAATTATCGCGTTAAACCTGATTTGCTAATACGTATAATACTAGTACTCTCTACTCTCCTACGTGCATCTTTTCATGGCCTGCCTGTCACGTGAAATCGCATGCAAAGAATGTAAACACTATTATTCTGACGATAAAACTTATCTGTCCTTAAAACAACCGACATAGCAAAGACATAAGGTTTAAAACAACGGATGTTACAGTACTTCCACCACAACAAAAGAACTAGGAAATCAGCTCACCGATTGATTAGTAGAGGCCATTATAGTGGGGGCGGGATTCGATGTTGATATCTATCAGATGTTGGCTTCCCAATACGTACCCTCTCCCCTTACTCAGAATAGACGGTTTCCGGATGTCCGAAACTATTGGCAATGAGAGTCATTCCGGGCATGGAGTGCATAACGGTACAAGACTTTATCTTCAGTTCCTGTGCCACTCAACTTTGAGCCGGTAAGGGATCAAAGTTGACTTGAACGATTTTCGAGTCCCCATAATTGACTCGGTGGCGACTCCACAAATCGGCAACGAATTCAGTTCACTAAAAAAGCCGCCTTACCAAATGAATTGGCCTTTAAATATTTACAACCACGTCTCGATCGATTCCCAAACGGAAACACGGGTGCCCACCCGTCTAGTAAAAGTCCGGATTGTCATCCAAATCGAGGTCCGACCCTTCGCCCCGTATGCGAGATCGGACCGGCCCCGACAGGAAGGGGGCCGCGGGGGTGGCCGCCGCCACACAATTAAAACTGGGTCGGTCCTTTCAGCGAACAAGACTAATTCAGGCCACACAATCAAATTCAGGCCCAGCGGGTCATTTCCAATCAAACAAGACTAATTTGAGTCAAAACCGACAACGGAAATAAAACCGACTTTCAGCGATTGGGTCAAACCTCAGTCAAAGCCGTTCCGAGACACCTAAACAACAGCCATTCAAACATCAAAAGTCCAACCCAAATACAAGACCCACAAAATATCCAAACTACGGTCCAAAAATTGACCCGTGCGCTCCAGCTGATCCACTCGATCGAGTGCCCAGCCCACTCGATCGAGTGGGCCCTTAAACAAGCCCGACTGCAGGCGCACTGGGCCACTCGACCGAGTTAGCTTGTTACTTGGTCGAGTAACCCTAGACGGGGTACATAGTTTTGCCTATATAAACATCCCCATGCACACACTTTTCACATCCTTTTGGAACCCTAATTTTACATACATTTTTTTCAACCTATTCAACCCTAATTCAACCCTCATCAAACCCTAATCCTATACACATAAACCCTAACCCTAGCAACTAGGAATCCAAACCCTAAACCACCACAACTTAACTTACATCTCGATACTCACGTGCAAGCCGCAACTACAAGTCCCGTCCGAGAACAAGAACATGTAGGTTGAGGGTGCAAAACCCTTTTCTTTCCCTTTCTTTTCTTCCTTGCGTCGTCTTCATCTTCTTCTTTTTTGTTTTTTTATTTTATTTTATCATCGCATCTATAATACAGATAATATAACTAGTATAAAATACTAAAATATTCGTCGATTCGTGTCGAGCGTGAGTGATGGTGGGATGAGGAAACCCGAATATACAAGAGTATTGCACTCAGCGTTGCCGGTCGCTTATCCCATCACCCCGATCGCTTGATTGTTGAGGCGAATTAACATCAACCATAATTTTCTTATTTCGTCATTCTTCGCATATTTCGCCGATTCTCAAAACTATTTTCAAAACGAGTACCTTTTTTTATTTAGGGCCGAAACTCGTTGACGCGGATCCGACATCACTTAATCCTTAGGGATTCATTACGATGTCGGGAAGCCGAGGGGATCAAGTCTTTCAATTCGAGCAAAGTATCAACCCGTTGGATTCGATAATTCAATAATTGGATGTTGAATCTAAACGATTTAGTCAAATATTTTAGCTAATACGATTTTCCGTTGATGCTTAGAATAGATGTCATTAATTTGATAAGAATGCGACACTATAAACGCGGAGGAAAATTTATATCGTTTTAGTTAACTTAAACGACCGATAGCAATTTCTTTTTTTAAGTTCCGCTCTGATATTCGATATCGATTCAATAATCGAACGTCGAATATGACGAGTATGATACATATGAATCGAGCATAAATCCATAATATTTATGCCCGATTCAACAAACTCATCAAATTATCAAAATCAAAAGGCAATTTCAAAATCGATAACAAATTGCGAAGCGAACCCTAGTTCGTACAGGGGGCACTCGATCGAGTGCCTAGCTCACTCGGTCGAGTGGAACCCCAAAAACGAGACAGAATGCTATTTTGACAACCACTCGGTCGAGTCTCGCCATGACTCGGTCGAGTGGTCGTGCACTCGGTCGAGTTCCCTCATAACTCGGTCGAGTAACGTCTCGAAATCCGTACAGAAGCCTTTCCAGAGGTCCACTCGGTCGAGTCCCCCAATGACTCAGTCGAGCGGCCTCTTTATCACGTCAAGCCGTGAGTCCTACAAGGCCATTCGAGTCTCATTAACGTTTTTTTATGACTTAAGTAGACACGTGTCAATCAATCACGTGAAGTATCACTTTTCAAAACTTTGCGTCGTATTATTTACATCATTCCATATTGCATCATTCTACAAACCGTTATTATCGTTATACCGTTACTAACAAGTTTGTTATTTCTTGTTGATTTATTTCCATTGTTTATTTTATTGTACTAAAATGAACTCGCATGCTAAATTTAACTTCGACGTTAGAAATAGTTGCATTAAATCGACATAGAAACCCTTTCAATTCTCGCATGTCTAGGGAACATATTGTTTGCATGAAATTTTCATCGTTCAACTAACACGCGTATTAGAACGTCACTCGATATCTTAGTAGAGGTCGCCAATGTGCGGGCGGGGTTGGGTGTCCTTTGTGGGTTTCCCAACACGTACCCTCACCCCTTACTCAGAACCTCGGTTTCAGGATGCCCGAAACCGTTGGCGCACGAGAGTCATTCAATACACGATAACCGGTAGTGACGGCATCGGTATCGCAATGGAAAGGGACGAGCCCAATAAACTCTGACATCGAAAATGGACCGTATTTTGTATATGGCCCACTACGACATACAGTGTGTTCAAACGGGCCCGAACTCCCACAAAGTTCGGTGGCGACTCCACTTTGATTTAAATTTCAGTTCGACCCATCTCATATGGAGATTCATTCGCCTCCCCAAACCCGCGTGTGGCCGCGTCGGGGTGGACCTATGTCATGTCCACAAGATGACACTGAGCGTCCTGAGGGAGTTTCTTTAATGTGACTAGTACTAGTGGTGAGGCCTCCAGGAGGAGCTCGCTGACTCTTCGAGGGGTTCGTAAGAGGCGACGAAGCGTTCCTTCGCAGCGTCGTGAACCACGAGCCATAAATGAGGCCAACTTTGATAGGGTCACGAGGCGTAGACAGCCTGTGACGGTCGCTAGGAGGACCCACGTTCCAGATTCCACCAACGAGGGTGAGGAGGTTGGTTACGATGACCCCCCTTGGGCTCAAGATTGAGACGGTCATCAGTTATTATTTCGTCCCGACTTGCACGTCTCTTGCCGTATCGTGAACGACCTGGGAGTACCTTGACTCATGCTCATTATTTTAGGCTCTAATTTTGGTTTAGTTTCGTTTGTTTATGCTTTTACTATCTCGGTTTGTAGCCTCTGGGTCCTATGAGGACTTATCGGATTTTACGACGTGTTTTGAGATCTATTCTCAGAAGCTTAGCCCCGCGGCAAAGGAGATTATCGCGGGGACGGCTGTAGGTCCCGTGGTCGGACACTGGGTCTGATTGGTAGGTTTCAAGACCAAGTGCAACCTTATGGTGATTAGAGCGGTGATGGATCGTTTTCACGACACTGCCTCGACCTTCCAAATGTCTTTTGGGAATGTCGGATGACTTTAGAGGGCTTTGGGGTTATTACGGGTTTGCGCAGGGGTCCGAAGATGATTAGGTGGGCTGTTGAGGGCCCTAGGCTAGATAGTGACGAGGTCCGGGGTTGGATCAGGGATTGTTTGGAGCGTGAGGCTTACAGTACGTCTCATGCTCTGGTGAGTTCGCACATTACCGACCATTTCGAGAGGGTGGCGGTATTAGAGGGTCGAGTACCTAACACACCGGTGTAGGATGCCCGTCTGTTGTTGTGGTACTTCCTAGGATTGACCCACTTCTGGGATAAGAGCGAGAGGTTTAGTACTAGGATTTTTCCTTTCCTGGTTGAGTTAGATCAGCTTGGACGTTTTGACTGGGTGACCGCGGCTTTCGCGGATATGAGTCATTGCTTGCATCTTTTGGTGAGGCCGTTGAAGATGGATTCTGGCTCGGCTTTACCCATCGTGGGTCAAGGACTTGTGCTGGAGGTGAGTTATTGTCTCTTTATTCGGTTTTAGGATTTTGCTTAGTTCGGTTTGATTTTGCTAATGATGTTTTGGGGTTTCGCAGGCTTGGATTTATTCCTACTTTCCCTGTTGGTACCCAAAACTGTGTGTGCTTGTCCGGTTAGGTTTCCGGCGGAGATTGAGTAGAGGTTGGCTTAGGCCATGAGCACGACGAGTCACTACTCGTCGAAGAATGTGCTGGTGAACCAGCTGCGCCCCAAGGATCTAAGTTTCCTTCCTACTTTCTAGCCCCTAGGATTAGGATTTTTGAACTATGGGTTTGTTTGTGCAGTTCGTGGCCCGTCCTTGGGCCGACTATGAGGGTCTGCCCGAGTATGTTGGGGCGGAGTTGAGGTCTAGGAGCTACAGGAGGATGCTTCTTCCCACGTCGTTTCGCCCCGTGTGGTATCTGGGCGAAAGGTTGGTGCGTCAGTGCTTATATGACGAGTTCAGGGTGCCTGTTGATCCTCCCCGGACTATGTTTAGACCACCGACCGCCGAAGAGGTCCGAGAGAGTCGGGACGGAGAGGGAGGCGATGCACTACTGGAGCCTGGTGCCTCCAATCTGTCTCATGTCTGCCAGCGGCTAGCTTGCCACCACCTCGTGGTGAGTACTCGGTTTCTAGTTTTATTGTTTGTTTTGTTCTATGGTTTAGTGTTTGCTTTCATTTTGAACGGTTTGTATTTCCTTCAGATGGCCGATCCGGCTGATGCTGTTAAGCCCCCAGACTTCCCCTTGACGCTGCTCAGGGTCGATGCGGCTGGGGTAGCCTTTATAGAGCCTTTTCTCCCATGTTCTGTTGAGGAAATGGAGGCTGGGATGGAGTGGCGTGACCGGGTTATACCAGGTAAGTTTCGGGATTTGCCTTGAACTTGGCTCTAAGGGTTAGATTTTGCTTGGCTAATTCGTTCGGTTTTGTCTTTCAGGTTTTGTCGACCTCCCATCAGCGGCTGTGGCTGGCTTCCAACTACTTGCGGGCCTACGCGTTGAGGGCGGCTGCTGCCTCATCTCGTGATACCTCGAGACCTCGATCGGTGAGTATTCGTTTCTTAGGGACGGTTTTCTTAGGATGGTTGTACTTTTTCCGAAAGCGCGGGTGTGTTTGTAGGACACTCCGGATATGATAAGGCAGCTGGCAACCCGGGTGACCAGAGCTCGAGGTGGAAGAGGCTAAGTTGCTGTGACTCTTGCAATCTCGGGATAATGGGATTGCGAAGCTCAAGGAGCAGCTGGCTTGGACTCAGGGCGAGACTTCGATGCAGGGTGAGGCTAGTTTCGGGACTGAGGCGGAGAGGAAGGTTGAGGTTGAGGTTGAGGATGAGGGTCATGCTACGAGTGCTACCGAGGGCGTCGGAGGAATTCTAGAGATAGCTACCCTAGATATGCTGTAAGGTATGGATGGCACCGAGTCTCCTCTCTTTGAGCTGCAGGATCTAAGCTCAGATGACGATATTGGTGCGCTCGTGATAGCTATAGGCGCAGCCTCTTAGGGTCCTCCCTAGTTTATGAAATCGTTTTATGTTCGGACTTTTATAATTTGTATGTTTTAGACTTTTAGTATTTGGATTGATTTTTTAGTCTAGCATTTTGTTTTGCTTTTGGAAAGTTGACTTAGATTGACAATTGATTACTTCAAGTTCGATTAGTTTACGATTTCATCGTAGCTTAGGACGTTTTAGATGCGTCAGGATTGCATGAGAGTACGAAAATGACCTTCAGATTTTTTGAAATGCGTTAGTAAGTCGGAATTTTCAAAATGCGTGAGTTTGAGCCAAGAGTTGGATCAAGTAGTACGTCGATTAAAATGTTTGACTCAAGACTTGTAAAAATAATGTAAGAAATGCTTTGTAGTTAGAGTGTTTCGACCGAGTACGTGTAATTATTTCGACATTCATGTTTAAAATGAGGCACTTTTGAAAAAAAACTAGACCACTTTTTTATACTTTGATGCTAGTGCCGTAGTTGGCTACAGACGTGAATTGACGATGCCATTCAAGGTTATAACACGCCTAGGTGGGGGTAGCTTATCTCCTAAAAAGAAAATAAAAAAAAAATGTCTAAGTCTGGTGGATCCGATGGGCGAAATGTGTCGTCCGTATGGCCTGTCACTCTCGCGTGGGCATTTCGGCTTCTTGGAAAGGGGTTTAGTGACTTCAGAAGGTCGTTCCTGATGTTCGGGGTTGTCAGGTGATAGCCGATGGGGTAAGTCATGGGTGACTGCGTGGAATTCAGATGCCTGGGAGGTTAATGGCCCAGGGTTCGACGCCTGGGCCTAGGCGGCTTGAATTAGGGTCGCTCGGGTTCGGGAGGCCCGATCCTAGGGCGTCTGGGCTCAGGCGGCCCGATTCTCGGTTATGGAAATTTTTCGTAATTTCCTAATTGTTATGGGATTAGGGCTATATATGCGGGTTATGGCACTCGTTTTAGACATACTAGATCACCCATAGTGTCTTTATAGCTTCTTTGTATTATTTTGAGTCATATCGAGTTTCGGGAGTCTCTTAACCGAGTGGATGGGTCGTCTTAGGAAGTGTGGTCTCGAGGTTTGTCCGGGTGATGGTTTACATTTACCCGGGAGAGTTAACGCGCCAAATGAGGGTAAGTCGAACTATATCAGAGGTTACTGAGGAAATCCCTAAGTCTTATCCATGGATGGAAAATCTCTTAGAGAGTTTGGAGTGTCTTGGAGACAGAGGTTTTCACGTCCCATTATTATAGAAAGTGCTCGACCGTCAAACCCTACTTGTTCCTGGCGAGGAGCTTATGGATGTCCGCCAGGGCAGGGCAAGTCGAATGTTAGAAAGACCATGATGCTAAAGGATAGGGAGGCGACTCGAGTTGACGTCACTAAGTACTCGACCAAACACAGTGTTACCGATCCTAGTGTCGTCAGTTCATCTAAACGGGCCAAGACTAACAAGACCCATATTGAATATGTGAGTGAGCAGGGGAAGTGGGATTGGCTGGATTCGCCTTTGGCTAAGACAAGAGTGGAACCTGTATCCTGAGGGATTGTGGTGAGAGACCCGAAGAGGCACTTCCGTACGGCAAGAGGAAAGAGATGTTGGATCGGTAGAGCCCAACCGCTTAGTACTATGTTATATTAATTGATATTATGTGGCGTATTAGTACTTGTGTTTTGTGGGGTTTTGCTTGACATTTTGTCATTTTCCGGGGTGGCCGGATATTAGATGCTCGATGTAAAGGTCATCGACAAAGGCTTGATTTAATTGATTTTGCATTAATGAGAAGCACATTTTTTTTTTTTTGTGGTGGCTCGCAACTCGATTCTTCATTTTAATTAAACGGAGCACCCTTTCTGGTTTTCACTCCGTCCTTGGCTCACCTTTTTTGCTTTTTGCTCTTTTTTTGCTTTTTTTTACGGCTCGCAACTCGATTCTTCATTTTGCATGGAGCGCCCTTTCGGGTTTTCACCTCATCCTTGGCTCAACTTTTTTTTTATGACGGCTCGCAACTCGTTTCTTCATTTTGCCCGGGGCGCCCTTTCGTGTTTTCACCCCATCCTCGGCTCGTCGTTTGTGCTTCATCATTGAAATCACTCATTAATCGGAACATAGGTGGTTTCGATTTGCATGTGAATCGAGTAATCAAATTTTTTGCTATTTTTGTTGGTTGTACCCTTGGAAGGGTTGCCTACGTATCCCTGTTTAGATGGAATCAAACCATGTTCGTAGTTCATAATAGATGTGAGTGGTTTTGCTTTAGACTCGTTATGCCAATTATCGATGTGAAATGTTTTGAATGTTTTGCGTGAGTTTTCACCCTAGTTAAATATATAAGGTGAAGCGATTGGTTTTGACCCCTTGAAAGTGACAATTACCGAGATACCGCATTTAGGTCAAGGCGACTGGCTTGGATGGTTTTTGAATGTGGAGCTAGGTAGTAAGCGATTTTGATGGATCAAAATATGGAGCTGATTTTTGTGGTGTTAAGGCTATGAGGTTTCGGTTTCGTGATGTGATAGGAAAGGGGACAGTGAGTAAAAATGACTCAGACTTCAATTGGGCAGGATGTAAATTACGTCGGATTTGATTTCCATGTCTGGCCCTAATGGTTGGGATTATCCTATTGAGCTTGAATCCTCAAAATTCTAGACTGTCTCCTAACAAGTGTCTCAAGAAGGTCTTAAGGGTTGTAATGTAGGGAGGCTAATATTTGGTGCTAGTTGACTAGTCTGTTCATTTTTTACTCTTAGTTTGAACTTGTACTTGAAATTGAATTGGATGATTGGGATTTGATTTTGACCATTGAGTTTGGTCTTGATCATTGAATTGGGCCGGTCTGGCTTGGCCTTGTGTTTTTCTTTTGGCTCCTTTTGGCCATTTCAGACTTTTTCTCATACTAGCACCTATGGTAGGAATTGGTCGGTCTTTATTTAGGGGATGTTTATTGTAGGAAATGGGTTTGCCTTCCATCTTTGATCACAAGCTAAGAGTAGGGATGGCAATGGGTCGGGTCCACCCAAACCCAGACCCGGACCCAAAGTTTGAACCTTGGGCCCGTACTTGACCCAGACCCGACCGGGTCAAAAATTATCAGACCCATACCCGTCGGGTCTGGATCGGGTCCAGGTCTACCCGCAGGTCCAAAAAAAATTAAACATTTAATAATGTTATATATAAACATATTAAAAAAATATAAAAAAGCTTCCTTTATTCCATCTTCAACTCCCTTCTTCCTTCAAAGTTCCCGTCATTCATATATCACCATCACTTTCACTCTCTCTCTCCTCCAAGAATCCGCTTTCAATCCCTTCAATTTCAAACAAACTTGGGTTTCTTCCAAAATTCACTCTTCTTTTATTTCTACTTATTGCATTTAGGTTTCAATTGAATTGAACTACTTGTCTAATTCACTTTATTGGGTATCAATCGTTGTGCCTTTGTTTGTTTTGAATTGGGATTTAATTGGATTTGTTGCTATTGTTAGTGTATGTGAATGATACTGGCAGGGTAGTGTAATTCTTCATGAAAGGAGGAGATAATGGGGGATAGTTGAATGGCGGATGGGTTAGAATGTTAGATAGAGGAGAGGTGTTCTTGTTTGTTAGTGTTATTAGGATCAAGATATTATGATGATGGAGCCTGAAACCGTGAAACTTGATTTTTTTTAATAACGGGTCAGGTCCGGGTCTCAAAACTCGGACCCAGACCCATACCCGAATTTTTTTTAGAGGACCCATACCCGACCCATACCCATCGGGTCTGAAAATATTAGACCCATACCCGAACCATTTGGGTCCGACCCGCCGGGTCTGGATCGGGTCTTGGACCCATTACCATCCCTACCTAAGAGACTATATAGATTCGTCATAGGATTTAGTAATGCTCGTTCTAAGGGATAATTATGTGGCTTTCTATACTACACAGTGGAATAGTTAAAAAAACAAACACGGGATCTCGGTTCTTGTAATTCCTCGTTGTTTTGAGGTATGTTTGATTGTTATCGATAAATGGCATATCATCGAGCTCTAAGCGAGGAAGTGCATTATTTTAAATTAAGCGATTGTCGAGGCACGTTGTAAAAAAAGAGAAAAGTTTATTTATTTATTGATGATAAGTGGGCTATGTGCCCGAGATATTGTTTTTGGGGAGGTGGAGAACAGGTCCCCACACACCTCCTGACTCGATATGCAAAAAAAGAAAAGACATTTATTAGTATTTAAGTCCGGACCCTAAGAGTCTAAGACGAACTAGACTCTGACTCGGACGCGGATTTACTTGTTTTCGCGGGTGTCTGTGTGTTTTCGTATTATGGATATGCCCTAATTTCTCCTCTTGGATGAGGTAGTGGACCTATTCTTGGAATTCACGGCATTCACTAATGTCGTTTCCTCGACCTTGGTGGTATCGACACCATTTCCTACCATTTTGTAGACACCCACATTTTGACTGCCAGGTGTCTATAGTAGTTTCCGACAAACACCCGATGATGATCGAACGCTAACGTGCTTTAACGTACTCGGAAATGGGCTCGTAATGATGGACATTTGGCCTAGGCATTTTACGGAGTACAAATTTCACAAAACCAACCTCAAATTCAGGTCCAGTGGATCGTTTCGAGTCAAATAACGCTAATTTGGGTCGAATCCGACACCGGGGGTAAAACCGTCTTTTAGCGACCGAGTCAAAACCCGGTCAAAGATATTTCTCGAGACTTGTAGGCTGACCGTGAGGTCTCACACGTCCTATTCGGACTCCAATTCTACAAAAATCAGCTGCACAAAGCAATAAACAATTCCGTTTAAGGTAGAATTCGATCTCGAGTAGGAATCCTATCCGAGAACCGATTCAAACACTCAACCGAGTGTAAAACACTCGGCCAAGTAGCATGGACCAGCTGGTTTTTCTTCTTTTCTTCCTTCACAAGAAAACGGAATTCTCGTTCTTCTCAGCTTCTTACTCAAGCGGTAATTCTAGCTCAAACAGGAATCCTATTCAAAAAACGATTTGAGCACCCGACCGAGTGTAAAACACTCGGCCAAAACAGCCCAAATCTGCCGTGTGCCCTTTCTTCCTTCACAAGAAAGCGGAATTCTTATTTTCCTCAAATTCCTACGTTTCCTATCCTAAGCGGTAGTCAAACTCTCCTAAGCCAAGGTCGGGAATTCCCTATAAATAGCCCCTTGCATTCAACACAAAAAACACGATTTTATCAACAATAATACATATCCGCTTTCTATCATCCCGACACACGTAATTCCTTAGCATCGAGAAACCGATAATACATCCAAAACCCGAAGGAAACCGGCCCCGATACCCGACACCTTCACCCGTCAAACCGAGCCACCCTAAACCGAACCTAACATCACTCGACGCTCCCGTGCCTAGCCACATTCCGACGAGCCCCGATCCGAGTCAACAAGAGCATGTAGGTTGAGGGTGTACCAAACCCGATTTCTTCCTTTCTCTCCTCTTCTCCCCTTCGTCCGTCGTGTCTTTTTACGGGTCAAGAGTCGTTTTTTTTTCTTTTCCTAATATCGTTATTAACGAAAAACTATTTTTATAACAAAATTCTTAAACATACGATATCGATTTTTCTATAATCGAATATCGTATCGAAAAGAATTATATTAAGGTTTCGACGATACTAAAAATCGTTACATCTTTTCTTCGTTCAAAATTCTTTTCTTTTCGCGTTCAAAATAAACGTTTTTTTCAAAACCTCTTTTATTCATTCCGAATATTCGATATCGATTTCATGATCGAATATCGGATATGACGAATATCGAAAACATGAATCGAATACAAATTAATTCATATTTTGTACATGACTCATCAAATTTAGCAATTTCGAACAAAATAAAAAAACCGGACGGTTCGCAATCCGGACTGTTTTTTTTACTTTTTCGTTCGTTTTATTATTTATTCTTCGAACGATTTCTAAAATTTACATCTTTTCCAAAACTATTTCGAATATTTGATATTGATTTCGTAGTCAACTATCAAATATAACGAATATCGAAAAATATTAATTCGAGTACGAATCATGCAATATTCATACGCGACTTAATACGAACATCGAGTTTTCAAAAACCGACACCGAAACAGTCAGCCACGCGACCCGCCGGCGTCCCGGACGAGCCGCACGGCCGGCTGCTTGCCGTGTCCTTCTTCCGTCTTTTTTTTTTTTTTTTTTTTTTTTTTTTTTCGAACATCGTTTTTTATACAAAACAACGTTCTTTTCAACAATATTTTTCAGATTTCGATTAATATTTATTTAATCGATCTCGTATATTTTATTTGCTATATTATTATTTACAAATCGATACTAACTCTTTTGTTTGTTTTGTAGCAAATTCATCCTTTTATTTCGTTTGTTTTATTATACTAAAACGAATCTCACATGCTAAATACAACTTTGACGTTAATCAATTTTTATGCATTAAATTGACTTAGCAACCCATTCAATTTTTCACATGCTTAGAAAACAATGTTTGCATAATCATTCATCGTTCAACTAACGCGCGCATTAAAACGTCATTCGATATCCTAGTAGAGGCCGCTAATGTGCGGGCGGGGTTGGGTGTTCTTAGTGAACTTCCCAACACGTACCCTCACCCCTTACTCAGAACCGTGGTTTCCGGATGTCCGAAACCATTGGCAACGAGAGTCATTCAATATACGATTAACCGCTCAAGTCGGCATCTATATCGATATGCAAAAGGGACGAGCCCAATAAACTCTGACATCGGAAATGGGCCGTATTTTGTACACGGCCCACTACGACATAGAGTGGGCTCGAACGGTTCCGAATAACCATAAAATTCGGTGGCGACTCCGACTTCAATTTAAAATTCCATTTGACCATCTCATGGAGATTCATTCGCCTCCCCAAACCCGCGCGTGGCCGCGTCGGGGTGGACCTATGTCATGTCCACAATTTGGCGACTCCGCTGGGGATTTATTGATGAGTTAATAACCTTCGGTATCCTCAGGGTGAGACTCGAATAGAAATCGTTTGACTAGTACAATGCGCGTTTTAGTTTTACGGTTCATGCATAACCCCATTTTCCCGGGCCGGTACTCGTGACCGACGTCCCACTATACCGTTGATATAGTCCAAACTGGTTATGTCAAAGGTGTCCATTAGCCGATTCATATGGGTTTTACGGCATGTCCTAATCTCAACTCGAGTTAGGGAGTCCGCCCCGATTCTTGATAGGCTATGTACACTGGTATAAACCCTTATAGACTGACCGAGACTTAGATTAAGAGCATACATGGCGTCATTATCCTGTTTCCATGACTACGTGCTACTTGATCCACATCTTTTTTTCAAAAAAAACTGTCATCTTTTCAAAATTTGCATCCTTTTTCAAATATCCAATTCCAAAACCCGGGTCATATACCGTACTTAGGACTTATGATTTTACTCAAAATAGCCTTTTTCTAGCCGGTATTATGCCCAATTCAAAACTCGAAAATATTTTCGAAACTTTCAAAACCCGTCATTCGGCCCACTCCTTTTTTTTTCTTTTTCGATAAAAGGGCCGAATTTCCCCACCCGATTCATTTCGGGCTTTTCAAAAAAATCATATTTCAAAGCTTCCTCTTCTTAGACTTCCCGTATTTAGCAGTGTCGGGTCGTGTCATAAGTCGTTGAAGTCTCTAGCGTCGAAACTCCGTCGATCCCACATCACGGGTTTCCCCCCCATCCTAGTCCGCCTTATTTTACTAAGGCAAGGCCCACCTACGTAGGACATACTCCTACAGAGGTTGGCCCATTTACACAATCGAGTCTAAAAGTCTGGGAATGTCTCACGTGAACCTTCCTTCGGACAGGGCCCAACCCACAGCGTTGGATCCTGAGGAAGGCCCACATTTTCACAAGTCACCCGTCTAGGTGTCTTTTCCGAGTCATTACCGTTTTAGTCTTCTTCTTTTTTCCCTTGCTCGGGATGTACTTTTCTTAGGATTCGGGTTAAGTTACTAATTACGTGGTGCTCTTACAGACAGGCCACCCTTCACTCGAACCATGACGCAAAAAGCCATAGACGAGTTGACCACTTCGTTGGCCCAGATCCAGGACCAATTGAGGAAAATGCGGGAGGACCAGATTGCCATCCTCACTCGGGTTAGTGCCGTGGAACAGGGAACCCCCAATGCTTCGATCGAAGATGACGGACCTCTGGCCGCGCTGGCCGGCGCGGTCCAAAAGCTGCAGGAACAGGTCCACTCGACCACCAGAAACACCATTCTCACGGAAAATGCCCGTACCTATTCACCCTTAACCGATGAACTGCCCGCTAACCTTAACTTAACGGGCTTGCTAATGTTCGATGGGACTGAAGACCCGGTACTTCATATTCGGGCTTTTAAGGACTTTATGGCTGTCAAGGGGGTCAAATCGACCATGTTCAAGCATCTCTTTGCTTCCTCTCTGGAGAAACACCCAAAAGCTTGGTACTACAGACTGGACCTCAAGAAATTCAAAACTTGGGACGATGTTGCAATGGAATTCGCGCGGAATTACGCGGATAACGCTGAAATCCAGACTACCATGCGTACTCTGGAAGTTATGGCCCAAGAGCCTAAGGAGGGTTTCACCAAATACCTTCAAAGGTGGAGGACCGAAAGTGTTAAGCTGGTTGACAAGCCCAGCAAAAAGGTGCTAGTGGAGGCCTTTGTCAAAAATCTCCTCCCCGCTTACCGAGTCCATCTCAGGTACGCCATCATACCCGATTTCGCCACTTTGACCGAAATGGGTACTAGAATCGAAGACGATTTAAGGCTAGAGAACCTTACTAAGGCCTCAACCAAAGGGTATCAAGGAGCTAGTTTATCCTCCAGTAAGCCCGTAACCACAACGGCGGCCCGAAGCATCTTCGAAGAGGTTAACTCACTTGACACCTCGACCAAAAAGAATACTCCAAATCGGGTATTCACTGACATAGGGACAACTTATGCTAATGCCTTACAAAGGCTGTCCTCGAAAGGCCTAATCCAACCGATAGGCCCAACTCCAGAAGTTCCCGTGGAAAAGCGGTCCAAAAGCTACAACATTCAGGCCTATTGCCATTATCACCAAGGCAACGGGCATGACACAGAGAAATGCTGGAAATTGAAACATCTTATTCAAGATCTAATCAAAAGTGGGAAGATACCACTACCCAGTGACAAGCCAAGTAACAAAAATAATCCTCTTGCTACTCACGCCATTTTTACTGGAGAGGTAGTTGACTGTTCTCATCTCATTTCCCCTTTCATTCCCCAAATCAACGGGATATGGAACGACGATGAAGACGATGTTGACTTGGCTAAGAGGGAAGTTGTCCCCGTCACTATCAAAGAGATCCGGAAAGCCAAGGCAAGAGCTCTGGCCGGTACACACACCATCACAACCAGTCTTGCCACTTCGGAAACCGTCACTGAACCTTCCAGGACGGAACTTACTCCCGAAGAGCCAAACACTGACACGGCCCTAGTCAGACAATTGAAGAGGGTCCGAACCGATATCACTATATGGCAGCTTTTGGTTAGTTCTCAGGAGCATCGAGCGGCACTTACTAAGGCCCTTGATGAAATCAAGGTCGACTCATCGGTTACCCCCACCGAGATGGTAGCCACATTTTTGCCATACCTCAAGCACAAGTCCAAAGGAGAGGGCCCACTTATCACTTTCTCCGAGTCCGACCTTCCACCATTCGGGACCACCCATAACTTGGCCCTATACATCACAGTAATCTGCCGAAACAAATATCTCCCGATGACCCTGATTGACGACGGGTCTGCAGTTAATGTCCTTTCTTTAAGGACAGCCAAGGCCCTCGGCATTACCGAGGCTGGCTACCTTCCGACTGCAAAGACTATCTAGGCTTTTGATGGGAGCCCAAAATCAGTTGCTGGGGCCGTTAAACTAACCATCATAACGGGCCCGATCGAGAAGGAGTTAGAGTTCCAAGTGATCGATGTTACTTCATCCTTCAACCTGCTACTTGGGAGACCATGGATTCACGCGGTCAAAGCTGTGTCTTCCACTTTTCACAGGAAGGTCAAACTACCTTTGCGGGATGGGATCGTCACTCTCGAAGCTACTCCCATAACTGTGTCAAGCTGCAACACGGCAGGCACAGCTGA
This sequence comes from Agrostemma githago, assembly GCA_958450325.1. Classification (NCBI taxonomy): domain Eukaryota; kingdom Viridiplantae; phylum Streptophyta; class Magnoliopsida; order Caryophyllales; family Caryophyllaceae; genus Agrostemma; species Agrostemma githago. The sequence continues at coordinate 15,949,561 of OY288239.1, read as the reverse complement.
CCCACGAGGTTTCAACTTTGTGGGAATGATCGAAGAAGAGTACCTTTTCCAGCCGTACTTCACCGTTAGCATCGATACGATGCTACAGAACCTGGGTTGCCTACCGGGAGTCACATCAAGGCCATATCTTCCATCTGGGAAGATCATCGAAACCCTGAACAACGGGAAATCTCACCTCGGTCTAGGCTATACTATGGCCTCCGGCTACACGAACCAAACCAAGGCGGTCACGTTCGTCACCCCGGTATTCGAAACTGTTCAAACGGGCCTCTATCGGCCCACCATCTCATATCCCGGGACCAAACTGGCTCGGGAATGCAATTTCATCCCAGATGACATATTCGCCCTTATCTAGGCCGAATCAAAGGAGGGCACAAGCAATACCGAGCCCATTCTAGGATTACTCTTTGGGGAAGACAAGGTCATCCCGAACCCTAAGCAAGAGCTAGTTAGCTTAATCCTCCGCAGCAACAGGTTCGATCCAACTAAGCTGATCTCTGAAGTTGGCACCGACACTGGGAAGAAAGCTTGGAGGAAGACAACTAAGTGGACAGACAGTCAGGGTCAAGTCTACAAACTAACTACTGGTGAAGGAGATATGCATGCTATCAAGTCTGAATCTGAGTCCGAGTCCGAGTCCGAGTCAGAGTCAGAGTCGGAGTCTGAGTCAAAGTCTAGAGGGTCCAGCACTAGGATCGAGTCTGTAACCCCTCTCTCTTCTTTAGCCACACCATCGGGAGCCCCGGAGTCTGTCCCGAGGGCTCTCCCTATCCCGCCTCTGACCAACGATCAGATGGCAGCTCTCTTTGAGCTCTTTTCAAAATTTACTATCAATAATAACGATAACCGTTCTGCTTACGACTTGGCTTATTTTCAAAATGTTTTCAAAAATCTTACTTGCAATGACATTGAGAAACCCGACGAACAGGTACCATTGCCTCCGCATCTAGTCGAGCAACTTGAACAAAGGGAGTCCCAAAATCCTGTAATCGAGGAAACCGATTCCATCAACGTAGGAACCCCTTTAGAGCCTCAGATACTTAAGTTGGGCCTATCTTTAGATCCCGAAGAGAGACAACAATTCACGGATCTCCTCCAAGAATTCAAAGACGTCTTTGCATGGTCCTACAAGGACATGCCGGGAATAGACCGGGAGATAGCTGAACACCGAATACCCATCAAAGACGGGTACAAGCCGGTAAAACAGAAACTCCGAAGAATGAGGCCCGAATGGTCTCTCAAAGTCAAAGAAGAAGTTGATAAACAATTCAAAGCGGGCTTTATTCAAGTGTCTGAATATCCAGACTGGGTTGCAAACATAGTACCAGTACCCAAAAAGGATGGCAAAGTCTGAGTATGTGTAGATTTCCGGGACCTTAATAAGGCCAGCCCAAAAGACGATTTTCCGTTGCCACATATCGACATACTGGTGGATAACACGGCCGATCATGCCCTTCTATCATTTATAGACGGGTATGCCGGATACAATCAGATCAAAATGGCGGAAGAAGACATGAGTAAGACCACCTTCATCACACCTTGGGGGACTTACTGCTATACTGTGATGCCATTTGGGCTTATTAACGCTGGTGCCACTTATCAACGGACCGCTACTACTTTATTGCATGACATGATGCATAAGGAAGTAGAGGTCTACGTCGACGATATGATTGTCAAATCTAAGGACCGAAACGGGCACATTGTAGCCTTAAGAAAGTTCTTCACCCGACTACGCAAGTACAACATGAGGTTAAACCCTCAAAAATGCAGTTTCGGGGTACACATCGGGCAAGCTACTGGGCCACATTGTCAGCCAACGGGGCATCGAAGTTGACCCAGCAAAGATCAAGGCCATAACCGAGATGCAACCGCCTAAAACCGAAAAGGAGATAAGGGGGTTTCTCGGAAAAGTCCAATATATAAGCCGATTCATTTCAAAGCTAACCATGGTATGTGAACCCATTTTCAAGAAACTGAAGATAGGAGAACGAACACTATGAGACGACAAGTGTCAAATGGCTTTCGACAAGATCAAAGAAATTCTATCCTCTCCACTGGTGCTAATGCCACCTCAACATGGCTTGCCTCTATCACTATACTTGACAACGACCGAGACAGCCATGGGCGCTATGCTAGCACAGACGGTCGATTCTGAAGAACGGGCTATTTACTACATCAGTAAGAAGTTCTTAGAATACGAATGCAAGTACACCATGCTCGAGAAGACGTGTCTAGCTTTAGTATGGGCCACTAAAAAGCTCCGACACTACATGCTTAGTCACGAGGTACATGTACTATCCAAAATGGACCCAATCAAGTATCTGTTCGAGAAACCCATCCTCAACGGCCGTATATCCAGATGGACTTTAATGCTAGCTGAGTTCGACCTCAAGTTCGTACCTTTAAAAGCCATCAAGGGCCGGGTAGTAGCAGAATTCCTCGCCGATAGTCCGGTATTCGAGGAAGAACACACCGATACCTGGGCCTTCCCAGATGAAGACATATTCCATACCGACACCGACACATGGGATTTGTACTTTGATGGAGCGTCCAACTTTCGAGGATTTGGTGTCGGGATCTTGCTAATCTCACCACAAGGTGAACACAACCCGTTATCCATCAAGCTAGATTTTGACGTGACTAATAACGCAGCCGAGTACGAAGCATGCATTCACGGGTTGCAAGCCGCCGCCGATTTAGGAGTAACAAACCTCCGGGTCCACGGCGACTCATCATTAGTCATAAACCAAACCCTACAAAAATGGAAGACTCGGAACGCAAATCTCGTGGCTTACCAAGCACGAGTAAGGGTTCTCGAAAAACAATTTCAAAATGTGGAGTACATTTATCTGCCTCGGGAAGAAAACCAGTTTGCAGATGCTCTTTCAAAATTAGCATCTTTACTGAACATCCCAGCACATCTAACCAGCATGCCCATTTGTGTCGAAAGACGGTCTGAGCCGGCATACATCCACGCTATCCAAGATATCGAAATAACTGATCCAGAACCTTGGTACCAGGCTATTCTAACCTACTTGACGTCAGGGGAATATCCTCCAGGAGCTGAAAACCGGGCTAAGAAAGCTCTACGAAGATGGGCAACCCAGTTCATCCGCACAGACGATGGACAGCTGTACAAGAAGACAGCACAGGGGGCTTTACTTCTATGCATTGACAAAACTCGAGCCGAAAGAGTTATGGCCGAGGTGCACGATGGCGAAAACGGACCACACATGAACGCCTATATGTTGGCCCGGAAAATTGCAAGACTCGGTTACTATTGGAATAGCATGGAAACTGACTGTCAGATGTATGTTCAACACTGTCATAACTGTCAGATTTTCGCTAATGTTCAGCATATGCCTTCATCCTTATTATATACAATGACATCGCCATGGCCATTCTCAACATGGGGAATTGATATAATCGGGAAAGTGAATCCTTCCGGGACAGGAGGTCACTGCTTCATCCTAGTGAATATCGACTATTTCACTAAATGGGTCGAGGCCGAATCATACCGGATCTTGAATGCCAAACATGTGGCTAAGTTCATCCAAAACAAAATTATATGTCGATATGGGATTCCACACGAGTTCATCAGCGATCACGGGACCCATTTCCAAGCTGAAACTGCCACTTTGTTGGAAAAGTACAAGATCCAAAGGCATACATCGTCACCTTACCGTCCTCAGACAAATGGAGCGGTAGAGGCAGCCAATAAAACAATTGTCACCATTCTTAAAAAGATGGTTGAGAATTACCGGGACTGGCCCGACAAGATACCCTTTGCCTTATGGGGATATCGGACATCAATTCGAACTGCAACCGGAGCAACTCCATACCATCTGACATATGGAATGGAAGCAGTCCAGCCGGTCGAACTAGAAGTACCATCCCTTAGGATTCTGCTCGAAAGTCAGGTACCTGAGGCGGACTGGGTCCAAGCCCGATATGACTCACTAGTCCTCTTAGACGAGCGGCGGTCCCGGGCTCTGAATAATATTCAGATATATCAGAAAAGGATCCAAGGGGCTTTTAACAAAAGGGTTAGACCCAGGAATATCAAAGAGGGAGATCTAGTCCTAAAATCTGTTCGATCCTTGCTACCAGTTGACCCAAGGGGAAAATTCAAACCTAATTGGGCTGGGCCACATTTAGTGAAGAAGATTCTTTCAGGAGGAGCAGTGATGCTAATAGACTTGGACGGAAACGAGTTCGTCAATCCAATAAACTTGGACCAACTGAAGCGTTACTACCCATAAACCCTATCTCAATGTCATTTGCTAATGTCTTTTTTATGAATTTTCAAAAATTTTAAGCAAGTCAATAAGTTAGGATTATTTATCCTACCGTTGCACATCTCGAAATAATAATCTTGATATATTTCGAAAAATTGCAAAAATATTTCTGAACTACGGAAGGTTTGATTCCATTAATTCTGGATACGTAGGCAACTCCTCAAAAGAGTACAACCAATGCAATAACGAAAAGACGGGAACGGTATTCACTAATATGTCTTTTTATTATTTCAAAATACATAAAAAAAAAAGGCAACAAAATCACACCAAAAAAAAGTAGTAGTAATACTTAAATAATAAATTTAGGAGACTACTCGGACATTTTGCCCTTCCCTTTGTCTTTAGGGTCACGCGGAGCCCGAGGCCGACGGGGCGGGGGCGAACGTTCCCTAATCACAAGGGGAACTTCCTTTGCTCGAACCCGTTTCTTCGATTTTGGGTTTTCCATCCTTTGCACCGGCCCAAGCCGAGCCCTGACCGGCTCGGAAAGCCTGTCTCGAGGACCAAGTTGGTCCTTAGCAGCCAGTCTTGGCCCTAGTCTCCTTTCTAAATCCGTCTGGGGGCTCACCTTCCCCCGTGCACCCTTATTACTGGACCCTTCAGTCTGAGTCCTAGATCTTCTTTTCTGACCTGTCGAAGTAGCTCCCTCAGTAAAGAAGCTCCTATTGTCCTTAGCATGCTCCCGACATAACAGGTCATAGGCCTCGTCAATTTTCAGGGCAGCTCGAGTTTTAGCTGAATCAGCTCGGGTCCATCTTACATAAGAATCGGTTACCCAGGTCGAATGAGAATTTTTAAGAACAGGCCAAGTAGCTCGTGTATACCACCTTTGCATCCAGGTGTCACACATCACATCCGTCAGCTGAGTAGATTCACTCACAACGGCCTCGATTTCTGGGATTCTTTGCGCCCGACCATATTGCCTAAGTATGCGATCGGGAAAGAGGTGAATTGTCTGCCTAAAAGATAGGATTACCTGATATCTAGCCCTATCTCGAGATTCTAGACCAGTCCAAAGGTAAATTGGCCACCATGGCACGGCCCAACGGATCAACAGGCCTCCATGAAAAGATAGCACCTCATCCCAATATTGTTGGGTATTGAAGCGAGAAAAGGCAATAGCTCGTCTCCTCGACATAACTTGCCTGGGTTGATATCGGCTCACATCTAAGGGAGGATCCAAGATCGATAACCTCTCAAACAGACACAGCTAAAAAATCCGAAAAAAAATCAAAATCGCGAAAAATCGTCAAAATCACTTAAAAAAAAACGTGAAAAGACGTGAAAACCGAGAAAACCGCAGGAACCAGGAAAAACCGCGCAAAATCGGAAAATTGGGAAAAGCCGGAAATTCAAAAAAAAAATCAAAAAAGGCATACTTGTAGAAGCCGGGTACTCCCAGTCAGCCGGACTGACGGATCCCTCTTACGATTATCCAAACCCTTGATAATCTCTCCTGTAATCAGCCAAGCCGGGCTGTGCTCCGTCTCCATCAGGTCAGCCACAGTGAAAAGTCTAACGTGGCCCATGCAAGATAATAAGTCCATATGCCCTTCCAAGGCGTAAACATGGAGCATACAAAAAGTAAAGGCCCTACGGCTATGAACCGGCCTGACCCGGACATCATCTGGGTTCATGAATTTTTCAGCTAGATCAATCAAGGAAACGATATCTCCTTCTAACATACGTGATACCTCCATATGGGAAAGCCCTAAAAATTCCCTTAACTTCCTCCTTGGATCAGAAACTGAAAAAGGGATAGCAGGGCGAAGTATAGGATTCCATCCTCCTGCAGGAGCAATTTCCTCAGGAATAGGGCAAATCTCTCCTCGAGGAAAGCTAAATACATGATAGGTATCATCCCAATAGGACAAGCAAGCATCCAAGAAGTGGCAGTCTACTTGCATCTGACGGATCACGGATAATTGGGTAACACAATTCTAATTTAGGATGGCCCTATCGGCATCCCTAAAATATTTGGACCACGCACTCGTGCAACATTCCGACTAATCGGTCGATTCCCATATTTGATTTGCTAAAAGAAAGAATAAATTTTTCAGGGCTTATTCTTTTCTTTAAGTAATTAAGGAATTGGGAGAATTATGAAAATTTATGATGCAAGGAAGAGTATTTATAGCATGAAAATAAGTTCTCCTACTCACCTTAGGATTCCCAATCCTAGAGTATTTAGCATACAAGCCATTGTCCTAAGGCTTAGCTAAGTCATCCCGAGCATTCCTATTCCTTTTCAAAATCGCAAAAATTCTTTAATTTTTCAAAGACTTTTGCAAACTCAAAATTCAAACCCTTTTCTCAAAATTTTTATTCCCCAGCACGAGTCATTTTTTTCCTACAAATATTATGTGCAAAACTTTGTTACTTTGCATAAATATGTACAGGACGGCTCAGGCAGGACCACGCAATTTGCAAAACTCCCCGGTGGCATTTAACAAGATGAGCCCACATACAGGCCCATTTTAAGTCTCATGCGACGAATTCCCCCACGGAGATATCATCAGTTCAGGTACAGTTTTAATCCATGGCCGGCGGGCCCTTTACGCAGGTCTAATGGACCTTAAACGACCCGACCGGAAGCTGCCAGGTTCTAATCCTTGATTGACCTGGTAGCTACTCTGACTTTCGCCCTGTCCAAGCCTCAGTCAGAGTGGGGGCTCTGTAGACACCCACATTTTGACTGTCAGGTGTCTATAGTAGTTTCCGACAAACACCCGATGATGATCGGACGCTAACGTGCTTTAACGTACTCGGAAATGGACTCGTAATGATGGACATTTGGCCTAGGCATTTTACGGAGTACAAATTTCACAAAACCAACCTCAAATCAAGGCCCAGTGGATCGTTTCGAGTCAAATAACGCTAATTTGGGTCGAATCCGACACCGGGGGTAAAACCGTCTTTTAGCGACCGAGTCAAAACCCGGTCAAAGATATTTCTCGAGAATTGTAGGCTGACCGTGAGGTCTCACACGTCCTATTCGGACTCCAATTCTACAAAAATCAGCTACACAAAGCAATAAACAATTCCGTTTAAGGTAGAATTCGATCTCGAGTAGGAATCCTATCCGAGAACCGATTCAAACACTCAACCGAGTGTAAAACACTCGGCCAAGTAGCATGGACCAGCTGGTTTTTCTTCTTTTCTTCCCTCACAAGAAAACGGAATTCTCGTTCTTCTCAGCTTCTTACTCAAGCGGTAATTCTAGCTCAAACAGGAATCCTATTCAAAAAAACGATTCGAGCACCCGACCGAGTGTAAAACACTCGGCCAAAACAGCCCAAATCTGCCGTGTGCCCTTTCTTCCTTCACAAGAAAGCGAAATTCTTATTTCCCTCAAATTCCTACGTTTCCTATCCTAAGCGGTAGTCAAACTCTCCTAAGCTAAGGTCGGGAATTCCCTATAAATAGCCCCTTGCATTCAACACAAAAAACACGATTTTATCAACAATAATACATATCAGCTTTCTATCATCCCGACACACATAATTCCTTAGCATCGAGAAACCGATAATACATCCAAAACCCGAAGGAAACCAGCCCCGATACCCGACACCTTCACCCGTCAAACCGAGCCACCCTAAACCGAACCTAACATCACTCGACGCTCCCGTGCCTAGCCACATTCCGACAAGCCCCGATCCGAGTCAACAAAAGCATGTAGGTTGAGGGTGTACCAAACCCGATTTCTTCCTTTCTCTCCTCTTCTCCCCTTCGTCCGTCGTGTGTTTTTACGGGTCAAGAGTCGTTTTTTTTTCTTTTCCTAATATCGTTATTAACGAAAAACTATTTTTATAACAAAATTCTTAAACATACGATATCGATTTTTCTATAATCGAATATCGTATCGAAAAAAATTATATTAAGGTTTCGACGATACTAAAAATCGTTACATCTTTTCTTCGTTCAAAATTCTTTTCTTTTCTCGTTCAAAATAAACGTTTTTTTCAAAACCTCTTTTATTCATTCCGAATAATCGATATCGATTTCATGATCGAATATCGGATATGACGAATATCGAAAACATGAATCGAATACAAATTAATTCATATTTTGTACACGGCTCATCAAATTTAGCAATTTCGAACAAAATACAAAAACCGGACGGTTCGCAATCCGGACCGTTTTTTTTTTACTTTTTCGTTCGTTTTATTATTTATTCTTCGAACGATTTCTAAAATTTACATCTTTTCCAAAACTATTTCGAATATTTGATATTGATTTCGTAGTCAACTATCAAATATAACGAATATCGAAAAATATTAATTCGAGTACGAATCATGCAATATTCGTACGCGACTTAATACGAACATCGAGTTTTCAAAAACCGACACCAAAACAGTCAGCCACGCGACCCGCCGGCGTCTCGGACGAGCCGCACGGCCGGCTGCTTGCCGTGTCCTTTTTCCGTCTTTTTGTTTTTATTTTTTATTATTTTTCGAACTTCGTTTTTTATACAAAACAACGTTCTTTTCAACAATATTTTTCAGATTTCGATTAATATTTATTTCCTCGATCTCGTATATTTTATTTGCTATATTATTATTTACAAATCGATACTAACTCTTTTGTTTGTTTTGTAGCAAATTCATCCTTTTATTTCGTTTGTTTTATTATACTAAAACGAATCTCACATGCTAAATACAACTTTGACGTTAATCAATTTTCATGCATTAAATTGACTTAGCAACCCATTCAATTTTTCACATGCTTAGAAAACAATGTTTGCATAATCATTCATCGTTCAACTAACGCGCGCATTAAAACGTCATTCGATATCCTAGTAGAGGCCGCTAATGTGCGGGCGGGGTTGGGTGTTCTTAGTGAACTTCCCAACACGTACCTCACCCCTTACTCAGAACCGTGGTTTCCGGATGTCCGAAACCATTGTCAACAAGAGTCATTCAATATACGATTAACCGCTCAAGTCGGCATCTATATCGATATGCAAAAGGGACGAGCCCAATAAACTTTGACATCGGAAATGGGCCGTATTTTGTACACGGCCCACTACGACATAGAGTGGGCTCGAACGGTTCCGAATAACCATAAAATTCGGTGGCGACTCCGACTTCGATTTAAATTTCCATTTGACCATCTCATGGAGATTCATTCGCCTCCCCAAACCCGCGCGTGGCCGCGTCGGGGTGGACCTATGTCATGTCCACACATTCCAACGTAGTGGCCTCTTATCGGCGGGTGGATCGCGCGTTGGAGCCAGGGATATAGAAGTCCGTCGGATATTAACATTGTTAGGGCCTGGTCATGGGATAACCCGAACTGTCGAGAAGCCGGAGACCTCCTTCCTCGGAGGTGTCTGTGAGGAAGTGGGTAGGTCTTTCTGTCAGTAGTACCCCCGTTCTTATTAACCCCTCAATTTTGTCTTTTAGAAGTGCACAGGATTCCGTGTCATGTCCGTTACCCCTATGATAATGGCATTACTTTTCTTTAGACCAGTTGCGGGATCTATGGTTTAACAGGGGGTCGGCCATCGGTCCTATGGACCGCAGGAAACGAAGTGATGTTAATCTTTAGAGCGCGAACGCGTAGCTAACTCCGATTTAGGTGTGCTTTTTCTTCGGCACTAAGGTCTTAGGTGAACCTATATTTCTTCCTCTAATGGACCCGTTGCAATCTGAAGTAGGAGGTTCGGGGAGCTCCCCGAGCTTCTCCTCGATGCGGGCTATCCTAGCCTCGATTCTTAATAGTAGAGGTGTATTTGTGAGACTAAACGAGTTAGGCTTTAAATTGTTGTCGCATGTTCTATGGGGTCAACGGATGCATGCATGCTCTGTGTGACTATCGGGATCTTCTTTGATATTCAAGAGATCCTCTTCTATAGGGTCGAGGTGGGCGCAATCGATGGTGTCATCGAAAATGGTGTGGACAATAAAGGGATTCATGGTATTGTTTGGTTTCTCGGATGGAGGGAGGGGGATTGTCCCATTTTTGATCATATCTTGTATAACATGTTTAAGTCTATAGCAGGATTCAGTATCATGCCCATTGCCACGGTGGAAATGGCAATATTTTTTGGCGTCCCACATCTTCCCCTTTTTGTCTGCGGGAGGTTCTGAGGTCGGACCTATGGGTTCGAGCTTCCCTTGCTGGTTAACCTTTTTAGAGTTTCGACGTACGTGATGCCTAACTTGGAGAATGTCCTAGGGGTGAAGTATGTTCTTCCTCTAGTGGTTGGTTCGACAAGGTGTACTTCTTCGATTTTGTTATTCCCGGATGACCCGTAAGAGCAGGTTCCCATGAATGTAGTTGGACCTTGATATCCTTTCCCATTATCTTGGAGAATACTCCCTTTTTCGTATCGTCTTCTAGGCGTATTCCTAAGGTAGATAGCTCCTTGAAGGTATGGATATTTTGGTACCTAAGATGAGAAGCGTAAGTGAGCCAAAGGTTATTGACGAATTTTTCTACTAAGGTGGCTTCGTCAGGGCGATTTACTGATTGGGTGCTGACCTTTCTCCATCTAGTTAGAAATTCGGAGAAGCCTTCCTTCTCGTTTTTGGGAAAGGACTTGTAGGCTTCGGATGGTGACTTGTGTTTCGAAATTATTCGCATATTGCTTCGCAAATTCTATGGAGATATCTGTCGTCCCAGGTGGATATCTTTTTTGGATCGAGGGAATAATACCAGTATCGCGGTGTGTCGCCTCATGGGGATGGGAATATCCTAGTGAAAAGGCTGGGTTTGACCCCTTTAATGGCCATGTAGTCCTTGAAGGCCTGGATGTGGTTGAGGGGATCCTCAGTTCATTTGAACTTTGGTATATGATGCGCGCTGCCGCTGACACGCATGCAAACAATATTTTTAGTCCCAACTCACTACTATGTAGTAGCGGCAAGTCGAGGTCGAACCACAAGGAGGCGGTTAAGCGGTATTGGTCAAGTCTGAGGTTTAGTTGCGATTGGGATTGAGATGGGGGTTTTGGGACGAGAGGAGTTGAACTAATGCTAGCGAGCTACACAACTAAAGCTAGAAACAATAATGGGAAAGGCATTAGGGAGAGTCGGGGAGTCGGAAATAAAGTTAAAAGTATAACATTGCAAGAATTATCACAAGGTGTATAAGGGAGGTTCCACTATTTGGTTTCCCTACCGACCAAGCCTACGCCCGCTTTCGCGACGAATAAACTAAGGTCTCTAGACGGAATTACCCAAACCCCGAGTTTCCCCATATTAGTCCGAGTGAGTCAAGTCGACCTAGGTGATCAAGCTAAGTCAAACAAAACACAACAACACCATCAAGACAATATCACCCTCAAATGCAATATTCTCACAAGACAAAACCTTTTCCTAGAATTCCACCTCCCCTAACCCACTAACTAAAATCTACTCACTACTCATAATAAAACTAACACTAAGGAGGCTAGAAGAAAAACTAAACATGTTTGAACTAGAGAATAAATAACTAATCTAACACAATAAAGGAAACTACACTAACAAAACAACACTAAGGAGGAAAATAAATAAACACACAAACTATGGAGAAACAAGCTAAGGAGAGAGATAAACAAACAAATAATGGAAAACTACACTAACATAAAAATGACAAGATTAACAATGGATTAACAAGAAACTAAAAAAAAAAACTACTTAGTGGAGAAAGGGAGAGGAAAGAAACTACCAATAATGGAGAAACTAAAGAATGAAGATGAAGATTAATATAAATATGAAGCTTCAAGAAATAATAAAAAGATCTTGTCACTAAACCCTTGCAAAACCCATGAATCTTCAATAAAAAAAAACATAAGTCTTCAACTAAAGATGGAAACTTGATTACAAATTAATAGAGTCAAATTAATCTAATACTTAGAGAATTTTCACTAAATCTATGGAATATTTACTATGTGAACAACTATTACCACTATGGAGATCTACTATACTACTCTAGCCTAAGAAGGCACAAATTAAGACACACCTAAGGCACAAAACCCTAGGTTAAATATATATACTTGTCTTAATGGGTCACACCATCTTAAGCCCATAATCCAATTTCTCTAATTTAAGCTAGACCTTCACCCTTTGCATCTTCATGGGGCAAAACGTCACTCTGCGGTTGACGTGTTGACACCACCGGGTGAAATTTCACCCGGTGAGATTTTCTTCTCTTTTCGCGATTTTTGGTGCTTTTCTCCATCGGGCGAAATTTCACCCGTTAAGCGCAATTTTGCCCGGTCGTTTCGCCCGGTGGTGAGTGTCCATGAAAATCTTTGGGAGGTGGAAAATGTAGTCGGGCAAAATTTCGCCCGGTGATGACTCATCGGGTGAAATTCTACCTGGTGATACTCTGCCTCTTTTCCGGTCTCTTTCTTTGTCGATCAATTGGATTACTTGAACTTTCAGTTGTGCGCTTTGCTCTTTGGACTGTATGTCCCTGATGCTCGTAAAACCTCAGACACGTTTTTGGTCGAAAATCCTATCAAAATAGACAGAAAACTACTAAAAACACGTAAAATGCAAAAGAGAGACACTAATGCGAGAATTACTCAAAATATGGCAATAATCGCACTTTAATCTCGCAAAACGGAGGAAAAACAGGTCTAAATGGGAGGAAAAATGGTCCAAATTTGGCACACAACAATTCACCCACACTAAACCGTTGCTCGTCCTCGAGCAAAGACCCAAAAAGGAAGTAGCTACTACTACTAAGCTAGACTATGCTAAGCCAATACGAGGCAATTAACGGTCCCGCTCCGTCCCTTCAACTCACATCGAGATACTCATGAGGTAGAGTACCTCCATGCAAGGCAAGTTGGGTCTTGCTCAAAACTGGGGTTGCGACTAGCACACACACAAACACATAAAACAAGAAAGACACACAAAAAGATAGTCACAACGAAAGAGAAAATAAATCACCGAATCCCTCATCGAAACGGCGGAGAAAGCACCGATTTGAGCTTAAGACAAGCGAGAACACTACCAAGTTAGTAACACAAATTGACATGGACAAAATCCAAATAGGATGACAATCAAACAATAAAAACATTGAAAATTTACCAAGGTCCGTCTAATTCCACTAGAGATGCCTACAACGGGACAATAAATGGAGTGGATAAGTGAGAACCATGGAGTTAGTAAGCACCGTAGGTAAGTGTTATGCCGTCTCCTAAGCTAAGCCTAGAGGGTCGTCCCAAACTCGAGAAAGCCAATTAGATCAAAAAGATGAATAAGTGTTTGCAAAATGGTCAAGATTGCCAAATAACCGCTATTTTCCTTCCTCGAGACTCGGTCCTCTAGTAGGCATTTCCCGGCAATAATTCAACCAAGGGATTATTTGGGTTTGGGAACGATTTTTGAGATTTTGAATTTCTTTTCGGTTTTCTTTCCCCATTATTTCGATTGAGGGTTTTTTTATATGCCCTTTCTTCTTTTATTTTTCCCTTTTTCTTGCTTTGAATAGACCATAATTGGCTAGATATTTCATTTGAGATCAAGGTAAAGCACGTTTTTTTGCAAATTTATTTGTGGAAATGGGTGAATGGTCGAGAAATAAGCTAGCCGGGTGTGCACCCCCTCCGAACCATAAAACTATGGAAATTTGGACTAAAGAAATTGCTTCTCAAGTAAGGTCACCTGAGAGAACGGGGAACGGTAACCAAGACCTTATCACTCCAAGGGTGGTCAAATGCAAATCCCGATGTAGACTCCTAGTAGAAAAGATGGATTTATGGTAAAAATCCAATACAAAAATTGGTTCAAGGTCATTCTACTAGAAATATGTCCAAAAATCAAGAAGGGTTACTAACAAGGGAGTAATAAACACTCGGCCTAAACTCAAAATCGGGTTTTCGAAAACTTTACCTAGACAAACTATACACAAAATTAAAAAGAACACAAAAAAGACAAATACACAAGTATAGCCAAGCATTCCAAACTCCATTAAGTCAACATAATCCACAACCACCAATTCCAAAATGTTCGCCAAGTGAACCTTCAAATAGCATATATGCCCAAACTCCCATGCATAAGAGAAAGGAATGAAACGAAGGTAGAAGATATTACCGCGCGGTCTTCATTTCATTATTGCTACCTTATGTATCCATGCTAAATGGTTGACAGTGTACCAACAAGAAGGAGAATGCAAGACAATAGAAGTGACACAAAAACTAAAATAAATGAAAAGAAAACTAAAATGAAAAGAAAAAGAAAAAGGAATTTTTTTTTTGGGTTTTTGGTTTTAAAAGGAAAAAAATGAAAAAGAAAATGAAGAAAAGGATAGTAGATACCTCCCCCACACTAAAACTGTGCATTGTCCTCAATGCACGAATAGGGGAAGAATCGAAAAAGAAGAAAAAGAGAAAAGAACGGAAAATGTTTTTGAATTTTTAAGGTTTTTCAAATGTTTTTGTATTTTTGATTTATCAAATGTTTCTGTGTTTTTAATTTTTCCAATGTTTTTGGATTTTTGAAAATGAAGAAAATAAAAAGAAAAGAAGTGAAAATGAAAAATGAAGAAAAAGAAGTGAAAATAAAAGGAAAATGAAAAGAAAAAAAGGAAAGGTCAATAAGGTGAGAAAGAGCGTAGGTGTAATCACGTCACCTCGCCCGGATTCCGCACAAATCGGGAAGATTAAGAGGAAAAAAAAAGAAATTTGGATTTTCAAATGGTCTTGGTGCGATCAAGTCACCGAAGACCGGGAACAACAATCAGGTCCTTCTTCTCTAAGGTACCTGCAAATAAACCTCACGTGTGTAACAACCCAAGTAGGGTCACGGAGGGGCTTACAACTCACCAAACCAACCAAAAATCAATTAACAACCATAATTACCGAATGCAAAAAATTGGCGCTGCAAGGACTGACAGAGATTACTGAGACAAGAGAACAGACGACTGACGACTGACAACTGACATCTAACACCCCCACACTAACACTGACGACACTTGACTACTCACAAAGGACCTGGGGGACGAGGTGGTGGGTAGTAAGACCCCAGCGGAGGCATACCGAAAAATCGATCAAAATAGCTCTGTTGCTGTTGCAACATCCTTTGGTTCTCCTCTGCCGCCAACCTCGCTGCTTGGGCATCCTTAGCAGCATCCCTAGCTATCTCAAAACTGCTCCGGGCGTACTCAAAACCTTCCCTAGTGTACGTGTACGAGCTATGCGCAGTATCTCGCGCATCCCGGGCCACATTGAAGGTGTTTTGGGCCAAGTTCAGTGAGGTGGTTGAGTTCTCCCAAGTCTGACGTGTTCGGTCATAAACTTCCCAACCACTGGTTATAAAAGTCCTCCAATCCGAAGAACAAGGAGTGTCGTGGAGGACTCATGTTAACGTCCTCCTGAAAACCTGGGGTAGACTGGGTGAACGTGGAGTGTCTGTGTGGTTCAAAGTCTGAGAAGTTGGGGGTGAAAAATTGCGAGGTCTGAGGTTCGGCCTGGTGGGAGGAAGAGGGTGCGTGTGATGACGAAGGTAAAGTTCTATGACCCTCATCCCGAGAGGTTTCAACCTCCGGTTCCTCCTCCGACACATCTACGACCTCTATGTCATCGTCGCCATAATCTAAAGGTCCCTCAGGGTATTCAGTCTGTTGAAACTTACCACAGGTGTGACCCCGTATGTACTCCCCGGACCTCTTCGGCATGACAAAGTTCACTTCAATATCGAGCCTGACCCATTCGGGGTTAGGCATTGCAATGACTCTCAGCTCAGTAATCTTATACAAGAACAAACTGTCATAAACCCCTTTCTGGGGCCAAACAAGGAAAGGACAATAAACCTCATCTATACAGATTCCCGCCCCGTCAACTGGTGCCAATTCGCTAAAATTGATGCCTAAGGCTTTAGCTAACATCGTTACAACACCGCCACAAGAATTTTCTTGCGGCTGCCCTTCGCAACCTGGGCGAAGTGAGTAGCTAAGGCCTCGCACATATCGATCGACGGGCCTCTGTTCAAAACAGCATCCTCCAACAGTTGTACAGTTGTAGCACTACAGTTCTGGTGCGTATCATAGCTTGACAGGAATGAGGTTGCTATGATACGCGCCAAATACCGAAGGATGGGGTTTCGAATAGAGAAAGAACGCATCTTTCCTCCTTTGAAAGTCCTTTGGCGGGCAATTTTAGACCAAAATCGGTCGCGGGCAAATTTGTCATCCCGAGTCTGCCCCGCCCTAGGCCTTCCAAGGACAGAAGAAGGTAAACCAAGCAATGCACAAAAATCCCTCAAATTGAGGACGTATAAAATTTCTCGCAACTGAAAGGAGATAGTGGTATTATCATCACCACTCAGCTCAAAAGTTGCGAAAAACTCACACGTCAACTTTTGAAAAGTTTCCTCTTCGGAGGCATAAAATTTGATGAGACCAAGGCTTCGGCACATTGCTTGTACCTCTGTTTCTATGCCCATGCGCACAAGTACATCTCGAGCCGCCCAACGAGTCGGCTCGAGACGACAGACCCAAAATTTCTTACACTTATCAAGATGTGCTTTTTTAGCGAAATAGATACCAGATTCTGAATGACGGAAATTACGACGGATTTTAGGGTAACGTACCTCTAGCAGAACAGATTGTTCACGCGGGATGGATCCTTGTATCTGAACGGGCATCGGGACAGATTCGTCCCGAGCCTCGACCGGCTCCTCGGAGCTTGAGGATGACGTTGATCCCGAATTACGATTTAGCATTGAGGATATCCTTTTCCTTGCCATTTGTTTTACTCTCCTCATCCTTGTTGCTTGAATTTGATGATTATGTGATGACGGTCTCGGTTTGGGGCTTGTCGGAATTGGAATGATTTCTCAAAACAAACTCCAAGAAGATGATAGGAATGTGATGGGAATGAGGAATATATAATTGGATTGGATTTTGGTGAAGAAATGGAAGGATTAGAGGTGGTTTAAGGTAGTGGATTTGGGGTATGTTTGGGGTTTTTGGGGTTTGATTGAGGAGAGAGAGAAGAAAAGTGATTATGAAGATGGGTAAGGGGGGTTTGGATGGGTATATGTCGCGGGGTGATATTTCGCCCGGTGGTCACCATCGGGCGAAATTTCACCCGACGGTCTTCGAACCACTCCTCGTCAATTGCGTGCGGTTTTACCACTGGGCGAAATTTCGCCCGGTGAGGTTTCACCGGGTGAAATTTCACCCGGTGGGATTTCCGTCAATTACCAAGTAGCAAAAAAAATTTACCGTACGGCGAAATTTCGCCCGGTGAGATTCCACCGGGTGAAATTTTGCCCGGTGGATTTTTCGTCAATTCCTTTAATTCGAGCAAAGTTGCCATCGGGTGAAGCTTCACCCGGTAAAATAATCCACTTCAAAATGGGACTTTGCTACGAAAAATCTCTTAGACTTGGCCCAAACCAGCCTTAGCTCTTCGACAAAACCAATCTTCTCGATCCATGCATTAGCTACACGAAGAAAAACTCTCACCATTGTTCAAAGCGCAACCCAAAAATTCCAAAAGAAATCTTCACAATTCCTGCAGATACCCAAGCAAGCTCCAAAAGAAAAATTCAAAAGCTATTGTCCAAAGAAAATAAAAAGAGACAAGAATATACATATATTTACAAGGTGGTTATCATGGACACCACCAAACCGAATTGAATTGTTTGAGCTTAGTCGGGGTTGCTTGAAAACCAACCCGGAGGGTCATGGTCATTAACTTCAAATTCAATGTCACCGATCTTGAGCTCTTTTCTCAACTCCGGTAAGCCCATAAGTGGTGCTACCTCGAGAAGCATTGCAAATTCTTTGGGAATATCTTCTTCGGAGGTAGAACCGAGTATAAATAGAGCACCATCGTCTTCTTCGTTGCCATAGTCAAGATCTTCGGTAGAGGGTTCTTCATTGGGTGGAAATTCCACCATTTGATTCCAAAATTCCGCTTGAGAATTTTCGGGAAGGAACGCGGGAAGCACGAATTGAACTGTATCGTTAGCAACATTGAAAGATAATCGCCCTCGCTTCACATCAATAATTACTCCACCGGTAGCTAAGAAAGGTCGTCCCAAGAGAATAGGATTCAGCTCCTCTATAGGCATGTCAAGAATAACAAAATTGGTCGGGATGTATAGATTCCCCACGTTAACCATGAGGTTGCGGTATAGTCCATAAGGTTCCTTTGTAGTTCCATCGGCCATTTGCACATTAACTGGGAAGTGTTCCAAGTCCTTGATATAAATGGTACGAGCAATGGCTAGGGGCATTAGACTAATGTCGGTGCCAAGGTCACACAAGGCTCGGTCTATCAAAACATGGTCTATGGAACAAGGTATAGGAAAGCTACCCGGATCACCTAAGTTGATGGGAATTATAACATTTGGGGTGGTTCATGGGGAAACGGAAGCTCTTTCCCTTTCGGTGGGTTTCAAAATAATGTCTCGAATATTTTCGGACGGGGTGGGCATGGAAGGGCTTGTATCAAAGTTCTCGACAAGATCGGTGAAGGTTATCATGCCCAAAGCTTGGTTATTGAATGGGACTTGTGGCTTGTCATTCAAGGGTGGTACTTCAATCCTAGAGACTAGGTTCGTGTCCTCTATTGGAATTTGTTCAATAACGTAGGTAAGGTCTACTACAAGATACTTAGATGGATCTCTTCTTGGTCTTTCGGTTACATCCTTGACCACTTCCTCATCGAATTCATTGATTGAGGGATGAGATGTAAGGGTTTGTGGGTCAAAGGGTTTCACCGGTTCCTTTTTGCTCATTACCTTAATGGCATTCACGGATGCTTGATTAGAAGAATGGGTCGTCTCTTGAGAAGATCGAGCTCGCCAGGCGGAACGTGCCTCTAAAGCCTCAAGTCTAGCTTGATTTGACGCATTTTCTTTCAATAGAAAATTGATCGATTGTTTGTTGAATGTCATATAGAGGTTGAAAGTTACCTTGAAAATGCCTTGGAGGACCTTGATTATATGGAGGATAAGTTCCAAGTGGAGGACCGTAGTTTCGTCGAGGTGGTCCTTGAGAATAAGAATAACCTCGATTGAATTGATTTGGATGAGGAGGTCTCGGTTGATAGTAGAACCCATATGAATTAGGATAAACCTTTTGATATGGGGCTCTTGAAATTTCATGATCTTGAAAAGGATATGATCCTTGAGTTGGCATGGAATAAGATCCGGTTCCCAAATTAGGATTATTCGTTTGAGGGTTTTCATGGGTTCCTTGGGTGTTAGCTTGATAAACATTCTCCTTTCTCATACACAAATCGGAGTCATGGTCATATCTCCCGCAATGATCACATGGAATCTCGATGCGATACAATTTGGGTGGTGAAGTGGATGATCGTCTTGGTGAACTCACCCTTCTTGATGGAGATGATCTTTTTGGAGATGTTCTAATCTTGGGTGGAGAATTGGCTCTAGCAACATATGCTTCAAATTGTTTAACAAACTCCTCTACCTTGGCTTCAAGATCAGTTCTCCTTTCAATTGACGACGTTGACTCACCACTTAGCTCTTCCTGTTGATCATTTTCGGAATATTCATCATTCTTAGCTATCCTTTCAATGAGTTTTGTAGATTCGATTTCATTAAGCAAAAAGAAGTCACCTTTTGCCGCCACATTGACATTATCTTTGGTGTTATCCGATAACGAGTGGAAGAAAATATGAAGTAGAAGCCAACTACAAATGCCGTGGTGCGGACATTTCCTTTGGAACGTTTGAAATCGGTCCCAGGCTTTACCTATGCTTTCATTTTCTTGTTGTTGGAACGTTTGAATTTCCCTTCGGAATTTGTTGGTCTTGTATGGTGGGAAGTATCTTTGGAGGAAAGTGTTGCACAATTGCTCCCAAGTGCGAAAACTATTGTTGGGGAAACTTTTAATCCATCTCCTTGCTCCATCACGCAAGGTGCGTGGAAAAAGATTCCGACGTAGTTGGCACTCGGTGATACCTTCAAGGTTGACACCAATAACACTTTCCTTGAAAAGGCAAACATGTTCTATCACATCTTCATTCAGAAATCCTCGAAAAGTTTGTTGTTGAATCAAGTTGATGATGGAAGGTTTAAGCTCGAAACTCTCTGGGATGGCTCCAATGAAGACGGGAGAAGAAATCTCTTCAATAGATGGTTGAGAATGGGACCCAAGTGTAGCCATACTTGAATCCTTGGATGTTGTTCAAAGGTGGGGAGTTGAGGAATGAAGAAATTGGTGGAAGATTACAATATCAAGTTGTTGCTTCGGTCCACAATATTTCCAAGCGACTTGTTCTCCGAATGGGGATCAACCAACCTAAATCAAAAGTACACCTAGCAAAAACTTAACAAACAATGAGCCTCCTAATGGCACTAGGGTAGGAGGAAAGAAAAACAATTAATCAAACACAATAAAACAAAGACTTAATCAATTAACTAATCGCCGCCTCCCCGACAAAGGCGTCATTTTGATGCGCGCTGTCGCTGACACGCCTGCAAACAATTTATTTAGTCCCAACTCACTAGTATGTAGTAGCGGCAAGTTGAGGTCAAACCACAATGAGGCGGTTAAGCGGTATTGGTCAAGTCTGAGGTTTAGTTGCGATTGGGATTGAGATGGGAGTTTTGGGACGAGAGGAGTTGAAGTAATGCTAGCGAGCTACACAACTAAAGCTAGAAACAATAATGGGAAAGGCATTAGGGAGAGTCGGAGAGTCGGAAATCAAAATAAAAGTATAACATTGCAAGAATTATCACAAGGTGTATAAGGGAGGTTCCACCTTTCGGTTTCCCTACCGACCAAGCCTAGGCCCACTTTCGCGACGAATAAACTAAGACCTCTAGACGGAATTACCCAAACCTCGAGTTTCCCCATATTGGTCCGAGTGAGTCAAGTCGACCTAGGTGATCAAACTAAGTCAAACAAAACACAACAACACCATCAAAACAATATCACCCTCAAATGCAATATTCTCACAAGACAAAACCTTTTCCTAGAAATCCTCCTTCCCTAGCCCCCTAACTAAAATCTACTCACTACCCATAATAAAACCAACACTAAGGAGGCTAGAAGAAAAACTAAACATGCTTGAACTGGAGAAGAAATAACTAATCTAACACAATAAAGGAAACTACACTAACAAAACAACACTAAGGAGGAAAATAAATAAACACACAAACTATGGAGAAACAAGCTAAGGAGAGAGATAAACAAACAAACAATGGAAAACTACACTAACATAAAAATGACAAGACTAACAATGGATTAATAAGAAAATAAAAATAAAACTAATTAATGGAGAATGGGAGAGGAAAGAAACTACCAATAAGGGAGAAACTAAAGAAGGAAGATGAAGATTAATATAAATATGAAGCTTCAAGAAATAATACAAAGATCTTGTCACTAAACCCTTGCAAAACCCTTGAATCTTCAATAAAAACACAAGTCTTCAACTAAAGATGAAAACTTGATTACAAATTAATAGAGTAGAATTAATCTAATACTAAGAGAGTTTTTACAAAATCTATGGAATTTTACTATGTGAACTACTACTACTACTATCACTACTACAAAACATCAAATAGACATGGGTCGTTATCACTAATAGACATGGGTTTTGCGACCAATGTTAAGTTGAGTGACATCTATTGTCAAATACTTAGACATAGGTTACGACCTATGTCTATCTAAAACATAGACATAGGTTTTTCTAATAACCCATGTCTATTTCTATACTAGACATAGGTTTGCAGAATTAACCCATGTCTATAAAAATAATAGACATGGGTTTTTTGTACGCCCTATGTCTATTTATAAATATAGACATGGATTATTTTTCTGCCCTATGTTTATTGTCATAGTATAGACATGGGTTATTTTGTACGCCCTATGTCTATTGAGCTGCTAAATTACAAAAAAAATACGAAATAGGCACGCCACTTTCACAATAATTATTATATTAATAACAAAACAATTAATTACAGCCACAAGACATGTCTAGAACTCTCGTAAAGTTAGGCTGCTCGTCCTAACCGTGCTGCTGAAGAAACTATTCAATCAAAACCGATATCACAAGTCACAGCTGTACATCCATGAATATAATCGAGGAAAAAAATACGAGATATGAAATTGGTTACTACATGCTACATATAGACTTCTGTGATGCTGCTAGTTCACGATCTGGGAATGAATCGTCAAAGCGATAACTTAGTCATACATACAGCTCCAAGACCTTCAACCAAATGCACACGTGTTAGTAAAACGTTTAGGAAGCCTCTGTCACAAACAACGACAACTAAAAACTAACAACTAGGTTTTATTTCCAAAATTACTTGAGGTCGATTAATATGATTAGTTGTCCAAAATAGTCACAAACATCGACAACTAACAACTAAGTTTTATTTCTAAATTGATTTGAGGTTCATTAATATGACTAGTTGTGTAAAATAGACAATACTCCATATGAAGTAAAGGAATGAAAAAGAAAAGGCGTAAAAATGATTATGAAGTAGATATTGAAACAGCAAGTAAAACAATTACTACGGAGTAGGAATTAAATGTGAATTATCAGATGAGGAGAAGACATAAACAGAGCAGTTGGTGTTGCATACAAAATCTTCCATGAAGTATATAAAATTGAATCATGAGCATATTCTTACCTTGTGGATGGATTCCAGCTCCTGCAGAGCAGTTGGTGTTGTAGAATTGTAGCCTCCCAGGTGAAAAAAATTCCCTCAAGCGGACAATACCCTTTGTAAAAATCAGGTTTGGTATTTTCGGCATTCTTGAGCTGTTCCTTTATCTTCTTTAGTTCCTTTTCAGCCAGATGTAGTTTTGACTCTTTCACCAACACTCTCTGTAACAAGATAAAAACAGGAACTCATATAGAAAGGTTGAACCAAGCACCAAAAGATCAGTTTCAGGCAAAATTTTATGATAAATCTCGGAGAGATTCTTACAAAAATCAAAAACATGTAACTTCGGAAAATTTTCTCACTGTGATGTTTGTTTAGAGAAAACAGTGAAACAAGACGAGGCTTAGAGACTTGAAACCGTTTATTTTCACATAACCTAGACGCACATCGTCCAGTTACGGCCTTTCTTTTCTCTTTTCTCGACTTCTATTTCCGTCTCCACAAGTCTCTTATGTGTTCTATGCACCGCTTTTTTCTCCCATTCATCTATCATATCTTTGCAACTTACTTCAAAGGCTGATAACATGTGCTACATACATACAACAACATTCATCAAACAAATACCGACCCCCCGTAGGTGAAAACGTACGTAAATGCTACTTAGTCGATCAAAGTGTGAGAGTAACTGTGGTACCGAGCAGTACGTACATACCTTGAGTTTGTTGGTATGAAATGCAGGATTGATTAACTTCCTATCTTGAGCCCATTTTTGGCCTTCAAGTCTTGACAACCCATTTGAAAGTTTAATCAAAAGTGGGTGTGTGATTGGCTTTTCAAATTCATAAATCTTCATCATTATTTCCCTCATCATTTATGGCTTTACCAACAATTTTACAATTTTACAATTTTGTAATTTAAGACACGTACATGTGACACATTATTTGCAAATATGTTTATTAGTGTCTCAAAATAACTTTTATGTGAGACGGTCAATACCACGGCTACATTTCTAAGAGAATCTATTAAATTAGCAGCACATAAAGTGAAAGAAGTAGCTAGAATATAAAGATACCATAATCATATGCTGCTTGGTGTCGATAGCATATCGTAAAGAGGATTGAAGAGCTTTAACTTCTTTAGCTCATACCTACAGCTAGCTACAATCCGAATTAGCGACTAAAATCAGACTTAACTTGTTCATTTTAAAAAGTTAATACCAATTTGACATAATTAATCGGTATATATTTGACTATTTATTTGTGTAATTGATTTAGACTCGTCTTAAATTTAAAAATCACGTAAGCCTATATAATATGTTGAGTGAGATTATTCCAATGAGTGCTAAATAAGTTGGGTCTTCTCAGTTTTATTTACATGACATGATTACATGCATGCATTTAGGAGTAGGAGTAATATTTTGAAGGGTCAATATGCTGCTGCTTTAACTTAGATACACCGTTTGGGCTTGAACCACACCTACTCTGCTGCTTTCAATACCCATATTGTAATTAATATAATGGCGAAAGAAAATACAATATTGCTCAAATTTGCCTCCATTAATCCTAAAGTTATTAGAGAGGCAAATGATGGAGTTCGTAAACTTAAGAGAATTACTCCGTATTTATAACAAGGGAGTTTTCCCAACAGAGAGTCAAGAAAGAAGAGGATTTGTGATGAGACGAAGAGTGGTTAGTAGATGAATATGAAAAACTTAAATAATAATGAAAAAAATGTTGTGATACAAAAATAACAATTACGTGTAGTTGATGAATGAGCTACATACACAGTAATCAGGGGTATAGTATGTATTAGTAGGTTGAAGATAAGGGATGAAGTTGCACTCAAAAAAGAAGATACCGAATTCAGGATGATGGATGATGATGCTGCTATGCAGCCATGTCTATCCCTCACTCCTGAGATCCTTTATCAAACAAGGAAATTTTGATCTCTAACATTGCCTCCTCTTCTTTAGGAAGATAAAATATAAAGAGATGCAATGCAGATGCATGTTGATTTGGATTCGGGACTAACTATTTGTACAAGCACTCATAGTATCACACTAAATACATCTCAATACAGCAAACTTAACCAAACTTAGGGTAAAGACATTACATCAGTCGCCCATATGCGACCTTGGCTATTACCCCAGCCACAGCTAAATCATGATGATAAATATCATAAAACTCTTCAGAACAAAGGGAATTTCAACTCAAAAAGTATTAAACATGCCAAAAAGAGAACTCACCGATAATTTCCTGTTTCTGATCACCAAATTGTCGTTTCCAGTTGTCGATTTATACAAAGTTGAGGCATTACTCAAACACTTGGATTTTTCTTGTTGCCTATTTGAGAAAAATGTTGAATTCTTCATCGCCTAAATTGCATCACATCAGGGTTACAGTACATTAACATCAGTTTTCTATCATCTTCTCAGAATTATTTGACTGAATGCTGAAAAAACTGAAGAACATTAAAAAAATCAACACATAATTTTTTACTCGACATTCTCGATTCTACTACAAATGGAATAATCGATAAATTTTCGAAAAGGCAATAAGAACTAATGGAAGATATATATATATATATATATAAGTAAGAGTGTTAAACGCAGCCGAAGCAAAAGCATGGCCTCTACCTTGGTCCTTGGTGACTTCAAGCCCTTCAACAAAATCAAAGATGATATCAAGCAAAGCTCTTCCATTCACACTTGTGCTGCTGTTTCTAGTGCTACTCCTTCTTTAGATAGATGGCACTGTAGACTAGGCCATATTCCTCTAGCTAATATGAAACATCTTCCTGTAATAAGCAATTGCAAACAAGAAGTTTTATCCTTATGTTAAATCTGTCCAAAAGCAAGATTTCATAGATTGCCTTTTCATAATAGTCATTCTAATTCTAAGAGTATTTTTGAATTATTGCATGTTGATCTATGATGAGGCATGTTTGGACGCTAATTGGGTCAATGCCGTGAAAAAAAGAAGTGGATGCACTACACGCTAATGACACTTGGGATCTTACTGACTTTCCTCAAGGAAAAAAGGCCATATCATCTAAATGGGTCTACAAAGTGAAGCTAAATGCAAGTTTCCGACTCCACTCAGGCCTTTACCATTTCCCTTTCCCTTTCCCTTTGACAGACAGCTAATTCCACGAGGTCTTTAATGCACACAATACAAACCTGTCACACTCATTAGGTGCTAAAATGGTGTAGCAAGTTAGCATTACTCCATCCCCATCGCCAAAACATTCTAGAGCCCCAACAAGCTCAATAAATTAAGAGATTAGCAAGTCGGCTGCTATCTTAATCAATGCTGGAAACAAAGTCTTTGAACTCATATTAGTAGGGCAGCTCGAGGTTGAGGAGCAAGCAGGCCCCCGAGACATAACCAACATATTTGCACAGGGAATAACACTGAACAAAATCCACAAACATGAAACAAAAGAATCAAAAGAAATCGACTGTTAACCACTCCACACCACTACCAACCAACACCAAGTTCTCAAATTCTGAGGAAGAATTATATGCTGATCCTACACACTATCGAATGCTCATTGGAAAATCGAACTTCCTCACTCATACAAGGCCTAATCTGTCATTTGTCGTGCAAACATTGAGTCAGTTTATGCAACAACCCAGAATTTTATCAAGCCATATGTCATGTCCTGAAGTATTTATACATATATACCTGTATATATACTCATAATATCACAAGATTCAACAAATACCCTAAATATTCAGATACATCAACTGACGAGATATTCGAAGCATAAGTAAAGAAAGAAACATCAGCTGACGAGATGTGTCAATTTTTTTAGTACTAATACCCTAAATATTCAGATACATAAACAAAAACGACTAAAAATTCAATTTACTACCTGAGAAATTGAGATTCAATAAGGGAATTAACGAAATTAGTAGAGTACTCGAGAATCTCTATTATTTCTAAACCTAAACAGACTTGCGAGATGAAAAGTTGAAATAGTCGATTTATTACCTGAGAATATGAGAGAGATGGCACTTCGGCGATGAAAAACGGATGGCAGAAGGTGGTTATTGAGATGGAGACTCGGCTTAGAGATACAGAAAACGAACGGATTGCAGAGAAGACGACATACAGAAAACCTAATTAACAAACACGATTCACGTCGATTTCAATACAACAACAGAAATTCAAACAAACACGACACAGAAATTAACATCACAATCGTTCATCCCAGCACCTAAGAAAGAGTAAAAAGAAGCGAAAGGGATACCTGCTTGTTAATCTCGACGCCGATGCGACCAGAAATCGAAAAAAATGAGGAGGAGGAGAACCGATGGGCGTAGGTCGGCGGCAGAGGAGGGAGGCGACGGTGAGGAGGGGAGGGGAAGGGTGAGATGAGGGTTTAGGGTTGGCAACGGTGAGGAGGATGTAACGGGTGAGTTTCATTTCAGAAAAATGAAAAAAATAAAATAAAATAAATGGGCGTTGCGAGAGATAAGGGGAATTCAATTTCCTAGGGTTATATAACCTGTTACATACTTACATGTTGCTCCATGACTCTTATTTCAATATACATGTTTCAATATACATGGGTTTTCGTATGCCCTACATCTATTCATATATTATACACATAGGTTTTACTGTGACCTATGTCCATAATTTATAGACATGGGTTTTAATTTTGACCTATGTATATTCTCTTTTATATATATAGGTTTCTTAAATAACGTATGTCTATTAAAAATAGATGTGTGTTTTTCTTTTAACCTATGTCTATTAGGTCATGTCTATGACTAATTTTGTAGTAGTGTATGGAGATCTACTATACTACTCTAACCTAAGGAGGCACAAATTAAGACACACCTAAGGCACAAAACCCTAGGTTAAATATATATATACTAGTCTTAATGGGTCACACCATCTTAAGCCCGTAATCCAATTCCTCTCATTTAAGCTAGACCTTCACCCTGTACATCTTCATGGGGCAAAACTTCACCCTGCGGTTGACGAATTGATACCACCGGGTGAAACTTCACCCGGTGAGATTTTCTTCTCTTTTCGCGATTTTTGACGCTTTTCTCCATCGGACGAAATTTCACCCGGTGGGCGAAATTTCGCCCGGTCGTTTCGCCCGATGGTGAGTGTCCATGAAAATCTTCGGGAGGTGGAAAATGCCGTCGGGCGAAATTTCGCCCGGTGATGACTCATTGGGTGAAATTCTACCCGGTGATACTCTGCCTCTTTTCCGGTCTCTCCTTTGTCGATCAATTGGATTACTTGAACTTTAAGTTGTGCGCTTTGCTCTTTGGACCATATCTCCCTGATGCTCGTAGAAGCTCAGACACGTTTTTGGTCGAAAATCCTATCAAAATAGACAGAAAACTACCAAAAACACGTAAAATGCAAAAGATAGACACTAATGCGAGAATTACTCAAAATATGGCAATAATCGCACTTTAATCTCGCAAAACAGAGGAAAAACAGGTCTAAATGGGAGGAAAAACGGTTCAAATTTGGCACACAACAGTATGTCGGCTAAGGAGAAGTTTTCTGGTAGTTGGTCTTTTTCCATCTCAAACTTTCTGTGGTTTTCGAGATGGACATTGTTGGCTTGGTTAAGGCGCATTTGGTTTTCAAGGAAGTCTATTCGACTCACAGCGGACTGTAGGATATAGTCCTAAGGTGGTGTAATGGGGTCATTAGGGGCGGATCCGGCAGGAACACCGCCTGGCGGCGTGGAGTTTAAAATGACCTCGTTGAGTATCCGGTTATGGTGTTCATCAGATCAGAGGCCTTATCTTCCAAGTGGCCTAGACGGGAATCAATGCTGTTTACGGATGCATTCATGGTAATGATGGTGGCTTGTAGGTCTCGGATCACGTTGGCTAAGGTTCATACGGTGTTATCCCCGGATTGTCCGGCGTCGTTTTCAGTATGGTTACTTGCGTCTACGCTTGAATCTCCTGACATGACTGCAGGAACGGTGGTACGGATGATGGCGAATCCACCAGACAACTTAAAGACTCGAGGAATGCTCGTAATTGAGCGACACGGAGACGAGACACTTGATTTGCACATGTTTGCGGTCATCGAATTAGGAACTCGGGTGCTTTAGATTTTTGGTGTATTCGGCGAAACGCCTAATAAACTTGTATCTCTAGAACGAAATGATTTGACATAAATCTCGGGAGTGAGATTTAGAGAAGAGGACTTCTCGAGATGAGAGGACCCAAAAATGTAAAACCTCGGTGGAGGTTATCCTAGTAACTAACACAGACAGTTAATCACACTATATTATGATGTAACGAATTGATCACGATCCCGGCTCAGAATCAAAGAGTTTTGATGTTTTCGAAAACGGATGGAGTTTGAAAACAAACTTTTCGAAACTGAGAGTTTTTGCAAAATCGTTACGGTGATGGTTTAGTGACATTGCTCGTGGCGTGTCACGAAAAAGGTGTCGCTACGTGAGCGTCGAGGATTTGATGATAGCAAAAGAGTCATTTGTGATTTTGTAAGAG
The DNA here is from genome assembly GCA_958450325.1 of Agrostemma githago. Taxonomy (NCBI): domain Eukaryota; kingdom Viridiplantae; phylum Streptophyta; class Magnoliopsida; order Caryophyllales; family Caryophyllaceae; genus Agrostemma; species Agrostemma githago. Next base: position 15,920,222 of record OY288239.1, on the reverse strand, counting down.
AAGCGCAGTTGTAGAAGAACCAGTTTTGAAAAACGTGGTGTCGCGTTTTTATCGAGACTACTATTAATTAGTAAATCGAAGTTTGCGGTGTAGAGAGTGTTCGTGGAAGAACGTGGAAGAACGTGGTGTTTGTGATGGAGTTTTTCGAAGGTGTGACAAAATCCTTATTGCGGAATTTAGGTGGCGAAAGTGTTTTTTTAGAAAAACATTTAAAACGCGCTACCATACTTGTTGACTCCATTAATTGGAACTTCGATGGTAGCGACGGTACGCGTGGATGTTTTGTAACCGTTTTAGGTTCCTTGACTTCATTAATTGATGTTTCGGTTGTGTTAACGATACGTGCTAAAAAGATGTTTCGCAAAATAAAATGTAACCGTATTACTTGCCTAGGTCCCGTTGGTCGGGAGTTTGGCGGTAGTAATGGTGTTTATGTGCGTGAATGTTTTTGAAAGCAAAATGTGACCGTGTAAAGGCACCTCGATCCCATTAGTCGGGATTTTGGTGATGATAACGGTATTTTTGTTATTGTTTGAAAATGACGGGTTTTATTTTGGCCAAAGTAATGGCGTTTAAAAGTGTCTTTTGAAAGTGATGAGTCTAAAATTGGCCATGGTGACGGCGCTAAAGTGCTTTTTGAAAATAATTTTAATTTGGTTGGAGCATCGGTGCTTAAAAGGTGGTTTTTAAAAGATGTTCTTTTTCGAAAACGGAGTTCGGTGCGGTTGAATATGTTGTCGTGCTTAAATCTGGATTTTAGTGTTTTATTCGGAATGTCAAACACGCTACACACAACTAGGAATGCGTACACTCATGCAGGATGCAGACCCGGGTAAGTTAGGGTAGGCTACCATCCACGAATAGTCTTTGCTTAGGTGACAACAGGTCACCTAGGGAGGTGAGTGCCATACCGTTTGCTTAGCACAACTCGTTTGGTATATCCACGAAATGCGTGGCTACCTTAGACGGTCGGAGCGTCAATCGAGGGTCACTCCGCGTGTCCAAAAGGATCTTACCGCAAAGAGGTCGATTGGCCCAAATATCGGTTGGGGTGGGCTTTTTAGGGCTAAAACCTGTAGTGACCACAACAAGGAACTAGAAAATGAGCTTCACCGACCTCGTTCGAGTTACACCACCATTGGAAACTTGTTTCCAAATCCCCAACGGAGTCGCCAAACTGTGGATACCCGTCCGCACCACCCGGCGCCCCGCGCGTGCCCGTGCGGGACCTCCCTGTTTGTTGTGGCGGCCACCCACGCGGCCCCCTCCCGGTCGGGGGCTGGTCTGATCTCCCGTTCGGGGCGACGTATCCGACCTCGATTGGGTTGACGATTCGGATAGTACTAGACGGGTGCGTGCACCCCTGTTTCCGTTAGAATCGATCGAGACGTGGTTGTAAGTGTTTAAAGACCGATGTGTTTGCTAAGACGACCTTTTAGTGAACCGAATTCGTTGCAGATTTGTGGAGTCACCACCAAGTCAAATATGGGGACTCGGAAATCGTTCAAGTCAACTTTAGTCGGCTCAAAGTTGAGTGGCACGCACGGGACCTAAAGATAAAGACTGGTACCCCTAAACACTCCATACCTGGAATGACTCTCATTGCCAATGGTTTCGAACATCCGGAAACCATCGATTCTGAGTGAGGGGTGAGGGTACGTATTGAGAAGCCAACGTCCTCTAGACATCAACACCCAATCTCGCCCGCACATAACGGCGTCTACTAATCAATCGGTGAACTGATAACTTTGTTCCTTTGTTGTGGCGGAAGTACGATAACATCCGTTGTTTTAACCCTATGTCTTTGCTATGTTGGTTTTTTACGGACAAGTAAGTTTTTGTAGTCGAAGTAGTTGTGTTTACATTCTTTGCATGCGATTTCACGTGACAAGCAGGCCATGAAAAGATGCACGTAGGAGAGTAGAGAATAATTGATAATATACGTAATAGCAAATCAGATTTAACGGGACAATACGGATATTAGTCATTCTCGTGGTATACCTTACCAGATATTCTGCTTAAGATGCGTCGGCTCGATATTAATAGGGATGCATCGAACCACGTACGGTGAGCACCGAGATTAATATGGAACCTGACCATCGCTTTGTTCAGTTTTAGCTTATATACGTTTTGAATTCCGTGTTAGGTGATTTAGCATGCGATTATAAGGTCATAAAAGCGATAAATCATACGAAAGTTGTAAATGCGAAATATAAGTAAATCACGTAGTGAGGAGTTGCACCCTCGGAGTGTACACTAAACGAGACACAATGCATAGAAGGTTGAGAATAGATCTCGGAACTACTTGGGTTTAGTTAAGATGTTTTAGTACTTATGGTTTAAGTTGAGGATGTTACGTGTGTTAGGTTGTGTCATGGACCTAGTGTCCATATTTGACATTATCGAAGTGCATAATAAAAGTGCAAAAAAGAAAAGTTTTGTTTAGACGACAACCTAGTGACGATTCGACTTCAAGGCGGATCCTCCTAGCTTGTCCTGCGATGAATTCGGCAAAGCTTCACTACTACAGCTGGTTGTGGGTGAATCCGGCAGAGCTTCGCTGCTGTAATCGGAGGTGGCTAGTCGAACACGGGTGCTCCTCGGTTCGAGTGAGGTGCTCGAGATGAGGAGTAGCGTTGATTCGCTTATCGGAACAACGATTGAGTGGATCGTACTTAGTGTCGGAATGCGACCTAAGTTAGAAAAGAAAAGGGGGAGAGCGAATTATGAGAGTAGTAGTTCATGAATTCGGTGAGTGTGTTCGAAATGAATGATTTGAGGGGGTACTTATAGTTGCTCGCGCAGCTCAAATCGACCTTTAGGACGCCTGATTTTTAGCGCACCAAAACTCAGTCGCCTGGGGTCTTGCGCGTGAAGACTGAGACGCCTGGTGCAAGGCGCCTGGATTTTTGTAGATCCAATTTCGAAACTTTCCAAAATGGGGAAGATGCGTATCTTTGCATTGCTTGGGGGTTAAGGGTTCCAGTTAACCCTAGCGCGTCGAGCGCCGGGTTGGCCTCGGTTGCGTGTCTCGAGTTTTGCTCGGCCCGACGCATTGACACGGGTTTGCCTTTGCATATTTCGGGATCGATTCGGGGTCCCGGTGTCGGAATTGACTCTAATTAGTCTCGACGCGACCGTAATGACACGACTAAGGCTGCCTTGATGTCGAATTAATAATTCCGAGTAGTTATTTGATTCGTTTTATAGAAAAACCATCTAAAACATCGTAATCTCGTGTCGCGTTACAGTCCGATCGTCATCGGGTGTTTGTTGGGCACCCCTGCAGCCACCAGGTCAAAATCTGGGTTTCTACAGAGGTTGGTCCACAAGGAAAGCGGTGCGTAATCGAGTAGGAGCTATGTGTATGGGATCTAATGGGGGGTTTAAGAGTCGAGTCTAGACTAAAATGCAATGAATAACAAGAGATAATCAAATAGAGAAAAGATGTTAGGGGAAGTCCGGAATCGGAAATCTTGGTCTATGAGTCTCAGAATTATGGGTCAGTCGCAAAGTCAATAAAGGGAGAATGCCACCCTTTGATTTCTTCACCCAACTTATCTAGATCCCGCTTTCGCGGCGAAAAAGGTTAACTCTTAAGTCAAGGTAATTTCTACCCCGGATTTCCCGACCAATGGTAAGTCTCAAAATAAGGGACCTCTTACCCCGGGTTTCTCCAAATGATAGAAATGAGTCAAGGTTGATCTAGTTGGCCAGACTAAGTCAACAATGACACAAAAACCTCAAACATGATAAATCAACAAACATGCAACTAAACCACAATTCCTTAATTCATATCACCCAAGATCCTCCTCCCTTAATCCCCTAACAAGGAAACTACTCACAATTCATAAAGGAAACAACAAAAGCAATAACAATGGAGAAAATAACGAAAGCATACATAACGATGAAAAGTAGATAAAATAAAACCAAGACAATGAAGAAAATTACGATCAACAAAAGAAACTACAAAGCGATCTAAAATCAACGCAAGTAAAATCAATGAAAACGGTGCAATAACGAAAGAGCAATATTAAGTCTAATCTAGAGATGAGGGAGAGGAAGAGAAATATACCAACAATGGAAGAAAACAACAATAAAGAAGATGAAGATTGCACTGCTTGAAATTTAAGTTTGATTGGATTGCTTGAAATTTAAGTTTTGTATGTTGCTTTTGGGACGGTATTCCCCTCTCTTGTGCTCGTGGAAGCTCGATCATGCTCTCGGCGTCGAATCCTATCAAAATAGATGGAAAAACTACCAAAAACATGTGAAATGCACAAGAGAGTCACTAATGCGAGAAAGACTAAAAATAGGGCGATAATCGCACTCTAATCTCCCAAAACAGAGGAAAAAAGAGTCTAAATGGGGGTAAAATGGTCTAAATTTAGCACACATCAATTCCCCCACACTAAACCATTGCTCATCCTCGAGCAAAGACCTAAAAAGAAATTACATACTAATACTACTAGCTAGACTATGCTAAGCCGATGCGGGGCAATTAACGAGCTCGCTTCGTCCCTTCAACTCACATTGGAATACCTATGAGATAAGGTACTTCAATGCAAGGCAAGTTGGGTCTTGCACAAAAAATGGTGGATGCGACTAAACACACAAAAACAAATAACACGAAAGAAAGGCGCATCCAAAGCAAAAATTAAACACTGAAGCCCTCATCGAGACGGCGAGGAAGACACCGATTACTTACCTAAAACAATCATAAACATTCCAAGATAAATCACCCACGTAGACAAGGACCAATGCCTAATAGTATGACATTAGAGCAATAAAGATGTTGATGATTTAGCTAGGTTCTCCTAATCTTCTAAAGGGGTACGACGGGGTGTTAAACGGAGTGGAAAAAGTGAACCATGGAGTTGTTCGACACTGTAGGTAGGTGCACTCCCGCTCTCTTCGGCTAAGGCCAAGAGGGTCATTCCAAACTCGAATATCATGGCTCTTCAATAATCACCTAAAGTTACAAATAACGACACGACTCACATTATATAATCAATTTCTCCCACAAACGTACTTGTGGTCTTCAAATTAAGCTCCATAGCTTCTTCCAAAAGCTTGATCATCATCTAAATAATTGCTCCAAGATGAAATCCAAGTTCATCCATCCACCCCAAGCTAACAAATCTAATAAACACAAAGAATATGGTACATATTTACAAGATGGTTGTTGAGGACACCACCAAACCTACTTCAATTTGAGGAGAGGGTTAAACAATGCTCCCAATCGGAAGCTCACCAACTTTCACGGTAACAGAGGTCTCACGAACGTGACCGGCATGGTAATCTTCAAGCGTTGCCCATTAACCATAAATTTCCCGGTTTCCGGGCTTGAGATCTCTATTGATCCATATGGTTGCACCTTAGTCACTTCGAATAGATCCGACCATTTCGTTTTCAACTTACCGGGGAAAAAGCTTAAAACGAGAGTTGAAGAGTTATCACCAACGGAGAAGTCTTTACGAAGTATTCTAGAATCGTGCCATTTGCGAGTTCGCTCCTTGTAGATCTTCGAATTTTCGTAAGCTTCAAGTCTCAACGCTTCCAATTCTTTTAGTTGGAGAAGACGATTATCTCCGACAACAATCTCGTCAAAGTTTAGCTCTTTAATAGCCCAATTTGATTTGTGTTCTAATTCCACCGGCAAGTGATCAGCTTTGCCATACACAAGTCGATAAGGAGTGGTTCCAATCAGCGCTTTGTAACCGTTCTCAATGCCCAAAGGACGTCATTCCTTTCGGTGTGTATTTACAACTTTTTCCAAAATTCCCTTAATTTGACGGTTAGATATCTCGGCTTACCCATTTGATTGAGGGTAGTATGCTAAGGACATCTTGTGGGTGATACCACAAGATGAGGAATCCAATCCGTCTTGGATTATTTTAGGTAAGTAATCGGTGTCTTGGAATGTTTTTCTGTATAATTTTATATTTTTCTAATATTTTAGATATCGATTATTGAATTATTACCGTTTTCGGACAAAAATAATTAAAAACTGATTTTTAGTTCTGGCACTTAAACATTTTATTCTAATTTGAAATTTGGCTTGAATATTATTTCTGGGGAAAAAGAATTTTCTTTTGTTTTTCATAATTTTTCGGAATTGTTAAGTGGGTGAATTAATTAATCACTTTAAATCGTCGTTTACCTTTAAAATTGTGTTTGGCATTTAATTCCCGATTTCTGATTTTTTGTTTTGAATCTGAAAAAAAATGTTGCTGATAGTTCTTTATAAAAATGTATTTTTATAATTTTTGTGCTTTAATAAATTATTAGGAACGACAAGTTTTATTAAGAGAATCGTTAATTGTGGAAACGAGTTTTAAAGACGGTTTTATTGGAATTTGTGAAATCTGAGATTTTGGAAATTTGGAAAAAATGATAGTTTCTAGAAAATCATAATTTTTAAGAGTGATAATATTTTTTGGACATTAATACTTCAATCGTTTTGTAATTACTATTTTTTATTAATCGTTATTGTCGAGATTAGACGATTAACGAGAAAACCCTTTAGAAACCGAGTTTGCAGATTCTGGAAAATTTATTTTTCTGGACAGAATATCCGAAAATGTATTTTATCTATTTTACATAATTTTAGCACTATTTATTGAACCCTTTAAATGATAGTATTGGTGTTTGACAAAGTTACGATTTATCGTGAAAATGCTTCGTTTCAGCTGAATGAATTATTTTGCAGCAATTTTGAAAATATTTAAATCTGAAATTTTGTAAGTTAAATCACCACTTATCATATTCTAAATTTGTTTAATGGTTTAATTAAATAAAACACGTTAAATGATTTATTTTGACATTTGCCGTAAAATCTTATTTATGCGTGTTTTGTTGAAATTATTAATAATTAGGGAATATTAGTTTCATAAATTTTGAAAACACCCTAATTAGTAGTATTAAAATGTTTAAGACATTTTTAATCATTTTATAAACACTTGTATAGTATTTCAATAGTTTCATCAACTCATTTAACCTTATTTTAGAAATTAATATCGTTAAGGCCGAAACTATTAGTTTTATAAATCTATATCGTTTACTAAAATTGTTTGATTAGTATGAACTAATAATTTCGATAGTTTAATATAATGTTATTTTTGTAAAGTTTCTAAATGTAGAAGTTTCCTAAAACATAAAGTTTTCTCTTTTGGAAGGTGATCTTTTTTTTCCTTTTGTTCTCTTATTATTATAATGATTATATCTTTTGAATATCGATAATGGCATGCTTTGAAGTTATGGAATAAGGATGAGTGTGGGGTTAGAGTAATATAGTCTTGGATGTACTGTTTTTCCATCAACTATAAGGCTGGTGTATCCATTTGAGATGCATTGGTTGTTGAACTGGATACATTTGGTGTCCATGAGTATATGTGCATTGTCCCCTTAAGCTAGATATTGCATCGTGTTAGTCATCGTCAGTTGAACTGGATACATTTGGTATCTAGGAGGGGTGTATATTACTTAAGCTAGGACCTCGCATTGATAAGTCGTCGTCCTATTATGGTTGAGTTGCCTAGTTAGAGACCTTGAATCTTCGCTGCGTGTGAAGTTGGTGTCTGAGTTCTCGAAGCTAGTTTTTAGTATATCCCTAGTGAAAGTCTAGCCTTCTGTACGCTAAGGGACTGTTTTGTTCAATGCTTAGGTATGGAATGGATTGGATTCGGAACCCATAGTGGTATTAGATTCTAAATCCGTACCTTATGAAACTTTTTTGGTTCATTTTATTTTTAAGCAAGAAGGGATGGAATTGGAATCCATAGGAGAAAGGTGGGGATGAGATTCCAATGGATTTGGATGGAGTTGAAATCCATTAGATATCCAACTCCATTCCTATCCAACCAAACATTGGAATGGAGCAAATTCATTTCAATCCAGTCCCATGTAGTCATCCGAACACCCCTAATTCTATCCATAACGCCATTTTGAGTATTTTATTATTATCGATAGAATTTGGCTTGGAGTTTGGCAAATGTTTTATGTTTTTTTCTAAAAACTCATTTTTATTAAATTGTTTCGATTCGTGAAGTTTTTCACTGAAAACTTATTTTTATTATGATGTTTCAATGTTTTCCGTTTTTATTATTTTCATATAATAGTATTTACAGTTTTAAAATCTTGTAATATGGCTGGGAGAACATCGTCATTGCTCCTCACTGACTGTGGTTGTTATGTTTTTAACATGGTAGGTATATGTGGTTCTCTTCGGGTGGACTAGCGAGTAGTTACAGATCCTTCTTCGCTGATCTATAAATTTTGTACTATGGATTGTTAAACTCTTTTATGGATTGTCTTTTTATTTTAGCCATTTTTATTTAATGGCTCATGTACTGAGTTACAGCGTGTTTTAATCCCACATATGTAGTGTTTCCGCCACTGTATTGCGCTAGAATTTCTAGGGGATTACATTGGGTATAAAAGAGGTTCCTCTATGCAATGACCTCTTCACTTTTTGGAAAAATCTTCACATCCTTGCCTTATGTTCTCTTCTTTAATAACCATGACTTGGATTGTTGATAGAATTTTCAAGAGGGGGATTAACACCAAAGTCACGTGATATGTTGGTCATCGCCTCAAATTCCGGTATCCTCGGTTCGTTCAAAGGATCATTGACCGGTGTAAGTTGATCGTCTGCCGGTCGTGCTTTGCTCCCGGCTCCAACGAGCTTCCAGCACCCATTTGCGGCCGGGGCCTGACCTCTGCATAGCTGGGGGTTTATGACTAAAAGGGGTGTCGCCGATTCTTTCCATGGCAAATGCCACAGAATGGTGATCCAGACATTCCGGACTCTGGGTCTTCCCCTTCGACTCCAGCCACCTCTCAAGACGAAGCTAATCGGTGGAGTCCTTGCCCCTCTCCACGTCACTCTCCTCTAGCGGAGCTCACTCATGCGGACGTGAATAAACTGCTGGCCTTTTTTAGGGAGATGAGGGCGGACCCTGACTATCGTCGGGGCCTTGAGCATGGCGAGCTTAGCGATGCTTGGGACGATGATGGTAGTAACGCCTTGGACGACGGTGGAGATGGTGATGACATGGAGGAGGATGAGGAGGACGGGAGTGATGAAGAGGGGGATTATGACCCCATGGACATCTCTGATGACTGGAACTGGGGGTCTGATGGTGAAGACCAAGACAGCCCCAGAGAGCATCCTCTCCCCGACTCTGATAGGGGGAGTACTGGGGTCGAGGATTGAGGTCCTTCTTGTCCTCTTCTCAGCCGAGCCGTGCCCAGGACATGACTTAGCTTATTTAACTTATTTTGCATATGTAACGACCTTCTACTTTGACCCTTAGGGGTCTTTTATTAATGGAAAGATAATCATTTTGATTTTGATTTTGTCTTTTTCTGTGCTTACTTTGAGTGACATAATACGACTCTTCAGGTCTTGTCTTTTCGAATTTCAATACCTTAGGATGTGGTGGGTAGGTTAGTTTGGAGAGTGACACGTGTAGGGATGTTCAGGTAGTGGGGAGCTTTTTGCCTCCTTCCCCTATATATACTCCCTTATCCCATTCATTTCCCCCTTTACTCTCACAGATTCCTACCCATCTTCAACTCTTTCCTTGATTTCCATCATCTTTGGAGTGCGCGTTTACCCTTGTGATTCGGGCATCCTTCCTGGGTGACTTTGGAGGCTTAAATAGGTTAGAAACTTGATCTCGTTAACTCTTTATTTCTGCTCTTTTCTAATTTGATAGAAAATGACACAACCTCGTCGGAAATCGCTAGTATTCCTTGACCCTTCTTCTTAACGCTTCGGGGGGTAGTGATGGGAAGGGGGCCTGTGTTCCTCGCCCGCATACCTCTGCGGACTACGGCGTCACCATTGCCCGCCCGCCACCCTCGGCGGTATCTACGGCGCACCGAGTTGTTGACGAAAGTGGGGGAGAGAGCTCTCCTGAGCCAGCTTCCTCTGACGTCTCAGACTCAGACTAAGAGACCGTGGAGGCTGCTCCGGTCTCGGTGGCCGATCCTTCGAGAGGAAAGATTGTTGAGGGCTCCTACTGTCTTGATAAGGTCAAGTATAGCGTCCCCCTACACCAAAATCCTGATGCGGCGACGCGTTATGAGATCCTTCTTGCCAATGCCGTAGAAAAGATTGCTAATTATTATGACCTCGGCCCGGAGTACTCGATCGTTGTGCCCTGATAGAAAGGCAAGGTCTGCAATCCGCCAAAGGAATGTATCCCAGTATACCACAAATGCTTCGAATATGGCTGCGTTTAACCCTTCGCCTCTTTTTTGAGGAGGCCTTCAAACGTATGAATGTGGCCATTTCTCAACTGATAGACCCTGGTATCCAATGCTTGGGTACGCTGTTCGAGGGGCTCTAACCTTCTATCAATGCCTTCAAGTATATGATGGGCCTATCAATGGGCACAACGACAGAAGGTCCCTTCCACTATTGGTCCCTACACCAGATGAAGGGTTACTCTCCAGTCTAGCCGGTGTTGTCGAGCGTCAAACACTGTAAAGACAACTTCCACTACATCCGACGTGATGGGGGTGGCCAATTCCTCGCCGGTTCCGGAATAACGTCCATACTCGCCTGTAGACGGATGAGGAGTACCACCCTAGAGTTCCTCTGAAGGGGCTAGAGGTGAAGTTGACCCCTGATGAGAAGAAAATAGTGGCACTTTTCAAGTGCGTGAAATATGGGAACAGCGAGGCCCCAGGTAGGTGGCTTCCTCCAGCTGAGCTTATCTCGGCCGATGAGTTCCTGACTGCCGTGGGACTGAACCCTTTGCGTACCATAAGTAGTTGGTGGGTTCTTCCCATGTGTGCGTTATTCCCTTGGTATGTATGTATGCTTATATTTGCATGGTTTACTTTTGTAGATGCTTACGGTGCTGCGTGGACCCGCTGCCAGCTGAGGAACCTTGGACTCAAAAAAGACTTCTCACCTTCCACCTCTTGCCTCACCACTCCCTTGGATAAGAATAAGGAGAGGCTTATGACTTTTTTAAAGTCTCTGGCACCTGGGAAGACTAGGCTTCCTTCCCGAGGACCTCCAGGTCGGACCCCTGAGTCGGCTCCTGCTGCCAGGATTGCCCGTGGTAAGGGCGCAGGTTCCTCAGTTTCCCGCCCGACAACTACCGAGTGCGTGACCCCCCTACAGCTGGCAACCTTCGACTGATGTTGTCTTCAGCACACCATCGGCCGAGGAGGCTGGTGATCAGGTCTCTCCTCTTATTAGGAAGACGAAAGAGAAAGAGTCGATGACAACCGAGCAGCTAATTGACCTGGAGGCTGAGGTCAGTACGCATGCGCCCAAACGTCATGCCCCCAACCCACCTGATTCGCTAATGGGACAGGGTAATTATATGGACTGGAACTTCACTTTTGACAGTGTCGATGCCTCCGCCCTTCTTTGTGACTCTCCAACCCTTACCTTTGATCAAACTACTAAGGTGCTGGCGCAGACGAGTGCTTAGGCTCGGCAGGTCCTTTATCGTTGCTCTACGGTCTTCCAGGCCTCTACTGAGTTGGGAGCTATTAATCGCCTGAGTAATGAGGATCCGACCATTCTCACGGGGTCTTTCGATCCCTTTATGACAGGCTGGCTGCAATTGAGAAGGATGCCTCAATCATCGCCACTCTGCGATGCAAGCTGGCTGAGCAAGAGCGCGAGCTTGAGGAGGCTCGACATCAGTCAGCGAGCTGGAAGGAACAGGGGAGAAGGCCCTGGGCGAGGCGTCACACCTGGAGATTGAAATGGGGGAGGCGAGGAAAGAGATGGCCCATGTGAAACAGCGCTATTCGGAAGGCCGGTTGTCTGGTATGGAATCTAAGCTGTCAGGGGCTCGAGGTAAATCTCAAGAGCTTGAGGCACAACAGGAGGCGTGGCTGAAGGAAAAACAAATCATCGTGGATGAGGCCAATGCGAAGGTAAAACAGGCCTTCGGCGATGGAGGTGCTACAGCCAGTGACTTCAACGTGGAAGTCATATAAATGATGGTGTCGGAGTACGACGAAGCTGCATTCAATGAGAAGTATCTCCAGACGGATGAGGCCAGTGTTGCTGCATCATCACAGGATGCACCTGACGAAGCATCAGGCCCTGTCCAGATGCACCCCTTGCATAAGATTCAGGGCAATCGTCCTTCCAAGGCTCATGTCCCTACCCATCTGAGTGTCTCGACACTGATCTCTCGCCCGAGTGGTTAGGGTCCTGCGGCCACCTTGAGCGCCCCTTATATTTCCCCGTATTTATTCGTGCGCGCCGATCCCAAATGTGGTCGGCTGCCGGCTTATGTAATTTCATTTTCCTTTATATTTTGAACTTTATGAATCCCTTTGTTTTGATAATTGATATCAACCCTTCGTTTGTTCATCGCATTTATTTTACAGTATTTCTGAATATGCCCCATGCTTGCCTGGAGGTAGGCAGGGGGATTTCGTTGTTGTTTTTTTTACAAGGCTAAGTGTGTCTTAGGCCTTGTTGGTTCGGCTTTGACGTCCGGCCTGTCCTTGGCTTCTGGTCGAAGTCCAGGGGCCGTGCCCCCTGCCTGCCTAGAGGCAGACAGAGGGACTTTGTTAATTTTTTTATACGAGCCTAAGTGTGCCTTAGGCCTTGTTGGTTCGGCTTTGACGCCCGACATGTCCTTGGCTTCTGGTCAAAATCCAGGAGCCATGCCGCATGCCTGCCTGCCAGACTTTGTTGTTTTCTTATACACGACTAAGTGTGCCTTAGGCCTTCTTGGTTCGACTTTGATGCCCGGCTTGTCATTGGCTTCTAGTCGAAGTCCAGGGGTCGTACCTCTTGCCTTCCAGGAGGCAAGCAGAGGGACTTTGTTGTTTTTTATACAAGGCTAAGTGTGCCTTAGGCCTTGTTAGCTTGGCTTTGACGCCCGGCTTGTCCTTGGCTTCTGGCCGAAGTCCAGGGGCCGTGCCCCCTGCCTGCCTTGTAATCCCCTAGAAATTCTAATGCGATACAGTGGCGGAAACACTGTAGAGTCGGGAATAAAACACGCAATAACTATGTCTTAGTAAAATTAAAACGGTAAAGTCAAACAATAGGCCTAAAATAAAATGGCCAAAAATTAAACAATCCACAAAAGAGGGTTTAAACATTCCACAAGACATAATTATTAAAAGAGAGTTAGCAGGATCCACAATCCCCGCTAGCCCCCACCCGGAAACAAGTATACCTGCCATGTTAAAACATAACAGCCACAATCAGTGGGTAGCAACGTCAACGTTCTCCCAGCCGTATGACAGGATTTTAAAACTGTAATTATTACTATAGAAAAATAGTAAAAATAGGAAACACTAAAACAACATATTAAAAATAAGTTTTCAGCGCAAAACCAAAATAATAAAATGGGTTTTCAAAGAAACATAAAAATATTTGTCAACCTGCAAACCAATTTATATCGATAATAAATAAAATAATCAAAATGGCGTTATGGATAAGATTAGTGATGAAGACTAGACTTTCACTAGGAGAATACTAAAACTAGCTTTGAGAACTTAGTTCAAAAAAATCAAACTTCGGTCTCTAACTAGGCTACTCAATCATAATAGGACGGCGACTTATAAATGCGTGGCCCTAGTTTAAGATGATATGTACACCCCTCCCGAGCACCATAAATACTCAGTTCAACCCGGCCCGACGGCGTCTTACACTGCGAGGCACGAGCTTAAGAAAATATACACACACACCCGAACACCATATATGCTCGGTTCAACAACCAGTGTGCCCCATAAAGACACACCTGCCTTATAGTTGATGGCAAAAAGGTAAACCCCAGAATGTATTACTTTAACCCCACACTTGTCCTTATTCCATAACTCTAAAACCAAGCCATTATCGATATTTAAAAGATATAATCATTATAAATAATATGGAGATAAAAGGAGTAATCATAATATTCTAAAGAGGAAACTTTCTATTTTAAAGAACTTCAATTTTTAGAAACTTTATTAAAAATAGCATCTTATCAAAATAGCAAAAATTTTTTTGTACTAATACAATATTTTTCGTAAACGATATAGATTTATAAAACTAGTACTTTTGGCCTTAACGATATTAATTATCAAAGTGAGCATTTTGGTTTATGAAATTATTAAAATACCTTACAAGTGTTTATAAAATGATTAAAAAATGTCTTAAACATTTTAATACTACTAATCAGGGTGTTTTAAAAATTTACGGAACTAAAATTCCCTAATTATTATTAGTTCGACAATACGATTATAAATAGGATTTTACGGCAAATGTCAATTTAAATATTTTAACGACTTTTATTTAAATAAATCAATGAAGATATTTAGAGTATGTTAAGGGATGATTTAACTCTTAAAGTTTCAGATTTAAATATTTTCAAAATTGCTGGAAAAATAATTCTTTTAGGTAAGACGGAACATTTTAACGATAAATCATAATTTGTCCAAAATTCAATACTTATCAATTAAAGACTTTAATAAATACTACAAAAATTACGTAAAATAGCTAAAATATATTTATGGACGTTCTGTCCACAAAAAAAACTTTCCAGAATACTTAGACTCGGTTTTTAAAGGGTTTTCTCGTTAATCGTCTAATCTCAACAATAACGATTAATAAAAATAGTAATTACAAAACGATTTACGTATTAATATCCAAAAATTATTATTAAACTTAAAAATCAAGATTTTCCAGAAACTACTATTTTTCCTGATTTCCAAAAATTCCAGATTTAATAAATCCCGTCAAAATTGTCTTTAAAACCCGTTTTCACAATTAACAATTCCATTAATAAAACTTATCGTTCCTAACCTTTTTATTGAAGCACTAAAAACCATAAAATTACATTTTATTATGAAATTATCAGAATCATATTTTTTTCCAGATTTACTCAAACGACCAGAAATCGAGAATTTAAACGGCAAACACGGTTTTAACGATAAACGATGATTTAAAGTGATTAATTAATTCATCCACTTAACTATTCCGAAAAATTATGTAAGAAATTCATAAAATTCTATTTTATCAGAAAGTTTTCCCACGTCAAAAATCAGAATAAAATAAAATGTTTACGTACTAGACCTAAAAATCGGCTTTTAATCGTTTTTGTCCGTAAACGGTAATAATTCAATAATCGATAACTAAAATATCAGGAAAATACTAAATTATTAAAAATCATCAAAAACCTCATTTTTACAGAATATAATAATATATTACAAGCTTAGGCCGAATATTACAATTTTAATAATTAATACGACGATATAATCGTTAATCTCGTAAAAGCGATAAAAATACCAAAACATGCAAATTTTTACGACTTTAAAATTTTCCAGATTATATGACATACATATATTGTCAAAAATGAAATATAAAAATATACATGCAATTACACAATTAAAATCATGAAATACCGAGTAACATCGACGTTACCTCTAATCCAAATCGAAATCAACAATATACTCGTCAACCTCGCGATCTTCCACAAATCCTACAATATACAAAAATCATCGCAGAAAAATACCATGAGAAAAACTAATAAAATCACGGTTAATAATGATCGAAAACAACATCGATTATTGTCGGAAAGAGGATTAATTCGACGATAAAAATGAGACGATTGGGACTTGAATTAAGCAAGAATCAGCCAAGGAGAGAAGGGGGAATACTCGGCCAAAGGGGAAGGAAAAGAAGGTGTTGAATAATTTTTATGAAAAATGAATGTAAAAGCAGGGGCGGATGCAGGATCTTAGTTAAGGCACAATTTTTTTCCCGTGTATTCTCTATTTTATTTTCTAAAATTATATCATCCAATAAAAATAATCAGCTCTCTATTAGGAACAATGTTATGTTGGTCCATATGGTGTGGTTAAATTATATTTAAGTTCCTTTAATGCATAAAATGATTAGTAGCCTGATGGTTTGGAATTGTATACTTTGGTGATGACGTCTACAGTTTGATCCGTCGTAAAACATATTTTTAACCAATTTAATTTAATTGAATGGGTAAAAAAGTCACATGGCAAAAAGGTGGGCAAGGGGATTTGAACCCAGGTCTCCCCAATAGTAAGTTGAACCCTCTACCACTACACCACTATTAGAATTAATGATTAAAAAAATATTAATAAAAATATGATTCTGGAACTTGCCCACCTGGGCCTACCCCCAGATCCGCCCCTGTGTAAAAGAAATGGATGGTTTCTTAATACTAAAAGGAATTAAATAAGTTTATGAAATCTATGCTCTCTTCATCCAATATGGTCGGCCAACATAAGTGAGGGAGAGTGAAAAGCTTACTCTCTTTTAATAATTATGTCTTGTGGAATGTTTAAACCCCCTTTTGTGGATTGTTTAAATTTTGGCCATTTTATTTTAGGCCTATTGTTTGACTTTAGCGTTTTAATTTTACTAAGACATAGCTACAACATGTTTTAATCCCGACTCTACAATGTTTCCGCCACTGTATCGCTTTAGAATTTTTAGTGGATTACAGTTTGTATCAGAGCATCATTGTTCCCAACGCTACACCTGAAATTGATTACAGTTTGATTGATGGAATGACAGTTCGGAATTTACTCCACCTCCGAGAACTAGAAGGTGGGCTTGGCTGTACTGTACCTATCAGACGAAGCGGACCGATGGTGGACCCAGGTTGGCCCGACAACACTTCAAACTCCAGGATTCAGCTGGACTCAATTCAAGGCCCTTCTAGAACGAAGATTCTATCCTGAGGAGCTGAGACATCAGAGGATGACTGAATTCAGTGCTCTGCGCCAGGACACCACGTCTGTAGAAGCGTACACTACTCGGTTCCATTTCCTGGAGAATTATACTGGAGACCTGCTACCCAACGAGAATTCCCGAGCTTTCTATTATCGAGGAGGACTCCGAGCCGATATCACCCTGAACATTCCTCGGAGTCTCACAACAGTTAATGAACTCTATGATGCTGCGCTGTACGCAGAGTCTTCAATCGAGCGGGTGAAATCCATGAACCCATCCTCCGGTTATAAACGACATTTCTCCCATTCTGGGAATAACTCTTCATCTTCTTCAAAGAAGTTCAACTCTGGAGGTCTGGATTACTTTTCCTTTCCCTTCTTCTTTTATCTTCTTTTCAAAAAATTCTGACTCTACTGTATGCTATTACATGTAGTGGTTTCAGGAAGAACAACTTCAACTCGAAGCCCAATAACAAGAAGGATTCAGAATGTTTCAAATGCAGACAACCCGTGCATCCTAACAAGAATTGTGATGGTACCCCTGTTGTTTGCTACACCTGTGGAGAAGTCGGGCATCGCTCTACCTACATCAGTGTGTTGTTGTCTTTATTAAAACTGTAATTACTACAATAGAAAAATAGTAAAAATAGGAAACAGTAAAACAACATATTAAAATAAGTTTTCAGCGCAAAACCAAAATAATAAAATGGGTTTTCAAAGAAACATAAAAATATTTGTCAACCTGCAAACCAATTTATATCGATAATAAATAAAATAATCAAAATGGCGTTATGGATAAGATTAGTGATGAAGACTAGACTTTCACTAGGAGAATACTAAAACTAGCTTTGAGAACTTAGTTCAAAAAAATCAAACTTCGGTCTCTAACTAGGCTACTCAATCATAATAGGACGGCGACTTATAAATGTGTGGCCCTAGTTTAAGATGATATGTACACCCCTCCCGAGCACCATAAATACTCAGTTCAACCCGGCCCGACGGCGTCTTACACTGCGAGGCACGAGCTTAAGAAAATATACACACACTCCCGAACACCATATATGCTCGGTTCAACAACCAGTGTGCCCCATAAAGACACACCTGCCTTATAGTTGATGGCAAAAAGGTAAACCCTAGAATGTATTACTCTAACCCCACACTTGTCCTTATTCCATAACTCTAAAACCAAGCCATTATCGATATTTAAAAGATATAATCATTATAAATAATATGGAGATAAAAGGAGTAATCATAATATTCTAAAGAGGAAACTTTCTATTTTAAAGAACTTCAATTTTTAGAAACTTTATTAAAAATAGCATCTTATCAAAATAGCAAATTTTTTTTTGTACTAATACAATATTTTTCGTAAACGATATAGATTTATAAAACTAGTACTTTTGGCCTTAACGATATTAATTATCAAAGTGAGCATTTTGGTTTATGAAATTATTAAAATACCTTACAAGTGTTTATAAAATGATTAAAAAATGTCTTAAACATTTTAATACTACTAATCAGGGTGTTTTAAAAATTTACGGAACTAAAATTCCCTAATTATTATTAGTTCGACAATACGATTATAAATAGGATTTTACGGCAAATGTCAATTTAAATATTTTAACGACTTTTATTTAAATAAATCAATGAAGATATTTAGAGTATGTTAAGGGATGATTTAACTCCTAAAGTTTCAGATTTAAATATTTTCAAAATTGCTGGAAAAATAATTCTTTTAGGTAAGACGGAACATTTTAACGATAAATCATAATTTGTCCAAAATTCAATACTTATCAATTAAAGACTTTAATAAATACTACAAAAATTACGTAAAATAGCTAAAATATATTTATGGACGTTCTGTCCACAAAAAAAACTTTCCAGAATACTTAGACTCGGTTTTTAAAGGGTTTTCTCGTTAATCGTCTAATCTCAACAATAACGATTAATAAAAATAGTAATTACAAAACGATTTACGTATTAATATCCAAAAATTATTATTAAACTTAAAAATCAAGATTTTCCAGAAACTGCTATTTTTCCTGATTTCCAAAAATTCCAGATTTAATAAATCCCGTCAAAATTGTCTTTAAAACCCGTTTTCACAATTAACAATTCCATTAATAAAACTTATCGTTCCTAACCTTTTTATTGAAGCACTAAAAATCATAAAATTACATTTTATTATGAAATTATCAGAATCATATTTTTTTCCAGATTTACTCAAACGACCAGAAATCGAGAATTTAAACGGCAAACACGGTTTTAACGATAAACGATGATTTAAAGTGATTAATTAATTCATCCACTTAACAATTCCGAAAAATTATGTAAGAAATTCATAAAATTCTATTTTATCAGAAAGTTTTCCCACGTCAAAAATCAGAATAAAATAAAATGTTTACGTACTAGACCTAAAAATCGGCTTTTAATCGTTTTTGTCCGTAAACGGTAATAATTCAATAATCGATAACTAAAATATCAGGAAAATACTAAATTATTAAAAATCATCAAAAACCTCATTTTTACAGAATATAATAATATATTACAAGCTTAGGCCGAATATTACAATTTTAATAATTAATACGACGATATAATCGTTAATCTCGTAAAAGCGATAAAAATACCAAAACATGCAAATTTTTACGACTTTAAAATTTTCCAGATTATATGACATACATATATTGTCAAAAATGAAATATAAAAATATACATGCAATTACACAATTAAAATCATGAAATACCGAGTAACATCGACGTTACCTCTAATCCAAATCGAAATCAACAATATACTCGTCAACCTCGCGATCTTCCACAAATCCTACAATATACAAAAATCATCGCAGAAAAATACCATGAGAAAAACTAATAAAATCACGGTTAATAATGATCGAAAACAACATCGATTATTACCTTAACGAAGAGGTCGGAAAGAGGATTAATTCGACGATAAAAATGAGACGATTGGGACTCAAATTAAGCAAGAATCTGCCAAGGAGAGAAGGGGGAATACTCGGCCAAAGGGGAAGGAAAATAAGGTGTTGAATAATTTTTATGAAAAATGAATGTAAAAGAAATGGATGGTTTCTTAATACTAAAAGGAATTAAAAAAATTGATGAAATCTATGCTCTCTTCATCCAATATGGCCGCCCAACATAAGTGAGGGAGAGTGAAAAGTTTGAATAATAATGCCTCAATTCAATGAAAAGAAAATAATCTTACGTTTACGGTTTAACGTGATAAAATGAAACGTATTATTTAAACGTAGTTAAATTTTGACAAGAAGCTTTGTTGGCCAAAAATATGAGGAAAAGGTCTCAAATAATTTGTAAGTTGATAAAAAGTATAATCGTCAATTAGTTAAAGGCATTTCAAAGTAATTCGAGTAAACCTCGCGTAAGAAAATAATTATTCGCGAAACTTTGTATTAAAATCATAAATGGCTACTCTTTATTAAATAAAATATTTCGTAGTTGAAAATTTTATATAAATGTATTTAAACTTTTTTAGGAAAAGGAATAACTTAAATCCAAGTTTAAAAACGTCAATTCGAAGAGAAATAGAATTCCTCGCGGAAAATTAATTAGTTTTTGAAGAAAACCAAATAAATGGATTTAAGAGAATTAAAATCTTTAAAAATAAAAATAAAATTTGGTAAAACGATGAAATATGAGGCCGAAACGTGAGAGAGTTATAACGACGTCATAACGGAAAGAATAAAAATGCTAGAAAAATAGCGGGTGTTACATGCCTGGAGGCAGGCAGGGGGACTTTTATGCTTTTTATACAACGCTAAATGTGCCTTAGGCCTTGTTGGTTCGGCTTTGACGCCCGGCTTGTCCTTGACTTCAGGTCGAAGTCTAGGGGCCATGCCCCCTGCATGAGGAACTTTGTTGGGGTCTCTATTTTACCTTATCTTTGCAACAGGGGCTCCCCCTATTGCTCCCTGCTTGTTTGTTTGTGAGATGCGAGTCGAACAAATAACGACTATGAAAAAGGGTAGATCTTTTCATTAATTTTTAAAAATTGTTGCTTGACAGAGCCATCGACATTGTTACTTGAACATCCTCCGCCGTTTAGGGAATCAAAAACGAAAATTCTGAAGAAATAAAATAGATCACTTTAGACGTAATACTTCCTTAGGGTGTCTGCATTCCAGTGTGAGGCCAACTCTTGCCCCTCGGCATTGGCGAGTCTGTAAATGTCGGGGCCTAGGATCTGAGTGACTTGATAGGGGCCTTCCCAGTTGACACTTAGCTTCCCATGCTCTCTAGCCCTGCCTACCGCCTGGGTTTTCCTTAGGACAAGGTCTCCCACTTGGAAGCTTCTCTCACTTATCTCTCTGTCGTAGGCTTTTCTCACTCTTTGCTGGTACACCGCTATATTCGCACAGGCTTCCTCACTCACCTCACCTACCAGGTCTAGGGCCTCAGTCATTTTGGTCTCATTACTAGCTCTGGCAAATAACTACGACCTGAGGGTTGGGACTCTGGCCTCAATGGGTAAGAGGGCTTCGGCACCATATGCCAGGCCATAGGAGATCTGTCCGGTGGATTCTTTTCTGGTTGTTCTTATGGAGAAGAGGACACTGGGGAGTTTGTCCTCCCATCTTCCTTACAGATCATCCATCAACTTCTTCAGGCCATTTAGAATTTGCTTGTTGGCTACCTCGACCTAGCCGTTGGTTTGCGGATAGCATACAACGGAGTAGGCGACAACAATACCATGTCCTTCCAACCAAACTCTCAGAGGGTCATTGTCGAATTGTCGCCCATGGTCGAACACCAACACCTTAGGCAGGCCGTAGCATGTAATGACGTTCCACCATATGACCTTCCGAACCGCGGGCTCGGTTATCTTGCGGACCCCTTCTACTTCAACCCATTTGGTAAAGTAATCAATCGCTACAATAAGGAATTTTCTTCCTCCCGTCGCGATAGTGAATGGTCCAAGGATATCCATCCCCCAATTAGAGAAGGGAATGGGAGACAAGATTAGTCGTAGGTCCTGTGTCGTGGCGTGTATCATAGGTGAGAACAGTCGGCATTTCCTAGATTTTGAGGCTAGCTCTTTTGCATCTGCCAACATGGTCGCCAGTAATTCCCGGCTCACAAAACTTTGTGAGCGAGGGTCGTTCCGCCTATGTGGTATCAACATATTCTTGAATGGATGTCATCCAAAACCACGGCAGCCTGCTCTGCCTCCAAACATCTTAGTAGAGGCGAGGAAAAGGACTTTCAATATAACTCATTGTTGACCAATATGTACCATAACATTTTTGATGGCATCCGTTTTTGCAGAGCAAGGTCTCCTGGCTACACGTCGTCCCTTTTAAATCGGATGATCGGTGTCATCCAACACTCGGGCCCGGACTCCTCGACTGCGTTGACTTGCTGAGGGTCAGAAGTTGATTTTTCTTTTACTACATTGACCCAGACTGACCTTCTGATGTCCTGTAGGCTAGGGCTTGCTAGCTTGGTCAAGGCATCAGCTCGGTTGTTTTGTGATCTAAGGACCTGTCTGACTTCATAAGATTTGAGTTTTGACGACTCCTCTTTCACTCTTTCCAAGTATGAGACCATGGTCAGATCTCTGGCCTCGTACTCTCCATTGGTGTGGTTGGCAATGAGTTGGGAGTCTGTGGCCAGAACAATCCTCTCTGCCCCAGCGGCCATAGCCAGGTTAATGTCAGCCAATAAAGCTTCATATTCTGCTTCGTTTTTTGATGCGGGGACGGTGAATCTTAGCGCGTGTTCAAAATCGACCCCTCATGGGCTTGTCAGCACGACCCCTCCCCCCACACTGTTGGCTGTAGACGATCTGTCGGTGAACACCACTCATTCCCTGGTGGGTATGTCATCTTCTTCTGAGTGGGAACACTCAGCTAAGAAGTCAGCTAGAGCATGTGCCTTGATGGCGGTTCTGGACTGGTAGGTTATGCCGAGACCACTAAGCTCTATGGCCCACTTTAGTAGTCTTCCTGATTTTTTTTTTAATTTTTCTAACACCTTTTCCAGTGGTTGGTCCGTGAGCACGGTGACGAGGTGTGCGTCAAAATAGGGTCGGAGCTTTCGAGCCGCCACTACCACAGCATACGCCGCTTTTTCAACCATTGGGTAATTCTTCTCGGCCTGGACGAGGGCGTGACTGACGAAGTAGATTGGCTACTTTCTTCCAGCGTCCTTCCTTAGTACGACTACGCTTATCGTTGTGTTGGTAACGATAATGTATAGAAATATTTTCTCACCCGTCACCAGCCTAGCCAGGATCGGTAGCTGTTTGAGGTACTCTTTCAACTGATCTGGTTCCTTCTGTTCGAATTCCCACTCGAATTGCTTGTTACCCTTTAAAATCTTAAAGAAGGGTGTTGTCTTGCCGGCCGGCAAGTCCTGGATGGCCATTACCTTTTTGGGGTTGGCGTCTATTCCTCGGGCATTAACCAAGAACCCAAGGAATTTTCCCGATCGGACCCCGAAGGTACATTTTTTGGGTTCAGCTTCATCTGGTAGGCTCGGGGTGAGGTGAAGGTTTCCTTTAAGTCCTAGAGGTATTGCTCATCCCCTTTACTCTTTACTATGGCATTATCTAGATACGCCTTCAGATTTCTACCCTTTTGCTCCTTGAAGACCTGGTCTACCTTATGCTGGTATGTGGCGCCCGCGTTCTTTAGGCCGAAAGACATCATCTTATACATGTATATGCTGGCACTCGTGATGAACGCGCATTTCATCCTGTCGGACCCCCACAGATAGACTTGATGGTATCCCGAGATGGCATCAAGGAAGCTGAGTATTGAATGCCCCCTTGGCAGAGGGTATCAGTCTTTAGGGCAGGCCTTATTGAGATTGGTGAAATCAACGCACATTCTCCATGCTCCCGGGGCTTTTTTCACCATGACTACATTGTCCAGCCATTCCGGGTAGTCACAAGTTTCGATGAAGTCGGCCTTCAGGAGTTTTTTTATTTCCTTCTTAATGGCTTGGTCCTTCTCGACTGATACGTTTCTTTTCTTCTGTTTGATAGGTTTGGCGTTTGGGTCAACATTCAGGCTGTGGATGATGTGACTTGGGTCTACCACCGGCATCTCATCGGTCGAGTATGCAAAGACATCTCTATTATTTTTAAGCACCTTGACCAGCCTCTCTTTGTACGACTCTTCCAGGTCAGCGCCTATGAGAACGGGTCGTCCAGGTTCTAGCTCTACCAGCATACTCTCGCCCCCAGGTTCCGGGCGATCAGCTGGTTGTTGGATGGCTACTTGTTCGGTCGGGAGCTCATCTCCTCTGATGGGGGTGTCATGCATCTTCCGTTTGCCTTTCTGCTCGGCCTTATGGCCCCGCAAGGCCACAGAATAGCACTGGTAGGCTGACTCCCGATCACCATATATCTTGCCCTTAGCTCCGAGGTCAGTGACATAAGCCACTATAAGCGCTCGGATCGAGATGGCAGCCTCGATTTCATCCAGGGTTGTCCGCCCTATTAGGGAATTATAAGTGGACTTAGCATCAACGATGACAAACGACGCCCGGATGCTACGGGCTGAGTCTCCTTCCCAAAAAGTGATGGGTAGTTCTATGCTCCCCATTGAGATTATGCCTGCCCCGCTGAACCCATATAGAGAACCCGGGGTGGATTTCAGGTGTCTTGATTCTGGGCTTAGTTTCTCAAAGACGTCCTTGTAGAGTAGATTGGTGTAAGTTCCTGTATATACCATACATCTCTTCACAGTGTGGTTGCTGATGCCGAAGAACAGAATCAACGGGTCGTTGTCTGGGTACACGATGCGCCTGCTATCACCTGGTGTGATGCTGAGCGTCAGCATGGTGGGCGTCGTAGCTACCTCGGCATAGCACATTTGGTGATGAAGCTCACGCAGGTGCCATTTTTAGCCTCTTTGGCTCATTTTCCCTTCAGCATCGCCGGATACCACGTAAATTGCGAGCCTATCCTACCTTGACCCCTCTAGCCTCTTAGATGGCGCCTTTGACCTCTTTGTTCGGGCGGCGTAGGTGGATAGCCAGCCCTTTCTGATGAGATCTTCGATTTCGTCCTTGAGATGTCGACACTTTTCTGTTGTATGTCCTATGCTGTCATGGAAGGTACAGAATTTCTTTATGTCACCCTTAGGATGTCGAGGCTTTCCTGGGCGATTCCATTTGGTTGTCTCCTTCTCCATCTCGAAGATCTCAGCCCTCGGCCTTTTGAGGGAAGTATAGCTCTCGAACATTAGCTTGTAAGGCACGTGTTCCTTCCGACTAGCTTCCTCCTTCTTCGGCTTATTGGCCGACTCCCCTTTGCTGCGGGCGTTCTGTGATGCGGCCTGGGTTTAGTTTGACACCGGCGTGGGTCGTGTAGGCTGTGATAATCCTCTTCGACCATAAATCCTTCAGCAATCTTGCGAGCCTTCGTAAGAGACTCAGGCTGGGTTTGGATGAGACGATTCTTTAGCTCACCCGGTACAAGTGAATTGGTCAAAGCATATGTTGTAGTGGGGTCGTCAATCTCCCTTGCTTGCTGGAACTCAAGATCAAACCTCTTCAAGTACTCCCGAATAGATTCGCTCTCTTTTTGCTTCAACGTCAAGAGGTCGAAGCGGGTCAGTCTGCGGCTCTTATTTCCGGCGTATTGGTCGACGAACACATTGGTCAACTCCTAGAAGTTGTAAATAGACCCTCGGGGGAGGTCTCTGAACCATCCTTGAGCGAGTCGCATGAGAGTCGTCGGGAAGATCTTGCACCAGGCCACGTCTTCTGTGTCATACATCCACATATGACTCCCATAGGCTGCCAAATGGTCTTCGTGATCATTTGTTCAGTCGAACCAGACCGTCAGCATTTTGATTTTGGGGATGGGGCAGCATTGGATGTCTGGATTTAGCGAGGTTCTGGTGGGTATTTCGAAGACCTTCGACCAACCCCTCCCCCCCTCCGACTGGTAGTTATATGCTCCCTGATCCTCCCACCTGCTCAGTGTCAGGGTTCTACCCCTCGGCGGGTGGTACTGGTATGATTGACTATGTCGGCTTACGGCCTCATGCTGTCTTTCAGGAGATTAGTGTTGGAATCCTATGCGCTTGTCCTGAGGAGGCGGTTCGAACCTCGCTCCTAAACCCTCCTTGGTGCCCTCCCTCTGATGGCGTCTCGGCTCAAGCTGCGGATCTTGGTTGAGCCTAGCCTGCACGCTTTTTATATAGACCCCTCGTTGTTTGCCGCTTCTCCGCGGGGTTATCTTGTCGAACACTCTGGCTCACTTTGGGCTCAAACGTATTAAGACATGCTCCTGTTATTTAAGGCGTTCCTTCATGCCCTGCGATAGGGACCCTTTCTCTGCGGAGGCGGTGGATTCTATAGTATACACCAAACCATCTTTCTTAGGAGCCTCTGGCTCTGGAGGGACGATCTGCAGCCGTCTCTTGGCATGGACGTATCCCCTGGCGGCCATCTTTGCTTTCCTCTGGATTCTCCTGGAGGCAGTTCATTTCGTCCCGCTTGCACTCGTTGAGTTTGGGAACTCAAGATGCCTCGGGATCGTCGCGATACCCCCGATCAGGTCCTCAAGAGTAATATCTTTGTTTAGCATTACGGTAAAGAAGCTGGCGGCCTGTGTAGCTTGGGCGGGCGTAAGCTCCAGGTTGATCCCTTGCTCCGCCTCCTGCACCTTCGTGGCCCCTACCCCCTTACGTGGAGAGCGACCGCTCGCGGCGACGAAGTAGGCATACCGTACATGGGATAATGGTCTGCCCCTTCGGGTCAGTTGTCGTGGCTATATCTTCAATGTTGGGCATTCTTCTTGTGACTTCTTGTTCTTCTGGGAGACTGTCTCAGTAATCCACACAGACGGCGCCAAATTGTTTCGGTAGGAAATAATCGGATCCAAATCGGGTTTAGATCTTAATTAAACTATGCTTGAACCCTGGTCTTGTCCAAGCTTATCACTTCCTTCTTTCTCTAGTATTTGACTTCCTTGAAGGGCGGGTCAGTCTTGCCTATACAGGAAGCAAACACGGCCCCGGGGTTGTTCGAGGGGACTCTCTTTGATGCCCAAGTCAGTCTGGGAAGGCGCTTAATGAACCTTGCTCGTGAGGAACGAGGTGGCGTTTTTCAGAGAAAGAACTTAGTGAGAGAAAATTAATTATCCCTTAATGAAAGGACATTAAGGGGTATTTATAGGTTTCCCAAGAGAGAGAAAGAGTGGGCACGTGACTTGGGAGTGCCCCTTACCTTAAGTAGGGGTCTGAGGGTCTGCCACGAAACATACCCTCGTGGTCGGAACGACCTAGGGTCATGGGATATCCCCGATAGGGGCGGACAAGGGCTCGGCTAACCCGACCGGGGGTCAGGCTTCGAGGCCGGGCCGAGAGCTGTGGAGCTTCCTTGCTGGTGTACTCCTCGGGGTCGGCCGGAGGGGTCCGGCTTGACGCCCCGGTGTAAGCCTCGAAGGCTCCGGACCTGCCCTGGAGCAGAATTGATCTAGGTTTGAGTTTGACGGATAGTGGTCAGCGGTTGTCGAGCCCATCATAATGGATCAAAAAATTACTCAGAGAAATTAATTCAACATCAAGACGGTCTTAGTCGTGTCATTACGGTTGCGTGAACACTAACTAATGTAAATTCCGACTCCGAGGCTCCGAATCGGTCCCGAAATACAAAAGTCAAACCCGAGTCGAACCTCGAGATGCGCACCCAAGGCCCATCAACGCACGCTAGGGCGGGGTTTATAAACCTTGGTAAGCAAGGAATAACAAGATCACGTATAACTCCGCTTTGGAAACTTTTCCAAATCGTATCTTCGAAATCTCAAGCACCGGGAGGGACGCGCCTGAGAATCGGGTCACCTGTGTCTAGGTGCCTCAGTTCTGGGTCGCACGACGTGTTGCGCCCGAATTCTCGGATTGTACTACGAGAAAAACTATATATACCCCCTTCCTCGCTCGTAATCGACACACAATTCTCTCCTCTCAAGAGCTCCACACAATTTGTAGCTCTTTCTCTAGCATCGCACTCAACGACATTAGGAACGATCCACTCGATCGTTATCTCCTCGATTCCCATTCCATGAATCAGCGCTACTTTTCGTAGTTCCTCGAGTTCCTGACACGAAAGAACGAAAAAGGGCACCTGTGTTGATCCGTCGACTTGCCCTTCACAGTAGCGAAACTTTGTCGAAATCATCGCAGAACCTAAAGGAGTTCATCCGTCCAAGTCGATATCGTCACTAGGTTGTCATCTCAACCAAACTTTACATATCGCACATTAATTATGCATTTTTATATCGTCAAGTCCGACCTATGTGGATACTAATTCCACGACGCGTCCATTATTTGCACTCCAAATGGTGTACAAGTCTTACTCTTGTTTGGCTTAGCCAAGACCAACTCGTCTAAAATACGTAACGTCCACAACTTCAACCTCAATTACTAAAAAACCTAAATCGAATCCGAGTAGTCGTTATAAGATCCACTCTTTGTTGTCTACACATCGTACTTCGTTTAGTGTACATTCTGAAGGTGCAATTCCTCATACAACATGATTTACTTATGTTTTGCATTTTACCGCTTTCGTATGATTTATCGCTTTTATGACCATAATCGCTTGTTAAATCACCTAACACAAAATCAAAACATAAACAACTAATGCTAATCAAAATGAGCCGTGGTCCAGTCCCGTATTAATCTAGATGCTCACACCTCACGCGTGGTTCGACGCATCTCTATTAATGTCGTACAGACGCACTTTAAGCAGAATACCGGGTAAGGTATATCACGAAAATCACTAATATCCGTATTACCACGTTAAAACCGATCTACTAATACGTATACTATCCAATACTCTCTACTCTCCAGTGTGCATCTTACTATTTGTAACGTGAAATCACATGCAAAGAATGTAAAACACTTACTTTGACGATAATTTACTTGTCCTTAAATCAACCGACTAGCTAATACACTAGGCTTAAAACAATGGTTGTTATCGCATTTACACCACATTAAAACAAAGTTATTCGCCCACCGATCGATTAGTAGAGGCTGCTAGGAACGTGCAGGATTAGGTGTTGACGTCTATCCGATCTTGGCTTCCCAATACGTACCCTCAACCCTTAATCAGAATCTACGGTTTCTGGATGTCCGAAACCATTGGCAATGAGAGTCATTCTAGACATTGAATGCTTAAGGGTACAAGTCTTTATTTTTAAGTCCCCATGTCACTCAACTTTGAGCCGGCTAAGGATTAAAGTTGACTTGAACAAATTCTGAGAATCCCAAAACTGCTCGGTGGCGACTCCACAATTCGACAACAAGTTCGGTACACTAAAACGGTTGTCAGACCAAATGATCCGGCCATTAAACATTTACAACCACATCTCGATTGATTCAACGAAAACATAGATGCGTCCATACAGCTATCTAGTACAATTCAAATTGTCAACCAAATCGAGGTCCGACATATCACCCCGAACGCGGGATCGGACCGGCCCAGACCGCAAAGACGGGTCGTGTGGGTGGCCTCCGCGGTGGTTTGCGCTGGTGGGTGCAGCGAGTGGGTGGCATCATCCACACATTTTTGTAGTGTTATGTTACAATCTTAGTGAACCGAATACTTATCTTTAAAGATTGTTGTTGGTTTTCTATGTTACTCACAAGTGCATGCTTTGTCATTCATGTATTATACTCCCTCTGGACACAATTTTTGTCCCATTTCATTGAAATACTCCTTACAAATATTTGGGTAATGGGGAAAAAAATAATGTACGGAGGGAGTAAAGTGTTTTTCTTTAAAATACTCATTTTAGTGGAATGGATACTTACTAGGATGTCAATATATGTATGGATGTGTCCACTAGCGACCCAGGGGTGCGCGAAACACCTCATTCGCGCACCCTTGGTTTTTATTTTAAAAAGATAATAATGATGATTATAAGTTAAATGTCAAACAGAGGTGCCTTTAGATATTAAAAGTAGTGGTGATGTTGTGGTAAATACCTTACAATTGATTAAAGAGGTTCGTGGTTCAAACACCCATGTGAACAGTCTTTACGTCTATTTTTAATTTGCTTTATTATTTGTGCTTATTACAAATTTAGCACATTCCTAATTTCAAAATTATTATTCTCTCTATTTCAGTAGAATGTTTACGTTGTTTTTATAAAAAAAATTAAGGTAATAAGAAAGAAATTAATACTCCGTATTAATTTATTAAAAGATATAAAAAGTAGAGAGTAAAAATTGTTGAAAGAGTGAGTGTAAATTAATTCTGACACAAAAAAGAAGCGTAAACTATTAGCTGCAACGAGGAGAGTATATTGTACTAATACTTCCTTTTTTTTGCTTTCCACCTTTATAATATATGTGAAAAATATTTTATTAGGGTGAAAAGAAAATAGGAAGATTAGGAGACTGTATTAAGAAAATTGTTCACCTCCATATCGGAAATCCTGGGTCCACCACTGGATATGTCTATTCCATGCTCTCTACAAATGCATGGACTTACAATATTCACAAATTTCTCTATTGCTCTTGTAAAGTTCAAGTAAAATAGACTTTTTATATGTTAACAAGCGTGTGGTAGAATGATAGCAAAGGTGTAGAAATCATCCACTTCCTCGATTTACCATATCAGGGTGATGTCGATTGTACTAATACTAGTGTGATACCCGTGACACCGTCACGGGGTTGTGAATTTTTTTTCTAAATAATCGGAAGTTAGTAATACTGAAACATATCCCATTTAGATCGGTAGTGACAACACAAATATTATTACCAGCATTTGATAAAAAGATTCATATAATAAACGAAGGTGCTTACCTTGCAATATGCTGACATTAATTTACGTATTTGTAATTTAAGATAACCCGACACACAACCTTGAAAGAAAAAATTAGTGTGACATCCCGAACACACCTTGGATTTATGATATAGATATTGAATAGCTAAACGGCCAGAAAACACGTTATTAAAAAATAGTAAAACTAATACAAATACGAAAAGGAAGTAGACATGCCCCCTAATACAAACACATTGTAATTTAAGCAAACCTATATAATATCAGTTAGGTTCAAAAAAGACATAACGTACCTATATTTTCAATACTTGTAAAAATATAAGCATGAATTCAAATAATTTTGTTATTTCGAAACTCAATTTCGTCGGAAAGCAAACAAAAAAGTTTTCATTATCAAGTACTTGAAATGACACGTTAAATTTTTGGGGTCGAAACCCGACCCGGTCCATTGGACCCGTTGGATCAAACTTTTATTAAAATTAATAATATATTTATATTTATATACTCTCACTGACTTTTTTATGTTTGCCCCATTTCAAAAATATGTATACTTTTCACGTATATTGAGGAAAAGGGTAAACATTTTAAAATGAAAAAAGTATTATATTTGGATTCAAAAAAATAATGTACTTTTGATGATTTAAATTAAATACATACAAATATTCAATTTAGTACTCCCTCCATTCAAATTCACTTGTCTCATTTCCTTTTGGCACATTTGCCGAGACACGTTTTACACTAGCGATATCTTTCATTTTACATTAGCAAAAATTATAAAAATTTGATATTCTTAATGTGCTCATAAAGACGAATCAAAAAAATCCCACATGACTATATTCTCACTTATAGATTGTCGAGAATATCGAAGATTCCCCTCAAGTGTGAATATTGTCAAAAAATGAAATGAGACAAGTGGATTTGAATGGAGGGAGTACAATTTTTTTACGTAGTATCATTTTATAATAAATTAATTATTAAAATTTGATTATAATATATTAAATGTATACATTATAATCAAAGAGTATAATAATAATATTTTTTTTTAAAAAAAAGCATGCTCCAATTAAGTAGCGGAACCTTGTTAATTTATCAGCATTAGTCAATCTCGTTATATACTAACTAATTAAGTAGAGGAACCTCGTTATATGCATGATTAGTAATAGCATTAAGTGTGACACATTATTTTATGATAGAAGCTTTGATTACTTTTTTTTAAAAAAGTTTAAGCACGGTGGCCAAGCATGCCTCAGCATGCTCTATTTAGTCCCAAAATGAAATTTAGAGAGATTGTTAAGGAGACTTATATTGTTAATTGCTCTCTAATTATAGTGTAAAATCATAGCCCTTGGTCCCTTCTTTAATAAATGGAGGATTAGTGTCGAATGTCGGTCTCATGCGATGTTAAACTAATTCAATTGTATTTATAGGTATATTGAAGTGAACATTTGTAAAAAAATTGAACAATAGTGGTTAACAATTGTATTTATACGATTTACTGTTTTAACAATGAGTAAGGAAGTGAATTGGTCTGATAAGTATTTTATTTTTTACAATCTTCACAACGAGTAATAAAGTGATCTAGTGGTTAACCAATTGGATTTCAATGTGAAGGTTGTGGGTTCGATTCCCATTGGTGCCACTTTTGAAGTAATTTTTCCTCTTCAATAATAGTTACTCGTACTTAGTTGTGAGATTACTCTATATTAAATAAGTTGAAGGAGAAAGCTAGAGTCACCTCGTTGAATATAATCTCTTCTTTAATATAAAGAGGATGAGACTTCAGTATTTTGTGTTCTTTGTTTTTTAGAAAGAAATCATTCAGGCAGCCATTAGACCATCTCTAAGTAAGGGTCAAGTTAATTGGTGTTGGTGATTTAAGTGTAATACCGGTTCATTTTTAGCGTACTCGGGTTTGGTTTTACGGATGTGTTAATTTAATATAATACAATATAGGCTCGGGGGAAGTATGGAGTGTACGCTTATATATAATTAATTGTGAATTCACAGTATCAGGTTCATACGGTACACTATGCTGGGGGGCGCCAAATCTGTTTGAACAGATTTAATCTGTTTCCACGGATTTTTGGTGGGAATTTATGAAGAGTCGCAACTCTTCAACTCGTATCTCTGCTCCTTCAGACTCAATATAATAGAGGTATGATCAAATCCGAAAACATAAGCAAAATCTGCACAACATACTTCATAGTTATATCTCTGTTTACTGTGCAAATTCAGAGGAACGCCGTCTTATCACAGTAGAAAATTCGGTACAACCCTGCACTGAAATAAGGGTCAAATTGTTCTATTAGGAAAGCGTTAGTCGATTCGGTATTGTTTTCAGTCCTTTCCTTTTTCGCACATAACAATTGGGTCGTCACCCATTTTTTCTCTTAATTCCACCTTGTTTACCTTGACCCTTCTACACCCTCCCATCCAGAAGGTCATGACCTCAGGTCATCAACTTTATTATTTACCACTTTTTTATTAATTAATTCATATTCTATATTATTTATTTCAATCATATCCTCTTTTATGCAATTATTTTTGGGGACCACCTATGAGTATAGTACACATGAGGTCATGGAAGAAGGTCATGACCTTGGGTCATTCCATGACCTTTTCCCACTTGGGTCATGACTTGGGTCGTGCTAATTCTTAAGTTAATTAGTGTTTAAGATGACCTTGGGGATCATGACCTCCCCTATCCACCTTGCTTGGGGATGGTCTTGAGAAACCCTTTGATTTATAGGCTAACTGAAATGATGAGTAATGGAGATGTCTATACCATTTGCAGACTTACAGTTGGCAACAATATTGGACTGGACAAGGCTACACCTCATTATAATTTTTAAGTGTCGTCTACAATTCGAATTCTCATCCAGAGTTACTCAAGTGAACAATGTTAGTATATTTGATGTTAGGTTATAATGTTCGTAAATGAAATTGTACTAAACAAAAATGTAAGCAATTTTTAATTTTGGGTTTTTCTATGGGGTGCCCCTCAACTATCGACTTTTTCAAGTTGTACCCCCACCTTTTTCGATTACATGGCGTACCCCTAAACTTTGTAAATTACTCTATATTGTAACCACAGTTATAATTTTCCAACAAAAATTTCTCAATTAATGCTGTAAATAGTGATTATTTCCTCATTGAGTTTCATCAACCATGATGTATTTTTTCAATTTGCATCCTTTACTCAAAAACTCTATTCTACCATACTACCACATTGGGGTGAAGAAAGGATTGAGGTTGAAGTATTTAAAAGAGTGAGGGAGAGAGTTTGACGTCGGCCGACAACAGAGGTGCGTTGTGGTGGGCATTTGGTGACTTGGTGAATGATAAATAATAGAAAGAGGTGATTTGAAGCATCAAATTGAATTGATTAATATGTTAATTATTCATTTTTAAAAAAATAATTGTATTACACTTATCACTTTGGTTATGATATGAAGTCATAAGTAAAGTTTAAGGGTACATCTTGCAATTCGAAAATGACAGGGGTACCACTTGGAAAAGTCAATAGTTGAGGGATACCCCATAGAAAAGCCCTTTAATTTTTTTCCCAATATCTGCCACAAATATTCAATATATTCACACCACAGTCTCGCATATGCATCCTTTTGTCTTATAGTCCGATTATTTCTACACATTTGCAAAAGTTATTGTCCTCGATGTTCAACGGGTTGGTATTACAAAAGTTATAAGTCATGTTGGTCCAAAATAGTAAACAACGAACGAGAAAAAAAATGGCAATGTGTATGTCTTTTGTGTGATGGTAGCATTTCCGTATTCACTTCCAGAAATCCGAGCCCATTCAATTTCTACTACCCTTAATACATGCCCCACGCTATATAGATTCTACCCCCGCTATATTTTGGCACTTCCAAATTGTAAAGTGATCTTCTAATATTTCCTTTTCTACTTTGTTGCCAGATTTCAAGTTAAATTCATCGCGATCGAGTATCTTCTCTGGTGAGGAGGCTCATTTTGTTGTATTCGACTCAGAAATTACTCATTTCATTAGCGACTCCGCCGCTAAGCTCATAGCCAAGTTGGGGAAGGTGACACATACAATATCTTTTCTTATTAACTATCTACAAAATATGCAGATGAACAAAAATCTTTTCCAACTGAATTGGAGACATTTATTGAGACGGAGTTTCTGTTCATGATCGAAATAACATGAAAAATATAATGTACGGGAGTGTTCAAAGTCATAAAACAACGACAAGTATAAGGTCGTCTATTGTCTTATTATTAGAATACAAAGGACCGAGACGGAGGGAGTAGCAATTTGACTTAGTAATGATAAAGAATTATACAATATTGTTATTAGTACTCTTTTACATACGTAGTGATAGAAGGCTCTGTTACCATAGACGGAACCTCATAACAAAAGTACACAATTTCAAACCATTAGGCTACTTATCATTTTATACATTAATGGAACTTAAATATTACTACAAGTATATAATTTAACCACGCTAAATGGACCAACATAACATTGTTGTAGTATAAAAAGCTTAATGAAGAGTCGATTATTTTTATTGGATGACATAATTTTAGAAAATAAAACACGGAATACACGAAGAAAAAAAAGTGTCCTCCCTTAACTAAAATCCTGCCTCCGCCCCTGTCACAAATTTAGTTATTGAATCGTTGTCACTGAAAATAAACATGCAAATCGATCACGAGCTGAGATTGTAAACATTGAGCTGATTGTATTTACCAACTCTAAAGGGCATTAGCAATGGTAAAAGTTCTGTACCATACTTTTTATGACCACATCAATATATTCTACCCTATATGAAACTGAATCATTTTCTCCACAATGATAAAAAAGTTCCGTAACATCGTTTTAGTGGCATCAATTGCTCTTTAATCATAATTTCATTCAATCAACATTCTCCTTTAACTTATGAAACTAATTCTTTGTTTTCGAAAGCAACTCCATATAAGGAGCGCCTTATTTTGTGGAACAATGGATAAAGAGCTCCTTAAGACATACTCCCTCCTTCTTGAATAAGCCTCATATTCCTTTTTGGGCTTTTTTTTTTGTTAGTCTCATTTCCTTTTAAGGTATCTCTATTTCTCTCTCATCACATGCATCATATCATCATTATCCTCCTACTTTTTCACCTTTTCTTAAACTCCATGCCAAACCCCAATGGGGCTAACTCAAGAAAATTGAGGGAGTATGAAACTTCTTATTTAGTACCATTGCTATTCCCCTAAGTCAGACCATCAATTCAGTTTGAATTTTACATCCGTTAGTTTACTTCAAACTAACTACAAATGTACGAAACATGTCTTAATGAAGGGTAATGACTAAGACATTAGACATTGATGAGACAAGCTCGAGGACGACTTCCTTCAAAAGAACAATGTCTGGATTTATGGCACTTTGTAGACACCCGCGTTTTGTCTGCTAGTGTCTATAGCAGTTTCCAACAAAACACCCGATGATGATCGGGCGTAAACATGAATTAATAGGCTCAATTTTGGACTCGAAATCAATAGTATTTTGCGTGATCTTTTAGCGGAGTAAGAATCTCACCAAACCGACCTCAAATTTAGGCCTAGTGGGTCGTTTATAATCAATTAAGATTAATTTGGGTCAAAACCGACACCGGAAATAAAACCATCTTTTAGCGACCGGGTCAAACCCTGGTCAAAGCCGTTTCCGAGACACAAATCAGCCACACAAAGCTTCAAGAGTCCGACTCAAGGTCAAAAACTCCAGATATTTCGCTCCAGCTGACCCACTCGATCGAGTGTCAGCCTACTCGATCGAGTGTCAGCCTACTCGGTCGAGTGGGCCTCCAAAAAGCCCGTTGTTGCCTCTTAGTTGGGCCACTCGATCGAGTCTGCAGGGGCACTCGATCGAGTGACCCTAGGCCGAGAGGTGGGGTTTTTTCCTATAAATACACCCTCTTTGGAACCTTCATTGAACACAATTCACAACCAAAAATTTCAGCAATCCTAGGCAAACTATACACACATACAATCCCGATCTTTCCTCTAGAAATCTTTTATGAAACCCGAGAAAACCAATCTCATACAAACACCATAACTCTTCCTATATCTTCGATACTCCCACGCAAACGCCGTTACTACGAGTCCATAACCGAGGCCGAAATTAGCATGTAGGTTGAGGGTGTTATAAAATCCCGTTTTCTCTCTTCTTCTTCTCCTTCTTCTCGTCTTTTTCGTTTTTTTTTCTGTTTTTTCCGTTTCTTTCATCTTTTTCTTCATTATTATAATTAGATAATAAACATCGCATACAATCACACAAAATTCAAAACAAATTTCATATCGAGTATACCTAAAGACAAATCCCGTTCTAAGATCCTCCTAATCCCTTTATGAGTCGTAACAAAGGTGACACTCTTTTGAGGAGCGCCGCCCTAAACACTCAAGGGTCCAGTGTGATCGCGGATATTTGTCGTTAGGTGCACTCGATCTCGTTTTTAAGGTTAGAATGAAACCTGTTGAGGCAAATCGAACATCACATAATCCGCAAGGATTAATAACGATGTCGTGATGCGGAGGGAATCGATTTTCGATCTAATCAAACAAACAAATAAAAAACGTTTATTCTTAAGATACGATATCGACTCCGTAGTCGAATATTATGTCTAAAGGAATTAATCGATAAAACGTATTAGCACGAACCCGTTGACGCCGAAATAATTGTCACATGGTCCGAAAGGACTAATTACGACAGTACGACGCGAGGGGAATTATTTCGTCCCAATTCAGTTTAAAACGATTCATAACGTCTTTTCTAAATTCCCGATAATCGATCTCGTAATAATAGCGTACATATCAAGAGCATCGAAAATTAAGTCAAGTATAAATTACATCTATATTTTTACGCGACTTGACAAATTATCGACTTAAAACTAAAACAAATTCAAAATCAGTGCCTTTCTTGAAATGAACTGTTGTTCGTGTACTGGGGGCACTCGATCGAGTGCCTTAGCCCACTCGATCGAGTGGCACCCCAAAATCGAGGCAGAAATTTTTTCCGAGGACCACTCGATCGAGTCCTCCGTATGACTCGATCCAGTGGCCCCTGTCACATCAAAATCGTGAGCCTTCAACATATTTCAGGTCTCGATAAATCTTTTTTTAACGACTTTGGTCATCACGTGTCAAGTCCATCATGTGATTCACTCTTTTCAAAACCATGAATCACGTCGCGTCAAATCGTCTAATCTTTTCAGGTCCGTTATTGTCGCATTTGTTTTATTTTGTTCGTCGTATTGTATTTCCGGGTTGTATTCCGCCCGTGCATTTGTAATATTTTTCACGCTTTTGTTTCTTTTTTGTTTGTTTTATTGTACTAAAAATGAACCTCGCATGCTAAAATAACTTTGACGTTAGTGTAGATGCATTAAACGACGTAGTTAAACATAATTCACATGTTTAGTTAAAAGGCATTGTTTACATAACATTCAACCGTCAAACTAGCACACGTACACGAAAAACAAACGATATCTAAGTAAAGGCCACTAAGAGCGGGCGGAGTTGGGTGTCCTTTGTGGGCTTCCCAACACGTACCCTCACCCCTTACTCAGAACTATGGTTTTCAGATGTCCGAAACCGTTGGCACACGAGAGTCATTCAATACACAATTCCCAATAACTCGGCTTCGACATCGTAATGAAAAGAGACGAACCCCTAAACTCTAGCATTAAAAGCGGGTCGTGCTTTGTGCACAAAACGCCTAAATGTAGAGTGGGTTCTAACGGGTCCGAATTCCCACAAAACATGGTGGCGACTCCTAATTAGATTTAAATTTCAATCCGAGATCAATCTTACCACGAGATTCATTCGCCTCCCCAAACCCGCGCGTGGCTACGTCGGGGTGGACCTATGTCAAGTCCACAATTTGGCGACTCCGCTGGGAATACCTGATGTACCACTTGTCATCGGGGTTCCTAGGGTGAGACACGAAAAGAAATCGTTCGAATATTAATGTACGTGCATTAGTTTAATAGCTCATGCATTACCCAAATTTTCCCGGGCCGGTTACTTGTGACCGACGTCCTACTATACCGCGGTGCATTCCGAAATGGGTGCGCTAAAAACTTCTTTGGTCGAACTCGTATGGGTTTCGCGGCATGTTTTAAGACCAATTCGGCTTAGGAAGTCGGTCCTGATTTACGAGAAAGCCGTCGTTGTTGGTATAGACCCGATTTCAACCGACCGAGACTTAGTATAAAGCATACATGGTGTCATTATATTGCTTTCATGACTGTATGCTACTTGGTTTACATGTCATCTTTTTCAAACATCGTTATTTCAAAAATGCATCTTTTCAAAAATATTCAATTTTCAAAACCCGGGATGCTACCGAAATTAGGACTTACGATTTTACTCAAAATAGCCTATTTCTAGCCGGTATGCTGCCCATTTCAAAATTCAAAAATATTTTCGAAACCTTAAAAAAAAAACGGCCCCGTCGACATTTTTTGCCACTTTCAAAAGTCGGGACCGTCCTTCGATTTTTCTCGGAATTCAAACCTTTTCAAAAACCTTCCTTATCTTAAGAGTTACCGCATTTAGTAGTGTCGGGTCTTTTCCTAAGTCGTCGAAGTCTCTAGTGTCGAAACTCCGTCGATTTTACGTCACGGGTTTCCTCCCTATCCCAGTCCACCATATCCATCAAAGGCATGACCAACCTACGTAGGGCATACCCCTGTAAAGGAAAGTCCATATAAACACTCGAGTCAAAATGCTGGGGAAGTCTCACGTGAACCTTCCTTCAAACAGGACCCGACTCACATAACCGAGTCCTAAGAAAGCTACAACACCCACGAGTCACCCGTCTAGGTGTCTGTCTCGAGTCGTTTTCTCATTTAATCTTTTCCTTGCTCGGGATTTACTGTGTTGATTCCAAGATCTGGGTCAGTTTCTGATTACTCGGTATTCTTACAGACAGGCCACCGGTAACCAGACACAAGCACAAAATGCAAGAAGCCTTGGACAAGTTGTCAGCCTCGTTGGACGCTATGGTCGTCAAGCAGACTCAGAGACCCAATTGACAGCTATAAGGTCGGGCCAAATAGCTATTGTTACCCGTTTGAGCGCCATGGATCAGGGACCCCTGCCGCTGGGACTGAAACCACTGGGCCCCTAGCTGAACTGGTCAGCGTAGTCCGCAAACTGGAGGAACAAGTCCACTTGTCAACAAACAACACTATCCACACGGAAAACGCCCGTGTCTATTCGCCCTTGAATGATGAACTGCCCGCCAACCTCAACCTTACGGGCCTACCGATGTTTGAGGGGATCGAAGACCCGGTGCTTCACATCCGGGCCATCAAAGAGTTCATGGCCGTTAAGGGAGTGAAATCGACCATGTTCAAGCACCTATTTGCCGCTTCTCTCGAAAAGCATCCAAAAGCATGGGATGATGTGGCCACAGAATTTGCTCGGAATTATGCTGACAACACCGAAATCCAGACCACGATCCGCTCCCTGGAAGTTATGGCCCAGGAGCCCAAGGAAGGTTTTACAAAATATCTTCAACGCTGGAGGCCCGAGAGTGTGAAGTTGGTTGACAAGCCCAATAAAAAAACTTTAGTGGAGGCCTTTGTCAAGAACCTCCTCCCCTCCAACCGAATTCATCTCCGGTATGCTGTCATACCCAACTTCACCACTTTAACTGAAATAGGGACAAGGATTGAAGATGATTTAAGTCTAGAAGGCCTTACTATGGCCTCTAGCAAGGGATATCAAGGGGCTACTTCTTCCACTACCAAGCCCACAGCTGCAGCTGCAACTCGCAGCATTTTCGACGAGGTCAATCTACTTGATACCCCGTCCAAAAAGAATGCCACACCTCGGGTGTTCACTGATATAGGTACTACCTATACATATGCCTTACAAAGGCTATCATCAAATGGCCCGATCCAACCAATAGGCCCAACTCCTGAAGTCCCGGTAGAGCGATGCTCTAAGGCCTACAACGCTCAGGCCTATTGCCAATACCATCGAGGCAATGGGCATGACACCGAAAAATGTTGGAAGCTGAATTAACTGATCCAGGATCTGATCGAGAGTGGTAAGATCCCACTACCCTGAGACAAGACGAGTACTAAGAACAATCCCTTTAGCGCCCATGCCATTTTTACCGGAGAAGTGATTGACTGTTCACACCTTATTTCTCCATTTATCCCACAAGTGAACGAGATATGGTTTGACGACGAGGACGATGTGTACCTTACCAAAGGGGAAGCTGTCCCCATTACTCCCGAGGAGATTAGGAAGGCTAAATCCAAGGTCTTAGCCAGTAACCACCTTGCTCGTCCCTATCAAGCCACTAGCTCTATGGACACCCCTACCTCGATAACCGTCACTGAGCTAATCAGGACGGAAGTCGCTCCTGAAGAGCCAACCACCAAAAAGGCGCTCGTGAAGCAACTAAAGACACTACAAAAAACAAGCTGGAATTGCGTCGGACAAATCCAACGCAAATGAACAAAATCCGACGCAAATTGAAGGTTGCGTGGGATTACCCGACGCAATCGGCCGCCGTTATTTTTTGACGCAAAATTTTTTTTTTGCATCGGCTAATCCCACGCACGGTATTTGCGTCGGCTATTACGACACGAAGGAATGGAGGTCAACACCCCTGTCAATGGGCTTTGCGTGGGATTAGCCGACGCAACGTCAACAGAATGTTTGACTTTGCGTCGGCTAATCCCACGCAAACCCATTGACTGGGATCTGACTGAGAGGCTTTGCGTGGGATTAGCCGACGCAAAGTCAAACATTCTGTTGACTTTGCGTCGGCTAATCCCACGCAAAGCCTATTAACAAAAAAACCGTTTCTTTGTTTTCAGCTCCCCGTATGCGCGAAATAAAACAAGCTGCAATTAACAAACCCACTCCTACAACAAACGACAACAGCACCACATCCCAAACAAAAGTCCATCAATATCTCCAATCAAAACTCTCGTACATGTCTTCTTCACAAAACTCCACAAAACGAAACAAACATAAACTAGTATACTGTTATAGAAAATGAAAATATTACAAAGACAACCAGCGCTAGGTTCAGAATTCTATCTAGGAGTTGGTAAAATATATACACACAATGCAGCCAGAATCTAAACAAGTAACATAAGAGAGCGGAACTACCTACGAAAGGGACTCAATCTGCTCCGACCCAAAGGGATGACCATTGTTATTGTCGTCATCGTCGCGCCTAGTCATACGTGGTCCTGCTCTTCGCACCTCTTCTCCAATGTCTTCAGGCGCTCTTCTTGTCTTTCGAATTTATCTTCCATACGCTCGTTGACTGTGCGTTCCTGCGAGGTGGCGGTGGGGAGGTATGTGTCCGCAGATACCTCCTTACCACGGTTCAAGCATGGGCGAAAGAGCTCTTTCGCCACGTTACCTATCCCCCAAAACCTTTTCTTCGAGTTGTAGCCACCTGTCACATCGTGGAAGATCTTCAAGGTGTTGGGTGCTTGATCAGAGGCGCGTGCCTCCTCCACCGCTTTCTCGTAGCTCTCCTGAAACAGCAACATGAAACAGTGTTATAACTTTAGGAACACATACTATCACATCGTAATTTTCATGCCTCGTATATTTTTTAAAAACATTACTACTACTCACAACGATCTCCGGTCCTCTAGGGTCAATCCACTTGCCGTCTTTCCCCTTCTTCGTCTTCTCCAAGAGCTGGACCGGGGTTGCAGATGGGCCCTTCATAAAACAGTGTTAAAATTTTCAGCATTTATTTACCAATAGTATATATTGAATTATACTCAAATTTTATACTTGTGTTGTAATCACTTACCAACTGCGCGAAGGCTGTTGCTGCACTCCTACTTCCAAGGCAGCTAGTGGGTTTGGCCACCCCGTCCACCTTCCCACCTCTCCTGTTCGACGACTTAATCGCCGATTTCTTCTTGAAGCTTGGGTCGGCAGCGTTCTTCTTCAATATCTCCCACTTCTCTTGCGGAATCCATTCCGCCTTCTCGACCCTCGGGACAGCTCGCTGGAATAAGTCGGTTATCTTCTTCTTAATCCGACTCTCATAATCCGACCTGAGGTCGTACCCCAGGTTTATACGCACTCTCTTCTGTTTGTCAAAAAAAAGATTCGTTAGCTACAATTGAATGTATAAATCGTGCAACGAAAATCTTAGAAACACAGACGAGGTAATTACCGCGAAGTGCATATACATCGCTTCC
Source organism: Agrostemma githago (assembly GCA_958450325.1). Lineage (NCBI taxonomy): Eukaryota > Viridiplantae > Streptophyta > Magnoliopsida > Caryophyllales > Caryophyllaceae > Agrostemma > Agrostemma githago. The sequence goes on along the minus strand of OY288239.1, from coordinate 15,877,534 downwards.
CGAGCTTCCGGTGGCGCCTCCGTCCAGCTACGGTAGGCGCCAGGGGTGGACGCATACGTCATGACTACGGAATCCCGCATATACTCAGAGTACTTCTTGTCGTCCCACCTACACAAGTCAATTATGATAATGTGAAGCAAATAAATGAGTGAAAATTTAGAAAAGAACTGGTTACAACAACTAAAACTCACCAAGTAGCGGTATCCACTTTCTGCCGTGATAGGTAGGGTTTCCCAGGCGTCGCAACATAGACCGTCGCCCCGACTTCCTGGACAGCGTCCACACCTAGGATGACAGGAGTCCTAGGCACGTCCTCCTCCATATGGTCACCATGGCTGCTGGTCCCCGTTAGCATCTCACTGCTACCTGCCATAATCACGTCTACAAAATATGTTTGCGCAAAGTTAAACTATAGAGTCAGTTCGTTTAGGGTAAAGCAGGAATTTCATTAAGTACCAAAATAGTCTTCAATTACAAATAAATAAATTACAACTTATGCGAATAAGATACAAACAACTACATAATTGCTGATTATCGTCACTGTCACTGTCACTGTCCACGTCGGTGTGCGGTTCAATGAACCCCTCGTCCCCGTCTTCATCATCATCGTCCCAGTCAGTATTCACCTCATCACCGTCATCTTCATCGTCGATGGCCAAGTCATCGTCCTCATCACCCTCTCCCTCAGGAACAATCCAGTCGGCAAACTCGTCGTCCTCCCCTACAGCACCAGCAACTTCAACTACATATTCTTCTTCATTGACGTCAGTGTCTTCGATCAGAGTTGATGACATCGGCTGATTATTACCAACCACACTCTCTTGGTAGACGTCATCGTCGATGATAGGATTATCAACTTGTGATCTTGCCTTGATTTTGAAAACCGCAGACCAATTCGTACTCTTTTTTCCCTTTGGGTAAGGTGCATAGCAGACTTGATCGACTTGATACGCCAACACAAAAGGGTTGTGCCCTCGCAGTTTTCTCGTCAGGTCGACATCCACAAGATTGTAGTTCTCATGAACAGTGACTCCGTGCGGGGAGTTGTCGATCCAATCACATTTAAACAGTATGGCCTTGCAGTTTTTGTGGCTGTCGTAGTAGTCTAGCTCGATCACCTCGATTAGTGTTCCATAGTAATCTGACCCTTCGGTGGACAACACACATACGCCGTTACTTTTGGTCAGTTTTGGAACATCAACACCCTCGACAAACGCACGGAACTTGTACCCGTTAATTGTATATCGCCTCCAAGTTCTGACTCGTGAAGACGGCCCAGTGACTAGAGGTCTTACAATGGGATCCTCCAGCGCTTCAGGCTATTGTCAACATAAAATTCGTCGAAAAACAATGCAATTAAATTTTGTACCAAACACATACACAATTTATAATGATCAAGCAAATAGCATTTCAACATACTTGAGTACGTAGCCATTAGGGAAACAGTGACTCATATGCCACCCAAACATCTTCAGATGTTGTCACTCCCGCATGTTCTGCCATAATGAAAGCCTCGAATTTCCTGAAATGGTCAGCAGTTGTACTTAATCACACATACTACCAATTATGAGGAGGGTATGTTGTACGTGAGTTACTTACTCCTCGTACGGTCTGATTACAGGGCCACAGTTTCTCAGAACGTAGGAGTGTGCCTGCTTGTACTCAACATCGGTCAACCACCTCTCCTTACATTTTCCAGTGGTACTTCCAACATCAGACTGAAAGGGTTCCACCTCTATTTGGTGGTCTTCAGTCTGATGCGCACCCACGTCTAGGTCTTTGGCTTTTGTGTCAACGTGCTCTTCGAAGTAGAAGGAGCAGAAGTTTGATGTCTCCTCTAACAAATACGCGTTGCATATTGAACCCTCAACACGTGCTTTGTTACCAATTTTTTTTTCAGATGGTTTAAGAACCTGCAAATTAAAATATTAGCTCTCATGTAAGACTTAATTGGTAATCAATGCACGGGAAGTCACACTAAGGAGAGTTGAGGACGTTACCTTTCGAATGGGTACATCCACCTATACTGAACAGGACCGCCAACCCTTGCCTCATACGGCAAATGAAGTGGGAGATGCTCCATCGAGTTGAAGAATGACGGAGGGAATATTTTCTCCAACTTGCAAAGGATCTCGGGAATACTGTTCTCAAGTCGATTCATGGACTCGACTGACACCATAGTGGAACACAAATCTCGGAAGAACTGACTGATCTCTGTCAATGCATTCCACGTGTTCATTGGCAGCAGCTGCTTCAAAGCTACTGGCATCAAGCACGACATAAACACGTGACAGTCGTGGCTTTTCATGCCATGCAAAATTAACTTGGACTGGTCCACACACCGGGATAAGTCGGATGCGTAACCATCCGAAAACTTCAAACCACTCACCCAATCGCACAAAGCCTTCCTATCATTTTTGTCCATAACAAAGGACGACGATTTGGGTCGCCCAAGACACAGTTCCTTGAAATCTGCTTTGCCTTTTGGTCCGAAGGCTGTCTTGTTCGGTACATCCATCACGGTGTTGATAATATGCTCAAAGAAATTCTTCTCGATATGCATAACATCAAGGTTGTGTCTGATAAGCAGAGTGTGCCAGTACGGAAGTTCCCAGAATATGCTCTGCTTCCACCAACCTTCCTTCTTGTCCTTCAATTTTTTCAACTGTTGGTGGGTAGCGTGTATTATTGTAGGGTACTTCTGCACATCTGTCCATATCTCATCGCCTGTTAACCGTTTACATGCGATCCTAGTTTCATCGGGTTGTTTCTTCAGGAAACTCTTACAGTTATGCCTAAATGGATGGTCGGAAGGTAGAAATTGTCTGTGACAGTCAAACCAAGATACCTTTCCGCTATTTTTAAGCCAAAAGGATTTTTGATCCTTCGCTTGACAATAAGGACAAGCACGGTAACCCGTTGTACTCCAACCAGACAACATCCCGTAAGCTGGGAAGTCGTTGATGGTCCACATTAGTGCAGCTCGTAAATTGAAACTAGTTTTCCTCGACACATCGTACGTGTAAATCCCATTATCCCACAAACTTTTTGACTCTTCAACAAGTGGTTGGAGATACACGTCCATATTGGCTTTCGGGTTCTTAGGGCCAGGAACAATAAGTGACAGGAGCATAAATTGTCTCTTATTGCATAACCACGGCGGTAGGTTGTACGGTGTCAAAATAACCGGCCAACATGAGTACGACTTGCCGAACTGCCCGTAGGGTGAGAAACCATCTGTGCACAAACCCAAACGTACGTTGCGCGGCTCTTTTGCGAACTCGGGATGTTTGATATCAAATGTCTTCCAAGCTTCACCATCGCTAGGGTGTGTCATCATACCACTAACTCTGATTTTGGAGTTACTGTGGTGCCAACTCATCTCGCCCGCAATTTTCTTTGTCGCATACAGTCTTTGCAGCCTCGGACCAACTGGGAAGTAAGTCAAGACCTTAGTTGGTACTCTCTTCCCCCTAGTATTTTTTGTTCGACTCTTGTACCTCTCGGATCCACATTTCCTACACGCGTCGAGGTCCGAATCTCCCTTCCAGAACAGCATGCATCCATTCGGACACGAGTCTATCTTTTCATGGGGGAGTTGGAGGCCCTTCAACAAATTTTTAACCTCGTAGAAATTATTTCCCATGACATTCTCCTTAGTGCCTCGTAGAAGGTCAATTAGCAGTTGGATCCAACCGTCTAAATGTCTTAAGGCCATGTTGCTCTCGCACTTCAAAGTCAGCACCGACGCAGGTTTCAAGTTTGCGTCGACTATTCCGATGCAAACCTCGATTTTTTTTTTTATATTAAAAACGTTGCGTGGGATTAACCGACGCAGACCAACGCAATATTCAAGTCTGCGTCGGCTAATCCGATGCAAAACATTTAATTCTGGTTTTTTTAATTTAAACACATACTGCATCGGATTAGCCGACGCAATCAGACGCAATATTTAACATTGCGTCGGCTAATCCGATGCAAAGCTATTAATTCTGTTTTTACTTTGACGCATACTGCATCGGAGTAGCCGACGCAATCAGACGCAATATTATAATTTGCGTCGGCTAATCCGATGCAACACTAGTAATTCTGTTGACTAGATTTTTTTAATTTTGACGCACCCAGCATCGGATTAGCCGACGCAATCAGACGCAATATTAAAATGTGCGTCGGCTAATCCGATGCAACGCAATTAATTCTGTTGACTAAATTTTTTCAATTTTGACACACTCTGCATCGGATTAGCCGACGCAATCAGACGCAATATTAAAATTTGCGTCGGCTAATCCGATGCAACGCTAGTAATTTTGTTGACTAGTTTTTTTTAATTTTGACGCACCCAGAATCGGATTAGCCGACGCAATCAAACGCAATATTAAAAATTGCGTCGGCTAATCCGATGCAACGCTATTAATTCTGTTGACTAAATTTTTAAAATTTTGACACACTTTGCATCGGATTAGCCGACGCAAATTTTAATATTGCGTCTGATTGCGTCGGCTAATCCGATGCAAAGCTATTAATTTTGTTGACTAAATTTTTTTATTTTTACGCAGGCTGCATCGGATTAGCCGACGCAAATTTTAATATTGCGTCTGATTGCGTCGGCTAATCCCACGCAAAACCTTTGACATAGTGGCGCCAACCTAAAATTATTGGCGCCTGTATCATGGAGTCGGATAGCGTCGGCTAGTCCCACGCAATGTAATAGCATCGGATTAGCCGACGCAAAACGACACAGTTACGCCAGTTGCGTCGGATTGTAAATCCGACGCAACTTATCTGACGCTATTTCTGCTGTTTTTAGTAGTGAGAAGACCCGAGTTGACCTCTCTATATGGCAGCTCCTAGTTAGCTCACAAGAGCATCGAGAGGCACTCACTAAGGCCCTCGATCAAGTCAAGATCGACTCCTCGGCTCTCTTGCTGAAAAGGTAGCCACGGTCCTCCCCACCTAAAGGGCAAAGCTGGGAAAGAAGGCCCACTAATCACCTTCTCTGAAACCGATCTACCACCATTCGGGCCTACCCACAACCTAGCCCTCTATATCACGGTGATATGCCGCGAGAAGTATCTCCCGATGACCCTAATCTATGATGGGTCCGCGGTCAACGTCCTCCCCTTGAGGACCGCCAAAACCCTCGGCATTATCGAGGTCGGTTATATTCCGACTGCTCAAACCATCCAGGCTTTCGATGGGAGCCCAAAGTCGGTAGCTGGGGCCAAAAAACTAACCATCGTAACAGGCCCAATAGAAAAGGAGTTGGAGTTTCAAGTGATCGATGTCACCTCTTCCTTTAACCTGCTCCTAGGGAGGCCATGGATCCACACCGTCAAGGCGGTATCCTCCACCCTTCACCGAAAAATCAAGTTGCCCCTACACGATACTGTCATCACCTTAGAGGCGACCCCTATGACCGTGGCTAGCTGTAACACCACGGGCCGCTCGGACCCCTGGGGGTTTGATTTCGTAGGGATGATCGAAGAGGAGTATCTTTTCTGACCCTAATTCACAACTAGCATCGACACGATGCTACAAAATCTAGGGTACTTTCCGGAGGCCACCTCCCAACCGAATCTTCCAGCTGAGAAGATTATCGAGGTCCTTAAAGACGAAGGCTTTCACCTGGGCCTCGATTATGCTACAACTCTGGGAAACATTGGCCGAGCAGGTATTGAAAGAACCTACAACCTCATTAAGGGTATCTACTTGAGCTCTTATAGCCCACGACTGACCGACTACTTCGTCACACCGGTATTCAGGGCTGTCCAGGTTGGTCTGTACCAACCCAATACTTTACACCCTGGGACCCACTTGGCCCATGACTGTAACTATATCCCAGATGATGTCTTCGCCCTCATCCAGTCAGAAGATGCCAACGATGTTGAGCCCTCACTAAGGCTACTTTTCGGGGAAGAAACTGTAGCCTCGACTCCAAAGGAAGATCTGATCAACCTTATTCTTTGCAGCAATAGATTTGACCCGACTAAGCTGATCTCGGATTTTGGCTCTGAGACGGGGAACAGAGCCTGGAGGAAGATTGTCAAATGGACTGACAATCATAGAAGGACTTACAAGCTGATCGCTGGAGAAGGAGACATGCCTGAGTCTGAGTCTGAGTCCGAGTCGGAGTCTGAGTCAGACTCTGAGGTCAAGTCTAGAAGGTCCGATGCTAGAGTCACTCCTATAACCACTCCCCTCCCTTTAGTTACTTCTACTGCTGGTGCTTCGGGGTCTGTCCCGAGCACCTTACCTATCCCGCCACTGACCAATGATCAGATGGCTGCTCTTTTCGAGCTATTTTCAAAATTTGCAATCAATAATAACAACCGTTCTGCTTACGACTTGTCTTATTTTCAAAATGCTATCAATTTCAAAAATGTTTTGTGCAATGACATTGAGAAACCCGACGAACAGGTACCCCTACCTCCACATCTGATCGAGCAACTGGAGCAAAGGGAATCCTGGAACCCGGTAATCGAGGAAACCGAGTCCGTTAATGTGGGAACAACCTTAGAACCCCGGATACTTAAGATAGGATTATCCTTAGATCCCGAGGAGAGACAAGAATTCACAAGCCTCCTCCAAGAATTCAAAGACGTCTTCGCATGGTCCTACAAGGACATGCCGAGAATAGACCGGAAAATAGCCGAGCATCACATACCGATCAAAGACGGGTGGAAACCGGTTAAATAGAAGCTCCACAGGATGAGGCCCGAATGATCTCTCAAGGTCAAAGAAGAAGTCAACAAACAGTTCAAAGCTGGCTTCATACAAGTGTCCGAATATTCGGACTGGGTTGCGAACATCGTGTCGGGTCCTAAAAATGACGGTAAGGTGCATGTCTGCGTAGATTTTCGGGATCTTAACAAGGCGAGCCCGAAAGACGATTTTCCATTACCACACATCGACATACTGGTGGATAATACAGCCGATCATGCCCTTCTAGTATTTATGGACGGGTATGCCGGGTATAATCAGATCAAGATGGCGGAGGAAGATATGAATAAGACCACCTTCATTACACCTTGGGGTACTTACTGTTACACCGTCATGCCATTCGGCCTCATCAATGTCGGGGCCACTTATCATCGAACCGCCACGACCTTATTACATGATATGATGCATAAGGAAGTGGAAGAGTATGTAGACGACATGATCGTCAAGTCTAAAAACAGGGACGATCACATTACCGCTCTGAGAAAATTCTTCACCCGATTACGCAAGTACAACATGAAGTTAAACCCTCGAAAATGCAGTTTCGGGGTAACATCAGGTAAATTACTGGGTCATATTGTTAGTCAACATGGCATCGAAGTCCATCCAGCCAAAATCAAGGCCATAACCGAGATGCAACCTCCTAAAACCAAAAAAGAGATAAGAGGGTTTCTCGGGAAGGTTCAATATATCATCCGGTTTATTTCCAAATTAACCATGGTATGTGAACCGATTTTCAAAAAACTGAAGGTGGGAGAACGAACACTGTGGGACAATAAATGTCAAGTAGCCTTCGACAAAATCAAGGAAATTCTGTCTACTCCACCAGTTTTATTGTCACCTCAACCGGGTTTGCCTTTGTCGTTGTACCTAACAACGACCGAGACAACCATGGGGGCTATGCTAGCTCAGACAATTGACTCCGAAGAATAAGCTATCTACTACATCAGCAAAAAGTTTTTAGAGTATGAATGCAAATACACCATTGTGGACATGACATAGGTCCACCTCGACGCGGCCACGCGCGGGTTTGGGGAGGCGAATGAATCTCCATATGAGATGTGTCGAATTGAAATTTAAATCGAAGTGGAGTCGCCACCAAACTTTGTGAGAGTTCGGGCCCGTTCGAACCCACTCTATATCTTAGTGGGCCATGCACAAAGTATGGCCCATTCGGATTTCAGAGTTTATTGGGTTCGTCCCCTTGCATTTGATACCGATACCGACATTATCGGATATCGTGTATTGAATGACTCTCGTGCGCCAACGGTTTCGGGCATCCGGAAACCGAGGTTCTGAGTAAGGGGTGAGGGTACGTGTTGGGAAGTTCACAAAGAACACCCAACCCCACCCGCACATTAGCGGCCTCTACTAAGATATCGTTTGACGTTTTAATGCGCGTGTTATTAATACGATGAGATGATATGCAAACAACGTTTTACCTAAACATGCAAGAATTTGAATGGGTTTCTAAGTCAATTTAATGCATCTAAATTTAACGTTAAAGTTGTATTTAGCATGCGAGATTCATTTTAGTACAATAAAAGAAATAACGAGAATAAATCGGCAAAAATAGAAACAAACATGTTAGGAACGATAATAACGGTTTGTAAATAATATGGAATGATATAGAATAACGTAAACGACATGATGAATGAGTTTTGAAAAGGTAGCATGACGCGTGATTGATTTGACACGCGTTGACCGAAGTCATGAAAAGTATTGTTGAGACTAGAAAAGCGTTGGGGGACTCACGGTTTTGACGTGATAAGGCCACTCGATCGAGTCATCGGAGGACTCGACCGAGTGGTGATGCGCGTTGTCGCTGACACGTATGCAAACAATATTTTTAACACCGACTAACCTAACTGATATAGTAGTGGTAGGTCGGGATCGATCCACAGGGAGAGGGTTAAGCGATATTGGTCAAGTCTAGAGTTTAATCGCGATTGGGATTGAGACGGGGGTTTTGGGATGAGAGGAGTCGAACTAAGGCTAGCGAACTACACTACTAAGGCTAGGAACAATAATAGGAAAGGTGTTGGGGAGAGTCGGGATTCGAAAATGGGGTCTTAGAGTCTCGGGATCGAGTTTTAGTTACAGCGTTGAAAAGGGAGAGTGCCACCTTTCGGTTTAATCACCCAACCTACCTAAACTCGCTTTCGCGACGAAAGGGTAAGTCTCAAATTAAGATAATTTCTACCCAAGTTTCCCCATATTGATAGAAACGAGTCAAGGTCAATCTAGCTGCAGTCTAGGTCAACAAAGACACAAAAACCTTAAAATTGATAATCAACAAGTAAACAACCCACCAACATCCCTTGAATCAAATAATCCAAATCCTCCTCCCTAATTCCCCAACAAGAAGATCTACTCACTAATCATGATGATTAACAACAAAACACTAAGGAGAATTTAACTAAAGCATGCATAACAACTACACTAACAATTAACACTAAGGAGAGAGATTAACTAACACACAATCTAAAGAAAAGCTAACAAAGGAGAGAAAAGCATAAACTAACTATTGGAGAGAAGGGAGAGGAAATAATTTACCAACTATGGAGGAAACTAAGAAGGAAGATGAAGATAACATAAAAGTTTGAATCTTGGGAGAAATATACAAGAATTTGTCACTAATCCATGCATAAATCTTCAATCTTCAATAAAAGAAATATGAATCTTCAAGAAATAAAACAAGAGTCTTGTCACATAAACCCTTGCGAAACCCTTGAATCTTCAACAAAGATGGAGACTTGTTTACTAACTATAGAGTAATTATACTAATACTAAGATCTATTAATTGTTTTGGAGAATTTTTTACTAGGAAGCTTCCTACAATCTACTACTACTTACTAGTAATCTTCTAAACTACTCTAGAAATCCTCTAAACTACTCCTACTCCTAAAGGCTCACTCAAGGCACACTCAAGGCTACCGGAGGCACAAAACCCTAGGAGGAGTATTTATACTAGTCTTAGTGGGTTGCACAAACTTCAAGGCCCAAATCCAATTTCTCTTCATTTTAGCTAGACCATCACCCTTTGCATCTTCATGAGGTGAAACTTCACCCTGCGGCTCGACATGATAATCCCACCGGGTGAAATTTCACCCGGTGAGATTTTCTTCTCAATTTGCAAATTCGGCTCGGTTTCTCCATCGGGCGAAATTTCACCCGGTGGGCGAAATTTCGCCCGGTCGTGAGTGCCATGAAAATCTTCGGGGAGGTGGAAAATGTCGTCGGGCGAAACTTCGCCCGATGATGACTCACCAGGTGAAGTTCACCCGGTGGAGTTTCTCCTCTTTTCCGGTCTCTTTCTTCGTCGATCAATTGGATTACTCGAACTTTCGGTTGTGTGCTTCGCTCTTTGGACCGTATCTCTCTCATGCTCGTAGAAGCTCATACACGTTTTCGGTCGAAAATCCTATCAAAATAGACAGAAAACTACAAAAAAAAAACGTAAAATGTAAAAGAGAGACACTAATGCGAGAATTAGTCAAAATACGGCGATAATCGCACTCTATTCTCACAAAACGAAGGAAAAACGGGTCTAAATGGGAGGAAAAACGGTCCAAATTTGGCACACAACAATTCCCCCACACTAAACTGTTGCTCGTCCTCGAGCAAAGACCCAAAAAGAAATTAGGTACTACTACTAAGCTAGACTATGCTAAGCCGATACGGGGCAATTAACGGGCCCGTTCCGTCCCTTTAACTCAATTCGAGATACCCATGAGGTAGAGTACCTCCATGCAAGGCAAGTTGGGGCTTGCTCAAAATTGGGGTTGTGACTAACACACACACAAACACACAAAAACAAAGAAGACAAACAAAAAATAGCCGCAACCAAGGAGAAAATAAATCACCGAATCCCTCATCAAAACGGCGGAGGAAGCACCGATTTAAGCTTAAGACAAGCGAGAACACTACCAAGTTAGTAACACAAATTGACATGGACAAGGTCCTAATAGGATGACAATCAAACAATAAAAAACATTGAAAATTTACCAAGGTCCGTCTCATTCCACTAGAGATGCCTACAACGAGACGATAAATGGAGTGGATAAGTGAGAACCATGGAGTTAGTAAGCACTGTAGGTAAGTGTTATGCCGTCTCCTAAGCTAAGCCTAGAGGATCGTCCCAAACTCGAGAAAGCCAATTAGACCAAAAAAATGGATAAGTGTTTGCAAAATGGTAAAGATTGCCAAATTACCGCTATTTTCCTTCCTCGGGACTCGGTCCTCTAGTAGGCATTTCACGGCAATAGGTCAACCAAGGGATTATTTGGGTTTGGGAATGATTTTTGAGATTTTGATTTTTTTTTCGGTTTTCTTTCCCCATTATTTCGATCGAGGGTTTTTTTTTTTTTTTTTGCAATGCCCTTCTTCTTCATTTTTCCCTTTTTCTTTTTGAATAGCTCATTTTTGGCTAGATAGTTCATTTGAGATCAAGGTAAAGCATATTCTTGCAAACTTATTTGTGGAAATGGGTGAATGGTAGAAAAATAGGCTAGTCGGGTGTGCACCCCCTCCGAACCCACAAAAGGATGGAAATTTGGACTAAAGAAATGGCTTCTCAAGTAAGGTCACCTAAGAGAACGGGTAACGGTAACCAAGGCCTTATCACTCCATGGGTGGTCAAGGTGGTCAAATGCAAATCCCGGTGTAGACTCTAGTAGAAAAGATGAACTTATGGTAAAAATCCAATGCAAAAATTGGTTCAAGGTCATTCTACTAGAAACATGTCCAAAAATCAAAAAGGGTTACTAACAAGGGAGTAATAAACACTCGGCCTAAACTCAAAATCGGGTTTTCGAAAACTTTACCTAGACACGCTATACACACAATGAAAAAGAACACACAAAAATGACAACAACACAAGAAAACAAAACGAAACCACAAACACAAGTATAGCCAAGCACTCCGAACTCCATCAAGTCAACACAATCCACAACCACCAATTCCAAAATGTTCACCAAGTGAACCTCCAAATAGCATAAATGCCCAAACTCCCATACATAAGAGAAAGGGGTAAAACGAAGGTAGAAAATATTACTGCGCGGTCTTCATTTCATTTCCGCTACCTTACGTATCCATGCTAAATGGTTGGCGGTGTACCTACAAGAGGGAGAATGCAAGGCAATACAAGTGGCACAAAACCAAAATAAAAGAGAAAAGAAAACTAAATTAAATTTTTTTTTTGGGTTTTTGGTTTTTAAAGGGAAAATGAAAAAGAAAAGGAAGAAAAAGGATAGTAGATCCCTCCCCCACACTAAAACCGTGCATTGTCCCAAATGCACAAGTAGAGGAAGAATCGAAAAAGAATTAAAAGAGAAAAGAACGGAAAATCTTTTTGAATTTTTATGATTTTTCAAATGTTTTTGGATTTTTAATTATTTTTCAAATTTTTTTGGGATTTTTGATTTTTCAAAATGAAGAGAATGAAAAGAAAAGAAGTGAAAAATGAAAAATGAAGAAAAAGAAGAGAAGATAAAAGGAAAATGAAAAGAAAAAGGAAAAATCGATAAGATGGGAAAGGGCGTAGGTGTAATCACGTCACCTCGCCCGGATTCCGCACGAATCGGGAAAATTAAAAGAGAAAAAGAAATTTTTGATTTTTCAAATTGGCCTTGGTGCGATCAAATCACCTAAGACCGGGAGCAACAATCGGGTCCTTCTTCTCTAAGGCACCTGCAAATAAAACCTCACGTTTGTAATGACCCAAGTAGGGCCACGTGAGGGGCTGACAACTCACCAAAACAACCAAAAAATTACCTCAAATCAATCAACAACCATAATTATCAAATGCCAAAAATTGGTGCTGCAAGACTGACAAAGATTATTGAGACTAGAGAACAGATTATTGACGACTGACAACGACATCTAACACCCCCACACCCCCACCAACAACACTCGACCACTCACATCGGACCTGGGGGACGAGGTGGCGGGTATTAAGACCCTGGCGGAGGCATACTGAAAAATCGATCAAAATAAAACTGTTGCTGTTGCAACATCCTTTGGTTCTCCTCCGCCGTCAACCTCGCTGCTTGGGCATCCCTAACAGTGTCCCTAGCCATCTCAAAGCTACTCCGGGCAAACTCAAAGCCTTCCCTAGAGTACGTGTAAGAACTATGCGCGGTATCCCGCGCATCCCGGGCTACATTATAGGCGTCCTGGGCCAGGTTCAGAGAGGTGGTCGAGTTCTCCCAAGTCTGACGTGTTCGGTCATAAACTTCCCCCCACTGGTTATAAAAGTCCTCCGATCCGAAGAACTAGAAGTGTCGTGGAGGACTCATGTTAACGTCCTCCTGAAAACCTGGGGTAGACTGGGTGTACGTGGAGTGTCTGTGTGGTTCAAAGTCGGGTGTGAAAAACTGTGAGGTCTGGTGTTCGGTCTGATGGGAGGAAGAGGGTGCGTGTGATGATGATGGTAAAGTTCTATGACCCTCATCCCGGGAGGTTTCAACCTCCGGTTTCTCCTCCGACACGTCTACGACCTCAATATCATCGTCGCCATAATCAAAAGGTCCATCGGGGTGTTGAACCATATAAAACTTACCTCGGGTGTTATCCCGAATGTACTCCCCAGACCTCTTCGGCATGCCGAAGTTCTCTTCAATATCTAGCCTAACCTATTCGGGGTTAGGCATTGCAATAGCTCTCATTTCAGTAATCTTATACAAGAACAAACCATTATAATCCCTTTTCTGGGGCCACACAAGGAAAGGACAATAAACTTCATCTATAAAAATTCCCGCCCCGCCAACTGGTGCTAAATCGCTAAAATCAATGCCCAAGGCTTTAGCTAACATCGTTACAATACCGCCACAAGAAATTTTATTGCGGCTGCCCTTCGCAACCTGGGCAAAATGAGTAGCTAAGGCCTCGGACATATCGATAGACAGGCCTCTGTTCAAAACCGCATCCTCCAACAACTGTACAGCTGTGGCACTACAGTTATGGTGCGTGTCATAGCTTGTCAGGAATGAGTTGGCTATGATACGCGCCAAATAGCGAAAGATGGGGTTTTGAATAGAGAAAGAACGCATCTTTCCCCCCTTGAAAGTCCTCTGGCGGGCTATTTTAAACCAGAATCGATCTCGGCCGAATTTATCGTCTCGAGTCTGCCCCGCCTGAGGCCTTCCAAGGACCGAAGAAGGTAAACCAAGCAATGCACCAAAATCCCTCAAGTTGAGGACGTACAGAATTTCTCGCAACTGAAAAGAGACAGTGGCATTATCGTCACCACATAGCTTGAAAGTTGCGAAAAACTGGCACGTCAGCTTCTGAAAAGTTTCCTCCTCAGAGGCATAAAACTTGATAAGACCAAGGCTTCGGCACATTGCTTGCACCTGCGGTTCTATGCCCATACGCTCTAGTACATCTCGAGCCGCCCAACGAGTCGGCTCGAGACGACATACCCAAAAAAAATTACATTTATCATGATGAGCTTTTTTAGCAAAATATAAACCAGAATCAGCATGACGGAAATTACGACGAATTTTTGGGTAACGTACCTCAAGCGGAACAGGTTGTTCGCGCGGAATTGATTTTTGGGACAGATTCGTTCCGAGCCTTGGCCGTCTCCTCCGACCTAGAGGACGATGTTGACCCCGAATTTCGATTAAGCATTGAAGAAATCTGTTTCCTTGCCATTTGCTTAACCCTCCTCATCCTTGTTGCTCGAATTTGACAAATATGGTGATGACGGTCTCTGTTTGGGGTTTGTCGGAACTTGAACGATTTCTAAAAACAAACTCCAAGGAAGTGTTAGGAATGTGAAGAGGATGAGGAATATATAATTTAATTGAATTTTGGTGGAGAAATGGAGGGATTAGAGGTAGTTTAAGGTGGAGGATTTGGGGTTTGTTTTGGGGTTTTTGGGGTTTAGTTAAGGAGAGAGAGAGAGAGGAAAAGGTAGATTATGAGGATGGGTGAGGGTGTTTGGCAGGGTAAAGGGTGCCGCGGGGTGTTTTTTCGCCCGGTGGTCTCCATCAGGCGAAATTTCACCCGACAGTGCTCGGACCATATCTCGACATTTCCGCGCTATTCACCACCGGGCGGAATTTTGGCCGGTCAGATTCCACCGGGCGAAATTTCGCCCGGTCGGATTTCCGTCAAATTCCAAGTCGCAAAATATTTTTACCACAGGGCGAAATTTTGCCCGGTGAGATTCCACCGGGTGAAATTTTGCCTGACGGATTTTCCGTCAATTCCATTAGTTCGAGCAAAGTCGCCACCGGGTGAAATTTCACCCGGTAAAACAATCCAATATAAAATAGGACGTTGCTACGAAGATTCCCTTCGACTTGGCCCAAAAACATCCTTAACTCTTCAATAAAATTAATCCTCTCGACCCATGCATTAGCTACATGGAGAAAAACTCTCAATATTCATAGCGCATCCCAAAAATTCCAAAAGAAATCTTCACGGTTCCTGCAGGTACCAAACATGCTCCAAAAGGAAAATCCAAAAGCTATTGTCTAAAGAAAATATAAAGAGATGGGAATATACAAATATTTACAAGGTGGTTATTATGGACACCACCAAACCGAATTGAATAGTTTGAGTTTAATCGGGGTTGCTTGAGAAGCAACCCGGAGTACCACGCTTCTTGTTCTTGAAAATAACACCACCAACCATATGTTCTCTTCTTGGCCTTGGCAAACCCATAAGGCGAGCTACGTCCGGTAGCATACCCCACTCATTTAAAACTTCTTCTTCGGAAGCTTGACCAAGTATAAGAAAAACGCCATCATCATCACTATCATTATAGTGGACATCTTCTTCGGATGGTTCCTTGGTGGCATAGTTAAATGTCGGCGCAAGGTTCAATGGATTAGGAGGTTGGTAATTATCCCGTGCTTGAAGTTCATCATCGGTTGGTATTTCCACCATATGATCCCACAATTCCTTTCCAAAAGGGAATTTCGGCAAGAAAGTGGGCAATACAAATTGAACGGTGCTATTACCAACATTAAAAGATAATTTCCCTTTTTTTATATCGATAATCACTCCGCCGCTTGCTAGGAAAGGTTGCCCTAGTAAGATATGATTGCGTTCTTCAATGGGCATGTCAAGGACCACGAAATCGGTAGGTATGCATAAAGGACCTACTTTAACCATAAGATTTCGTGCTAGCCCAATTGGCGCTTTCGAAGTACCGTTGGCCATCTGAACGTTAAGCGGAAAGTGTAACATCCTTGGAATATTGATTGTTTGAGCGATGATCAATGGCATAAGGCTAATATCCACCCCAAGATCACATAAAGCTCGATGTATCTCAACATTGTCGATCGAGCAAGGTATGCAGAAGCTACCAGGGACACCAAGCTTAGTAGGTATGGTAACTTTTGGGGTGACCCTAGGTAGTAGTGGAGTTTCCTTTCTTATGGTAGAATACAAAATTATACCCCTTATATACTCGGTCGGAGTTGGCATAGAGGGACTAGTTTCTAAATTCTCTATCAAATCGGTGAAGGTTATCCTGTCTAAGGCTTTGTTATCGAATGGGATTGGTGGCTTGTCATTCAAGGGGGGCACTTCGATCTTCGAAACTAGGTTTGTGTCCTCTATGGGAATTTGTTCAATAACATACGCAAGGTCTCCTACAAGGTACTTTGATGGATCTCTTCTTGGGTCTTCGGTTACACTCTTGACCACTTTCTCATCGGGTTCATTGATTGAGGGATGAGATGTAAGAGTTCGCGGGTCAAAGGGTTTCACCGGTTCCTTTTTGTTGATCACCTTAATGGCATTTACGGATGCATGATTGAAAGAATCGGTTGGCTCTTGAGAAGATTAGGCTTGCGAGGCGGAACGTGCCTCTAAAGTTTCAAGTTTAGCTCGGTTTGATGCATTTTCTTTCAATAAGAACTTGATCGTTTGTTGAATGTCATAAAAGGGTTGAGAGTTACCTTGAAAGTTCCTTGGAGGACCTTGATTGAATGGAGGATGGGTTCTAAAAGGAGGACCTTGATTGAATGGAGGATGGGTTCCAAAAGGAGGACCATAGTTTGGTTTAGGTGGTCCTTGAGAATAAGAATAACCTTGATTGAATTGATTTGTGTGAGGAGGTCTCGGTTGATAATAGAAACCATGTGAATTAGGATAAACCCTTTGATTGGGGGCTCTTGGAAAAGGATATGATCCTTGAGTAGGCATGGAATAAAATCCGGTCCCCAAGTTAGGATTGTTCGTTCAAGATTTTTCATGGGTTCTTTGGGTGTTGGCTTGATAAGCACTCTCCTTTCTCATACACAATTCGGAATCGTGGTCATATCTCCCGCAATGATCACATGGAATTTCAATACGATACAATTTAGGTGGTGAAATGGATGATCGTCTAGGTGAAATCACTCTTCTTGGTGGAGATGATCTTTGTGGAGATGTTCTAGTCTTGGGTGGAGAATTGGCTCTAGCAACATACACTTCAAATTGCCTAACCAACTCCTCAACTCTAGCTTCAAGTTCGGTTCTCCTCTCGGTTGACGATGTTGACTCACCACTTAGCTCTTCACATTGATCATTTTCGAGTATTCATCATTCTTGGCTATCCTTTCAATGAGTTTTGTAGATTCAATTTCATTTAACAGAAAGAAATCGGCATTTGCCGCCGCATTGACATTTTCTTTGGCATTGTCCAATAACGAGTGGAAGAATATATGAAGTAGAAGCAAACTAGGGATGCCGTGGTGCGGACATTTCCTTTGCAACGTTTGAAATCGGTCCCATGCTTTACTTATGCTCTCATTTTCTTGTTCTTGGAATGTTTGAATTTCTCTTCGGAATTTGTTAGTCTTGGATGGTAGGTAGTATTTTTCGAGGAAAGAGTTGCTCAAATGTTCCCAAGTGCGAAAAGTATTGTTGGGGAAACTCTTAATCCATCTCCTTGCTCCATCACGCAAGGTGCGAGGAAAAAGGATCCGACGTAGTTGGCACTCGGTGACTCTTTCAAGCTTGACACCAATAAGACTTTCCTTGAAAAGGCAAACATGCTCTATCACATATTCATCCGGCAAACCTCGGAAAGTTTGTTGTTGAATTAAATGGATGATGGAAGGTTTAAGCTCAAAACTCTCCGGGATGGTTCCAACGAAGACGGGTGAAGAAATATCTTCAATAGATGGTTGAGAATGGGACCCAAGTGTAGCCATGCTTGAATCCTTGGAAGTTGTTTGAGGATGGAGTGTTGAGAAATGAAGGAATTGGGGGAGGATTACACTATCGAGTTGTTGCTTTGGTCACAATATTTCCAAGCGACTTGTTCTCCGGATGGGGATCAAGCAACCTAAATCAAAAGTATACCTAGCAAAAACTCAACAAACAATGAGTCCTCCTAGCACCTAATGGCACTAGGGTAGGAGGAAAGAAAAACAATTATCCAATCACAATAAAACAAAGACTTAATCAATTAACTAATCACCGTCTCCCCGGGAAAGACTTAATCAATTAAAACAATTACGGATTGTGTGATGTCGGATCCGCATCAACAGGTTTCGACTCATAAAAGAAAAGAGTTTTAAAAAAATTGATGAATATGCGATGAATGATGATTACGATGCGACGTGAATAAAAAGAAACGATTTTGGTTGATGTTGACTCGCTTCAACAATCAAGCGTTCGGGGTGTCGAGATAAGCGACCGGCAACGTCGGGTGAAGCACCCTTGTATATTTGGATTTCCTTATCCCGTCATCATTCCCGCTCGACACGAATTGGCGAGTAATTTAATGTCTTATACTAATAATATTATCGATATTAGAAGAACGAAAAAAAATAAAAAAAATAAAAAGACAAGGAAGAGAGGAGGACGACGCGAGAGAGAGGAGAAGAGAGAAGAGCGGGATTTTGCACCCTCAACCTACATGTTTCTTAGTCTCAGATAGAACTCGTTAGTTTTGGCTTGAACTCGGAAGTATTGAGGTTTACGTAGGTTAAGTTATGGTGGTTTAGGGTTTGTAAGTTGTTAGGGTTTAAGGTTGTAAGTTGAAGATGAGTGATTAGGGTTGTAAAGGGGGGAAAAAAGATGGTTAATTGTATGCAAAAGGGATGTATATATAGGCAAAGCTCCCCTTCCACGTCCAGAGTTACTCGACCGAGTAACCTGCTGACTCGGTCGAGTGGCCCAAGCAACCGCAGTCGGGCCTGTTAAAGGGTCCACTCGATCGAGTGGGCTGAAACTCGATCGAGTGGGTTAGCTGGAGCGAGGGGTCCGGGTCTTTGGACCTTGAGTTGGGTATTTTTGTGGGTCTTGTATTTGGGTTGGACTTTTGATGTTTGTATGGCTATTTTTTGTGTCTCGGAAACGGCTTTGACCGGGATTTGACCCAATCGCCAAAAGTCGGTTTTATTTCCAGCGTTGCTTTTGACCCAAATTAGCCTTATTTGATTGAAAACGACCCACTGGGCCTGAATTTGAGGTTAGTTTTGTGAGATTTGTACTCCGTAAAAAGCCCAAGCCAGAAACTAATGGTTTCGAGCCCATATCCGAGCGCGTACAACCACGTTTGCGTCCGATCATCATCGGGTGTTTTTTGGAAACTACTATAGACACCTAACGGCCAAATATGGGTGTCTACAGAGCCCCCACTCTGACTGAGGCTTGGACAAGGCGAAAGTCAGAGTAGCTACCAGGCCAATCGAGGATTAAGACCTGGCAGACTTCCAGTCGGGTCGTTTATAGTCCATTAGACTTGCGTAAAAGGGCTCGCCAGCCGTAAGATAGAAATCATACCTGATGCTATTAGCTCCGTGGGGACTTGTTTCTAAAGCCATAGGTGTATCTATATGTGGATACATCCCATCTTGAAGCTGCGCGGGAGCTCGCCTAGGAAGCCCTGGGTGTGTCCGTTCGCAGACACATCCCGATCCAAAATTACGCTGGAGCCTGCCTAAGAAGCCCTGGGTGTGTCCTTTCGCAGACACATCCCGATCCGAAATTACGCTGGAGCCTGCCTAAGAAGCCCTGGGTGTGCCCGTTTGCAGACACATCCCATCTCAGAACTATGCGGGAGCTTGCCAAGAAGCACTGGGTGTGTCCGTTTGCAGACACATCCTATCTCAGAACTATGTGGGAGCTTGCCAAGAAGCCCTGGGTGTGTCTGTTTGCAGACACATCCCCACTCAGAATTATGTGGGAAATCGGACTTGTTGTATAAGTCCTGGGTGCGCCTATATATGGGGCCATCCCGTGCTATTTCGGAAAAATGCCGCCTTGGGCTTTCTGCTGGGGAGATATATGAGTTGCGCAGGCGCTGAGGAATAAAAACTTGATGTTGAAGCCAAGCTGGTACCTGAAATGTTAGGTATGTAGACAGAAATAGCAAATATAGCTGATAGCAAGACAACATTCAAGAAATACAGTTAGCATCTATAGACTGACTTGCGTTGGGGAAAATGATTTTTGCTTTATTTCTGAAATCGAAATCCTGAAAGCAACTCACGTGCTAGGTTTTCCAAATGGAAAGGGGTAGAAAAGAAATTTGCACTTTAAATAGACTGAAATTTGACCTTGTCGAAAAGGATTTTCTCAAATGGCTAAGGTTTGCAAAATTCAAAGTGAAAATTTGAAGAGTGAGGCCTACTGACAGACTCGACACTGGACATGACAGGACGAGTTGACAGACACGAACTGGAGTCTTGAGGGTTGGTCCGTGACTCGGTAGGGGGTGGGTCACCTAACAAGACTCTTAAGTTGCGCTATTCCGTAGCCTAGGCGAGTGGCAACATGGTCAATTCCTCGGAATGAGACTGTTTCCGTATGACAGGGCTTAGTAGTAGCAATGCCGTAGACTGGTGCTCATTTGGATCTTTTTTGGTTTTGGGGTATATTCCCAAAGTGGGTGTCATTTCAAGTCCCTAACGGACTCTTGTCTTCGACTGAGCCGAGTATTAGGACACACTATAGAAAGGTGGCTAGATTTTTGAAAGTATTTGGATTATGTGAGTGGATGGAGAACTTCTGCCTATGAGAAGCCCCCAGGACGACAAACCTAACTGTTGAGAACATGACAGTGTCGTGACAAGAGTGATGGTGCTTCTTGCATTTGTGTCGGTGTGGGTGGTTGTGTCCTCGTTGAAAGGTTGCCTACGTATTCACGTGTAGTGAAATCAAACCATGCCGTAGTTCAGTGAATTGAAAGAAATATTATGGTGCCTAGTCTAATAGGACTTTGTGTGTAACTAGCCATATTGACGGTGTAGGCTAGGTGCATTCCCAATGATGTCTTGATCAAAGGGCTAGAATGGTTAGGATGTTGATCCTGTGACTACGAACGTTCTCCGGGGTAGCCCCAGAGGTGGTGTAAACTATTTGGGCATGTTCTATGCCGACCGCAAGTTGAATTCCGGTGCTTGGGGTTGGTAACTAGTTTGGATGTTTTTGGAAATGTGGTGATAGGTCATAAGTGGATTTGATGTTTTGACATCTGGAGCTCGATTTTGTGGAGTTAAGGCTTCAAGGATAAAAGTATTGTAATGTGGTAGGAAAGGGGGAAGTCGAGTAAAAATGACAAGGACTTCGATTGGGGTAGGATTGTTAATGCGGGATCTGGTTTCCATGTCTGGCCCTAATGGTTAGGGGTATCCTATGGAGCTTGAATCCTCAAAAATTCCGGGCTGTCTCCTAGCTTAGGTCTCGAGAAGGTCTGGAGGGTTGTAATGTGGGAAGGCTAAGTGTGGTGTTAGCTGACCAGCTTGATTGTTTTTCTCCCATTTGATGGTGTGGGTATTGATAATTTTGAATTGACCGTACCCGGTCAAGGGACTTTCACTTGGGTCGACCGTTGACCACGGTCATGGGTTTTCGAATTTTTTTGGTTGACCTCTTAGCCCCGGTCATGCATTTTGATCGTTCCTGGTCGGGGGATGCTGAGAATTCTTTTTGATCATGGCCAACTCTTTTATTTTTAGCCTTTTGCTTTTTTCCCTGAACTTTTTGATTTTTTGTCCAGTTTTTTTCCTTTTTTTTCTTGGACCATTGATTTTTTTTTCGTCCAGTTTTTTTTGTTGGTCAAACTAACACCTGAGGTGGGGATTGGTCAGTCTTATTGGAGGGGTGTTTATTGTGGGAAATGGGCTTGCCTCCCGTCTTGAACCCAAACTAGGAGACTACCTAAATTTGTCATAGGATTTGATACTGCTTATGCTATGGGTAGTTTTGTGGCTTTCTATGTCAGACATGGAACAGGTAAAGGAAAACACGGGTCTCGATTTCCTGCAGTCATTATAGATGTGCCTATAGTCACGTGCATGTGCTCACAGTATACGATGATGTTCATCATGTCCTCGGAAACACATAAGGAAAGTATATATGAGAGATGGAATATTAAAAGTTGACTTTATTGAATTTTGAAAAGAGGACAGAATACAATTGACTCTGACTCTGACTTTGAAATTGAAATAAATAGTACATCCTAGACTCGGACTCAGACTCGGACTTAAATCAAATCCAGACTCTCGGATGCATAAGAGGTAGACTGGATGCTTTGGTCACCAGGCCCTGTATAGTCCATGAGGGGCTTTGCAAGCGATAATGTTTCCAAAACGGGAGTCCTCCCGGCATTGAGGAAATCTTGGATGAGGTGTTTCAGTTTCCAGCACTGTTCTGTATCGTGCCCCCTCCCCATATGGAAATGACAGTAACATTCAGCGCTCCATGTCTTGGCACGTTTTTCTGAAGGTGGGTCGGCTATTGGGCCTACAGGTAGTATTAGGCCCTTCAAAACCAACCTTTGGGAAGCGACGGTGTAGGACATATCCAAGTGGGTAAATGTCCTTACTTTTGACTGGTTCTTGATTTTTGGAGAGGTGACTTGAGGGTTACCTCTCTCGGTCTTGCCATCTTGAGGGTATCGGATAGTTTCGTAAGAGTGTTCACCTTTCAAATGGCTCGGTTGGGTGATTGGTTGTCTTACCCGCTCTAGTTGTGTTAGACGGGATCGGGTTCTTACAAGATCCTCTTCGATGATGGTTACCCTGGAACTTAGGTTATCTAGGGTAGTGTTGATTTTTGAGAAGATATTGTTAATGGAGCAAGATAGCATAAGCTTACTCCCCTGGATATCTCCTTTCTCGACGACGCGAGATTTTTTGTGGTTTGGTAACGCCTCATTCATAGGGTCCCTGATCGGAAGAAACGACAGGTGTTAGAACTCGCCTAAGCTCGGTTTTGCGCACGTGCAAGAGGGAGAGTCAAACTAGACATGGCCCGGGGTGACGGAAATGACTAAGATTCTTCTATCGGGATACTCGAACGTTGACCTAGGCAAAGTAACGACCGCGAATTAGACTCGAGCTGCAGAGCTGCAGAAGGGTGAGTCCGAAAATGGGGCGACCGTATTTGACCGCGTCACATGCTCGGACCAACCGTGGTGACCTAAACCTAGGTGACTCGAGTGTTCGTAGCATAGGTTCGACTCGAAGAAGGCATCATAAGGATGCCGATGCAGGGTGGACGTAGGATACCCCTGCTCGGGCAGAGGACAGCCCCCGAGAGAGACTAAAGACCATGGTAGGACTCTGATGGTGTGACATCTAAGTGACTCAAAAGTGGGGTACGTGAGACAACGTGTGCAAGACATGACCCTTAGAGCAACCGTGATTGATCGCCCTGCTGAAGGGTAGCCCCCGAGTGAGGAAAAGCATGAAAAGGAAATGACTCGGAAAGGACACCAAGACGGGTGACTCGTGAAAGGTGGGCCTCCCTTAGGATTCGGCTATGTGGGCCGAGTCCTGTTCAAAGGAAGGTCCACGTGAGATATTTCCCAGACTTTTAGACTCGAATGTGTAAACGGGCCTTCCTTTGTAGGAGTATGTCCTACGTAGGTGGGCCTTGCCTTAGTCAAATAAGGCGGACTGGGATAGGGAGGAAACTCGTGATATAAGATCGACGGAGTTTCGACGCTAAAGACCTTTGACGACTCACGACACGACCGGACACTGCTAAATACGGGAAGTCCTAAGAAGAGGGAAGTTTTGAAAAGGAATTTTTCAGAAAAAAAAAAACCGAGAAAACCGGTGGATGGCCCGATTTTTCGAAAATCGGAAAAGTGACATCGGGCCGCGGTTTTGAAGGTTTGAAAATATATTTGAATTTTGAAATGGGCAGCATACCGGCTAAAAATAGGCTATTTTGAGTAAAATCATAAGTCCTAAATTCGGTAGCTTTCCGGATTTTTTGAAAAGTTGAATAATTGGAATTTTGAAATTTGAATATCGAAAAAAAGAATTTCCGATAATAAAAAAAATTGAAATGGAATCCCAAAGATTTGAAAATCAAAAACGACATCTCAAAGATTTGAAAATTAAAAATAGCATTTCGGAAATTTTGAAAATCGAAAATGGCATCTCGAAAATTTGAAAATCGCGAATAGCATCTCGAAAATTTTAAAATTAAAATTGAATTTTGAAAATTCGAAAATCGAATGGTGGATCGAAAATTCGAATTTTGAAATGGGCAGCATGCCGGCTAGAAAATAGGCTTTTTTTTCGTCAAATCTTAAACCTAAATTTCGACAGCTTTCCGAGTTTTTGAAAATTTAAATATTTTCGAAAAGATGCATTTTTGGGATTTCGGAATTTTTAAAAATCGAAGATGAATTTCCGAAAATTTGAAAATCGAAAACAGGATCCGGACTTTTAAAATTGGCGAAAATGTCATCGGGCCCGAATTTTTTGAAATTGAGATTTTTTGAATTTTTGAAATGGATAGCATACCGGCTAAAAATGGGCTATTTTGAGTAAAATCATAAGTCCTAAATTCGGTATGCTTTCCAGGTTTTGAAATTGGATATTTTGAAAAAGATGTATTGTTTGAAAAAAAAATGACGGTTTTTGAAAAACGACCTGAGAAACCAAGTAGCACATAGTCACGCAAGCATAATAACGACACCATGTATGCTCTACACCAAGTCTCGATCGGTCTATAAAGGGTCTATACCAGTGCACATAGCCTATCCAAGAATCGGAACGGACTTCATAAGTCGAGTTCAGCTTAGAACATATCGCGAAACCCATACGAATCGACTATGAACACCTTTGACATATCCATATTGGAGTACATCACGGTATAGTGGGACGTCGGTCACCAGTACCGACCCGGGTAAAAATAGGGTTATGCATAAACCGTAAAACTAAAACGTGTATTGTACTAGTCAGACGATTTATATTCGAGTCTCACCCTGAGGATGCCGACGGTAAGTCACACATCAGTTAATCCCCAGTGAAGTCGCCAAATTGTGGACATGACATAGGTCCACCTCGACGCGGCCACACGCGGGTTTGGGGAGGCGAATGAATCTCCATATGAGATGGGTCGAATTGAAATTTAAACCGAAGTGGAGTCGCCACCGAACTTTGTGGGAGTTCGGGCCCGCTCGAACCCACTCTATATCTTAGTGGGCCATGCACAAAGTATGGCCAATTCGGATGTCAGAGTTTATTGGGCTCGTCCCTTTGCATTTGATACCAATACCGACATTATCGGATACCGTGTATTGAATGACTCTCGTGCGCCAACGGTTTCGGGCATCCGGAAACCGAGGCTCTGAGTAAGGGGTGAGGGTATTGGGAAGTTCACAAAGAACACCCAACCCCGCCCGCACATTAGCGGCCTCTAGTAAGATATCGTTTGACGTTTTAATGCGCGTGTTAGTAATACGATGAGATGATATGCAAACAACGTTTTACCTAAACATGGGAGAATTTGAATGGGTTTCTAAGTCGATTTAATGCATCTAAATTTAATGTCAAAGTTGTATTTAGCATGCGAGATTCATTTTAGTACAATAAAAGAAATAACGAGAATAAATCGGCAAAAAAAGAAACAAACATGTTAGTAATGATGATAACGATAATAACGGTTTGTAAATAATATGGAATGATATAGAATAACGTAAACGACATGATGCATGATTTTTGAAAAGGTAGCATGACGCGTGATTGATTTGACACGCGTTGACCGAAGTCATGAAAAGTATTGTCGAGACTAGAAAAGCGTTGGGGGGCTCACGGTTTTGACGTGATAAGGCCACTCGATCGAGTCATCGGAGGAATCGACCGAGTGGTCCTTGGAAAAAGGTTCTGTCCCGTTTTTTAGACATCACTCGATCGAGTTATTAAAGAACTCGACCGAGTGAGAAGCCACTCGATCGAGTCATTGCGAGACTCGACCGAGTGGTGGTCAAAAAACCCTTCTGACTCGGTTTTTGGGGTGCCACTCGATCGAGTGGGCTAGGCACTCGATCGAGTTCCCCCTGTACGAACCAAGGTTCGTTTTGTAATTTATTATTGATTTCGAAATTGCTTTTTGATTTTGGAAGGTTGATGATTTTATCAAAGTCGGGCAGAAATATTGTATGATTTATGCTCGATTCGGACTTTGATACTCATAGTATCCGATATTCGATTATTGAATCGATATCGAATATTTAGAGCGAAATCTAGAAAATACGTTTGTAAGTCGTTTAAATTAAACTAAAACGATATAGATTATCTCCGCGTTTATAGTGTCGTAATTAATTCTATCGAATTAGGTGACAACTATTTCAGCATCAACAAAAATCGTATTAGTTAAATTAGTTGACTAAATCATTTAGATTCGACATCCAACTATTGAGTTGGTATCGAATCTAATAGATCGACACTTTATACTTGCTTGAATGTAAAAGGACTCGACTTGATTCCCTCCGCATCCCGACATCGCGATAAATCCTTACGGATTGTGTGATGTCGGATCCGCATCAACAGGTTTCGACTCATAAAAGAAAAGAGTTTTAAATAAAATTGATAAATATGCGATGAATGATGATTACGATGCGACGTGAATAAAAAAAACGATTTTGGTTGATGTTGACTCGCTTCAACAATCAAGCGTTCGGGGTGTCGGGATAAGCGACCGGCAAAGTCGGGTGAAGCACCCTTGTATATTCGGATTTCCTTATCCCGTCATCATTCCCGCTCGATACGAATTGGTGAGTAATTTAATGTCTTATACTAATAATATTATCGATATTAGAAGAACGAAAAAAAATAAAAAAAAAAATAAAAAGACAAGGAAGAGAGGAGGACAACGCGAGAGAGAGGAGAAGAGAGAAGAGCGGGATTTTGCACCCTCAACCTACATTTTTCTTAGTCTCGGATAGAACTCGTTAGTTGTGGCTTGAACTCGGGAGTATCGAGGTTTACGTAGGTTAAGTTATGGTGGTATAGGGTTTGTAAGTTGCTAGGTTTAAGGTTGTAAGTTGAAGATGAGTGATTAGGGTTGTAAAGGGGTGAAAAAAGATGGTTAATTGTATGCAAAAGGGGTGTATATATAGGCAAAGCTCCCCTTCCCTGTCTAGGGTTACTCGACCGAGTAACCTGCTGACTCGGTCCAGTGGCCCAAGCAACTGCAGTCGGACCTGTTAAAGGGCCCACTCGATCGAGTGGGCTGACACTCGATCGAGTGGGTCAGCTGGAGCGAGGGGTCCGGGTCTTTGGACCTTGAGTTGGGTATTTTTGTGGGTCTTATATTTGGGTTGAACTTTTGATGTTTGTATGGCTATTTTTTGTGTCTCGGAAGCGGCTTTGACCGAGGTTTGACCCAATCGCCAAAAGTCGGTTTTATTTCTGGCGTCGGTTTGACCCAAATTAGCCTTATTTGATTGGAAACGACCCACTGGGCCTGAATTTGACGTTAATTATGTGAGATTTGTATTCCGTAAAAAGCCCAAGCCAGAAACTAATGGTTTCGAGCCCATATCCGAGCGCGTAGAAACACGTTTGCGTCCGATCATCATCGGGTGTTTTTTGAAAATGGCTATAGACACCTAATGGCCAAATGTGGGTGTCTACAACCATGCTCGATAAGACGTGTTTAGCTCTAGTCTAGGCCACAAAGAAGCTCCGACATTATATGCTCAGCTACGAGGTGCAGGTGCTATCCAAAATGGACCCTATCAAGTACCTCTTCGAAAAGCCCATTCTCAATGGCAGAATGTCAAGATGGACTCTAAAGTTGGCAGAGTTTGACCTAAAGTTTGTGCCATTAAAAGCCATTAAAGGCCGAGCAGTAGCCGAGTTCCTCGCCGACAGTCCCGTAGCCGAAGAAGGACACACCGACACTTGGTCCTTCCCAGATGAAGATATTTTCCATGCCGATACCGAAACGTGGGACTTATACTTCGACGGGGCATCCAATTTCCGAGGATTCGGAGTCGGGATTCTTTTAATCTCGCCAAAAGGGGAACATACTCCCGTGTCCATCAAATTAGACTTCGATGTTACCAATAATGCAGCTGAGTACGAAGAATGTATCCATGGGCTACAAGTCGCCGCCGACTTGGGGGTCACGAACCTTCGGGTATACGCTGACTCATCCTTGGTCATTAATCAGGCACTTCAAAACTGGAAAACTCGGAACGCTAATCTCGTGGCCTACCAGGCACGAGTGAGGGATCTCGAGAAACAATTCCAAAAGGTGGAGTATATATACTTGCCTCGGGAAGAAAATCAGTTTGCAGATGCACTCTCAAAACTGGCATCTTTACTGAATATTCCTGATCACGTGACCAGTATGCCAATTTGTGTCGAAAGACGGTCTGAGCCAGCATACATCCACGACATTGAAGATATTGAGATACCTAATCCCGAGCCATGGTATAAAGCGGTTCTAACATACATGACGACCGGGGAATATCCTCCCGGGACCGAAGGGCGGGACAAGAAAGCTTTACGGAGGCTAGCTACCCATTTCGTCCGTACCGACGACGAACAACTGTACAAAAAGACGGCACATGGGGCTCTTCTCCTATGTGTTGATAAAATTAAAGCTGAAAGGGTTATGGCCGAAGTGCATGATGGTGAGTGCGGTCCGCATATGAATGCCAAGATGTTAGTCCGAAAAATCATGAGGCTCAGATACTACTGGAATAATATGGAAACCGACTGCCAGTTATATGTTAAGCATTGCCATAACTGTCAAATCTTCGCCAACGTGCGACATATGCCGTCATCCCTGTTGTATACCATGACGTCACCTTGGCCATTTTCGACGTGGGGTATCGACATAATCGGGAAAATAAATACCTCCGGTACCGGCGGACGCATTGTTTCATTCTGGTAGCTATCGACTATTTCACCAAATGGGTCGAAGCTGAATCTTACCATATTATCAATGCCAAGCATGTTATGTTGCCAAGTTTATCCAAAACTAGATAATATGCCGGTACGGGATCCCGCATGAATTTATCAGTGACCACGGGACCCATTTTCAAGCCAAAACAGCGGCCCTACTGACTAACTATAAAATTCAAAGGCATACATTCTCGCCCTACCGTCCCCAAACAAATGGAGCGGTTGAAGCAGCTAATAAAACGATTATCACCATACTCAAAAAGATGGCTGATAATTACCGATACTGGCCCAATAAAATACCTTTTGCACTATGGGGATACCGGACGTCAATACGCACCGCAACCGGTGCAACGCTGTATTACCTAACATACGGGATGGAAGCAGTCCAGCCTGTCGAGTTGGAGGTGTCGTCTCTCTGGATCCTATTAGAGAGTCAAGTACCTGAAGCTGATTGGGTCCGAGCGCGGTATGATTCGTTTGTTTTGTTAGACGAACGGCGATCTCGTGCCCTCAATAATATTCAGATATACCAGAAGAGGATGCAACGGGCCTTTAATAAAAGGGTGACGCCCAGAAACATTAAAGAAGGGGATTTGGTTCTCAAGTCTGTTCGAGCCTTATTACCAGTAGACCCGAGGGGAAAATTCAAACCCAATTGGGCCGAGCCATATTTGGTGAAGAAGATTCTATCAGGCGAAGCTGTGATGCTGACAGACCTGGACGGGAATGACCCGACCAACCTGGACCAGCTGAAGCGTTACTACCCTTAAGCCCTTTCTCAATGTCGTTAGCAAAGTTTATTAAAATCGTTTTTTTTACATAAACTTTCAAAAGCAAGTCAAAAGCTAGAATTATTTATTCTACTGTTTCGAGATTGCAAATTTATAAAAAAAACTGAACTACGTTTGCTTTGATTCCGCTAATTATGGATACGTAGGCAGCCCCTCAAACAGACACAACCACTGCAATCGAGGAAAAACAGGAATGGTTAACTGTAACACCCCTGATTTTATAAATTAAATTAAATTAAATTAAAGTTATATTCGTATTTTATTTCATTAACGACTTAACTCGTAATTCTTAAACTTATTATAAAATGAATTTATCGTTTAGTCGTTTCAAACTCCTAAAATTCTATTTGACTCAGAAACTCATCTTATATTTAAAACATATTTCTATTCCTGTTTCGATTCATTTTATACCTTTAATTTAATTTTTATCGAAAGTTTATTTCGACGATTTGAATTCTAAATTCTTTTTATTTATTTATATTTAAGCTCGAATTTTCTATTTTTCGGCTCAAAGCTCAATTATTTTAAGTTTTGTCAAAATGATTATTACCTTTCCTCGAGAAATCGATTTAATTCACTTTATCGAAGATTTATTATTTATCGGGAAATACTATTTCAATAGTCTAATTATTTATTTCTTTAGCTTCGTTCTCGTCTCGAATAAATATTTATTTCTCGAGAAACGTTTATTCTACTCATTTTATTCGTCGACCCAATTAGTTTTTATTAATTCAATTTTAAATTCGATTCGTGGGTCAGTCAACTTATCGTTACGGAATTCGTCTCGCACTCGATTCATTTGATTAATCGATTTTCTTATTATTTTTTTTAGTGGACCACATACATAATTCATTCCTTTTCCCCCTTTATACGTTCATTTCCCATTTTTATTTTTTTTGTTTACACTCAATTCATTCCCCTTTTCCTCCTGTGCACCGCTTCAACCCCTCCTATTAACTTGGTTCACCTTCTCACATTCCCTTTTTCTTTCACGTTTCTCCACCTCTTGGTTCATCCTCTCAACCACTCACCTCTATTTCTCCTGGCTACTATTTTTTTTCGTTACTGTCAATTTCGTGACCGTTCGTCTTGTTCTTATTTCATGCTGCTGCTCGCTATTGTTCTTCTGTACTCGTCTACTGTTGCTGCCAGCTGCTATACGAGTTGTTATCAAGCCTTGATTTTTGCTTATCCTCCTCTCCTCTATTTTATTTCCGTTGCCGTCGTCGATCTGTCGGCGGTCTGTTTCTGTTGTGTTGCCTTAGTTGATGAAAGGTAAAATTCCATCCTTTTCTCCTGCCTTGTGATACTGCGTTTTATTGTTCTTTGTTCCTGTTTTTCTTCCTCAATTGTCGACTTTTTGCTGATGCGCTATTGTTGCTGCTCTCGTTTGTGCCTGCTCGATTATTCTTTCTTCTCGTTCTTCCCTAATCTGTTGTTGCTGTCGCTATTCTGCTGTCACCATTTGTGCTGCTGCTTCTGTGCTTTTCGTTGTAATTACTCGGTCTTTTCTCTCTCTTTTTTTCTGCTGATTCTTCTCCTATTGCGCCTGGTTTAATTCTTCATTGCTGCACGATGCTCCACTGATGTTGTGTACGTTTTGTTGCTGTTGTTGTCGCTGTCTTGCGTTATTCCGTCTCCATTTCGTTTTTGTGCTGTTGCTGTCCGTACTTGTCACTGCGGCAGCGTCGTCTCCTGGTCTACTGTTGTTACTCGATGTCATGCTACTGCAATTCCTTGTTATCTTCTCGTGTTTCCTTCGCTACTGTCCTGTTTGTATGCTTCCTCTTTTTCCTTCGTTTTCTTCTTCTTCTTCTTCTTCGTTCTTCGTTTCTTCGTCATTCTTTTTGCTGTTGTTCGTGTCGGTTTGCTGCTGTTTTTTTTGTGTCACGACATGCTGTCCATTGCTTTCTCTTTTCCTTTCCTTCTTTTCCCATCTCCTTCTCGTTCTTTATGCTATTTCTGTCCGTGTTTGTCACTGAAGTTGCTGCTGTTGTCTTCTGCTATTGTTTCTTGTCCATGTCGATTTGTTGCCGCTGTTTCGTTTTGCTCGGATCTGTGGTTCAGTTTGCGCGTTGATGTCGCTATCAGGACTATGTCTCTTCATTCTTGTTATTCTTTCTCGTTCTCTTCACCCGCTCTCCCTTACCACTATCTCCGAATTTTGCTCTTTCAGTCGTGTACTACCCGCCCTTGTCATCTTGCCTCGGAACAATCTGGAAACAATTTTGTAGGTATCTAGGGTCGGAGCTTGAATCGAAGGGCAAATACACTGACGATTTATTCAAGGTAACTTTAGGACGTTACTCGGTATTATATCGTATGTTTGAGTAGTAGTATGTAGTAACTATTTTAACTTCGGTTTTCTATTTTTGGCTATTTATTATTACTAATTATATTATTAATTTTAATAAATCGTATGCCTTATAAATATTTTACGAGTTTTCGATATCGTTAGTAATTTAAATATTTACGATCGTTATAATGTTTTGTTGGTTATCGTGACACTAGTTGCTAAATAATATCGATTTCATATTTTCGGCGTATTTCGTTAATCTATAATTTTAACTCAAAGTTGTATTTTTATATTTTAATCGAAATTTGTATACTTGTTAATAAATTAATTTTCGTTTTACGATTTATTCTAATAAATGAGAAAATAGTCGATTTTGTTTTAAATATATTTTTAGTCGAGACTATTTTTACAAATAATTTCCTATTTGTCTCCGATTAACTATCTTTATTAAAATCCATATTATTTATTAATAAAAACTATCTGTTAAAAATAATTTGAATTCTTCGTAAATTTCAATCCATTTATAAAGTTCGTCGACTCAGTTATATCGTTTTTCTTAAAATATCTCTTCCCTAAGATTTATTGTTTTAACTCGATTGCCTAAATTATTTATAAAATACTATATAATGACTTATTATATTTTATTTATATTTTGAGTAACGAATTTAGAAATATAATAAATTTACGATAACGACGATAATAATAAAATGATAATTCCGTTAGAAATGTTATTTTTATACATCTCACCTATTTTAATAACTTACGTATTTTCTATAACAATATTTCTATTTTAAGTAAGTTTCTATTTATAGAAAGTTTCTCTTTTGATATAAAATGGTTATTTCTTTTATCCATATCATTTATATTGATTATATTTACTTTTGAATATCGATAATGGTTGTTTTGGAGTTATGGAATGAGAACAAGTGTTTGGGTAGAGTAATACAGTCTAGGGTATACGTTTTGCCATCAACTATAAAGCTGGTGTGTCTATGTTGAGACGCATTGGTCGTTGAACTGAGCATGGTTTGTGTTCAGGAGAGTGTATGTTTACCTTAAACTTAGATATCGTATCGTGTAAGTCGCGTCGGGTTGAACTGGATATGGTTTGTATCCAGGAGGGGTGTGCACTACTTAAACCAGGACCTCGCTGCACGCGGTCCTGTTATAGTTGAGTTGCCTAGTTAGAGACCAAAGTCTAATTTGTTTTGACTAAGTTCTCGAAGCTAGTTTGAGTATTAGCTTAGTGAAAGTCTATTCCGTTGCACTGATTGATTTCCATAACGCCATTTTTAATTATTATTATTATTATTATCGATTGATATTGACTTGCAGGTTTGCAAATGCTTTAACTTTCGCTGAAAACTTATTGGTATTATATCGTTTAAATGTTTTCTCATTTTAATTATTTTGATATAGTAATACTATTATTTTTCCATATGATATAATATGGCTGGGAGAACGTCCGAGTTACTCCCCACTGACGTGGCTGTTATGTTAATAACATGACAGGTATTTGCTGCTGGGTTTTGGGTGTGAGCTAGCGAGTAGCATGGATCCTACTCTTTCTTCATTTATGTAATTTATGGATCTGTAAAACCCGTTTGGTGAATTTTTCTCTTTAGCCCTTTTGTAAAAAGAGGTCTTTGTATTGACTTACCATTTCTTTTAATAAGATATAGTTTGTCAGTGTGTTTTAATCCCAACTCTACAGTGTTTTCGCCACTGTATTGCGTTAGAATTTCTAGGGGATTACATTAACTAATACACTTCCTTTATGACTAAAAAATCGGATAAACTCATAAAATTACAAATTGCAAAAATTCAAAAAAATCCAAAAAAGAAAAGCACACGACACTAAATAAATAATAGTAATACTTAAATAATAAAAAGCTAAGGGCTCGGTTTTTAGAGCATCTTGCCCTTTCCCTTGTCTTTGGCCTCTTTGGCCGTCCAGTGGCGACGACGGGGAGGTGAGCGCTCCCGAATCACCACGGGAACCTCCTTGGCCCGGACTCGTTTCTTCGAACTCGAGTCCTCAATCACTTTAATTGACCCAAGTCGGTCCCTTACCCGTTCCGGCAACCGATCGCGTGGGCCCAGTCGGTCTCGGGCCGCCAGTATCGGCCCAAGCCTTTTCTCCAAGTCAGTCTGTGGGCTTAGCCATCCCCGTGAGCCGCTAGCACCGACCTCTTTAGCTCGACCCTTAGTTTTTTACTTAAGACCCGACTCCAATCGGACGAGGGTAGCAGGAGTCTTGCCTTCGTCAAAGAAACTCCTATTATCTTTCACCGTCTCTCGGCGAACCAAGTCGAAAGCCTCTTTGTAGACACCCGCATTTTGACCGCCAGGTGTCTATAGTAGTTTCCAAAAAACACCCGATGATGATCGGACGCAAACGTGTTTCTACGCGCTCGGATATGGGCTCGAAACCATTAGTTTCTGGCTTGGGCTTTTTACGTAGCACAAATCTCACAAAACTGACCTCAAATCCAGGCTCAGCGGGTCATTTCCAATCAAATAAGACTAATTTGGGTCAAAACTGACACCGGAAATAAAACCAACTTTTAGCGACCGGGTCAAAACCAAGTCAAAGCCGTTTCCGAAGAGCAAACCCGCGGACCTCATTCAGGCGGACCATCAGGTCAAGTCCGTCAAGGCACTAAACCCTAGACAACAAGGGGGAGCAATTGCCTATATATACACAATACATCCTTTGCAACCCTAATTACTACTCATCTTCAACCTTAGAACCCTAGCAACTTAAAAACCCTAAAACCACCGTAACTCGACTTACATCAACCTCGATACTCCCGTGCTCAAGCCACAGTTAAGGAGTTCTATCCGAGACTAAGAAACATGTAGGTTGAGGGTGTAAAATCCCATCTTTCTCTCTTCTCTTCCT
Source organism: Agrostemma githago (assembly GCA_958450325.1). Classification (NCBI taxonomy): domain Eukaryota; kingdom Viridiplantae; phylum Streptophyta; class Magnoliopsida; order Caryophyllales; family Caryophyllaceae; genus Agrostemma; species Agrostemma githago. The sequence goes on along the minus strand of OY288239.1, from coordinate 15,842,707 downwards.
CGCGTGTCGACCGTGTCGTCGTCATCGTTTTTTTTTTTTGTCGCGTCTGTAATATCGATAATATTTACTAGTATAAAACATTAAAATACTTGCTAATTCGTGTCAAATACGAGGGATGACGGGATAAGAAAACACGAATATTACGAGGGTATCGCACCTGATGTTGACGGTCGCTTATCCCGACACCCTGAAGATTTGATTGTTGAAGCAAGTCAACATCAATAATCGTTTTTTTATTTCGTTGCATCGCTAGTCACGTTTTTTCTATTATTCACGTCGTTATCATCATCACTCATCGCATCATCATCAATTTCAAAACGTTTTTTTTAAAACACTTTTTTTAATTAGGGTCGAAACACGTTGATGCGGATCCGACATCACACAATCCGCAAGGATTTATTACGATGTCGGAAGGCGGAGGGAATCAAACTTTTAATAAATACAAAGCGTCAATCTATTAGATTCGATGCCAACTCAATAGTTGGATGTCGAATTTAAATAGTCTAGTCAAACAATCCAACTAGCACGATGTCCGTTGATGCTAAAGTAGTTGTCACCTAACTCAATCGAGTTGATACGACACTATAAGCGCGGAGATCATTCATATCGTGGTAGTCCGATTTAATTCGACTCACAAAATCCTATTTTCAAAAATTACTCTAAATATCTGGTATTGGTCCAATAACCAAGCACCGGGTACAACGAGTAGCACGAAATCGGGACCGAGAACAGCCCGCCACGCGAGTCGCACATGCCTCGTGCGAGTCGCGTGGTGGCGCGAGTCGCGCCCTTCTCGCACGCGTCACATGGATCCCTGAAAATCGTGACATAAAATCGATTATTTCGTCTTAACTCAATTAGCAATAATTCTTTAAAAAAAATTTGGGCACATTCCGAATATTTGATATCGATTCCATAATCGAACATCAAATATAACGAATATCGCAATTTTAAGTCGAGTATAAATTATGCCATATTTGTACGCGATTTAACAAAAGTGCCGATTTTCTAAAAAATCCCGAGAACAGGCCGCCATGCGAGTCGCACGAGTCCTGTGCGAGTCGCATGGCCACGCGAGTCGCGCCCTCCTCGCGCGGGTTGCGTTGGTCTCTGAAATCCGCAAACATAAAAAGCTATCCCGTCTTATTTCTTCAAACGTCTTTTCTTTAATAAATCGGCGGGCCTTTAGGCGTATTTCAGGTCTCGATAAATATTTTCTTGACCCCGGTCAACGCGTGCTTAATCCATCACGTGTCATACCACTTTTCAAAACCATGCATCATATTTACATTATTCTATAGCATCTTATAACAAGTTTGCTCTCTTTATCGATTTATCGTTGTTGTTTATTTTGTTGTACTAAAATGAACCTCGCATGCTAAATATAATTTCGACGTTAATTTTAGACGCATTAAATCAACTTAGAAACCCGATCAATTATTCACATGTTTAGGCAAGACAATGTTTGCATATCGTTTTACCGTTCTACTAACACACGTATTAGAGAGTCAAACGATATCTTAGTAGAGGCCGCTAATGTGCGGGCGGGGTTGGGTGTTCTTTGTGAACTTCCCAACACGTACCCTCACCCCTTACTCAGAACCTCAGTTTCCGGATGCCCGAAACCGTTGGCGCACGAGAGTCATTCAATACACGGTATCCGGTAATGTCGGTATCGGTATCAAATGCAAAGGGACGACCCCAATAAACTTTGACATCGGAAATAGGCCATACTTTGTGCAAGGCCCACTACGACATAGAGTGGGTTCGAACGGGCTCGAACTCCCACAAAGTTCGGTGGCGACTCCAGTTCGATTTAAATTTCAATTCGACCCATCTCATATGGAGATTCATTCGCCTCCCCAAACCCGCGCGTGGCCGCGTCGGGGTGGACCTATGTCATGTCCACAATTTGGCGACTCCGCTGGGGATTAACTGATGGGTGACTTACCATCAGCATCCTCAGGGTGAGACTCGAATAGAAATCATTTGACTAGTACAATACGCGTTTTAGTTTTACGGTTCATGCATAACCCCATATTTTCCCGGGCCTGTACTCGCGACCGACGTCCCACTATACCGTGATGTACTCCAATATGGATATGTCAAAGGTGTCCATAGTCGATTTGTATGGGTTTCGCGGCATGTTCTAAGCTCAACTGGACTTAGAGAGTTTGTCCCGATTAACGTCTAGGCTATGTGCACTGGTATAAACCCTTTATAGACCGACCGAGATTTAGTATAAGGCATACATGGCGTCGTTATAATGCTTGCGTGACTATGTGCTACTTGGTTTCTATGTCGTTTTCAAAAACCGTCATTTTTTCAAAAAATACATCTTTTTTTCAAGATATTCAATTTCAAAACCCGGGACGTATACCGAATTTAGGACTTATGATTTTACTCAAAATAGCTTATTTCTAGCCGGTATTCTACTCATTTCAAAACTCAAAAATACTTTCGAACTTTCAAAATTGAGGCCGGATACGTCTTTTTTATTTATTTTCGAAAATCAGGCCCCCTCCACCGTTTTTTTTCGGATTTCCCAAAAATCCTTTTCAAAACCTTCCTCTTCTAAGGACTTCCCGTATTTAGCAAGTGTCGGGTCGTGTCGTAGGTCGTCGAAGTCTTTAGCGTCGAAACTCTGTTGATCTTACATCACGAGTTTCTTCCCTATCCCAGTCCGCCTTATTAGACTAAGGTCATGCCCACCTACGTAGGATATACTCCTACAAAGGAGGGCCTGTCTATACACTCGAGTCCAAAGTCTGGGGATGTCTCACGCGGACCTTCCTTCGAACAGGACCCAGCCCACATTGCCGGATCCTAAGGGAGGCCCACCTTTCACAAGTCACCCGTCTAGGTGTCTTTTCCGAGTCATTTCCCTTTTCAGTTTTGCTCGGGATGTACTTTCTATTCCAGGATTTGGGCTAGTTTCTGATTACGCGGTGTTCTTACAGACAGGCCACCGGAAACCAGACGCCAGAAAATGCAGACTACTTTGGATCAACTGACCGTCGCACTGGCCAAGATTGAAACCCAACTGACTGCTATCCAGACTGACCAAACGGCTCTTGCCACCCGTTTGAATGCCGTGGAGAAACAGACTCCTCCTGTTGGATCCGAGCCCACTGGGCCCATAGCTGAACTAATCAGCGTTGTTCGCAAGCTTGAAGAGCAGGTCCACTTGTCAACCAGCAACTCGATCCACACTGAAAATGCTCGTTCCTACTCGCCTTTTAAATGACGAGCTGCCTGCCAACCTCAACCGTACGGGAATACCGATGTTTGAGGGTACTGAAGACCCGGTCCATCACATCCGGGCTTTCAAAGAATTTATGGCTGTCAAGGGGGTGAAGTCCACCATGTTCAAGCACTTATTCGCTTCCTCCCTTGAGAAACATTCCAAAGCCTGGTACTACAGGCTCGATTCCAAGAAATACAAAACTTGGGATGATGTGGCAACATTGTTCACTCGGAATTATGCTGAAAATACCGAGATCCCGACTATGATGCGTACTCTGGAAGTCATGGCCCAAGAGCCCAAAGAAGGGTTCACTAAATATCTTCGGAGATGGAGGGCCGAGAGTGTGAAGCTGGTCGATAAGCCCAGCGAGAAAGTCCTAGTGGAGGCCTTTGTCAAGAACCTCTTCCCTTCCTACCGGGTCCACCTCCGGTATGCTGTCATTCCCAACTTTGCCACCCTTACTGAAATGGGCACAAGGATCGAGGATGATTTAAGGTTAGAGAGCGTGACTAAGGCCTCTACCAAGAGATATCAAGGGATCAGTTCATCCGTGAGCAAGCCCACACCTGCAGCTGCAACCCGCAGCATCTTCGATGAGGTTAATCTACTGGATACCTCATCCAAAAAGAATACTCCAACTTGGGTATTCACAGACATAGGGACTACCTATACCTACGCCTTACAAAGGCTATTTTCAAAGGCTCTAATCCAACCGATAGGCCCGACTCCCGAAGTTCTAGTGGAGAAAAGGTCCAAGGCCTACAATGTTCAGGCATATTGCCAATATCATCGGGGTAATGGGCATGATACTGAAAAATGCTGGAAGCTGAAGCATCTGATCCAGGATCTAATTGAAAGCGGGAAAATACCGTTGCCCGGAGACAAGCCGAGTAACAAGGAAAACCCGTTCAGTGCCCATGTTATATTCACTGGAGAGGTAATCGACTGCTCACACCTCATTTCCCCCTTTATCCCACAAATCAACGGGATATGGTTCGATGATGAGGAAGATGTTTACCTAGCAAAAGGGGAAGTTGTCCCCATCACTATCGAAGAGGTACGAAAAGCTAAGTCTAAGGCCTTAGCCACCAACCACCTCGCCACAACCGGGCGCCCTACCCCAACAACCACTGAACCTGCCAGGACGGAGCCAACCCCCGATGAACCAAGCAACGACACGGCCCTGGTCCAGCAATTGAAGAGGGTTCGAGCTGATCAGACCATATGGCAACTTCTGGTCAGCTCACAAGCACATCGTGAAGCACTGACCAAGGCTCTCGATGAAATCAAGGTCAACTCACAGGTTACCCCCGCTGAAATGGTAGCCACTATTATGCCCTATCTCAAGGGCAAACCCAAAGAAGAAGGCCCGCTCATCACCTTCTCTGAGTCCGATCTTCCACCGTTCGGGCCCAATCACAACTTGGCTCTATACATCACGGTCATTTGTCGAGGGAAATACCTCCCAATGACCCTAATCAATGATGGATCCGCTGTAAATATCCTGCCTCTGAGGACCGCCAAAGCCCTCGGCATCACCGAGGCTGACTATCTTCCTACGGCACAAACTATCCAAGCTTTTGACGGAAGCCCAAAACCGGTTGTCGGGGCCGTTAAACTGACAATCATAACGGACCCGATCGAGAAAGAACTGGAGTTTCAGGTGATCGATGTCACCTCGTCCTTCAACTTGCTACTAGGAAGGCCTTGGATCCATGCGGTCAAGGCCGTATCTTCTACCCTCCATAGAAAGGTCAAGATGCCTCTTCAAGACGGAGTCATCACGCTGGAGAGAACCCCCATTACCGTGGCGAGGTGCAACGCAACGGGCCGGGCCGACCCACGAGGATTTGATTTCATGGGAATGATCGAAGAGGAATATCTCTTCAGGCCTTACTTCACCACTAGCATCGATACGATGCTACAGAACATGGGCTACTTACCAGGGGCTACCTCAAGACCATATCTTCCAGCTGGGAAGATTATCGAGGTCCTAAACGATGGCGAATCACAGTTCGGATTGGGATATGCTATAACCCCGGAAAACGTGGTGCGGGCCGGTATTCAAAAGGCCACCAACATCATCAAGGGTACCTACTTGGGCCCTTATAGCCCGAAACTAACCGATTACTTCGTTACACCGGTCTTCGGGGCTATCCAAGTGGGCCTTTACCAACCCACCGTCACATACTCTGAGACCAAAACGGCTCGGGAATGCAATTTCATCTCCGATGATATATTCACCCTCGTTCAGGCCGAGTCCAAGGAAGGTGAAAACAACTCTGAGCCCGTGCTGGGGCTCCTATTTGGAGAAGACAAGGCCGTCCCTGCTCCAAAGGAAGATTTGGACAACCTAATCCTTCGCAGCAATCGGTTTGACCCAACCAAGATGATCTCCGAGGTCGGCACGGACACCGGGAAAAGGGCCTGGAAGAATACTATCAAGTGGACCGACAGCCAAGGACGGATCTACAAGCTGACCATCGGCAAGGGAGACATGCCGGATACTGAGTCCGAGTCCGAGTCAGAGTTAGAGTCGGAGTCTGAGTCTAAGTCTAGAGGGTCTGGTGCTAGAGTCCAGTCTGTAACCCCTCTCCCTTTAGCCACTTCCGCTGAAGTCTCGGGGCCTGTCCTGAGACCACTCCTTATCCCGCCACTAACCATCGATCAGATGGCCGCTCTCTTTGAGCTGTTCTCAAAATTTACTATTAATAATAACGAAAACCATTCCGCTTACGACTTGTCTTATTTCCAAAACTCTTTCAAATTCAAAAATTTTATATGCAATGACAATGAGAAACCCGACGAACAGGTACCTCTGCCTCCGCATCTGATCGAGCAGCTCGAACAAAGGGAATCCCGAGATCCGGTAATTGAAAAAACCGAGTCCATGAATGTGGGAACCCCTTTAGAACCCCAGATGCTTAAGTTGGGCCTATCCTTAGATCCCGAGGAGAAGAAACAATTCACCGACCTCCTCCAAGAATTCAAGGATGCCTTTGCATGGTCCTATAAGGACATGCCAGGGATAGATCGGGAAATAGCTGAACACCATATACCCATCAAAGATGGGTGCAAACCGGTAAAACAGAAACTCCAAAGAATGAGGCCCGAATGGTCTCTCAAGGTCAAAGAAGAAGTCGACAAGCAATTCAAAGTAGGCTTTATACAAGTGTCTGAATATCCAGACAGGGTTGCAAACATCGTGCCGGTACCCAAAAAGGACGGCAAGGTGCGGGTATGTGTGGACTTCCGGGACCTCAATAAGGCTAGCCCAAAAGACGATTTCCCATTGCCACACATCGACATACTAGTGGATAACACGGCCGATCATGCCCTTCTATCAGTCATGGACGGGTATGCCGGATACAATCAGATCAAAATGGCATAAGAAGACATGAGTAAGACCACCTTCATTACACCTTGGGGGACTTACTGTTACACCATCATGCCATTTGCGCTCATCAACGCCGGGGCCACTTATCAACGAACCGCCACCACCCTATTACATGACATGATGCATTAGAAAGTGGAAGTTTGTGTGGACGATATGATTGTTAAGTCCAAAGACCGAAGCGGGCACATTACGGCCCTAAGAAAATTCTTTACCCAACTACGCAAATACAGCATGAGGCTAAACCCTCAAAAATGCAGTTTCGGGGTAACATCAAACAAATTACTGGGCCATATCGTTAGCCAACGCGGCATCGAGGTCGACCCAGCTAAAATCAAGGTCATTACCGAGATGCAGCCACCCAAAACCGAAAAAGAAATAAGGGGGTTTCTCGGGAAAGTCCAATACATTAGTCAGTTTATTTCAAAGTTAACCATGGTATGTGAACCCATTTTCAAAAAATTGAAGATAGGAGAGCGTACACTATGGAACGATAAATGTCAAGCGGCTTTCGATAAAATCAAGGAGATTCTGTCTACACCGCCGGTATTAATGCCACCTCAAGCCGGTTTGCCTTTATCGTTATACCTAACAACGACCGAGACAGCCATGGGGGCTATGCTGGCCCAGACAGTCGATTCAGAAGAACGAGCTATTTTCTACATCAGTAAAAAGTTCCTAGAATACGAATGCAAGTATACAATGCTCGAGAAAACGTGCCTAGCTTTGGTCTGGGCCACTAAAAAGCTCCGACATTATATTCTTAGTCATGAGGTACATGTTTTATCCAAAATGGATCCTATCAGGTACCTATTCGAGAAGCCCATCCTTAACGGTAGGATTTCCAGATGGACTTTAATGCTAGCAGAGTTCGACCTCAAGTTTGTACCATTAAAAGCCATCAAAGGCCGGGTAGTAGCCGAATTCCTCGCCGATAGCCCGATATCTGAAGAAGGGCACACCGATACTTGGGCTTTTCCAGATGAAGACATATTCCATACCGATACCGAGACGTGGGATTTGTATTTTGATGGGGCATCCAACTTCCGAGGATTTGGGGTCGGGATCCTGTTAATCTCGCCACAAGGGGAACATACCATGTTATCTATTAAATTGGACTTTGACGTGACTAATAACGCAGCTGAATATGAAGCATGCATTCACGGGTTGCAAGCCGCCGCTGATTTAAGGGTAACAAATCTCCAGGTCCACGGGGACTCATCGGTAGTCATCAATCAAGCTCTCCAAAAATGGAAAACTCGGAATGCCAATCTCGTGGCTTACCAAGCGCGAGTAAGGGTTCTCGAGAAACAATTTCAGAAGGTAGAATATATCTATCTACCTCAAGAAGAAAATCAATTTGCAGATGCGCTTTCCAAATTAGCATCCTTACTAAATATCCCGGAGCATCTAACTAGCATGCCGATCTGCGTCGAAAGACGGTCCGAGCCGGCCGACATCCACGCTATCCAAGACATTGAGAAAACCGACCCGGAACCTTGGTATCAGTCGGTCCTAACCTACTTGGCAACGAGGGAATATCCCCCGGGAATTGAAAACCGGGCTAAGAAAGCCCTGCGAAGATTGGCAACCCAATTTGTTCGTACGGACGACGGACAGTTATACAAGAAGACGGCGTAGGGGGCTCTCCTCCTGTGTATCGACAAAGGGCAGGCCGAAAAGGTTATATCCGAGGTACATGATGGTGAAAATGGTCCGCATATGAACGCCCATACGCTAGCCCGAAAAATCATGAGACTCGAGTATTTTTGGAACACCATGGAAACAGACTGCCAATTATATGTCAAACACTGCCATAATTGTCAGATTTTTGCTAATGTACAACATATGCCATCTTCCCTATTATATACCATGACATCACCATGGCCATTTTCAACATGGGGTATCGACATAATCGGAAAGGTCAACCCATCCGGGACGGGAGTCACTGTTTCATTTTGGTGGCCATCGACTATTTCACCAAATGGGTCGAAGCCGAGTCATACCGAATCTTGAATGCCAAGCATGTTGCCAAATTCATCCAAAACAAGATTATATGCCGATACGGGATCCCGCACGAGTTCATCAGTGATCACGGGACCTATTTCCAAGCTGAAACCGCCGCGTTGCTAGCAAAATAAAGAATTCAGAGGCATACGTCCTCACCTTACCGTCTCCAAACGAATGGAGCGGTAGAGGCGGCCAATAAAACAATTGTCACCATACTTAAAAAGATGGCTGAGAATTACCGGGATTGGCCCGACAAAATACCTTTTGCTCTTTGGGGGTATCGGATGTCAATTCGCACCGCAACCGGAGCAACCCCGTATTACTTGACATACGGAATGGAAGCGGTCCAACCAGTCGAGCTAGAAGTACCATCCCTCAGGATCTTACTCGAGAGCCAAGTGCCGGAAGCAGATTGGGTACAAGCCCGATACGATTCGCTAGTTCTTTTGGACGAATGGCGGTCCCGGGCCCTTAACAATATCGAAATATATCAAAAGAGGATCCAACGGGCTTTCAATAAAAGAGTTAGGCCCAGAAATATCAAAGGGGATCTAGTTCTAAAGTCGGTTCGTGCATTACTACCGGTCGACCCAAGAGGAAAATTCGAACCCAATTGGGTTGGGCCGTATTTAGTAAAGAAGGTCCTATCAGGAGGAGCAGTAATGCTGACAGACTTGGACGGGAATGAATTCGTCAACCCAACCAACTTGGACCAGTTGAAGCGTTATTACCCATAAACCATATCTCAACGTCATTTGCAAAAATTTATAAAATTTGTCTATTTATAAGTTTTCAAAAATTTATAAGCAAGTCAATAAGTTAGGATTATTCATCCTACCGTCGCCATCTTGAACTAATAGTCTTGGTGTATTTCGAAAATTGCTAAAAAAATCTATGTTTGAACTACGTTTGGTTTGATTCCGCTAATTGTGGATACGTAGGCAACCCCTCGAAAGGGTACAACCACTGCAATAAACGAAAAGACAGGAACGGTATTCACTAATATATCTTTTATTAAAAACCCGATAAACCCGGGAATTTCAAAAATTACACCACACAAAAAAAAACGCCAAAAACGACAAACACACAAAAAAAGCACACCACAAAAATAGTAATAATACTTAAATAATAAAACTAAGGAGACTAGTGTTCGTGCATCTTGCCCTTCCCTTTATCCTTTGGGTCGCGTGGAGCCCGAGGTCGCCGGGGTGGGGGCGAGCGTTCCCGAATCACAAGGGGAACCTCCTTAGCTCGAACCCGCTTCTTCGACAACGGGTCTTCTGCTTTTGTCACTGGTCCAAGTCGAGCCCGCACGTGCTCAGGTAGTTTGTCTCGCGGGCCAAGTCAGTCCTGCACTGCCAGTCTTGGGCCAAGTCTCCTTTCCAGGTCAGTCTAGGGAGCCACCTTCCCCCGCGCACCTCTAGCACTAGACCCTTCAGCTTGAGTCTTAGTTTTCTTTCTCTGACCTGACATTAGACGGACCAAAGTAGCCGGAGTGTCTCCTTCGTCAAAAAAGCCCCTATTGTCTTTAACTTGCTCCCTCCGTAGCAGGTCAAAAGCTTCATCAACCTTCAAAGCAGCTCGGGCCTTCGCAGAATCAGCTTTAGTCCACTTCACATAAGAATCTGAAACCCAGATCGAATGAAGAGATTTGGGAATGGGCCAAGTGTGCCGGTATACCATCTTTGCATCCAAGTATCACACATCACGTCCTTCAGTTGGGTAGATTCACACTCAACCGCTTCGACTTCTGGGATCCTTTGGGTCCAGCCATACTGCCTTAGTATGCGATCCGGGTAGAGATGAATTGTCTGCCTGAAAGATAAGATTACCTGGTAGCGAGCCTTATCCCTCGGATCCAAGCCCGTCCAAACATAAATGGGCCACCATGGCACTACCCATCGAATCAACGGACCGCTGTGGAAGGATAATACTTCATCCCAATACTTTTGGGTAATCTGGCGAGAAAAATCAATAGCCCGTCTCCTCGTCATCACCTGATTATAACGGTATTTGCTCGAGTCAAGGGGAGGATCTATGACTGATAGCCTCTCAAACAGCCAAATCTGCAAAAAAAGAAAAAATCAAAAAAAATCAAAAAATCAAAAAAAAAATGGACCCTAGTCTAGGCCACTATGTGGGTGTCTACAACCATGCTCGAAAAGACGTGTTTAGCTCTAGTCTAGGCCACTAAGAAGCTCCGACATTATATGCTCAGCTACGAGGTGTAGGTGCTATCCAAAATGGACCCTATCAAGTACCTCTTCGAAAAGCCCATCCTCAATGGCAGAATGTCAAGATGGACTCTAATGTTGGCAGAGTTTGACCTAAAGTTTGTGCCATTAAAAGGCATTAAAGGCCTAGGTCGGAACAAAACAAGTTGATAGGATCCCCTTTTTACGTCCCCATGTCCCCCTGTGTGGCGACATGGGGGCAAAAAAAGGAAAGAGAGAGATGGGGTTTCTCTCACTTTTGGCATTACGGGACTCCCTCCGGGGGCCCGCATGACGGGCTATTAGCTCAGTGGTAGAGCGTGCCCCTGATAATTGCGTCGTTGTGCCTGGACTGTGAGGGCTCTCAACCACATGGATAGTACAATGTGCCCATCAGCGCCTGACCTTGAGATGTGGATCATCCAAGGCACATTAGCAGTAGCCGAGTTCCTCGGCGACAGTCCCGTAGCCAAAGAAGGACACACCGACACTTGGTCCTTCCCAGATGAAGATATTTTCCATGCCGATACCGAAACGTGGGACTTATACTTCGACGGGGCATCCAATTTCCGAGGATTCGGAGTCGGGATTCTTTTAATCTCGCCAAAAGGGGAACATACTCCCGTGTCCATCAAATTAGACTTTGATGTTACCAATAATGCAGCTGAGTACGAAGAATGTATCCATGGGCTACAAGTCGCCGCCGACTTGGGGGTCACGAACCTTCGGGTACACGCTGACTCATCCTTGGTCATTAATCAGGCACTTCAAAACTGGAAAACTCGGAACGCTAATCTCGTGGCCTACCAGGCACGAGTGAGGGATCTCGAGAAACAATTCCAAAAGGTGGAGTATATATACTTGCCTCGGGAAGAAAATCAGTTTGCAGATGCACTCTCAAAACCGGCATCTTTACTGAATATTCCTGATCACGTGACCAGTATGCCAATTTGTGTCGAAAGACAGTCTGAGCCAGCATACATCCACGACATTGAAGATATTGAGATACCTGATCCCGAGCCATGGTATCAAGCGGTGCTAACATACATGACGACCGGGGAATATACTCCCGGGACCGAAGGCCGGGAGAAGAAAGCTTTACGGAGGCTAGCTACCCATTTCGTCCATACCGACGACGGACAAGTAGACAACTGTACAAAAAGACGGCACATGGGACTCTTCTCCTATGTGTTGATAAAACTAAAGCTGAAAGGGTTATGGCCGAAGTGCATGATGGTGAGTGCGGTCCGCATATGAATGCCCAGATGTTAGTCCGAAAAATCATGAGGCTCGGATATTACTGGAATAATATGGAAACCGACTGCCAGTTATATGTTAAGCATTGCCATAACTGTCAAATCTTCGCCAACGTGCGACATATGCCACCATCCCTGTTGTATACCATGACGTCACCTTGGTCATTTTCGACGTGGGGTATCGACATAATCGGTAAAATAAATCCCTCCGGTACCGGCGAACATGCATTGTTTCATTCTGGTAGCTATCGACTATTTCACCAAATGGGTCGAAGCTGAATCTTACCATATTCTCAATGCCAAGCATGTTATGTTGCCAAGTTTATCCAAAACAAGATAATATGCCGGTACGGGATCCCGCATGAATTTATCAGTGACCACGGGACCCATTTTCAAGCCAAAACAGCGGCTCTACTGACTAACTATAAAATTCAAAGGCATACATTCTCGCCCTACCGTCCCCAAACAAATGAAGCGGTAGAAGCAGCAAATAAAACGATTATCACCATACTCAAAAAGATGGCTGATAATTACCGAGACTGGCCCGATAAAATACCTTTTGCACTATGGGGATACCGGACCTCAATCCGCATCACAACCGGTGCAACGCCGTATTACCTAACATACGGGATGGAAACAGTCCAGCCAGTCGAGTTGGAGGTGTCGTCTCTTCGGATCCTATTAGAGAGTCAAGTACCTGAAGCTGATTGGGTTCGAGCGCGGTATCATTCGTTTGTTTTGTTAGACGAACGGCGATCTCGTGCCCTCAATAATATTCAGATATACCAGAAGAGGATCCAACGGGCCTTTAATAAAAGGGTGAGGCCCAGAAACATTAAAGAAGGGGATTTGGTTCTCAAGTCTGTTCGAGCCTTATTACCAGTAGACCCGAGGGGAAAATTCAAACCCAATTGGGCCGGGCCATATTTGGTGAAGAAGATTCTATCAGGCGGAGCTGTGATACTGACAGACCTGGACGGGAATGACCCGACCAACCTGGACCAGCTGAAGCGTTACTACCCTTAAGCCCTTTCTCAATGTCATTAGCAAAGTTTATTAAAATCGTTTTTTTACATAAACTTTCAAAAGCAAGTCAAAAGCTAGAATTATTTATTCTACTGTTGTAAACATTTTGAACCAATAGTCTTGGTGTATTTCGAGATTGCAAATTTATAAAAAAAAATTGAACTACGTTTGCTTTGATTCCGCTAATTATGGATACGTAGGCAGCCCCTCAAACAGGCACAACCACTGCAATCGAGGAAAAACAGGAATGGTTAACTAATAGACTTCCTTTATTACTAAAAAATCGGATAAACTCAGAAAATTACAAATTGCAAAAATTCAAAAAAAAATCCAAAAAAGAAAAGCACACGACATTAAATAAATAATAGTAATACTTAAATAATAAAAAGCTAAGGGCTCGGTATTTAGAGCATCTTGCCCTTTCCCTTGTCTTTGGCCTCTTTGGCTGCCCACTGGCGACGACACGGAGGTGAGCGCTCCCGAATCACCACGGGAACCTCCTTGGCTCGGACTCCTTTCTTCGAACTCGAGTCCTCAATCACTTTAATTGACCCAAGTCGGTCCCTTACTCGTTCCGGAAACCGATCGCGTGGGCCCAGTCGGTCTCGGGCCGCCAGTCTCAGCCCAAGCCTTTTCTCCAAGTCAGTCTGGGGGCTTAGCCGTCCCCGTGAGCCGCTAGCACCGGCCTCTTTAGCTCGACCTTTAGTTTTTTACTTAAGACCCGACTCCAATCGGACGAGGGTAGCAGGAGTCTTGCCTTCGTCAAAGAAACTCCTATTATCTTTCACCGTCTCTCGGCGAACCAAGTCGAAAGCCTCTTTGTAGACACTCACATTCTGACCGCCAGGTGTCTATAGTAGTTTCCAAAAAACACCCGATGATGATCGGACGCAAACGTGTTTCTACACGCTCGGATATGGGCTCGAAACCATTAGTTTCTAGCTTTGGCTTTTTACGCAGCACAAATCTCACAAAACTGACCTCAAATCCAGGCCCAGCGGGTCGTTTCCAATCAAATAAGACTATTTTGGGTCAAAACTGACACCGGAAATAAAACTGACTTTTAGCAACCGGGTCAAAACCCGGTCAAAGCCATTTCCGAAGAGCAAAAACGCGGTCGTCATTCAGGCGGGCCATCAGGTCAAGTCCGTCAAGGCACTAAACTCTAGACAACAAGGGGGAGCAATTGCCTATATATACACCCCCTTGCATGCAATTAAAACCCTAACTTTCATAACTACACACAATACATCCTTTGCAACCCTAATTACTACTCATCTTCAACCTTAGAACCCTAGCAACTTACAAACCCTAAAACCACCATAACTCGACTTACATCAACCTCGATACTCCCGTGCTCAAGCCACAGTTAACGAGTTCTATCCGAGACTAAGAAACATGTAGGTTGAGGGTGTAAAATCTCATCTTTCTCTCTTCTCTTCCTCGCGTGTCGACCGTGTCGTCGTCATCGTTTTTTTTTTTTTTGTCGCGTCTATAATATCGGTAATAATTACTAGTATAAAACATTAAAATACTTGCTAATTCGTGTCGAATACGAGGGATGACGGGATAAGAAAACACGAATATTACGAGGGTATCGCACCTGATGTTGACGGTCGCTTATCCCGACACCCTGAAGATTTGATTGTTGAAGCAAGTCAACATCAATAATCGGATTTTTATTTCGTTGCGTCGCTAGTCACGTTTTTTTCTATTATAAGCGTCGTTATCATCATCACTCATCGCATCATCATCAATTTCAAAACGTTTTTTTATAAAACACTTTTTTTAATTAGGGTCGAAACCCGTTGATGCGGATCCGACATCACACAATCCGCAAGGATTTATTACGATGTCGGAAGGCGGAGAAAATCAAACTTTTAATAAATACAAAGCGTCAATCTATTAGCTTCGATGCCAACTCAATAGTTGGATGTCGAATTTAAATAGTCTAGTCAAACAATCCAACTAGCACGATGTTCGTTGATGCTAAAGTAGTTGTCACCTAACTCAATCGAGTTGATACGACACTATAAACGCGGAGATCATTCATATCGTGTTAGTCCGATTTAATTCGACTCACAAAATCCTATTTTCAAAAATTACTCTAAATATCTGGTATTGGTCCTATAACCAAGCACCGGGTACAACGAGTAGCAGGAAATCGAGACCGAGAACAACCCGCCACGCGAGTCGCACGTGCCTCGTGCGAGTCGCGTGGTGGCGCGAGTCGCGCCCTTCTCGCGCGCGTCGCATCGTGACATAAAATCGATTATTTCGTCTTAACTCGATTAGCAATAATTCTTTAAACTTTTTTTGGGCACATTCCGAATATTTGATATCGATTCCATAATCGAACATCAAATATAACGAATATCGCAATTTTAAGTCGAGTATAAATTATGCCATATTTGTACGCGATTTAACAAAAGTGCCGATTTTCTAAAAAATCCCGAGAACAGGCCGCCATGCGAGTCGCACGAGTCCTGTGCGAGTCGCATGGCCACGCGAGTCGCGCCCTCCTCGCGCGGGTTGTGTGGGCCCCTGAAATCCGCAAACATAAAAAGCTATCCCATCTTATTTCTTCTAACGTCTTTTCTTTAATAAATCGGCGGGCCTTTAGGCGTATTTCAGGTCTCGATAAATATTTTCTTGACCCCGGTCAACGCATGCTTAATCCATCACGTGTCATACCACTTTTCAAAACCATGCATCATATTTAAATTATTCTATAGCATCTTATATTTTTCGCAAACCGTTATTACCGTTACTAACAAGTTTGCTCTCTTTATCGATTTATCCTCGTTGTTTATTTTGTTGTACTAAAATGAACCTCGCATGCTAAATATAACTTCGACGTTAATTTTTGACGTATTTAATCGACTTAGCAACCCGTTCAATTATTCACATGTTTAGGCAAGACAATGTTTGCATATCATTTTACCGTTCTACTAACGCACGTATTAGAGAGTCAAACGATATCTTAGTAGAGGCCGCTAATGTGCTGGCGGGGTTGGGTGTTCTTTGTGAACTTCCCAACACGTACCCTCACCCCTTACTCAGAACCTCGGTTTCCGGATGCCCGAAACCGTTGGCGCACGAGAGTCATTCAATACACGGTATCCGATAATGTCGGTATCGGTATCAAATGCAAAGGGACGAGCCCAATAAACTCTGACATCGGAAATGGGCCATACTTTGTGCATGGTCCACTACAACATAGAGTGGGTTCAAACGGGCCCGAACTCCCACAAAGTTCGGTGGCGACTCAACTTCGATTTAAATTTCAATTCGACCCATCTCATACGAGGATTCATTCGCCTCCCCAAACCCGCGCGTGGCCGCGTCGGGGTGGACCTATGTCATGTCCACACTCTTCAATCTTCAAAGCTTCCCGGGCCCCCTCTGACTCCTTGGAAGTCCATTTCCGGTATGATTCCGAAACCCAAACGGATTGGCAAGGGCGGGGTATGGTCCACATGGCACGGGTAAACCAACATTGTAGCCACGTGTCGCACATAGCGTCCGTCAATTGGAGCAAAACGGTAATAATTGCTTCAGTCTCGGGGATTCGCTGAGACGAACCGAACTGCCTCAGAATGCGGTCCGAGTAAATATGGACGGTCCAGTCCAGTGACAGGATCACCAGGTAGCGAGCTTTGTCCCTCTTAGCTAGCCCCGTTAATTTCGAAAGGAACCACCAAACAATTCAAAGGTCCACCTGATCAAGGGTCCACCATGAAATTTTAGCTCCTCGTCCCAGTAAGCTCGGTTTATGTAATGACTCGAGCTTATCCGCCGTCTTCTTGAGCTAATCTGGCTGCTGCGATAGTTGGATACACTCACGGGAGGCTCTATTATCGACAAACGCTCTGATAGCCAAATCTGATAAGAAAGAATACAAATTTCCGTTAGCAAATTTTGGGTTCGCTGGTAAGCACTCGATCGAGTGTCACGTCTGACTCGATCGAGTGGACTGGCTGAAATCAGGCAGACAGTTTTTACCGAGGTCACTCGATCGAGTGACGGGTCTACTCGATCGAGTGGCCTCTGTGCGTCAGAATTTCGCGTAAAAAAAAAGAAAAAAGAGAAAAAAAACGCGAGACGTATACCTGCAAGACACGAATGCTCCCAGTCAATTGTCGGTCTGGGTCGAGTCTTCTAGCATCAAGGCCCATAATGATCTCTCATGTTGTCAGCCAAGCCGGGCTGTGACCCGTCTCCATCTGATCAACTATGCCGATCAGCCTGATCTGACCCAAGCACGAATTAGCTTCCATCTTTCCCTCAAAGACATATCGATGCAGCATGCAAAAGGCGAAAGCCCTACGCCTATGAGTAGGAGTAACCCTTACACCACCGGTATTCATGAATTTATCGGCCAGGTCAAACGAAAAAACAGAATCTCCACGCACCATACGGTCCGTCTCAGCATGAGATAAACCAAGGAAATCCCTTAACCTTCTCCTTGGATCAGGATAAAACGGAGAAATAGCAAGACGAGCATTAGGGCACCAACCGCCGATAGCTGCAATTTCTTCAGGGAGAGGGCATACTTCTCCTCGAGGAAACGCGAAAACATGATAGTTAGTATCCCAAAAAGTTAGGCAAGCATCTAGAAAGTGTGAATCAACCCTAAGACGTTGAAGCGGGAATAAAGCAGTAATTCCCATCTGAACCAGTTGAACTTTTTCTTCGTCCCAAAAATACTGGGACCACGCCTGAAGCATTGCAGTCAAATTCTCGATACCCATAGCATCTACTTTTTCTTGAAAGACTAAAAGATTTCGAGAAAAGAGAAGGAAATTTGGGTTGAGATGCAGAAAATTGAAGCAGAAGCCCTCTATTTATAATAAGGAAATCATGTTAGCATCCCTAATTACCTTAGGAATAGGAATTCTGGCAATTCTCTCTTAGCCCATACAGGCCCGATCCAAGGCTTCAGAGCCCTTCTCCGAATCTGATACAGGAATCGAGTCATCCCGAGCATTCCTATTTTCAAAAATTTCAAAAATTTCAAAAATTTTCAAAACATGAGTCGGTGTTTCGCCTAAGTGTTACATACGAATTGCTATGTGTCAGCATGCAGGTACACCCAAGACTTCAGAAGTAAGTCTCCGCGCAGCTCATTTACTCCCCACGGAGCTATTTTTGTCAGGACAGGTATGACCCTCGGCTTATGGCTAGCGAGCCTTTCACGCAAGTCTAACGGACTATAAACGACACGACCGGAACTCTTCCCACTACTACAATTTTGATATTAGAAGACGCCCAAAATAGGACGCTTATATAGGGAACCGTCCTCTATAACATGATAAATTTTTGGCTCCCCATGACCTTGGTTAAATAGCACGGTTCAGCAAAGAACCATCCTTTTATTTATATTATTAGCACGGTTGGTCAATATAACCGTCCTCATAAAGAAAATAGCACGCTTGTAGGTTTAGCCCGTGCTATTAAAATATTTTAAAAGCGCGGTTATACTCTAAACCCATCCTATTAAATGTAACACACGTCCTATTCAATCCTACTCAATCTTGAAGAGTTTTACTTAACAAAATACTAAAAATCAATTGTATTTTCAATTGAATAGAATACCAAAAACTGAAAATTGAAAATACCAAATGTATTCCCGTCTTCTTCAAAATACCAATTGAGTAGGATTATTTGAAGAGTAAACAAAATAATACCAATCGACGACGAACTTGATTTTAACCCGAAGAAAAAACGGGTCTAAACTGGTTGAATTCAGTGTTTAGTAATCGAATTTATGAATTTGAACTGTAGAATTCGGCTGTCGAAGCTGATTTCTACATTGAATGACGATGTTTGATTACTAACCATTTTTGAATTCGATAGTGTTTCATTTTTTTTACCGGTTTTTTCTTTCTTGTTAAAGTTTCGATTTGTTGTTTGATTGATGAATTTTTGAAGTTTTTGTGGAAAACTGGCCCATTTCTGAGACCAAACTCATTGAATCATTTTACGGTTTTTGAGACGGTTTCATACAAGAATTTGTGATTTTATCAAGTCGCTTTAAATCAATTTTATCAATTCTATGACAATTTTGTATAAGAAATTGTGTTTTTAACGAGTCGGTTTAAATCGATTGTATATCAATCGTTGATCTGTGTCGAAACTAACGTGTTTATATTTAGACAGATCAAGACTGATCTGGATCGAACATGGGATTCATAATCCGACCCGACACCTAAACCGAGCACACATGACTTTGATCGGTATTCTGAATCCATATTTGCCTAACCTGAACAAAATACTACCAAATTGAAAAAAAAAATTAAAAAATTCCCCTACAGTACAACCCGCCTTCGTCTTCAACAGCCATCTTCCACTCTTCGTCCTGCATTCGTCTTCTCCGTCCGCCGTCTGCCGACATCCGTCCGCCATGCGCCGTCTTCGTCTCAACTCGTCCTCACGCGTCTTCAACACGTCTTCATCCGCCTTCGTCTTCATACAAATTTGGATTCCTTGAAATTTGATCAGTTGGCCCTAAAAAATTGGTGCTACTAAGAGCAAAGACGGTACGTCCCTTTCTTTATTTCTGATTTTTTTTATCTAACTTGATTGATTTAAAGATGATATGAATCTGAATTGTTGATGTGATTATGCATATTTTGGATGGGTTATTGGAGTGGATTGAAGGAATTGTTGGGGAACCCAGAACGAAGGGTTAATAAATAGGCAAGCAGGCTGATGCATCTTCTAAACATGAACTACTCAGCATTTTACTCATTTAAACTGCCTTCTTTATTTCTTTCTCTAGGACTAGCAGAGTGCAGGTGTTGCAGTATCAGTTGTTATATGAATGTTGTCAATGTTGATGATTAACTTCATTCTACTCTTTGCATTACTGTAACCAAGAGGGTATTCATTTACGAGTGTCGGCCCTTCTTTCAAAACACACCCAACCTTGTTGCCTCTGCATCCATCTTCTTGGGTCAGCTTACAAATACACTATGCTACCACCAACATTTTGTTGTTGCTAGATGTTGTAAAAGCAAGCGTTGACTGTAGTGATCAGGATCCTTTTCTACAGCCTGGTGAACGGTTCTGAAGCAACCACTGTAGGGTATTCAAATCATTAATCTTCAGACCAATCCAATCACCCACCAATTGTATTAAAACTGATTCAGTAAATAAAAATATAGTCCAGAAAACAGAGTGACTAAATAAAATAGGGAATAGCAGTAACTAGTGTAGTTTTTGATTGAGAGCGTGAAGTGCAGCATACATATAGTGAGTAGCTAGTGTAATTTGGATGGTGTGTGTTGATTAGTAAGTAGCCACGTCACTCTACTTGGTTGAAGGAAAGTACGGCGGAGGGATTAGTACTCGTACTAATTATTACTCCGTGCTCCATTATGTTTGACCTTCACTACCTTCAAACTCCTCCTCTTTGTCTCTTTCATTTTCTGTTGACTACTTACGTTAGCGCCAGGTTTTAATCCTCGGTTGACCTGATAGCTACTCTGACTTTTGCCTTGTCCAAGCCTCAGTCAGAGTGGGGGCTCTGTAGACACCCGCATTTTGCTTGCTAGTGTCTATAGCAGTTTCCAACAAAACACCCGATGATGATCGGACGTAAACATGACTTAATACGCTCAATTTTAGACTCGGAATCAATAGTATTTGGCGTGAGCTTTTAGCGGAGTAAGAATCTCACCAAACCGACCTCAAATTCAGGCCCAGTGGGTCGTTTCCAATCAAATAAGACTAATTTGGGTCAAAACCGACACCGGAAATAAAACCGTCTTTTAGCGACCGGGTCAAACCCCGGTCAAAGCCGTTTCCGAGACACAAGTCAGCCACACAAAGCTTCAAGAGTCCGACTCAAGGTCAAAAACTTCAGATGTTTCGCTCCAGCTAACCCACTCGATCGAGTGTCAACCTACTCGGTCAAGTGGGCCTCCAAAAAGCCCGTTGTTGGCTCTTAGTTGGGCCACTCGATCGAGTCAGCAGGGGCACTCGATCGAGTGACCCTAGGCCTAGAGGTGAGGTTTTTCCTATAAATACACCCCCTTTGCAACCTTCATTGAACACAATTCACAACCAAAAATTTCAGCAATCCTAGGCAAACTATACAAACATACAATCCCGATCTTTCCTCTAGAAATCTTTTAGGAAACCCGAGAAAACCAATCTCATACAAACACCAAAACTCTTCCTATATCCTCGATACTCCCACGCAAATGCCTGTTACTACGAGTCCATAACCGAGGCCGAAATTAGCATGTAGGTTGAGGATGTTATAAAATCCTGTTTTCTCTCTTCTTCTTCTCCTTCTTCTCGTCTTTTTTGTTCTTTTTTTCTGTTTTTTTCGTTTTTTTTGTCATCGTTATAATTAGATAATAAACATCGCATACAATCACATAAAATTCAAAACAAATTTCATATCGAGTATACCTAAAGACAAATCTCGTTCTAAGATCCTCCTAATCCCTTTACGAGTCGTAACAAAGGTGGCACCCTTTCGAGGAGTGCCGCCCTAAACACTCAAGGGCCTTGTGCGATCGCGGATATTTGTCGTTAGATGCACTCGATCTCGTTTTTAAGGTTAGAACGAAACTTGTTGAGGCAAATCGAACATCACATAATCCGCAAGGATTAATAACGATGTCGTGATGCATGTAGAGGGAATCGATTTTTGATCTAATCAAACAAACAAATAAAAAACGTTTATTCTTAAGATACGATATCGACTCCGTAGTCGAATATTATGTCTAAAGGAATTAATCGATAAACCGTATTAGCACGAACCCGTTGACGCCGAAATAATTTTCACATGGTCCGAAATGACTAATTACGACATTACGTCGCGGAGGGAATTATTTCGTCCTAATTCAGTTTAAAACGATTCATAACATCTTTGCTAAATTCTCGATAATCGATCTCGTAATACACTACAAGAGATTAGTTATTAGGTAGCATTTATCTAATAGCATATATTGAAATGCCACCTTAAATTATCTTAATTGACAATTAAGCTTGCAAATAAAACAAATGCTGGCTAAACTAAAGAACTTACGCGCTATACCTTACTCAAAAGAAAAAAATCACCCGCGCTCTCTTTTCATAATAACCCAGAACCCAGAACCCACAACCTAAAACATAAAACCTAAAACTCAATCCTTCAATCAGAAATCTAAAACACAAGTGATCGTTCCATCCACCAATTAGCTCGATCAATCCAACATTATTCTTGTTATTTCTGCTGCAGGTTAGTTGTTTCTTCTTGTTGTTTCTCTCTTCTTGCTAATTGATTAAGGGTTTATATATGTTGATTTTCATTTAATCCACCGAATTAGCCGATTCCTGTTCAATCTACAACCTATTCGAAATTGAATTATTGTTTGGTGTTAGTTTGGGTTGTTGCTTTTAATTTAGGGTTTATTGTGTGTTAAAGCTATGAATGATTATTGATACCCGTAACTGTTTACCAAAATTTGGTGAAATTGTTTCATTCTGATTATGTCCGAATCATTTATTATTGATTTATTCTTGTTATGACTGTTTATTCTTTGTGCAATTGTCATGTTGATAGTTTGTTTTTGCGATTTTGAGTTGTTTATGAAATTGTCAGTGAGTTCTTAAGGAAAATGTGATGTCTGCGGTATTTTTTTCCACATCGGATGAATTCGAACCATAAGTTCTAATTGGTTTTGCTGGTATTGATTTGTTGTATTAATTGGGTTCTGATATGTTCAAACAAATCAGAATTGATAGAGTACTAATAAGCCGACTTGATTTGTGTTTGGACTCTAATCAGAATTCTGATTTGTCGACGTGATAAGTCGGCTAATTAGTGTTTGGACCAAACACTAATTTGTGATAAGTCGACTTGATTTGTGTTTGGACTAATTAGTGTTTGGACTAATTAGTGTTTTGACCAAACGCTAATAAGCCGACTTGATTTGTGTTTCGACTTGATTTGTGTTTGGACCAAACACTCCTGCTAATAAGCCGACGTGATAAGTCGGCTTGACCGAGTACCGAGTCCTAATCAGAATTCTGATTTGTGTTTGGACTCTATGTACTAATAAGCCGACTCGTCCAAACACTCCTAATGCAAAGTAAGCTAACGCAGGTTGCATTTCTGATTTCTCAAAGCTTTTTTCCATAATCCAGGCAAAAAGTTGCATTTCAGACGTCAAATTTGTGAATGAGACAGGATATCATATGCTTAGCATATTAATCTCTCTTTTTTACTCCCCTCTTAGAGTCTTAAGTCGGGTTTTTTTCGATTTCTTTTCAGCTCCTTTCGTTTAGTTTAGTATATTTCAGTTAAATTCAACCTCATGAACCTCCGTCTCAGTAATTCAGCTCACTTTAGCTTAGTTCAGTTCTATTCAGCTTACTTCAGTCTGAAAGAATAGGACTTTATTTTAGTTAATTAGACATTAGTGATTATAGTCTCTAACTCTTTTTTGGACAAACACAATTTCACATATACGTACGATACATAACATTAGAAAAAATAAACAATTTCTTTCAGCTAATTTGCGTGTGGTAATGCTCATTTAGTTAATTATATCTTCTTCTTTTTAAAATATGATCATTGATTTTTCGTTCAAACAAGATTATGTGTTATCTTATCAGGATCATGGACAATAGAAATCGCAAATGGATTGCTAGTGATAATCGGTATGAGTATTTAAGTGGGGTAACGGATTTTTTGAATTTCGCCTTTAGACAAGATAAGGACGAGAAGGTCCCTTGTCCTTGTACCAAATGTTTGAATCGTCTTACTCTAGATAAAGTGCATATGTATGACCACCTTGTCATAAATAAAATGATGGTAGATTATGACGTTTGGTATTGTCATGGTGAATCATTATCCTCTAAAGTTTCAGAAATAAACACACATAGTAATGATGAACCTGACAATAATAATATGAATGTCGATGGTGGAGGTAACGAGGATACCTTGAGATTATTATCTGACATTAGAAAAGCTTCTAACTTGACCCAAAATATTGTTGAAGAAAGTGATGGTGTTCAAGAAAGTATGAACACAATCAATGATAATCATGATGGGTTAGATAGACCTAATATTGATGTTGTTGTGGCTGAAATAGAAAAATATCATAGGTTTGTCGAAGCTGTTGACATGGACCTTTATCCCGGGTGTAAGAACTTTAATCTATTATCTTTTTTGCTACAATTATACAATGGTAAGTGTAGATTTGGTTGGTCGAATGCTTCTTTCGATTTCTTTATTAAGCTGCTTAAAGAAGCTTTTCCCGAGGGTGAAAATTTACCTGATTCTTTCCATGGATGTAAAAAGATTGTCGATGGATTAGGTTTATCGTATGTAAATATTGATGCGTGTCCAAATGATTGTATGTTATTTTGGAAAGAGCATTCAGAATTACAAGAGTGTGAAAAATGTCACGCTTCTAGATGGAAGGTGGATCCGAATAAAAATGATGATTCTAACACTGTTAAAAAAAAAAAAATTTCCATCAAAATTATTACGGTACTTTCCCTTAGGACCAAGGCTTCAAAGGCTTTATATGTCATCGGAATTAGCAAATGAAATGAAATGGCATGCCATGGAACGTACAAAGGATGGCATCCTAAGGCATCCTGCTGATGCGGAGGCTTGGAGTAGTTTTGACAATAGATACCCACAGTTTGCCCTTGAGCCTCGTAATGTCAGGTTGGGGCTAGCAAGTGACGGTTTTAATCCGTTTGGTAGAATGGATAGTACTCATAGCATTTGGCCAGTAATTTTAATACCTTACAATTTACCTCCATGGTTATGCATGAAGAAGGAGAACTTCATTTTGTCATCGATCATTCCTGGTCCAAAATCACCTGGAAATAATATTGATGTCTACTTGCAACCTCTTGTAGAAGAATTGACTGACTTGTGGGATAATGGATTACCTACATTTGATTCCTCGGCTCAAGAGGTTTTTCAAATGCGTGCATCATTGTGTTGGACAATTAATGATTATCCTGCTTTAGGAAACTTGTCTGGTTGGAACATACACGGTAAGTTTGGGTGTGTTTCATGCAATACGAGTTATTGTGCAAAGAGGTTGAAGTATGGTCAGAAATTTTCTTACATGGATCACCAACGATTTCTTGCTGATCTTACAAAACTCAAGCCACCGTCAGGATTTGAATTGTTAGAGCAACTTAGAGATATTAATTTTTCTTTAGGGAAACTTAGTGATCCGCCTACGGGGGTGGTTGATGGTACATGGAAAAAGAAGAGTATATTTTTTAAACTTCCTTATTGGGAGTTTAATTTGGTGCGACATAATCTTGATGTCATGCATATCGAAAAAAATGTATGTGACAACATCATAAACACACTCTTGAATGTTCACAACAAATCAAAAGACAATTTGAAAGCTAGAAAGGACCTTAAAGTTCTTGGAATTAGGAAGAAATTATGGCCACAATCGCGAGGGAGGAGAACATTCATGCCACCAGCTCCTTATTGCTTGGCTAAAGAGGGTAAGAAGTGTTTTTTAAAGGTTTTGCAAAAAGTGAAATTTCCGGATGGGTATTCTTCAAACATATCTAGATGCATCCATAAGAATAACACTTTGTGTGGACTCAAAAGTCATGATTGTCATGTTCTTATGCAATGTCTTCTCCCGGTTGCTCTGAGGGGAAATCTAGATGACAAAGTTACATCTACTCTAACTGAGCTATGCACCATATTTAGAGTCCTTTGTGGAAAAACACTTCACATCCATGAGCTTGATCTACTTGAAGGAAAGGTTGCTAAAATCCTTTGTTCTTTGGAGAAAATATTTTTGCCTTCGTTTTTCACGGTTAGCGTTCACCTAGTTGTTCACCTAATTCATGAAGCTAGAGTAAGCGGGCCAGTGCACTACCGATGGATGTATCCGATAGAGAGGTAATTTTTTTCTTTTGTTTTTTATTTTTATTTTTATTTTCATTTTAACCAAATGACGATTTTGAGTCATATTATTTTAGGTACTTAAAAACCTTGAAGTCTTATGTTCGAAATCAGGCGCGACCAGAAGGTTCTATTGCAAAGGCTTACCTTGCTGATGAGTGTCTCAACTTTTGTTCAAGATATCTGAAAGGAGTAGAGTCAAGAAGTTGTCAACGTAACAATGCTGATAACATGGTAGATAACACCGATGAAGAGGAGTCATGTTTGTTTCCTTCTGAAGGG
Organism: Agrostemma githago; assembly: GCA_958450325.1. Classification (NCBI taxonomy): domain Eukaryota; kingdom Viridiplantae; phylum Streptophyta; class Magnoliopsida; order Caryophyllales; family Caryophyllaceae; genus Agrostemma; species Agrostemma githago. The sequence continues at coordinate 15,816,378 of OY288239.1, read as the reverse complement.
AGACCATATGGAAGTGTACTTGGATTTAGAATGGAAGACATAATGTGGAAGCAAGCACATCGTTATGTGTTGTTCAATTGCGATGATACAAACCTTAGCTCTTTAAAGAAGTAAGCAAATCTACTTTTCTAAGCAAATTTTCTTAAACCATGATTATCCGTGATATGATTTTTATGAACTATATTTTTCACATGTTAGGGATCATATGGCCCACATTAGTAGAACGAATCGTCGAAGGCGACCAACACAACGTGAGAAAGAGAAGCTTCATAGTGAAGGCTTTAGTGATTGGTTGAGGATTTATGTATGAAACCTAAACCAAATATTAATTTTAACATATATCTAACCTTATTAATCAGATAACTTAACGTGTTACGTTTGTTTGGTAGGTTAATGATACTGACAGTGGGGCAGATCATCGACTTACTAGTCACATTAAGACACTTGCAAGAGGCCCAAATTTTATTGCAAGAAGGTTTCATGCATTCGATGTAAAAAATGGATTTAGGTTTAGAAGTAAAGGATATGAGCAAGATATGACAACTCAAAACAGTGGGATAATGGTTGTTGCAAAAACACAGAGTTATGCTAGCTCTAGTGACTCACGTCCAATGCTTGGAGATGTGAATTACTTTGGTCGTATTATTGACATTGTTGAGTTGGATTATTATGGAGATTTTAAGGTTGTGTTGATGGCATGTGATTGGGTTGATGTAGTAAGTGGAAGAGGCATAAAAAGAGACAAATTAGGCTGCACATTAGTTAACTTTCAGCATCTCATACACACCGGAGGTCGCCTAAGTGATGATCCTTTTGTTTTCCCTTCTCAAGTTCAACAAGTTATTTTTGTTGAAGATGGTATAGAGCCACAATGGTGCATTCCGATTCCCATGAAACGTAGGGATACATTTGACACAGGGGAGGATGACTACCAAGATGTTGGATTGTTTATGAATAATGATTCTGAAATGGTTGACTTAGAAGCTGATTTAGATGTAGAAATGGATGAGTCTTCAACATCTAACTTTGAAGGATTATATGTAAATGAGGACCAAATTGGAGACGAAGATGATGAAGAAGATAACGATTTTAGTTAAATGATCATCAAGTTGAAGACAAAACTTTTTTTATTTATGATGATTTAGAACTATATGGATCCATTTTATCGTATGTTATATTCATGAACTTCTTATTAAAAAAATGTTATTAATTAAATGATTGATTAAATAGTTTTACATTTGAGTAAGACACATAGGTAAGCGTTGAAGTGACCGCAATTTGTTGTCACTGATAAGTTGCATTGAGGTTTATCTATATTTTTTGTTTTTTGTTTTTTTTGTTTTGTCTTCACTTTGACATACAGTGAAGGTAATGTTCTATTTCTTCCTTATACATGTTTATGTTGCACTAGCTTATTTTATTTTATTTATGTATTTATACTTTTTCAAGCGATCTTTTTAGTATAAGCTAATTAGTTCTCATGATGTTGTTCTTGTATTTTTATTTTATAGCTTCAATGGTGACAAGACGGCCTCGTATCGTTAATGTCAGAAGTGATGGCAGTGAGGTTACACCTGTTAATCCCCTCCAACCACTTGATTCTAATCAAGTTCATGAAGATGGAGCTTCCCAGCCTCGTGACAACTTTGATAATGATGAATTCTTCATAGACAACACGTCTTTCACCGATGAAAATGTCGAAAGTAAGATATCTCCTTCTGATGTGTACAATTGTTATATTGGTGTAAATGTGATATTGTTGGAAACTTCAATAATTTTCACTTTTCTATAGGGCATTCTAAGTCTACATCTACTAAGCGTAGGGGACCAACTTTGATGGCCAATGTTTGGAATTTACCTAAGAACAAAAGAATAAAGGCTAGCTGGAATAACGATTGGCAGCCAGTTGGAGGTGAAGTATCCCAACTTGCTCATTTCATTGGTACAATAGCAAGAAACCCTGCCTTATGCTCGTTGAGTTATCCTCCTGATTGGAGACTAGTTCCAAAAGATCAAAAGAACGAGCTTCTTCAAATTGTGAAGGTGATTTTTATGAATAAGAAGTAAACAAACTTACTACTTATTTATGATATATATTTGTCTTACTATATTGTTATTATTGTTTCAAATTGTACAGTCAAAGTTTATTATTCCAAATTCTATAGCTGCGAAGTATGTGTTGCAATCAATGGGAAGAAAATGGAGTAACTTCAAAGCCGAACTAAAAAATGAGTACTTTGAACCAAACAAGGGAAATGTAAGCAAAGTTTTGAATGCTAAACCAGATAATGTGCCACGAGATCAATGGATTTCATTAGTTACTTATTGGAGTTCACCAAAAGCGAAGGTATGGTGTGCACATATATAGTCTCTTATTTTTACACTATAGCTTTTGTATTATTGTTCAAGATCAGTCAATGTACTACTTGAGAGTAGTTCTTTCTTCTTATCGTTTTTTTGGCAATTATTGTTATTGTCTGATATGCTACGGATGTGGACAGGAGCGCTCTATTAAAAATAGACAGAGTCGTGAGTCTCAAGTTATGACACACACTGCTGGATCAAAAAGTTTTGCGCGAGTTATTGAAGAGCAGGTGTGTAATTTTTTAACGGACGCAATTTATTAACTTAGAGCTTATATGTTCAAAGTCGTGCTATATTTTTTGGACAGACTATTGATGGAGTACCACCATCCCGTGCTCATGTGTTCTTGGAGACTCATAAGGACCGAAAAACTGATCCTGCTCCAATGGATGAAAAATCAAGGCAAGCGGTGGTGAGAATCATGTTCAACTTTTATTTAATTGCTCATATATTGATTTGAATTTTTTTGGATAGACTTATATGTGAATTTCACATGGAGGTGTATGTTCTTTGTTGCTTTTAGGAAATGATCAATGCAAAATTAAAAGATTTGCCAAATAATAAAGAAGTCACAAATGGAGTTGTTGCTTGGCATGGAGATATATACTCACAGGTAATTAATGAGATTATAGGTCCTGAGAGAAGAGGACGAGTCCGCGGGCTTGGTAGAGGTCCATCGTCTATTTCATCTACGGCATGCTATGGTAACAAAGAAGGTTTGGATAACGATCATGTGTTATGTAACGAAAAAATTCAATTATTGGAGTGTGAGCTCAAGAAGGTGAATGATAAATGTGTCAAGATACAAGAAGAAAATTTAGAAGTGCAAAGAAAAATGGAAGATGAGTTAACCATGCTCAAGATGGCTTTATTTGGTAGAGATATCCTTAATAATCCTCATACGTAGCCGCACAATCGCTTTTGGTTTTTTGGGATGACTACCCATTTCCACTTAGCTATTTTGATAGAGATATAACTATAGAAATTTTGGTATTTGGAATGTACCTATTTACGTTTTTTTTATCCTTTGATTAAGATTTAACGAATTGGGTTTATACCCATATAAGCTATTGTAATGGTCACTTGACACCTACGAATTCTATTGTCAATATTATAAAATAAGTTATTTTATATGTTTGTCCTTTTTTTAATTAGTTACTTTTAATATATCTTTTATATTAAAACAATATTATTAGAAATTTAAAAAAAAAACCTCCAAAATTGGAAAGATACGCTTACCAATTAAAAAAAAGCAAATGAAATAAATAACAAAATTTTGAATTTATGAAAAGTCTATAGTGGGGTTTATATAAGGCTTTACCAGCATTTGTAGAAATGCCACAATGACTTCTCCCTACATTGAATCTAATGGCAAATGATTAAATGCTGCAAGCACTTTGCGTGGCATTTATAAATGCCGCCTAATAACAAAATAAATGCCGCTAAAGATGTGATCTCTTGTAGTGATAATAGCGTACATATCACGAGCATCGAAAATTAAGTCGAGTATAAATTACAGCTATATTTTTACGCGACTTGACAAATTATCGATTTAAAACTAAAACAAATTCGAAATCAACGCCTTTCTCGAAACGAACTGTTGTTCATGTACAGAGGGCCCTCGATCGAGTACCTTACCCCACTCGATCGAGTGGCACCCCAAAATCAAGGTAGAAGGTTTTTTCGAGGACCACTCGATCGAGTCCTCCCTATGACTCGATCGAGTGGCCCATGTCACGTCAAAAGCGTGAGCCTTCAACATATTTCAGGTCTCGATAAATCTTTTTTTAACGACTTTGGTCATCACGTGTCAAGTCCATCACGTGATTCACTCTTTTCAAAACCATGCATCACGTCGCGTCATATCGTCTAATCTTTTTAGGTCTGTTATTGTCGCGTTTGTTTTATTTTTGTTCGTCGTATTGTATTTCCGAGTTGTATTCCGCCCGTGCATTTGTAATATTTTTTGCGCTTTTATTTCTTTGTGTTTGTTTTATTGTACTAAAATGAACCTCGCATGCTAAAATAACTTTGACGTTAATTTAGATGCATTAAACGACGTAGTTAAACATAATTCACATGTTTAGTTAAAAGGCATTGTTTGCATAACATTCAACCGTCAAACTAGCACGCGTACACGAAAAACGAACGATATCTAAGTAGAGGCTGCTAAAAGCGGGTGGGGTTGGGTGTCCTTTGTGGGCTTCCCAACACGTACCCTCACCCCTTACTCAGAACCATGGTTTCCAAATGTCCGAAACCGTTGAAACCGTTGGCACACGAGAGTCATTCAATACACTATTCCCGATAACTCGGCGTCAGTATCGTAATGCAAAGGGACGAACCCCTAAATTCTAACATTAAAAGCGGGTCGTGCTTTGTGCACAAAACGCCTAAATGTAGAGTGAGTTCGAACGGGTCCGAATTCCCACAAAATTCGGTGGCAACTCCTAATTAGATTTAAATTTCAATCCGAGATTCATTCGCCTTCCCAAACCCGCGCGTGGTCGCGTCGGGTGGACCTATGTCATGTCCACACACTTCCTACAACATTCCAACCAGAGAGAGGAAGTATCGTTGTCGACGCAGGTTATGCGTCGAAGAAAGTAATTGTTGTCAAGGAGAATTCAGTTTGAAGTGTAGATTTCTCTCACATTATCATGTATCTTGGCAAACATTCCAACCCCTTCGGTTTACTACTTTATCGTATTTTCAACTACCGTCTCCATATATAATGTATCCATTTTTTTCTTCATTTGAAGTTGGGCTAAGAAGCAAAACATTTGTCAGCAAGAACTCTTGTGATGAAAGTGCGTAACATTTTATTTGATAAGCCTTTATTGTGAGACCGTCTCATATAATTAAGAATTTGTGCACGACTTATAAACAAATAAATAAATAACGCATCTTTATCAATTGTGTGGACGAAAATGAAAGACATCAGTATTTTTTTCAACATTATTTAAAATGAAAGTAAATAAAAATCATTGTGAATTTGTGGGACAGGAAATACTCCATAAATAATGGGACATTATTTAAGAAAGTGGGTAATAGGATCAATGTTACTATTGAAGAGGAATCTGAGGATCATGGTTTTTCCCCTGACAAGACCATGGAAGTGAAAGCAAACACCCAATTTCACCCTGTTGCTTGGACTTGACTTTACAGTATTCTGGTCACAAGTACAGCAGATTACCTTCATCTGGCAGTTCCAACCCACTCATTATAAACCCACAGAACAAATTGTGAAAAGACCTGTCTTCTATAGTCAAGGACTCAATGTCCTTACTCACGTTTTGAGCGTAATTATTAAATGGAGAATGAAGAAGAAGAAACGATATCCTGAATTTTATTGATGATGACTGATGAGGTTCGTTTACACAATTAGAGGATCATACAACCAGTTGTACATAGTTCTATGTACAGCTGGTTTTAAGATTTTGAGCTTTATCATAAAGATTTCGAATTTTGCAGTAAACTTTTTAAGTTTTATTGTAAAGTTGTCGAATTAAATCACATAAATGTTTAAACTCAAAAACTTTATCTTTGTTGTACAATGCTATTGTACAATCTTGGTTGTACAATGTTATTGGACAACCAGATGTATAATCCTATTTTTCTCGTTCACATGAGATACTTTGGATAGGAATGTATAACTATTACTCCGTAGCATGATCTCTTAATACGGAGTATTAGGCAACGAATATTACGATTGATTTACTTTACTATATCTTACTATTGTCCATTGTTAAACTTCCTACTTTTCTCTTTTTGTTCATTTTTGTGGTTAATATAATTTCTGACCCCACATTTTCTCTTCACTCTCATTTTTCACCGCACCCTCCACTCCATCAGTAATGTGTCAACTCCCCCCATGAAATTTAAATTTGGATGGAGAAGAATATATTTTTAGGTAAACTATATACTCCCTCCGATCCATTCAATTGTTTGTCTTTGATTAAAATATTACTCACAATTAATACAAAAGGCAAACAATTGAATGGAACGGAGAGAGTATGTATTTAGTACTTCCTTCGTAGGTTATGTTTCTGACCTTTGCTTTTTGCACATGAAATAAGAAAGTATAAAAAATTGTAAATTAATGGATAGTAGACCTTATAAAATGGATTGTGTCCAATGAAAGTTGTCAAATAGTAATAAAAAAGTTAAAGTGACTGAAAAAAAAGGAAAGAATAGAAATAAAAAAGACCATAAAAAACGATCCGAAATAGAATAAAGAAAGAAACATAAAATACAAAGGAAGCGGTAGTTAATTAGCTTATGCACTTCGTTGTATCTGCCCAGCCCTTTGGTGGGCCTATCCCCTTATGCCTCTAACAACCACAGGTCCACAGCCAACCCTCCTTCCCACAGAACATGCATGAAACCCATTCACAACAAGATGGGTCGCACCTGAATGAAGCTGGGCCTTCCAACTATCGTAGCTGTGAGCCTGATCAACAAGGCCCCTATGGCTACATGTTTGAGAGAATGGTCGATGTAAGTGATGACCCTTATAATCTCTTCAACCACAATGGTGGCACGGAGGTTCTTAATGATAGAGACACAATACAACAAGAAGTTATTAGAACTAGAATTGAGAATGATGCTACTTATGCTCGTGACATGGATGAATCGCGTGGTTGAGGTCAAACTTTTGCTATGCCGCCTGATAGTGTTTCACGAGCTCCTCCTCCATCTACAGCCATGTAGTTTCATCCCAGACCCAGCACCTTGCGAAAAGAAAACCCCTCAAGGGAGCAGCGGGTGGACCCAACTCAACAACTGAGACGGGCCTAGTGCTGACTCCTAGTCAGCTGGTTAAGACCGCCAGTTTCCTCACCAATCTCTTGAAAAGGAAGGTCTTACCTGCTGATCTCGGAGGGACATCGGACATTGTCCCCCGAAGGCTCGACTACCCGGAATCAGCGCCAGGATCTAAACTCACAGCCGTAAGGAGGCCAGGTCTCATAGAAAAGCACTTCGGTCGGTCGCGGCCTACTGGAGCGCAAGAAAGAAAGTGCACGGTGGGCCATCTGTCGAAATCTGCAAACCTCTAGTCTTCCCTTCTTTATTTCTTTACTAATTGGAAAGTCCGTGCGATGCACGGGTCGATATTTAGTGACCTTGATAATGACATCAAATTAGTATGTATAATAGTAAACGAATATTATCCACATACGTGAATGTATTTCTAGATAGGTAATATTTACGGTAAAGGTCAAATTAATTTATAGACGTACATTGTAATAATAAAGAATAATTAAAGTACCTTGCACACAAGTACATCTTCAACTACATATTGGTACCAATATTCATTTATATTTCACGTAATTTTGCATTCAACAATATTATCTACAGAGTATTATTATAAATGTAATAACTAATAAATAAAATGACAAATAATATTCACGTATCTATCTAAAGTAAGATAGCCAATTTGTCATAGATATTTCTAAAATATATTATATGTTGCCGTGAATATAATGATATGAGTAATTAAATTTCATGATAGTATAAAGACACGTGTTTATTTCTTACATAATAAATGTATAAGTAGTTGATCTAATAGGAGATTAGGATGATGAGTTACCACTCCTAAATTTGATTACCGTTGGATTAGTTCGATTACTATTGGATTAGTTTCATTTCAAAAATATTGATCAAATGATTGACTAAGTACACGTAAGATTGTACAACACTTCAAAAAAATTTCTACAAATTGTCGAATATAAATCTCTTAATTTATCTCACTTTCTTAAAAATATAACTCTTGAATTAATCATAATATTAGTAATAAATTATAGTCAAATATAGCGATGCACGACCGCTTGTTAGTGACGTTGATAAGGAAACTAAGTTGATCGATTACATGGTTAATGGATGATTTCGGGTTTGGTCGGGAAAAAACGGTTCAGGAACCTCCAAATACGGGTAATTACATTAATGATGTACGCTCGTTATTCCCATAAATATTTTTGGTTGAGATCTTAAGAATGAATGACTATTCTTATTCATATAATAGAATCTCATCACCTCATTATAATTTCTCGATGTAGGATAATTTTAATTAAATTTATAATCTTATGAGTTGTTGACTCAAATTTTTTTTGATTAATATCTAAACACGATTGATTTCTCTTGTTTATGATATAGAATTTCATCAACTCGTCATAATTTTTCGATGTGAGATCATTCTAGTTAAGTTTATAGTCCTAAGAACTCTTTTTACAACTCAAAAGATTTCTGGTTAATATCTAAAAACGAATGATTACTTTTATTTATATAATAGAATTTTATCACCTTATTATTATACTTTCAATTTTTTTTTGGTTAATATCTAAAAACGAATGATTTCTTTTATTTATGATAAAGAATTTCATCACCTCGACATAATTTTTTGATGTGGGATAAAATTCTATTAAGTTTATAGCCTCAAAAACTTAAAGACGAATGATTACTCCTAATTAATCCTAATTACTCCATATATAGAATTTCATCAACGTATTATATAATTTTTTGATGCGGAATATTTTTACTTAAATTTATACTCTTAAGAGCTATTATAAGATTCAAAATATTTTTGGTTAATATTTAAAAACAAATGTTTTTCTTTTTTATGATATAAAATTTCATAAACCAATCATATCGTTCGAAAAAAACTTCAAATATATGATCTTTGTTAAGACTCAAAAGATTGGTGATCGATATCTAAGAATGAATGATTGCTCTTATTTATAACATAAAATTTCATCAATTCATAATAGTTTTTCGATGTGAGATAATTTTTACTCAAATTTATAATCTTTGGAGCTTTTTTTAAGACCCAAAAGATTTTTCGTTGATAACTAACCATGAATGAGTGCTCTTAAGTTTTTTTTAAGACTCAAAAGATTGTTGATTGATATCTAAGAACGAATGATTGTTTTTATTTATTATATAGAATTTCATCCCCTCATCATAATTTTTCAATGTGAGATAATTTTTACTTAAGTTTGTAATCATAGGAACTTTTTTAAAATTCAAAAGATTGTTGGTTAATATATAAGAACGAATTATTGTTCTTATTTATATAGAATTTATTACCTCATCATAATACTCGTGTAGGATTATTTTTTCCGTACACAAACTTCTATATATTCTTTATCTAAATTAAAAAAATATATTAAACCTATAATAATTATTTTAAAAAAAAATTAATTATATACTGTATTTTTTAGGGTGAATAAATCAATATTAAAACAATCATCAAACGGAATTGACTAAGCGTTGCACGCTGTCGTTGTCCAATTTTTGTTCTCTTATGAGGTGATAATCGTTGATTCATATAGTGATAATTTTTTGAGTAATAAATGGAGTAGGATTATTTTTTTCCTATACAAATTAAATCTCTATATTTTTTTTTTAAATTAAAAAAATATCGAGTCTTAGATGGAGTAGGATTTTTTTTTCATATACAAATTTTCATATTCTTTATTTAAGTTAAAAAAAATATATTAAAAAACTTGGACCAATCATCAACTTCTCACACACAAATACATTTTCAGTTACATATTCGTACCAATATTCATTTCTTACCTTTGTAGAATCTTTCGATGTTCTTAAGAACACTTTTTATAACTCAAAAGATTTCTGTTTTTGTATCTAAAGATGAACGATTATTTTTATTTACATAATAGAATTTCACCAACTTCTTGATATGGGATCATCTTACCTCAATTTATAACCTTAAGCTAAGAGTTGTTATAAGACTCAAAAGTTTTTTATTATTATCTAAAAACGAACGATTTTTCTTATTTATAATATAAATTTCTCACCTCATCATAATTTTTCAATTTTGGATAATTCAACTTTGAGTTATACTCTGTAGTACGCTGATAAGTGTAGTTTGTAGTGCCTATTTTGTAGTGTTTTGGTCCCATTTTCCTTGTGGAATCGCTCCTTGGGAGCGATTTATGGGCTATTTATGCTTCCTCTAGTTCGTTTCAGGTTCCCGAGACCATTCGTGAAGAGTTGGAGCGATTCCGACTCAATACATACACTTTTCGGAGCCAACGAAGTGAAGGAACGATCACTCGATGCCTTGGATTCGACCTCGAGACCTTGGGACCCAATCCCGAACCTCCGAGACCCGATCCCGAGTCCCGAGAATCGATGAGAAGTCCATGTGAAGCAAGGAGGGACCAAAAGAATCATATTGGAGGCCTACAAGACTCATCCCCGACGGGTATGACCTCAACCCGTCCGGGATGAAGTGCACAAAAGAGGAGCTGCTGTTTTGAGGCCTTCCCGACCGGGAAGGGGTCCATCCCGACCGGGACCACCTCATCCCGATCGGGAGCAACTCATCCCGGACGGGATGGCCCAGTTACAGCCCGTGATTGCTTGTTTCATCTCCCTTTGCATTGTAACCCTATAAATACCCTTCCTCTTGTATTCCTATGTTATGTTCTTCACTACCCACTAAACCCTAGACTATTTTAGGTTAGATAGTTTAGATTAGAGTAGATTAGTCGGTAATTAGTGGTTAATCCTAGTTTTACTCTTGTAATTTGGGAATTCTTGGAGAATCCAACCAAGATTGACAACCTTGGTTGATGTATTTGGGTTTTCTTCCATTTATGCAAGATTTCTTCTTTTCATCTTCTCTAGTATGGTATAATCTTCTTTTCTCTTCTTTTTATCTTTGTTTATCAATCAAGTTACAATCTTTAGTTCTTGTTTATTGTTTTGTTCATCATCCTTGTTAGTTTTCCATTATGTATGTTTGGATTCTTATGTTGATTCCTCTTGTTCTTGTTAGTTGTAGTTTGATTATGTTTGAGTAGATTCTTGCTAGGATTAGTAGGGCGATTAGGGTGTTAATTGGATGATTAAGGGTTTGTTGGAGATGTTGGTGGAAGATTTGGGTTTCCTCTTGGTTTGATGCATGGTACATGTTTGTTGAAATGCTTGAATGACTTGTATGCATATGCTTGTTTTTCTTGCCTTTCTCTTGTGGGTAATAGTTTGCTCGTGGGTTTGGTTCCCTCACTAAGTAGCGAGAGCCCGGTGAGGACGACCCCTAGGTCGGTCTAAGTAGCGAGAGCCCGGATGCGACCTAGGCCACGATAACGCGCTAGTAGCCCCGTTTGTCATGTGTGTCGCCAAGATGGGTTTTAGATGGAACCTCTAGGTTGGTCTAAGTAGCGAGAGCCCGGACCACACCTAGATTACCCGACTACCCCCTTCACCTTTACTCTTCCTTGACCATTCAAGCATTTCAACAAACACCCGCATATCCCGCCAAATTGATGGTGGGATTTGTCGTGGATCCCGCCGATCATACGCTTCAAAACTCTTTTTAGACTCAATCAAAAGATTTCATGCTGAAATCTAAAGATGAATGAAAACTCTTAATTATTGTAGACACCCGCATTTTGACTGCCAGGTGTCTATGGTAGTTTCCAAAAAACACTCGATGATGATCGGACGCTAACATGTTTCTACGCGCTCGGATACGGGCTCAAATCCATTAGTTGTTGGCTAATGCACTTACGGAGTACAAATCTCACAAAACTGACCTCAAAATCAGGCCCAGCGGACCGTTCCGAGTCAAACAAGACTAATTTGGGCCAAAACCGACACCGAAAATAAAACCGACTTTTTAACGATTGGGTCAAACCTCGGTCAAAGTCGTTCCGAGACACACAAAACAACCATTCACAACATGAAAAGTCCAAGTCAAACACAAACCAATAAAAAATCCAATCCACGGTCCAAAACACCGGACCCATGCGATCCAGCTGGGCCACTCGATCGAGTGCCCAGCCCACTCGATCGAGTGGGCCCTTATCCAAGCCCGACGGCTGACGCGCTGGGCCACTCGACCGAGTCAGCCACTTACTCGGTCGAGTAACCCTAACCGAGGTCCTTAGCTTTGCCTATATAAGCAACCCCATGCAACACACATTCGAGAACTTTGAAAAACCCTAAAAACAACTTTTTTGCCCTAATCGAACCCTAAACTTTACACACCTCGAAACCCTAATCGAACCCTACTCTACACCGAGCAAACCCTAGCCCTAGCCTAGGAATCGAAACCCTAAACCTAACTTTAGGAATTCAACACCCTAACCACCACAACTCACCCTACATATCTCGAAACTCCAGTGCAAGCCGTCACTACGAGTCCATACCGAGCATAAGAAACATGTAGGTTGAGGGTGCCACTTCCCGTTCTTCCCTTCTTCTCTTCCTCTCGTCATTTTTCTCTTCTTTTTGTTTTTTTTATTATTTAATTATCGCATCTGTAATATCGCTAATATCACTAGTATTATAAAACATTAAAATACTCGTGAATTTGTGTCGAGCGTGAGTGATGGTGGGATAAGAAAACCCGAATATACAAGTGTATTGCACACAGCGTTGCCGGTCGCTTATCCCATCACCCCGATCGCTTGATTATTGAAACGGGTCAATCTAAACAATAATTCGATTGTTTTCATTTGCATCGCATATTCACATCGATTTTCCAAAACAAGTATTTTATTTAATAAGGGTCGAAACCCGTTGACGCTGATCCGACATCACACAATCTCAAGGATTCATTACGATGTCGGAAAAGCCGAGGGAATCAAGTATTTCGATTCAAGCAAAGTGTCGATCCGTTAGAGTCGATACCAATTCCATAATTGGATGTCGAATCTAACGATCTAGTCAATTTAATTAACTAATGCGTTTTTTTCGTTGATGCTAAAATAATAGTCATACGATTCGCTAGAATCACGACATTATTAAACGCGGAGAAAATCTATTCATATCGCGATAGTTAATTCAAACGACTTAAAACAATTTTCTCTTATTTTCACTCTACTATCCCATATCGATTCAATAATCGAATATGAGATACAACGAGTATGCAATGTCAGAATTGAGTATACATTCCACAATATTTATGCCCAATTCATCAAATCGTCAAAATCAAAAAGCAATTTTGAAATCGACAACAAAATTGCAAACGAACCTGGTTCGTACAGGTGCCACTCGATCGAGTGCCTACGCCACTCGATCGAGTGACATCACAAAAACCGAAACAGAATGTCTTTACGACCTCCACTCGGTCGAGTCTTACAGTGACTCGGTCGAGTGTCAACGTACTCGGTCGAGTCTCGCAGTAACTCGGTCGAGTAGGGTCATGAAACCTGGACAGAACCTTTTTCAGAGGACCACTCGGTCGAGTCCCCCAATGACTCGGTCGAGTGGCCCTTTATCACGTTAAACCGTGAGTCCTACAATAGCATTCGGGTCTCGCTAACCGTTTCTTGTGACTTAGGTCAACACGTGCCTAATTAATCACGTGAAACATCTTTTTCAAAACCATGCATTAACTCACTTGCATCATTCTACACAATTCAATATTTGCACAAACCGTTAATATCGTTATACCGTTACTAACCGTTTGTTGTTTCTCTTGTCAATTTTGGTTGTTTATTTTATTGTACTATTATGAACCGCATGCTAAATTTTACTTCGACGTAGAATTAATTGCATTAAATTGACGTAGAAACCCTTTCAATTTCATTCACATGCTTAGGGAAAATAATCTTTGCATATCATTTTCCCGTTTAACTAACGCGCGTATTCAAAAGTCATTCGAGATCTTAGTAGAGGCCGCTAGTGCGGGCGGGGTTGGGTGTCCTTTGTGGGCTTCCCAACACGTACCCTCACCCCTTACTCAGAACCTCGGTTTCCGGATGCCCGAAACCGTTGGCGCACGAGAGTCATTCAATACACGATATCCGATAATGTCGGTATCGGTATCAAATGCTAAGGGACGAACCCAATAAACTCTGACATCGAAAATGGGCCGTATTTTGTACACGGCCCACTACGACATAGAGTGGGTTCGAACGAGCCCGAACTCCCACAAAGTTCGGTGGCGACTCCACTTCGATTTAAATTTCCATTCGATCTGTTTTATATGGAGATTCATTCGCCTACCCAAACCCGCCTGTGGCCGCGTCGGGGTGGACCTATGTCATGTTCACAATTATATATGGAGAAATAGAATTTCATCAGCTTATTACTTCATATTATTTTTTGATGCGTTTTTATTTAAATTTATTGTCTTATTAAGAGTAGTTATGGGCTCAGAAGATTTTTTTGATTAATATCAAAAAATGAATGATTTCTGTTTATGTATGAAATAGAATCTCATCAGCTCATCGTAATTTTTTTGATTTGTGAGATAATTTTACTTAAAGTGTTGTCTTAAAATCTTAAAACCTATTTTTATTAAGATCCAAAAGATTTCAGGTTCATAACTAAAGACGAATGGTTACTCTTAATTATATAATAGAACTCCATCAACTTAAATTTTTCGATGTATGATATTTCTACTTAAAATTTATTGTGTTAAAAACTTTTTTAGGACTCAAAAGATTTTTGGTTGATTTATAAGGATGAATTATTACTTTTATTTATAAGGAAATGATAAATACAGTCTTTAATTTTTAAGTTTATATCAAATTGAAAAGGTATTAAAGGCTTAAAAACAACTAACCCTTATTTATATAGTAAAATTTCATCCCCACATTAAAATTTCTCGATGTGGGATAATCTTACTTAAACTTAAATTTATAGCCTTTAAAACTGTTATAAGACTCAATTTTTTTTGGTTAATATCCAAAAACGAATGTTGTCTCTTATTTATGATATAGAATTTCATTACCTCATCATAATTTTTCGATGTGAAATAATTTTACTTAAGTTTATAGTAATCTTTAGAACTCAAAAGATTTCATATTAATATCTAAAGACGAATTATTACTATACTCAGTAATAGAATTCCATCAACTATTATTATTTTCCGATGCGAGATATTTCTTGTTAAATTTATAGCCTTAAAAGATGTTATAAGACTCAACAAAATTTTGGTTAATATCCAAAAACGAATGATTTCTCTTATTAATTATGATATAGTTCGTAGAGTTTATCACCTCATCACAATTTGTCAAAGTGAGATAATTCTAATTAAGTTTATAGTTTCAAAAATTCTTTTCGGATTCGAAGATTTTTGGCTAATATCTCAACTCGAATGATTTCTCTTATTTATGATGTAAAATTCCACCACCTCATCATAATTTTTCGATGCAGGATAAATCTACTTAAGTTTATAACCTAAAGAACGCTTTTTAGAACTTTTTTTTGATTGATATCTAAATACAAATGATTACTTTTATTTTATATAATAGAATTTCATCAATTTATTACAGAGTATTATAATTTTTCGATGTGGGCTAATTTTACTTAAATTTGTAGTCTTAATAACTCTTTTTAGGACTCAATTTTTTTGGTTAATATTTAAAGACGAATTATTACTTTTATTTATATAATAAAATTTCATCACCAAATTATAGTTTATAGATGTGAGATAATTTTAGTCTCACTTCTGTTTTTGACATTATTCACAAATAAAGAAAATTTTCAATATTCTTGACAATCTATAAGAGGGAATATAGTCACGTAAGATCTTGTGTGTTTAGTCGTTATGAGTATATATTATAAATATCAAACTTTTATATTTTTTGCTAATGTGAAAAAGCAGATGAGAGCCTTGGATATGAATAGAGGGAATATGTAATAGTTTCACCATTTACATTATTTCTTGGATGTGGGAGAAAAACACATTAAAACTTACTCTGACATTTTTTCGAGCAAAAAATACAATACTTAGACTCATTTTTTTTAAAAAAAATTACCTAATGACTAATGATGCCTCTTATTTATTATAATCACGTCTCGTTATTATAATTTTTCAATGTAAGATATTTTTTACCGTTTTATATATATGTAAACAACAAAATTATTGTAATTTTGAGGTGATAATTGACTGTTAAATTTTTGTAATATTTTGAGGTGATAATTGACTGTTTATATAGTGGTAATTTTTTTAATCTTTGGTGGAGTAGAATTGTTTTTTTTCCTATACGAATCTAATATCGCTTAAATCTAAGGTGTTGTAGAATTAATTTATCCTTTACAACTTTCTATATTCTTATTTAAATTAAAAAATATATTAAAACTTTTTATTAAATAACGTAAAAAACTCCGACCAATCATATCGCTCGAAAAGTTTCTGACAATAGTTTCTGCTTTATTAATATAATATTGATTGGACTTACTTTGATTTTCTGCTCTCTCTTGACATAGTGGTTAAGTCGTTAAAACTTTAAAACTATGTACGTTGTGACAATAGATCACAAGTTCAAATTTTCGCTCCCTTATATTGTAATGCGACTAGTGGTTAAATTTGAAATATTTCCTACAAAAGAAGAACTATGGTTATTTAATCAAAACCTCAACACGGTTGTCGATTATATTAACATGCGTTCAATGTAGCACAAACTTTCAAAGTAGTTCAAAAATATAGTGAAATTTAATACTCCCTCTGAGTTTTTAACATTGCCCAATTTTCTTTTTTAGCCTGAGTTTAATCATTTACCCACTTTCCATTTTAGATAATAAATATGTGGTTCACATTCAACCATCCATTTCTCTCTCTACATTCTTCTTTTTTGAACCACTCATTTTCTCTTCTTTATTTCTTATCCCAAAAGTAATTGGAGCAATCATAAGAACTCGGAGAGAATACTCCGTATTAGAGTTTTATTTTATCCAATGAATAAAAATAATACTAGGTGAGAGTGAATAAAAAAGAAGCAAGGAATGAAGTGAGGAGATGTGATGTTAACTCTTTTTCTTTTATGGCAACTGTAAAATGCCAAGTAAATTCTAGGATAATACAAATTTGAGGATACAAATGAAGTAATAGTCGTATAACACAGTAGCACTTGATGTGCCACGCCACGCCACGCGGGGGAAATGGGCATTTTGTCATTCCTGTGGTGGGACTCCCCTACCTTCCTAATGCGGGGTACTGCCTAGCTAGCTAGCTAGCTAAGGCCATCCCTCTTCTGCTCTCCCCTCCTCTGCTGCCTATTCCTCCTCCATTCTCTCATTTCCTTGTCATTTGGGAGGGACCTTTTTCTATTTATCTCAAACAAACTTACATTTTTAATGATGATAGGAGAAAAATGGCAGAACGTGAGGAATCTTCTTGCAGTTTCACTAACCAAGTAATCCAAAAAACAAAAACCAAAAAAAAGATGTAGTTAAAGACCAGATCAGATATGATGTATTAATTCTTCCTCTTTT
Organism: Agrostemma githago; assembly: GCA_958450325.1. Lineage (NCBI taxonomy): Eukaryota > Viridiplantae > Streptophyta > Magnoliopsida > Caryophyllales > Caryophyllaceae > Agrostemma > Agrostemma githago. The sequence continues at coordinate 15,798,816 of OY288239.1, read as the reverse complement.
CCTTTTCCTTTTCCTTTTCCTTTGCCTTGGCCAAGTAGTCGGTATCTTATTAGCTTACAATCCACACCCATCTGACCTTTATCCAAGCCGATTTTGCATGTGCTGATTCATGTCATGGGAAAAATTAATATCCTGTTACATACACACAATTCATGCACCAATTAATTAATAACATAATAATATAAAGTCAATAATTATTACTCATCATACAGTCGATCATAAAGTAAGTGATGTGAATTCAGTAGCCAGGTAGATGTGTAATACGGAGTAAGTGATTAAAAGAGATTTTAAGTGTGTACAGGAAAAAGGGATGAAGCACAACACCTTGTCTTGCCAAAAGTAATGCAACATCCTATCTCAGCGACTAATGTCAACATTTAACTTGAATGAATGATTTTTCAACTCTTCATCAAGGAGGGAGGAGTAATAATTAATACCCTTTCCTTCTTTGAATATTGCCACAATTTTTCACATATTGCTCAAAAATGATTTTTTTATTTCAATACGCAATTAGAAAATGCTACTCCGTAATAAGATAACAGCTTTTACCTCGATGGTCGGATATAAAAGTAGCGAAAATGTAAACCTTTTGCAATTTCACGTGAAATATTGATCACTCTCTTTATATAGGCTATCTAAAATGATATTATAGGTACCAAAAAAATCTTCATTTCCCCCACGATAAATTAATTGCGGAAAAGTAAAGAATGCAAATGAAAAAAATAGCGAGACAGAAGCCAATAGTAATGCATATAGCAAAATGACAGATTTGTTGGGGCAATATGGGTTGGTTTTGGCCTAAAAGTGACGTACCAACCAATTGAAAGTATACACAGCCATAGCCCATAGGTATGGCGGTACCCAGATGTAGGTTAAGAAGTAAGGACCATCCTGGGACCAAGATGAAAGCTTTTATTTTATGCTTTCCCTTTTCAAGTTTTAAGACTTTAATAAGTTGTTTACATTTCTATCTTACACAAATTTATTCACTAAAAAATTCATGCCTCGCTAACTCTTGACCACATTTGATCCCACATTAACACAAGGTCCAAAAATAAAAAAAATAATATTACTAAGTACGTAGTAAGGGTAACATTTACTACTACTATGGCGTAGTCCGTCCGATTCTTACGGATTGCAATAATTTTTTTTTTGGTATATTCAATTTAATTGCTAGATTTCAATAATTAGTACTCCTATGTAGTACTCCGTATGATTTTGTTAGTGGTGACTGGTGAGACTCACAATTCTCACTCACAAGCTTATTTCTAGTGCACAAAGCAATTGTAATGAACCGTGAGAATCGGGGAAAATACTAATAGATGACCAAAATCTTAAAAAAAACAAGTTATCAATTTTTATATCCTTAAATAGAATGCCTGCCAATGATATAGAACTACAAAATAAATAAATATATAAATAAATAAAGGCCCGCTACCGCAAATTATAGTACTCCGTATCTACTGATTCTACTCTCTAGCTCCCTCCTTCGTAATAAACGTCATTTGTTGAATAAGAAAAACTATTCCGTATAAGAAAGCAAGCGTAAACCATGGTAGCCCAAGAGAGGAAATAGATGCACTGTAGTTAGATACTCCTACTATACGTCTATACCCCACCCACCTATATTGCTATACACATACCAACATACGGAGTACTATTTGCAATTTCACATGCTTCAAAAACCAAAACTAACCTCCACGATAGAAACGGCAAACTTAGTGGAGGGAGTATTATTTGCCGTAACAAAAGGAAATTGTATGTGAGTTGGGCCCCAAATCCCATTAACATTAACATGAGTCATTGCAAAAATATTACAGTAGAAACAAACTCCCTATAATATTAGAAACCAACATCTGGTAACAAACAAACTCCAGATTGTTAAACTTGAATGTTTACCACTATAGACTCTGTAGGAATTGTCCAAGTGAGTCCCCACGTAATTCTTATCTACAACCAACCATTTTCCATCTTTATTTATAATCATCAACATTCAACAAACTAAGCTTGTTATGATAAAGACTAAGTAGAATCCGTACCTACAATATTATTACTTACATCTTCTTATCCCATCAATTCACAAATATCAACCCCCATGTTATTTTCTGCAAGTCAACTAAACTACATATACTACCAGAATCAATCAAAAGGAGAATATTTGCATCCTACAAAAAAAAATTGAAACTCATGTTTGACTGTATTTTGTGTGCAAAAAGATTATTACACACTATACTGCTGCACTAGAACATCGTTTTCAATCCTCAGTAGGCAGTAAGTTACAACTACGGATCGGAGTAAAAAATAAAAAGACATGAGTCACTTGGATCGAGTATAAATGATTAAAATTTAGGGCATCTCACACAAGTATAAGGAGTCTTATTACGTGTACTTGAATTCGATACGTCTACTTTATCTCACGAAGGAAAAAAAACAATTAATAAATGCAACGTATATGAAAGGATACATTTTTGAAGTCCCATACAAGCATGCATATATATATAGTTATATACACACCTCTTAAAACCCTGATGATATGATAGGGAAATGTATTTATTCTTTTATGGATGTAGGAAACTCTCACACGGCAGACATAATTGACACTCCCCCCCCCCCCCCTCTGGAGTCCCACTAGCTAGACCCCCACAAAATGGTTGGCTCGTCAAATTAAAAACTCAACCAAATTAAAGCTTTGGGTCTGCAGGTATTTTTAGTTCTATTCAAACGTGTAAACCAAGCTTTTGCAGTTTTTAATACCCTCTTTTTTTAGTTCAATTCAAACTTGAAAACCTCTTGCTGTCAAATATTTGTGGCAAAATTCTCATCCTTCAACATAATTGCTCACCGTCCTTGACCCTATTCACTTCTCACCACTCACCCCTCATCACTCACTAGTCACCATCATTTTTTTAGAGTAATATACACTGGTAGCCTTCCTCAACCATTCTCTTCCAAGTTGACTAATAATTGTTAGGCACAAACAATTACTAGTAACAAGTATTTTTATTCTGTTTATTTTAAATACGGGGTATATCTTCTAAAATCATAAATAAGATCAACAAATTTATACCGATAAGCATTGGAACTCACATGCTCACAATTACTCCATGTATACCGAGTACAATCATAATCGATTCACAGTACGAAAAATGATGTTACTCCGTATTTGTTTAGCGAAGTTTGGCCTACAGGACGGTGACAAAAAGCTAAGCCTAACCATACTAGTGTACTAGCTACTAGCTAGTCGTAATCCCATCACGTTCTAGATTACTGGGAAAATATATCCATCATTTTCATGGACCTGTATCCAAGCCCACCCAAAACATTATACTACCAAGCTAGGAGTGCTGGTTATCTGTACTTTAATCTAGAGTGCTTGTATTGCATGCAAGCCTAAATCAAAATTGACCCATTTATTAATGGGTTAACCATATAAACAAAACTGGTGATTAACTTATCAGGCGAATTGGACATTACTCGGCATGCATTGTTATCACTACTCTTATTAAACTAAAATATCTACTCGAATTTCAAGAGATTTGTTTACAGACAGTACAGAGATTATGCATGAGAGACAACGCAAGAAGACAGTCAATCCATTAGTATTTAATAAGGAGGTGAATAATAATAATACACCTCCCCTAACCCTAATGCAGGAGTATTAGGTCTTAATTTTTGTCTCATTTAAGGGAGCAAATAAATGGGGATTTGGATGGGAAGATTCCAGGTAGCAGCAATATAAACACCTAAACTTCCAGCTCATTAACAATTTTTTAAATAGAAATTAGTAGTAGTAGTAGTGAGTATTTTTTTCAACATGGGATTTAATTAAATAAAGCAACCAACATTACTAGCATTAGTGCTACCTACCATGTGATCGTGATGGTTAGAAGGGTAACCCACGTAGTCAATGTAATTGTACGAAGTTGTTCCCATTACCGATCCCGACCCGAAACCTTGGCCCTGACCTTGGCTAGATAGGGACGAACCATCCGAGGTTTGTGGCTCGTCATCTATATCTCCTTCTTCTTCTTCAAGCTGGCATTCCAAATTCACGCCAAACAATCGTACCCGCTTTGAATTACTCGATTTTCTCCCCTTCTCCCTTACATTTACTGAGCCTACACGTTACAATTATAACAAAATTGTGATAAATCGAAAAACAAAGATAATATTTTCTCACTTGTGTAAAGATTTTTCCATTTGATTATTTTATACGAAATAAATATTCGAGAAGATGTTACAAAGTTGGAAGAAGAAACTACTTTTAGTCAAAAACATAAGCTATCTATAAACTCTAATTAAACTGATTAACTAATTATTAGACGTCTAACTAATGATGCGACAATAAAGTTACTCCGTATTAGATTATTCGACTCCCACGTGCTTGTCTGCTAGTTCGGTTACTTAATTAACCTGAATCACTTCACTACTTTACAAATTAGGAGTATTTGTTTATTCTCAAAGTTGATGTCATCCTCAACACCGTTTAAACTAATTTAGTTAGTCACTAGTGCCAGAAATTACAAGTTTGGACTGCTTCATCTTCAACTTGCTAAATAAAAATTAAGGTAGAGAGAATAATTAACATTTTGTTTACTGAAAAGTAAAAAATAAAGGATAAACTTACCAAAAACAAAAGAATGTGTGAACGACTTAGGAGGAAGTAAATAACACTGAAAGATTATACAACATAGTTTTATATACAATTGATTTTATAATTTTGAGTTTTTTATTAAAAAAAAATTGAATTTTTTTTATAAACTTTTGAATTTTAGTGTAAAGTTGTTGGGTTAAATCAAACAAATGTTTAAGTTCAAAAACTTAGGTACAACTTAAGTCAAGATTTATATTCAATTCTAATTTATTTGAAATACATACTCCTATAAACCATTATATAATCGTTGTTTTTAAATACAAATTCATGGATTTATAGATATGGGAATATACAAATTCTTATTTAAAATGTCCTACAAAAGATTAAGTATTTAGAAATTGTCTAAAAAATATTTGACTTATTTTAATTTTAATTAAAAAATATATTAGTCACAGGAGAGAACAGTGGAGTAGAGGACGAGTAGAAGACTATGGGAGTGTGGGTTGGGCACAAAAAGGAGATTAAATTTGAAGGTGACGTTCACGCACGCAGATGAGCGGGTGGTACATTAACTCCAAATTCTCTGTTATACAAACTCCCTTTTTTTCTGCGCATGGATCATTGGATTGACAATAATTCATTACGGAGCAGTCCGTGTCTAACAAGAAAACGAAACCAATTGAGTAAATATGGGAACAAACTAAGACCAAATACCGAGTATGGAGTTATAATTAATTACTGTACGAAACAAGACCATTTTGCACCCTAATAACCACAACATCTAACAATTGTCACATTAAAGGAAAGTTAAAAGAATTAGAAAATATAAAAAGAAAGTAATGGAAAATACCTTGAGGAGGGAGATTAGGCAAAGCAGAAATCTGTTGAGACGCGGTGTAGCTCTGCTGCGACTGCATCACATTATGTTGATTATGGTTGTAATAATTCTGATTATTATTATTATTATTGTTGTTGTTGTTGTTAATGTTAAAATTGTACGAGGAGGAAGATGAGCGTGCGGTCCAACCGGCAGACTGTTGAAGAGGAGGGTTAGACCCACGGCGGCGCCAGCCAATAAAAAAACGGTCTGGCTCAAACCGGTGACGTTCAAACAAAACGACGTCGCCGGCATCAAGTTTCTTCTCCTTAACATACCGACTCCATCCTTTGGTCAGGACGTAGCTTTGACTACTATTCCAGTAGGAATACCTAAACCTCCAACACTTTCCGGTTTCATCCTCGAACCCTAGCAACAATCCTCCGCCGCCAGCGCCACCGTCCGCGGCGGCAGATGCTGTAGACAGGGGGAGGTACTTCTCCGCGTGCTGCTTTGGGATGACGAGGCGGTTAAGCTTTCCTACGTCGCTCGGGGTTAGCGGCTTTTCAAACATGTGCTCTTTCTCAAGGGTAGTGATTGTGGAGGACGACGCCGTTTCTGCATTGGTCGTACTGTTGTTGTCCGAATCGGCGTCGTCGTAATTGGTGACGTGGTTGTTGTGGTAGAAGAATGGGAAGGGTTTTTGGTGGGGGTGTTCCATTGGAGTTGGAGTGTACCAAAGTGTGTGTGAAGCTTGATGGTTCATACTCTACTCCTATAATTATTTAGGCCAGGGTCAATTTATTTATTTATTTTACTTTTTTCGATAAGGTGAGTTTGTGTTAGTTTGTTGTAGGGATAGGAAATGAGAGGAAGGTGAGGGGGAAAGGGGGTATATGAAGAGGTAGGGGAGGCGGATGGACTATGGAGAGAGGGTGGAAAAATATACCCATCCAGTATTTTATTACCAATATATTACTCCGTAGTATACTGTACGAAGGAAGTGTGAAAATACTCCGTATGAGATATGAATTTATAGAGATATTATTGGGGTGGGCGGTAGTAGATAGGTTCCCTTCTATTAGAGGTAGGCCGGTTAATGGGTCCGGTAAGTCTCCTCAAATATGAATCAGATTATATCTCCGTTCAAAATATAAGTTGGGTTAAACTTGGATTGGGTCATGGGTCAAAAAACATGTTAGAAATATTAGGGTAATAGCAATGGTTAAATTTTTCTACTAAACTTTTTCTCCCATACATCAACCCAAATTATTAATTATGAAACTTCATTTTTCTCAATGGTAAAAATTCTTTATTTCTTATGTGGTCTCCTCTTTTTTCTTCTCCTTTTCTTACGTAAAATTGATTTCAAACCGGTTTCATATAAAGAGCTCCTTATTGTGTGGAACAATTGCTAAGAAGCTTCTTAAATGGTATGGAACTTCTTATCATATATCATTGCTATTGCCCTTAGGCGTGAATGCATTTTTGAACCTTATTTAAAATCGATACTTAATACTCCCTCCATTTTTCTATTTCTTCTCAATTCATTAAAATATTTTTCACATATTAATATTTTATTATATTCACTAGTATTAATATTTTATTCATATTCACTACTTATTTTCTTATACTATGAGCTTGCTTGGGATAAAGATAATGCATTAAGGGGTAATGGAGGCTAAAATGTGAAGAAAATTAAGGAAAGTGGTGGATAGTTGTGGTGTTTTATAGTGTAAAGGAAAGGTGAAAGAGTAATAATTACCCCATATGGGGTAATGCATTACTTAGGAGAGAGAGAGGAGTAATGTATTACTTCCCTATGGGGTAATGTATTACTTAGGGGGAGAGAGGAGTAATGTATTACCTCCATATGAGGGTAATTGTTCCTCATTCACCTCCTATTTACACCATAAATCACCACCACTAACCACTTCCTTACCTCAATTTTCTTCTCATTTTAAGCTTTATTACCCCATATGAGGGTAATTGTTCCTCATTCACCTCCTCTTTACACCATAAATCACCACCACTAACCACTTCCTTACCTCAATTTTCTTCTCATTTTAAGCTCTATTACCCCTTAATGTATTACCCTCATCCCAAGCAAGCCCTATATCTCATCAAATCTAATGGTAACATTTATCATAAATAGACCCTTTTAATCCAAACTACTAATGGGTCGTTTGGTTCCTAATACTCGGTGTTTGGTTAATTTTATATGATTGAGAATCAAATCCGAAATTCTAGTTTCTTTTAAAATTATACTTAATAATTATATTTTAAATATATAAAAATTTAGGGATATTTCCCACGGTGCCCTCGAACTTTGACACATTACACATGTTACCCCTCATTTTAAGTTTGTTCCTATGGTAACCTTGTGTTTTGCGTTTAGTTTCCATGGTACCCCTGATCAATTTCCCGTCATAACAGCGTTAAAAGTTAGTTTAGTTAAAGTGATTAATTTTAATTTTTTTTTGGTGAAATTAGTTAGAAAATTAATAAAATTCAAATTAAAATAGTTGAAAATTGAGGAAATACCCATGGTACCCCTGTGTTTTCAATATTTTAACCATGATACCATTGTATTTTAAAATTTTTGGGCGGTTAAAATCTATTTTCAGCGGTGAATATTTTTCCCTCGAATACTTTAATTACTCATTTTAATTGACGGCTCGATTATTTATTAATTTTATTAACTCATTTTAACCCGATTCGTGGGTCAGTCAACTTGTCGTTACGGAATTCGTTTTCTTTTCATCTTTTATTTAGTGGGGACACCTCTTCATTCATTTCATTTTGCTCATTTTACGTTCACCTCCCATTTTTCCCTCTTTTGGCTTTCCATTCCACCGCTTGACTCCCCACATTCAACCCACCTCTTCTTTCATCCTCCTCCTTGCTTTCAACGTTTTCATACTCCCTTCTCCGTCAACCCCGTTCCCTTTTCTCATTCTATTTCGTTGCTGCTGCGTAATGTTGCTGCTGCGTGCTGGTACTGCCGGTACTGCTACTGCCGTTAGTATTTCTTCTTCTTCTCCTTTATTCTTCTTATTCTTCTGCTTTTCGTCCGTTGTTTTTGCCGCTGCGTGCGTTTTCTGATTCTGCTGCTGTGTTCGTATTCTGTCGCTGCGGTTCGTTCTGTTTTCGTGTCGGTTTTTGTCGTCGTCAACTGTTGTTGCCGTGATTATCGTTTTCCTGCTGTTCTCTCACTACTACAAAAATGCCCTAAGAGACCACCCGTAACACACCGGTTAGATTGTTTAACCGGTTTCTTAATAATAAGAAACCATTTATTTTTTGTGACTGGTCTCTTAAAATCATTAATAAAACACCGGTTGGACAACCTAACCGGTGTCTTAATTTAAGAGATCATTTTTCTAATATACACGGTTTCTTAAAATTATGTATAAGACACCAGTCAACTTATATAACAGGTTTCATAGATTAAGAAACCTGACTTACAGATAACCGATCTCTTAATACAAACAAATTAGTTTAAAAAAAAATAAAAAAATTTAAATACAAACAAATTCGTTCCCTCTTTTTGCGCGCTACATCCCTATCCCTCAGCAATTCCAGTAAAGTCCCACGCAGCAGTATGTAGCACGTCTTCCTCCCCACACCCAAATTAAAATTCATCCATCACCGACCTGAATTTGCAGACTCCTTACTCGCTCCGTCCCTAATTTTTGCAGTAAACCAACACCCAAGTTTTCTTCAAAATTCGAATGTGAATTGCGAATTGACCACGCCCAAGTTTCAGGTTTGTTGTTTTTTTTCTCTCCCAATTTTATTTCTGCGCGCGTATTTGCTTCTGATCGGTTGTCGGTGATCGTATTTGCTTCTTATTGTTTGATTATTGTTAGTTTTCTTTTGATTATTGTTAGTTTTCTTTTGATTGGTTTGATGAAATGTGGACTGTAGGTTTTATGCTGTGCAATTCGTTTAATACCCGTTATTTGTGTTTAATTGATTCATTTGAACTCGTTTAATACCCGTTATTTGTGTTTAATTGATTCATTTGAACGGATGAAGTGTGTATTTCAGTAGTTAACGAGGCAAAACCGGGAGTATGTGAATCGATAATAGTAAGATAGACGTCGTGAAGATGATTTTACTGTGAGGGGTGATTGATAATTGGGGGTTATTTGGAGTATGTGAATCGATTGAGGATGATTGAAGAGATTGAGAGAGAGAAGGAGAGGTATCTTATGTCACTGGGCGACATAATTCGTGTATGATAATTCGTCTATCATTTACGTTGCTGGGCGACATAATTGTTGAGTGAACTTTTCATTTCATGTTTAGGTCGAAAATGAGAGGAAGATTAAACGTGAGGGGTTGTAAGTAGTGAGTAGTGAGTAGTGAGTAGTGAGTAGTGAATTGTGATGGGGCAACATTGAATTGTGAATCACTCAACAAACAAAACAATGAGAGTCATGTTGCTGATGAGAAAACAGATGTGTTTGCCTACGGTGTCCTATTGCTGGAGATCATAACAGGCCGTCAAGCTGTGGCTCTTGACGACAGTAGACAAAGTCTGGTGATTTGGGTATGTTATCTGAACTATCTGAAATCAAGATTGTCTCACATCTCAAACCAACCCAAGTACTCCATATCTATGTAATCTCAGTCGCCACTATGGTTAATGGCCTAATGGGGTAGTCTTGCATTGAGAAGCGTCTATTACAAGTTTATGAGTTTTTCTAAGGGTGCAAATCTGATGTTTCTTCTAGTCTTCCTACTGTCCTACGGCTCAATGTCTTATTATTGAATTAAGAAAAAGCCTGAGATTGACAAACTCCCTCTGCCCACACTGGCCTTGTTTGTCAATGACAGGCGAAACCGTTTTTGGACGCAATGGATGTGAAGGTCATGTTGCTGATGAATTGTGAATCACTCAACAAACAAAACAATGAGAGTCATGTTTCTGGAAGTGGTGTTCATATTGATTGCTTAAACAGTCTACATTTCCAGTCACTTTCCCTCTTTCACGTCGTTTTCCACCCTTTACTGTCATTTGTCATCACGCATCACATCAACTAATCACAACTTATAACATCTCTGTTTGGTAGTTGCTCCAGTTGTATCAAATAGTCGGTGAGGTTTGACACTAGAACGCAAACATGGATTGAATCCTCGCAACTGAACATAGGTTTTGTGACGAGCTTTATGTGAGACTATCGCACATATGAAACGTTCTAATCAGTGAACCGTTTATTATTGTAATTATAATAGTCGAATGTTGTGAATCGTTCTAAGTTTCTAACCAATGAATTATTACAAACATTTTTGAATCTCAATTTTTATCATAGTAGTACAGCTTATTAAATCTCAATTACTAATACCTTTTCGATTCATCTGAATCTTATGAATAACTGGTCAGCTAGCTAATGTGTGTTTGAGGTTCAAGGGCAAAGGATTCGAGTTTAGAAAATGATGAAATCCATGTTACTAAAACTCTTGAGATCAACTAATTACCCCGGCTTACTTGAAACAGTCGCGGAATTTGAATCCTAACAGTTGAATACTCCCAATGTCATAAGACGATTTCAATGTTTATTACGACTTATCTGTATGATCTAGTGAATGAATGAATGTTGTTAATTGTATATTGGTGTGGTCAGTGAAAAGATCCCTTTACATATAACAAGATCACAATCTTAGCCTTTTTATTCCAACATTTGTCTCTTCAAATTACTTTTCTCCGTACAAGAGGGAGCATATTCCTTAATGTCCAAATTAAAATAACCTCCACAAATAATAAGTCACGTTTTTTTATATTGGACCAAACGCATAATGTATTTTATGCGTAGTTACTAATGTTCTCGTTATTAGTCTTTCCGGCGACATATTTATTATAAGGAGCATAACTGCATAGATATGAAAAGTCGAGTTCTTATCAATAATTCCGTATTTAGTCGGTTGATTATGATAATTTTCTTTACACAATTTGTAGATATGGATCGTAGTTGGATATCATTGTCAAAACCGGGTGACCCTGAGTATATAGCTGGAGTAAAAGAATTTATCAATTTTGCCGTAAAGAACTCCAGAGGGCGTACTAAGCTACCTTGTCCTTGTTTTAAATGTCATAATTTTCTATATAAAAGAGCCGATGAAATACTTAATCATCTAAGCAAATCAGCTTTTGATAGAACATATACTGTTTGGATTTGGCATGGGGAAGATAAGGAAGGAAATGATAGGAATAACTTACCTGAAACGCCTAATTTAAATGAGGGTGATAGGATAGAGGATATGTTACGAGAAGTTCAAGAGAAGTTTGATGAAAATCCATCCGAATTTCAAACTTTATTATCTGATTCTGAAAAGCCCTTATATGAAGGATGCAAAAAATATACAAGACTATCAAGTGTACTCAGATTATATAATTTGAAGGCAGCTCATGGTTTGAGTGATACCGGTTTTACTGAATTTCTCGAGGTAGTGAAAGATATGCTACCGGATGATAATGTTATCCCAAGTAGAACATATGAGGCAAAAAAGATATTATGTTCAATGAGCTTGCCTTATGAGAAAATTCATGCATGCCCTAACGACTGCATATTATATCATAATGAGTACCAATCATTGAAGAGTTGTCCCATTTGTAATGTCTCACGCTATAAGAAGAAAGAAGGAGTTCCAGCAAAGGTGTTGTGGTACTTTCCCATTATACCACGATTTAAACGTCTTTTTTCGAATGCAAAAGATGCAAAAAATTTGACATGGCATCATAATGGTCGAATTAAGGATGATAAACTTAGACACCCAGCTGACTCCCCACAATGGAGGTTTATTGATGGAAATTTCCCTGAGTTTGGTAAAGAAGTACGTAATTTGCGCCTTGCCTTGTCCACAGATGGTATGAATCCATTCCGCTCTCTTAGTTCGACCTATAGTACTTGGCCGGTAGTTTTGGTTACGTATAACCTGCCTCCTTCGTTATGCATGAAAAGAAAGTACATGATGCTTTCCTTGTTGATTTCCGGGCCTAAACAACCAGGAAATGACATCGATGTGTACTTAGCGCCCCTTGTAGATGATTTGAAGATATTATGGGAAACAGGCACAGAAGTTTATGATGCACATAGAAATGAGACATTTAACCTTAGAGCAATGTTGTTTTGCACTATACAAGATTATCCTGTGTATGGTAATTTGTCTGGGTATACCGTGAAAGGAAAAACAGCTTGTCCTATTTGTGAGGATGGTACCGTGGGAAAGTGGCTGACCTCATCTAGGAAAACTATTTATGATGGGCATCGCCGATTTTTGCCAATCGATCATTCTTACCGAAAGTTGAAAAAGGCCTTTAATGGGGAACATGAGTTGAATGGACGACCAAGAGTCTTGACGGGTAGAGAGGTGTTTGAAAAAGTGAGAGACATTCAGGTTACCTTTGGGAAAACCAAGGGATCTACCCTACCCAAACAAGGGTATAAAAAATGTTCTATATTTTGGCGCTTACCGTATTGGCAATTTTTGTTTGTGAGACATTCTTTGGATGTGATGCATATCGAGAAAAATGTGTGTGATAGCTTAGTAGGTACATTACTAAATATCTCGGGAAAAACAAAAGATGGTATTAATGCTAGAGATGACTTGAAAGCTTTGGGGATTAGAAAAGAATTACACATTAGGGACAAGAACAACAAAAAGTTCTTGCCACCGGCTGCTTATACACTCTCGAAAAAAGAGAAGAAAGAATTTTGTGATTGTTTAGCTGGTGTAAAAGTTTCCGAGGGTTATTCTTCTAATATCAAGAGTCTTGTTTCAATGGGAAATTTGAAACTTGTGGGTCTTAAGTCTCACGATTGCCATGTTTTGATGCAAAATCTGTTATCTGTGGCTATTCGTGCAATTTTACCTAAAAATGTTCGTTCAACAATAATTAAATTATGTTCGTTCTTCAATGCGATATATAGCAAAGTCATAGATCCTAAAGACTTGAATTCCTTGGAAAGTTCAATTGTAGTCATTTTGTGTCAATTAGAGATGTACTTTCCTCCATCTTTTTTTGATGTCATGATTCATTTGACGGTTCATCTGGTGAGAGAGGTGAGATTTTGTGGTCCTGTATATTTGAGAAATCAATATCCTTTCGAAAGAGAAATGAAAACTTATAAAGGATATGTGAAGAATCACTATAGGCCGGAAGGTTGTATTGCTGAGAGGGTGCTTTGTGAAGATGTTGTTGCTTATAGTAGTGAATTTCTAGGAAATGCGAAGATGATCGGGATTCCTTTGTCAAAACATAGCGGTAGAATTGAAGGAAAAGGAACTATAGGTCATAAGCGACTTGACTTGTCTTTAGAGAAGTGGCACATGGCTCACACTTATATTCTTTTTAATGAGGATGAAGTCGGACCATATATTAAGAAGCACATTGTTTTTCTAAGAGAAAACAATCGGAGAGCAAATGAGAAATCTTTACTCGGAGAACATAACAAGTTATTTGCCAGTTGGTTTAGAGATGAGGTTAGGAGAGAACTTGAAGATTCATCACATATCAAATGTGATCGAATTGAGAGTTTAGCACGTGGACCCAATTTCAACGCCTCTTGTTATTCTGGATATGTCATAAATGGTTGTACATTCTACACTAAGGAGCAAGACGAAATTAGTACAATGCAAAATAGTGGGGTATCCGTGGAAGCAGAGGCTATGCATTTTGCTAGTGCCAAAGATAAACATCCGGTGTATGGCAAAATGTTATACTATGGGGTCATTGAGGAGATCATCGAGATGCATTATTCTGATTTCTCTATACCAGTTTTTAAGTGCAATTGGGTTGATTCTCATGCTGTAGTTGAATATGATGAGTTTGGTCACACGTTGGTCAACCTTCAGAAGCTTAGTCACAAGGAAGATCCATATATACTAGCTCGCCAAGCAAAACAGGTATTTTATGTGACGGATCCAAGTGATAAAGTAAGGTCAGTTGTTATCACACCACGATCCCGACACGATATTGATGACTGGGATGAGGATTTTGATCTGGAGGAAAGACCATCAACCAAATTTTTTCAGAATGAGGATTCCGTGAATGATTTGAGTGAAAATTCGATGACATATGTACGCAATGACCATGACGACGGTGAATGGGTTGACGTCAATATCGAAATAAGCAAATCTAACAAGCGCCGTCGTAAAAGTAGCTGTGTAATCCCCTAAAAATTCTAGCGCGATACAGTGGCGGAAACACTGTAGAGTCGGGATTAAAACACACAGAACTATGTCTTAATAAATTAAATTGGTAAAGTCCAACATGCGCCATACATAAAAATGGCTAAAATATAAAACAATCCGTAAAAAGGTTAAACAATCCTTAAGACATGATTTTAAAAAAAACAGCAGGATTCAAGACTGCTCGCTAGCCCACACCCACCGGAAAATAAACACGTATACCTGCCATGTTAAAACATAACAGCCACAATCAGTGGGGAGCAACGTCAACGTTCTCCCAGCCGTATAACAGGATTTTAAAACAGTAATTACTAATATAGGAAAAATAGTAAAAGTGGAAAACATTAAAACAGCGTAATAAAATAAGTTTTAACGTAAAACAAATTAATAAAAAGGGTTGTCGATGAAACATAAAGATATTTGCCAACCTGCGTCAATTTATATCGATAATAAATAAAATAATCAAAATGGTGTTATGGATAGGATTAATGTAGAATCTAGACTTTCACTAGGATAATACTAAAAACTAGTTTCGAGAACTTAGTCAAAACAAATTAGACTTTGGTCTCTAACTAGGCAACTCAACTATAACAGGACTGCGTGCAGCGAGGTCCTGGCTTAAGTAATGTACACCCCTCCTGGACACCAACCGTAATCCAGTTCAACCCGACGGCGACTTACACGATGCGATATCTAAGTTTAAGGTCAAAATATACACACTCCTGAGCACAAACCATGCTCAGTTCAACGACCAATGTGTCTCAACATAGACACACCAGCTTTATAGTTGATGGCAAAACGTACACCCCAGACTATATTACTCTAAACCCACACTTGTCCTTATTCCATAACTCCAAAACAAACCATTATCGATATTTAAAAGATGTATTCATCATAAACAATATGAGGATAAAAGAAGTAAACATTTATATTCTAAAAGAGGAAACTTTCTATTTTAGGAAACTTCTATTTTTAGAAAAAGAGGAAACTTTCTATTTTAGGAAACTTCTATTTTTAAAAACTTTACTAAAAATAGCATCATATCAAAGTAGTGAAAATATTAGTTCATACTAATACCACATTTTAGTAAACGATATAGATTTATAAAACTAATACTTTCGGCCTTAACGATATTAATTATTAAAGTAAGAACATTTGATTTTATGAAATTATTAAAATATCGTATAAGTGTTATAAGATGATTAAAAATGTCTTAAACATTTTAATATTACTAATTAGGGTGTTTTCAAAAGTTATAAAGCTAAAATTCCCTAATTATTATTAGCTTCGACAATAAAATTATAAATAGGATTTTACGACAAATGTCAAATTAAATCTTTTAACGTCTTTTATTTAATTAAACCAACAAATATATTTAGAGTATGTTAAGGGATGATTTAACTCTTAAAGTTTCAGGTTTAAATACTTTCAAAATTGCTGGAAAAATAATTCTTTTAGGTAAGACGAAGCATTTTAACGATAAATCACAATTTGTCCGAAAATCAATATTTATTAATTAAAGACTATAATAAATAGTACAAAAATTACGTAAAATAGTTAAATTATATTTATGGACATTCTGTCCAGAAAAGAAAATTTCCAGAATTCTAAAAACTCGGTTTCTAAAGCGTTTTCTCGTTAATCGTCCAATCTCGACAATAACGATTAATAAAAATAGTAATTACAAAACGATTTAAGTATTAATATCCAAAAATTATTATTACACTTTAAAATCCTAATTTTACAGAATATAAATTTTCCAGATTTTTCCAAAACCCAGATTCAACAAATTTCAATAAAACCGTCATTTAAACCCGTTTTCGCAATTAACGATTTTATTAACAAACCTATCGTTCCAAACATTTTATTAAGGCACTAAAAATCATAATAATACATTTTAATATGAAATCATCAGAATCATAAATTTTTCCAGATTTAAACCAAAGACCAGAAATCGAGAATTTAAACAACAAACACGGTTTTAACGATAAACGATGATTTAAAGTGATTAATTAATTCATCCACTTAACAATTCCGAAAACTTATGAGAAAATTCACAAAATTCTATTTCACCAGAAAGTTTTACCACGTCAAAAATAAGATTAAAATAAAATGTTTAAGTACTAGAACTAAAAATCGGTTTTCAATCGTTTTTGTCCGAAAACGATAATAATTCAATAATCGATA
The DNA here is from genome assembly GCA_958450325.1 of Agrostemma githago. Taxonomy (NCBI): domain Eukaryota; kingdom Viridiplantae; phylum Streptophyta; class Magnoliopsida; order Caryophyllales; family Caryophyllaceae; genus Agrostemma; species Agrostemma githago. Next base: position 15,782,020 of record OY288239.1, on the reverse strand, counting down.
TCAAAAATATCAGAAAAATACTAAATTACTAAAAATCATCAAAAACAACATTTTTCCAGAATATAAATATATATTACATGTTTAGGCCGATTATTACGATTTTACAAATTATTATAACAATTTAATCGTTAATCTCGTAAAAACGATAAAAATATCGAAACATGCAAAATTTCAACTTTAAAAATTTTTCCAGAATTCATGACATACATATATTGCCAAAATAAAATATAAAAATATATACATGCAAATACTCAATTAAAATCTTGAAATACCGAGTAACATCGACGTTACCTCTACTCCAAGTCTGAATCAACGATGTATTCGTCGGCTTCGGGATCGTCCAAAAATCCTACCAAACACGTAAATCATGGCAGAAAAATACCATGAGAAAACTAATAAAAATCAAGGTAAAAATTGATCGAAAATGATGTCGATTAATACCTTAACGAAGGAATCGGAAAGAGGATGATTATGACGATAAGAATGATGCGATTGAGACTAGAAATGGAGCAAAAATTTGCCTAGAATGGCTAAGGGTCACACGGCCAAAGAGGGAAGAAAAGAGTGATGAATGTTTTGATGAATGTAAAAGAATGAATGTAGAGAGTAAAGGTGGAGATGGGTGATACAATACTTAAAAGAGTAAGCATGAATTAAGGCTTTCAAAAAAAAAATACAAGAGTGTACCTAGACCATAAGTTGGCCGGCCAAATGGGATAAGAGAGGGAGTAAGATAAGCTTTGACATAAATGCTACAATAAATGAAAATGATTTATCATATGATTACGTTTTAATGTGATAAAATGAATCGTTTAAATAAAATGTAATAAAACTTGTGACCAAGAGCTTAGTCGGTCCAAAATGTGAGAAAACAGTCTCAAATAATTTATAAGTTGATAAAAAGTATAATCGTAAAATAGTTAAAGGCATTTCAAAGTAATTCGAGTAAACCTCGCGTAAGAAAATAATTATTCGCGAAGCTTCGTAATAAAATCATAAATGGCTTGTTTTTAGTAGCTAAAATATATCTTAGTAAAAAAAATATTCCATAAACGTATTCAAATATTTTTAGGAAAACGGAATAACTTAAATCCAAGCTTAAAAATGTCAATTCGGAGAAAAATAGAATTCCTCGCGGAAAATTACTTAGTTTACGAAGAAAATCAAATAAATAGATGTAAAAGAATTAAAATCTTTTAAAATAAAAATAAATATCATTAAATTCAAAATCGAAGATAAGCTTGGGAAAATGATGATACATAAGCCAAAATGTGATAGAGTTATAACGATGTCATAACGGTAAGGAATAAGCTGCTAGAAATATAGCGGGTGTTACAAGCTGAGGTAAAAAAAACAGATTTGATCTCACGGATTTATATCCGAAAAAAACACACTTTTCTGTTTATATTCATTAGGATGTTTATATTCATTCAGATGCTGATTTTTTTGTTTGTGAGCTAATGTTAACTTTGATTACCATTATTTTCTCCATGTTTGTATTGTTTATGTTGTGTAATCTTATTTTTGTCATTTACATCTTTATAGGTTTATGGCTAAAAAAAGAAAGAAAGTATGCTCATCTGGAGATCATGACCCAGCCTCTTCTGATTCCGAGGTTGAAAAGTGTAATCGTGAAGATGAGCGAGGTCGAACCACTCTTGCATATGTGGGAGCTGCAATACAAAAGGGGATACAAATTGAATTAGATTGGCATCCAATACATAAAATTCCACGCGGTGGAAACCGAAAGCATTTCATGCGTTATATGGGAGTTGTTGTCCGAGAACGAGTGTGCATCACCTACACAACTTGGAAACTGATCCCGGATTCTGAACTGAACGACTTGTACAATTTAATCACGGTATCAACATATTACTTTTCTTTATGCTCAAAATAAGGAAACTTTGTTTGGATTATCTATTTGCTAAAATTTGGTCGAATTTCAGGTTATAAGTGCTCAATCTTTCTGGTTAGTTTATAATCTGATTTGTTTTCCTGATTTAGATTAATTGGAGTACAATCGGGTCGAGCAATAAAACATAGAAAGGCTATGTTTGAGCCAATTCTGGTTTGGTTACTCTTTGCTGTGTTGATTAGTGTAGTACTAGCAGCTGAGTTTTTATATGCTGTAGCCTCTAGTATATTGTGTTTTTAGATCACTAATTAGTTCACCTCGAAAAATCATGTTCCCTCTGTACACTCTTTGTGAGTTTAAAGGTAACCCGACCCGTCCTGAATTGACCAATTAAACGATTATCTTTAACTATTCGATCATTATGTTCCCGCACCTGAAAATCAAGAGTGTATCAATTCCAAACCGACTCAACTCGACTTGTGACCCGACACATGATACAGCACGATAGTCAGTGACAGGAACCCAACACAAAACCAAGCTCATATGAATCCAACTCGACAATGACCCAATTAGATTATGGTCGAAAACTAAAACCACTGGAGAAAAATCGACGTAAGAAAAATAATGGATATCGCAGTTCAAGAAACTTCGAGCCACATACAAAGACAAAACTCCAGTGCTGTATTAAACAACTCAAAGGCATGTTCTCAGAAGCTGAAACAAAGGAATAGAGTTTCAAAACTAAGCATTGTTTTACATTAATGAATTTCACATATGAATATGGAATACCATCTCCTTAATCTACTGAAGTTGCATGTGCATTGTATAATTGTCAGCTCGTCAATCTAAACCAGATCAATTGGCCAATCTCTTGAAATTCTCAAACCATGCATGGAATTTGGCACTGGTAGTACATATGCACACTGAACAACAGAACGGAACCAAAAAACGATATAAAAGAACATATACATGGTGTATAGACGGTTTTCGAGGTGAAGCTTTGACTGCCTGTACAGAGGGAACATATTTGTATATTAGTATATCAGAGCTAACTCTGATATCACAAATTCCCTTGCACTGTGTTGTGACACAATCTGTTTTATTTGTGCAATATACTTGCATTAGTATACTAATATATGGAATGTATGGAAGCTAGCTAGCTTTTTACAAGAAACCAACACATACATGTCATAGAGGAAATGTCATAATAGAGAGCAGGAGGTTGACGAGGCCTCTTGAGAAGAGATTTTCATACATTCTTATCTGTTTTTATCGGTTTTCTTTTTTCGTTATAAGTGTGCTTGGTAAGTTTTTTCCACAGAAGGGGTTCACAATCCAAAGCGGCCGTAGAGAATGGATCTTATCTCAAGCTGATGATAAATGGAGAGCTTTTAAGACCAGATTAAGGAGCAAGTGGATGTATAAGAGATCTGGGGGATTAAGAAGAAGACCACCATGGAAATATCCTTTCATAAGTCAACCGGTTTGGGATAAATTTAAGGAATTATGCACTACCGAGAAGTTCAAGGTTTATGTTTCGATGTGTTTTATAAAATTTTAATTGAAAATTCAGCAAAAACATAATGCTCTATGGTTTACCCTTTTTTAAATATTTGAAGGAGATAAGTGAAGAAAATCGAAGACGATCAAATCTCAAAGACTCGACCTATCGAGGAGGGTGTCTCGGATACCTACACTATGAAGATGAGATTGTATGTTAGTAAAATTTATTAGTTTATTTACAATTTTTATTCACCTTACCATTGTTGCTACTACTCTGTGTTTTCATGAAATGATAGATAGAAAAGGAAAGGGAAAAAGGGAACATTGTTGATGAAGCGCCTCGACATGAGTTGTGGGATAGAGCTCATTCACGTGTCGTAAATGGAGAAGTAACCTATATTACACAAGCTGACAAAGATATTGCAGACGCGATTGTAAAATAACTTTTCCCTCACATTATTAGCTTAAGTTTATTTGTTGTCGTATATACTCATACATGATTCTTTTAAGTTTTCGTTTAGAATGCACTGAAGGTACAAGTTGAAAGGGGTGAAATAGTGTTAGAGGGTGGTCGAGATGATATTTTGGCAAGAGCTTTAAAGAAACCAGAGCATGGCGGACGTGTAAGGGGTATTGGATCGGGTATCACTATTAAACAGTATTTTGGATTTTCTAAACCAACACCACCGAGCCAACTGTGCATTGATATAAGGGATCTGAAGTCGGAGCTAGCACTTATGAGAAACAACCAACAACAGCAGCAGCAATTTATGATGACCATAATGATGTCTTGCTTGAATCAGGAGCAAGTGAAGCAACACATAGCTGGTGTAAGCGGACTTGGGGCTTTAAATGGCCAAGGAATTGGCCAATTTAGTAGTTATGGTGGGCATTTAAGCGAGCAAATTGGTGTCACGAATGCAAAACCTGGAAATTTAAATGATCAGAACGGTGATCAGTTTTGTGTTGGAAGAGGGCATGAAGATGGGTTCTTCACCCAACTTCTAACCAAAGGTGATGACTGCTTTGCCCAATGGTCTAACACCTTGATCAATACTTCCAACAACAATATGCGTAAATCTCAGCCGCAAGAGCATGAACAAGAGCGACAAACTGATACCTACTTTGTTCCTTGGCCTGAAACAAATGTTGACACTGCCCTAAAACCTCAACATTACTCTGATCAGCAGCCAAACTCATCACCCAAGGTTGTCCGTCGATCCGATACAGACTATGACACTCCTATTAGTGAGCTTAAATTGGCAAAGGTATTAAAATGAGCTCAATTCAACTATGCATTTTTGCAGATGATTATTTTGTTAATATGTTATGTCTTTTAATGCTCCTCGGTAGTAAGTTTAATGTATTTCAATATGAATTGGTCTTGGCATATTGTAGATACTATTGTATACTATGTTTTCATCTTCAACATAAAGATTCTTGAGTTCATATGTACTAGGGTATTCATGATTGTTGCTTAGCGATCGAAGTTAATAAAGAGATCCAAATTGTTGCAATTGGACAAGTGCACATATCCGAGGGAACGGAAGTGACTTTGAATCATTTCAACATTGTGTCTAAAGATCATCGACGAGTCTCCATTACTGAAGAAATTGTGCCAACAGCACCATTACCATGTCCTAGCGAGGAGTGTAGTGTAGTATGTCAAGCGAAACATGCTTTTGTTTCTTGGCCTGCTCACTTGATATTTCCTAAGAAAAAGGTACATACATTAATGCTAAATTACTATTGCCATCTGCACAGCTTTATTTTCTAATTTGATCTATCATAAATGTAATGTGAATAAGTACCATCTGATATAGTTTTCTTTTATTTTTCTTAAGTATGATAAGCGAACGACAAATGTTGATGTCTCACAATCACCACCCTTGGAAAATGCAACCACCAAACCATACACTATCACAAAGGGAGATCTTATCAAGGTTAACTCGGGGATGTTGAAGGCTTTAAAAAAAGATGCCATGTTATTGAAAAAGAGCAATCGAGACCTCATTATATCCGTTCCGGAAAGTGTGTTTAACCATCAAATGGAAGTAAGACTTGACTACGAAGACCTATTGGATTGGTGCTTCCAAAAGGAAATCGGATCATCTCACATGTCAATTTTCATCAAGTATGTATTTATTTATAACTTTGAGTTGTCTCATTTACGCTTTTAGTAAGGTTATTATTAGTTTTTCCATGAGTATATTTTAATATGTAAGGTACTTGAGTGAATCGTGTCACAAAGACGGCGTATCCGGAATGTATGGATTTTGTGATTCCAATTATATCTCTCCTTTGACACCAACCATTGAACATGAACGATCTGACTACTTGTATCGTACATTTGGGTGCAATGAAGGAAAAAATCGTAATCAACTGTTTTTTGCACCTTTCCATGATCAGTAAGTCTTGCATTGTTTACTATTAATGTTTTTAGCTTATTATAAATATTAGTCCCTCCATTTTTTCCATTTAGTTATATTTGTCTCTTTTTTTCCCTCACAAAACAACTCCAATTAGACTAGCTAAATGATAAAAAATGAAGAGACTATTTTCTTTTATCTCTACTAATAAATTTTGGTACAGCCGACATTGGATGCTAGCTGCGATAAGTCCTTGGAACGGAATTGTTTTTTGGCTTGATCCGGCTGGATTAGATACTATTAGTGAATTTGCCCAACGGATTATCAATGAGTACGTCACCTTGTCATTATCGATTAATAATATTAATTACTCTAATATTATTTTGTTTAGTCCTTCTGCTTATGAGGTGAAATTTTCCGTAGTGGTATTATAAAGTTTAGCAATCATTATCGAAAGGATATCAAGAAACTGAAAAAAAATCCGGTTAGGTGGAAGAACATCAAGGTATGTATAATAAAATCTTGACAAATTCACTACATGCTTGAACCAATGCTATTAGCTATTATTCATGTAAGTTGATTGGTGTTTCATTATGATAGTGTCCTCGTCAAGCTCAAGGCACGAAAGATTGTGGGTACTATGTATGTCGTTACATGATCGAGACTATCGCGAGTAGACGACAATTGATTCCCGATGAGGTAACTATTGAACCCCTATGTAGTTTTCCTTAACATCCATGTGGATTTTTTCAAGTTTGTGGGGGCTTGATCCGTATGTTTGATTGATTTAATAACCTTGGTGTATTCAAATGGGCTTTTAGTCAACTTATTGATTGGTGTTTGAATCTGTTGTTTAAATTTAATCTGTTGTTTGGGGAGAGTGGTTGATTGTGCTTCGAATCCTCCGGTTTCCGCTTTTGTTAAGCTTTGTCCTAGGGTTTGCAAGTTCTTGAATAGCCCTAATTACTTTGCTAAATCTTCTTTGTTACCTGTTGTTGTCAGCTTGTCTCAGGTTGTACTTCCATGCCCCCATCATTTTTAAGCTTGTTACGGCGTCTTGTTCCGTGTTTCAATGGTCTCGGTTTATTGTCTTGTTATCTCTCTGCTGTTTGTCTAAACTGTGTTGGCCTATATGATATCACTTTGTGTTTGGCTAGTGATGCAACAGCTGGAACTTCACTCCTCGGGGTATAATGCGCGTGTATGACTGTGATAAATTGTTGGGACATTGGTTTGATGCCTTTGATACTTGTTATGTAGAATGTAGAATGTATGATGTAGTTTGTTAAACGACGTAAAAGTTCAGCTTGTCTCAGGTTGTTCTGTGTTTCAATGGTCTCGGTTTCATGTCTTGTTATCTCTCTGCTGTTTGTCTAAACTGAGTTGGCCTATATGATATTGCCTTGTTTTTGGCTAGTGATGCAACAATTGGAACTTCACTTCTCGGGGTGTAAATGTATAATGCGCTTGTATGATTGTGATGATTGTTGGGATATTGGTTTGATGCCTATGATACTTGTTATGTAGAATCTAGAATGTAGTTTGTTAAACGATGTAAATGCTCCCTGTCTTTGTCTTATGTGCAGTCTGTTTGTCATTAGCTGCACAGTTTCTTTAATGTGAACTCTCCTCTTTTTCTTAAGGTCCTGTTCTTTTGAACTGAAACTGATTGAACTTAACTTAACTGAACTGAAAGTGTCTGAACTGAACTGAATGAGTCTGAACTGAACTGAACTAAATGGCTCTGAACTGAACTGAACTGAATAAATCTGAACTGAACTGAATGTGTCTGAACTGAACTGAACTGAACTGAACTGAATGTGTCTGAACTGAACTGAACTGAACTGAATGTGTCTGAACTGAACTGAACTGAATGTGTTTGAACTGAACTGAAACTGTCTGAATACAAGTCCAAGAGAACAGGGCCTAAGTCTTCATAACAGGTTCTTTAGTTCAGTGACTGTTAGTTGCTTGACTCCCTTTCTTTGCTTTGCTCTGTCTTTAGAAATGGGTTGTTACATTTGTAAGTTTGGCGAACGAAATAGGCTTGGTCGTCCATACCCAAAATCAAGGTCACCAAAATAGGCTTGGACGTCCTTTTTAGAACATTATTTGTCCTGTCTGTCACTATAATTTTGAGGATAATATTGTGGGCTTGTGTTTTTTACAGCAATTGCTCTTCGTCAAGTTTGTCAATTCAGAATTTGTTTGATTAAAGAGACTTCAGATCATAGTTGTTAGTATTAAACTGTCTTGTGGGATTTGATAAAGCTGCCTGTCTCTCTGTATGTTGATTAACACATTCAATGTCTTTGTGATTTGATAATTTTGGAGGATATTTTTCGTTAGTATGAAAAATGCAATGTGTATCCTAGACCATTAGAAATCGTGATGTCACTAGCATATGCCTTTGTGATTCAGTCTTTGTACTGTATATATCTTGTTTGGTGATGTTTCATATGGACTCGTGATGAGGATATTTGGTGGTAGGAGGATTTCTGGCTTTGATAGATGTTCTATTGTTACATGTTGAATTTTTCGAAAGCCTTGTACTCATGGTTTAAGCTTGGCCTTTTACAGTTCAAGGTTGAATTTTATCAAATTTGCTACTATATGACTGCATTCTACAGGTTCAACTGTTGTGAAATTATCCGACCGTTAATAAAGTCATCATCCAAGATTTAGTGTTAAGGTTGACAGAATACGTGAAAAGCTTTTGATAGTTTCGAGTAGCATGCTGATACGTATATTTATATGCTAATTGTCTTTTTTTTGCAGTATTTTCCCGGAATTCGTGACTCATATGATCAAGAGAATATTGACGAGGTTAGAAATACTTGGGCAACATATTTATTCGACCAAATTGAAGACGAGGATATCGAAGACAATGACAATGTAGATATTAGCGAAGCCTAATTTTACCGTAGTCATTATTAGAACTTTTTTGTATTGCCAACTCATTTTATCAATCGATGTTTTTTTCCGCACATTTTTTTTAAAACAATGATTATATTAGCGCATGCACATTTGTTGTGTAAATTTCGCACATGTATATATATATATGAAACAAACAACTTTTTATTATTATTACCGTGTTTTTTTAATACGGAGTAGTTTATATGATGGTATATTATTATTGTTCACAAGTTTATATGTGATATATATTATCTCGGAATTGAAGAATAAACGTCGATAGTGGATGATATCTGGTTGAAATCAACTATTGTAAGAGACCAGTTCCTTTCTAAACAGGTCTTTTAATACAACTCAAAGAGACCACTTTTTTTTAATGCTGGTCTCTTAGCTCTCCTCAAAGAGACCATTTTTCTTGTAAAACTGGTCTCTTAGACAACTCAAAGAGACCGGTTATAACTAACCTCCAGTCTTTTAAGTATAGAGCAAAGAGACCACTTTTAGGTAATATTAAGTCTCTTAACTTCACCAATGAGACCACATTCTTTAACCGGTTTCTTAGGGTTAAGACACCGGTGAGATAGAGACCGGTTGTTAACCGGTTTCTTATGCCATTTTTAACTGGTTTCTTTGACACTTTTTGTAGTAGTCCTTCTTTTCTTCGCATTTTTTTTGTTCCGTCATCGTTATCGTTTCTCATGGCTGTTGTTCGTTTGTTATTCAAATTCCATCCCTTCTCCTCTTCCGTTTTATATCTGTTTATTCTGCTTTTGTGCGTGTTTTTGTTGTCCGTTCTGTCTCGGGTTCTTCTTTTTCCTCCCCTTCCTTTCGTGCCTCTTGTTGACGTTGTTGTTCGATGCTTTTCGGCTGCTGTTTTCTGATTCTCGTTGCTGTGTTATTCTTCTTTCTCGTTCTTCTTCTTCTTCTTCTTCTTCTTCTTCTTCTTCTTCTTGGTTGTTTTGTTGTTCACGCTTGTGACCTGCTGTTGCTGTTCCGTGGGGGTCTTGTTTCTGCTAAATTGCATCATTCCTTCTGCTGCTGCTATACGCGGCTGCTACTGTTGTGTTGTGTTGTCCGTTTCTTTTTCCATTTCTGCTGCTCGTTGTCGGCGTCACCTTGTTATCCTTTGTTGTTTGCTTCTGTTTTGCTTTACCGATCCCCTGTTGCAACTTCATTAGTCCGTTGTTGCTATTGTTATTGTTGATCTTCCATTTCTTTTGATGTTGCTCTTGGTTCATGACATCTGCTGCTGTTTTGAGTTCTTCTGCTGTCGGCGTGGTTTTTCTGTTGCTCTATTCCTGTCCTTCAATTCGTCGTACCTGTTCGTCGTACCTTTTCACCGTTCCTTCTCTTCTTCTACTGCGCCTTGTTGTTGTTCAGTCTGCTCTTCCCTTCATTCTTCTTTCTTTTCTTTCCATCCGTCTATTCTATCATTCTCGTCTTTTGTTCCTACATTCCTTATTCCAATTTCTTTGTTTCTACTTTTTTTGTCTCGGTTTTTGTTGAAGCCTCGAAAGTCCTTTTGCAAGACAAGTACAAAAACGGTTGGAGTTTGGACTCATCAAGAAGGGCAAGTATATGAGCTTTCGGATATTGACTCAAGGTAACTTTAGGACGTTACTCGATTTTATATCGTATGTTTGAGTAGTAGTATGTAGTAAATAATTTTAATTTCTGTTTTATAATTTTTAGCTATTTATTATTTGCTAAAATATTATTTATTTTTAAATCGTTTGCCTTATCAATATTTTTATAACTTTCGATATCGTTTTATAAAGCGTTAGTAATTTAATTATTTACGATCGTTATAATATTTTGTTGGTTATCGTGACACTAGTTACTAAATAATAACGATTTCATATTTTCTTCATATTTCGTTAATTGAAAATTTGAACTCAAAATCATATTTTTATATTATATAATCGAGATTTGTAAACTCATTTAATAAATTAATTTCATTTTACGACTTATATAAATAAATGAGAAAATAATCGATTTTGTTTTAAATACATTTTAAGTTGAGACTATTTTCCCTAATAATTTATTATTTATCCACGATTGATTATTTTTAGTAAAATCAGTATTATTTATTGATAAAATCTATTTGCTAAAAATAATTTGAAAGCTTTATAAAATCTTGTTTAATTTATAAAACTCGTTGACTCAGTTAAGTCTGATAGCGTTTTTCTTAAAACATCTATTTTCTAAAATTTATAGTTTTAACTCGATTTAATCCTAATTATTTATAAAACAACTCTATATTGACGTATTATATTTTATTTATATTTTGAGTAACGAATTTAGATGTACATTAAAGTTACGATAACGACGATAATATAATAAAATGTTCATTTCATTAGAAATGCTATTTTTATACATTTTCACTTATTTTAATATCTTACGTATTTTCTATAAGACTATTTTTAGTAAGTTTTTAAAATCAGTAAGTTTCTATTTATAGAAAGTTTCCCTTTTATATAAAATGTTTATTCCTTTTTCCTCATATTATTTATAATGATTATATCTTTTTGTAAATATAACAATGATGGCTGTTTTGGAGTTATGGAATGAGGACAAGTGTATGGGTAGAGTAATACAGTCTAGGGTATACGTTTGCCATCAACTATAAAGCTGGTGTGTCTATGTTGAGACGCATAGGTTGTTGACCTGAGCATGGTTTGTGTTCAGGAGTGTGTATATTTTGACCTTAAACTTAGATATCGCATCGTGTAAGTCGCCGTCGGGTTGAACTGGATTACGGTTGGTGTCCAGGAGGGGTGTACATTACTTAAGCCAGGACCTCGCTGCACGCAGTCCTGTTATAGTTGAGTTGCCTAGTTAGAGACCGTAGTCTAATTTGTTTTGACTAAGTTCTCGAAGCTAGTTTGAGTATTATCCTAGTGAAAGTCTATTCCGTTGCACTGATTGATTTCCATAACGCCATTTTTTTTTATTATGATTATTATTATCGATTGGTTTGTTTTGCAGGTTGGCAAATGTTTTAAGTTTTATTTGAAAACTTATTTTTATTATACCGTTTTAATGTTTTCCATTTCAACTATTTTGATATAGTAATACTATTGTTTTTCCATATGATATAATTTGGCTGGGAGAACGTCCGAGTTACTCCCCACTGACGTGGCTGTTATGTTTATAACATGACAGGTTTTGCTGCTGGGTTTTGGGTGTGAGCTAGCGAGTAGCGTGGATCCTACTCTTTCTTCATTATGTAAAGTTTTGACCCGTGCAATTTGCACGGGTGTTTTTACGCAATGTACATAAACTGTTACATAGTAACTCACTACAAATGATGAGAGTAAAAAATAGTACTATAAATACTGAAACACTTCCTGGTAAACAACATTGGTAGTCGTATTCGTAGTGTGTTTCTCCGTATCATAAATAAGAATTTTTAATCCGCGCTTGCTAGTAACCCTTGATAGTGCGACATATAGCTGTCCATGCGTGAAAACAGGCTTGGGCAGGTATAGACCAACATGAGACAACGACTGCCCTTGACTCTTGTTAATGGTCATGGCAAATCACACTGAAATAGGGAACTGACGTCTTGTAAATCGTATCGGAAATTTACTTGAGTCAGATGGGGACAAAGAGAAGCGAGGAATAAATACTATGTCATCCTTGTGGCTACCTGTCAGCACCTTACAACGAATAACTCTTTTTGCTAGAGCAGTGATAATTAACCGCGTTCCGTTACACAATCGATGGAATTGGTTTATGTTTCTGATGAGCATAACCATAGCACCAACCTTCAATCGTAATTCATGATTAGGCACCCCAGAGCACTTAACACTATTTAGAAATTCAGTTGAGTGAAGATCCGGTTGACATGCAGGTGATTCAATTGCAGGAGTATCAGATGTGTTTGCAGGTGCTTCATCCATACAGGGCTCATCAGAGCTCAAATATACTACTTCTGGTTCGTCAATAAGAGACAACACATATTCGTTAATTAACTCCACGAATTCATGAGTAGGAGCTAGAATCGCTCTATCTTGTAGGTACCCATCTTCCCACAATCGGTCCAGTAGGTTAGGATATGTCGACGACACTATTGCTGCAATTGGGTCATCGACATTATGAATTAATACTTCCTCTGGGAAAGACACAGCAACTTCTCCATCATTTGGACCACCTTCTTTGCCATCACCAACTCGTAACAGCCAGTTAGAGAATTCAGTGATCTCATGTGCATTGGCAGAGGAGTTACCAATACGTAATCGCATATTTTGAGTCAACTGAAGGACCTACATTAGTTGTGTTGCAAAAAGTAACACATCAACGAATAAGATTGAAGCTGTGAAAATTTGTTATGAACATAGGGCAGCATAGATTTACTTAATTTTGAAAAGTAAAGATTTACAAACAGGAGAAAGCAAACCTTGCAGGACGACCATAAATGTGATGAACATAGGACAACATGCACAATATCTGACCTACTACCTCTAGGGACAACCGGAAGTATTTGTCTAAAGTCTCCTCCAAAGACAACAACCTTCCCACCAAAAGCGAGGTCCGCATTACTTGGGGAAACAACACGCATGACATCTCTTAGGCTACGGTCAAGCGCTTCAAAGCTGTGTCTATGTGTCATTGGTGCCTCATCCCAAATAATGAGGCTTGTTTTCATTATTAACTCGGTCAAGAATGTCCCTGGCATGATATCAGAGCAGGTGGACGTCTCAACAACGTTAATGGGAATACCAAACCTAGAATGCGCTGTCCTACCACCAGGGATTAACGTTGCTGCAATTCCGCTCGACGCAACAACGAGAACAATCTTGCCCTTACTGCGCAAATCAGCACATAAAGTGCGCCATATGAATGTTTTCCCTGTACCCCCATACCCATATACAAAGAAGACAGCACCACGATTTGCTGCAACTGCTGCACTTATTTCATCATATACCGAGCGTTGTTCGCTAGTAAGCATGGGCAGTGCAGTTTCGAACTCTCGATGTAGTGCAGCCCTGTCATACGCTAGCTCATCCCGCACCAATGTGTTCCCAAGATATTCAACAATCGACTCGTCAGGAATAGGCATGTCTGGAAATCTAGCCAAACTACTGCCATTGCTTCGTAAAGATGCCTCAATCTCAAGGAGAGTTAAATTTTGTAGCTCCTCGTCAGACAACTCTAGATCTAACAGGCAAAACAACGCAATGGTCATACATAATTAACTGCTCAAATGATATGATGGTTAATTCAATTGAGCCACATACATAATTTAACAGGAATCACATGATGATAAAAATGTTGTCAATTAATAATTGAGAAGGAATATGAAGTGAACGCAATAGTAACGCAACTAACCTGGATTATGTAAAAATCTGCGATGCTTGTAAAGAATATCATCAGATAGTAGAGTCCATGTCTTCTCCCAGACAATATGAGGCATTGACATCGAATCAGATAGAAGCAACGACGTGAATAAATGCCTTAAGTATTCACCTGATTCCCAGTAATTGGCTTCTTCGATAGCATCAATGTACTCAGTGTCATCTCAAACCAAGCCAAGTGCATAACATGCTTCACGGAAAGTTGAATAAACAACATCACCAACCTTTCGAATATCCTCATAACACCTGGGGCCTCTAACGTGGTTCAGCATTACTCTCATGTAGAATAATTCACCACATTTTGGAGGGACATGGTGTAGCCTTCCAATCGTAAACCCTCTTTGCCTGCGCTTCCACATCTTCTTGCTCCTATCCCAAACAAAATGTTGAGGGATTTCACATAGCAACAATTCACGTGCACCATGGTCTCTCTCATTTAGCTGTAGCCAGTCATTAAATTTTGACATGCCGACACTGGGGTCTTCAAGCACCTCATCAATTGGTTCCTCGTCATCAAAGATTACAGATTGTTCCCCAGGAAGGTGGAATTGCAACTTCTCAACAGGAGGTGTCCTATAGTGAATATCAAAAGCAAATATCCTCCAAACAGCTTCACACGCAGAGATGTATCTACAATCATACAATTTTTTAATCTCGTCAAGCTGATTTTGGTTATTACGCCGTCTGTACGATGATTCCATTGTCGCACGATCGGACCCTTTATTGATGTACTTGAAGAGATACTTGATTGATCTAGCTTGATTGCACCATTCCACATTAATGTGTGCATGATACCTGCTAATTAGGTAAGCATTGTAAGGGACGACATAGCGGTTATCAATGGGCACACCATTCTTGTAAATTACACGTCCGTTGTCCCTCCTTTGATAAATAGGGAAGCCATGTTTGTCAACAGTTGTCCTTTCATTGAAAGGCTTTGGGAATTTGCGGATGCATATACCGTCTGACATGCATGGTGAGCTTGGGTTCACAACGCCACAGGGACCGTGAATCATTAAATCAGATACAGCAGCATGGAGCATCGGGTCTTGTCGTTCGTCGGGAATCTCTGCAGAGATGATCCTGTCAACATTTGATACCTCTGGGAACTTATCATCCCGGTGTAGGAATAGTAGAATATGAGCATGAGGGAGTCCGCGTTTTTGGAATTCAACTGTGTACGCAACTGCAAGTAATTCAAAGGAAATGAGTGAGTGCGTAAGAATGAATATATCCAAATAATCAATTTATTATAAATGGTAGTAGTCATTGTGGAGGTTCCTAACCTGCTCTAGTTCTACCAAAGATTTGCCGAACTTTTAGGTCTTGAATCAATTCATACAGCTTCACCTGAAAGACACGGGATAGAATGTCTGGGCGGTCCTCAGCACGAAGACCCCGCTTAGACACAAATCGCACAATTTCTGGCCATTTTGGGTTGCATGTGAATGTTATGAACAGGTCTGGGTAACCACACCACCTACAAATTGCGAGTGTGTCGAGATACTTGGCCCTCCTGAAAGCATCTCCAGATGTGAAAGAAGCTGGGACTACATAACGACCACCGGTTGAGGATGGTTCAACATTGCCTTCTTCATTCGCAGCAACAATATTGTTCAGCTTGTCAACCCTGAGCTTATCCTGGTTAAAGCGCAGGAAAGATAAACGTTGAGATTCGACCATCATATACCCGTCAACGCAGACCTGCTGAAATAAGTTACCAGCTTGGGACCAAGTTGGGAACTCGAGTTCTCGAGGCCTATCTTGTAAGCGAAAGGCAAAAAACTCACGCAATGTTAGCTCTTCACGTGGTTTCAAACTCTTGCTAATACCAATAGACGCCTCGCTATGGGAAATGTGAGGGCGGAAACCATCCTCACCATATGGAAACAACAACGGGTATTGTAGGGCAAGATATGATGGATGTAACTCTGAAATACGTTGCAATGACCCACATGTTTTCTCAACGATAATATCACGTTGTTCCATCTCTGGTCCGATATCACCTTCGATTAAAGCAGCAACTTCCGAAGCAGTCGGCCGATTATAAGTTCTGCCATCAGTGCATCTTCGCGAAATGAGTTTAATACTTACATCACCATCTATATCCGATGACAACCTATCCCTAGCTTTGCGGAAATTTTTTGCAAGTGGGTTGTATTCATCTATCATCTCCTTCAATAAATACATAAGCTCTTCGTTGAATCCACGACCGCTGCCAGAACTATGGGAAAAAATGTACGTGGCAATGTGCATAGGTGAAATAGGTGACTACTCTCTTAACATAACAGAAGAATAATGAACCAATTAGGTAATATAAAAATGTAAGTAAGGCTATAACAGAAGTTGAGTTCAATACCTTAAGGCGTTGATCCTATTGTTCACCTCATCATCTGTATCATAAATGTATAATTGGCAAAACTTAGGTATTGATTCGTCAGGAGGCAACAAACTACCAATGCAATGTACATTTTGGCCACCCATTCGAAAAGTATATGGCCCACGTCCGCAATTGACTGTTTTATCAATAATGCCACCAAGAGATGACCATGCCCAACCGCAATTGTATTTCCGAATATTCGTAATGAATGTAGCACTCAGTCGATGTTCACGAAGTAGAAGTGACTTCAACAATTCAGGAGGCTCACTTAAATACGGTAGCGTTACCTTACCATCCAAGCAGCACAAAGAGAATCTTGGTTTAGTGGTGCCACGATCTTTACCAATTCTTTCCTCATACCACATCAGCGCTCCACACATTCCACATTGATATTCTGGATCGCCAATATCCCAATATTTTGTAGATACTGTGGGTTGTAAAGGTAGAGAGTAGGTAAGTTCTTACTTCTAAGCTAATATATATATAATATATATAATATATAGGCACCGATCACATAAGTGACAATATTTACATAAATAAATTACGTTGTTAGATACAATGTATACTCTAACCTTCATTAGAAAATGGGATAGTTGGCAACGTAGCACTGCTTGACCCAATCTCAAAATGCCGATGAGAGGGAGATGGTACGCCCGCTACTTCCTCCGAAGCTGAGTGTACGTCTATTGTGTTACTTGGGGTAGGCGTGGTAGATGTACGGGCACCTAATGTTGTATAGTGTGGAAAAAACGCAAATGCAAATGCAAGACTAAATTAAACAGAAGACAAAATATGAGGCAAGGTTTTGAAGGCATTTCGAAGTGGATTTTGTAAAGAACCAAAGATAAAAAATAGTTAATGATGGAAAATAAAGGAGATGTAAGAGTACCATTCGCACCTGTACTGAGTGACCGCGTAGACAATGTCTTCTGCACATTTAATAAATGCCTCCTAGCCCTTTTTAGCTTAGCAGCTTGTTGGGCCGGTGTGAGTACAGGTGATTCAAATGTAAGTGTAGACAATGGAGTTGGGGAATGTGAATTAGGTGTGGAGCCCCGACGGGAAGAGCCAATATCAGACAAAGCAGGCAACACCGGGGAACGGTGTACTCGAGAATCTACATACAACATAGGTTATACATAGTTACGTAGACCAAAGTCGCTAGGCCAATTATGTCACGATAAAATATGCAAGTAAATATATATATATATATATATATATATATAATATATATATATATATAGAGAGAGAGAGAGAGAGAGAGATTAACTATATGTACATGTGAACATGAAAATATGAACATACATCCACAAATATTATATAAAGAAATATAATATGTACACATGAGTGTGTGTGTTCGTGTGTGTGTATATGAATGTAATCGCGTATATAACTAATTGCATGCACGTTTATACAATAACATGAGCAAAACACAAACGGAAACATAAGAAAAGGGTACCGTTTGTAATATTGGCCAATGGAGCACGAAGGGTTGACACATCCTGCTCAGGTACATTTACTTGGCTTATCTGAGTCATGTTGTTCTCAATAGCTACAACAGCTAAACAAAAAAAATAATTTTTAAATTGAATCAATAATAAATGATAAATTGCCTGTCAGTACGATGAACAATGAAATTATCGGGAAATGTTCTCATATATTGCTCCCGTCAATTATCTTGACCATTAAAATCCGATGTGCAAGTAAAAAAATGAAACGCAATTACATTTGGTGGCTTAAGTCTCCGAGCCTAACATCAGCCCACACGAATATGCATCAATGGGCTGATTAAACGGCCCATTCTCTCCTCAATATAATCACAGGGCTCATTCAATTGAGCCCATATGATCAGCCCTTACAGAACACCCCCCCAATATCTATTCAGGCAGCCCACATAAACAACCCTCCCTCATTTCATTACACCAAACCCTATCTCATCCGCCATTTCCGCATGTATCTCTCTGCCTATCCCTCCCCCTCTCTCTGTCACTAATCTCGAAAATTCCCAAAATTGACCCCAAAAAGTGCAACCTGGTTCAACGATTCGTAATTCCAGCCATCAATCCGGCATACTACACCGACGGTCCTTCAACATTGGCGAAATCAGAGGATTTCAGGCTGGGTTGTTTAATTAGAGGGATTGACTCAACTGAAGTTGCAAGATCCGACATGCAATATATTCCGGCGATATATTCGACAGATCTAGTATTCGGGAACGTGATAATACTACACGGTCGAAGGGTGTTCATGGAATAAAAAATGGGTATATTCTCTTCACAATCAGCTTCCTCGAGTTTGTATTTTTTTTTTCACTGAATACATGTGTAGATCTGTTGTGGTTGATTTGATAGCATGTGTTAGTGTTAAAAATGATAGGTGAAAATTGGAACTATGATTATTTTGTTTTTTTTTGTACATGCATGTTCTTTTGAGATGATATTTTCCAAAAAAAGACGAATTTTAATTTTTTTTTTAAATTACTGCATGTCTTAGCAAAAAAAATCGTTTCTGAAAATTAGAACTATTATTGTGGTTTTTAAATGTGCTAACATGATATACTCCAAAATAATAGTGCGTTTGCATGTATATGAAATCTTGTTTTTTTTTTTTTTTAATTTAATTTTTGTTTAATTTAGTGAGTCGTAGATCTTGTTTAATATAGTGTATAATTGTTTAATATAGTGAGATCTAGTGAGTCGTAGATCTTGATTTTTTTTTAATTTTTGCTTGCATGTATATGAAATCTATAAATTCAGTCCACAGTAAAGAAATTGCAGATCTTGGTCTAATTTGTTAGTTTCTGAGTAATTAGAAAGCAACATGTTCTTTCCCAGATTTCACCATTCAAATTAACCTAACATACATACTATAAGCATGTGCTGTTTACTGATTATAATTTTTCTTTTATTTAACATCAATTTAATTAATGACTTAAGTACTATTAGTTCATTAATTGTCGTAATATGAAGTTAATCCATTTCTATAACAGTAAACAAAGTTACTGGGCTGGATCTTTCAAAATTTTCGAGCCCAAACACATAAACCCGGGAAAAATCTAAACTCTTTAACATTCACCAAACTCATGTAGAAGTGAACCTTTAAACAACTAAAGTCCAAGTCAGTCCTAGTCATAACCCACTTCAGGTCAGGGTAGACCCAATTCAGGACGGGTTGAAATCGGTCCAGGTCGTTTAAGACCGTTTGGTGTCAGGTCAGGCCCAGTGCAGGTCAAGTCAGTCCCGGTTCAGGTCAGGTAAGGGCCGGGTCAGGACAGGTCAGACCCGGTCCAGGTCAGTTCAGTCCCGGTTTAGGTCAGTTCAGACCCGGTTCAGGTCAGGCCAGACCCGGTTCAGGTCAGGTCAGACCCGGTTCAGGTCGGTTCAGGTCAGGTCAGGCCCGGTTCAGGTCAGGACAGGGCCGGTTCAGGTCAGGTCAGGGCCGGTTCAGGTCAGGTCAGACCCGGTTCAGGACAGGTCAGACCCGGTTCAGGGCAGATTGAGAACCGGTTTACATACTCTTTCTTTCCTTTTTAAAAATAAAAAAATGGTTTCCCTATTTTTCCTTTCTCTTTTCTATCTGAACCGGGACAGTTCTGGTTCTTTCTTCTCATTCATAATTTATCATTCATTGCTCTAACATACTCCAAATCCTTGTGAAATTAACATATACATAATTGAACAACAGTAAAATGATTCTTCTCTAAACACTTACTCTGACCTCTGTTTCGTTTGCCCCTTCTCCTTGATTGCTTTCTGCTTGAACATGTAGCATCTGTGTTCTCCATGTTCAGCTTAACAATGGTAGATTCTTGGAATTCCCTTGCACTTATTTGACTAAATTTATAATTTCAAAATATTTCTTTATTTTGATTTTAAGCTTCAATGAATTTTGGAAATGATTGAAACTTGACAGTAGAAAATAAGTGAATGGTGTAAAACAGGAAATATATGAGTGGTCAATACAATGCCTTCAAAGAAACCACCAAATGAAACAGTTTACATTCTTAAATTACAGCAGTTACAAAATCACTGCATATTCTTTCTACACACTTTCCTTTGGCCTTAGTTCTAAATTTAGTATTGTGTCCCTTACAATTACCCTTTGCATTATGGTTATTGGTTTATCTTTACTTTTATGCTTCAACTTCTGTACAAAAAAAAATGTCTTCAACTTATGACATTGCATATCTTGCCTGAATTGAATTTAAATCAGTAATAGACTGCAACATCCAATCTGAAAATTTAAAAGTAGTCCACATAACTTCAAATCTTTAACACAATACATGCAAAATAACTTAAATGGAACACAACTAAAATGTGAAACAACTTGAAAAGAAAGTAACTTAAACTGAAATGGACTCATACTTAAATATAATGACCTACTAAATACTTTATCATGTGAAAGACTACTATTGAGTGTTTTAGTTCTTTGGACGTTTCTCGACATGCTTGGTTGCTGATTCCCCATCTAACCCATCTGTTTTTTCCTCACATGGACCTACAATTGTTGAGAGATCCCTTTTACGTTGGACTTTGCTCATGGGTGTAACTTCAGAATCATTTGGATCTGCTGAACTTGAGCCGGATAAATCAGCTATTGAATAACCAAGAGGTACAACTTCCTGCGCTCAAATAACGATGCAAAATGATTTAAAATTAATTTAAGCTTATTCATCATATTGTTCATTTTTTGCTTATCATTAAAAAAAGATGATTACCAACTCCAATTCCGTCGATAAGGTTGATGCTGTTGTACTGATGATAGTTGGTTCCTGAATTTTTATGATTCTGAAATTAGAATACCCTTGCATATGCATCATAATACATTAGTTTCAGAAAATAACAATCAATGTCAGACCTCATGTGCGTAGATATCTTTCCTGATGCATATCTCCTTTTGGTTGTCACAGAAACGCATAACATTATAACGCTTTGAACCCATGTCGACATTCCAGTGCCTTGAAACCTCCAAATCAATAATGAACTCTTTATCAAGGAGTGCCTTTAATGTAAATGGGATCTCCTTTGAGTTGATCTATAATGAATAATACCCAATTAAAAATTCACTCAATATTACATGCTCTAACATATGAAACAGCTTCTGTGATAACATATTGTTTTCATTTTAGTGGTTCATACCTCTCTTACCAATCCTAAACAATCAGCAGCTGGTAATCCAATTTCATCTTCTACTACATTGTCCTTTGCAATAATAGTAACTTTGTCGCCATTCTGGTCTTCAATCAGGAATTTAACCTTGAAACTATTTTCAAAGAAAACAATCAAAACTGAAATGTTTTCTTATGATTATAGACAGAATAAGTACATACAATGAAGTTCACATACACTATATTCCTCTCAGTTGACCCACACTCGGAACCATAACAATGGTGCTTTGAACAATACCACAAATTATCATTTTTCTGTCCAGCTCTACCGGTTATGCATCTCCTGCATTTGTTGCGATACCATGGCTTCCTTGTGTCAATTTCCTTAATTGTGGCAATAATTGAATAGTTCCCGGCCTACAATTTGAGAAAAACAGGGAATCATAGATGAATGTTCAGAATTATGAATAAAAGAAGTAATACCAACAATAAAAATATATTCCTACCTTGTTAACTTGAGTTAATTCAGAAATGCTTGAAAGAATAGTTGGACATTGGATTCTCTTAGAATTCATTCTCGTGTCAGTTGATGACTGCCCTCTTCTAATCAGTGAATGTGATTTTGATTCCTTTTTTTTACTTGCTGACTTGATGCTTTGCCAAACAGCCTTGGAAACCAATATTTATATGCATTCTAATTCAAACTTGTCTAACTATTTTGGTGGAGGATCATGCTGATAATGCCTTTGGTGGAGGATCATGGTGATAATGCCTTTGGTGGAGGAGGTGCTACACTAACAAACATTAGTGTTCATGGAGAAGTGGGTACTGGCTATAAGTTAAGACTTCTTTCCCCAACTATATTTTACATGTTTGCAAGTACGTACACTATTATTAATTTTTTCCTACAATGTTTCATGATCACGAACTACTCTGTATTGACAATATGACCGTAACATGTCATCAATAACTAACGTGAAAACACGAATCGAATGACAGTACATGCTTGAAACACAATAAATTTCATGCACTACAGTCAAATTATATAAACATAATAAATATATTTATATATTTAAGATAAACTCCACATTTATTTGATATAGACATTGTACACTTTAGATTGAACTTATTTTCAAATATGTGCATGTATTAGATAACCTGTACACCTCTATTTTTTTCCCGTCTTCATATTCGGCAGCTATAAATTCATACCACATATTCCAGAACTAATAACAAACTTTGATTCACTTCATTTATATTACATGAATATTGCGTCAATTAATAGTTCGTCATATTTTATACATACTTGATTTTGTTTATATATTAACATAAACTGCCTGAATTGTAATTTAAAACCGCAAAAATATATAGCAGACTTTTAAACAACATTCTATATATGGAATAATATAAACTAAGCCAAAAAAATATATCACAACCTTTCAAATAATATGAATCAAGAACAATAATCTGTGGTCTCAGCGTGGAAAAAAAGTTTATTTCTAGACATTCAACCTGTAACTGTTGAACATGATAATTTATTTACTAAAAAAAACAAACATTCCTAAATTTTCAATCTCATGTTCTTTGTAAATATTCCTTCCACATGGCAGCCCTTCATTTTTTTAGCTGAAAGGATACAGTTCTTTTTTATTCATGGATTTTTACTTAATGTGTACCCTCTTCCGGTCATCACTACTTTACTCACAGCTCATATTCTTACACCCTAGCTGCTGCTATACAAAATACAGCTCTTCTTTCTTCATACATTCTAATTTATTTAGGAATACATTTGATATACACTCTGACGCTGCTGTTTTAGAAAATATGCTTCTGTTTTTTCCACAACGCTGATCCATTTAAATATATACTTTCAAAAAAAGTTGGAACATACCGAGATTCTTCCAAATAGCATTGTGTTCATACAAATTAAAGCATATTTCATTTTGTACTTGTGGCTCTAATATTTTCAAAAGACTTTTGACATTATAATTGTTTTAATTCAATCTTAAAAA
Organism: Agrostemma githago; assembly: GCA_958450325.1. Taxonomy (NCBI): domain Eukaryota; kingdom Viridiplantae; phylum Streptophyta; class Magnoliopsida; order Caryophyllales; family Caryophyllaceae; genus Agrostemma; species Agrostemma githago. The sequence continues at coordinate 15,758,521 of OY288239.1, read as the reverse complement.
GAGCTTTCAAAGGTAATCTTGCAGCAAATGTTTCCAGTTCAACCTTTCACTGCCATCCAAACATTTTGGTTGTTCTTTTCCTATTTTCTTCATACATTCTAATTTTATTCAGGAATACATTTGATATACACTCTGACGCTGCTGTTTTAGAAAAAATGCTTCTGTTTTTCCATGACCTTAATCCATTTAAACATATACATTAAAAAAATGTTGGAACATACCGAGATTCTTCCAAAAAGCATTGTGTTCATACAAATAAAAGCATAATTCATTATGTACTTGTGGCTCTAATATTTTCAACAGACTTTTGACATTACAATTGTTTTAATTCAATCTTAAAAAAAAGCTTTCATACGTAATCTGGCAGCAAAGATTTCCAGTTCAACCTTTCCCTGATTTACACTACCATCCAAACATTTTGGTTATTCCTTTTCTATTTTATTCAAATACAATCTAGCAGCTGTACTCCCCTCTTCTTGAATCTTTCATTAAAAGACTTGAATCCCTCTGAAATCGTCATTTCCTTTTGAAAATTGAATTACTCTATTCATGCTTATTATGTGAATATTATTCATTTAAAAAACGTATATCTGAGATGCAATGCATATCTAAATCCAACAAAATATGCACAAATAAAGACTAAAACAATCTGAAGTTTTGCAAATCAGAAAACTCCAATCAAATAACAGGAAGCGGACATTGTGTTAAATAGGAAACAACAATCACACCACAAAGTAAGGAAAAAAAATTTAAAAAGCTGATGCAAACCAAAAGAATTGGTTTAAAAACTGATAGCAAAACAAAAACACATTGACTAATCCGAAACATTGCCATCAACACCCGGTGTATTCCATTTCACTCGATAGATCTCCCTCTCACCACTTGTGCGTTCAAAATCCCTAACTTCAGGAATTTTTGGGTCCAAGTGTACCTTTGTTGCGCTTGTTGCTTCCAGGACAATGTTCCCAAGCACATTGTCGGCTGTCGTGAATGTAATAAAATGAATTAGAAAATCTAAATCATATCCTTTCGACGAAAACCGTAAACATGCTGTATACTTACTATTATAATTACAGATATACTTACTTGTAAACTTGAATGCCACACACTGCAAAACCAATATCGGTCTTCGCAAGCGATACCCCTCCTCAGTTGCAACTTCTGCCAACTGGCTGATAAAATCACCCCACAACCACACCCTTGTCTTCTCTCCACTTGTAGAAAGTAATACATATATACATAAAACATAGACTGTCAGCTTAACATTCATGCAAAAAAAAGAATGGAACTTTAACTTAGTATAACTTAACACTGAAATTAATATTAAAGTCCTTCATAGAGTACACCAAAATAAACAATCACATACTTTATGTCCAATAATTGCAAGTACACACACGGTACGCGACTCTTGAATGACACTCTGTACTCCACAATTTCTGCAATGAAGTCTGACGATCACATCAACATCGTTAGAAATTACAGTTGTTAGATTTAATGAATGCGCTAAATCTATGAGAAATCTTCTAAATACTTTAATAGCAAAAGAAAGAGTAACCTATAAGTTCTCGTCCTCGTAAATCCTTTTCAAGAATATCCTTCACACAGATAAAGTTGAAACCATAAAATGGAAATGTCGCCATTACTTCCTCCACCACCGTTTTCGTGTCAAACGACACTTTCAAAAAATGAGATGTGGCAACCTCAAATCCGATGTTATCACCACAGTGGATGTTGGATATTCTGTAACATCTGCCTTCACTGAACATACCCCCAAACAAATCAAGGAGATGTTTGTGGATAGTGCATTGGAATACACAACCCTGAATTTCACCAAGTTAGCCATATACTAAAATAAAATATGCATGGCATGCAAATTAACTGTAGAATAATTAACATAGACTCACCTTATTGTTAACCAACAGCAGCTCTTCAGAATGAACCTCCGTTTTTTCCTGATTGCCATGAATTCTTTTCCCAGCCCAAACTCGAAGTACCCTTCCCTCTACGTAATCTTTGGAGATAAATTTTGTTGGATTCATTATAGGTCTTTGTGTACTTTATGCACCTTGTAGAATAATACTATTGAATATATGCGTGAATATGTCCCTTACATATATACGCAGTGAGAAACCCTAATATGGTTGTTTTTTACTCCCTTATTTTATGGCTGCTACTAACTGCTGATTTATTAATTGATTGTTATTTGACTATTTTGGATATAGTGTGGATTACTACTTGATTATATGCTGTTTTTTATTGTTAACGTCATACTGCAGGGCAGGTCAACATAGAAGTTGAATTTAACTGATATACTGGAAAATATTCGACTATACCTGCAATTGAGTGATTCTAGGTGTTAAGCAGTTGGAGACAATTTAGGATACTACCCATAACCACAGTCATTTGATATTTGCAAGCTGATAAAAAAGTACAGTAAAATATGAGCAATTAAATATGAGCTGACTACTATATTGTTAAGGTGCATAGCGTATATTTTGGGCTCACTTTTGACTTCATTTATCATTAGCAGCCCATGGTTAGTATACTGACATGGAATATATTATTGACCCAAATTTTATGGTGGACAGGTAAGTTGTGCAGTGTGCAGTAGTTGCAGACAACCACTTCCTGAATATTGAGTAAGGTGGATATTGCGAAGGGCGGTAAGTTGCACGTTTCTCAATGATGAGCATTGACAACGAAAAATACATGACAACAACAACTACGGTGTGCGCCATCCAAAATAATGACCAAGGTTCAACGTAAGATGCTCTTAGAGTGGCGGAAAGCTAAATTTTCCGTCGTCTAATTGTAGCGACTGCCTGTGCCTTTGAGTTGTTGTCATATAAGATGTGCAGCCCCCTAACTTGTTGGTGATTATGAACACTGCCTGAGAGAAACACATTGGTTATTTTAGCCCAAAACTCACGCTGGGCTGAAACTGGATTGACATAAATGAAAATAATTCGCTAGAGTAGCATTACATTGCATAAAAGGGGAAAAACGTTTTAAGTAAAGTTTAACAGAAAATCAAACACAATTATCCTTTAAAATGGGCTGCCTGGGTACTGACCATCTTATCTTTCACATAACTACATCTGGTTTCAAGAGGAAACATTATATTAATCAAATATGGGTTTTTTGAGGTGACTCTTTCTTTTTTTGCCATGTACACCACTGTTTTCCCAGCCGTCATTGTTACCAACACCCTCAGGATCCGTGATCACACACTCTGTGTCATCTATGTGACCAACCGTGTCCGTCATTTTGCTGGTATGGTCACTAACCACGGTCTTTTCAGATGAAGATGCTGCTGGTATGATCTGCTTATTCTCTAACGCACTCTCTGAGTCCGAACATGTATGTGAAGTCGTGTCCACACCTTTTCCCTGTAGTTAAGAATGGGTCAATAAACTACAGTAAAGGTAGCATGAAAGGCAAAACTGTCACTACCAAAAGGGATTTCACTTGTCAGACCTTGGCAGCTGTGTCTGCTGTCGTTGCTTGGATGGGCAACTCTGAGCCCTGACCCGCACCTTGAACCATATTGTCTTCTGCCTGCTGAGAACACATTGTCAAATTGTCAATTGACAGATAAATTGTTCAGCAATTCTTTTAGTAAATAAATTGTTCAGTAATTCCTAGCAGACAGAAATCTTACCGCTGTCCCCTTAGCCGCCGTCCTCCACTGTTGCTTCAACAAATTGTCCTCACTGATCTCCACAACTCCGTAACATTTTGACTTTTGTTCAATGTTGTACAGTTTTGTGACCCTTATCTTGAACAGAAACTCTTTTTCGATAATAGTGTGGAATACTGGAGGGGGCAATCCTGTCGGGCTTGATTCCTGCGAGGAGCAGATATCATGTGGGAAATGTAATTGACAAAACTGCGCAAATTTTATGTTGGAGTGGTGTCTAGTCATATACCGTCAACTCATTGAGTAGCTGCTGTGCTGTCTTGCCCAATAGCTTTGTCATATCTTCGTCCCAAATGATAAATTCTGCAAATTCACAGGCATCATCGAAGACGTGGAACTTGACTTCGTACCTGTGGATTTCATCAACACGTGCGCTCAAAATGCCCACTCTGCCTAGGTAATGTAATTTAAGTAGGGCAAAAGAGTTACCTAAGCTTTGGATTCTGCACAGGCATATCGTAAAGGTTGCATTTCAGTTTCCCACAATACCAATTTTCATCTTCTCTTGTTGACAACTTAGATCGGCACCCTCCGCAAGAATAGTAGCACCATTCACTTGATGTGTCCATTTCATATATAATGGCAAGAGTGACAAACACGCCAGCCTACATAGTAGACCAATATTTAAGGTGGAGATCGTGCTGTAGTTGTTGCCTTAATGATTGTCGTACATATTATGCATGGTACTAATTAACATACCAATGTACTGTCTTTAATCTCCTTAAGCGACTGGCACTTAGATCCTGTGAGGATATTTGTGGCGGTGTTCGATATTCCAGGCACTCCAACTTTCCACCGATCTGGGCCATTGACTTTTGGGAAACTACAAAGGATGGTAAGGTAAAAGTAGAGTAAGTGAATACTGAAATGTGGAACAGTAGAAAAAGGCATGGTAATCATTTTGAGCTTACTTTTGCAAGAAAGTTTTAACCTCCTCAATCTTTGGATTAGCTGCAATCCTCGTAGCATCTCTTGTTATAAGACCAATTTGGTCTGCACATTTTGGGAAGACAATATTGTTACGATGCCACCAAAAAGGTAATATCCTACGGTAACTGTTACACTTATTTACGGTGGATGATTCGTATCTAATACATTGTAACGTCGTTTTGTAGTGCTTTGTCGACAGGCATGCTGAAGCAACACTACAGCCTACCACCCTCAACGTAATTAAAAGAATAGTAGGATCTAACTTTCACACCTATTTAGCGTGGCCAAATTATAAATACTTCATTAGACTGAAATATATTAACAGTACTCCCTTTTTTTTGACGACAGGAAACATTTGGCTAATATTACCGGGTCAAAACATTTCATCCGTAATATCCTACGGTAATTGTTACACTTATTTAATGTGACTGATTCATAGCTAATATATGGTAACATTTTGTTTTGCTTTGACGACAGGAATGGTGAAACGACACTGCAGCCTACTATCTCGTGAATATCAGGTACCACCCTACTGCTCATCACGTTGTGTACACAAAGAGATAGACATAAAGTTGCATTATTTCACCTATATTATCTCAACTTTCCAGTAGATTTAGATCATTCTTTATTGACCCGGTTATCCCCTTTACAACGGATCATATCATAAATGCATGCTAACTCAACAGAATCACTCCCATAAACGAATTACTTCAGATAATATTCTTAACGGTGTATTTTGACCAACTCGTTGAATATATTAAAAGTATAGTAGGATGGAACTTTCACACCTATTTAGCGTGGCCGAATCATAAATACTTCATTAGTCTGAAATATATTAACAGTACTGCCTTTTTTTGGTCGGCAGGAAACATTTGGCTAATATTACCGGGTCAAAACATTTCATCGGTAATACCCTACGGTCATTGTTACACTTATTTACTGTGACTGATTCGTAGCTAATATACGGTAACATTTTGTTTTACTTTCATGACAGGAATGCTGAAACGACACTGTAGCCTACTACCCCGTGAATATCAGGTACCACCCTTCCGCTCATTACGTTGTGCACAAAAATATTTGGTTGTTATTACCTGACAATATTACCCCGCCGAAAACAGTCATATCTCGCTATTGTTTTGTTTTTATTAAAATGCATGCCAGATAGTATTGAAAACATGACAGTCGCTAAATTTTGGGTTGACCTTTGTACCTATTTAGCAGGGCTGAGTCGCAAGTACCACATTGGCGAGAAATACGTTTATGTGTTTTTCATTTTGTTTGGTCGACAGGTAAGCCAAAGGAACGCTGTAGCCTACTACACCGTGAATACTAGGTACCGCCCTTCTACTCATCGTACTTTCAAGTGGTGGGTCAACCATATTAACCTCTTAGGAAGACAGAATTTGAGATGGACGGTAAGTTGAACGTTTCTCAGTGATGAGCACTATCAACGAAAAACACGGCAACAGTAATTAGGGTGTGCGCCACTCAGTGGGAGTGACTAAGGTGCAATGTAAGATGCTCTTAGAGAAACGGAAATGTAAATGTTCCGTGATCTAATTGAAGCGACTGCTTGTGCCTCTGAGTTTCTTTCATAAGATGCGCAAACCTTAAATGCTGGTGAGTATGACTACTGCCTGAGAGAAACACAGTTGTTCTTTCAGCCCATAAGTGACGGTGGGCTGAAATTGGTCTGACATAGGGGAGCATAAACTCAACGGAAACTATCCTTAAAACCCAAAAAAATGACTTGCACACTTAGAATAGCCGAGGAAACGTACCATTCCATTCATTGCGTTTGACATGACGGAGCACCATTATAGGTCTATCCAACTCCATGTAATCAGTCACAATTGCGATAATGTCGGAGACACAATGTCCAAAGATAGAACATGATAATTGATTTCCCCTGTAAAATAATGTACATTAGATAATGGACCAAAAAATTAAGGCATAAGACTCCTATAAAGTTAATGGGTTGACCTTGAATTTTCAAGCACAATTTTAGTCCAATTAAACCCTTTTGCTGATGTGAGGACGGGATTGTAGGCCACAAATTTCCCGATGACGTCTGAAAAGTATATGGTTACAATAACATCGTTGTTAGTTGTTAGTAATGTCGTAATATACAGACACAATTGACGTAATGGAAACACATAACACTACCTATATATTCATTATTAGAAATGTTCTCCGCCACAATATCCTCGAACTCTACGAACTTGTAGACACACTTTGGAATGTTGGGGTCGGGATGCATTGTCATTACTTTCGTACTGTATTCAATCCAAATACGACATTTGTGTGCTGTTGCTCGCTCATTCCCCATGTTAGATGAAACTGAAAATTTACATATGTTGTAAATGTTTCCCTCCTTGAAACCATTGTTGAATTGTTTCACCAATCGCTGTTTCACACTTGCTTGTATTGTAGAACCCTACACGATAAATAGGAACCACATTACTCCACTGTACACACGCAAACTACTCTAACTCAAATTAGTGAGTACTGTTACTGAAATTATTGCACTTACGCTGCTGTCAACCAAAATTAGTTCAACACCATGGATGAAAGGATATTTTCCAATTTGGGATGCGTCGTTGTCGGGTTTTCTGCCTGTTCGTAACCATTTACGCATCACTCTCGCCGTTATTTGCACAAACTGGGTCGATTCCGTGATATCCTTTATTAAAACAGGCTCGTATTGGAAAGACATTGAGATGTAATTGACGATGATGATCTGAAACGTTAACAGGGTTTAAAAAAATAAATCGAGATGTGGAGATGGAAGGAGAAATGAGAATAATTCTGAGGTCAAAATTGAGGGAGGAGTTGGAGGTGCACTTGGCAACCACCCCATAACCTGGCAAGTTTCGTACAGTTACCAAAAAGTAACTGCTACCCTTTAGCAGTTGTCAAATATATTCAATCACCAAATCACCAAATACATTTATTGACCCAAAACTGCCGACACGTATGCTATATTCCAATGCCAAATCAGCTGCCACTTATGATCCACGTAAGCATGCCTACTCACCATAACACGTGGCGCAATGTGGGAGGAGTATTTGCTCCTGCTTTAGATAATAAAGGATATATGGTTTTGTATTAACCTGTTTGGAGATTTTTCTCTTATCCCTTTTGTAAAAAGAGGCCTTTGTATTGACTTACCATTTCTTTTAATAAGATATAGTTTGTCAGTGTGTTTCAATCCTACTCTACAGTGTTTCCGCCACTGTATTGCGTTAGAATTTCTAGGGATTACAGACATTCTCTCAATTTTCAATTATTTTAATTAAAAGTTCGTTAATTGTTCTAACTTATTTTTCCTCTGAAATAAATTAATTACTTTAACGAACTAACTTTTAACGTCGTTATGACAGAAAATTGATAAGGGGTATCATGGACACTAAACACAAAACACAAGGTTACCATAGGAACAAACTTAAAATAAGAGGTACCGTGTGTAATGTGTCAAAGTTCGAGGGTACCGTGGAAAATATCCGAAAAATTTATATAACACTGACTATATAAAATCTAAAAAATTTAGCATGAAAGAAAAATTAAATAAATTTCATTAAAAACAACCCTTTTGGCGATATAAAACGCTGAGTTACATTAATAAAATTTTAATTTTTTTTTTTAATATTTTAAATTAGTGTTTTTCAATAAAATATTTCAGTAATAATATTTCAAAAAAAATTGGAACAATTTTTTTTCGAAAAATCAAACAAAGTTAAAAAAGTTTGATTTCAAGAGTACGAATCTAATACCCACCTCCATTGGGTATGAGAATCATACCATGATGGTTTGATGTATGGGTATCGAAATTAAAAATTTGTCAACCAAACACAAGGCATTAGTTTGATTCATTATAAAGTCCTACCTCATAGCTAAATTGAGTGAACCAAACGGTCCCTTAATCTCTTTTTCGCAAATTGTTTTACCAACTAGCCCCAAACTTTCCATTAATTTACAACAAATGTCACTACTTTTACCCAACTTTATTTGGGGTCGTCCATTTAACCTTTTGATTTATCTACCCTTACTTTTTTTTTCTCATTTTCTTAAAACATGTGTCCAACCCAATGTTACCATTAGATTAGATGGGAGAGGGTATAGAGCACCCACAATGTAGAGGAGGATCACCTCCTCTTATTTTTTTCTCTCTCCTCCTATTTTCGTGACACTTCATCCGCTCTTTCATCCACCTCATTTTCCACTATCTCCATCTTCCTCATCTTCTTCTCTTTTATTTTTTCTCCACATTGCAGAGATCCTCTTACTCAAATTTAATATTGACTTTAATTATTTTATTTATAATTTAATACTATGAATCACATATTGTTATAATAATTTACAAAATAATAAATTTAATTCATAAAAGGACTACTTAATAAAATTTGTAATTAAAAGCATATAAATTTCATAATTAATAACACAAAATACATGAGAAAAAAAATACATGAAACTTATAACATTAAAATGTGATACATATTTTTTAATTTATGTTCGAACCTTGAAACATAGTCCACATATGCTCGACCAAATCGTTTTTCAAGGACATGTATATTTTTTTGTCATGTAAACATATTTACACACATATATGGATTATTAAAGTTTCTCTACAAAAAAGCATATATACACACATATATGGATTATTAAATTTACAAACTCTATTTACATTTTCTCTACAAAAAAACATATATGGATTATTAAAGTTTCCAATTTTTAAAGTAGAATGAATAAAAAATTATAGTACATATGTCATTGATTAATTGAGTAATTGGCACAAGGGCCTATACTCTTATTCCGCTAAAATTAGAGGAAAACTCCAACCTCCTCTAAATAAGAGGGCTTCCAATTTTGTATCCACATTGTAGAGGATGTCCTTTTAGAAGAGAGAGAAGGCTAAGAGGATGACATATTTTCTACAATGTGGGTGCTCTAGTGGAGATGTAATTATAAAAGGGTTATTTAACAGGAATAATACCAACTTTAGGTGGTATTCCATCAATAAAACCAACTTTAATTAATACGGGAATAAAACCAAGTATGAGACATATTACACGCGAATGAAATTGCCTCTTAAATGACCGGATGAAGTCGGTTTTTATGGGTCCCATACTATTAATTAACACACATCTTCATCTTCTCCATTGCTACACCAAAATCGATTTTTCCCTAAATCAAATTCTCTCTCCTCATAGTGCTAAAACTACCACATTTATTTGCTTCCTCAACAAGCATAAACCAACGAAACTCATCTACCTCCACCGAAATTGTCCTACTAAGCTTTCCAGTGTAAACCAAACCCACCTCATGTTTGATAAATGAACCCCCATAACAAAACTTCAAGGTCACAAGGCTCCATGGGTCAACCTACGTTTTCAATCAAACCAATTAAAAAAGAAAACTAATTGAACATTAATCCCCTAAATTAAACCAATAAGAAAACCCTAAGTTAAACCCAGAAAAATCAAAAACTCTAAATTAAACCCAGAAAAATCGAAAACCCTAAGTTAAACCCAGAAAAATCGAATTAGGGGAAATGAAAACAACATTCACCGTTGACATTGTCGAAGCAAAGAATGAAGGAATGAACTTGACAATACCACTGAAAATTGATTTTCGACAAAATTAATGGTAATTGACTTCGTCAAGTCATCATTCATGTGTAGGCGTTAAATTAATGGAGGGATGAAGTTTGAAGTTTGATGAAGTTAAAAGTGAATGGTTACTTTACTGTCAGCCAGTAAAACTGGTATTAGCGGTAATATTAACAGGTATAGGCGGTAGCAGGTAAGCATGTTTCATTCGCGTGTAATATGTCTCATACTTGGTTTTATTCCCGTATTAATTAAAGTTGGTTTTATTAATGGAATACCACCCAAAGTTGGTATTATTTCTATTAGATAACCCAATTATAAAATTTACAATCCTTTTATTTATATAGTAAAAGAATAATAACTTTAAAAGTATTCCTTCAAAATGCATTCCTACCCAAATAAAGAAGAAGTGCAATTGTAAGTTTCAACTATCTTGCTTGCGATGGCAAAAAAAAAACTATGTAGCTTGATTTTTTCACCCGATATTTTAAAGTTAAGTTACGATATCACACAATGGAGACTATTTGTGATGGTGATCGTAACAGCAGAGCGTTTCATCTCAGCATCTTTATCCGCCATAAGAACAACATGATAGAAGCCCTCTAAGAAGATGAGGGAAACTGGATTATGGAAACCAAGTTGGGTCAAGCAAATGGTCCTCAATTACTATATAGATCTGTTTCGTTCAGAAGAGTCAAACATAGATTTAAGTGGTCTCACAGTGGGCCTATTTCCCCAACTCTCCATGATCGAACAAAGCAAGCTTGATAGAAGCTATTGTATAAGCGAACTCCAAGGAGCCTTAATGAGCATGTCACCTTTCAAGGCACCGGGAGCAAACGAATTCCCAACCATCTTTTATCAATCAAATTGGGAAACCATTGATGCTACTGTGATCAAGAAATGTTTATCGACGATCTAATCCTCTTTGGAATTTTGCATCAAAAAACGTTGATGCTAATGAGCATTACTAAATTAGACGAATAAATGTGTCAAAACTTATTGGCACTAAAAGATGCCAAAAAATTAAGGCATCCCAAATTTTGACACTTTTTAGCGTCATAAATAGGCTTAAAAAGCGTCATAAAAGTAAGGAATGTATAGTAGTGATTATGAATGTTAGATCCTTCGCGTATCGACATCATTATTTGACTATTGAAGTCTACAATGCTCGATTAAGCGTCATCAGATATTCACTCTAAGTCGTGTTTTGAAAGTAATTTGAATAATATATATAGAACGGTATTATAAGAGTTAGCCTAGAATAGAATGTCGAGATGCACATTTTGATTCAATGTCGTTATCGAAGTGATTGTATGAGTTCGATATCGAGAGTTGACTCGTCCTAAACGGATAAAGTATGATTCGACTCATCCTAGCATTCGACTTTCGATCACATAATCGATATCAAGTGTTGAGGATTAATTGAATCACGCGTCAAAGACAAACGATAATTGATTCTGATATTGCGAACCCGCACCAATAGAGGTGCAGACTGTAATCCCCTATAAATTCTAACGTAATACAGTGACGGAAACATTGTAGATGTGAGATTATAACATACTGTATCTACGTTTTGATTAAATAAAACGATAAGTCAATACATGAGTCATTATATACAAATGGCTACAATAAAAAAAATCCATAAATGTATAATAATCCATAATACAATTTATTTAATTAGCGGTGTCGGATCTGTAAACCACTCGCTAGCCCATCGGAAAAAGGGAACACATAAACTTGCCATGTTAAAAACATAACAACCACAATCAGTGAGGAGCAACGACGACGTTCTCCTAGTCATATTACAAGATTTTAAAACTGTAATTACCATTATATAAGAATAGTAAAAATGGAAAACAGTAAAACGATATAATAAAAATAAGCTTCTAGAGAAAACTTAAAATATTTGTCAACCTGCAAATCAAAACAAATCGATAATAATAATATTCAAAACTGGCGTTATGGATAGAATCAGTGTGCACAACGCTAGACTTTCACTAGGGATATACTAAATGTACCGCAACACCCACTAGCTTCGAGAACTAAGACACCAACCTCACAGGTAGCGAAGATCCGGAGTCTCTAACCATGCAACTCAACTATAACAGGACTGCTTGTAGTGAGGTACCAGCTTAAGTAATATACACAAAATATTTCAGATTAAATTTAATTGTTTAGGCATAAGAATAATAAATCGACTTTTAATTGTTCTTGTCCGAAATCGATAAAAAATCAATTTACGATTCCTAAATCATCATAAAAATCCAAAATCATCAAAATTGACATTTTTCAAGAATATATATATATATAATAGAGATCAATTAAGTAAGTTCACCATATGTCAGTAAGTCTATACTAAAGTTACAGATGACATACGATAAAGTTACATTAGTTCAAAATTGATACGTAACTGTAACATTCAGCACTTTTATCACATCAAGTGACAAAGTGCAACTTTAGATTCATTCCGTGTAACTTTAATCAATTTTTGTGTAACTTTAAAACTGGAACTTATGAACTTATAAAAGTTCTTGACCTTATGAGAACTTACCTCTCTCTCTCTCTCTCTCTCTCTCTCTCTCTCTCTCTCTCCCTCTCCATATATATATATGTATATGTATATGTATATGTATATCTATATCTATATATATATGTGTGTGTATGTGTGTGTGTGTGTGTGTGTGAGTGTGTGTGTGTGTGTGTGTGTGTGTGTGTGTGTGCGTGTGCGTGCGCGCACACACACACATAGAATCAAGATCCGGTGGAAACCTATACATTAATGAGAACTGTGAGAACCTCTTGGGAGCATTGGATCTTATGAGATCTCACGACTGACATTAACCGCGTGGTTTCCTTACTGAATCAACCAAATTATTTTTATCTTGGCCAAGCTTACGCGAATGTCAGATGACTCATTTAGTTTACAAGTGGAATGCACTATCTATGACAATTGACATGAGAATTTCTTTCCGTTGAAATGAGCAAATTGCAATTGATTTGTGGTCCAAATTGTAATTGATTTGATTTTGTTATTTCTTGTTCTAACCGATATAAATTTATTTGTCAATATGCAGTTGTTGTAGAAAAAAATTATAAATAGAGAGAACCCGATTTTATCATACTTTTACCATTTTTTCAAATCTCATTTAATCTTATACAAAAATTACTAATATTCTTTTTTTCAATAAATATGAATAATAGTGGTCGTAATTTCGCAATACATCCTAATTCCTTTGATGTATTGGTTTATTCGATGAATCGTCAATTACATACGGATTATTGAAGGGCATTATTACTCGCCAATTGTCGAGTTATTGAAGGACGTGAATCTCCATTTACGATTTACGAAATCGTCAATTAGAATTTATATTCATCATATCATTAACTACGTTCACTGAATTTGTGAAATTAATTGTTTAAGTTTGTAAAATTAGGGCTTTTGTGAAATTAGGGTTCGATTGTGTACCTATTATATGAAATTTGTGAATATTTGTGTTTAAATACTATCAAATCAATATCTAGGTTTAATAAATTACTAAAAACGTAGTAAAGTAGAAATAAGGGGGGGTTGTATGATTGATTATCTAACAAACTAAAATAAATAATAGAATAACTTGAGGTATCAAATGATGAAAAAGAACTTAGACACAAGCATAAATCCACACTCAATAGCGATTGATCATCGTAAGACGGTTTCAATTAATAACCTTGACCACTCTATCGTGAATATATGAAATTCCAATTCTCTTAAGAATAGTTAACTAAAATGAATCCCATTCTTAATTAACCCTAACCGTAAAACAACCTAAACAATCCAGTTCTAGGTTCAATTAGACGGAAGCAATATAGATCTGAGAATTCGATAGAGAATAAATAGCATGTACAATCTAGTCGCACCTTAGATATTTATATGAATTGCTTCTAAGTACTAATATCAACGTATTCCGTTCAATATTAATTCCTAGTTGTTACTAATGTAAAGTTAATCAGTAAATCCTACTCAATTAACGATACTAACGATGCAATTAAATACTAGTTGTACACCTAGCAATCAACAACAACATTCATGAAATTAATAACAAAGTAATTCATAATAATCAAGGTTAATAATCAAAACTTTCAAACTCACAAACGTTTCTTGAGCGTTTCAAAGGCCTGAATCTAAGTAGAGAAGATTAGTTACACATACTTTGAGAAGGAAAATTAGGGTTCTTCAAAAGTTCTCTCTTTTCTTCTCTAATTACCTTAAACTCTAGATGTGATGAATAATGTGAATAATAATCTGATGGGGGTCGGTAGCCTGCAGTGGGTCGCCCGCCATTTGGGTCCCAGGATGGCCCGACCCAGGAATGAAGAAGAGCCTGCCCGGCAGGCCATTAAGCAAGGAGTCATCACTCCAAGGCACCCACCTGCCCGGCAGGGCAATACCGCCCGCCGAGCAATACCGCCCGCCAAGCAAGGCAACCAAGACCCCGTGCCTTCTGGTACTCAGGGTGTTCACATGCCCAGCAGGGGCAGGGGAGACCAGGGGCCCTCCCGTCATTTTGCCTAAGGTAAAGGGGAATGAGTGGATGAGGTGAAGCCACTTGTCACCCTCTCGTCCACCCATTCTCCCACCCTCTCTCTCTCTCCTCCTTCCTCTCTCTTGTGGGAAGATATAAATACTCTTCCATTTCCCACAAAGAAGGGGTTGGAATTTCTCTCTCTAGACTCTCACTCTATAACCGCCACCTAGTTCCTCACGAGCTAGGTTCCTAAAGGCTATTCACGGACTGACTTAGGCATCGGAGAGGGTTCCCCCGGACACCTCCGGGGCCCTGTGCGTTCTTTGTGCAGGGACTGACCGTCTTCCCCGGGAAGGTCCGATCAATCGGAGTGAGGAGAAGTGGTGATCGAAGGAAGATTAGCATTGACCATTTTGCACACCTAGTGCACTTGTTTAGACCCGAACCCAAAGTCGGGTTTAATTGTTTCCACATCCGGAACAATTTGGCGCCGTCTGTGGGGAAGATCTGGTTGTACCCACGAATCACCCACAAAAATCAACCAGTCAATCACAACAAAATGCCTGAAATTATAGAGGCGAGCTCCGGGGCGGGTCCGACGGTACCACCGGTGATCCTCCCATATGGAATGCCTGCACCTGGGAGAACGCCTGCTGCAACAATCCCAGGGGTGGGGCGTACCAGCCTTCGTGAGACGCCTGATGGAGGCGCTGCAGTTACAGCTGGGCAGGTTGGCCATCAGAGGCCTAATTTAAACCAAAACTCTGCCCAGGTTCTATAAACTGCAGCCTTCTTCTCAGCGATGCTTAATCAAGAGTTCACTCCAGAGGACTTGGTTGGCAGGATTGCTACTACTCCTAGGCAGCTTCACTTTGAGAGTGGGGGAGGTGCTAGGGGTACGAAGCGAACCACCGCCAGGAACATTCAACGGAAAGCACTGAAGGTTGCTCAGGGGTATCAACAAGCCCAGAAACGCATTACTAGCAATCAAGAGCAGCCAGCCCAACAACAAGCGTTCTCTATACACACTACAGAGTACACGTGTAACACCCGCTATTTTTCCTAAGCATTTTTATTCGTTCCGTTAGGACTTCGTCTTAACTCTGTCACTTTTGGCCTCATATTTTATCATTTTACGAAGCTCTATTTTAATTTTTGAGTTTAATAATTTTTATTTTTAATTTCAAAGATTTAAAATTCTTTTAAATCCATTTATGTGGTTTCTTCGTAAACTAAGTAATTTTTCCGCAAGGAATTCTATTTCTTTTCGAATTGACATTTTTAAGCTTGGATTTGAGTTATTCCTATTCCTAAAAATGTTTGAATACGTTTCTATAAAATTTTCAACTAGTAAATATTTTTATTTACAAAAATTAGTTGTTAATGATTTTTATTACGAAGCTTCGCGAATAATTATTTTCTTACGCGAGGTTTACTCGAATTACTTTGAAATGCCTTTAACTATTTTACGATTATACTTTTTATCAACTTATAAATTATTTGAGACCATTTTCTCACATTTTGGACCGACTAAGCTCTTGGTCACAAGTTTTATTACGTTTTATTTAAGCGTTTCATTTTATCACGTTAAAACGTAAACATAAGATAATTTTTATTTCATTCAATTGTTGCATTAGTGTCAAAACTTTTCACACTCCCTTTCCTATTCATTTGGCCGGCCACCTTTGCTTATTCCACCTAGTTTTCATCAACTTTAAATCCCATTTTAATTAGGAAACCATCCATTTCCTTACTACATTTCATCCATTTATCAAAAGTAAAAAAAAATCTATCTTCATCCTCATTTTGGCCGTGGCACTCACCTCTATTCTAGGATTATTTTTGCTTCAATTCTAGTCTTAATCGACTCAAATTCATCGTCAAATAATCCCCTTTCCGTTCTCTTCGTTAAGGTATTAATCCACGTCGTTTTCGATCAATTCTTACCTTGATTTTTATTAGTTTTCTCAAGGTATTTTTCTGCCATGATTTTCGTGTTTGGTAGGATTTTTGGACGATCCCGAAGCCGACGAATATATCGTTGATTCAGACTTGGAGTAGAGGTAACGTCGATGTTACTCGGTATTTCATGATTTTTATATTTTATTTGCATGTATATATTTTTATATTTTATTTTGGCAATATATGTATGTCACGGATTCTGGAAAATTTTTAAAATTGAAAATTTGCATGTTTCGATATTTTTATCGCTTTTACGAGATTAACGATTAAATTGTTATATTAATTTGTAAAATCATAATAATCGGCCTAAACATGTAATATATGTTTATATTCTGGAAAAATGTTGTTTTTGATGATTTTTAGTAATTTAGTATTTTCTGATATTTTTGATATCGATTATTGAATTATTATCGTTTTCGGACAAAAACGATTAAAAACCGATTTTTAGTTCTAGTAGTTAAACATTTTATTTTAATCTGATTTTTGACGTGGTGAAACTTTCTGGTGAAATAGAATTTTCTGAATTTTTTTCATAATTTTTTGGAATTGTTAAGTGGATGAATTAATTAATCACTTTAAATCATCGTTTATCGTTAAAACCGTGTTTGTTGTTTAAATTCTCGATTTCTGGTCTTTGGTTTAAATCTGGAAAAATTATGATTCTGATGATTTCATATTAAAATGTAATTTTATGATTTTTAGTGCTTTAATAAAATGTTAGGAACGATAGGTTTATTAATGAAATCGTTAATTGCGAAAAACGGGTTTAAATGACGGTTTTGTTGAAATTTGTTGAATCTGGAGTTTTGGAAAAATCTGGAAAAATTTATATTCTGTAAAATCAGGATTTTAAAGTGTAATAATAATTTTTGGATATAAATACTTAAATCGTTTTGTAATTACTATTTTTATTAATCGTTATTGTCGAGATTGGACGATTAACGAGAAAACGCTTTAAAAACCGAGTTTTTAGAATTCTGGAAATTTTCTTTTCTGGACAGAATGTCCATAAATATAATTTAACTATTTTACGTAATTTTTGTACTATTTATTATAGTCTTTAATCAATAAATGTTGATTTTCGGACAAATTGTGATTTATCGTTAAAATGCTTCGTCTTACCTAAAAGGATTATTTTTCCAGCAATTTTGAAAGTATCTAAATCTGAAACTTTAGGAGTTAAGTCATCCCTTAACATATTCTAAATATATTCAATGGTTTAATTAAATAAAAGACGTTAAAAGATTTAATTTGACATTTGTCGTAAAATCCTATTTGTAATCGTATTGTCGTAACTAATAATAATTAGGGAATTTTAGCTTTTTAACTTTTGAAAACACCCTAATTAGTAGTATTAAAATGTTTAAAACATTTTTAATCATTTTATAACACTTATACGATATTTTAATAATTTCATAAAATCAAATGATCTTACTTTAATAATTAATATCGTTAAGGCCGAAAGTATTAGTTTTATAAACCTATATCGTTTACTAAAAATGTGGTATTAGTATGAACTAATATTTTCACTATTTTGATATAATGCTATTTTTAGTAAAGTTTCTAAAAATAGAAGTTTCCTAAAATAGAAAGTTTCCTCTTTTGGAAAGTGATTCCTTTTTCCCTTTTGTTCTCTTATTATTATAATGATCATATCTCTTAAATATATCGATAATGGCTTGTTTTGGAGTTATGGAATAAAGTTAAGTGTGGGGTTAGAGTAATACAGTCTAGGATGTACTATTTTGCCATCAACTATAAGGCTGGTGTATCCATTTGGGATGCATTGGTTGTTGAACTGGATACATTTGGTGTCCAGGAGTATATGTGCATTGTGCCCTTAAGCTAGATATCGCATCGTGTTAGTCGTCGTCAGTTGAACTGGATACATTTGGTATCCAGGAGGGGTGTATATTACTTAAGCTAGGACCTCGCATGATAAGTCGACGTCCTATTATGGTTGAGTTACCTAGTTAGAGATCTTGGATCTTCGCTGCGTGTGAAGTTGGTGTCTGAGTTCTCGAAGCTAGTTTTTAGTATATCCCTAGTGAAAGTCTAGCCTTGTGCACACTAACCGAATATCCATAACGCCATTTTGATTATTTTATTTATTATCGATATAAACTGGTTTGCAGGTTGGCAAATATTTTTATGTTTCTTCGGAAACCCTTTTGATTAATTTGTTTTACGCTAAAGCTTATTTTAATATGATGTTTTCCTGTTTTCCATTTTTACTATTTTTCCTATATTAGTAATTGCTGTTTTTAAATCCTGATATACGGCTGGGAGAACGTTGGCGTTGCTCCCCACTGATTGTGGCTGTTATGTTTTAACATGGCAGGTATACGTGTTTATTTTCCGGTGGGTGTGGGCTAACGAGCGGTCTTGGATCCTGCTTGATCTTTTTAATAATCATGTCTTAAGGATTGTTTAACCTCTTTATGGATTGTTTTAAATTTTTAGCCATTTTTATTTATGGCGCATGTTTGACTTTACCAATTTAATTTATTAAGACATAGTTCTGTGTGTTTTAATCCCGACTCTACAGTGTTTCCGCCACTGTATCGCGCTAGAATTTTTAGGGGATTACAACACGGCTGCCAGGGAAAAGAGGGGTCTGTCTCAAGGCCTCCAAGATCGAATGAGGCATAAAGAGCCTGCATCTAAACGCCTAGGAGAGAAGCAGGGCAGAGTCTTCTCTAGGTTGACACCAGCAGCAGAGGAGCCGCCAGCTCCGGGGCTATCTCAAAGTCTGCAATCCAGGCTCAACCGGGGGCGGCCACTCGAGTCAAGGCATCGCCAAGGCGACAACCTTGATCAGCCCCAGAGAAAGAGATCCAGACATCCCTCCCCTGATAGGGAGGACAAGGCTATAAGCAGGCTGCCGCCAAGGCACCGCTCCCCCAAGGAAAGGAAATCGACCCCTGGAAAATGGGATGACCACGGTTACCACTCTGGAGGGAGCAGGTCACGATTGGTAGGCAGGCCCACCAAAACACCTCTCCACCCTGACGTACAAGAGTACCCCATCCCAAAAATTAAAATGCCCTCCGTCAAATTCGACGGGACTTCAGACCCAGAAGATCATTTGGCAGCATTTGAGAGTCACATGGGCATGTATGACGTAGACGACGCAGTCTGGTGCAAAGTCTTTCCAACTACCCTGGTTGGGCTAGCACAGGGATGGTTCAGGGATCTTCGTCAGGGATCAATCAGCTTCTTCATAGAGCTAGCTGAAGCTTTCTTAGAGCAACACGCAAGAAACAAGAGGCGTCGGCTCACTCGGTTTGACCTGATGACCCTAAAACAGAAGAAGGGGGAAAGTGTTAGAGAGTACCTAAAGAGATTTGACCTGTCCTACCAGTAGGTCAGGGAGATTGACGACTCGACGGCTGCATACGTTCTGACCATCTCACTGCTCCCAGGGGAGATGAAGAACCAGATGATCAGAGCTCAGCCTGAGACCCTGGCTAAAGCCAGAAAAATTGCCGAGGGATTCATATTGCAGGAAGAATTCCACAGCCTGCTGGATACCCCCGCAGGGCCGACCAGGCCGCAGGGGGGACCGCAGGGTGGACGTGGCAGGAACGAGCAGAGCAGACAGAAAGATGAGGGGGGAGATACCCCAAGAAAAGAACGCACAGTGTACCAACCCAGATTCGATAACTACACAGCCCTTAACAAATCCAGGGCAGAGATTTTCGAACTGGAGAAAGAGACGGCTAAATGGAATCGCCCTAATAAGCCTCGCAGCCCAAAAGGAGATCCGAAATTTTTTTGCACGTTCCACGATTGTGTGGGGCACACCACCGAGGAGTGCCGCCACCTGAAAGACGAAATCGAGAAGCTTATCAGGAATGGCTGGCTGAGCAATTACGCAGCGAGAAACAAAGGCCAGAAAGACATAGCAGATAAGCCTGAAGGCTCGGCGCAGACTCGCATGATAATCCATGTGATATCAGGGGATGCGGAGGGCCAAGCAAGCTGGAGAAGCCAAAAAAGGCAAATCCGACAATTGCGAAATCAAATCTACTATGCTGAGAAGGCAGGAAGTCCCAAGGGCGCGACCCTAAGCATCACCCCCGAGGATGCAGGGCGAGTAATATACCCCCACAGCGACCCTCTGGTACTGTCCCTGGAAATCAGCAACCACATCGTAAAAAGATGCATGGTAGATACAGGAGCGTACACCAATCTATTGTACAAGGATGCATTTGAAAGGATGAATCTGGAAAAAAGGCACCTGAAGCCAGCCCCTGGATCTTTGTATGGGTTTAGCGAGGCAGGTGTACTCCCCATGGGTATCATTGACTTACCGGTAACATTTGGGGAAGGAGCCTCCGCCAGGAATGTCAGGGCCTCATTTGTTGTAGTAGACACAAGGTCTGCATACAACGCCCTGATAGGCAGATTTACCTTGGACGAAATCGAAGCGGCCATATCAATCAGGGCTCTGACTGTAGCCTATATAACAGATTTTGGTATGGAAGGGAAAATTCATGGGGACCAGGAGTCAGCCAGACAATGATACTCTGTGGCCCTGCAAACCCATGAAACCGAAAGAAAGAGAAAAAGAAAAGCTGACAGTTCCTCCAGCAGGGAGGGTGAGATCCCAGCTAGACAGCAGGCAACTGACCACCTGGAACCTGGGGGGGAGAGTATGCTGGTGGACCTAGAGCCTGGCAGACAAGTTCTCATAGGAGCTGATCTAGAGGCGTCCTACCAGACGGAGTTAATCAGAGTCCTGAAGGATAATAGGGACGTGTTCGCCTACTCGGCAGACGAAATGCCGGGGGTCGACCCGACTTATATCATTCACAGGCTGAACGTTAATCCGGAGGCCTGCTCTGTAAAACAAAAGAAAAGAAACATGTCCGCAGAGAAGGACCTAGCCATAAAGAAGGAAATAGAAAAACTTTTGAAGGCAGATTTCATTGAAATCTGTGATTACTCCGAATGGCTGGCAAATGTGGTAATGGTGAAGAAATCCTCAGGCGCATGGAGAATGTGCGTGGACTTCACGAATCTCAACAAGGCCTGCCCAAAAGACTGTTATCCCCTTCCCAGAATAGACCAGCTGGTAGACGCCACCAGTGGGTACTCCACGCTAAGCTTTCTGGATGCCTTTTCAGGGTACCATCAGGTGTATTTGTGGCAGCCTGACAGGGTGAGGTGTGTCTTCATCACCAGCCATGACACTTATATGTACAAAATGATGCCGTTTGGATTAAAGAACGCAGGCGCCATCTACCAGCGATTAGTAGACAAGGTCTTTGAAAAACAGAAGGGTAGGAATTTGGAGGCCTACGACGACGATGCAATCGTAAAAAGCAAAGGGGACAAGGAACACTTGACGGACTTACAAGAAACCTTCTCCTTCCTGCGCGCTTACAAGATGAAGCTCAACCCCAAGAAATGCACATTCGGAGTTCGCTCCGGAAAATTCCTGGGTTTTCTGGTCAGCAAAAAGGGAATAGACGCCAACCCAGAAAAGGTTCAGGCAGTCTTGGACCTTCCAGAACCGAAAACCATTAGAGACATCCAGCGCCTAACTAGCAGGATGGCTGCCCTGACACGCTTCATCGCAAGGTCAGCAGACAAATCAACTCTGTTCTTCAAGGTATTGAAAGGCAACAAACAGTTTAAATGGGAAGACGAGCAAAAGGAAGCCTTTAGACAACTAAAGGAACATTTGAAAAAACTCCCTACCCTGGCAGGACCAGTGGCAGGGGAAAAACTTTTCCTTTATATCGCTGTGACCAACTTGACAGTAAGTGCAGTTATCTTAAGAGAGGAAGCAGGCTCTCAACAACCTATATACTTCGTGAGTCATGCCCTAGGGGCAGCCGAGAAAAATTACCCAGTGGTTGAGAAGGCAGCATACGCAGTCGTCGTTGCAGCCCGAAAGCTCAGACCATACTTCGAAGCACACCTTGTTGTAGTGCTAACAGACCAACCATTGGAAAAAGTCTTAGAAAAATTCGAGAAATCAGGAAGGTTGCTGAAATGGGCCGTCGAGTTAAGCGGGCTCGGAATATCCTATCAGCCCAGGACAGCCATTAAAGCGCAAGCCCTGGCAGATTTCCTGGCCGAATGCTCTCATTCAGAGGAAGATGATCCCCCCATCGGAGAATGGGTGGTGTACACGGACGGATCTTCCACGACCAACGGTGCAGGGGTAGGGGTCGTATTGACCAGCCCTGAAGGAACGGACTTTGAGCATGCTCTCGGGTTCACCTTCCCTGCATCCAACAACGAGGCCGAGTATGAGGCCGTCCTTGCAGGCATAAAATTGGCCAGAGCCGCAGGGGCAGAACGGGTTATTCTAGCAACAGACTCCCAGCTCATCGCCAACCAAATCAATGGAGAGTATGAAGCAAGAGACCAGGCAATGGCCGCGTATTTGGAAAAGGTGAAGCAAGAATTGTCAGGACTTAAGTCCTATGAAATCAGACAGATCCCCCGGTCCTAGAATAACCGGGCAGATGCTCCGTCAAAACTGGCCAGCTCCAGCTTACAAGACATACGAAGATCAGTCTGGGTGGACGTGGTCCAAGAAAAATCTACCACCCCCTGCCAACCAGTCAGTATCGTTGAGGAAGATAGCCCTGAAAGTTGGATGACTCCAATCATCCAATTTAAAAAACATGGAATCCTACCACTTGACCCCGCTCAAAAAAGAAAAACGCTGGCGAGGGCCGCATGGTTTATACTAATAGGAGATGACCTGTACAAAAAGTCGTTTTCCTCACCCCTGCTCAAGTGTCTGGGGGCAGGGCAGGCGGAGGAGGTCCTAGACGACATTCATTCAGGAATCTGCGGGCATCACATAGGAGGAAGGTCCTTGACCCACAAAGCCCTGAGGGCAGGGTACTACTGGCCAACCCTGCTAGCAGATGCAAAAGATCTGACTCGAAGGTGCAGAAAGTGCCAACTCTTTGCCCCATCAATCCATGCTCCAGCCCAGGAGCTCAGGCCAATCCTGTCCCCCATTCCTTTTGCTCAATGGGGAAGGGACATACTGGGCCCCTTTACTGCAGCCACAGGAGGTCAGAAGTTCTTAATAGTAGGGATTGACTACTTTACAAAATGGATCGAAGCCGAAGCAGTCCCTAACATCACTGAGCCTGCAGTCAGGAAAGTCATCTGGAGGAATATCATTACCAGATTTGGCCTACCAAAGATGCTAGTTTTCGATCATGGAAGGCAGTTTGACAACGACCCCCTGAGAATCTGGCTAGAAGGACACGGAATAGCAGTCGCCTATTCCGCCGTCTGCCATCCACAAACTAATGGGCAGGCTGAGGCCGCCAACAAGCAAATCCAAAATGGGCTAAAGAAAATGGTAGACGATCTCAAGGGTAGATGGGCAGACGAATTACCAAGCATCCTGTGGTCCATCAGAACCACACACAAAGAGTCTACAGGTCAGACACCCTTTGGCCTGGTCTATGGAGCAGAGGCCTTGCTACCCATAGAAGCCCGAATACCAACCCTGAGGTCCCAACAATGTAGCCAAGCGGATAACGAAGCATCAATGGCTGAAGCCCTGGACTTAGTCCACGAAGTCAGGGAGGAGGCCAGCATTAACATAGCCGCCTATCAGCAAAAAATGAGAAGGGTGTACAACAGAAGGGTAAATGAGAGAAGCTTCCAAGTGGGAGACTTAGTCTTAAGGAAAACGCAGGCGGTAGGGAAATCATGTGAGCATGGAAAGCTGAGTGCCAACTGGGAGGGCCCATACGAGGTAACCCAGATTAAGGGGCCAGTCACCTACAAGATCGCCAACCTTGAAGGCCAAGAGTTAGCTGCCCACTGGAATACAGACACTTTAAAGAAGTACTATGTTTAAAAATAGGAAGCCAGGTAGCTCTTTTTTACTTTTCAAAGAAAACCGGCGGAGGACGGTCAAAACAAGAATGTCGACGACTCCGACCACAAATGATTGTAGCAAATTCCAAAGAAATGAAAAGTTTGCAGTCCATACTCGTTGTCTGTTTAAAATTAGCAGTTTTTTACACACAAACGAGCAGGGGGCAATAGGGGAGGCCGCCCTGTTGCTGAAACCGAGGAAAATAGGCCCCCCAACAAAAAATTTAGTCCCCCTGCCTACCTCCGGGCAAGCAGGGGGCAGGCCCCCTGGACTTCGAAACAGAAGCCAGGGTCAGGCCAGGCTTCGCACGCCAAAATAAACAAGGACTGGGGGCAATCCCCCCAACCTTGTATAAAAAACGCCAAAAAACCCCTCCCTGCCTCTGGGCAGGCAGGGGGCAGCCCCCCTGGACTTTGAACAGAAGCCAGGGTCAGGCCAGGCTTCGCACGCCAAAACAAACAAGGACTGGGGGCAATCCCCCCAACCTTGTATAAAAAACGCCAAAAACCCCTCCCTGCCTCTGGGCAGGCAGGGGGCAGGCCCCCTGGACTTCGAACAGAAGCCAGGGTGAGGCCAGACTTCGCACGCCAAAACAAACAAGGACTGGGGGCAATCCCCCCAACCTTGTATAAAAAACGCCAAAAACCCCTCCCTGCCTCTAGGCAGGCAAGGGGCAGGCCCCCTGGACTTCGAACAGAAGCTAGGGTCAGGCCAGGCTTCGCGTGCCAAAAACAAACAAGGACTGGGGGCAATCCCTCCAACCTTGTATAAAAAACGCCAAAAACCCCTCCCTGCCTCTGGGCAGACAGGGGCAGGTCCTCTGAACTTCGAACAGAAACCAGGGTCAGGCCATATCTTTGAAAAGGAAAACGCAGAATTAAATAAAAAGAAAGACATTCATAACAGATTAAGTGTTTTTACAAAGGAACATTAGAAAGATCCAAGAACAAAGGGACTAAAATATTACAAGACAGCCGGCCACATCAGAGCTCAGGCGCAAAGTTAAAAATTATCAAAGGATAAAAGCACAGCAGGATCAGAGCAAGAGCCCTCAGAGGATAAAACCCCTGCACATTAAACGTTGGGGGCATCCTGACTAGGACCAGCAGCCTCCTCAGCCGGCCTGTTAGCCCGGGCTTCATTCTTGATAGAGTAAAGGCTTCTGAAGGCTTCCTCGTTGAAATCAGGGAACATCTCTCTGATCACTTTCATGACGAGTTCCAGCGAAGAGTTGGCCCCATCTTGAAAACTTGTATCCACCGCGATTTCAGTTTCCTCCAGGATGGCATCTTTCTCGTTTTGCCATTCTTCGCCTTTGATCTTCAGATCATCCTGGGCCTGCTTAAGCTCTGAGTCAGCCTTGGACAGACGCTTCTCCAAGTCGACAGCCCTTCTTTTTGCATGCTCCATTTCAGCCAAAGACTTTTTTACCTGCTCCACCGCCAACCTACTCTCTTTCAAGTCCGCCTCCATCTTTGATACTTCCGCCTCCATTGAGTCGCCTGACCCTTCACTTCCTCCATCTCACCTTCCTGCTTTGCCAACTTATCCTTCAAGTTGCTGATCAGGGCGACATCCCTCTCAACCATGGCCAGACGATCAGGAGGGGGAATCCCAGGAGTGACAACCAGCTCCTCATCGCTCAGGCGGCTGAGAGCCACCAGCTCAGCAGAGGCTTGCAGCACCCTGGAGGTGCGCTGAATATACTGAATCACTTGGTTGGAGGTAGAAGTTACAGACTTGGTGAGGCGGTATGCCAAGACGGCCCCAGAGTCTGAAAGCAGGGCAGACACGTCCATACTATCGCCCGCAGTATAGTGGAATTCCGTGTTCTCCTCTGAGAAGAGGGTGCCTGGAATGTCACGGGCAGGGCGCTTGGGCTCAGGGGTCTCAACATCGGCCTCCAGGTCAACCACATGTGTAGCCCCAGAAGGTTCTCTATCTCTTTTCCTCCTGCATTCCAGGGGGACGCTCTCCCCAGTTCCTTCAGAATCAGCAGGGCGTGATCCCTGGGGAGTGTGAGTCCCAGCAGGGGAATCACCCCGCTTGCCGGCAGGGGAAGGGGTGGCTTCTGAGGTGACCTCCGCCTCTGCACCCTGAACATTAGAGGGAGGAGCCGTCGGCTTTGCAGGCGGCAACTTGGAGGGAGGGGGAGCCTTCGACTGGCTTTAAGACTCTTCACGAACTTCATTAGATTCTTCTCACCCTTCTTGTAGCTCGAAATCCTCGTTGAAGCCAAGTCTCCTTATCTCCTTCCTCGACCAGAGGCGAGAATTGGAATCTGCAGGGCAAAAGAATAACCAGTTAAGAAGAAACACAGAAAAATAGAGCTTCAGAGCAACAAGGCCGATGAAAATCCCTGAACTACCTTCTTCAAGGCCAGGAATCAGGCCCACTCGGCCCAAATAGTCATCTGTGGCTATGAGCTCTACATGAGGGAGCCAGAAGCCACGGCCGCAAACGCCGGACTTATCAATAACAGCTACAAATTTCTTGATCAGTTTCTCGTCCAGCCTGTTCAGTTTTACCTCCAAGGCTTTCCCCCCAAAGCCTGGATGGTACTCCTCACGAGTTTCCAGGCGAGTATGGACGTGATTCCTAAAGTGCCTAGGAATCTTCCACCCGGAGGCGCTGTGTACATATAAAAAATTGTTCTTCCAGTCTTTCAGACTGTTTAAAGCCGGCCAGACTAAAGTGTATCCCTTCTGTCTTTGAAGGGACCAGTACCCAGGGGAGCCATCCCCCCCTGATGAATGGAGGGCCCCTCCCCATGAAAGATGCAGGTCCATGTATAGGATATTAACGACCTGATCGCCGTAGCAGTTAACTGGGCTATGGCCACATTCATCCTCCTGAAGGCCTCCTCCAGGAAGGGGTGCAGGGGGAATCGCAGGCCGAACTCTAAACTTTTATGATAGACGGCTATGCAGCCGTCAGGGGGACAACATACTGTGTCTTTTTCCCCTGGGATTACAATCGTATACCCCTCCCCGAAATTGTAAAAACCCTCAATGGCCTCAGCAGCGTTAAGTGCTAAAATCAAATCTCGATTTTTGGCTTTAGGGTAAGTCCTCAAAGGGATCCGGTACTTGGCCTTATCTAAATAATATGTCCTCCCCTTCTCCCTGGGGACAAGGGGACCGACTATTCTAGAGGGGTTTATCTCCATGGCCTCGTCGTCGGAATCAACGACATCAAAGGGGGCAGGTTCAGGGGAGTTGGCATCCTCTCCCTCCTCAAAGTGATCCTCCCCAGTAGACCTAACCCCAGAGGAGGAGGCCAGGTTAGTCCTACCCTCCTCCCCACTTTCCGTCCTCTCAAACGACGGATCGACAAAAGTGAGAATACGAGCGCGAGACATTGATTCAGGAAGGAAAGATATGAAGAAATTAAAAAGACGAGGATATAGGGTAAGATTCTAACCTAGAACGATGATCGCCGCTTGAAAATCCGAAGGGAGAAGCTCCCCAGTCTTAAGAAAAGTTCTCGACAATGGAAGAGTATGGAGAGGAGTGAAGAGGGTTTTTTGAGTTTGAAAAATGTGAAAGAGGGAAATAGGGGGAGGAGAGAGACTTATATAAACCCAAATAGCTGAAGGGTCAGTACCTCCCCAAGAACTACCCCACGTGTCGCATTTTGAACATCAACCGCCCACCTCTTCCCAAGAAGAGCCTCGAAAAGGCAAAGGGTGTCAGAGGATTGATCATCCAGTAACGCCATCCCCGCATTCATTCCAAAAAAAAAAGAAAAAAAGAAAAAGCACATAAAAAACCGCCTGATCTTTCATTCATTGAAAAAGGCCCAAAAATGGGCAAGTTACATTCAACACAGATGAAAAAGTACAAAAAGAGCCTGACTTTCTGGCTCAATTAACCAGCCTGCAAATCCTGAGCAGGCCCAGTCATCATCAGGGCCCGAGTAATTCCTTGGGCTGTAGTCATCCAGAGTTGACCCCCAATCCCAATCATCAGAGTCCTTGAAAGGGTCAGTAGGGAAGTCATCCTCGCCGCCGCCGGAGGAGTAGCCTTGACCTTCACTATCCCCGGAATCACGGCTGCTAATGTCCCAGTCTCTGCCGTAAGGAACCGTCCTGACATCATCGCAAGAACCACAACCCACCTTCTTCACAGGAGAAGAAGGGCTCGACTCAGGGGAAGAGTTAAACTCAGAGCAGTTACGAACGAACTGCTCTGGGTGTAACCAGGGAAAACACGTATAGCACCCCCGATCAAAACAGCCAGAGCAACGCTTAATCATGGGCCCAGGTGGGGATGAGGATTGGATAGGACGCTTGCCTACTCTAGCAGCTCTCCTCCTGGCATTCCGAGAAGAGTGAAGCCGAAGTCGCCTACTGCGACGCACGGCCAGGAAAGCCGCCCTTGGATATCTCAATCTCCAGAATCCTTTGAAGCGAAAAGTACCCACACGAACTCCATAGCGAAGAACTGTTTTCTTAATCCAAGACATTGTTCTTTTAAAAATGAAGCTAGAAGAAGAATTGAGGATGGAACGTGAAAATGGTGGAGACCAGAATTTATACAAAGGCAAGACCCGCCATTTATGGCACCCCAACCACTTCAGTAAAGAGAAGAGCCAATCACTGAAAGGGCACGTTGCCCAAAAATCCTCTTTGCAAAAGAGGTAATCATGAGCCAAGAACACTCCAACTCTTTGCATGCCCAATGCAGTTGAGTTTCTTTCCTCGGGAACACCCAGCGCATTAAATGCTAAGGAGTCAACCTCCCATCCCAGAGATCGCCTGCCAAGGGGAGCCCTGCTTCCCCTTAGCGGGCGAGGGCCAATTAATGGGGGTCGGTAGCCTGCAGTGGGTCGCCCGTCATTTGGGTCCCAGGATGGCCCGACCCAGGAATGAAGTAGAGCCTGCCCGGCAGGCCATTAAGCAAGGAGTCATCACTCCAAGGCACCCACCTGCCCGGCAGGGCAATACCACCCGCCAAGCAGGGCAACCAAGACCTCCTGCCTTCTGGTCCTCAGGGTGTTCACATGCCCAGCAGGGGCAGGGGAGACCAGGGGCTCTCCCGTCATTTTGCCTAAGGTAAAGGGGAATGAGTGGATGAGGTGAAGCCACTTGTCACCCTCTCGTCCACCCATTCTCCCACTCTCTCTCTCCTCCTTCCTCTCTCTTGTGGGAAGGTATAAATACTCTTCCATTTCCCACAAAGAAGGGGTTCGAATTTCTCTCTCTAGACTCTCACTCTATAACCGCCACCTAGTTCCTCACGAGCTAGGTTCCTAAAGGCTATTCACGGACTGACTTAGGCATCGGAGAGGGTTCCCCCGGACACCTCCGAGGCCCTGTGCGTTCTTTGTGCAGGGACTGACCGTCTTCGCCGGGAAGGTCCGATCAATCGGAGTGAGGAGAATGGGAGATCGAAGAAAGATTAGCATTGACCGTTTTGCACACCTAGTGCACTTGTTTAGACCCGAACCCAAAGTCGGGTTTAATTGTTTCCACATCCGGAACATAATCTAAAACTAAGCTTAACCTAATAATAGATTACTAATAATAATAAAATAATAAAATATCCTTGTGATACTAGTAATATACTAATAATAAAAACTAGTAATAAAGTTTCCTAAATAAAACCAAAGTCTTAAAAACGTAATAAAGTATCACAAAATAAGACGGAATGCGTGCGAAGTTTCAGGCCTCCATGCGACTCGCCCATCTTTCGCGCGACTCGCCTGACCGCGCGACTCGCGTGATGTCTATGCGACTCGCCTGGCCGACTGTAGCTGCTTCTCGCGATCCTTCGATTCTATCGTTCGGGGTCTTCAAGAGGGCTTTCTTTTCCTTCATGTTTCATTCGTTCTTAGCCCAAATCGACGGTCCAATGATTAGCATCCTCAAAATAGCCTATATTACATTCATACCAAACTGACACAAATGCGACACAAGACAACCAATTTAGCTCACAAAATATACCAAAACCGTCGTAATAAATACGACTAACTACGTCCCATCAGGTACACCAAAATATAAAAAAGGTACGCTAAAATTGAGAAAAGATACGCTAAAATTAATGGTTAGCTTGGTTTATACTTCGTATATACAATAAAATTGTCCATCCACATGAGTCCATATGATAATTTTAAGTTAAAATTGAGAAAGAGTATACTAAAATTAAAAGCTAGCTTGATTTATATATATATATATACACATTAAAAGTGTCCTGCTCATTGTCATTCGTAGCAATCCCCACATGCAAGTTGAGCTCGCTAGGATTTCGATCCAGTGGGTTAAAGTCTTACTCGTACGGTAACACAAAACGAGTCCATCCATACAAGTCCATCTGATAATTTTACTACGAGACCTCATACGGTAAAATTATCATGAGATTATCCCACAAAAGACTTACTAGCCATCTAATTGGATTAAAATTCAAAAAAGGGTATGCTAGAATTAAGGAAGAGTACACCAAAATTCAAAAGAGTACGCTAAAATTGAGAAAAGGTACGCTAAAATTAAAAAAGAATACATCAAAGTTCAAAAAGGGTACACTAAAATTAAGTTATGAGTAGCTAGCTTGGTTTATACTCTTATACAATAAAATTGTGAAGGCCCATAATCTAATTCAAATATTGTTGCTATATGCTACTTGTTTCGGGTTCTTCTTAAAAAATAATCAGGCAACAATTTACTTATATAGCTGTAATCTTGTTCTTATCCCACCTTAATAGTTGAGCAATTTTCTCAATTCTATACGATTCCAAACTCTCACTCTGAAAAGAAAACAAAAAAAATATTAATTACCCGACAATTTGCTTAGGCGATAATGTCCGTAAAGTTTTCATGAGCTATGATACCACCTTAAATCAACATAATCTAATGAAATACGGAGTATATAAATAAATGAAAGAATGAATGATAAACGATAGATTAAAGAGTACGTTTCTTTATAATCACTAATTTGAACCCCTAGTAGATTCATCAATAATAATTGTTAACCACCAAATTAGTGTCAGGATTATTCTAAATAAAGAATTCAAAATAAGCAATGAACAAAAGAAGTTATAGTGATAAGCCAATGATTAGCTAATAAATTGAATAGACATTTGAGCGCAATAGAACTATTAAAAGTATAAAACAAAATTGGAAAAATTGAGGAATAAGAAGGATATAGGGGAAAGTGCATGAAATCAGTGAGAACGAAGAAGTAAACAAAATTGAAGATCGAATGTGCGGACTAATGAGCTCGAAATCGCAACAATGATGGTTGATGGTTGTCAGGGAGCTTGAGTTTCAGATATAATTGAAAAGGAACCGAGAAAGTGGGATAGATGAGGAGAGAGAAAGGCAAATTGCAAAATGAGAGAAAACAAGAGGGTTAGACGGGTTGACTCTCCACAATTTCATAATCAAATATGACTAATCTCAGCCCTTCATTCGTATAAAATCTACACAAATTATAGTATACAACCGTTGTACCGTACGACGGACCTAATTTATGGTAAAAAGTTACCACTTTATGTTATTTAGTGATCAGTTTAAGTTAAATAGTAACCACATTTTTAATATGAAAAAGTGGTAACTATTTATCTGAAAGTGGTAACTAACTAACCTAAAATGATCACTTTTTATCATAAGTTGCAAACTTTTACTACTGTTGCATGTTACAACGGTTGTACATAATAATTACTGTAAAATCTAATGGCTGTGAGGGGTTCTCACAGTTTTCATTGTAGAAGAAGTTCTCAAATGATCCTAAATCTATATGGACACACACACACACACACACATATATATATATATATGTATGTATGTATGTATGTATGTAGAAATAGGATCAAGGAAGTTGGTGGTGGATTGAGAAGTTATGTTTGTGTCCATTGATCATGAGTTAAATGGATGACTTAGATGGATGCTGTGTTGTATTAAAAAAAGGCAAAAGGTTCAATCAGTCGCACCTGACAACAACAGTAGCAGCAACCCCCTCTCACACTATCAATCACACCAATCTCTCTCAACACACTTCAAACTAATTCATTTCTATCACCCAAATTTTTTCTACTCATCAAACCACTCCCTCTCTACATGCTTCATAATTTCAATATTTTGTCTTCATAATTTTTTTTTAAAAAATTTAACCCCAAATTCTTTAACCTTCATTCATCTTCATCTTCATCTTCAACATCTCCATCTTCAAGCTTCATTCATCTCACAAAAAAAGAACAACTTCATCTTCAAACTTCATTCATCCAACAAAAAAAGAAGAATTTCTTCATCTTCAAGCTTCGTTCATTCAAAAAAAAGAACAACTTCATCTTCCAACTTCATTCATCCAACAAAAAAACATTCTAATTAATATGTTCTAGTTGCAAATATTATTTTGATTGACTTTAAAACATTCTAATTAAATAAAAGAACAAGTCATTTAGTGCGTAATGTTCTTGCAGAATTGCAAGGTCACACAGTTGTATAGTCACACTCATTATGTTGTAGAATCACGCAACTGTACACTCATTCTAGTCACATATTAAGTTGTATAGCCACACTTGCTATGTTGTAGAATCACGTAGCTGTAGAATACCTTGGAATTAAGGTATCATTCGTTTAATCATCTTCATCTTCATGCTTGTTTTATTTTTCATACCTTCTTTTTTTTGGTATTTATAATATTATTCATCTTCATTATCCAAAAAAATGAAGGTTGAATATGGATGAATGGACGACTGTGACTTTCCTCAGTAACGACATTCTAAAAAAACAAAAGTATTAATCACATACAAAAGTATTTAAACATTCATTAAATATTCAACCTCCATTCATGTTGGTTTCTTTTATAGTTGATTTCATGTTTCTAAGATGCATTTAAACATTTGGAAAATTACTTAAACGTTCTACTTCTATCACAAATATTACAACAGGTGATTGTTAGACCTAAAATGAGCGACTTCGATATATAACATGCGTGACTGTAAGCGCAACTTTATTCATCTAGCAAAAAAGAAGAATTTCTTCATCTTCAAGCTTCGTTCATCCAAAAAATGAACAACTTCATTCATCCAACAAAAAAACATTCTAATTAATATATGTTCTAGTTAGAAATATTATTTTGATTGAATGTAAAAACATTTTAATTCAAAAAAAGAACGACTCATTTTGTGCGTAATGTTCTTTCAGAATTGCAAGGTCACACACTTTCAGTTGTATAATCACACTCATTATGTTGTATAGTCACACTAATTATGTTGACGTTTGATATTACGCACAAAATGAGTGTGATTCTACAATATAATGAGTGTGATTCTACAGCATAATAAGTGTGATTCTACTTCATGACGAGTGTGACTATACAAAATGAAAAACCAAAACCTGTCCCGGTTATACAACATTAGGAGGTGACTATACAACATAACGAATGTGACTATACAACAAGGCGAGTGTGACTATATAACAAGGCGAGTGTGACTATACAAATACGACCAGTTTTGGCTACAAACCAATTGGTGCACAGTTGCGTGGTTTTAAAGGTGAAAGGATAAGTGATTTTGCTATAGACCTCGCGTGATTAATTATAAAAACCAGAAAATAGTGATGAAAATATATTTACATTAGAAAAAGTCCATCCTTTACATATAATACGTCAAACAAAAAAACATTCTAACCCACCAAACATCCTTTACATATAGTACGTCCATCCTAAAGCAAACATTTTATCCCATACAAACACTCAAGAGCTTAACGGTGGTCTCCGGTACGTGCGCAATAATACGTTGTCCGATTACGTGGTCGGCCGCTATATCTTCCACGATCTTCTTCTTCCCACCGCCCCTTTTACCAACATTCCTCTTTCCACCAGCCATTTCGCTGCGACAAAACACACTATAGAGTCTAGCGATCCTAGAAAATACTCTAGAGGGGGGGGGGGGGGGGGTGAATAGAGTATTTGGGAACTTTTAAAATTTTAAACAATATATTACACCGAAATCCTATTTGGAAGGATATAGTGTAATATTGCGTTAGTTGAATGGCTAAATAAAAGAAGTACAAAAATGTTTGCTACTATACTTACTACTAAAGAGTATAAGTATAAGAAATAGCAAAGCACAACGAAAACGTAAAGTAAATAACACGAGCAGTTTTAACGTGGTTCGGCCCAATTGAAAAGCCTACGTCCACCGGTGTCTTTATTTATAAGCGTGCCTTCTCCGGATTACCTTACAAATAGACGATCACGATTAACTCTAATCGTGATGGTGTGAGTGATGTTAAGCAGTCAGTGTGTGGGATGTTGAGCCCACGACAATAAATGATGTTAAGCCTTCGGTGTGAGGGATGTGAAGCCCTCGGTGTTTGAACGATGTGAAGCGTTCAAGGTGTGAACGATGTATGTCGTTTGATTGAGTAACCACTACTCGACTCGTGTATCTATACTACTCAAGTTTACAAAATTTCTCTAGCTATGAATACACTTCAATTGTCTAGAGAGAATAATGAAACTATATGACTTCAAGTGTAAACAATTTAAACATGATTTTATATAGCCAAGACTTAACCCGAAAAGTATTGCAAAAAGTCTTTTGAAAAGAAATGTGATTCTATTTTTGCAAAGAGAAAAATGTGTATCAAAG
The DNA here is from genome assembly GCA_958450325.1 of Agrostemma githago. NCBI lineage: Eukaryota > Viridiplantae > Streptophyta > Magnoliopsida > Caryophyllales > Caryophyllaceae > Agrostemma > Agrostemma githago. The sequence continues at coordinate 15,723,343 of OY288239.1, read as the reverse complement.
TCGTGTTTTTAAAGTGAAGAAGAGCATGATATTTATAGGTGAGTTATTCTCCTTAACAAAGAAAATAAGATCACCTTAATTGATGTGCTTCCTTACTTAAGGAAGATATGGTAGGTGGAATATCAATCAATCAAGATAAAATATTTAAGTTTCCCTTGTTAATGATTTTCTTATATCTTTGTGGAATCAAGATATTTTGAGAATCATTTATTTTGAAAACTTTTATTTTCTTGATAGATAATTTCCCTTTTTAAACTATCTTCTTCAAACGCTTAGATTTTGACAAGATACACGAAATAAAAAGTATTTCTTAAGTTAAATCCTGGCGACTCGTGTGAATTTATTTACATTAATGTAACCTTATTCAAGGTTACATTATCCTTGTCATACAATTGCTTTATTCTCTTTACATTTAGGATCCTATGCCGCCGTCCTTCCCCCTTGATCTCTTGTCCGAAAGCCTTCTTGAGATTTTGCTCCTTTCATTTCTGTACTAAACATCCTGATCACGTTACTTTGAAACAATTAGAACTTCGATATAATCAAAACATATAAGGCATAAAACCAAAGATTCAACAATTTCCTCCTTTTTGATTATGTCAAGTTTTTCTTAGGCCGTTTCTAAGTGATGTGACAGAATACTTCAACCAAACCCGAAGAGGTAGATATGAATCCTTGGCAAAACATGATTCAAATAATCGAAAAACCTAATTTGTCACAGATGGATTCTTTCTTCCCCCTCTTGACATCATCGAAAAGGGTCGATCAGCTGGTAGAACATCACACAAGAAAGCATAACAGTTAAGCAAAGCCGATGCAAATAAACATGAAGATAAGTGTTAAGCATATACCAAGAACACTGATAGTAATATCCGGACAAAGGATAGAAAGCAAAGAGGTTCATTCGACAAAATAGACCCTACAGCTATACTAAGAGCTTATTTATTAAGTAGGGTTAGATAGAGGCTAAGAGAAGTGACTCTTTATCCACCGTGCTGTCCTCGCAGATAGAATACAGGCTGTGTAGTTTCTTCAAAGATCTGATGCAGTCTGTCCATTACAGCATCATGCCTAGCAAGCAGAGTTCTGTTGGCAAATTTGACCTCTTTGACAGCATCATTAATCCCTACCCCAATCTCATGTCCTGCCTTTTTGAACGCGGTAATATCACTTCCTATCACTTGAACACGAGCCCTTATGTGGGCCATCTGCCCTTCCATCTTAGCCATACCTGCACCGAACTCAGCTCTAGAAGTGGCGAGTAGTGTGGTTAGATTATCCACCTTTTGTTCTAGACGTGCAAGCACATCCATGGATGTATTAACCACAACAGAAGGGGGCTGGGACGAGATTAATGCCGCAATTTCATTCAGTTTTCCAAGAACATCAACATTGAGACTGTCTGGAACAACACTCACCACTTCCTTCCCTTTATACGAGCATTCACCTTTAACCTTAAGGTTTCCACCATCATCCAAAATATACATTTGTCTTAGATATGTCGTGGTCATGATGTCACAAGGTGTTTCAAAAGGGGCGGACTTGCTTATAACTCCCCTATTTTTTAGCACCCTGGATAACCACATCCCATAAGGGATGCAAGTGGATGCATGTATCTGTGATGCCTTTAATTCAGAGACCACATGTTCAATATGACTGAACATTAAAAAGGGCAGGTTCACCTTTGTCTTTCTAAGAACATGATGGAGTAATATAATCTCATGAATGTGCAGCTTGTTTGTTCCTGTTTTTCTCGGCAGTAGAGACGAGTAAGAGGTATTGAAGACAAGTTTAGCAATGGGGTTCAAGCTTACTCCAGACATGACAGAAATTTCAGTTGCCTTAGGATCAAGAGTTTTCTTAATATCTACAATCTCATCAGAACTATAGTTTCTCCACCCAGCCCATGCATAAATTTCTATTCCCTCACACGATATCCCCGGAATATTACTGAAATCTTCCATTGTGATTTTGATGTATTTATCCCCAAAATTTGCACACAACACCGGATTATCTATTTTTAAGGTTGCCCAAAATTGAGTAAACTGAACAGGATAGACATCATGACCCATATCTAGTAGTTTTTTCCATTCTTGAAGAGCAAGTAAATTACGGAGTTGTGAGACGCATGGATTCACATCAAACCAAGTTGAAAGATATTGACGACCAGAAACGAAAGGGTAATCAAGAACCTTATTTACCTGATCGTGTTCCAGTTTATTCATGCGGACACTCTCGAGTTCGGCTAGGATAAACTCGTTCCCATGCATGCCCTCCTTTTCTTCACCATTATGTTCTTTTCCTTTCATGGACCTTTTCCGTTTGCCAACTGCAGTCATATCCTTGATCACTACAACTTCACCTGACTCCTCTGTTTCGGCAGCCCGGGTATCAAGAGTCAAATCTCTAGTTGCGGAGCGTAGGTTCTTTTTGTGAGGAGTGAAGGAAGTAGCTTTCTTTGGTGCCATGGTAAAAATTTTGAGGAGAGAGAAGAAGTTGGGAAGTTGGAATAAAGAAGATGGGTGAAAAGGGTAAAGTTGACGGTAGATGAGGGTAAAAGAAGGGGTTATTAAAGAAGTATAATGATGAGTTTTATGGAAAGAGTAAATATTGAGGAGGATTTTTAGGTGGAGAAGATTTTGGGAAGATTTCCTTATTAAATAAGACACTTGTGAGAATTTATGAAGAGTAAGGAAATATTGTGAATATGGCAGCGATATTTTGTGAGGGAAATATACCATAGATAAAATATGGGTATAATTTTACATAAGGAATAATTCCTATTTGAAATTATTCAGAATATTCAAGATTTGACATGAATATATGGGAGTAAACTTATATGTCATATGGTATATATGATAAAGTCCGAAAAATCAAGGCGAGGATGAATGAAACACAATCTCAAGAAAACTTACACAAGACAATACGAACCTGTACATGAATCTAGGTAATATAATCACAGACTAACATCACCCCAGTCTTCGTCAAGCATATTAGAAAAAGAGCAAAAACAACTCATGACTTATTCAGTTCTCATTTATCAGTCCAAGTTCTAACCGTAATTCCTCAAACCGTTCCCTGGGTAAAGGTTTAGTAAGAATATCAGCCTTTTGTAAATCTGAAGGACAGAACTCAAGTTCGATATTACCTTTTTCTACATGATCTCTCAAAAAATGGTGCCCTATGTCAATATATTTGGTATGTGAATGATGTGCGGGATTTTTTGATATGGCGATGGTACTGATATTATCACAGAAGATAGGTACGGTTTTAATATGTACACCATAATCCCTTAATTGTTGACGTAACCAAAGTAATTGAGTACATACCAGAGATGCAGCAATATACTCACTTTCCGTAGATGAAAGTGCCACTGTTGCTTGTTTCTTGGATCCCCATGATATTATACATGATCCTAGAAATGTTACCGTCCCCAAAGTACTTTTTCTGTTGATATAGCACCCTCCGTGATCTGCATCTGAATATCCTTTAAGATCAAAGTTATCATGCATAGGGTAAATCAATTTAAGATGTTGCGTGCCAATTAAGTAACGTAAGATTTATTTAACGACCGTTTGGTGAGATTCTTTTGGGTCAGACTGAAAACGAGCACATACACACACACTGTGCATGATATCAGGACGACTAGTAGTTAGGTAGAGTAGAGATCCGATCATACCTCGATATGAAGTATTGTCCACAGACTTACCTCCTTCATCTTTATCAAGCTTAGTGGTGATGGCCATAGGTGTAGGTGCAGATTTTGCTTTTTCCATCCCATATTTTTTAAGAAGTTCACTCACATATTTCTCTTGATGCACAGTTATTCCTCTTTTTGACTGCTTGGTTTGTAGACCTAGGAAGAAGCCCAGCTCACCCATCGTGCTCATTTCGAATTCTGATTGCATTAGGTTTGAGAAATATTTGCAAAGTTTTTCATTAGTGGAGCCGAAAATAATGTCATCCACGTAGATTTGAACTATGAACGTGTCAGTCTCAACATTTTTGATGAAGAGTGTTTTATCCACTAACCCTCTCTTGAACTCGTTTAGAAGTAGAAACTGAGACAATCTATCATACCAAGCCCTTGGTGCTTGTTTTAGCCCGTAGAGAGCCTTATCTAGCTTGAAAACATGTTTTGGCAGATCCACACTTTCGAATCCTGGGGGTTGCTCGACAAAGACTTCCTCTTTTAAGAACCCATTCAGAAACGCCGTTTTAACGTCCATTTGAAACAACTTGAATCCTTTGTGAGCGGCATATGCAATGAGTAGCCGAATGGCTTCCAATCTTGCAACCGGAGCAAAGGTTTTGTCAAAATCTATTCCTTCTTGTTGGTTGTAACCTTGTACAACCAACCTTGCTTTGTTTCTAACAATGGTTCCGGAATCATCGAGTTTGTTTCTAAATACCCAACGTTTCCCTATCACTTTTCTATCTAATGGTCTAGGAACCAAATGCCAAACTCTGTTTCGTTCAAATTGATCCAACTCTTCTTGCATGGCTACGATCCAGTCAGAATCGGTAAGCGCTTCCTTGATATTTTTGGGTTCTATAGTGGATAGAAAGGAATTTAGAACACAATGATTTCTTAGAGATCTTCTGGTCTGGATTCCCTTATAATAATCACTCAGAATAGCGTCCGTAGTATGTGAGCTCTGGTGTTTCCACTTTTTGAGATTCGTGGGAACGTTATTACTTTTCTTGGGAGGTTTTTCTGAGTTGTTACCAGAGGTTATATTATCTTTGGCTGTAGTTCCTCCTGAACTAGTGTCGGTGGTTACATCAACTTTAGAAAGACTGTCTTTGGTTCCCCCTGAGTTCATGTCAGGGGTTATATTGCCAGAGGTTTCAGTATCCTTAGAAGAATCGTCCTTTGTTCCCCCTGCGTTTATACCAGAGGTTACATTAACTTTAGTGTTATCTGGGAATAATGTTGATGCCATCTTATCGTTAGTCTCTGAAGAACTTTTGTTCGGTTCTTCATTTACTAATGATATATTCGGATCAACATTGGTACGTTCTTCACTTAACTCAGCATTTTATCCTTCTATTTCCTTTTCTTCTTCATTAAGTTCTGGTGCATCCTTTCTAGTGAGCCAAAAATCTGGATCGTCATCGTCTTCTTCTTCAATGTCGGTTTGACTTATGGAATTAGTCTCATCAAAGATTACGTGGACGCTTTCTTCAACACGTAAAGTTCTTTTGTCATACACCTTGTAGGCCTTGCTATTATCTGAGTAGCCTAAGAAAACGGCCTCATCACTTCGAGGATCAAATTTACCCAAATTATTTTTCCTATTGTTGTGGACAAAGAACTTGCTCCCAAAACATCTGAGATGAGAAATTTTAGGTTTCCTTCCTCTTAGAAGTTCATAGGGTGTTTTCTTCAACACTGGTCTGATCATTGCCCGATTGTGGATATAGCGCCGATTGTGTATATAGCGCGCTGTATTAACATCTTCGGCCCAAAAATTTCTTGGTAAACCACTACATAGCAACATGGTACGAGCCATTTCTTCAAGCGTTCGATTCATTTGTTCGACTACTCCATTTTGTTGTGGAGTCCGTGGAGCAGAGAAGTTATGCCCAACTCCATGTTCTCTACAAAAACTTATGAAGGATTCGTTGTCGAATTCGGTTCCATGATCTGTTCTTATAGATACAAGATTACAACTGTACTTGTTTTGGACTAGCTTCATTAGACATTCGAATTCATCAAAGGTTTGACCTTTCGAGCTAAGGAAGACTGGCCAAACAAATCTAGAGAAATCATCTACAAGAACAAATACGTACCGGCTACCGCCTCTACTCTTTATTCTCATAGGTCCGCAAAGATCCATATGAATAAGTTCTAGAGGCTTTGTAGTGCTTACGAAATTTTTCGGCTTGAATGAAGATCTCACATGTTTACAACGTATGCAGGTACCACAAGCCTTGGTAGTGTCGAAGGTTATGGAAGGTAATCCTTCAACAAGATCCAGAGATATAAGTTTATTAAGACTGAAAGGACTTATGTGCCCAAATCTTTTATGCCAAAGTAGTGGATCAGAGATGGTAACGCTCATGCAGGTGACAACATTGTCGGGTAGGGTTTTGATGTCGGCTATGTAAACATTGTTTGATCGTTCCCCCTCCAGAACGACATTTGAGGAACCTTCTCGAATAATTTGGCACTTATCATTATGAAACACCACTTTGTTTCCTCGATCACAGAGTTGAGATATGCTTAAGAGACTATGCCTTAGTCCTTTTACAAGCAATACATTCTCAATACAATGTGAATCAGATAAGCCGACTTTACCAATACCGATTATCCTTCCTTTCTTATTATCTTCGAAGGTTACACTTCCTCCGTCATATGCCTCTAATGACAAAAATTTCTTTTTATCACCCGTCATGTGTCTTGAACACCCACTGTCTAGGTACCATCTGTGAACCTGAGATAGTCATTTTTGTTTCTTAGGTACCCAAATGGATTTGGGTCCTTTTACATTAGGCAAAGAATCTTTACGCACCCATATTTTTCTGTGTCTATCACTGTGTTTATTTGTTTCATTTTCAGATTTCTTTTTCCACTTTCTTTTGGCATATTTTCTTTTATTAGTTTCCTCTTCTTTAGTCTTTTTACCTTCCAGAGTTCTTGAGACACATTCATCCAACTTTTCCTGCATTACTCCTTTTTCCTTAATCAATTCTATGATTTTTGAGGTCAGAGAATTTTTTATTTTGTCATGATTTATTTTCTCAATATTGATTTCATTGTTTAGTATGGATATAGTTCTTTTTAGTTCCGCATTTTTTTCATTTAATTTTTTAACACTTGCACTGACTTTTCATAATTAGTGTCTCTTTTTAATTTCTCTTTATTGATGTTTATACTTGAACAAATTTTTGAATCGTCTGATACGTCAACTTTTGTTTTTGAGATTTCAGAAGATTTCTTTTTATTTGTTCGAGTATTTTCACATCTCTTTAGAGTAATATTTTCAAAGGCTATCTCATTTATTTGTTTTAGTAACCCAATTATTTCTTCCTTTTGTTGCTCACAGGTTTCTAATACTTCATCAAAGTGTAAAAGGAGTTTCTCTTTAGTAAGTTTCCTAAGTCTTTTATTAAACATTATAAAACTTACCTCATTGCTTTCGTCATTTGAATCCGAGCTTGAACCATACGTCTCCGCCATCAAGCACATGTCTTTGGACGTCCGTGTTTCGGACCTGGACATGTTGCTGTGTTGAGCACTTAGGTAAAAGTTTGCCTCGTCTCCATCTTCTGATTCCTCTTCTTCGTCTGAGTCTAGTTCTCCCCATCCGCACGAAGCCAGCATGGCTTGCTTGTGCGGAACCTTTGATCGTTCTCTTTCTCCTTTAGATTTGATATTTTTCCACATCGGACAATCCTTGATGAGATGTCCAGTTTCTCCACATTTAAAACATCCTTTATTGTTTTGTTTTGTATTAAGGTTGTTACCTCTTTCTCTAAATGAGTTTTTAGGTCCAAATTTAAAATTCTTTCGAAAGCGTTTGACGAAAAGGGCTAAGTCATCGCTCATGGTTCCTTCATCGTCACTGATAGAACTTTTTAAGGCTATTCCTCTACTCTTAGATGATTCACTCTGACGTTGATTCAGAGAGAGCTCATGAGCCATAAGGTTACCTAGCAACTTTTGATAACTAAGAAGGGTAAGGTCTTTAGATTCCTCAATAGCAGTGACTTTCGGTTGCCATTTATCAGTAAGGCTTCTTAAGACTTTTCTAACAAGATCTTCAGTGTCGAATTTTTTTCTAAGATTTCTTAGTTCATTAGTGGTGTTAGTGAATCTTGCGGACATTTCAGTAATGCTTTCATCTTTATCCATTTTAAATAATTCGTATTGTTGAGTTAATAAATCAATCCTGAACTTTTTTATTTGAGTAGTTCCCTCGTACGCAAGTTCTAAACTATCCCAGATTTCTTTTGCGGAAACACAAGAAGTGAGTCGATTATATTCTTTGGACGAAATTTCTCGTTGCAATAATGACATTGCTCGAGAGTTCTTTTCAGCCTTTTTATAATCGTTCTCATCATAGTCCTCTTCATCCTTTACGGTGATGTTCCCGAGAACATCAACGGATTGGATGACAATTGGACCCTTGACAATAATTTTCCAGCATTCAAAATCTGTTCCTTTTATATAATGCATCATTTTGTTTTTCCACAACCCATAGTCTAAACCATCAAACGTGGGAAACTTTGAGTTCTTGGAGTCCATTTGATCAAAATGGATTAATATAGAATCGCTAGTTTAGGATCTACTCTTTTGATGTGAATCAATCAAGAGAACCTGCTCTGATACTAATTTTAGAGTCTAGCGATCCTAGAAAATACTCTAGAGGAGGGGTGAATAGAGTATTTGGGTACTTTTAAAATTTTAAACAATATATTACACCAAAATCCTATTTGGAAGGATATAGTGTAATATTGCGTTAGTTGAATGGCTAAATAAAAGAAGTACAAAAATGTTTGCTACTATACTTACTACTAAAGAGTATAAGTATAAGAAATAGCAAAGCACAACAAAAACGTAAAGTAAATAACACGAGCAGTTTTAACGTGGTTCGGCCCAATTGAAAAGCCTACGTCCCCCGGAGTCTTTATTTATAAGCGTGCCTTCTCCGGATTACCTTACAAATAGACGATCACGATTAACTCTAATCGTGATGGTGTGAGTGATGTTAAGCAGTCAGTGTGTGGGATGTTGAGCCCACGACAATGAAGGATGTTAAGCCTTCGGTGTGAGGGATGTGAAGCCCTCGGTGTTTGAACGATGTGAAGCGTTCAAGGTGTGAACGATGTATGTCGTTTGATTGAGTAAGCACTACTCGACTCGTGTATCTATACTACTCAAGTTTACAAAATTTCTCTAGCTATGAATACACTTCAATTGTCTAGAGAGAATAATGAAACTATATGACTTCAAGTGTAAACAATCTAAACACGATTTTATATAGCCAAGACTTAACCCGAAAAGTATTGCAAAAAGTCTTTTGAAAAGAAACGTCATTCTATTTTTGCAAAGAGAAAAATGTGTATCAAAGTCGTGTTTTTAAAGTGAAGAAGAGCATTGTATTTATAGGTGAGTTATTCTCCTTAACAAAGGAAATAAGATCAACTTAATTGATGTGCTTCCTTACTTAAGGAAGATATGGTAGGTGCAATATCAATCAATCAAGATAAAATATTTAAGTTTCCCTTGTTAATGATTTTCTAATATCATTATGGAATCAAGATATTTTGAGAATCATTTATTTTGAAAACTTTTATTTTCTTGATAGATAATTTCCCTTTTTAAACTATCTTCTTCAAACGCTTAGATTTTGACAAGATACACGAAATAAAAAGTATTTCTTAAGTTAAATCCCGACGACTCGTGTGAATTTATTTACGGAGGAGATTAATGTAATCTTATTCAAGGTTACATTATCCTTGTCATACAATTGCTTTATTCTCTTTACATTTAGGATCCTATGCCGCCGTCCTTCCCTCTTGATCTCTTGTCCGAAAGCCTTCTTGAGATTTTGCTCCTTTCATTTCTTTACTAAACATCCTGATCACGTTACTTTGAAACAATTAGAACTTCGATATAATCAAAACATATAAGGCATAAAACCAAAGATTCAACACACACAATCAATCTAAATCACACAATGAATATGACTATACAACTGAATATGTGACTACAATGACTGTACAGCTGCGTGATTGTACAACATAATGAGTGCGACTATACAACTTTAACTGTGTGACTATACAACATAAACGGTGTGATCCTACAACATAATGACTGGCCGATCCTACAACATAACGAGTGTGGCTATACAACTTCAACTGTGTGACTATACAACATAATGAGTGTGATCCTACAACATAATGAGTGTAACTATACAACATACTAACTGTGATCGTCCTACAACATAACGAGTAATAATTATAATTATAACTCCTAAACAAAGCCATTATCGATATTCAAAAAAATATAATCATTATAAATAATATGGAGATACAAAGAGTAATAATTATATTCTAAAAGAGAAAAATTTCTATTTTAGGACACTTCTATTTTTAGAAACTTTACTAAAAATAGCACCATATCAAAATATCGAAAATATTAGTTCACACTAATACAAAATTTTTAGTAAATGATATATATTTATAAAACTGATACTTTCGGCCATAACGATATTTATTGTTAAAATGAGAACAATTGGGTTTATGAAATTATTGAAATATCATACGAGTGTTTATAAAATAAGTACAAATTTCTTAAACATTTTAATACTACTAATTAGGGTGTTTCCAAAATTTATAAAACTCAAATTCCCCAACTATTAATAGTTTCGACAATACGGACATAAATTGGATTTTACGGTTTGTAAAAATAAATCTTTTAATGTCTTTTATTTAATTAAACCATTGAACACATTTAGAGTATGTTAACAGGTGATTTAACTCTTAAAGTTTCAGTTTTAAACATTTGCGAAATTGCTGGAAAAACAATTCATTTTGGTGAAACGAAGCATTTTAACGATAAAAAGTAATTTTGTCCAAAAATCATGACTATTAATTAAAGACTTTGATAAATAGTAAAAAAATTACATAAAATAGTTAAAACAGATTTATGGACATTCTGTCCAGAAAAATAATTTTTCCAGAATTCTAAAACTTGGTTTTTAAAGGGTTTTCTCGTTAATCGTCTAATCTCGACAATAACGATTAATAAAAATAGTAATTACAAAATGATTTAATTATTAATATCCAAAAATTATTATTAAACTTAAAAATCATGATTTTCCAGAAACTACTAACTTTTTCCCAATTTCCGAAATTCCAGATTTAACAAATTCATTTAAAACCGTCTTTTAAAACCCGTTTCCACAATTAACGATTCTCTTAATAAAACTTCTCGTTCCTAACATTTTATTAAAGTACTAAAAATCATAAAAATATACCTTATCATGAAACCATCAGAAATACATTTTTTCCAGATTTAAAACAAAGACCAGAAATCGGAAATTAAAACGACAAACACGATTTTAACGATAACGATGATTTAAAGTGATTACTTAATTCACCCACTTAACAATTCTTAAAAATTATGAACAAATTCAGAAAATTATTTTTCATTAGAAAGATCATCCATGCAAAATTTCAGATTAAAATAAAATGTTTAAGTGCTAGAACCAAAAATCGGCTTTTAATCATTTTTGTCCGAAAACGGTAATAATTCAATAATTGATATCCAAAATACCATAAAATACCAAAGTATCAAAATCATCAAAAACTTTTTTTTACAGAATATATTCAAATATTACATGTTTAGGCCGAATATTACGATTTTAAAATTAATATAACAATTTAATCGTTAATCTCGTAAAAGCGATAAAAATACCGAAATATGCAAATTTTCAACTTTTAAAAAATTTTCAGATTATATGACATACATATACTGTCAAAAATAAAATATAAAAATATACATGCAATTACACAAATAAAATCAAGTAATATCGAGTAACACCGACGTTACCTCTAATCCAAATCTGAATCGATAACATATTCATCGACTTTGGGATCGTCCATGAATCCTATAACACACGAAATTTATGGCAGAAAAATACCATGAGAAAACTAAGAAAACCAAGGCAAATAACGATCGAAAACAACATCGATTATTACCTTAACGAAGGGAAAGGAAAGACGATTAATTTGGAGATGAAAATGAGACAATAAAGGCTCGATTTGAGACAAAATTTGGCTAGAAAAGCTGCTGGAAAATTTCAGCCAAGAGAGCAAAAGGGAGGAAATGTTGCTTAATTGTTTTGTAAAATGAATGATAAGAAAGTGGATGGTTTTCTAAAGCATAAATGATAAGTAAATTTTGTTGAAAACTAGGCCATAATGCATGCACAAACCAGCCAAAATGAGAGAGGAAGGGAGTGTGAAGAGTTTGTGTTTAAGGCCAAAATAAATGGGTGAGAGGATCTATTAATGCCATAATGTTGATTTCTATTATGTTTAATTCTTTTATTGCTTTAACCTTTAATATGAGTAGCTAATTTATTCTTCTAAGGTTAAAGAGGATCTATGTTAATTGAATTGGGGATGTTACTTTAATTAATTGTTTAATTGATCATTCATATGTTATTGCCTTACTACTTGTTTTGTATCATTGTTTGATTAGTTTGAGACGTTGAACTAGTTGAATGTTTAGGAACCCGAACCTAAGATCGAAAGCCTGGTAAGGGTAGACTTACAAGTAAGTGGGTAGGATAATCTGGTAAGTTGCGAGAGCCCGTCAGAATCTATCCTAAGTTTGACATAAGATCCGAAATGCCGTGTCTTTGCCCTAAATAACTGTGATTGATTGATTGATTGAATGATTAATTAACTTGACTCAATTTAATTACATAGTGAACCGGAAAACCTAGATCCTTTTAATATTGTTAGAACCTCTTAATTTACATTATTGCATTAGTTTAGAAAACAAACACAAACAAACCGGAATTAGAATAATTTAGAATCGATTATTAGATAATTAGCGATATTCATCAGTCTCTCTATGGATTCGACCCTTACTTGCTGCTATCTACCTGTTATTTCTTTGTTAGGATTATTTTGATATAAATGATACGACTTTAGCCTTATCATATACATATACATATACATATACATATACATATACATATACATATACATATACATACATACATACATACATACATACATACATACATACATACATACATATATAACGATAGGTTCACATAAGGCCAACAACTCTTATATATAAGTTCATAAGTTCCAGTGTTAAAGTTACACAAGAAGTGCTTAAAGTTACACGAAATGAGTGATAAAGTTGCACTTTATCACTTGAAGTGATAATAGTGCTGAATGTTATAGTTACATATCAATTTTGAACAAATGCAACTTTATCGTATGTCATCTGTAACTTTAATATAGACTTAATTACATATGGTGAACTTATTTGATCTCTTCTCTCTCTCTCTCTCTCTCTCTCTCTCTATATATATATATATATTAGATGTCTCGGCCGAATATTATGATTTTACAATTAAAGATGACAATTTAATCGCTAATCTTGTAAAAGCGATAAAAATACCGAAACATACAAATTTGTACGATTTTAAAATATTTTCCAAAATTAACATGACATACATACATACATATATATATATATTTCTCAAAATAAAATAATAATTATATACATGCAATTACAACAATAAAATCATGCAATACCGAGTAACATCGACGTTACTTTTAATCCGATTCCGAATCGACAATATACTCATCCGCTTCTGGGTCATCCAAAAAGCCTACAAAAATATGAAATCCCTGGTATGAAAATACCATAAGATCACTGAGAAATCAAGGTATAAAACGATTGAAAACAAAATCGATTAATACTTTAACGAAGGTGATGAAAAGAGGATCGAAACAAAAGAAAGTTAAGAGACGGAAATAGGTTGAGGGACACGGTTTTCTGAGCAGACTGGGCTGCTGTAAACTTTAGTTTACACGAGACAATAGGAGAGAAGTTGAGAGAGTTTTGCCTTGATTAATTTTTGTGAAACAAGTGAGTGAAAAGTAAGAAAGGTTTATGCATGAATGAGCCTTAAAATTTGATGAAAACAAGGTGAAAATGTGGTAGTATACATGCCTAGAATGAATGAACGAGGAGTATGAAAAGTTTGATAATAATGCACCAAAATAAATGGAAAGAAAAATATATTTAAAAACTTAAACCATGATATAAAATGAAATGTATAAAAAAAATTGTGATGTAGGATGTGTGACAACGGGGATCACGGTCTAATCATGATCAAATGAGTCCAAACTTGGTTGTAGGTTTGATAAAAGGGAAGCTCGTAAAATTATTAGTAATTGGGTAAACCTCGCGGAGAAAATAATTATTTACAAAACTTCGTTATAAAATCATTAAATGGTAAATTTTCATAAACAAAATATTTTACTAGTTAGAAATATTATATAAACGTGCTTGACCTTTTTTTAGGAACATAAATAACTCCAATCCAAGCTTAAAATGATAGTTTGTAGGAAAATTGAATTCCTCGCGAATAAATAAACACTCCATCCCTTTTTTATGTTTCTTCCCATTTCAATTAAATACTCTCACAAATCTTATAAAGCGAGAAGAAACATTAAAAAAAGGAAGGAGTAGTTTGCTACAAAAATTTTGTAAATGGATTTATGATAGGAAAATAAAAGAATTAAAATCTTTTAATATAAATAACTAATATTTGACTGGAAAATATTATGGAGCTTGGGAAAATGAAGAAAAACAGAAGGCAGAAACGCAACTTAGTCATGATAGAGTCATAACTGAATAAATAACAGTGCTAGAAAAATAGCGGGTGTTACACAGGCAACGAGGCACCTTGATGGTTGAGCGCATATGACAATGCGATTCAACAGTGAAGCGCCTCATCCACGCACCTGAATTGGTGCTAGTTTGGACTTCGAATAGAATTGATGATTGAATGCATGTGATCGTTTTCAAAATTCTTTGTCTAGAAGGTTACAAGGTGAAAAATAGATGCGTTCGTTTTTTAGAGAATGTTTAGGATTCATTTTAAGGTTGACTCGCTCCTTTATTTCTTATTAGACGTAACAGACGACAAAACGAGCGACCGACGACGCAAGTGCGATACTCTTATGTTCGGATTTCTTCGTTCGATCCCCTCGAATATCCAACACGATTAGATTGAACATTTTATACCGCATCATCCTAATTCCATTGTTTGTCGATGTAGAAGTTGTTTAGCTCATTTCGATTGTATGTACAATAATGAAGCAGAAATAAGAGTTAGTACAATGTTAGAAATTAGATGTTAGATGTTAGTACGATAAGTAAAAGTGCGAGAAGATAGAAAAAAGAGTTTTGACACCCTCAACATACATGTTCTGAATTGCTTCGATTTTGAACTTGCTTCGGTATCGACTTAGACACAGAGAGTTCTTCGATATTTAGTTGCTGTAAGTTATTTTAGAAGGTTATAGGAAGGATTTTAGAATAGGCTTTAGGAATGTAGAAAGGTAGAGGATTATAGAAACGGTGTTAGGGTTTTTGTATGTTGATTGTAACCTTGGTTTTTTCGTATTGTGTAATCCTCGGTAAATGAACGAGGTAGGGAAGTATATATAGAGGTTGAGGTGCACAAGGTATCAATCTAGGTGTCGAAACCTAGTCCCAGAGATTGAAGGAGACACGCACCCCACCATGCGACTCAGTTCTGAGGCGCGCGGTGCCATGCGACTTAGTTCTGAGGCGCAGGGTTCCATGTAGTTGAGTATGTGTTGTTTTGAAGTTGTTTGATTTACGGGATTGAATAACCGCGTATTTTAAGTATGTTTTGATTGCGCGGGATTATGTATATGGACTTGATTTTGTATTTTGAATGTTTCGGTTTTGACAGGGTTTGATTGGCTCGGTAAAAGACAGTTTTTGCCTCCGGTGGTAGTTTTGGCTTAGAATAGTTATGTTTTATCAGGAACGCTCAGGGATTCTGATTTCGAGGTTTTTTTTTGCGAGTTTTGCACTCCGTGATGTGTTTAGGTCGGATAAAATCGATTGCGAGCCCTGTTTCGAACGTTTAGAAACATGTTATCGTCCTATCATCATCGGGTGTTTGGCGGCAAACTTCCATAGACACGAGCATACCAAATGTTGGTCTTTACACACGCCCAAAGCTCTTACTAATATCTAAAATTTGAATCTTTCACTTTATATTTTATAGAACTGTACTATCTTGTTATAAATACAATTCGTAATTAAATAACTACTACTTCAATTAATACGACACCACTTGGGTTAGAGCCGTAATTGTCTTATCTGCTACCATTCATATTTTTTATGACCTTCTGTTAAATATCATCTTAACATTGGTTAACAGCCTGATCATTACAGACTGATAGTATTCGTCACATAAAAACTATTAATGAATTATTAATAATAGACTAATTCTTTTACATTCATTGTAAGTTCTATAGTTAACTAGACTCAATAAATTTATTGTGGACAAAATCCAAACTCAATTACGATATACTCCCTCCGATTTTTAATGTTTGCCCCCTTTCAATATAATACTCTTCACATATATTTATCAAATGGAGTAAACATTAAAAACCGGAAGTAGTATTACTTAATTTTTACACTTATTACTTATAGCATTACCCGACTCAGTGAATTATAGTCGACAGGTTCATGAACAATTTCTCCAGAGCAAATGGTTATGTATCTTATTGCGAAATTTCTCATGCATAAACTATACTCTCTAAATAAACTAGAGTTTTTTCCTTAACTTTCTGTCAATTTGAAACATGTACAGGTGTAAACACGATGACAATATATATTACGTAATCATCATCCTAATTCAGTAACTATTTTCTAGTTGTTCTCTTCAACCTAATCATCATCCTAATTCATATTAGTAAGTTTGAGCACGACTAAACCCTAATAAAGACTTATACTTCCAACAATACACGACAGTATAACATGAGAATCGACATGAATCGGGACTTACCACTGCCTAGGACGTATGTAGGGGGTACCAAAGTGAATACGATAATCGAATTCCACTCCTCTCATTAATTTCTCATTTCTTCTTTCTTCATTTGCTACAACAAATTGACACTTGCGCCACAAATTATGCCACGGGAATTTGTTATTTGTGGCTAAATTTTACCTAGCCACGGGAAAAATTTGATTCACTACTTGGTAAAAAAAATGTCAAGGGAACATTTTTTTCCCGTGGCAAAAATTCACTTGCGCCACGAATTTTATTAAAGTCGTGGCCAATAATTACTCTTGCCATGAAAGATGCCACACCCGTGGCAAAACTATATTTAGCCACGAATTTGTTCAGTGACAAATATTATTTAGCCACGACATAATTAATTTCTGTGGCGAAATTATTTTTTAGCCATAGATTTAATAAACACATGTGCCTAATGGTTCTCCAAACTTTAATCAAATTACTTTCAAGTTAAGTCGAGTGTCAAATATTGATCTTAGAAAATTCATTAAAATTCAAAGTTAAAGATAATATGAAAAAAAATATATTAAATTTGAAAAAATTTATTAATAAAAAAAGTGGTATTATTTTATTTAGTTTTAAGAAAAAAAATTGATTTTGTGTAAAATTAAATACAAGAAAACTTTAGTTGTCTAATTTGTTGATTTTTTTACTAATCATCATTTTTGAAGTAATTGATTTCTCATAATTTGACAATATGTTTTATTAAAATTCTATAATCTAAAGTATGACTTTTGAAAGAGAATTAACATTTACATAGTGTAATATATGCTAGCTAAATGCGGCGTAAATAGCATATCAAGTAAAATAAGTATGTGATTGATCATCCATCATTGAGACGTCTAATATTATTTAAGACTCTTTCGTTTCTACCGCTTAATTAATTAATTTTTTCACATGTAATACACTTATTTTAAGACAAAAAAACTTAAAAAGAAAGTGACTGAGCATGATTTTTTTTTCCAAATTATTTATTTTCTTACAATATTTTCAGTGTGAAAAAAACCGCTTTATTAAACTCGTATTTAAGAATTCTAATCGGTCTATATTTTTTATGGAATTGACTTTGATTGCGAAAACAATAATTATTTTTGCAAATTAATTGTCTTTCAAGTTGTTTGGTCTGGAAGAAAGATTAATGTGCCTAAGTTCAATAACTAGTCAAAATAAATTTTTCAAAAAAAGAGAGGTATAAGTGAGAAAATCAAATAATTAACAAATACAAGTAAGAAAATATAATAATTAAGTACTAATAGTCAGAAAATCCAAAATTAATTTATCATCAACTGTTTAATTCAATAATCGTTCTGTAATATTATTTGGAAGATATTTTAAAAAATAAATTTATAATAAATTTTACTTAATGAAAAATAAAATTCGATTAAAACTTGAAGTAGGTAAGAGGAAATTCAATGAGGATAAAAAACTGATGAAATAAAATAACGACCGATAACGAAAAGAAAAAACATATCGAAAGAACTAGCAATAAAAGAACTTGGAAAATAGAAACTAAAATAAAAATATCGATAAATTAATGAAATCATGAGTCCGAAAATCAACTTCGAAACTCTTTTTTTTTGGAATAATAATTTTTTAATCATAATATGTAAATCATTGGGGAAAAAATTAATTACTCAAAAGTAATTGTAGTTTGTGAAAAATCATCACTTTAAAAGAATTCAAACCAATGATTATGTCAATAAAGCTCAATTTCATTTCTGGTAGCTGGCCATAAGAACTCCACAATTAAGCGTGTGCTTGAGTGAGAGTAGTGTTAAGATGGGTGACTTCCTGGGAAGGCTCTTCGATGCGTATGGTGAAATTAAATAATATTGAAATGGCTCAGTTATAAAGCTAGTAACTGTTCCAGATGTGACTACTATAGGAGTAGAGAATTCTTACGGTTATTAATTTATTTGATTTATTATATATTTTGTCACCGGAATAAATGTTTTGCCACAAACATAATATGCCACGGGATAATCCGTGGCAAAAAATTAATTCTAGCCACGGGAGACTCCATGGCAATAAAATCAATACTTGCCACGCTTTTTTTTCCCGTTGCTATTTGTTTGCCACGACCACTTGCGCCACAGATCGTCTTTCCATGGCAAAGAACTTTAGCACGAAAATTTAGCACTTTTGCCACGAATTTAGCCGTGACCCAAGTGCTCATTTGTAGTAGTGGTTTATGGTATTTTCATTGTTGTGCATCTCATTTGAATACATGAAGGGGGTATACGTGTGTCTAAGTGAGGGTTTTAAGGGTTATTCTAGAACTAGTTGTAATCCCGTGCAAATGTACGTCGTATATTAGAGGTCATGCATTAGCAATGAGAATAACTTTAGAATGACACACAAATTTATGTATTTTTTAAATAGTCGTTTGAGAGAAATATAATCTTAAATTGTAAATATATATGTTAAAATTTAGTTTGAGCTGATAGTGTGTAAATAGTTTAATGTTCACAGAATTAACGCGTATCATAATACATATGGAGTATCCATTTTTTATACGGAGTATTGGTTTTCGGGGTACATACTTTACTCATTAATAAAGTACATATTTTAATGGGTTAATTTAGAAGTATTTTTAGATAGTTTTTAAGATTCAAACAAAAATTATTAAAACAAAACTCGTAGAATTCTTTTCCAAATTTATCAAAAACACAAAAATTAGTTCTAATTGTGGACATCCGTCCGCACCGCCCGGCGCCCCGCGCGCGCCCCCGCGGGACTGACCCGGTTTTCAACGTGTGCCGGTGGCCACCCACGTGGCCCCCTCCCTGTCGGGGGCCGGTCCGATCTCTCGTTCGGGGCGATGTCTCGGACCTCGATTCGGATGACGATCCGGACTTGTACTAGACGGGTGCGGGCACCCGTGTTTCCGTTTGAAATCGATCGAGTCGTGGTTGTAAATGTTTAAAGGCCGATTCATTTGGTAAGACGACCTTTTTAGTGAACTAAATTCGTCATCGATTTGTGGAGTCGCCACCGAGTCAATTATGGGGACTCGGAAACCGTTCAAGTCAACTTTGATCCTTATCCGGCTCAAAGTTGAGGGGCACGGGACCTAAAGATAAAGACTTGTACCCTTAAGCACTCCATGCCTGGAATGACTCTCATTGCCAATGGTTTCGGACATCCGGAAACCGTCGATTCTGAGTAAAGGGTGAGGGTACGTATTGGGAAGCCAACATCCGATAGATGTCAACACCCAATCCCGCCCGCACTATAGCGGCCTCTACTAATCAATCAGTGGGCTGATAACCTAATTCTTTTGTTGTGACGGAAATACTGTAACATCCGTTGTTTTCACCCTATACCTTTTGCTACGTCGGTTCTTTAAGAACAAGTAAGTATTGTCGTCAAAGTAGTTGTGTATACATTCTTTGCATGCGATTTCACGTGACAGGCAAGCCATGAAAATATGCACGTAGGAGAGTAGAGAGTACTAGTATTATACGTATTAGCAAGTCAGTTTTAACGCGTTAATACGGATATTAGTCGTTCTCGTGATATACCTTACCTGTTATTCTGCTTAAGATGCGTCGGTTTGGTATTAATAGGGATGCGTCGAACCTAATAAGACGAGCACCTGGACTAATACGGAACCCGACCATCACTTTGTTCTGTTTTGGTTATTTTACGTTTTGAATTCTGTGTTAGGTGATTTAGCATGCAATTATAAGGTCATAAAAGCTATAAACCATACAAAAGCGGTAATGTGAATGTAAGTAAATCACATTGTGAGGAGTTGCACCCTCGGAGTATACACTAAACGAGACATGATGCATAGATAGTTGAGAATGGATCTCAGAATTACTCGGGTCTATTTAGTGTATTTTAGTATTTGCGATTGAAGTTGGGACGTTACGTGTTTTAGTAGATGTTTGTGGACCTAGTGTCCACATCTAGTGTTGTCGTAGTGCATAATAAAAAAAAAGTGCAAATATGGAAAGTTTTGTTTAGATGACAACCTAGTGACGACTCGACTTCAACAGGCGGATTCTCCTAGCTTGACCAGTGACTCCGGCAGAGCTCCGTTATCGTCTACCCTTCCTGCGGCTTCTCCGGCAGAGCTTCGTTACTTGGACTAGTTCTGCGGCTAATCCGTCAGAGCTTCGCTACTAGACTTGAGCTAGTCGATCACAGGCACCTCGATATCGAGTGGGGTGCTCGAAGGTGAGGAGTAGTGTCGATGTCGCTTTTTTCGGAACTACGATCGAGTGGATCGTTTACCTCGGGTGTCGGAGTGCGAGCCCTTAGCGAGAAAGTAGAGGGAGAAGAGAAGTCGAGAATGTGTGTCGAATGAATGAAGCGCAGGGGTATTTATAGGTGTTTTCGGCCCTCGTCGCCCATATGGACGCCTGAGCTGGGGCGCACCAAGACCCAGGCGCCTGGGCTAAGGCGCGGGGAGACTAAGACGCGTGAGGTGGGACGGTCGGGATTTTGAAGATACGATTTTGATACTTTCCAAAACCGAGAGGGAGGAGTGTGATATTTAGCTTGGAGCCTAAGGATTCCCGCGGCTTGACCTAGCGCCGTGGTTTTAGTGGGCCTCGGGTGTGCGGCCCGAGGTTCGCTTGGCACGGTGCTGACTCGGTTCGAGTTTCGGGACCGACTAGGGGTCCCGGTGTCGGAATTGACTCTAATTAGTGTCTAGGTGACCGTAACGACACGACTATGGCTTCCATCATGTTAGTTTTAATTTTTCCGAGTAATTATTTGGTCCATTCTATAGAAAAACTACCTACAACATCGCGAACCCGCGTCGCGTTGCAGTCCTATCGTCATCGGGTGTTTTTTGAGCACTTTTGCAGCCACCAGGTCCAAATCTTGGTGTCTACAGAGGCCCCCACTTTGACTGAGGCTTGGACAAGGCGAAAGTCAAAGTATAGCCGCCCAGGTCAATCGAAGATTATGACCTGGTGGCTGTTCGGTCAGGTCGTTTTAAGTCCATTAGACTACGTGTTGAGGCTCGCCAGCCAAGGCTTAGAAATCATACTTGATGTCTTCGCTTGCGGTTGTTTGCTTGGGCCCGGGCCGTTGCTTGATATCCCGTTCCTGGTTCTTTATGCTCCCATGCTTTGTCTTCTTTGGCTTGTTTAAACGGTTTGTTTAGTTTTAAATGTTTTTTGTGACGTGTTAAGTGTAAGTGCAAACGACGTTCGAATGTGTTGCCTTTTATTTGAACAAATGTTGTTGGGACGTTTGTGGACCCTTGATAAAACGTTCGAGGGCGTCAGTCTCCACTCGAGCGGTTGTCTTCGGGATGCTTGTGACCCCTTGGGCAAAATGAAGTGAAACAACAAAAAATGTTCGAGGGCGTCAGTCTCCACTTGAACACCTGTCTTTGGGATGCCTCTGACCCCTAGGACAAAACAAAATGAGATGAACTACTCGGGGGCGTTAGTCTCCACTCGAATAACTGTCTTTGGGGATGCTCTGACCCCTAGGACAAGATTGGTGTTGTCAACTACTCGAGGGCGTCAGTCTCCACTCGAGGAGCTGTCTTCGGGGATGCTCTGACCCATCGGACAAAATTGCTGTTGTAAACTACTCGAGGGCGTCAGTCTCCACTCGAGTAGTTGTCTTCGGGGATGCTCTGACCCCTAGGACAAAATTGCTGTTGTAAACTACTCGAGGGCGTCAGTTTCCACTCGAGCAGCTGTCTTCGGAGATGCTCTGACCCCTCGGACAAAATTGCTGTTGTAAATTACTCGAGGGCGTCAGTCTCCACTCGAGTAGTTGTCTTCGGGGATGCTCTGACCCCTCAGACAAAATTGTTGTTGCTGTGCCTCCGGGATACTAGCGTCCCTCAGGCAAAATTGTTGTTGCTGTGCCTCCGGGATACTAACGTCCCTCGGGCAAAATTCCTGTTGCTGTGCCTCCGGGATACTAATGTCCCTCGGGCAAAATTGCTGTTTGTTTATTCGTTTTAGTTAAAAGTTTTTGTTTTGTGAGTTTGTCTTATTTTGTTTGGGTTTCCTCTTGCTTTGTTTTAGTTTGTTATGCATTTGAGATTTGTTTAGAGTTTGTTTAGATTAGTTTGGTTTAGATTGCTTTGTTACGCGTCCGGGTGTAGCGTTTAGGTTAAGCGCAGTTCTGATGCTTGTTTTATTATCGAGCGTGTTTTTTCGATGTTGATTAGTAATTGCTTCGTTATTTGTTATTTTGCTTGTCTTCAAAGGTGCGTGTTTTATGTGTATCGAACTTTGAGTCCCATTTGTTTTGTTTTAGTTTGTACTGGGCTGCTCGGACGCGCATCCGTCTGCGCCCTAATATTCAGGCGCTTAGCCCCCATCGCGCTAGGACTCAGGCGCGTCACATGGGGCGGTCGGGGTTCCGTGGACCGGGTCTGTTTAAGTAAACAAGAACTGGGGCGATCGTTCATTCCGCACCAAACTCGAACGCGTCACCCCTTTTGCCCCAAAGCCGATTTCTCGATTTATCTTGCCAAATTCGTCTTACGCGACAATGTCGACTCCGGGTAAACGTTCTTTACTTGTTTATTGTCATTTTTGCTAGATTTGATTGATTATGAGTTCGTTTTGTTGAAAACCCTAGAAAATTGATTTGGAGGTTTTTGATTCGTTAAGTTTCGATGCTTGTGCTTAGTCTCATTGTTAAATTAGGGTCAATTAGAGCTTGTTAGGGTAGTTATAAGTTCGATAGAGGTTTTCGAGGTGCGTCAATGGCTCCCTATGGAAATGTGCTTGGAATGCTAGGGTTAAGGACCGTTTTCTGATTATTCCCGTGCTTATTTTGTGTAATCTTGTTCAAATAATGTTCGTGAGGATGTGGGTAGCTTTCTTGTCGGTTTTTATGGGCTAGGATGACTTTTAGGACTCTCCGTGGGGTTTTGTGTGTCTTAAGACGGACCATAAGGCATCGTAACGATGTCGGATTTTCCTGAAACCACTTCCACCGTGACCGGGATAAAAAATGGATGCTAGCGGTCTTTTCGGAATTTTGATATCCTTATCCGAAATTTTAACCCTATTTTGACCTGTTTGAGCTGTTTTAGCCTGACCTGAGGCATAAATTTTCTTTTTTTGTTTGGTTTTGTAGTGAGAGGTAACATCGAGCGTCTCGAGGGAGCTCCTAGTGATGAGACTGTCGGGACGAGTTCACAGACCCCCGAGGGATTCGTAGGAGACGACGGAGTATCTCGTCTCAGCATCATGACCCTGAGGCCATTAATGAGGCCAATTTTGATAGAGTGAGGAAGCATAGGCTTCCAGAGACGATTGCTCGGAGGGCTCATGTTCCGGTTCCTGTACCGGAAGATGAGGAGATTAGCTACGAGGATCCCAAGTGGGCTCGGGACTGGAATGGTCATCAGCTGCTATTTCATCTTGACCTTCACGTTTCTCACCGCGTCGTGCGGGGTCTGGTGAGTGTTCTGTCTGTGCTGATTAGTTATGTCTTAGATTCTTGGCTCGGGTTAGATTAGGTTTAGTTTGTTTATACCTGTGTTGTTTTGGTTTGCAGTTCCCAGGTCCGATGAGGACTTTCTCGGGATTTACTACGTGTCTCGAGATTTACTTTCAGAAGTTGACCCCCGCGGTAAAAGGAATTATCGCGAGGACCGCTCTAGGTCCCGTGGTCGAGCAGTGGGTTAGGTTGGTGGGTTGCAAGACTAAGTGCAACCCTATGGTGATTAGAGCGATGATAGATCGCTTCCACGATACTACCTCGACCTTCCACATGGCTTTTGGGGAGGTCGGGATGACCCTAGAGGATTTTGGGATGATTTCCGGTTGGCCCTGGGGTCCGGATAGGATTGGGTGGGCCGCCGAAGGCCCTAGGCTAGATAGTGATGGGGTGCGGGGCCTCATCGGGGACTGTTTACCGCGTGAGGCATATAGTGCGCCTCATGCTTTGATGAGTTCGTATATCACCGATCACTTCGAGCGAGTAGCGGTGTTAGAGGGTCGAGAACCCAACACGCCGGAGCAGGATGCCCGGTTGTGGTTGTGGTACTTCCTAGGGTCGACCCACTTCTCGGATAAAGGCGAAAGGTTTAGCACTAGGATTTTGCCTCTCCTAGCTGACCTAGCTCAGCTAGGACGTTATGATTGGGTGACCGCGGCTTTCGCGGAGATGACTCGATGCCTGCAAG
Source organism: Agrostemma githago (assembly GCA_958450325.1). Classification (NCBI taxonomy): domain Eukaryota; kingdom Viridiplantae; phylum Streptophyta; class Magnoliopsida; order Caryophyllales; family Caryophyllaceae; genus Agrostemma; species Agrostemma githago. The sequence continues at coordinate 15,698,602 of OY288239.1, read as the reverse complement.
TCATGGTGAGGCCGTTGGCGATAGAGTCGGCCTCAGCTATGCCCATTGTGGGTCCAGGCCTTATATTGAAGGTTAGCTACTATTCTCACTCTTGTATCTCGTGTTCTGCTTGGCTTTGGCTTTGTATTGCTAAATGTATTCTGGGTTTGTTGCAGGCTTGGATCTACTCTTACTTTCCTTGTTTGGCACCTAAGATGGTGCGGGTTCACCCGAAGAGATTCCCGGTGGGAATCGAGTGGCGGCTGGCTCAGCTTAAGAGCACTACCAGCCACTACCCGTCGGAGAATGCCCTGGTCAACCAGCTAAGCCTCAGGGATGTAAGTTTTCTTTTATGTCCTACCTAGCTTAGTAGCCCCCAAGGTTTAGGATTTATCGGAGTGTTGGTTCATTTGTGTAGTTTGTGGCCCGTCCTTGGGCTGGTTATGAGGGCGTACCGGAGTATGTGGCCACGGAGCTAAGGCCTAGAAGTTATAGGAGGATGCTCATTCCTGCGTTGTTTCGCCCAATTTGGTATTTGGGCGAGCGGTTGGTGCGTCAGTGCCTATATGACGATTTCAGGGTGCCAGTTGATCCTCCACGGACCATGTTTAGACCACCGACCACCGCAGAGATCCTCGAGGGTAGGGACGGAGAAGGAGGCGATGCGCTCTTGGTGCTAGGTGCTTCCTACTTATCTCACGTCACCCGGTGGTTAGCTTGGTACCGCCTCGTGGTAATGTTCTAATTTTGGTTCTAAGATTTGTTTTGCGGTTTGTTGTTTCCTTGCCCTCTGACCAATCAATCTGTTGTTTTCTTAGCTGGCCGATCCGGCTAATGAAATCCAGCACCCAGATTTTCCCTTGATGCTGCTTAGGGTGGATGCGACTGGGATACCTTTCACCGAGGCTCTCCCCCGTGTTCTGCTGAGGAGATGGACGCCGGGATAGAGTTGCGTGACCGGGTATACCGGGTAAGTTTTGGCTTTTATTTTGGGTTTGTGTTCTAAGAGTTAGGATTGGTTTGTCTAACTTACGTGGTTTCACCTTTCAGGTTTCATCAGCTTGTCATCAGCGGTTGCGGCAGGTCGCCAACCGCTTCCGGGCCTATGCCTCGAAGGTTTCCCGTGACACTTCGGGACCTCGATCGGTGAGTTTGCGTGATTAGGGTGGTTTTTTAGGCTGTTGGCGTACCCTCCTAACGTTTAAGTGTATTTGTTGGATGTCCCGGATATGGTGGGGAAGTTGGAGACTCGGGTGACCGAGCTCGAGGCAGAGGCGGCTGAGGCGCGACAGCTTCTGCAATCTCGGCCCGACGAGATCGCCTTCCTAAAGGAGCAGCTGGCTCGGTCTCAGGGTGAGACCTCTGCGCAGGGCGAAGCCAGACATTGGATCGAAAAGGAGGCTGAGGCTACGGGTGCTAACGAGGAGATCGAAGGAGTCCCCGAGAGGCTACCTTAGACATGATGTCGGGGATGGATGGTAGTGAGTCTCCTCTTGTAGACTTGGAGGATCTAGGTTTAGATGACAACCTTTGCGAGGCTGTGATAGCCATTGGCGCGGCTTCTAGGGGTCCTTCCTAGCCTCGATTTATGTATGAATTTGTATATGTTGTATATCTGTTTTTAAATTTTAGTACTTGAATTAGCTGGATTAGTCTTGTGTTTTTGTTTGGCGAATTGTTTACCTAGATTGACAAGTAATCACTTTTGCGTTCATTCATTTGCAATCTGACCTAGTTCGGGGTGCGTTGACGTTGTACAGAAGTATGAGAACAGTTCCTTTTGGATGTTTTGAAATGCGTCGATTTGAGCCGGGAATTGGATCAGATAGTACGTCAATTAAAATGTTTTGACTCAAGATGGACGAGATGTAGAATGCTAACGTAAAACATTAACGCGTTCTGACCGAGTGTATTAGGAGATGAGTTTAGTTGCTTTGACATTCAGAACGAAACCAAAGTTTAAAAAATTCGGGCAACTTTTGAAAAAAAGTTAGACCACTTTTTTCATACTCATAATATTGCCTTATTAGGCTACAGACGCGACTTGACGATGACTGTCAAATGGCTACAACACGTCTAGGTGAGGTAGCTTATCCCCCTAAAAAAAAACGCCTAAGTGTGGAACGTCCGACGGGTGAACTGGCGTTCCTGTGGTCCCTGCATGGGTGCTTCGATTTTTGGAGTGGATTTTAACGACTTCGAGAGGTCGTTCCCGATGTCCGGGGTGTCATGTGTTAGCCATGGTTATGATGCGGGATCGGTGTTTCTACCTTTGGGGTTGGTCTAGATGTTGCTTGCCTAGATATGGGCGCTTGGGCTGAGGCTCTCGGTTCCAGGGTCATTTTACAGGTGTTTTTTTTCTTCACGCTATGTTTCTGTAGCTTGGTTTTCTTTGTTTTTTGGTTGCTTTGGCTTGGAGGTGTGATGTTTTGTCGTGTTTTGTACAAGTTTGGTTGCAAGAACAGCTTGGTCTAGTCAACCCTCCCCGATGCATCAAAGGTTATAACTATAAGAGTTTCACGGGTCGGAAGATGGCGCAGGCGTGGGGCAAGGGTCACAAGGAAAAGGACTTGCTTTCCTATTTGGCCAATGGGGATGTGGTCATTCGGTGGTCCATCCCATGGTGGAATATTAGTGGGCGTGTCGGGTTTCCAGTTTCGTCTTCGACCTGGGCTTTGCTAACACTATCCATGAGGGATCAGGTTTATGTTTACCCGGGTATGTTGTCAAGTCAAATGGGTGTTAGGCCTTCCATTCCCAAGGATGCTAAGGTTATTTCCAGTTCTGACCCATGGAACGAGGATTTGTTTAAGAAATTTAGGATGTCTTGGGAGCAGAGGTTCTTGTATCTCGTTGTTCGACCGATCGACCGATCGACAACGCTTCCGTCTGGCGGAGGATTTGTGAATACCCATCAGGACAGAGCAACTTAAAAGTCAGGAAGAAGCAGCACTAAGAGGTGAGGAGGTGACTCGAAGGACTGCCACTAAGTGCCTGACCAAAGACAGCATTACCGATCCTAGTATTCGTCAGTTCATCTAAACGGGCCAAGACCGATAAGACCCATATTGATAATGTGAGTGAGGAGGGGAAGTGGGATTGGCTGGGCTTGCCTTTAGCTAGGGCGGTGGAAGCTTGCGTTCGGAGGGGCCGATGGTGAGAGACCCGATCAAGCACACCCGAATGGCGAGAAAAGAGGAAAATCGGACCGGTAGAGCCCAGCCACTTAGTACTATGTTCTATTAATTGATATTATGTGGCGTATTAGTACTAGTTTTTTTGTGGGGTTTGCCTGACACGTTGCCATTTCCGGGTAACTGGATTTTGGATTCTCGATGTAAAGGGCCTCGACAAAAGCTTGATTTAATTGTTTTTTGCATTAATGAAAATCACATTTTTTTTATTATATTTTTTGTGGTGGCTCGCAACTCGATTCTTCATTTTGCCCGGAGCGCCCTTTCGGGTTATCACTCCGTCCTCGGCTCACCCTCTTTTGCTTTTTTTTTTCTTTTTTTTTACGACGGCTCGCAACTCGTTTCTTCATTTTGCCCGGGGCACCCTTTCGGGTTTTCACCCCGTCCTCGGCTCGTCGTTTGTGCTTTATCATTGAAATCACTCATTAGCCAGAACGTAGAAAGAATCCCGGTTTGTACATGAATCAAGTAATCGATTTTTTTGTTTATTTGTTTGTTGTTTGTTTGGTTGTACCCGAAAAAGGGTTGCCTACGTATCCGCTTTTAAACGGAATCAAACAATGTTCGTAGTTCTTTCGAAAGGTGTGAGTGATTTTGCTTTAGATACGTTTATGCCATTTATCGATGCGAATTGTTTAGAGTGTTTCGCATGGGCTTTAATCCTAGCTGAAAATTAAGGTGAAATGATCGGGTGTGACCCCTTAAAAGTGACAATTACCGAGATACCGTGTTTGGGTCAGGTTGAATGGCTTGGATGGTTTTGGAATGTGGAGCTAGGTGGTAAGTAGTTTCGATAGATCAAAATCTGGAGCTTGATTTTTGTGGAGTTACGGCTATGGGCTAAAGTTTCGTAATGTGGTAGAAAAGGGGAAGCTGAGTGAAAATGACTCAGACTTCAATTGGGTGGGATGTAAATTATGCGGGATCTGATTTCCATATCTGGCCCAAACGGTTGGGATTATCCTATATTGAGCTTGAATCCTCGAAATTCCGGACTGTCTCCTAACAGGTGTCTCGGGAAGGTCTTAAGGGTTGTAATGTAGGGAGGCTAATATTTGGGTGCTAGTTGACTAGTCTGTTCATTTTTCTTTTTTTTTTCTTTTTGTTCGGACTTTGCATTTGAAGTTGAGTTGAATGATTGGGAGTTTCATTTTGACCATCGAGTTTGGTCTTGATCATTGAATTGGGCCAGTGTAGTTTGGCCTTGGTTTCATTTTTTTCTTTGGCTCCTTTTGGCCGTTTCAGCCTTCTTTTTCTGTCAGACTAGCACCTATGGTAGGAAATGGTCGGTCTTTATTTGAGTGATATATATTGTGGGAAATGGGTTTGCCTTCCGTCTTTGATCACAAGCTAAGAGACTATTTAGATTTGTCATACAATTCGGGAATGCTCCCTCTAAGGGATAGTTTGTGGCTTTCTATACCAGACATGGAATAGGTAAAAGAAAAGAACACGGGATCTCAGTTCTTGTAATTCCTCATTGTTTCGAGGTATGTTTGATTGTTATCGATAAATGGCATAATACCGAGTTGTAAGCAAGAAAGTGCATTATTAAATCAAGCGATTGTCGAGGCGTATCGTAAAGGAAGAAAAGTTTATTTCTTTTTATTGATAGTAATAAGCGGGCTATGCGCCCGAGATATTGTTTTTGGGGAGGTGGTGGACAGATCCCCTCGCACCTCCTGACTCGATGTAAAAACAAAAGACATTTTTTATACTATTATGTCTAGGCCCTAAGACGAACTAGACTCCGACTCAGACACAGATTTACTCGTCTCGGTGGATGCCGTGAGTTGTCGGTATCTTCCTCGATAGTCAGGGCATTCTCCTCTATAGGGTCTTGGTGGGAACAACCGATGGTGTCACCAGGGACAGTGTGAATGCTAAAGGGCTTTGTGGCATTGTGTGGTTTCTTGGGTGGAGGGAGAGGGATCGTCCCATTTTTGATCATGTCTTGTATGACATGTTTGAGTCGATAGCAGGATTCGGTATCGTGCCCGTTACCTCGGTGATATAGGCAAAAGCATTAGGGGTCCAATTTTTTCCTCGTTTGCCGACTGGTGGGTCCGGAGTGGGACCCCTGGGCAAGAGCAACCCTTGATCGACTAGGTGCTTAAGGGCTTTGGCGTAAGATGAATTGATTGGGGTAAACTCCCTTGGTGATGTTTCTAATTTGTTGGATGTGGTCTTGTAGGTCTCGGTGTTCTTTCCGTATCGACTTTGGCAAGCTTCGATCGGGCGGAGCGTTGGGATAATCTATCCTAGGTAGGCTCTTGGGCGTGGTAATTGCCGGGGTTGGCGTTTGTTTTGCTTTCTGGGTCTCTACTCTCAAGGAAATTGAGGCGGTTATCGATGTAACGGACGGAGAAAGTCCAACGGGTTACCGAAGTATGGATGTTGCGAACCAATTTGGTTAGGGTACTGACATCGTTGCGGATGTTTTTGATGGCGCCTGAATCTACCGACATGTTGGGAAGTGATTCTAGTGAGAAAGGATCAAAAGGTCAGAACGGATCCACCGGACGACGTAAGAGACTCGAGGGATGCTCGTGACTGAGCGATATAGGAATGAGACCCTTGACTGGTGTGCGTGCGGTCATTGGCTTAGGGACTCAGATGCTTTCGTCTGTTGGTGTATTCGGCGAAACGCCTAACGAATTTTAGGTCTCTACAACGATACGATTTGACCCAAACCTCGGAGGTGAGGTTTAAAGAGGACTTCTCCAAATGAGACGACCCAAAATGTAAGACCTCGAGTAGAGGTGATCCTAGTAACTAACACAGACAGTTAAACACACGGTTGTACGACCTAAGAAGTTGATCGCGATCCTGGCTCAGGGTCAAAGAGATTTGATACATGTTTTTTTTTGAAAACGACCAACTCTTTGCAGAAAAAGAATTTTTTTTTTGAAAAGGATGATTTGTAAAAATAGTGCAACGATGGCGTGACGACATCGCTTGTGACGTGAAGGTGTTTTGCTATACGTGTGCGTCAGAAATCCGACGATGGCAAAAGTGTAAATGTTTTCTTTTTTTTAAGGAGCATGGTTGTTAGGGGAACCAGTTTTGAAAAATGGTGACGTGATGCTTTTATCAAAACTACTATTATTTAGCTAGTTTGATACTTGTGGTGTACGTGATGCTCATGGTAGAGCGTGAAGTCTAATGACAGTGTTCTTAAAAGTGTGACCAGATCCTTAGTGAGATTTAGGTGGTGAATAGTGTTTTAGAAAACTTTCGTTCTTTTTTAAGAAGAACTCTTAAAACTAGTAACCCACGTTCGTCGGTTGCGTTAACTAGCATTTAACGGTGGGAGGGTGTATTGTAAAAAATGTTTTGGAAGTGTAACCGTTTTTGATTTCCTTGACTTCATTAATTGAAGTTTCAGGTTGTGTTAACGGTATGTGTGTAAAAATATTTTTTTTTGAAAATAAAAATGTAACCGTTTGGTGTACCTTGTAACAACCCGGATTTTCAAGACTTTATAAATAAGTTTATAATGGGAAACAGCGGAAGACATAATACATATCCGAGTCATTACTATTCTCAACTAATTGGTTTACTTCATAATAATTATGAAAGTACTTAAATATTACATTTAATTATAACAATTTTATGAAGAATAGAAATACATTCGAGTCCCATCTTGAGCTATCTTTAACCTTGCCCGTCCGAGAAAGGGTCAGTCTCCCTTAATCTGACGATTAAAATATTTTAAACGAATTTCATAGAAAAAGAAATCGTCAGGTGGGTAAATTATCAAAATTTAATATGAATAAAATATTAAAACAATCATAGATCAAATAGCAGTACATAAAAGCACAACCGATAACACATAACTTATAGAAATCGTAAGAAATGTTTTAAGGGCCGTATTATTTTTAGAAATGTTTTATCACGATATACCGGCCAATTATTGTACAAGTTCCAAATAAGTTTCGTATTTGATACTTGTACAATAATAATATACCGCCAATCACACCGATACCAGGGGGCTTACATTATTACCCCTGTTTACCGTGGTGACATAAACACGTTTAAAACAAAATTCGTCCTCTAATCTCCAGGGTCGAATGCCGGATACGTGGGGTTGTTACCCGCACCATGTACTACTCACCACCCGGCTGGTTATCCCGGCAGCCACGCTCCAATCGTCGACTCACGGAAACCCGGGTGCGATCCACCTAACACGTACGAGACTGATCAGGTCCCCACCTAAAGTATGGCCACACTCCCGCCTACTCTCGAGTCAATGTCAGCACAGTCAAAGACCCTTCGTACGCTACGGACGGTTTTATACGGTTATGCTAAACGCTATTCTTTCAAGTCATCTTGTACACAATAGAGACAACCTGCTTTCCCGCTCAAAGAGATTTCGAATTAAGTCCTAAAAATGCCCAATAAAATATACCACTATTTGAAATATATTTTGTAAACATTATGTGTTAATTATCTAACTCGAATTCAATAGAAAATTTCTTCTCTTATAATTAGATACGAAGTAACAATAGCCAAATAGCACGTAGTCAAATAAAAGTCTCCTTACAGGGTTGTCCCTATTTGTAGGCTGGGATTTGGCTAACGAACTTGGTTAATAAGTTAAATGATTATTATGATCACTTAACGGAGTTTAGCCAAGTTTTTAATCAATTCACTAAGGGATGGTTTTAGTCCCCTGAGTAGTCAATCGATTAGAAATCGCCCTTAATTCTTTTAATTATAACCTATAATTCCAAAATGTGTAATTAAAGTACAACTTTTGAGTCCAAAATATTGTAACTGAAATATAAGGAGTAACTATTTATGAAAGTTGTCTTCAAAAACCTTTGTTAACAAAAATACGTGATAACTTAGGGGAAAAGATTCCAAGATTGACCATAAAATCTCAAAGAATTGATAAAAACTTTTATCTGTATGTAAAGCGACAATTATTTGATAAATATGTTCCGACTTCTGAAAAGCTGATAAAGTTAAACATACTTGACAGTTTTGACGAAGTCTTTAAAAATTCAATATTTATTTTTGTTTTATTTTAAACTTGGTGAAAACTCAAATCATGTCTCTAAATGTTATTTGTTTTTAAATAGCTAATATACGATAAATCAATGACTTATAAGAAATATGTTGATCTAGCGATAACATGAGTCAGGCCTAACCGCTTGCCATGGTCCTAAAATTCTAACCTACTTGCGAGAAAGTAAGCTAGGTATTTAATATTAAATCATTTTGGGTTATCGTTGGTTAAATCTCATAATTAATACTTAAATCACAATATTTTTTTTTAGGTGAAGGGGTATTGTAGACACCCGCATTTTGCCTGCTAGTGTCTATAACAGCTTCCGACAAACACCTGATGATGATCGGACGCAAACGTGACTTGGTATACTCGGATTTGGACTCGGAATCAATAATATCCGACATGGACTTTTAGCGGAGTAATAATCTCACAAAACAGACCTCAAATCCAGGCCCAGTGGGTCGTTCCGAGCAAAATAAGACTAATTTGGGCCAAAACCGACATCAAAAATAAATCCCATCTTTTAGCGACCGGGTCAAAACCTGGTCAAGGACGAACCCGTCACACAAACCAGCCAAGTTCAGCTTCTAGAAGATTGCGCCCAAATCAGAATTCAAAAAAAGCAAACTAAATCAAAAAGGTCAACCCTTCCTAAATTAACCCTAATCACACCCCTACTCTATAAATACCCCACTAATCCTCACCATTAAGGGACTTTTTTCAGCATAATGAAGCCTTAAAAAAGCTGAAACAAAAAGCCTTAAAAAGCCTAATCTACCTAAACAACCCCAAGCAAAACAATACAAAAAACCGAGCCATTTGCCCTCGTTAAACCGGCGGCATACACACACACACACACACATACATATTCAAAATCCCGAGATCAAAACTCGTCAAAGACACACACCATAACTCACCCTACATATCTCGACACTCCCGCGCTCCCGTCGCTATTACGAGTCTATTTCCGAGGCCATTAAGCATGTAGGTTGAGGGTGTAATTCAAATCCCGACATCTCTTTCTCCTTTCTCTTTTCTTTTTGAATATGTATATATATGTATTATTATTATTACTATTATTATTATTATTATTAATATACTAACACTAACATTTCATTTATCGCAATCTAACTTTTATTATTATTTATTGTATCTAACCTCTAACATTTAATTATCGTCATTAACATATTAATACCGTGTATATATATAGATTTATATAATATTAAAATTCGGATCTTAACACGTTTGACTACGACGATCATCCAAAGTCCGTTTAATCCCTTTACGAGTCACGACGGAGGTGGCGCCCTTTCGAGGAGCGCCGCCCCAATGTACTCAAGGGCATAACGCGATCGTGATTGCTCATAGTTGAACGCGTAAGACTCCATTTCCAAGATTAGTACGAGATCCGGTGAGGCGAAAACCGACATCACATAATCCTTTAGGATTAGTATCGAAGTCGTGACGCGGAGGACTATAATTTCGTCACTAATCAAAATTTTCAATCACATAATAGCATATTTCATAAAATCCCGATAACGGTCTCATAATCGTATAATACACGCTTATGACATCGAGAACCGAGTTGAATTTAAATAATGCAATATTTTTATTTAACTCGGTCAGTTATCGAATTCAAACAGATAAAAGACACACGGCCAGACCCCCATGCGAGTCGCGCGCCGGTCAGGCGACTCGCGGGGAGGCCTGTTCGGCCGAGCCCACTTTCTCGTTTTCTCGACTTTCTATCCTTTTCGGTCCTTACATTAATATGCGACTTTCGCGACATATTTCCATATTTTGAGGCTCGTCTTTTCTTACGACTTTTAGTCGACACGTGTAAAGTCAATCACGTGATCCTATTTTTCAAAACTCATGCATATCACGACACCTAAAACGATTTTGATCGACGGTCTCTCACTATTAATTTTATGTCGACGACTCTTTAGTCGTATCCGACACATAATTAATTTAGACTCCATTTCTCGAGGTGATAAGTCGGGACAAGGCATCGAGGTTCGAGATCGGGTTAGCACCACACCTAGGTCTCGAACCTCCGTCCTTTGATTAATATGCAATATAATGCGTAATTAATTAAAGTTCGTCCATTTGCACAACTTACGGTCTAGTTTATATTTATTATATACGGGTCCGTTTCTAGTTAGCATTTGCTGCTTATAATTCAATTATTCTATTTTATTGCTCGTTGTATTGTGAATTCCGGGTTGTATTCCGCCCGTGTAATTTGTAATTTATTTACGAGTTTTCTATTCTTGATGTTTGCCATTTATTGCTTTAAATGAACATCGCATGCTAAATCACTTTGACGTGAATCAAGATGCATTAAATGACGTAGTTAATCAACAACTCGCATGCTTAGCCCGAAAACGCTGTTTGCATATCATTTAATCGTTTTACTAGCGCGCGCACACGAACACGAACGATGTCTTAGTAGAGGCCGCCATGTGCGGGCGGGGTTGGGTGTCCTTAGTGGGCTTCCCAACACGTACCCTCACCCCTTACTCAGAACCTTGGTTTCCGGATGTCCGAAACCCTTGGCGCACGAGAGTCATTCTATATACGAAAGCCGGTTTAAACGGTATCGATATTGCAATGCAAAGGGACGAGCCCAATAAACTCTGAAATCGAAGTGGGCTTACTTTGTGTATAGCCCATGACGACATAGAGTGGGCTCGTATGGTTCCGAATAACCACAAAATTCGGTGGCGACTCCATTTTGACTTAAATTTCGAACCCGAGTACAATCTCACCACGAGATTCATTCGCCTACCCAAACCCGCGCGTGGCCGCGTCGGGGTGGACCTACGTCATGTCCACAGGTATGTATTAAAAAATGATGTTCAATGTACAAATGAATGGCTACATCAAATTATGAAGCCATCTCGCGTCTCTAGACCGTAATGGGTATTTAATCATAGCCAAAATTCTATTCCGAACGTCCAATTTAATCATCTTAACAACATGATGGGGTCGCTGCACAACACCTTCAATTCGACACAAGTTCCGTTGCCTCCAAACATTATAAATCATGGCGTTGAATAGTGCTCGGATAAAATTGCATTGCAATTTGGAACCTCGCACCTTGCACGCCCAAAGTAGCGCACCAGAGCTTGGGATTTGCTTCTTCGTCCACTCGCGTATGCTTTCAACAATCTTGGCACTCCACTCACAATCAAAGAAAAGGTGCTCCAAATCTTCTTCGTGGGTTTCACATAAAAAGCAACGGTCAGAATCAGCAACATCAAATCTAACCAGATTAATCCTAGTGTTTAAAGCCCGCCTAAACACAAGCCACGAAATGAAGCTATGTTTAGGGATGCTCCAACCACTCCATACGAGACGGGCCAAGGCATTTTCGGCTTGTGAACCCGAATGCCCTCATAGCCCTCAGAAATCCTATAGCAGGATCGCGATCCATGCCAAAGATCATTCACAAACATATGTTTAATTTTGTCCTTAGCCTGACAGTCCTTTCGCCAAGCCCAAGTGAGATCCGTGTTAGGCTGATATTCCCGCCAATCACGCCCTTTCAGGTAGACGGAATTCACCCACCTAACCCATAATCGATCCGGTTGGTCAAAAACCCACGAAGCTAACCTAGCCACCGCAGCCTGATTCCATAAGTTCAGGTCTCTCAGACCCAACCCACCTTCCAATTTAGGACAACATATTTTCTCCCAACTCACCAGCGCCCGATTATTACCTTCCACCCCGCCATTCCAAAGGAAATTGCGACATAAAGAAATAATTCTGGACATAACATAAGATGGGATAATAAAAACCATAGCCCAGTAATTGTGAAGCTGAGATAGCACAGACTGCACCAAGGTCAGTCTACCTGCGTAGGATAACTTACGCGCCCCAATACTCGATATTCTCGAGATGATCCGGGTAATCAAGCACTCACAATCAAGTTTGCCAATTCGGGTACTTTGGATCGGAAGACCCAAATAACGAAAGGGTAACGTACCTTCAACACAGCCCGAAAATTGAAGAATAGCAGCTTTCGTACCTTCATCCACCCCTGCAAAATAGGCCTGAGATTTACCTACGCTTATAATCAGCCCCGAGGCTATGCTAAAACTAGCAAAGGCCCTCCACAAAAATTCCATCGAAGCCGTATCCCCTTTGCAGAAAAGTAGGAGATCATCCGCAAACATGAGGTGAGTCAACTTCATCGGGGCACACTTCGGATGATACTTAAACTTCTTGTCAATCTTACCATAGATAAGGATACGTGAAAAGTATTCCATACAAATAATAAAGAGCAACGGTGACATAGGATCACCCTGCCTTAACCCTCTCTTCCCTCGAAAAAAACCGAATGAATCACCATTAACACAGAGGGAGTACGAGACTGAAGTAACACACTCCATGATCAAAAGGCGGAAATGATCCGGAAAGTCCAAGGCTCTAAGCATCTGATCTACGAAATCCCATTTCACACTATCATAGGCCTTGTGTAAGTCAACCTTGAATAAGCATCTAGGTGATACATGCCCTCTTCTGTACATCTTGACAAGGTCCTGACAGATCAAGACATTCTCTACAATACTCCGGCCCTCGATAAAACCACCCTGCGTTGGCGAAATTATCTGGGGAAGGACCTTGGACAGTCTCGAGCAGATTATCTTAGCGATACATTTGTACACAACATTGCAACACGCTATAGGCCTAAATTCTTTCGCAGATTGAGGCCTGCTCACTTTAGGAATTAGAGTAATGATAGCACAGTTCAGCTGTTTCAGCAATTTACCTGAAATGAAGAAATCCTGAATAGCGCTAACCACGTCCCCTCCAACAATATCCCACGCATCAATAAAAATTGACTCGTGAAACCATCCGGACCCGGAGCCTTGTTCCGATGAATATCATGAAGAGCCTTCTTGATTTCCGTCTCAGTCACACTAGCCAAGAGTGAACTTTTATGGTCGGTCGAGCAAATACTCCCCAACCGAACCGTGTCCACGCACACAGGCTCAACCGGCCTCGAATCCCCTAAAACCGAGAGATAGTACCTAAGGAAGGCAGCTTCGATCTCGACTTTGTTCGAACACTCCATACCCTCAGCGTCAGTAAGCTTCGAGACAGCATTATGAGCGCGTCGAGCTCTCATAATACCATGAAAGTACGCGGAGTTCACATCGCCCTCCTTAATCCACCTTTGTTTCGACTTTTGGGCCCAAAAATCAGCGCGCGCAGCTTGGAGAATACGCACAGCATCATTGGCATCCGATTCTTCCCGCAATAAATCAGCCGAATGGTCAGTCCGTAAGCGCAGCTGCAGGTCAGCCAAACCAGCTTCTGTCAGACTACACCGAGTCTCGATATCAGCGAACGACGAAGAGTTCAGCAATTTCAGGGGCGCTTTCAGGTTCCTCAACTTCGAAACTAATTGGAACATCTTGGTACCGGCAATAAACCCGTCCCAAGTTGTCCCAACGCATTTCAGGAATTCAGGAGACCGACTCCACATATTCATATACTTGAATGATCTATTCTTCCTACTCGGAGGGCTCCCTAATTGGACAACACACGGACAATGGTCAAAAGTCCCTTCCGGTAAGAAATTAGCAAAACCATCCGGAAACGACCTCACCATATCATCATTCACCAAACATCGGTCAATTTGGCTAAAGACTCTAGTCTCCATCAGCTTTGTGTTTATTATTCCAAGTGTACCAAGAGCCACTAGCCCGAAAATCACCAACATCACAATTCGCAATGCAATCACGAAATTGGATCATTTCTTCTTCCGACGAATTTCCCCCGAGCCTCTCCCGGGCATCGATAACACAGTTAAAATCACCCATAATCATCCACGGGCCCAAATGAGCATAAGATTCAAGCTTACGCCAAAGGACACTCCGGTCCGACACAGAGTTAAATGCGTACACAAGAGTCAACAAATCACAATATTTAGTTCATATAAAAATATAAAATACAAGTACGAATTACTTAAATAACTTTTAAGCTACAATCTATAATAATATCATATTCAATCTAATAGTCACCAACACCCTTGAGACGATAATATAAAAAAAATAGTCTTTTAATACCAAAAATAGTTTCAGAATAGTCTCTAGTTCACGCCATCACTCTATCCGAGGTGAATTTAGTCTGCCTTGAAAATACTAATTTGACTCACGACGGCTTATGATTGTTCTAAATACTAACTATGAGTAACAAATTGATTCTAACCATTTATTATTATTATTATTATTATTGAAACAAAACAAGAGATATCAATAGCCTTAAAATTATAATTATATCTAATTAGGTAGAAAATAAGATAATTTTATAAAGAGTACTACTTACTTAACTTTATGTCTAAAATAACAGGTTTTGAAAATTAATAATTCAGAAAAATAATAAAAAGTTTCTAAAATAAATAGATGATTAAAAATGAGCAAGTAAATAATCTAAGGACATTGGTAACAACCTAACCCCCCTTTTTTTCTCATATACCGGTCGTCCCTTCTTCCTCACAATAAGTTTAACCAATTAAATTTCACGACTTTTAAAATTTGACATGCTTGTAATGTTAGAAAAATAAATAAATAATAGAACCAATAATAAGCATATGCATGCAATTCAAAATATCAATAATATACTCACATAGTTATCACATGCATATTAACATCAACATATAATAACATTCAAAAAAATTTATGGGTAATTCATTAAAATGAATTTTCCGTCAAGTTAAGACAATTTACCCACCCTTTTAAAGGAATTTCTGTCGAGATAAAAGTCTGAGTTTTAAGTGATTCCGAGTGGCCCATAATGATGGTTTGCGAATTTCGGCTCCTTTGTGGTTCCTTCACGGAAGGCTCATTATCCTTATTATTGATGATCCATAAAGTGTGATAGAAATGGAGATCGATTACGCTCTTTGGTTGAATTGACGTAAGTCGGTCGGTTTCCTTCTTTATTCTCGTTAAAATGGAGTATGAAGGAAGCTTAAATTTTTATTATTAGGTGGTTGTAAGTTTTTTTTTTGGGTGAGTAAGCATTAATTAAGCAAGGAATTTGTAAAATTGAAAATGAAGATAAGAAGTAAAATAAACAAAAATTGGGTCAATTTGCATGAAGGGGTGGCGTGTCAAATTGGTAAGTCAAGGTGTTGGCCAACATTTCTCTTTTGTATTCAATACGTAGTAATAAATTGACTCGGGTAATACCTCATAAATTATGGTCTTTAAAATTTATGAAATACAATAGGGTAAAAGTTTAAATCAACTTATTTTTATTTATTTATTTACTTGACATACGTGTTTCAACCCTCATCAAAAGATGATATTAGTCGTGTGCTAATGATATTAACGCAAAGATATAGTATTACTTATAATATTATTATACACAAATGGACATTTTAGACGTATTATTGTAGACACCCACATTTTGACCGCCAGGTATCTATAGTAGTTCCCGCCAAACACCCGATGATGATTGGACGTAAACGTGCTTTGATAGACTCGGATATGGGCTTGTAATCATGGACATTTGGTTTAGACTTTTTAAGGAGTACAAATTTCATAAAACCAACCTCAAATCCAGGCCCAGTGGGTCGTTTCGAGTCAAATAACACTAATTTGGGTCGAAACCGTCACCAGGGGTAAAACCGTCTTTTAGCGACCGAGTCAAAACCCGGTCAAAGATTTTCCCGAGACATGTGAGTCAGCCGTGACACTCACACGGTTGATTCCTACCCAAATTCCTACAAAATTTCAGATTCATTAAAGCATTAAACAATTCCGTTAAAGGTAGAATTCGACCTCAAGTAGGAATTCTATCCAGAAACCGATTCAGACATTGACCAAGTACCAAATACCCGGCCAAACACTCCTCAATCAGCCGAGAATTGCTTTCTTCTTGGCCAAGAAAGCAAGATTCTTATGCTCCTTAAACTCCTACGTTTCTTATCTTAAGCGGTATTCAAACTCTCCTAAACCAAGGTCGGAAACTCCCTATAAATAGGACCTCTCGTCCAACACAATTTACAACGATCATACATCAGAAAAATACCAAGACACATCACAACATCAGAAAAACAACAATTAGCACCGAAAAAACAGCCTCATAACACGGTTTTCATACATCCTCGATATCTAGCAAATCCCGACACATTTCCGAAGCCTCGAAGTCCCGAGAAACTGTCCTACCGTCCGGCCAAACCCGACGTCCAAACCACCCATCCAAACCAACACCTTAACTCATCCCGCATCATCTCGACGCTCCCAAGTTTAAGCCACTTTCCGACGAGCCTTATCCCGAGAAAACAAAGCATGTAGGTTGAGGGTGTTTCAAATCCCGTTTTTCTCCCTTTCACAATTTTTTGTCACAATTTTTTTTGTCACGATTTTGTGTCACAATTTTTTGTCACAATTTTTTTTATCACGATTTTTTGTCACAATTTTTTGTCACGATTTTTTTTTTGTCACAATTTTTTTGTCACAATTTTTTTTAACGATTTTTTTTTCCTGTCACAAATTTTTTTGTCACAATTTTTCGTCCAATTTCTGTTCTTTTTCCAAAACAATTTTCAAAACGTTTTTTTACTTTTCCAAAATCATTCTAACTATTTGATAGCGATTTCATAATCGAATATCGAAAATATGAATCGGGTATAAATTAATCCATATTTGTACGCGATTTATAAAAATTAACGATTTTCGACAAAGCAAAAAAAACCGAACAGACCGCCACGCGAGTCGCGCGCCTGTCAGGCGACTCGCGCGGTGGCCTGCTTAGCCGGGTCTCTTTTTTTCGTTTCCTCGCTTTTCTATTTTTTATTCTTTTCGAATCTTACATAAAAAGCGACTTTCGCGACATATTTTGACAAATACTTTTTCTTTGACCTCGGTCAACGCGTGCTAATCCATCACGTGACATAAATCTTTTCAAAATCATGCATATTATTTATTTGCATCGTTATTCGATTTATTCATCGTTACTAACTCGTTTTCTCGTGTTTGCAGCAATTTATTTTCATATTTTGTTTTTATCGTTTTATTAGACTAAAACGAAATTCACATGCTAAAATAACTTTGACGTTATTGATTTAATATGCATTAAACGACTTAGCAACCCAATTATTTATTTTTCTCACATGTCTTAGGAAAATAATGTTTGCATATCATTCAACCGTCGAACTAACGCGTGTACACAAAACCGAACGATATCTTAGTAAAGGCCGCTAAGTGCGGGCGGGGTTGGGTGTTCTCACTGAACTTCCCAACACGTACCCTCACCCCTTACTCAGAACCGTGGTTTCCGGATGTCCGAGACCATTGGCAACGAGAGTCATTCAATATACGATTAACCGCTCAAGTCGGCATCGGTATCGAAATGCTAAGGGACGAACCCGATAAACTCTGACATCGGAAATGGGCCATGTTTTAAATATGGCCCACTACGACATAGAGTGGGTTCGAATGGTTCCGAATAACCATAAAATTCGGTGGCGACTCCTACTTCGATTTAAAATTCTATTCGATCCATCTCATATGGAAATTCTATCGCCTCCCCAAACCCGCGCGTCGCCGCGTCGGGGTGGACCTATGTCATGTCCACAATTTGGCGACTCCGCTGGGGATTAACGGATGTGTCACTTACCATCGGCATCCTCAGGGTGAGACTCGAAAAGAAATCGTTCGATTAGTAATGTACACATTTTAGTTCAATGGTTCATGCATAACCCCGTTCTTTCTCGGGCCGGTTACTTGTGACCGACGTCCCACTATACCACGGTGCATTCCCACTTGGGTGCACGAAAGACTTCGATGGCGGAACTCGCATGTGTTTTACGGCAGATTCTAAGACCAACTCGGCTTAGGAGGTCCGTCCTGATTTGCGAGAATGCGATCGTTGTTGGTATAGACCCTATTCGACCGACCGAGACTTAGACTAAGAGCATACATGGTGTCATTATACTGTTTCCGTGACTACATGCTACTTGATCTTCTTTTGGTCTTTTCAAAAACCGTCATTTTCAAAAACCCGCATCTTTTCAAACCTATCTATTTTTCAGAACTCGGAAAGCTACCAAATTTAGGACTTATGATTTTGACTCAAAATAGCCTATTTTTAGCCGGTATGCTGTCCAAACTTTCCAAAAAAAATTCAAAATCTCGGCCCGGTAACTTTTTTTTTCGATTTTTCAAAAAAATCGGGCCTTCCAATCCGACCTTGCTCGGTTTTCAAATCCAAATTCCCTTTTCAAAACTTTCTTCTTCTTAGGATTTTCCGTATTTAGCAGTGTCGGGTCTTGTCATAAGTTGTTAGAATCTATAGCGTCGAAACTCCGTCGATCTTACATCACGAGTTTCTACCCCATCCCAAGTCCGCCTGATTTGTCAAGGCACGGTCCACCTACGTAGGACAAACTCCTACAAAGGGAAGCCCATTTACACAATCGAGTCCAAAGTCTGGGGATTTCACACACGGATCTTTCTTCGAACGGGACTAGGCCCAGTTTGCCAAAACCCAGGGAGAGTCCACCATCCACGAGTCACCCGTCTAGGAGTCGGTCTTCAGTCCCACTCGGGGGCTACCCTTTAGCGGGGCGATCAACCGCGTTTGCTCTAAGGATCAGGTCTTACACGTGTTGGCTCACGTACCCCACTTTCGAGTCACTTAGATGTCGCACCATTTGAGTCCTATCAAAGTCTTTAGTCTCACTCGGGGGCTGTCCTCCACCCGAGCAGTCAACCACGGTCACCTTAAGGGGTACCCTACGTTCATCCTGCACCGGCGTTCTTATGATGCCTTCTTCGTGTCGTACCTATGCTACGAATACTCGAGTCACCTAGGGTTAGGTCACCACGGTTGGTCCGAGCACGTGATACGGTCAAACACGGTCGCCCCCATTTTCGGATTCACCCTTATGCAGCTCGAGTCCAATTCGCAGTCGTTACCTCGTCTAGATCAACATTCGAGTATCCCGGTCCAAGAGTCTTTGTCGACCCGTCACCCCGGGCCGTGTCTAGTTTGACTCCCTCTCTTGCACTTGCGCAAAGCCGAGTTTAGGCGAGTCGTGGCACCCGTCTTTCTCTCCAATCAAAGACCTTACCAAAAAAAAACAACCAACCGAGCGTCCGAGTCCGGATTTGATTCGAGTCAAGTCTGAGTTCGAGTCTAGGATACCCTACATCCTCATTTCCAAATCAAAGTCAGAGTCAAAGTCAGTTGTATTCTGTCCTCTTTTTTCAAAATTCAATAAAATCAGCTTTTCTATTTCTCATACATACTTTCCTTATGTGTTTCCGAGAACATGATGAACACCATCATACACTGTGAGCACACGCACGTGACTATTATAGGCACATCTATAATGACTGCAGGAAACCGAGTCCGTGTTTTCCTTTTACCTATTCCATGTCTGGTATAGAAAGCCACATAACTACCCGTAGCAGGAGCATATCGAATCCTATGACAAATCTGGGTAGTCTTCTAGTTTGGGTTCAAGACGGGAGGCAAGCCCCCTTCCCACAATAAACATCCATCCAATAAGACTAGCCAGTCCCTACCTTAGGTGTTAGTCTGACCGACAAAAAAAAGCTGGACAAAAAAAAATCAAAAGTCCAAGAGAAAAAAAAAAGCAAAAGGCCAAAACAAAAAAGCTGGCCATGATCAAAAAAGAATTATCAACATCTCTCGACCAGACACGGTCAACTCAAATGAAGAATCCCATGACCGGGGCTAAGAGGTCAACCCAAAGAATTCAAAAACCCATGACCGTGAAACGGTCAATTCAAAAATTATCAAAACCCATACCATCCAATAGGGGAGAGACAGTCAAGTTGGTCAGCTAACACCACATCTAACCTTCCCACATTACAACCATCAAGACCTTCTCGAGACCTAGGCTAGGGACAGCCCAGAATTTTGAGGATTCAAGCTCCATAGGATACACCCTAACCTTTAGGGCCAGACATGGAAGTCAGATCCCGCATTATCAAACCTGCCCAATCGAAGCTCGAGCCATTCTACTCGACTTCCCCTTTACATAACAAAATTCACAATCACCATGCAAAGACCCGAGAGCAAAACTCGTCAAATCCCCCCGAGAGCAAAACTCGTCAAACCCCCCCGAGAGCAAAACTCGTTAAAATCCCCGAGAGCAAAACTCGTTAAAATCCCCGAGAGCAAAACTCATCAAATCCCCGAGAGCAGAACTCATTAAAATCCCCGAGAGCAGAACTCGTTAAAATCCCATCCTAATTCTTCTCATTCATACCAGTTACCAGCCCCAAACACGGGAACTCAACTTGCAGTCGGCATAGAACATGCCCAAATAGTTCACACCACCTCTGGGGGCTATCCCGGAGAACGCTCACAGTCACAGGATCAACATCCTAACTATTCTAGCCCTTTGATCAAGACATCATTGGGAATGCACCTAGCCTACACCATCACTGTGGCTAGTTACACACAAAGCCCTAGTAAACTAGGCACCATTATATATCTTTCAATCCACTGAACTACGGCTTGGTTTGATTTCACTACACGTGAATACGTAGGCAGCCTTTCAACAAGGGCACAACCACCCACATTGACACACATTCAAAAAGCGCCATCATTCCGGTCACGACACCATCATGTTCTCAACAGCTAGCTTTGTCGTCCTGGGGGGCTTCTCTTAGGCAGGAAACCTCCATCCACTCACAAAATCCAGATAAATTCAAAAAATCTAGCCTCCTTTCTATAGTGTGTCCTAGTACTCGGCTTAGTCAAAGACGAGAATCTGTCAGGACTCGGAGCAATACCCACTTTGGAAATGTCCCAAAAATCAAAAATTCAAAAGGAGCACTAGACTACAGCATTGCTACTGCTAAAACAGTCTCATTACAGACTACTACAATTCCCCTATAGCAGATCGTTCCCATTTCGATGTTCGACTGTGTTGCCACTCGCCTAGGCTACGGAATAGCGCAACTTAAGTGTCTTGTCATCTTAGGTGGCCTACCCCCTACCGAGTCACGGTTTAACCCTTAAAGAGTCAAAGTCGTGTCTGTCAACTCGTCCTCTCGCGTCCAGAGTCGAGTCTGTCGGTATATCTCTCTCTTCAAATTCTCATTTGCAAAACTTAGCCATTTGAGAAAATCCTTTTCCTAGTCATCGTCGCAGGAATAGGTTTTATATCACTTCCCCTCCTTCATCTAGGCATACAGGCCTAACCAAGTAATTCCAGGAATTCGTGTCGGAATCCGATTAGGAATCAAAGTCATCCCAAGCATCCTTATTTCCAAACCATTTCAGCATTTTTCTTTTCAAAAATTTTCAAAAAATCATCATTTCTTCCCCAGCATGAGTCAGTGTTTCACCTAAATGTTACATACAAATTATTTCAGCATACAGATACACCCAAGACTCCCAAAAATTCTAAGTTCCCCAGTGGAAAAGCTCAAGCAACTTCTTTCAGGATATATTTGCAAACAGATATGCCCATAGTTTCCAAGGCAAGCTCCCGCGCAATTCTAAGACAGGATATATCTGCAAACAGGTATACCCATAGCTTCCTAGGCAAGCTCCCGCGACATTATCAGCATCAACCCAGGTATGATTTCTATTCTATGGCTGGCGAGCCCTTCACACAGGTCTAATGGATCCTAAACGACCCGATCGGAAGTCTGCCAGGTTTTAATCCTTGATTGACCTGGTAGCTACTCTGACTTTTGCCTTGTCCAAGCCTCAGTCAGAGTGGGGGCTCTGTAGACACCCACATTTTGACCGCCAGGTGTCTATAGTAGTTCCCGCCGCCAAACACCCGATGATGATTGGACGTAAACGTGCTTTGATAGACTCGGATATGGGCTTGTAATCATGGACATTTGGTTTAGACTTTTTAAGGAGTACAAATTTCATAAAACCAACCTCAAATCCAGGCCCAGTGGGTCGTTTCGAGTCAAATAACACTAATTTGGGTTGAAACCGTCACCAGGGGTAAAACCGTCTTTTAGCGACCGAGTCAAAACCCGGTCAAAGATTTTCCCGAGACATGTGAGTCAGCCGTGACACTCACACGGTTGATTCCTACCCAAATTCCTACAAAATTTCAGATTCATTAAAGCATTAAACAATTCCGTTAAAGGTAGAATTCGACCTCAAGTAGGAATTCTATCCAGAAACCGATTCAGACATTGACCGAGTACCAAATACCCGGCCAAACACTCCTCAATCAGCCGAGAATTGCTTTCTTCTTGGCCAAGAAAGCAAGATTCTTATGCTCCTTAAACTCCTACGTTTCCTATCTTAAGCGGTATTCAAACTCTCCTAAACCAAGGTCGGAAACTCCCTATAAATAGGACCTCTCGTCCAACACAATTTACAACGATCATACATCAGAAAAATACCAAGACACATCACAACATCAGAAAAACAACAATTAGCACCGAAAAAACAGCCTCATAACACGGTTTTCATACATCCTCGATATCTAGCAAATCCCGACACCTTTCCGAAGCCTCGAAGTCCCGAGAAACTGTCCTACCGTCCGGCCAAACCCGACGTCCAAACCACCCATCCAAACCAACACCTTAACTCATCCCGCATCATCTCGACGCTCCCAAGTTTAAGCCACTTTCCGACGAGCCTTATCCCGAGAAAACAAAGCATGTAGGTTGAGGGTGTTTCAAATCCCGTTTTTCTCCCTTTCACAATTTTTTTTTTTCACAATTTTTTGTCACAATTTTTTTTTATCACGATTTTTTGTCACAATTTTTTGTCACGTTTTTTTTTTGTCACAATTTTTCTGTCACAATTTTTTTTTACGATTTTTTTTTTCTGTCACAAATTTTTTTGTCACAATTTTTCGTCCAATTTCTGTTCTTTTTCCAAAACAATTTTCAAAACGTTTTTTTACTTTTTCCAAAATCATTCTAACTATTTGATAGCGATTTCATAATCGAATATCGAAAATATGAATCGGGTATAAATTAATCCATATTTGTACGCGATTTATAAAAATTAACGATTTTCGACAAAGCAAAAAAAACCGAACAGACCGCCACGCGAGTCGCGCGCCTGTCAGGGGACTCGCGCGGTGGCCTGCTTAGCCGGGTCTCTTTTTTTTCGTTTCCTCGCTTTTCTATTTTTTATTCTTTTCGAATCTTACATAAAAAGCGACTTTCGCGACATATTTCGACAAATACTTTTTCTTTGACCTCGGTCAACGCGTGCTAATCCATCACGTGACATAAATCTTTTCAAAATCATGCATATTATTTATTTGCATCGTTATTCGATTTATTCATCGTTACTAACTCGTTTTCTCGTGTTTGCAGCAATTTATTTTCATATTTTGTTTTTATCGTTTTATTAGACTAAAACAAAATTCACATGCTAAAATAACTTTGACGTTATTGATTTAATATGCATTAAACGACTTAGAAACCCATTTATTTATTTTTCTCACATGTCTTAGGAAAATAATGTTTGCATATCATTCAACCGTCGAACTAACGCGTGTACACAAAACCGAACGATATCTTAGTAAAGGCCGCTAAGTGCGGGCGGGGTTGGGTGTTCTCACTGAACTTCCCAACACGTACCCTCACCCCTTACTCAGAACCGTGGTTTCCGGATGTCCAAGACCATTGGCAACGAGAGTCATTCAATATACGATTAACCGCTCAAGTCGGCATCGGTATCGAAATGCTAAGGGACGAACCCGATAAACTCTGACATCGGAAATGGACCATGTTTTAAATATGGCCCACTACGACATAGAGTAGGTTCGAATGGTTCCGAATAACCATAGAATTCGGTGGCGACTCCTACTTCGATTTAAAATTCTATCCGATCCATCTCATATGGAAATTCTATCGCCTCCCCAAACCCGCGCGTCGCCGCGTCGGGGTGGACCTATGTCATGTCCACAATTATGAACTCGTTTATTTACTAATGTAATTAGAAAGTTTATTTAATAAAATATCGCAACAATTGGTTAGAAAAAATGTTTTAAGAATGTCCTTGAACTTCTTTTACTCAGACACATAAACATAATATATTATATTGTTTTGAAATAATGTATTCGTGAAATATCTAATAATAACGTCGAGTTAGAAATTCGTATTTTCACTGAAAACCATTGAGTTTCAGCTAAATTTTCTTCTAGTAGCTGCCTGAATGTGACTATGACTTCTTCTACAAGATTGTAATACTCACTCTTATTTTCAAAATGTAAATTGGGGTGAACAAGTATGAGAATTAATGAAAAAGTTAGGATCGACTTAAGTTGTCTTTAAGCTGAGCTGAAATATTAAACATAATAGTAAAATAATTTAAATAAATAAAATGACATATTGCAAATTTTGAAAGAAAGGATAAAATGAGAAAATTGTAGAAATCAAATATGAAATTTCTATCCACCCTACGGAAGGGGGTCTGGTAGTTTCTAAAATACGACATAATATAAAGTAAAATAGGAAAAAACTTTAAAAGATTATTAAAAATACGGGGTGTTACATACCATGTTCCCATTGATCGGGAGTCGCGGTGGTATTTAACTGTATTTATTGTTAACGGGCTTTAATTTGGCCAAGGTGATGCCATTGAAAATATTATATTTTTTTGAAGGTGGTGAGTGTAAAATTTGCCATGATGACGACATCCAAAAATGTTTTTTTTTTCTCTTTTAGAAAATCATGACTTAACTGAAGTATCGGTGCTTAAAAGATCGTTTCGAAAGGATGAGGTATTTTTTCGAAAACGGAATTGGGTGCGGTTGAATATGTTGGCGTGGTTGAATCCAGGTTTTTAGTGTTTTATTTGGGTTGTTTGCAAACACGTTACACATAACTAGGAACGCATACACTCATGCAGGATGCAGACACGGGTAGGTTAGGTTAAGCTACAGCCCACAAATAGTCTTTACTTAGGCCTTGACAAATCATCTAGGGAGACGAGTGCCATGCCATCCGTTCGGAGCTATCCAATTATTATTCCCGTGGGGTACGCGTTAGGCGGCCGGAGCGTCAATCGAGGATCTCTCCGCGTGTCCCTAAGGATCTTACCGCAAAGAGGTCGATTGGTTCTAGTATCGGTTAGGGTGGGCTTTTTAGGGCCAAAACCTGTAGTGACCACAATTAGGAACTAAGAAATTAGCTTCACTGACATCGTTTAAGTTACACCTTCACTGGAAATTTGTTTCCAAATCCCCAGCAGAGTCGCCAAACTGTGGACGTCCGTCCGCACTGCCCGGCGCCCGGCGCCCCGCGCGAGACCGACCTGGTTTTCAACGTGTGGCGGCGGCCACCCACGCGGCCGCCTCCCTGTCGAGGTGCGGTCCGATCTCGCGTTCGGGGCGATGTCTCGGACCTCGATTCGGATGACGATCCGGACTTGTACTAGACTGGTGCGGGCACCCGTGTTCCGTTTGGAATCGATCGAGTCGTAGTTGTAAATATTTAAAGGCCGATTCATTTGGTAAGGCGACCTTTTTAGTGAACTGAATTCGTCATCGATTTGTGGAGTCGCCACCGAGTCAACTATGGGGACTCGGAAACCGTTCAAGTCAACTTTGATCCTTAGCCGGCTTAAAGTTGAGGGGCACGGAACCTAAAGATAAAGACTTGTACCCTTAAGCACTCAATGCCTGGAATGACTCTCATTGCCAATGGTTTCGGACATCCGGAAATCATCGATTCTGAGTAAGGGGTGAAGGTACGTATTGGGAAGCCAACATCTGATAGATGTCAACACCCAATCCCGCCCGCACTATAGCGGCCTCTACTAATCAATCGGTGGGCTGATAACCTAATTCTTTTGTTGTGGCGGAAATACTGTAACATCCGTTGTTTTCACCCTATACCTTTTGCTACGTCGGTTGTTTAAGGACAAGTAAGTATTGTCGTCAAAGAAGTCGTGTTTACATTCTTTGCATGCGATTTCACGTGACAGGCAAGCCATGAAAAGATGCACGTAGGAGAGTAGAGAGTACTAGTATTATACGTATTAGCAAGTCAGTGTTAACGCGTTAATACGGATATTAGTCGTTCTCGTGATATACCTTACCTGGTATTCTGCTTAAGATGCGTCGGTTTGGTATTAATAGGGATGCGTCGAACCTACTAAGGCGAGCACCTGGACTAATACGAAACCCGACCATCACTTTGTTCAGTTTTGGTTATTTTACGTTTTAAATTTCGTGTTATGTGATTTAGCATGCGATTATAAGGTCATAAAAACAATAAACCATACAAAAGCGGTAAATGCGAATGTATGTAAATCACATTGTGAGGAGTTGCACCCTCAGAGTATACACTAAATGGGACACGATGCATAGATAGTTGAGAACGGATCTCGGAATTACTCGGGTCTATTTAGTGTATTTTAGTTTTTGTGATTCAAGTTGGGACGTTACGTATTTTAGTAGATGTTTGTGGACCTAGTGTCCACATCTAGTGTTGTCGTAGTGCATAATAAAAGAAAGTGCAAATATGGAAAGTTTTGCTTAGATGACAACCTAGTGACGACTCGACTTCAACAGGCGGATCGTCCTAGCTTGACCAGTGACTCCGGAAGAGCTTCGTTATCGTCTACCCTTCCTGCGGCTTCTCCGGCAGAGCTTCGTTACTATGGACTAGTTCTGCAGCTAATCCGGCAGAGCTTCGCTACTAGACTTGAGCTAGTCGATCACAGGCACCTCGGTATCGAGTGGGGTGCTCGAAGGTGAAGAGTAGCGTCGATGTCGCTTTTATCGGAACTACGATCGAGTGGATCGTTTGCCTCGGGTGTTGGAGTGCGAGCCCTTAGTGAGAGAGTAGAGGGAGAAGAGAAGATAATGTGTGTCGAATGAATGAGGCGAATGGGGGTATTTATAGGTGTTTTCGGCCCTCGTTGCTCATATGGACGCCTGAGTTGGGCGCACCAAGACCCAGGCATGGGGAGACTAAGACGCGTGAGGTGGGGCGGTCGGGATTTTGAAGATACGATTTTGATAATTTCCAAAACCAAGAGGGAGGAGTGTGATACTTAACTTGGAGCCTAAGGACTCCCGCGGCTTGACCTAGCGCTGTGGGTTTAGTGGTCCTCGGGTGCGCGCCCCGAGGTTCGCTTGGCATGGTGCTGACTTGGTTCGAGTTTCAGGACCGACTCGGGGTCCCGGTGTCGGAATTGACTCTAATTAGTGTCTATGTGACCGTATCGACACGACTAAGGCTGCCATCATGTTAGTTTTAATTTTTCTGAGTAATTATTTGGTCTGTTCTATAGAAAAACTACCTACCACATCGCGAACCCACGTCGCGTTGCAGTCCTATCATCATCGGGTGTTTGTTGGACACTTCTGCAGCCACCTGGTCCAAATATGGGTGTCTACACTATTATAATACCGCTTTTGTTTTCTGGGCCGCATTTAAATACATAGATATCAGCATGGCTTAGGTATCAACATGATAATGTGATTTGGGGTATAATTATGGCTCAATCAAGCATGTAACTATTTTAGGAGAATATCTTGAAATTGACGGATTTCGTGCTTGACATATGGAGTATTTTGAATATATGTAAATTATTTTACCCAAATTCATTTTTATGCTTGGGATATAAAATATTTTTCATTTGTTCTACTTTGGGGTTCGAAATACAGGTCAAACAATTGTATATTATTTTTAGGAATTATTAATTTCAATATTATGCGGGATATTTTTTTAGGAAAAGATATCATTTCATTCATCATGAGTGAAATTACAATTTTGACTGAAAAAGATCTATCACATATAGAATACAAATGCATTCAAAGTGCTCAAATGAGCCTTAATCCTACTATACTTAGGATTGTTCTCCTAACAAAATCTAGAAAAGACATGGAACTAAATTCTACTAATCATGGTTTCAATACTTGACTGCTGAGAAGTGAAGACCCTTTTGTTTATTTATTTCCTTAAGAGTGTCACAGCCCCTGCCAAAATGACTTGTATCCAGGAGATTTTCCAGCTCTTCCTTTTTTGAGGGGAAGTCATCTATCTCACAATGTTCATAAGAGATAAGTCCCTCAGGGGTATTTATCCAAGCAGTTATCCCATTATTACAGAGTATGTAATATATCTTCCCAGTTATCCCAGTTATCCCATTATGAGACAATAATAGGAACTCGGAGAGGTATATGATATAAGCAAGAATATTACAGAGTATGTAATATATCTTCCCTATTATTATTATTATTATTGTTATTATTATTATTATTGTTATTATTATTATTGTTATTATTGTTATTATTATTATTGTTATTATTATTATTGTTATTATTATTATTATTATTGTTATTGTTATTGTTATTGTTATTGTTATTGTTATTGTTATTGTTATTGTTATTTTTATTGTTATTGTTATTGTTATTGTTATTGTTGTTGTTGTTGTTGTTGTTATTGTTGTTGTTGTTATTATTATTATTATTTTTATCATTACTACTACTACTATTTTTTTTTATTGTTATTGTTATTGTTATTGTTATTGTTATTGTTATTGTTATTGTTATTGTTATTGTTATTGTTATTGTTATTGTTATTGTTGTTGTTGTTGTTATTATTATTATTATTATTATTATTATTATTATTATTATTATTATTATTATTATTATTATTATTATTATTATTATTATTATTATTATTATTATTATTATTATTATTATTATTATTATTATTATTATTATAGTACTCCATCTGTCTCTTTAGAAGAGTTACTCTTTTCTTTTTGGGACGTCTCTCTAAAAGAGTGGTCTTATACTTTATTCTTCTTTTGTCTAATTTGTGTGGTTACCATTAGTTGTTACCCTACATATTTTCTCATCATCCATTTTCCACCACACATTTCTACCCACATTAATTCTCACTAAAAGAGAGGGGTGACTCTCTTGGTGAGACGGAGAGAGAAATATTTTTTTTCCCTATAATTATGATCTTAATGTAAATCGGATTTTAAGAGATACGTTATCACAATAATAGCAGACTAAATACGAAGTCTTTACATATCTACTTAACCTTTATGGAAGGTCCAGATTAACTTAAGCTATAGCATAAGCTAAAACTTAGGGCTTGCTTGAGATGGGGGTAATGTATTAAGGGGTAATGGAGCTAAAATGAACTATAAAAAGAAGGAAGGTAGTGATGGTGCTAAGTGGAAATGGAGAAAAAGAGATCAAAATGAGACTAATATGACCTCTTTTGGGGGTAAAACATAACTCCCCTCCCCCATAAGCAATGCATTACTCCCATATGGGGGTAATTGTTACTCCCTTCTCCCCTTTACACCATAAAATAGAAACACTAATCACTCATTTCCTTCATTTTCTAGTTCATTTTAACTTAATTACTCCTTAATACATTACCCTCATCCTAAGAGAGCCCTTAATAGGAATATTGTCCTCTCTATACTTATATAGTGGAGTTTTCCCATACGAAACTCTACGTAATGCAAAATTAAGAAGAAACAATATTTATTACGTTATAGGAAGAGAGAGAGAGAGAGAGAAAGATCTTAACTATTATTTATAAAGTTGTCTTATAGATATCTAATATCGTTCGTATTAGATTCCGCTTTATTACAAAATGTCAGAAGATATGTCTTAATCTTTTTTAATTAATCTAGTGTGAATTTCATGTTGTTCAAAGATTTTTGGGTTCAGTTAATAATATGGTAACATTTGTATCCAAAGTGAACAACTAATAATTTGACTCTTCTATAGTACAATATTACCCGTTTTGAAGTGAAGATAAATATCATTAATAATAAGTCATCCGACATCTACAAACGATGTCAAATTGAACTGAATACAGATTTGTAGAAAATAAATAACGAACATCTTTGAGACAAAAATCGCCATTAGAATAATGCGCTTCTGCATAGACTTTTATATATCATTGTCAGAGGCGGCTCTTGGTTGGGCATGGCAGGGGCTCGGCCCCCCAACCCAATTACGAAGCTTTTATTAGATTCAATCTAAGTAGCCCCTTAAAATAAAAACAAGTTACTTAGAACTTATATCATTTGTTTAGAGTGTTTCAGTTGGTTGGGAATTCTCGTACTAACGTAATAATCCAGGTTCAAATCCTTATGAGCATATTTTGTGCCCCCGTATGTGATATTTTTATTAGGAACTTTATAATTAATCACCGTTTATTCTCAAATGTCATAATTCATATATTTCTCAATAAAAAATTAGTATTCCATATGAGTTTTATCAAAAAAAAAAATTAAAAAATTTAAATGTTATCCGTTCTTGAGAGTTTAAAATAGAGTGATTTAATACCAAAAGTTAGAAATTTAAAAGGACGATGAAAATTTACAGAATGACAATTTATGAAAAACTTTTTTGACCCCCCGTAATATTTTTCTCAAGATCCGCCACTGATCGTTGTTTAATGACACAACCTATCGCCAAGGAATCTATAGATCTGATTAGATATTCTTCAAAAAGATGAACTTTCTCTATTTTGACAAATAGTAGACCAAGATCTGACCTCAATTGTATCACCATACGTAGAAATTCCATTGCTCTCATGATCTTGCACATAGTTCTTGGACCTCTCCCTAAGAGATAGCAAACCCTCCGAAAACATAGGAGCAAACCCATCAATTGATGGGGGCAAAACGTCAAAAGAAAGAGGCAAAAGTTATTCAGAATCTAAATAAACTAAATAAGATTAATAATAATAATAGAGATTAAAATTTGGGGCTTACTACTACCTAAATTAATAGAAGACAGCCCCAAAGGAAGAAGATTTTTTCTTTCAGGGTTTGGAGGGGAGGAGGAGGCAAGAAAATTTTTCGAAAGAAATTACGACATAATTGTATAGTAAAAGGTATATTCTACCTAATAGTAACCCGTTTATTTTGAGTGAGTATATATATTTTAGTTTATGGTTATAATATCTCTACATAAATTAAATGGGAAGAACTGGGGTGAACTGTAGTGGAGGGAGCATAAATCAGGGGCAAATCTAGAGGTCCCGAGTGGGCAAGTGCCCCTCTATCGATCTAAAAATTTATCATAAAGTATATATATGTATAGAAATGGGATATCAAGAAAGTTGGTGGTGGATTGGAAAGTTGGTGAGTTTTGTTGTTGATCATTGATTTGGGTTGGATGGATGACTTAGATTAATAAAAAAAATGAAAGGTGGTACGCCTGATTGACAGGCGTACTTGACAGCAGCAGGTAAAGTAGCAACATTAGCATGCAATCACACCATTTCTATCACCAAAACTCACTCCCTCACTATCAATCACATTATTCCTCTCTCACTATAATTCAAAAATCCATCCCCTAAAATTAGAAATTAATCCCCTAATCTATACTATCATTCAAAATAACTAAACCCTAATTCGTAATTTGCTCCACATCTCCATGCTCCAATGGTGTTGTTCCTCGAAAATTCGCGCGATGATCATATGCTCAAAAATTTGCAATTGAAAATTTCTGGTCAACATGTAGAAGGTAAGATGAGTATATGTGTGTGTGTGTGTGTGTGTGTGTGTGTGTGTGTGTGTGTGTGTATATATTTGCCTCCGCGTTTGGTATCTTTCATTTTGTATTCCATTTTGTTTTGGTTTGTTAATTTAAAGAGTCACGTAGTTACAATGTGATAGTCACACTCTATATGACGGAAAGTCACACCTCGCTGAGTATAGTTTTTGATACGTGGGTTATTATGATATCATTAGATGTTTTTCTCGATCTGTGTTGTTGATGTTTTCATTCCAAATATTTAGTCAATATTAAATTTAAGTCAAATTAATACTTTTAATCCAAATATTTTGGTACTATTGTTATGTTTATTACTTTAACTAAATATTGCATTTAAGCCAAATTAATACTTTTAATCCAAATATTTATTAAGCCAAATTAATACTTTTTTAAGTCAATATTCCAAATATTTGTGTTGGTTTCCTGTAGTTGTAGTTTTCTGTTGTAGTTGTATTACGTTGAAGTTGCTTTATTATTCCAAATATTTATATTGGTTACTTTATTATTGTTATGTTTATTACTGTCGTTTTTTGTTTGTTGTTGAGTATTGCATTTTGGTTTTTTGTACTTGTAGTTCTTATATTTGTTGGGTGTTAATCTTTAACAATCATGCTGTTATATGAGCAAAGTCACAGTTGTTGTTGTGGAAAGTCACAGTCATGAGCACGCAGTTATATGAGCAAAGTCACAGTCGTTGTTCTTCATAGTCACAGTCGTTCTTGAGAAAAATCACATTTCATTAAGGTCAGAGATGAATGCGTGTGTTGCAAGATTCATAGTTTTTAGGGTATAATATAGGGTTTTTTTTTTCCAACCTCTGATAGTTTTTTTTGTTCCAACCTATATGTCAGTTGAAGACACAGTGAGTGTTCCTTACGTAGGGCGGAAGTTCGCAGACATCGATGGAGCATTCCAGTTTTATCAATCATACGCATGTTCCTTTGGTTTCGAAGCGAAGATGTACACGATAACTAGATCTTATGATGGTTCGATTAAGAAGAAACTATTGGCTTGTAATAAGGAGGGCAAAACAACTAACCAGAGCATGGTGAAGTTGTCGAGCACGAAAGATAAGGAGGGGCAAGAGTCTGTGGGATCGTATGAACCCAAAAGGAATACGAAGGCGACGAGGACGAAATGTGGCGCAAGGATTAGGCTCTGTGCGATGATCGGTGGGTTCTTTATTGACGAGTTCATCGAGGAACACAACCACAAACTTGTGATGGTTAACAACAGAGAGTTTCAAAAGTCATCTCGAATTCTCTCAAGATATCACAAGAAGATGATCGTTTGTAACTCGAGGATGTGTAACGTTTGTGAACAATGTTGTTAGTGCTTTGGTTGACCGTTAACCGTGCGCGATTAATACAGTTGCAATTTGAGTGTGCAGCTGAAGATTGGGGCGACTCGTACATACAGGATGTGCAAGGAGATGTCGGGCGGATTTCAGAACATCGGAGCATCGTTGGTTGATTTCAAGAACTGGGGTAGAGACGTCAAGTGCTTCGTTCACGAGCAGGATGGTCGATTGTTCGTAGACCGGTTCAAGAGTTTGAGGGACAGTCAGGAGGATTTTTACTTTGACTACGATGTCGATGCAGACGAAAGCTTACGCAAGGTCATTTGGGCGGATGGTACAGCGCGAAGGAACTACGCGGCATTCGGGGATGCAGTTTTGTTTGACCCAACCTATGGAACCAACACGTATTCAATGGTGTTCACACCGTTCACTGGCATGGACAACCACGAACGATCTGTCACGCTCTGCGGGGCGTTGTTATTAAAAGAGGACTACGAGCCATTTTTCTGAGTCCTCTCCTGCTTTCTAGAAGCCATGGGTTGGAAGGAACCGTGTTATATCATGACAGACCAGGATCTCGTGATTTTAAAAGCGGTCTCGAAAATATTCAAAGCAGCACACCAACAGTGCTGCACGTGGTACATCATGAAGAAAGGTCCCAACGAAGTACGGCAGATCAAGAGAGGAGGCCTCAGAATTCGTAAAAAAGACCTCAACGCTATTATTTGGGACGATGACATCGAGGCGTCGGAGTTCGACGATAGGTGGGGGCGGATTATGATCGACCATGATGCTGTGGGGATCGATTGGTTCGAATATGTGTATGGCATCAGGAGCAAATGGGTCGCCGCGCATTGTAGGGAGCTGAGGATGTCTGGAATTATGAGGATAACGCAGAGATCAGAGAGTGAGAACAACTTCTTCAAAAATTTTGAAGGCAACAAAGGTACGTTGGTCCAGTTCTAGATGCGTTTCGAAAGTGCGATGGACCAAAAGAGGCACATGCAGAAGAGGCTAGACAACGATAACTGGCAGACATATCCCAAAACAGGAACGACGAATCCAATGAAGACCTACGCGGCAAGGGTGTACACGCACGTGGCGTTTTCACACTTTCAGGAAGAGTACAAGTTTTTGCCGTACACGTGCAGCATTCGTGGGTATCAGGAGAAGGACGGGATTGAAGCGACAACAGTTATGGACTCCATCTGGGACCGCAACTACATTGTTGAATACAATCCAGGTAGTCTGATATTGGCATAGCTTTTAGAAAGTCACTGTCCACGTTGTCCAGTCACACTCCCATAGTCTGAATGTGACTATATAACCTAAACGATGTGACTCTAAAATGCGATGAGTGTGACTATAGAATGCGATGAGTCTGAATGCACAACGTAATGAGTTTTATTCTACAATTCAATGAGTGTGACTATACAAAATAAAGGATGTGACTCCGAAATGCGGTGAGTGTGATTATACAACGTAATGCGTTTGATTCTGCAACATAAGGACTGTGACTATACAGCATAATGGGTGTGACTATACCACGTAAAGGGTGTGACTATACCCTTTAGAAAATCCCATTTTGTACGTTGTGTAGTTACTGTCCGTATGGTTTAGAGTCGCACTCTTTATGTGTTTAATGCACTTGCAGGTACCTGTGAAGTCAGTTGTAGTTGCATGAAGTTCGATCGGTATGGAATTATCTGCAGGCATGCAATTTTGATATATTCTTCCAAAGGACGGGAGACGATCCCGGAACGGTACGTGGTTTGTAGATGGACAAAGGATGCTCTACGTAATGTTAATGCTTGTCCCCTGACAGAGAGTCGTATAAGCGATGAGAATGGTGTTACAGTCGCGAGACTATTTTTGGAGTTCTATGAGACCGTTAGTCATGTCAGTAGAATGGGTAAGGAAGACGTTAGTAGCTTGGTTGACATCATTCGCGACTTCAGATCCGATGTGGCGCCCTATGCTGGTGCTTGTAGCAAGACGCAAGAAATAGAGGAGATCCTTGGTTGTACGAGCGCAATTGAAATAACGGTATTGCCCCCAAAGAAAGCCAAGAACAAGGGCATTGGGAAGCGGATGCTGTCTTCTAAGGCGAAGGCTGCACCGTGAAGCCTGAACGATTGTGCAACAACTGCAAGAGGATGGGGCACCATGACAAGGGGAACTGCCCCAACCCATTCGCTGAGGGCCCACCTATTGCTGACTTGTTTGTCGATGTT
This sequence comes from Agrostemma githago, assembly GCA_958450325.1. Classification (NCBI taxonomy): domain Eukaryota; kingdom Viridiplantae; phylum Streptophyta; class Magnoliopsida; order Caryophyllales; family Caryophyllaceae; genus Agrostemma; species Agrostemma githago. Next base: position 15,663,387 of record OY288239.1, on the reverse strand, counting down.
GAGGAGGAGGAGGAGGAGGACTTGGTAGGGATTGCCGAGGAGGATTGTGTTGCGAATATCCTCTGCTGTGGAGAAACATTTTTTTTGAAACATAAAGATTGTCGTTGTTTGAAATGGTCGAGGTCCGTGATATTGTTTTCGCCTATTGCGGACCTCAATCATTTCTAATATGGCGTAGTCGTAAACAGAGGATTGTTTGTGAATATCCTCTGTTGTGGAGAAACATTTTTTTGAAACATAAAGATTGTCGACGTTTGAAATAGTCAAGGTCCGTGATATTTTTTTCGCCTATTGCGGACCTCAATCATTTCTAATATGGCGTAGTCGTAAATCATGGGGCAAAATTGTTTTTGGTTGATTAGCTGTAAAAATACATTGAAATAGAAAACGTTTGCAATAGTTTGAAATAGCATTTGTTTTTTAAATGCGTCTTTACAGCGTAATGGGTCTTTGAAATGCATTAGTGTAGACACCCGCATTTCGCTGCTAGTGTCTATAGCGGTCTCCGACAAAACACCCGATGATGATCGAACGTAAACGTTCTTTAACGCGCTCGAATATGGGCTCAGAATCAATAATGTCTGGCATGGACTTTTAACGGAGTACAAATCTCACAAAACCGACCTCAAATTCAGGCCCAGTGGGTCGTTTCCAATAAAACAAGACTAATTTGGGTCAAAACCGACACCGGAAATAAAACCATCTTTTAGCGACCGGGTCAAAACCCAGTCAAAGTCGAAACCCGAAGCCAAAATCAGCTGCACGAGCTTCTAGAAGCCGGCTCAACTACTTAGTCAAGTCAACCACCAAAAGCTCAATACCCCCCTACAATCTCTCCCCCGGTTTGACCCACTCGATCGAGTGGTTCAGTCCCACTCGGCCGACTAAGACCATGAATCGGCTGAACCAGACTCGAACCGGGCACTCGATCGAGTGCACTTACACCACTCGATCGAGTGGGCCCTAAACCGGGGTATTTTTTTCTATAAATACCCCGTCACCCCAAGTCGTTTGCCAACTTTTTTTCATCCATCATAACCTCAAAAAATCCTCACATTTCAGCCATATTTTACCTCTAAGCATTCATCATCTCGACACCCCCTTTACACACACATCTACATACATTCCGGGACCAAAACTCGTAAAAACCAAAAAGCAATCCTCTCTACAAAACATACACACCATAACTCTCCTACGTATCTCGACGCTCCCGTGTCTTTGCCACCATTTGACGAGCCGTATTCCGAGAAGCAAAAGCATGTAGGTTGAGGGTGTAACATTCAACCCCGACATCTCCTTTCTCTCTTCTTCTTTTTTTGTCTTTTTGTATGTGTGTGTGTGTGTGTGTGTGTATACGTGTATTAATACTAATTAATCGATAGTAACGATACTACCTAATTACTAACACTAACATTTTTATATTTTCGCATTCTTACATTTTATTTATCGTATCTAACTTCTAACATTCTCTATTTCGTTACTAACCATTTTAATTTTCGCTTACTAATATTTTTATTATCGTTTATTTATTATCGTCGTAACTAAATAATACCGCGTACATATAAATTTATAAATCATATTCGGATTGAACGCGTTTAACTACGACTACCGCTCCAAGTCCGTTTAACCTCTTTACAAGTCGCAACGGTGGTGGCGCCCTTTCGAGGAGCGCCGCTCTAAGCACTTAAGGGCATAACGTGATCGTGGTAGTACATAGTTGAACAGGTCCGATACCATTTTCAAGATTGATACGAGACCGGTTGACGCAAAACCGAACATCACGTAATCCATAAGGATTAATAACGATGTCATAACGCGGAGGGAAATAATTTCGTCCTAATCTGATTCAAAACTATTTTATAACACCTTTTTCAAAAATTCCGATATTGGTCTCGTAATCATAAAATATATATAGCGAGCACCAAAAACCGAGCCGAGTATGAATTATGCCATATTCATATTAGACTCGGTTGAGTTATCGATTTTAAATAAATCACAATTTCGTAAATAGCCACCCTTTACGAAGCGAGCAGCAGCTCCAACAGGGGGCACTCGATCGAGTGGCACCTCAAAAGCGAGGCAGTGGGGCCTGCACCGGATCACTCGATCGAGTCCTTCCCATGACTCGGTCGAGTGGTCCCTTTCGTGTTAGAACGAGAAATTTTTTGTACGTCATTTTAGCCTCGTCAAATATTTTACGACTTCGGTCGACACGTGTAAAGTCAATCACGTGTCTAAATTTTCAAAACCATGCATTGCATTTTCTAATCCGTTATTATTTATGCTATTTCGACTTTGCTCATTATTTTTGTTTTGTCCGGGTTGTATTTCCGCCAGTGTAATTTGTAATTTATTCTAGTTTCGTTTTCCTTTTTATTTGTTTGCGTTTTACTGTTTACAAATGAACCTCAAATGCTAAATACTACCTCGACATAATTCAAAGATTCATTAAACGACGTAGATCATACATATCTCACATGTATGGCTAAAATGTTGTTTGCATTTCATTTCACCGAATTACTAGCGCGCGTATTATAAATTCGAACGGTATCTTAGTAGAGGCCACTAAGTGCGGGCGGGTTTGGGTGTCCTTTGTGGGCTTCCCAACACGTACCCTCACCCCTTACTTGGAACCTCGGTTTCCGGATGTCCGAAATCGTTAGCGCACGAGAGTCATTCGATATACGATACCCGAAAACTTGGCATCGGTATCGTAATGCAAAGGGACGAACCCCACAAGCTATAGTATCGAAGTGGTCGTACTTTGTGTATGGTCCACCGAAATATAGAGTGGGTTCGAATGGGCCCGAACTCCCACAAAGTTCGGTGGCGAATCCTAATTCGATTTAAATTTCAACCCAAGAACCATCTCACATGGGAAACATTTCGCCGCCCAAACCCGCGCGTGGCCGGGTCGAGGTGGACCTATGTCATGTCCACAATTTGACGACTCCGCTGGGGAGAACTTATGTGTGCCTTACCATCGGGATCCTCAGGGTGAGACTCGAGGAGAAATCGTTCGATTAGTACAATACGTGCTTAAGCTTTACGGTTCATGCATAACCCCATTTTTACCCGGACCGGTACTGGTGACCGACGTCCCACTATACCGTGATATACTCCAAAATGGATATGTCAAGGTGCTCTTGGCTAATTCGTATGGGTTTCGCGGCGTGTTCTAAGATCAATTCGACTTAGGAAGTCCGTCCTGATTCTCCAAAAGGCAATGCGCACTGGTATAGACCCTATTTCGACCGACCGAGACTTAGTGTAAAGCATACATAGTGTCGTTATAATGCTTGCGTGACTATATGCTGCTTGGTTTCCGTGTCATTTTCAAAAACCATCATTTACAAAAATGCATTTTTTCAAAATATTCAATTTTCAAAACTCAGAATGCTACCGAAATTTAGACTTACGATTTCACTCAAAATAGCTTATTTTTAGCCGGTATGCCGCCCATTTCAAAATTCAAAAATTTCCGAACCTTCGGCCTCGCCGGCATTTTGCAAATTTCAAAAGTCGGGACCGTCTTTCGATGTTTTTTGGAATTCAATTCAATTTTATTTTTTTCAAAAAAAAACCTTCCATGCCTTAGGATTTACCATATTTAGTGGTGTCGAGTCTTTTAGAAGTCATCGAAGGTCTTTAGCGTCGAAACTCCGTTGATTTTACATCACGGGTTTTCTCCCTATCCCGGTCCACCTTATTTGTCAAAGGCACGGCTAACCCACATAGGGGATACCCCTACAAAGAAAAGTCCATTTACACATTCGAGTTTAAAGTCTGGGGAAAACCTCACGTGGACCTTCCTTCGAACAGGACTCGGCCCACATAGCCGAATCCTAAGGAAGACACACCATTCATAAGTCACCCATCTAGGTGTCTTTCTCGAGTTGTTTTCTTTTTTTAGTCTTTTCTTTGCTCGGGATGTACTATCTTGATTCCAAAGTCTGGTTTCGGCATCTGATTACACGGTATTCTTACAGACAGGCCCCCGTCAACCAGACACAGATACAGAATGGAGGCAGCCTTGAACAATTTGAAGACCTCAATGGATGCCATGGCTGCCAAACAGACCCAAATCGAGACACAATTGGCAGCAATGAGAGACGAGCAGGCAGCTGTCGCTGCACGTGTGACTGTCGTGGAGCAAGGAACTCCTAATACTGAAACCACTGGGCCTATAGCTGAACTGGTGGGTGCGGTGTGCCGGCTAGTGGAGCATGCCCACTTGTCCGGGGGTAATAACATCCATACGGGGAACTCCCGTACTTATTCTCCGGTGAACGATAAGTTGCCCGCTAATCTGAATCTCACTGGCCTACCCATGTTCGAAGGGACCGAGGACCTGTTACTCCACATTCGGGCCTTCAAAGAGTTTATGGCTATCAAGGGGGTCGATTCAAGCATGTTCAAAAAATTGTTCGCTGCCTCTCTCGAGAAACACCCAAAAGCCTGGTACTACAGGCTAGACCCCAAGAAATATCCAACTTGGGATGATGTGGCAACGGAGTTTGCTCAGAACTATGCCGACAACACCGAGATCCAGACCACAATGCGGTCTCTAGAGGTTATGGCCCAAGAGCCCAAGGAAGGTTTTACCAAATACCTTCAACGCTGGAGGGCCGAGAGTGTGAAACTTGTCGATAAGCCCAGTGAGAAGACTTTAGTGGAGGCCTTTGTCAAGAACCTTCTCCCCTCCTACCGGGTCCACCTCCGGTATGCTGTCATACCCAATTTCAGCACCCTTTCTGAAATGGGTATGAGAATCGAAGATGATTTGAGACCAGAGGGCCTTACTAAGGCCTCTACCAAAGGATACCAGGGGGCTACTTCTTCCACTACCAAGCCCCCACCTGCAACTCGCAGCATCTTCGAAGCGGTTAATCTACTAGATGCCTCGTATAAGAAGAATACCCCACCTCGGGTATTCACCGATATAGGTACTACCTATACATATGCCTTACAAAGGCTATCCTTTAAGGGCCTGATCCAACCGATAGGCCCAACTCCTGAAGTCCCGGTCGAGAAACACTCCAAAAGTTACAATGTCCAAGCCTATTGCCAATATCACCGAGGAAATGGGCACGATACTGATAAATGTTGGAAGTTGAAGCACCAGATTCAGGATCTGATCGAGAGTAGAAAAATACCGTTGCCCGGGGACAAACCAACAAAGACGACCCCTTCAGCTCTCATGCTATCTTCACCGGGGAGGTGATCGACTATTCTCACCTCATCTCTCTTTTCATCCCCCAAATCAATGGGATCTGGTTCGATGATGAGGATGACGTGTACCTCATTGTAGACACCCGCATTTGGACATGACATAGGTCCAAACCCGCGCGTGGCCGCGTCGGGGTAGACCTATGTCATGTCCACACTCACCAAAGGGGAAGTTGTCCCCATTACCCCCGAAGAGATCCAAAAGGCTAAGTCCAAGGTCTTAGCCAGTAATCACCTCGCCAATGTCGGCCTTCCTTATCAAGCTACTAGCTCCAAGGACACCCCTATCCCAGCAACCGTCATTGAACCTGCCAGGATGGAAGTTGCCCTTGAAGAGCCGAGTACTGATACAGCTCTTATCAAACAACTAAAAAGGGCTCGAGTTGACCTCACTATATGGCAACTCTTGGTTAGCTCGCAAGAACATCGAGAGGCACTTACTAAGGTTCTTGATTAGATCAAGGCTGACTCCCTGGTTACCCCTACTGAAATGGTAGCCACCATCATGCCATCTCCCAAAGGCAAGTTCAAATAAGAAGGCCCATTAATTACCTTCTCTGAGTCTGACGTACCACCGTTCAGGGCCTCTCATAATTTGGCCTTGTACATCACAGTGATTTGCTGGGGGAAGTATCTCCCGATGACCATAATTGATGATGGGTCTGCTGTGAATGTCCTTTCTCTAAGGACTGCCAAAGCCCTCGGCATCACCGAGGCCGATTATATACCGACTGCTCAAACCATCCAGGCATTTGATGGAAGCCCGAACTCAGTTGCTGGGGCCGTTAAGCTGACAATTATAACGGGCCCAATTGAAAAGGAGCTAGAGTTCCCGGTGATCGATGTCGCCTCTTCTTTCAACCTACTCCTCGGAAGGTCGTGGATTCACGCTGTTAAGGCGGTGTCCTCCACTCTTCACCGAAAGGTCAAAATGCCCCTGCAAGACAATGTTATTACTTTGGAGGCAACCCCTATGACTGTGGCTGGCCGCAATGCCACAAACCGCACGGACCTTTGGGGGTTCGATTTTGTGGGGATGATTGAGGAAGAATACCTCTTCAGACCCAATTTCACGTCTAGCATCGACACGATGCTACAAAATTTGGGATATTTTTCGGGGGCTACTTCAAGGCCATATCTTCCAGCTGGGAAGATTATTGAAGTCCTCAACGATGGAGAATCTCGCTTCGGCTTAGGGTACGCTATGACCCCGGGAAATGTGGTCCGAGCAGGTATTGAGAAGGCCTGCAACATCGTCAAGGGTACCTACTTGGGCCCTTATAGCCCACGATTGACTGACTATTTTGTTACACTAGTATTCGGGGCTGTCCAGGTTTGTCTGTACCAACCAACCCTCGCATATCCCGAGACTAAATTAGCTCGGGAATGCAACTACATTCCAGATAATATATTTTCTCTTGTCTAGTCTGAATCTAAGAAGGGTGGTCACAATGCCGAGCCCGTGCTGGGGCTCCTGTTTAGGGAAGACAAGGCTGTCCCGACCCCGAAAGAAGACTTAGTGAACCTGATCCTCCGAAGCAACAGGTTCGATCCTTCGAAGCTGATCTCGGAAGTCGGTGCTGATACCTGGAAAAGGGGATGGAGGAGGACCATCAAGTGGACCGACAACCAGGGCCGAGTCTACAAGCTGACCACCGGTGAAGGAGACATGCCGGACATTGATTCTGAGTCTGAGTCTGAGTCTGAGTCTGAGTTCGTGTCTAGGGGGTCTGGTGCTAGAGTCCAAACTGTAACCCCTCTCCCTATAGTCACTTTCATTGGGGCCTCGGGGTCTGTCCCAAAGGCACTCCCAATCTCGCCTCTGACAAATGATCAGATGGCCGCTCTCTTTGAGCTGTTTTCCAAATTTGCGATCAATAATAATGGTAACCATTCTGCTTACGACTTGTCTTATTTTCAAAATGCTTCCAATTTCAAAAATATTATATGCAATGACATTGAGAAACCCGACGAACAGGTATCCTTACCTCTGCATCTGATCGAGCAACTAGAACAAAGGGAATCCCTAGACCCACTAATCGAAGAAACCGAGTCCATCAATGTGGCAACCACCTTAGAACCCCTGATGCTTAAGATAGGGTTATCCTTAGATCCCGAGGAGAGACAACAATTCACAAACCTCCTCCAAGAGTTCAAAGATGTCTTCGCATGGTCCTACAAGGACATGTCGGGGATAGACCGGGAAATAGCTTAACATCGTATACCCATCAAAGACGGGTGTAAGCCGGTAAAACAGAAGCTTCGCAGAATGAGACCCGAATGGTCTCAAGGTCAAAGAAGAGGTCGATAAACAGTTCAAAGCCGGCTTCATACAAATGTCTGAATATCCAGACTGGGTTGCGAACATCGTTCCGGTACCTAAAAAGGACGGTATGGTGCGCGTATGTGTAGATTTTTAGGATCTTAACAAAGCAAGCCAGAAAGACGATTTTCCATTGCCACACATCGATATACTGGTGGACAATACCGCTAATCATACCCTTCTTTCCTTTATGGACAGATACGCCGGGTACAATCAAATCAAAATGGTAGAAGAAGATATGAGTAAGACCACCTTAACTACACCTTGGGGTACTTACTGTTATACTGTCATGCCGTTCGGTCTCATCAATGCCGGAGCCACTTATCAACGAACAGCCACGACCTTATTACATGACATGATGCATAAGGAAGTGGAGGTTTAAGTGGACGGCATGATCATCAAGTCCAAAAGCCGAGACGGGCATATTACTGCCCTAAAGAAGTTTTTTACCCGACTGCGTAAATACAACTTGAGATTAAACCCTCAAAAGTGCAGTTTCGGGGCAACGTCTGGCAAATTACTGGGTCATATCGTTAGCCAACGTGGCATCGAGGTTGATCCAGCTAAAATCAAAGCCATTACCGAGATGCAGCCTCCTAAAACCGAAAAAGAAATAAGGGGATTTCTCGGGAAAGTTCAGTATATCAGCCGGTTCATTTCCAAACTAACTATGGTGTGTGAACCCATTTTCAAGAAACTGAAAGTGGGAGAACGAACACTGTGGGACGACAAATATCAAACGGCTTTCGATAAAATCAAAGAAATCATGTCTGCTCCGCCGGTATTAATGCTACCTCAACCCGGTTTGCCTTTGTCATTATACCTAACAACGACCCAGACAGCTATGAGGCTATGCTAGCACATACAGTCGGCTCGGAAAAACGAGCAATTTACTACATCAGCAAAAATTCTTGGAGTACGAATGCAAGTATACCATGCTCGAGAAGACGTGCCTAGCCTTAGTCTGGGCCACTATGAAACTCCGACACTATATACTCAGTTATGAGGTACATGTATTATCCAAAATGGATCCTATCAAGTACCTCTTCGAAAAGCCCATCCTCAATGGCAGGATGTCTAGATGGACTTTAATGTTGGCAGAGTTCGACCTCAAATTTGTGCCACTAAAAGCCAGCCATAAAAGGCCGGGTAGTAGCCGAATTTCTCGCTGATAGTCCCGTAACCGAAGAAGGACACACCAACACTTGGTCCTTCCCAGATGAAGATATATTCCATACGGATGCAGAAACATGGGATTTGTATTTCGACGGGGCATCTAATTTCCAAGGGTTCGGAGTCGGCATTCTCCTAATATCACCAAAAGGGGAGCATACTCCGTTATCCATTAAACTGGATTTCGACGTGACTAATAACACAGCCGAGTATGATGCATGCATTCACGGGTTGCAAGCTGCCGCTGATCTAGGATTCAAAAATCTCTGGGTCCACGGTGACTCATCTCTAGTCATCAACCAAGCTCTCCAAAAATGGAAAACTTGGAATGCCAATCTCGTGGCCTATCAGGCGCGAGTAAGGGTTCTCGAAAAACAATTCCAAAAAGTAGAATACATTTATCTACCCCGGGAAGAAAACCAGTTCGCGGATGCACTTTCCAAATTGGCATCCTTACTGAACATCCCAGATCACCTAACCAGCTTGCCGATTTGCATCGAAAGATGGTCCGAGCCAGCATATATCCACGCCATTCAAGACATCGAGATAACTGATCAGGAATCTTGGTATCAGGTTGTTCTAACCTACATGACAATGGGAGAATATCCTCCGGTAACTGAAAACCGGGGCAAGAAAGCCCTACGAAGGTTGGCCACCCAATTTATTCGTACGGACGACGAACAACTATATAAAAAGACGGCACAGAGGGGCTCTCCTCCTATGTGTCGACAAAATAAAAGCCGAGAAGGTTATGGCTGAAGTACATGATGGTGAATGTGGTCCACATATGAATGCCCAGATGTTGGTCTGAAAAATCATGAGGCTCGGATACTATTGAAACAGTATGGAAACCGATTGCCAGTTATATGTCAAACAATGTCATAACTGCCAGATTTTTGCCAAAGTTCAGCATATGCCGTCATCCCTATTATACAACATGACATCCCCATGGTCATTTTCAACATGGGGAATCGATATAATCGGGAAAGTAAACCCTTCCGGGACGGGAGGCCACTGTTTCATTTTCGTGGCTATCGACTAATTCACCAAATGGGTCGAAGCCGAGTCATACCGAATTTTGAATACTAAGCATGTTGCCAAGTTCATCCAAAACAAGATTATTTGCCTATATGGGGTCCCACACGAGTTCATCAGTGATCACGGGACACACTTCCAAGCCGAAACGGCTACTTTGCTAGCCAAATATAAATTCAAAGGCATACATCTTTGCCCTACCGTCCCCAAACAAATGGAGCGGTAGAGGCAGCTAATAAAACAATTGTCACCATACTTAAAAAGATGTCTGATATTTATCGGGAATGGCCCGACAAAATACGTTTTGCCCTATGGGGATACAGAACGTCAATCCACATCGCAACCGAGGCAACTCCATATTATTTGACGTACGGGATGGAAGCAGTTCAACCGGTCGAGCTAGAAATACCGTCTCTCCGGATTTTACTTGAAAGCCAAGTGCCTGAAGCCTATTGTGTAACACCCCGTATTTTTTAAACAGTGTTAAAATTTTAAACATTTATTTAAACCAAGTTTAACGCTTGAAAAATTATTTTTGTGAATAAAATATTTTATTTTTATTAAATTAAAAATTATTCCGCATTTAAAAAGATAAAAATTTATTTATCGAATTATTAACATTTTTATTTTTCGTTAAATAAAGTTTAAAAACTCGAAAATATATTTTTAATAATGAACCGTCGTTTTAACATTTTCTCGTCTCGTAAAAATTTAATAATTTATTGAATTTTTAAAATAACGATTTCTTATAACTTTTGTCTCATAATACTATTTACTGTCTATTTTACGTACTGTCTCACAAATTCTTTTTAAAAATAAATTTTACGTTTTCCATTATTTTAATTTCATAATCTTATATTTCAACTATTTAAGAAAGAAAGACGTTTGTACGAGAACGGACCGAACCGAAAACGAACCTTCCACCTTAACATACACATACTACGTACCTACACATAATAGACTCTACACTAATCTACCCTAATACTCCTACACCTAATAGACCCTACTTTTAACACTAACCTAAGCTACTTACACTCCCCTATTCTCATTACATGGCAACACCCACTAACCTACACTCCACCTCATGCCTCCTACATTTTTACTTACAAATACTACTACTATATATACCATACGTACCATACTAATAACTCATAGTACTATATATTACTACTTCTCCTATTTCTACTATATATATATATATATATATATATATATATATATATATATATATATATATAAACACACACACGGAGTACTTACTATCCTAGTTATATATATATATAAACACACACACGGAGTACTTACTATCCTAGTATTACTTCATATACTACTAATAGGCTAATACTTCATATACTAGTATTATTACTACTCCTACGTACTACTACTTATACTACATACTCTGTAATATATAAACTATATTTACTCCCTCGTCTTTTTCTATAATTGGAGCATCGGGAATGAGGAGCTGCCCAGTAATTGGCGGAATCACTTTTCTAGTATCGTATTTGGGTCAAATCATTTCTATCGAAAATTTCTTTAAAAGAGGGAAGGAGACTACTTTCCTAACCTAGACGATATTATTGACCTCGTCGACCTTAATTCTTAATAACGTTAATAAATACTCCGTAATAGCTATTAAGGTAACCAAACTTTTTTTCTAACAACATTTCTTATATATAAGTATATTATGTTACTAACTTAATAAAGAATTTTTTTTCAAAATAATGCTCTTAAATAAACTTATTATCATTTCGGGTCGGATTGAAAACTAATTAACAAAATGGGGCTCTAGGAGGTTCGGAGTGAGGGTCGTGTGTAGGCGGAGCAATCCCGCCATTAGAAATGGCGGGTTTTTAAAATAATAAAATTCTGAAAAAAAAAAAAAAAAACTCCTAAACCCGCCATTGGGAATGGCGGGTTATTGAGCACTAACCCGCCACTCCCAATGGCGGGTCAAGGTGAATTATTTTTAAAAAATATCCAACAAGAAGATTTGATCCCAGGACCTCCAGATAGAAGTTAGACTCCTTACCACTAGACTACAATTGATGCCTTGGTAGTTTACTACATTTATATCATCTTATCCTTGCTCATTTAAAAAAAAATTCACCTTAACCCGCCATTGGGAGTGGCGGGTTAGTGCTCAATAACCCGCCATTCCCAATGACGGGTTTAAGAGTTTTTTTTTTTTTTTTTTTTCAGAAATTTATTATTTCAAAAACCCGTCATTTTTAATGGCGGGATTGCTCCGCCTAAACACGACCCTCACTCCGAATCTCCTAGAGCCCCATTTTGTTAATTAGTTTTCAATCCGACCCGAAACGATAATAAGTTTATTTAAGAGCATTATTTTGAAATTTTTTTCCTTAATAAACTGCTTATTTAAATATTTAGGCTTGTTTGTATGACTAAATTACTTATGTATATATAAAAATGTTTCGTGATATTTTCTTATGACTAAATTCAACTCGACTAAATTATCACTTGTTTAATTTATTTATTTGTCACCTTTACATTTCTATGTTTATATGAAAAATGAGAAAATGGATAAAAGAACTTAAAATAATAAAATTTACTTATATCATTTTATTTATTTATTTTATTTTATTTGTTCTGTATATTTATTCTATGTACTTTATATTTGTGTGTATTTTATATAATAGTAATTTTGGTCGTATTTAATTTTCTTTAGTACTCTTACATTTGTTTATATATTATAAAAATGGAATAGATTAGTAACCTACAAAATATTATTTTAATAAAATTTCACTTATTATTTTACATAGGTACAAATTTATAAATTTCATTTTTCTAAAATAAATGGATTTGATTTATTCCGAAATTTTTACACTACATTTATAAATAATTTTAAAAATGATTTTACGTCAAATTTTGTAAATCGACTAAGTACGACTTAATTTATATTTTTTAGAAACTTTTATATTTTTCAGAAACTACAAATTTTAAAATAATATATTATTATTATTATACCTTAACTTTTATTTTTATATAAAACTTCATTTTAAAGAATTTACTATTTTAAAAATATTATACGATATTTGGAATATGATGTTTCGGGTGACACTTGAGGATTAAAGTATAACGTTGTCACACTGAAAGTAAGTATTTGAGGATTTGACTGTTTGAAATGAGTCCGACCAATTATTGAAGATCACCAAATAATATACTACTTGTTCACGGGCGACTTTTATATAAAGTTTACGATGCGATGCAAGCCGATAGGGTGTGTAGCGGTGATACTAGGAGCCACGACTCGTGTGTTTATTCTCTGTTTACGTGAAAAGTGATTTTTAAAATCAAATGGCTACCAATGTCCCATCTTTTAAACTTTACCGTCTTCATCACCTCACATGTTAATTAATTGAATTAAAGAAAACTATCTGTTACGTAATATCCTTTAATATTTTTGTAAGCATATTATTTATTATTCACATGATTGTCTTATGTGTTCGAGGTGATGTTAGATGAACGACTTGGTTGCTGTCCTGCTCAGCGTCCACTGTATTATTATTTTTTATTTGCAGGTCTAAGACGTTGGGAAATCGAGCGAGAGAGATTTAATAATATGTTTAGCTTAAAAATGAAATTTATATTCTATACTAAGTGAATCAAGACTATGTAATTAATAGTCGTTTGTTGTAAGGATTCGTAGCGATCCGGATTTATTTATACTCTGATATAATTTTAATTAAATGACTTGGATAATTTTCCGCATTATCTATTAATTTAAGTCATCAAAAATCCGGGTTGTTACAAATTGGGTCCAAGCGCGGTACGACTCGTTAGTTCTTTTGGATGAACGACGGTCTCGGGCCCTTAACAACATCCAAATATATCAAAAAAGAATACAACAGGCCTTCAACAAAAGAGTTAGGCCCAGAAATATCAAGGGGATTTGGTCCTCAAATCCGTCCGAGCACTACTACCAGTTGACCCAAGAGGAAAATTCAAACCCAATTGGGCCGGGCCATATCTGGTAAAGAAAGTTCTATCCGGAGAAGCAGTGATGCTGACAGACTTGGACGGGAATGAATTCATCAACCCGACCAACTTGGACCAGCTAAAACCCCTACTACCCCTAAACCTTATCTCAATGTCATTTGCAAAATTTTATCAAATTTGTCTTTTTATAAATAAATTTTCAAAATTTTAAGCAAGTTAATAAGTTAGGATTATTTATCCTACTGTCGCGCACACCTCGAACTAATAGTCTTGGTGTATTTCGAAATTGCAAAACTCTACGCCCAAACTACGTTTGGTTTGATTCCACTAACCGTGGATACATAGGCAGCCCCTCAAAAAGGCACAACCACCGCAATAACGAAAAGACAAGAACGGTTTCACTAATAAAATACTTTTATTATTAAAAAACCCGATAAACTCGGAAATTTCAAATTACATCACTCCAAAAAAAACAAACAACAAAAAAAGCACACTACAAAAAATAGTAGTAATATCTAAATAATAAAAATTAGGAGACAAATATGTAGGGAATTTTGCCCTTGCCTTTGTCTTTTGGGTCACGTGAAGCCCGTGGTCGTCGAGGCGGGGGCGAGCGTTCCCGGATCACAAGAGGACCTTCCTTAGTTCGGACCCATTTCTTCGACGGTAGGTCTTCTACTATTGTAACAGGCCCAAGTCGAGCCCGCACATGCTCCGGCAACCTGTCCCTAGGACCAAGTCAGTCATGGACTGACAATCTGGGCCCAAGTCTCCTCTCTAAGTCTGTCTGGGGGCTAGTCTCCTCTCTAAGTCTGTCTGGGGGCTCACTTCCCCCCGAGCACCTCTAGCACTAGACCCTCCGGCTTGAGTCCTAGCTCTTCCCCTCTGACCTGACATTAGACGGACCAGTGTGGCCAGAGTCTCGCATTCGTCGAAGAAGCCCCTATTGTCTTTAGCCAGCTCTCGTCGAAGCAGGTCGAAAGCTTCATCGACCTTCAAAGCAGCTCGGGCCTCGGCAGAATCTTCTTTGGTCCATTTCTCGTAGGAATCAGATACCCAAATTGAGTGAAGAGACTTGGGAACAGACCAAGTGACCCGGGTGTACCATCGTTGCATCCAGGTATTGCACATTACGTCAGTCAGCTGGGTAGGTTCACTCACAACTGTCTCATTTTCTGGGATTCTCTGAGACCAACCATACTGCCTAAGTATGCGATCGGGGTAGAGGTGAACTGTTTGTGTAAGGGACAGAATCACCTGATAATGGGCCTTATCCCTCGGTGCCAAACCCGTCCCGACATAAATAGACCACCATGGGACCACCCACCGGATCAGTGGACCGCTATGGAATAATTGTTCTTCGTCCAAATACTTCTAGTTGATACGACAGGTTGAATCGATAGCCTGTCTCCTTGTCATCACTTGATTAGGCTGGTATCGACTTGGGTCAAGGGGAGGCTCTATGATTGATAGCCTCTCAAATAGCCAGAGCTGAAGAAAAAATGAAAATCATTAAGTTCTCGAGACAATTCTGATATTCGCCTAGGGGCACTCGATCGAGCGTCTAGGGGTCACTCTATCGAGTGACACCCCTAAAACTGGGCAGCGGGTTTTAACGAAGGCAGTTGATGGAGTGCCCCTGTAGCAGGTTATCAAAAAAAAAATCAAAAAAAAAATCAAAAAAAAAAATCAAAAAAAAAGGGGAAAAAATGATATACCTGTAACAGGCGGGTGCTCCCAATCAAACGGGTTGTCGGGTCCCCTTTACAATTATCTAAGCCCTGGATAATTTCCCCCGTGATCAGCCACGCGGGAATATATTCCGTCTCCATTAAGTCAACGATGCTAAAAAGCCGAACGTGACCCATACATGACAGCAGGTCCAGGTAACCTTCGAAAGCATACACGTGAAGCATACAGAAGGAAAACGCCCTGCGACTATGGACTGGCAAAACCCAGACATCATGCGAGTTCATAAATTTCTCGGCCAAAGTAAACAGGGAAATAGTATCCCCGTCTGTCATACGGGATACTTCCATATGGGAAAGTCCTAAAAATTCCCGCAATTTCCTCCTGGGGTCATGAACTGAAAACGGGGCGGCAGGACAGAGCAAATGATTTCATCCTCCCACAACAGCAATCTCCTCAGGGATAGGACAGATCTCGCTCCGAGGAAGGGCAAAAACGTGGTACGTATCGTCCTAGTAGGACAAACAAGCATCAAGGAAATAACGATCCACATGCATCTGGCGGATCAGGAACAGTTGAGAAATACCCGATTGGTTCAGGCCTACCTTATTCGCGTCCCTAAAGCGTCGGGACCAATCTTGCAGCTGGCGGTCAAGCGCGCAATACCCATAACTAAATTTCTTGAAAGAGAAAGGTTTTTCTTTTAAGAAAAGGAAGAGTTGAGAGTTGTAGAAAAGATGGAACAAGTTGTATTTATAACATCAAAACCCTGGAAGTTCCCCTGCTACTGTGCCTCCCTGGGCCAAGCGGGCCTAAACATACAGGTCCGGTCTTTGTCTCCTCATACCGACGTAGGAATTAAATCATCCCGAGCAGTCCTAATAATTTTCAAAAAAAATCAAAAGTCTAAAATTTTTCAAAATTCTTCAAAAATTCAAAAATTGTGCACCCCAACGCGAGTCGGTGTTTCATCTAAGTGTTACGTGCAAATTATTGTGTAACCATGTACAGGTACACCAAGGACTTCAAAGGCAAGTTCGACTCCCCACGGAGCCATCAACATCAAGGCAGGTATGACCCTTTTACTTATGGCTGGCGAGCCCTTCACGCGAGTCTAACGGATTATAAACGACCCGACCGGAAGGCTGCCAGGTCGTAATCTGCGATTGGCCTGGTAGCTACTCTGACTTTCGCTTTGTCCAAGCCTCAGTCTGAGTGGAGGCTCTGTAGACACCCACATTTTGCCTACTAGTGTCTATAGCGGTCTCCGACAAAACACCCGGTGATGATCGGACGTAAACGTGTTTTAACGCGCTCAAATATGGGCTTGAAATCAATAATGTCTGGCATGGGCTTTTAAGGGAGTACAAATCTCACAAAACCGATCTCAAATTCAGGCCCAGTGGGTCATTTTCAATCAAATAAGACTAATTTTGGTCAAAATCGACACCGGAAATAAAACCGTCTTTTAGCGACCAGGTCAAAACCCGGTTAAAGTCGAAACCCGAAGCAAAATTCAGCTGCACGAGCTTCTAGAAGCCGGCTCAACTACTTAGTCAAGTCAAACACCAAAAGCTCAACACCCTCCTACAATCTCTCCCCCGGTTTGACCCACTCGATCGAGTGGGTCAGGCCCACTCGGTCGAGTAAGACCATGAATAGGCTGAACCGGACTCGAACCGGGCACTCGATCGAGTGCACTTACACCAATGGATTGAGTGGCCCTAAACCGAGGCATTTTTTCTATAAATACCCCGTCACCCCAAGTCATTTGCAAACTTTTCTTCAGCCATCATAACCTCAAAAAACCCTCACATTTCAGCCATATTTTACCTCTAAGCATTCATCATCTCGACACCTTCTTTACACACACATCTACATACATTTCGAGACCAAAACTCGTAAAAACCAAAAAGTAATCCTCTCTACAAAACGTACACACCATAACTCTCCTACGTATCTCGATGCTCCCGTATCTTTACCACCATTTGACGAGCCCTATTCCGAGAAGCAAAAGCATGTAGGTTGAGGGTGTAACATTCAACCCCGACATCTCCTTTCTCTTATCTCTTCTTCTTTTTTCGTCTTTTTGTATATATATATGTGTGTGTGTGTGTGTACGTGTATTAATACTAATTAATCGATAATAACGATACTACCTAATTACTAACACTAGCATTTTTATATTTTTCACATTCTAACATTTTATTTATCGTATCTAACTCCTAACATTCTTTATTTCGTTACTAACCATTTTAATTTTCGCTTACTAATATCTTTATTATCGTTTATTTATTATCTTCGTAACTAAATAATACTGCGTACATATAAATCTATAAATCATATTCGGATTGAACGCATGTAACTGCGATTACCGCTCCAAGTCCGTTTAACCCCTTTACAAGTCGCAACGGTGGTGGCGCCCTTTCGAGGAGCGCCGCTCTAAGCACTTAAGGGCATAACGTGATCGTGGTAGTACGTAGTTGAACACGTCCGATACCATTTTCAAGATTGGTACGAGACCCGTTGACGCTAAACTGAACATCACGTAATCCGTAAGGATTAATAACGATGTCGTAACGCGGAGGGAAATAATTTCGTCCTAATCCGATTCAAAACAATTTTATATCACCTTTTTCAAAAATCTCGATATTGGTCTCGTAATCATAAAATATACTCCCTCCGGTCATAAATTATTGCCCCATTTCATGATTATATGTGAGATATATTTTAATGAAATGGGGCAATAAATTGTGACCGGAGGGAGTATATTGCAAGCACCAAAAACCGAGCTGAGTATGAATTATGCCATATTCATATTAGACTCGGTTAAGTTATCGATTCTAAATAAATCACAATTCTTAAATAGCCACCCTTTACGAAGCGAGCAGCAGCTCGAACAGGGGGCACTCGATCGAGTGCCATAGCCCACTCGATCGAGTGACACCCCAAAAACGAGGCAGAGGGGCCTGCACCGGATCACTCGATCGAGTCCTTCCCATGACTCGGTCGAGTGGTGCCTTTCGTATTAGAATGAGAACTTTTTAGTACGTCATTTTAGCCTCGTCAAATATTTTACGACTTCGGTCGACACGTGTAAATTCAATCACGTGTCTACATTTTCAAAACCATGCATTGCATTTTCTAATCCGTTATTATTTTTGCTATTTCGACTTTGCTCGTTATTTTTTTTTTGTCCGGGTTGTATTTCCGCTCGTGTAATTTGTAATTTATTCTAGTTTCGTTTTGCTCTTTATTTGTTTGCGTTTTACCGTTTACAAATGAACCTTGCATGCTAAATACTACCTCGATATAATTCAAAGATGCATTAAACGACGTAGATCAAACATATCTCACATGTTTAGCTAAAACACTGTTTGCATTTCATTTCACCGAATTACTAGCGCAGGTATTATAAACTTGAACGGTATCTTAGTAGCGGCCGCTAAGTGCGGGCGGGGTTGGGTGTCCTTTGTAGGCTTCCCAACACGTACCCTCACCCCTTACTCAGAACCTCGGTTTCCGGATGTCCGAAACCGTTGGCACACGAGAGTAATTCGATATACGATACCCGATAACTCGACATCGGTATCGTAATGCAAAGGGACGAACCCCAAAAGCTCTAGTATCGAAGTGGGCCGTACTTTGTGTATGGTCCACTGAAATATAGAGTGGGTTCGAATGAGCCCAAACTACCACAAAGTTCGGTGACGACTCCTAATTCGATTTAAATTTCAACCCGAGAACCATCTTACATGGGAAACATTTCGCCACCCAAACCCTTGCGTGGCCGCGTCGGGGTGGACCTATGTCATGTCCACAATTAGTGTTTCTTTGAAATGCATTATCTTTGGCTACAAATACAGCTGTGCAAGAACATTATGCCCTTAATCTTTGGTTGACACGAAATAAGTGAGTGTGATTGAGCAACGTAATGAGTGTCACTCTACAAGAGGCAAAATGTGATTCTACAGCAAGAGGTGGAGCGTACTTGTACAAGATACTGATTGTATGATTGTGATTGTACAAAATACTGACTGTGATTGTACAATATACTGAGTGTGATTCTATAAAATGAGGGCGACTATATAAACTGAAGTGTGCGATATTCGAAAGACATAAATCTAAACTGGTTTTATGACTTGATGACTGTGACTATACAACGTATTGAGTGTGACTATACAACTTATTTGCGATGCTCATAACGTTACGTGTCTGTACATTAGAAAAATAGCGATGGAAATAGTGAAACAATGATGGAAATATTTGTATATTAGAAAAAGTTCATCTTTTACACAACATATAATACTTGAAACATAAAAACATTCTACGACACAGTACTTGAAACATAAAAACATTCTACGACATAATGGATTCTACTAGGAAAACAGTCATCAAACCTTTAAACACATAAAAACATCCATTACATATCATATTTTTTTGGCTACATTTTAACCCATACCTACTTAACCCTCGTATTTTTTAAGTATCTTCTTCAAGTTGGCCAAATCACGCTGGAACCCTTTCCTAGTGCGGAAACACTCAAGAGACCTTCTCATCAAGAATTGGACGTAGTCGTTCAGTTCGGCCTCCTTCTCTGTATCGCTCATGGATGCCACAAAGTTCCTTGCGTCGCAGTGACGAATAGTTGCATGGCTGTTAATTCATTGGATCTAGTGGCATCCAACAAACCATCGAACTCCTTGATCAAACTTTTGACTTCTATTTTGCTGACCATTTTTTTTAGGTTGAAGATGAATTATGGGGTTAAAGAGGTGAAGTTGAAAGTAGGGTGGTAAAAATGGCTTTTGTATTTAAAGGGGGGAGGGAGGAGATCTGTGAAAATTTAATCGTTGGCAGTAGAGAGGGTAGAAGTGAGGGTTGAAAATTTAGATGGTTAGGGGGGGGGTCTACCTGCCTAAATTAATTAGGGTTAAAAGAGTGTGGATGTTTTGTGTTCTCAATGTGCATTGAGACTCAAAAATATCCCCTCCAGTCATGCACTTGATGTGTATCATTTATTTGTCGTCGACATCAGTTTGAACCATCGATATTTTTGTGAAATAATCTGATTGTGAAAATAATTTACGGTGTGTGTGTTTTGTTCTGCATAATCTCACCGAGTATAAATTCCAAAGACGTAATTTTTTTTTACGTTTTGTGTATCTGGCGAATTAAATTGTATTTTTTTACGAATCATAGACTGAAAGAAAATGAATGGTCATATATTTAGGGTTACTTTGTTTAATTAGTTAGTAAATTGTGGTTGTCAGTCATGACTCTGCATAAATTTGGCTGTGATTATGAGTTAGAAGTGGCGTGATTGTATCACATCAAGCATGTGACTCTGATACTGAGTTGTCATTCATCTGATACTCAAAAGATACTCTAACATGAGATTTTTTTATACCAAAACTTTTTTTACTTCACTACATATTCACGCCTTACGGTGCATCGAGGTCTTAGCTCCCACGATTCTTACTATCTTACGATTAGCTTCGAGTTTTCTCCATATGTTCGACGCGTCCGCTATGAAAGCGTGAATTTTCTGCAACACGTCCCCACGAGCTTCATTCATGTCAGCAAGGACGAAGGACGCTGCAACCTCGAGCGACAAATAACGCCTCCCGACCTTAGACCCAATATCATCGTGGGTGAACGGCGCACCATCGTACAGGGACATATGCATCAAGCAGAAAATGTTGGTTTCCGTGTCGTTCTTCCGGGTGCTCTGCCATTCAAAATTTACATGACGATGCGTAAACTTCGACAAGTGAACGCCCTTAATCAGCCCCTTGTCGTCCATGTGGTCGGACACTGCGTACGACCGTTGCAATATTAGGTAACAGAAAACGTCAGCACTTACGAAAGCAGTAGAATAATTGACGCGGTGAAATAAAGCATATGCGTGAAACTTACTATTTTGCCTGACACCTCGAACATATATGACCCTGGGCCATTGACTGGTGATCGAGGATATCAACGGTTCTTTCTCTAAAGTTAATGCAGACGCACGCGTAGTGCCCCCTGGTATGTACTGGGACAAATAGCAGTTCGGCGTTCAAGTCGAATGTTCCGTTGCAGTCTCGTACGAATCTGTCCCACGCTGCGTACACACCGTCATAGTCTTCGTCCGCGGGGGTACTCGAGTCGGGTTGTTCCAGTATACGGGCCAGTGAGTCCTAACGGGGGGTGAATATTAGTTGCCATAAGGGACAGGGTACGAGACTGGACTATATCATGTGTGTGGCTGCACACCACAAAGTGTGTGATTGTACAAACTAAGCTGTGTGACTTTGCAGCGTACAGCCTCTGACTATACATGACAAAATGGGTGATTGTACATTCTAAGCTGTCTGACTATGCAATTCACAGCATGTGACTTTACACCTTAAAATGTGCGACTGTGCAAAGTAAAGTCTGTGATTATGCCTTACTACTACACATACTTTACATCTTTCAGTTAATGTGTATGGAGTCATTTGTACTATTTAATGTAATAGGTATGGGGAGTAGGGCATACCATGTGCCGAATTCCGAACCACGCCATCGTTATTCCACTTGGGGAGGATAACCCACGCCGTTTGTCATCTGCTTCCAACCAGTTTATCAGGTGTGACAAACACTCCAGCACTACTTTGCTCGTGCTACCTCCAGACAAGAACGTTCTAATGTCACACTTCTCCAGTTGCGCATGAGCGCTGTAGGGCCCCAATTGTTCACTGCGGCATTTACTAGTTAGAATTTTTAATATGCAACACGAGCTAGTAATCAAAAACGGTTACGTATCTTTCGTCGTACCCATTATCATCAAGGAAGCAGTAGTCGGCAACGTGCTTTCGCAGGCGGAGCATCCTACTCGTCAGCGGCTGGTTCATGCGAAACAAGATCGACATGACATTGGCGTCGGGGTCCGGTTCCCCTTGAATTAAAGAGCAACCCAACCCATCCCCACCGTCCCGTGATCGAGACTTGATTGCTGATTGGCTTTCTTCTGGGACCGATTGAGGTTTGGGTTCAGGCATTTTTGGTGTTCCGCTGCTGGGTGGTTGCCTTCACAACAGGAGTTTTTTCATTTGCACGGGCGGACAACAGCAATTCCTTGTACTTTCCGAATGCTGCAACTTTCTTCAAAACATCGTCCTTAACCCTGTTCACGTCGCTCAGAATAAGGGTCACCGCGATCTCTGCCCTGCACATATTCATGGCCGCCATTGTCCCCAAAGAGCAGTCAAATGGGGACCCGACGTACAACATCATATGCATCATCAGGTATACTCCACAGTCATTGGCGGAGTAGCCCAACCCCTGCCAAGATAAGGGAACGTTTACCATCCTAAACGGAGGGACCTTCTCACTCTTCCTCACCCCTCCCTGTACCATGTACTCACCCATTTTATCAACCTACAAAACAAGTTGAACCAGGATCAGTTGTTGAACACACTCGCAGTCACAAAATTGATTTAATAGTCACACATGTCACGTAAAAGGGTCTGACCGCTATCCGAGCAATGCCACAGTAAGGTAACGTTGCAAAATCCTCATCGTACAACCTGTTGTCGAGGTACTCTACCTGCTCCGGTTTGAAGTTTATGCAGGCGCAACTGTAGTGGCCCTCGTCACCCGATAAAATCGGGACGAACACCTGCAACCAATGCGTCCGGATTTTGTGCTGATAACAACTACTTGCGAACATTATGTGCAGAATAATACCATGTCTGAGTCCAAATCAAAGTCGGAGAAACTGTTTTGCATCCACTGGTCCCACACGTAAAATATTCGTTTGTCCAGATTTATGCCCTTGCCTCTTTTCGTCCACAATTCCAGCACTGGCTCCTTTTCACATGCACCGATGTTAATACATGTAGTTAGTGTGTGGTTGATAAGCATGACTATACATACTTTTGCGTGTGACTGTACAACTTTTAGTGTGTGACTATACATCCTTTTGCGTTTGACTATAAAGCTTATAGTGTGGGATTATACACCCTAAAAGTGTGTGACTGTACAGCTTTTAGTGTGTGACTATACATCCTTTTTCGTGTGACTGTAAAGCTTATAGTGTGCGATTATACACCCTAAAAGTGTGTGACTGTACAACGTGAAGTGTGTGACTATACATCATTTTGTGTATGACTATACATCTTATAGCGTGTGATTATGCATGGTAAAGTGTGCGACTGTACAACATAAAATGTGTGACTATACAGCTTATAATGTGTGACTATACACCTTCAACAAACAATTGGGGAGTGAACGTACCATATGTCCAAGAGAGAAGTAACATCTATTGGTTACTCTTGGTGCGGACTTCTCGTAGATCAGTTGGTTCAGTAGCCTACACCAGCAGTCAATGATGTTATTTGTCACCTGCAGGCCAAGCTCGAGCGACTGCACGTCGTCCCTCGGTATACAGTCATAATCTGTGTACTCAACCAATCCTTTGCTGCAGATCAAACAAAGTCCCAATTAACACATGTATATAAAAAACAACATGAGCAGCACAATTAATACGTACCTTGACGGACGAGGCGTTGATCAGTCGAAGACGCAGTCAATTACATCCTTCCTCACACTAAGGATATCCCAGAATATGACTATATTGGAGCACATGAATCCAAATACAACAAGCTGCCCCCTTATTACAGACCCACAGTCCAATGTGCACCTTAAATTTTCTGGAATGTTACCCAAGCACTCAAATGCTATGTCGGAGTGGAAAATGTACCGATGATGTACTTTTGGAGCAGTGTGCGTATCGGTTCCTGCAGTTTCGCCTGTTTGTTGATTATCATCCGTGACGACCTCTGCCGTCGCAGGCGTAGTGATAACAGCTTCCGCTACATCCCAGCCTGCCTTATGCAGTTCCTTCTCAAGGCTAGAACAGTCCTGTTCGTCCACATTGTTTGGCGTCGGTTTCACGGTGACTGTCTCATTGGGCAGAGCCGGTATTACATTACGCATCCCCTGGTCCGACGTCCCATCGTTGTGAACGGTGGATGGCAGGACAGATTTCGTGGCCAAGTCGGCCACGACCGACCGTGCGTCCGCGGTCTCCCACCCTGCTTGTCGTAGAGCTACCATTACGGTCGGACTCAAACCAACCGAGCCCTGCACATCAGAGCCTTTGTTGAGTTCTTCAGCCGCAAAAGTCTCGGGATCTTCTTCCTCACAGAAACCTGGTGTCACGACGCCACCTTTAAAAGTACCCTCATCATCGTAACCTCCTATACTCTCACCACGCGTTCTCCAAGCTTTCTCAATATTTTCATCCAAGTATCTAGCATCACCCAAGTTATCCACAATTGTGCGTACCTGTTTGAAGTCATCAATATTGTGTTGGTCCTCGCCCTCAATAATGGGGGCATTGTTGGTAGTCTGCCTCAACTGGTCGACCAACGAAACAACTTCATCGATATACTGGAGGACAGCTGGATCCTCCCGAAATTGTTGAGAGGATGGGTTTTGACTTGGAACTGCTAGGTTCCTCGTCGCTATTTCCTTTACCTTGGAGGCAGCCTCCTCACAGCACTTGCAAAAGGCTAGCCCACTCCTTCGGAACTTCATGAAAAACTCATGGTCGGCCTGTAAGTCAATTAAAGTTAAATCATTAGTGTAAAGGTCAATGGTGTAAAATCATGGTCGGAAACACATGGATGTACAGGACAATCAGTGTGACTACACAGCATACTGAGTGTGACTAAGGATCTCAGAGTGTGTGACTATACGGAATAACGAATGTGCCAACTGTGTGTGACTATACAACACAATGAGTATTGATGGGGGTCGGTAGCCTGCCATGGGTCGCCCATTAATTCAGACCCCGGGGAAGCTCGACCCGAGAATAAGAAGCGGCCTGCTTGGCAGGCCATCGAACCGAAGCCCATCTGAAGTCTCCAGAAGGCCTCAGCCGCTCCCAGCTCCAATGCAAGTCCCTCCTGCCTGCCATACAGGGCGCTCTGGTCCCTGGCAGGGCCAGGGGGAGGAATCAGAATCCCTTCGACCAGGCCTAAGGTAAAGAGGTATGAGTGGACGATGTGAACCCACGTGTCACCTCCTCATCCACTCATACCTCCTCTCTCACTCTCTCCTCTCCCTCTCTTAGGGAAAGGTATAAATACTTTGCCACTTCCCACATAAAAAGGGTTGGATTTTCTCTCTCTAGACTCTCACTCTAAAACCGGCACCTTACTCCTCACGAGTAAGGTTCATTAAGGCATTCCACGGACTGACTTAGGCATCGGAGAGGGTTCCCTCGGACACCTCCGAGGCCCTGTGCGTTCCTTGTGCAGGGTGCAGGCCTACTCCGCCGGGAAGGTCCGATCACCGGAGTGAGAAGAAGGAGGGATCTGAGAGATTTTACGATCACTATCAAAGTAACAACATCGAATACTAAAAGACCCGGGTCCGATTCGGATTAATTGTTTCCGTACCGAAACAATTTGGCACCGTCGGTGGGGAAGAATTCAGTTGTGCTCACGAGTTACCCACAATCAACCACAATCAAACAACATGCCTGAAATTGTTGAATGTAGCGCAGCTTGGTAGCCAGTTCTGGGGCGGGTCCGACGGTACCACCGGTGATCCCCCTGTATGGCATGCCTCCACCTGGGACGACACCCACTGCTACAATCCTAGGAGTAGGGCGAGCGAGCCTTCAAGGAGCGCCCAATGGAGAGACTATGGTTGCAGCTGGGCAGGTTGGTCATCAGAGGCCTAGCTTGAACCTCACCCCTGCCCAGGTTGCACAGACCGTTGCCTTCTTCTCGGCCATGCTCAACCAGGAGTTCACTCCAGAGGACCTGGTCGGCAGGATCGCAACGACCCCCAGGCAGCTTCACTTTGAAGGAGTGGATGGAGCTGGGGGCACGAAGCGAACCGCCGCCAGGAATGTCCAGAGGAAGGCAAGGAAGACAGCTCAGGGGTTTGTACAGGCCCAGAAGCGCCTCGCCAGAAATCAGGAGCGGTCTGCTCAGCAACAAGCCTTTTCCATACAGACCACTGAGTCCACCTCAGCCATGGAGAAAAGGGGCTTATCCCAGGATCTCCAAGATCGAATGAGGCACAGGGAGCCGGCGTCGAAACGCCTGGGGGAAAAAGCAGGGAGATGTCTTCTCCAAGCTAACACCGGCCGAGTCACAACGAGCTCCAGGTGTAACACCCCGGCCCAATCCTAGGACCGGAAATGTTAACCGCGGTAGCTCGCCAGGCTTTGTACTGGTCCCACAGACCAACACGAGTCCTTTCCAGCGCATTTTTTCCTCACTCATGTGCATCCTGGAAACCTTCCCAGGAGGTCACCCATCCTAAGATTGCTCCCAGCCAAGCACGCTTAACTGCGGAGTTCTTTTGCATGGATGACCAGAAAAAAAAGTGCACTTTGTTGATATGAGTAGTACTTCAAATCCCTTTAAGCAAAGCTCATAAATAGGACATCTTCAATCAATGTGGGGTGTTTCAATCACTCCCACTTGAACCTCACCCCTGCCCAGGTTGCACACACCGCTGCCTTCTTCTCGGCCATGCTCAACCAGGAGTTCACTCCAGAGGACGACCTGGTCGGCAGGATCACAACGACCCCCAGGCAGCTTCACTTTGAAGGAGTGGATGGAGCTGGGGGCACGAAGCGAACCGCCGCCAGGAATGTCCAGAAGAAGCAAGGAAGACAGCTCAGGGGTATGTACAGGCCCAAAAGCGCCTCACCAGAAATCAGGAACAGTCTGCTCAGCAGCAAGCCTTTTCCATACAGACCACTGAGTCCACCTCAGCCATGGAGAAAAGGGGCTTATCCCAGGATCTCCAAGATCGGATGAGGCACAGGGAGCCGGCGTCGAAACGCCGGGGGGAAAAAGCAGGGAGATGTCTTCTCCAAGCTAACACCGGCCGAGTCACAACGAGCTCCAGGGCTGTCCCAGAGCCTGCAGTCAAGACTCAACCATGGGCAGCCACTGGAGTCAAAACACCGTCAAGGTGATAATCTGGAGCCACCCCAGAAAAAACGACCCAGGCATCACTCACCTGTAAGGGAAGATGAAGCCATGAGTAGACAGGCACCCCGGTACCGCTCCCCCAGCCTTGGAAAACCGACCCCTGGCAAGAGGGGTGACTACGATTACCAATCCGCTGGGAGCAGGTCGAAAATGACGGGCAGGTCCACAAAGACTCCACTTCACCCTGAAGTGCAGGGATACCCCATCCGGAAAATTAAAATGCCTTTTGTCAAATTTGACGGAACCACTGACCAGAAGACCATCTGGCAGCCTACGAGAGCCATATGGGAATGTACGATGTCGATGATGCAGTTTGGTGCAAGGTTTTCCCCACCACCCTAGTGGGGTTGGCACAAGGATAGTTTAGGGACCTGCCGCAGGGTTCGGTTAGCTATTTCATAGAGCTGGCTGAAGCCTTCCTGGATCAGTACGCAGGGAACAAAAGGCGCAGGCTAACCCAATTCGACCTGATGACCCTGAGACAGAAGAAAGGTGAAACTGTCAGGGAGTATTTGAAGAGGTTTGACCTGTCTTTCCAGCAGGTCAAAGAAATCGACGACCCAACTGTGGCATACGCCCTGACCAACTCGTTGCTCTTAGGGGAGATGAAGAATCAAATGATCAGAGCCCAACCAGAAACTCTGGCCAAGGCTCGGAAAATTGCTGAAGGCTTCATACTGCAGGAGGAGTTCCATAACCTGCCGGACACCCCCACAGGACCTTCCAGGCCACAGGGGGGACCGCAGAGTGGACGCAGGAGAGGCGAGGCGAACAAACAAAGAACTGAGGAAGGGGATACCCCAAGGAAGGAGCGTATAGCCTATCAGCCCAGGTTTGATAGCTACACGGCCCTCAACAAGTCAAGAGCAGAAATTTTTGAGTTAGAAAAAGAAACGGCCAAGTGGAACCGCCCAAGTAAGCCGCGCAGTCCGAGAGGTGATCCCAAGAAGTTTTGCACGTTTCACGACTGCGCCGGGCATACCACTGAAGAATGTCGCCACCTGAAGGATGAGATCGAGAAGCTCATCAGGAATGGTTGGTTGAGCGCCTACGCGGCAAGGAACAAGAGCCAGAAAGAGCAGGAGGATAAGCCTGAGGGTTCAGTACAAAATCGCCTGATAATTCACGTGGTGTCTGGAGACGCAGAAGGCCAGATGAGTAAGAGAGGCCAGAAAAGACAAATCATAGAATTGCGAAACCAGATATGCTATGCTGAAAGCGCAGGCAGCCCAAAGGGCGTAACCCTGATCATCACTCCCAGGATGCAGGGCGGGTGATATACCCTCACAGCGACCCCCTGATCCTATCTCTAGACATCAACAACCACATTGTGAGAAGGTGTATGGTGGATACAGGAGCCTACACCAACCTGCTATACAAAGATGCGTTCGACAAGATGAACTTAGAAAAGAGGCACCTCAAGCCTACCCCCGGGTCGCTGTACGGGTTTAGCGGAGCAGACGTGCTCCCAATGGGGATCATTGATCTACCAATGACGTTCGTAGAGGGAGTCTCAGCCAGAAATATCAGGGCATCATTCGTTGTGGTGCACGCAAAATCGGCGTATAACGCCCTGATAGGCAGGGCTACCCTGGATGAGATTGAGGCTGCCATATCAATCAAAGCCCTGACCATAGCCTACGTCACGGATTTTGGCATGGAAGGGAAGGTGTACGACGATCAAGAATCAGCCAGGCAATGCTACTCTGTATCCCTGCGCACCCATGAGACAGAACAGAAGGGAAAACGTAAAGCCGACAGTTCCCCCATCATGGAAGGTGAGATCCCAGCTGGCTAGCAGACAACGGGCCACCTTGAACCTGGGGGAGAAAGCATGCTGGTGGAACTAGAGTCAGGCAGGCAAGTCCTGATAGGGGCAGACCTGGAAAGTTCCTACCAAGAAGAACTAATCAAAATCCTGAAAGACAACAGGGACGTGTTTGCCTACTCGGCAGACGAGATGCCAGGGGTGGATCCGGCTCACATTGTTCACAAGCTGAATGTGAGTTCGGAGGCACGCCCTGTGAAACAGAAGAAGAGAAGTATGTCTGCGGAAAAGGATCAGGCCATCAAGGAGGAAATTGAAAAACTCCTGAAGGCAGACTTCATAAAAACCTGCGACTACCCAGAATGGTTGGCCAACGTAGTAATTGTGAAGAAGTCCTCGGGGGCCTGGAGGATGTGTGTGGATTTCACCAACCTCAACAAGGCATGCCCCAAGGACTGTTACCCCCTACCAAGAATCGATCAGCTGTTGGATGCTACCAGCGGGTACACCACACTTAGTTTCTTGGATGCCTTTTCAGGCTATCACCAAGTCTACCTCTGGCAGCCGGACATGGTAAAATGTGCTTTCATCACCAGCGCCGACACATTCATGTACAAGATGATGCCGTTCGGGCTCAAAAATGCGGGCGCCACCTACCAACGACTGGTCGACAAAGTTTTTGAGAATCAGAAGGGTCGGAACTTGGACGCCTATGTCAACGACGCAATTGTAAAGAGTAAAGGGGATGCAGAGCACCTGAAAGACTTACAAGAAACCTTCTCTTCCCTGCGCGCATACCAAATGAAACTAAACCCCAAGAAATGCACTTTCGGTGTCCGCTCGGGAAAATTTATGGGTTTCTTGGTCAGCGCCAGGGGTATCGACGCAAACCCCAAAAAGGTTCAGGCCGTATTAGACCTCCCTGAGCCAAGGACGATAAGAGATATCCAACGCCTAACAGGCAGAATGGCTGCCCTGGCACAGTTCATCGCCAGGTCAGCCGACAAATCAACACCTTTCTTCAAAGTAAAAGGAAACAAAACATTTAAGTGGGAAACCGAACAAAAAGAGGCCTTCGAACAGCTAAAGGAGCACTTAAAGAAGCTGCCCACCCTGGCGAGACCAGTGGCAGGGGAGAAGCTATTCCTTTATATTGCCGTGACAAACTCAACGGTGAGCACGGTAATTCTAAGGGAGGAAGCAGGCTCCCAGCAGCCAATATATTTTGTAAGCCATGCCCTGGGGGCAGCGGAGAAGAACTACCCCTTGGTCAAAAAGCATCCTATGCAGTCGTTATTGCCGCCAGGAAGCTCAGGCCTTACTTCGACGCCCACCCTGTCGTGGTATTAACTAACCATCCCCTGGAGAAAGTGGTAGAGAAGTTTGAAAAATCTGGAAGACTGTTAAAATGGGCCATAGAGCTAAGCGGGTTAGGAATATCGTACCAGCCCAGGACTGCCATCAAAGCGCAGGCCCTGGCAGATTTTCTAGCAGAGTGCTCTCACTCAGAGGAAGACGACCCACCTGCAGGAGAATAGACAGTATACACCGACGAATCTTCTACAGCCATTGGCGCAGGGGCAGGGGTCGTACTGACTAGCCCAGAAGGAATAGACTTCGAGCATGCGCTCAGGTTCGCCTTCCCTGCGTCAAATAACGAGGCAGAGTATGAGGCCGTATTGGCGGGCATCAATCTGGCTAGAGCCACAGGGGCAGAAAGACTCGTCCTAGCAACAGACTCCCAGCTCATAGCCAACCAGATCAACGGGGAATATGAGGCCAGAGATCAGGCTATGGCTGCATACCTAGAAAAGGTAAAACGAGAACTATCTGGGCTGAAATCCTATGAAGTCAAGCAAATCCCCCAGTCCCAGAACAATCGGGCGGATGCCCTGTCAAAGCTAGCAAACTCCAGCCTGCAGGACATACGAAGATCAGTTTGGGTGGATGTAGTCCAGAAAAAATCCACTGCACCCTACCAACAAGTCGGTGTCATTGGAGAAGCGGAATCTGAAGACTGGATGACTCCAATCATCCAATACAAGAAGCATGGGATCCTCCCGCAAGACCCAATACAGAAGAAAAAGATGCCAGCAAAGGCTGCGTGGTTCATATTAATTGATGGGGAGCTTTACAAAAAGTCATTCTCCTCCCCCCTGCTTAGGTGCCTGGGGGCAGGGCAGGCCGCAGAATTACTAGATGACATACACTCAGGAATCTACGGCCATCACATAGGAGGAAGGTCATTGGCACACAAGGCCCTGAGGGTAGGCTACTACTGGCCAACCCTGCTTGCTGATGCCAGGGACCTGACCCAGATATGCATAAAGTGTCAACTCTTCGCCCCCTCAATACATGCCCCTGCCCAGGACTTGAGACCAATCTTGTCCCCCATCCCTTTCGCTCAATGGGGGATGGACATCCTGGGTCCATTCACCACAGCGACTGGGGGCAGGAAGTTTCTGATAGTGGGAATCGATTATTTTACCAAGTGGATTGAAGCTGAAGCCGTCCCCAACATAACAGAGCCGGGAGTTCGGAAAGTTATTTGGAGAAACATCATGACAAGATATGGCCTGACATAACAGAGCCGACAGTCCGGAAAGTAATTGAAGAAACATCATGACAAGATATGGCCTGCCAAAAGTGTTGGTTTTTGACCATGGAAGGCAATTTGACAATGATCCCCTGAGAGCTTGGCTGGAAAGCCACGGCATATCTGTCGCCTACTCAGCTGTCTGCCACCCACAGGCCAATGGGCAGGCTGAGGCAGCAAACAAGCAAATACTGAACGGGTTAAAAAACATGGTGGACGAACTCAAGGGAAGATGGGCTGACGAGCTGCCAAGCGTACTATGGTCAATTCGGACCACCAGAAAAGAGTCCACAGGGCAAACTCCTTTTGGTCTAGTCTACGGGGCCGAAGCCCTACTACCCATTGAAACACGAATTCCCACCCTGCGTTCCCACCAGTATGAAAGGGCAAGCAACGAAGCCGCGATGGCCGAGGCTCTTGATCTAATAGGAGAGAGAAGACAAGAGGCCTTCGTCAATATTGCCACCTACCAACAACGAATGAGAAAAACATACAACAAGAGGGTGAAAACGAGAAATTTCCAGGTAGGGGACCTGGTCCTGCGGAAAACGCAGGCAGTGGGGAAATCAAGAGAGCATGGAAAATTAAGTGCCAATTGGGAAGGCCCATATGAGGTAACCCGAATTATGGGACCAGGCACCTACATAATTGCTAACCCTGAAGGCCAGGAGTTGGCCGCCCACTGGAATGCGAATACTCTGAAGAAATATTATGTCTAGCACTAAGAAACTAAGAGTTTTTCCTTTTTTAAAAAAATTGGCAGAAGACGATCAGAATAGAGTGTCGACGGCTTCGACCATGGATGTTTTAAGTTTTGCAAGAAATGAAAAGAATCTTAAATTTATACTCGTTGTCTGTTCAAATTTGCATTTCACACACAAACGAGCAGGGGGCAATAGGGGGAGGCCCCCTGTTGCTAAAGCCAAGCAAACAGGCTCCCCAACAAAAATGCAAAATCCCCCAACATGCCTCTGGGCAGGCAGGGGGCAGGCCCCTTGGAATTTGACAAAAAGCCAGGGTCAGGCCAAACGAACAAGGACTGAGTCATAATCAACCTTGGATAACACCAGAATCCCTCTGCCTGCGCAAAGGCAGGCAGGGGGCAGGCCCCCTGGACTTTGACAAAAAGCCAGGGTCAGGCCAAACGAACAAGGACTGGGTCATACTCAACCTTGTATAAAAAACACCAGAATCCCTTTGCCTGCCCAGGCAGGGGGCAGGCCCCCTGGACTTTGACAAAAAGCCAGGGTCAGGCCAGACGAACAGGGACTAGGGATCCCTCCCAACCTTGTATAAAAAACTTATAGTCCCCCTGCCCACCTTTGGACAGGCAGGGGGCAGGCCCCCTGGACTTTGACAAAAAGCCAGGGTCAGGCCAGAGCTCGAAGAACGATAGAAACATAAGCGTATAACAGGCAAAGAGAAACATTCATAAAATTAATAAGAGGCATTAATAGAGTTTACAAAACAAAGGATAAAATTCAAATCCAAATACCAAGAGTTAAAGATTACATCAGCCGACAGCCGGCCACATCAGGGCCCGGCGCGCAAAAGAGATTGAAAAGTTAACGAGGAAGCAGAAGCGCAGAAGGGTAAGGACAGGACCCCTCGGAAGACGACTGCACTGCATGTCATGTAGTGGGGGCACCCTGATCAGCATCAGGAGTCTCCTCAGACGATCCATCAGCTCGGGCCTCATTCTTGGCAGCGTAGAGGGCCTGAATAGCATCCTCGTTGAAGTCGGGAAGCATCTCTCTGATAACCTCCATAACAAACTTCAGGGAGGAAGTGGCCCCAACGTTAAAATGCTCTACCATCGCAAAGTTGGCCTCCTTGATTAGGTCGTCCTTCTCTTTGCACCATTCCTCACCCTTCGTCTTCAAATCATCCTGCGCCCTCTGAAGGTCTGAACCAGCCTTGATTAGACGATCCTCCAACTCATTTGCTTTTCCCCTGAAATGCTCCAGCTCGGCAATCGTCTTTTTTGCCCGCTCCAGCTCAGCTGCCGCCTTTTTAACCTGCTCCAGCTCCACTACCAAGTTAGCTGCTTCCCTCACAGCTCTCTCACCCTGGGCCTTCCAGCGGACTGCTTCGTCCTTGGCCTCTCCCAGCTAGCCCTCATACTTAGCCAGCTGATCCCTCAAACTGGCAATCAGGGTGACATCCCTCTCAACCACTGCTAGGCGTTCAGGGAGAGGAAACCCAGGAGTAACATTTAACTCCTCGTCGCTCAAGCGATTTAGAGCCGCCAGCTCCGAAGAGGCCTGGAACACCCTGGAGCAACGCTAAATAAACTGGATCGCCTGGCTAGTAGAGTAAGTCAGGGACTTGGTGAGATGATCCGCCAGAGAAGCAGTAGAGTCAGAGAGCAGGGCAGAAGCATCGATACTCTCGCCAGCAGTAAAGTGGAACTCTGCATTTTCCTCAGAAAACAGAGTGCCTGGAACATCGCGAGCAGGTCGCTTGGCCTCAGGCGTGCTAGCGTAGGCCTCCAGGTCCACCATCGGGACATCATCCATCGTTTCTTTGTCCTTTCTCTTTCTGCCAACCAGGGGGCGGCTTTCCCCAGTATCCTCTGAGTCTGAAGGTTTTGACCCCGCTGGAGGCTGAGTCCCAGCAGGAGAGCCTCCGTGCCTGCTAGTAGGGGAGGGGGTAGCCTCTGAGGCAGCCTCCCCTTCTGCATCCCTGGTGGTAGAGGCCGGAGCTGCAGGCTTTACAGGAGTTGGCTTTGGGAGAAGAGGAGGAAACTTTACCCTGTTGATTGATAAACTCTTCACAAACTTCATCAGGGTTTGCTTCTTAAAGTCAGAAGGAAGGAGGGGATGTTTGACGAAGGCCGAGAGATCCTCTTTCAGGCCAAGAGCCTTCAACTCGTTCCTTGACCAACGGCAAGTGGCAAGGTCTGTGAAAAAGGCAAGAAAGATAGCTGAGTCAGCACACAAATAAAAACAGGGCAAAGGAAGTTTAACTGCTGACAGAATCCCCGAGCTACCTGCACTAAGACTAGGGTTTAGACCCACCCGAGTCAGATAATTATCAGTCGCTATAAGCTCGACGTGGGGGAGCCAGATGTCAGGACCATATGAACCTCTCCTATCCTTGGAAGAGGCGAACTGTGCGACCAAATCTTTTTCTGGCTGGGTCAACTTGACCGCAAGAGCTCTCCCCTCAACTTCGGGGTGATACTCTTGGCGGGTCTCCAGCCGGGTATGGACATGATTCCTGAAATGACGAGGAATCCTCCATCCCGTAACGCTGTGCACATAGAGAAAATTGTCTATCCAATCCTTCAGGCCGCTCAGGACCAACCATATTAGGGAGCTTTTCTTTTGGCGAAGGATGGAAAAATACCCTGGGGAGCCAACCCCATCATTAGAGGCCACCATCTGTAGGCCAACCATAAACCTCAAAGCATTTATGGATGGCTCCACGCCCCAAAACAAGCAGGTCCAGGTGTAAGCAATCAACGACCTGACAGCAAGGGTCGTTAACTAGGCGATGGCCACATTCATGTGCCGGAATGCCTCTTCCAGGAATGGGTGAAGGGGAAAGCGCGGGCCGAATTCGAGACATTTGTGGTACACAGCAATACAACCTGCAGGGGGATTACACACTGTGTCCTTCTCCCCAGGGACAACAACAGTTTAACTCTCCCCAAAATTATAGAACTTGGCTATAGCCTCCTCAGCACTTTTTTCCAAAATTAGGTCTCAGTTTTTAGGGGCCGGATATGTTCTCAAAGGGATCCTATACTTGGTCCTGTCTAGGTAATAGGCCCTCCCCGTCTCCCTGGGAATGAGTGGGCCGGCGATTGTAGAGGCGTCGATTTCTAGCGCCTCATCATCAGAAGAAATAACGTCGAGGGGAGCAGGCTCAGGGGAGTTGGTACCCCCACTATCCTCTGAATGGTCTTCCTCGACCATCCTGACACCCAGTCCCCCGGAAAAGAAGGCAAGGTCAGCATTAACACTGTCTCTACCCCCCGTCCTTTCAGTTGAATGACTAGAGAAAGGGAGAATCCGGGCACAACGGTAGGACATGATGATCAAGAAAATAGGGAAAAGCGAAGAAATAGAAAGACGAGGAAGACAAGGATTAGGACTCTAACCTAATTAGCAGTCGCCGGTTGAAGATGCGAAAAATTCCTCAAATCTAAAGAATGCTTGGCAAAAAGAGAGTTTGAAAGAGGGGGTTCGTGAAATTCGAATGTGTAAAGGGGGGAATGAAGGGGGAGCTGATACTTATATAGGCGCAGGAAGATGAAAAGCCGCCCAATCAGAGGGTTTCCCCAAGAAAAGCCCCCCCACGTGTCACACATCCAAAATTGAACCACCCATCACTTTCTAAAGAGCCTCAGGAAGGCAACAAGAGCAGAGAAAGAAATCATTACATGACATCATCAATTAAAAAAAAATGATGACAAAACAAAAGCCCACCTGATTCTCATTAGTTGAAAGGCCCAAAAGGCCAATATTACAAAGCAAAGTGGGAACAAAAGATTACAAAAGAAGCCTGACAGTGTGGCTCAACCAGCCTGCATACGCAGGACAGGCCTAATCATCATCAAAACCCGGAGTGTAATCCCCGGGGCTGTCGTGACTGCCTGCGTCGGGGCCCCAATCCCAGGTGTCGGAGTCCTCGAATGGATCAACAGGGCCCTCTTCTTAATCCTTGCCAGATGAGTAGCCCTAGCCTTCACTGTCTTCTGAGTTGTGACTACTCACGTTCCAGTCCCTGCCATAAGGGGCCACCCTGGCACTTTCAGGAGAGCCATGATCCTCCGACCTCACCAAGGGGGAGGAAGGACCTGACTCAGGTGAAGATCCCAATTCAGGGCAATCAAGATCAAACTGTTCGGGATACAACCAAGGGAAACATATGTGGCACCCCCTGTCAAAGCAACCTCCCGCCTGGGAGCAGCGTCTGGGTGTGGGCCTAGGAGGAGATAGGGAATTTTTGGGGCGCTTGCCAGCCCTGGATGAAGATTTCCTCCCGGCAACCCGAGGAATACGGGAGCGCATTCGCCTACTGCATCGAAGAGACAAGTGAACCTGCCTAGGGTATCTCAGCCTCCGACGCTGATGGTAAGGAATTGTCGTGGGTCCCCACAGTCAAGTAAAGTCCAACTAACCTAACACGTAGCTAGGGTAAGTCGGGTCGTGTCCACGGAGACGGTTATTGGTGTCTAGGCTAGGTCTACCTAGAAACAAGGCTAAGTCACACAAACAAACACAAAGAAGACGATAATTGACAAACTATGATGGTTGAAGAGGTATGAACTAGACTAACAATGAACTAGCTATAACAAGAACTAATGAACAACTAAAGACTAAGGAGACTATTAAACTAGAGAAGATGGCTAAAGAGGTAGAGAAATCAAATATTGGGAAGGAGTAGGGTTAGGTCGGGTTCATAAGTGTAGTAGGATGGTTGGGTAATCAAGGGTGTAGGTGTCTCTTGGTCACTAAGGTCGGTTTGCGCTCTCGCGCCAAAGCCAAAGTCCGTACTCTCGTGTATAAGACTAGACCCGAATATTCATGCAAGATGCTACTCAAAACACAAACATTCAACCACCAATCGAATACACAATGAGAAGAAGAGAACAAGTATGAGAAGCATTGGCCACTACTACCCACACAAGCAATACAACAAACACATAGTGTGCCCAATAAGTGACTAGCAACAAAGGAATCACCTTTACCCACAATTAAACCCTAATCACCCATAATCCACACTTAATCCCCCTACTAACCCCACAAGGAATCTATTCACTCATAATGAAATCAAAACTTAGACTAACAAGAGGAATAGACATAATAATCAAAACATCCATAATGAACAAACAAGACAATGAACAATATGTAAAGATTCAAACATGATGAATAAACAAAGAACAAGAGAAAAGAGATTATACCAACTACAAGAGGATGAAAAATACGAAAACTTGAATTAATAAGAAACCCAAACAAATCTCCAAGGTTGTCAAGCTTGGAAGAGTCTTCAAGAATCTCCTTAATACAAGACTAATTACTAGATTAAGCAAAGATTAACTAAGGATTAAAGGAAGATTAAACTAATAAGAGGAACACTAAATCTAGGGTTTGAATGTTGTAGAGAGGCCTAAGAGAGTCTAGGGTAATGTAAGTTTCTTAAACAATACAAGGGAGAAGTATTTATAAGGTTACAAGAGTGAAGGAGAAGAAAAGAATCAAACACGGGCTACAGCAGGGTCATCCCGACCGGGACGAAATGGTCCCGACCGGGACGAAGTGATCCCGACCGGGATGGCATGGTCCCGACCGGGACGGCATGGTCCCGACCGGGACGGCATGGTCCCGACCGGGACGGACCCAAAACAGGACCCTTCGCATTTGTGCACCTCATCCCGGACGGGATGAGGTCCTTCCCGACAGGGATGGGTCTTGTAGGCCTCCAATATGATCTTTAAGGTCCCTCCTTGCTTCTCATGGGTTTCTCATCGATTCTCGGGGCTCGGGATCGAGTCCTAGGGGCTCAGGATCGGGTCCCAAGGTCTCGGGATCGAATCCAAGGCATCGAGTGATCGTTCCTTCATTTCGTTGGCTCCAAAAAGTGTATGAAACGAGTCGGAATCGTTCCAATTCTTCGTGAATGGTCTCGGGAACCTGAAACGAACTAGAGGAAGCATAAGTAGCCCATAAACCGCTCCCAAGGAGCGATTCCACAAGAAAAATGTGACCAATACACAACAAATTAGGCACTACAAACTACACTTATCAACTCCCCCACACTTAACCCTTACTCGCCCTCGAGTAAGCACAAACTAACTACTAAACTAGCCGAGCGAATATTAGCGCACCCTACGCCCTTTCAAATCACGCGAGAACACCTAGAGGACAAGTGCTCTCCGCAAGGCAAGTGAGGTCTTGCGACAAAATCGTGGATGCAACCGGACACAAAAACACATAAACAAACAAACATACAAACAAACAAACAAAAGGTTGCACCCAAAAAGAAACAAATACCGCTTCTCTCTAAAAAGCGGTGAAAGAAGCACCGGTTTAGGACTCAAGGCAAGTGACAACGTTCCCAAGCTAATAACACAAATCGAAATGAACTAAACCCTAATAGTATGACAACAAAGTAATAAGAACGTTGATAACTTACCTAGGTCCTCCTAACCTTCTAAGAACGTACTACGGGACGATCGGCGGGATGGAAAAAGGATGAACCACGGTGTTAGTCGACACTGTAGGTAAGTGAGACCCCGCCCCCTTTAGCGATGTGCCAAGAGGGTCGTCCCATGGCCGAAATCGCCCAACTAGTCCAAGTAAAAAGGTGAATATGATTGCAAAATGAGGGAAGACCGATCATTACCGCTATCATCCTTCCTAGGGACTCAGTCCTTTGGTAGGCTCTTCACGGTAACGATCGGAAAAAGGCTTCTTTTGAGCGGGTGAGAATCTTTTTTGTGAGGCGGTTTTCTTTTGGCATTTTTCTTTCTTTTGCATTTTTGCTTTGTGTGTTGCTATGCCATTTCTTTTTCATCTTTTGGATTTTCTTTTTGGCTTTTTGTGCCTTTTCTTTTTCTTCATTCTTTTCTTTCTTTCATTTTCTTTCTTTTTCTTCTCTTTGCCCTTTTGGCTTGATTTGAGTTGTAGGAATTTCTTTTTGGAACTAAGAAAGAGATATTTCAACAAATTGCAAATTTATTTTGTGGATATGTGTAGTAGGTAGGGGAATGGGTAAGTCGGGACGGGCCCTTCCCTTCAAACCCACAAAAAGGGGAGAAACTTGGACTTATCAAACAATTTCAAACAAGGTCACCTAAGGGACGGGACTCGGAAACCAAGGCCTTTTCACACCATGGGTGGTCATAATGGTTAAAATGCAAATCCCGTAGTAAATGCCTAGTAGACTAGGTGGACTCAAGGTAAGAAACCAACGAAATCATTGATTTAGGGTCATTCTACTAGACTAAAGTCCAAGACTCGATTCATACTACTAGAAAGGGAAAGTAAACACTTGCACACTAGCCTCTAAACCGGGTTTTCGAAAACCTATTACACACTAGACACAAGTACACATCACAAAACAAAGACACGACAAAAACGAAAGAAAAAGAGACAAAAGGCAACAAAACAAAACAAATCAAAACAAACATACAAAGAGAACAAACACCACCCCAAATTTCCAAACAAGTCACCGAATCAACCACAACCTCTACAAAGCTCCACCCGAGCACACAACATCACAAATCTCCTCCAAACTCCACAAGAGACAAAGAAGAAAAAGGGATAGGAGATGTTACCGGATGTCTTGAAAGCCTTCCAAAGTCAACGGTGATTAGGCGAC
This sequence comes from Agrostemma githago, assembly GCA_958450325.1. Classification (NCBI taxonomy): domain Eukaryota; kingdom Viridiplantae; phylum Streptophyta; class Magnoliopsida; order Caryophyllales; family Caryophyllaceae; genus Agrostemma; species Agrostemma githago. The sequence continues at coordinate 15,623,287 of OY288239.1, read as the reverse complement.
CTACAAGGAAAAAGGGAGGCAAGCACACACAACACAACACAAGTACGAGACCACGACACAAAAAGAGAAAGACACAAAAGAAAATCTTTTAGATTTTTGTGAAAAAAATTCAAATTTTTAGGGTTTTTAAAAATTTTTCGAAAAAACTACGAAAATAAAACTAACTACGATAGAATATCGCTACCCCACACTTAAACCGAGCAATGTCCTCATGCTCGACCGTAGTGTATAGAGACACATAAGAAGAGAAAAGAAATTATGAAAATAAAGCTTAGAAACAAAAATGAAGCAAAGAAAAGGGTAAAATGTGTATGGCCGGGGTGTAGTCAAGTCACCATGGGCCAAGACAGGAAAAGATATGGATGGGGGAATAAATAAAAAGAAAGAAATTAAAGGAAATGGGAGGGGAGGACTAGGTGTAATCAAGTCACCTAGCCCGGATTCCGCCCAAATCCGACTAAATCCTACCTAAAAGGGCGAAAATCTTGTAAATTTGGATTTTGAAATGACTCTCGATGTAGTCACGTCATCGAGAGTCGGGAGCAACAATTACCAAGGCCCTGAGGGCCACCATGACAAAAAAGTGCATAAGGGGAAGGGAACAAACAAAGGAAGACAAGCTATAAAAGACGGAAAAGAAAGGACAGTTGTCGTACCGATCGGTTAGCAACTCACTCACTCCATCGTCTCAAAGTTTGATAACGGCACATAGCTAGTCTTCGTCGTCATTATTCCTCTTCATTCTTGATTAGGCCGCATGGTTGAAGTACAAAGGTATAAGGAGGTGGGATTCGATGTGAAAGTCGGTGTAAAGTGAAGAGAAAATGAGGTGAATGTGTGTATATGAAGTGTAGGGGTCATATGATAAGGGCAAGGATAGGTAGGGAGGTTGGGAGGGGGTATAAAGTGGTAGGGTGGGCTCATATGACAAAGAAGATGCAAAAGGAGGAGCAGGGGACCATCCCGGTCGGGATGGATGGTCCCGGTCGGGATGACACGCTCGTCCCGGTCGGGATGACACGCTCGTCCCGGTCGGGAAGCTCCCTTCCCGGTCAGGATGACACTCCAGAAGACCCAACTTTTGGCACCCTCATCCCGATCGGGATGACTCCTTCCCGGTCGGGATGGGTCATCCTTCCCGGTCGGGATGTACTCTTCTCGGCCAGGAAGAGTCTTCTACCCCTCAATAACTCCAAAAGCTGGTCCCAAGCTTCAAAAACCGACTCCCTTTCGCACAATCCAAGCTCTAACAATAATCCCTCCTCTCTTAGGATTCATCTTCACTTCACACCTATCAAATGAGCTCAAAACATTCATCAAAATCCCTCTCTCACATCACTCATCAAAATACCAAATCACAAGAATTTCACAAAACCTAAAAGCATTACAAGAAAGAAATATATACAACAAGACGGTTCTTTTGGAACTCCGTCAAACCAAGGGATGGTGCATTCTTAAATCATTTTTTCAACAACACTTGGCCAATTCCATCTCCAACAAGGGCACGAAGAAACAAGTCGAAGGCTCTCGGGAAATCTTCGATCAAGCTAGCGGAATACCAACCTCCACTCCAAGGATCATCACATCCTAGCCTCGACGTTCCCGGGGCATCCCGATCTACTAAGTTCAAGGGCTTGAACTTGTACTTGCGATCCTTCGGTATATACCCAAACGTCCATCTATCTTCATGTGGCCCCAATGGAGGCTCATCTTTCTTCTTGTCATGGCACTTGTCTTCAAACTCATGAAACGGGCATTCATCCGCCCCAAACTCGGAATCATCATCCTCAATTCCATAGAAGTCGTTCTTCAAGCTTTTACTCGACCCATCCCCTAGACCGATGCCTTCACGGCGTGGATCATTTTACAAGACTCATCATTAGTAGGCGAGGTGTTGCCTTGGTGGTCAAACACGAGTTTTTCTTCGCCTAACTCAAATGTGATCCTACCGTTCTTCACATCAATCATAGCACCGCCGGTATATAGAAATGGGCGCCCAAGGATAATGGGAGTGATAGCATCTTCCGCCATGTCAGGCACAAGTAAGTCGACCAGAATGAAGAACTTCCCGATTCTTATTGGCACATCTTCCAACATCCCCAAAGGTCGGTTGAGGGAACTATCGGCCATTTGGAGTGTAATGGAAGTACTCTTGAGCTCCTTCATCCTGAGTCGCTCACAAATGGAATAGGGAATGATGCTTACACTCGCACCCAAATCACATAGTGCTCTCTCAATCTTGAAGTTGCCTATGGTGCACGGGATCGAGAAACTACCCGGATCCTTCAACTTGGGAAGCGTAGAACCTTGAATAAGCTCGCTCACCACTCTTGTGAACGCTATGGTCTGTTCCTTGTCGACGGATCTCTTCCTAGCCAAGATTTCTTTCATGAATTTTCCATATGCCGGCATTTGGGTAAGTAGATCGGTAAATGGGACACTCACATCCAATTTCTTCACAATATTGAGGAACTTGTCATATTGGACATCCACCTTGGTCTTCATTTGCCTTGTTGGGAAAGGCAACTTAATATGAACCTTGTTTTGCTCAAAAGGGGTGGACTTCTCAAATGACACTTTCCCTTTACCCTTGTCTTTTCCTTGAAGTGGGGGAAGCTTGTCTTCTTGGGGTTTCTCAATCTCCCACAAGACTTGCTCCTCTATTGGATTTCCCAAGCTTGGATCTTCTTGAATTGGAGACACAACTTCTTTCATTGGTACGTGCTCATTAGGGGATAAGGGGGAGTTATAAGATGAACCACTCCTCAAGGTAATAGCATTCACATGCTCAAATTTCGCCGTTTCACCTTGAGGAGGTGGTTGCCCCTTTTGCCTTGAAGAGCTACCCGAAGCAAGTTGAGCTATTTGGGTCTCGAGCATCTTCATATGCGCATCTCTTGCCAAGTTATCCTTTTGAAGTTGAGCAATAATTTCTTGTTGTGTTCTTTGTGTCTCCAATTGACTTCTTTGCATGTCCAACATTGACTTTTGCATGTCGAAATCCCGAGGGGGAGATTGTTGGTTATGAGGAGTGTTGGTGATGGCTAGAGGAATGTCATAATCATGAATAGGAGATCGACTCCTTTGCTTGCTTTCATGTTGAGTACCTTGAGATCCTTGTTGTTGTTGATGGTTCCCTTGGAACCCATGAGAGTTACCTTGGTTGTAGTTATGGTGTCCTTGGGAGTGTTGGTTCCCTTGGAACCCATGAGAGTTACCTTGATTAAAGTTCCCTTGTTGGAACCCTTGATTGTTGATGAAGGTGCCTTGGTTTTTTTGCTTGAAGTTGTTGAATGGCCTTGGGTTGCCTTGATAACCTTGGTATCCTTGATTGTTGACCCTTAAGAGAGGTGGCACATATGGACGGTGTTGTAGAGATTGTTGTTAGGGAACTTGTTGGGAAGCTTGAAACATATGGGGATAGGGAGCACCTTGCTTGAACGCTTGAAAGGCGTTCACTTGCTCAATACTACCACGATAATGTAAAGGCTCATGTCCCACTATCCCGCAAGTATCGCATATCCCATAATAAGATGTAGGAGATACAACTCCCAAAGCATTAACTTGTTGAATGGAATGTTGGTGGGAGGCACTTGCACTTTGACCTTGATCAAAATGGCTTTGGAGCTTCTTGTCAATAGATTCCATGTGGGTTTTTAGTTGAGCTCCAAGATCAATGCTTAGTTGTGTAATGGCATCAATCTCGTGCCTTCCTCCTCGATTCGCCTTCCTAGGCCTTGAGTATTGAGAGTTGTGTACCGCCATCTCCTCGATTCTTGACCAAGTTTGGTCGTCATCCACCTCAGTAAACCTTCCATTCGATCCCATGTTGAGAATGGCCCTAGAGTCTTCATATAATCCGTTCCAAAATTGTTGAACAAGGAACCATTGTGATAGACCATGGTGAGGGCAAGAGCGGATCAAGGTTTTGAATCTTTCCCACGCTTCGTAGAGGCTTTCTTCATCACGTTGTTGGAATCCCGTGATAGAAGCTCTCAATAGATTTGTCTTCTCCGGGGGATAGAATTGTTGGTAAAAAGCCAATGCTAGCTTCTTCCAAGTATCAATACCAAGAGTCGCCTTGTCTAACCCTTTGAACCATTGCTTTGCTTTACCGATCAAAGAGAAAGAAAATAGTACCCACCGGATTTGGTCTTGGGTTATTCCCGTTTGTGAGATAGCATCGCAATAGTCCGAAAAGGTTTCCATGTGTTGATGAGGATCTTCGGTTGGTAACCCACTAAATTGGCTTCGCTCGACCAATTGGATGAATTGAGTCTTTGCCACAAAGTTGCCGGTAAATGCCTCCGGTAAAGCGGTTGGACCGGGCAAGACATCTTCCGTAAACGTTGAGTGTGAAGAGAACTTAGGCATTATTGGATATGCGGGAGAGGACGGTGTATATGGTGTTGATGTAGATGTTGAAGGAGAACTTGGTTGAGAAGTACCAAAAGGATTTATGAAGATCCCATCGGTATTGCCTTGAGGTTGCTCGATAAAGTCGGATCCTTGGCCTTGTTCTTCGGGGGTATTACTAGCACTTGGTTGAGAGATTCTAACCCGGCCAATCGTCCGTTGGCAAAAGGCTCTAAAGAGTCTTTCCGGCTCTAGATTGAAGAGAAAGAAATCGCCTCCCCTTCTAGGCATACACTACACACTAGAGCAAACGTGAGAACACCTAGTGCTTTATGGGCACTAGGCAAAGACAATAAAGGAACACTACCCAAGACAAAGAGAAAAAGAAGCTAAGAAACTAAGAAAAAACCTACACAATATGCACAAGAGATAGAAGAAGAGCACAAGAAGGGTAACTAAGTCAAGCTAATAAGCAAACTAAGTCTAAACATGCACTGTCCCCGGCAACGACGCCAAATTGATGGTAGGGAATTGCCGTGGGTCCCCACCGTCAAGTAAAGTCCAACTAACCTAACACGTAGCTAGGGTAAGTTGGGTCGTGTCCACGGAGACGGTTATAGGTGTCTAGGCTAGGTCTACCTAGAAACAAGGCTAAGTCACACAAACAAACACAAAGAAGACAATAATTGACAAACTATGATGGTTGAAGAGGTATGAACTAAACTAACAATGAACTAGCTATAACAAGAACTAATGAACAACTAAAGACTAAGGAGACTATTAAACTAGAGAAGATGGCTAAAGATGTAGAGAAATCAAATATTGGGAAGGAGTAGGGTTAGGTCGGGTTCATAAGTGTAGTAGGATGGTTGGGTAATCAAGGGTGTAGGTGTCTCTTGGTCACTAAGGTCGGTTTGCGCTCTCGCGCCAAAGCCAAAGTCTGCACTCTCGTGTCTAAGACTAGTCCCGAATATTCATGCAAGATGCTACTCAAACACAAACATTCAACCACCAATCGAATACACAATGAGAAGAAGAGAACAAGTATGAGAAGCATTGGCCACTACTACCCACACAAGCAATACAACAAACACATAGTGTGCCCAATAAGTGACTAGCAACAAAGGAATCACCTTTACCCACAATTAAACCCTAATCACCCATAATCCACACTTAATCCCCCTACTAACCCCACAAGGAATCTACTCACTCATAATGAAATCAAAACTAAGACTAACAAGAGGAATAGACATAATAATCAAAACATCCATAATGAACAAACAAGACAATGAACAATATGTAAAGATTCAAACATGATGAATAAACAAAGAACAAGAGAAAAGAGATTATACCAACTACAAGAGGATGAAAAAGATGATAACTTGAATTAATAAGAAATCCAAACAAATCTCCAAGGTTGTCAAGCTTGGAAGAGTCTTCAAGAATCTCCTTAATACAAGACTAATTACTAGATTAAGCAAAGATTAACTAAGGATTAAAGGAAGATTAAACTAATAAGAGGAACACTAAATCTAGGGTTTGAATGTTGTAGAGAGGCCTAAGAGAGTCTAGGGTAATGTAAGTTTCTTAAGCAATACAAGGGAGGAGTATTTATAAGGTTACAAGAGTGAAGGAGAAGAAAAGAATCAAACACGGGCTACAGCAGGGTCATCTCGACCGGGACAAAATGGTCCCGACCGGGACGAAGTGATCCCGACCGGGACGACATGGTCCCGACCGGGACGGACCCAAAACAGGACCCTTCGCATTTGTGCACCCCATCCCGGACGGGATGAGGTCCTTCCCGACAGGGATGGGTCTTGTAGGCCTCCAATATGATCTTTAAGGTCTCTCCTTGCTTCTCATGGGTTTCTCATCGATTCTCGGGGCTCGGGATCGAGTCCTAGGGGCTCGGGATCGGGTCCCAAGGTCTCGGGATCGAATCCAAGGCATCGAGTGATCGTTCCTTCACTTCGTTGGCTCCAAAAAGTGTATGAAACGAGTCGGAATCGTTCCAATTCTTCATGAATGGTCTCGGGAACCTGAAACGAACTAGAGGAAGCATAAGTAGCCCATAAACCGCTCCCAAGGAGCAATTCCACAAGGAAAATGGGACCAATACACAACAAATTAGGCACTACAAACTACACTTATCAGACGCCCTCTGAAGCAGAGGACGTCCACATAAACCCCGCAACGAAGAACTGTTTTTCTCACCCACGACATCTTTTTTCTTCCTTTTGAAAAAGAGTGAAGCAAAATGGAGATGGATTGTGAGGACAGTGAAGTAAAGTCAGAATTTATACAAGAGCAAAAGCAGGGCATTAATGGCGTCCCAACCACTTCTGCAAAGAAAGGAACCAATCATCAACCTGACATACTGTTCAAGAGTCCACTTTGCAAGAGGAGTAATCATGAAGAAAGACGTTTAAACTCTTTGCATACCCAGAGCAGTTAAGGCTCTCTCCCTCGGGAACGTGCGATGCATTAAATGTAAGGATAGAGTTCAAGAAGTCAAGCTCCCGCCATCCCAATCAAGATGTCGCCTGCTGAATAGGAGCCCTGCTCCTCCTCAGCCGGCGAGGGCCAATTGATGGGGGTCGATAGCCTGCCACGGGTCGCCCATGAATTCAGACCCCGGGGAAGCTCGACCCGAGAATAAGAAGCGGCCTGTTTGGCAGGCCATCGGATCGAAGCCCGGCTGAAGTCTCTAGAAGGCCTCAGCCGCTCCCAGCTCTAAGGCAAGTCCCCCTTGCCTGCCATACAGGGCGCTCTGGTCCCTGGCAAGGTCAGGGGGAGGAATCAGAATCCCTCCGACCAGTCCTAAGGTAAAGAGGTATGAGTGGACGAGGTGAACCCACGTGTCACCTCCTCATCCACTCACACCTCTTCTCTCACTCTCTCCTCTCCCTCTCTTAGGGAAAGGTATAAATACTATGCCACTTCCAACATAAAAAGGGTTGGATTTTCTCTCTCTAGACTCTCACTCTAAAACCGCCACCTTACTCCTCACGAGTAAGGTTCATTAAGGCATTCCACGGACTGACATAGGCATCGGAGAGTGTTCCCTCGGACACCTCCGAGGCCCTGTGCGTTCCTTGTGCAGGGTGCAGACCAACTCCGCCGGGAAGGTCCGATCACCGGAGTGAGAAGAAGGAGGGATCTGAGAGATTTTACGATCACCATCAAAGTAACAACATCGAATACTAAAAGACCCGGGTCCGATTCGGGTTAATTGTTTCCGTACCGGAACAAGTATGATCCTACAACATAATGACTGTGATTATTGAATTTCAACTGTATTATAGACGCAGGTACGCAGTCACTGTAAATGCTTTATAAACACAGGTAGGTGTGGACATGACATAGGTCCACCCCGACGCGGCCACGCGCGGGTTTGGGGAGGCGAAAGAATCACCATATGAGAATGGATCGAATTGAAATTTAAATCTAAGTGGAGTCGCCACCGAACTTTGTGAGAGTTCGGGCCCGTTCGAACCCACTCAATGTCGTAGTGGGCCATGCACAATGTATGGCCCATTTCAGATGTCAGAGCTTATTGGGCTCGTCCCTTTGCATTGCGATACCGATACCGTCACTACCGGTTATCGTGTATTGAATGACTCTCGTGCGCCAACGGTTTCGGGCATCCGGAAACCGAGGTTCTGAGTAAGGGGTGAGGGTACGTGTTGGGAAGCCCACTAAGGACACCCAACCCCGCCCGCACATTAGCGGCCTCTACTAGGATATTGAAAGACTTTCTAATACGCGCGTTTGTTGAACGGGAAAAATGTTATGCAAACATTGTTTTCCCTAAGCATGCGAGAAATTGAAATGGGTTTCTATGTCGATTTAATGCAACTAATTCTAACGTCGAAGTTAAATTTAGCATGCGAAGGTTCATTTTAGTACGATAAAATAAACAAAAAGTGAATCGACAAAAGAACAAACGGTTAGTAACGGTGTAACGATGATAACGGTTTGTAGAATGATGCAATATGGAATGAAGTGAAATAATGTAAATAAGATGTATCATGATTTTGAAAAGTGATGTTTCACGTGATGGATTAGACACGTGTCGACATAAGTCGTAAAAAAACGTTGATGAGACTAGAAAAGGGATGTGAGACTCACGGTATTGTCGTGATAAGGCCACTCGATCGAGTCATTGAAGGACTCGACCGAGTGGTCCTCGGGAAAGGCTCCTGTCTCGTGTTTTAGACCCTACTCGGTCGATTTATTGACGAACTTGGCCAAGTACATTGCCACTCGATCGAGTCATTGCGAGACTCGACCGAGTGGAGGTCGGAAAACATTTTGTCTCGGTTTTTGGGGTGCCACTCGACCGAGTGGGCTAGGCACTCGGTCGAGTGCCCCCTGTACGAACTAGGGTTCGCTTGCGATTTTTATTATTAATTTCAGAATTGCTTTTGATTTTCCTAATTCGATGACTTTGTCGAATCGGACATAAATATTGATTAATTTGTGCTCGATTCGTGTGTATGATACTCGTCATATCCAACGTGCGATTATTGAATCGACATCGGATATTAGAGCGGGATAAAAAAGTTGCTATAAGTCGTTTTAAGTTAACTAGCACGATATAAATTTTCTCCGCGTTTATTGATCTCGTAATTAATTCAATCGAATTAGAAGACATCTATATTAGCATCAACGAAAATCGTGTTAATCAATTTATTTGACTAAATCATTAGATTCGACATCCAATTATGGAATTGGTATCGAATCTAATAAATCGATACTTGAATTAAAACCTCGACTTGATTCCCTCCACATCCAGACATCACAATTAATTCTAGCGAATTGTTTTATGTCGGATCCGCATCAACGGGTTTCGACCCCTATTAAAAAAAGTACTTGTTTTGAAAAGAGGTTTTAGAATTGATGAGATATGCAATTGAATGATGATGCGAACGAAAATAAAAAAAATATTATTTGGGTTGACTTGTTTCAATAATCAAGTGATCGGGGTGATGGGATAAGCGACCGGCAACGCTGAGTGCAATACTCTTGTATATTCGGGTTTTCTTATCCCACCAACACTCACACTCGACACAAATTCACAAGTATTTTAATGTCTTATACTAGTGATATTAACGATATTAGGACGCGACATCGAAATAAATAAAAAACAAAAAAAGTTAAAGAAAAAAAGGAAGATGACGAGAGAGAAAGGAAAAGGAAAGAAAGCGGGTTTTACACCCTCAACCTACATGTTCTTGTTCTCGGTCGGGACTCGTAGTTGTGGCTTGCACGTGAGTATCGAGATGTAAGTTAAGTTGTGGTGTATAGGGTTCGGATTCCTAAACGCTAGGGTTAGGGTTTGGATGTAGATTAGTATAAAATGGGGTTGATTTAGGGTGGAGCAATATTGATTAGGGTTGAATCAATGTGTCCAAAGTTGTGAAAAGGTGAGTGCATGGGGGTGTATATATAGGCATTGCCCATGTACCCCGGCTAGGGTTACTCGACCGAGTAGCCCCTTGACTCGGTCGAGTGGCCCAAACGTCAGCAGCCGGGCTTGAATGAGGGCCCACTCAATCGAGTGGGCTGAGCACTCGATCGAGTGGGTCAGCTGGGTCGCACGGGTCCCATGTCTTGAACCTCGAGATGAGTTTTGTATTTGGGCTGAGTTTTTGATGTCTACGGACTGCAAATCCTTTATTCCCCAGTTCAAATCCGGGTGTCGCCTGATTCTAAAAAAATGAAAGTCTTCTTTTTTGGAAAAATCTTGTAGGCACCCCTCTCTTTCAAGAGGATTCGCGGCCTCGATGTCGGCTCTTCGCCACCTGGGGCTGTAGTATGTTCCAAGGGTTGGGCTGTTCGCCTATTAAAGCGGTACGTGAGCTGGGTTCAGAACGTCGTGAGACAGTTCGGTCCATATCCGGTGTGGGTGGCTGTTTTTGTGTGTTTCGGAAACGGCTTTGACCGGGGTTGACACAATCGTAAAAAGTCGGTTTTATTTCCGGGGTCGGTTTTGACCCAAATTAGTCTTGTTTGACTGGAAACGACCCACTGGGCCTGGATTTGAGGTCAGTTTTGTGAGATTTGTACACCATAAGTGCTTAAGGCGACAACTAATGCTTTTGAGCCCATGTCCGAGCGCGTAGAGACACGTTCGCGTCCGATCATCATCGGGTGTTTTTTGGAAACTACCATAGACACCTGGCAGTCAAAATGTGGGTCTCTACAGAGCCCCCACTCTGACCGAGGCTTGGAAAAGGCGAAAGTCAGAGTAGCTACCAGGCCTATCGAGGATTGAAACCTGGCAGACTTCCGGTCGGGTCGTTTATAGTCCGTTAGACTCGCGTGAAGGGCTCGCTAGCCATAAGATAGAAATCATACCTCAGCTGATCATGATAACTCCGTGGGGAATCGGACTTGTCGCATAAGTCCTGGGTGCGCCTATATGTAGGCCCATCCCGTGCTATTCCGGGGAAAATGCCGCCTCGGGCTTTCCTCTGGGGCGATACAGTGGGTTGCATGTCCCTGTTTGAGTCGTACCAGTATAAGTTACATAAAATTTTGCATGCAACACGTAGGTAGAAAATATGACTCGCGCTGGGGAAAAAGATTTTTTGAAAATTTTGAGATTTTGAATTTTTGAAAATTTTGACTCCCAAGAAATTTAAGAAAGTTTGGGATGACTGAATCCGTGCTAGTATTGAGACTAGGTCTGTATGTTTGAGCCGATTGGGATTAGGAAACGTTTTGTGGAAAAGTGATATGGAAAGAGGATTGTAAAGTTGATGCTATATATAGCCCTCCCTTGTCTTTGATTTTCCTCACAACCCTCTCATAATTCATCCCTCCTCAAAAAGAAAATCTCTTTATTCCTTTGAAGAATTTTTGCCATGGGAATCGATCGATTGACCGTGATGTTGCAAGAATGGTCTCGTTGCTTTAGGGACACAGATAGGGTAGCTCTCAATCAGACGAGTATTACTCAGCTGTATCCATTCCGTCATATGCAAGTTGATCGTTATTTCCTTGATGCCTGCGTGTCTTACTTGGACGACATATATCATGTCTTTGCCTTTCCCCGGAGAGAAGTTTGTCCTTTACCTGAGGAGATTGCTGCCGTGGGAGGATGGAACCCGATACTTCGTCCTGCCGTCCCGTATTCAGTTTATGACCCGAGGAAGCTTCGAGAATTTTTAGGGTTTTCTCACAACGAAGTATCCCGTATGATGGAGGATGGTAATATTTCTTTGATCGACTTGGCTGAGAAATTTATGAATCCTCTCGACGTCCGGGTCAGACCGGTTCACAGCCGTAGGGCCTTTTCCTTCTGTATGCTCCATGTTTGTTCTTTTGAAGGTCACATGGATTTATTGTCTTGCATGGGTAATGCCCGCCTCTTGACCGTGATTGATCTGATGGAGACGGAGCACAGTCCGGCTTGGCTTATCACGGGCGAAATTATCCAAGGCCTAGACAACCGCAGGAGGGATTCGTCAGCCCGCTTGACCGGGAGTACCCGTTTGTTGCAAGTATGTCGGATTTTCCTGATTTTTTTTTTCCTGATTTTTGATTGATTTTTTTTTCGCGGTTTTTCTGCTGCAATGGGCATTCGATCGAGTCACCCGAGTGCCCTCGTAAAAAGCCCCTTGTTCGTGTTCAGAGGTACAACTCGATCGAGTGTCCCTCAGGCACTCGACCGAGTGCCCTTAGGCGGACGCCTATTTCATCTCGGGAACTCATATTTTTGCCTTCTCTTTCAGATTTGGCTATACGAGAGGCTATCAGTGATAGATCCTCCTCTTGACGCGAGCTATTATCGTCATAATCAGGTGATGACGAGGAGACGAGCCAATGATTTTTCTCGCCAGATTACCCAGAAGTATTGGGTCGAGGTGTTGTCATTCCATGGTGGTCCGTTCATTCGATGGGTAGTGCCATGGTGGCCCATCTATGTTTGGACAAGCTTGGACCCAAGGGACAAAGCACGCTATCAGGTAATATTGTCCTTCAGGCAGACAGTTTATCTCTACCCGGACCGCATACTAAGGCAGTATGGTTGGACCCAAAGAATCCCGGAGATTGAAGCAATTGTGAGTGACCCTACCCAACTGACCGATGTGGATGCAAAGATGGTACACCCGACATACTTGGCCTATTCCCACATCTCGTCACTCAATCTGGGTTTCAGACTCCAATGTGAAGTGGACCAAAGCAAGCGATGCGAAAGCCCGAGCTGCTCTGAAGGTCGATGAAGCTTTTGATCTGCTGCGGAGGGAGCAAGTTAAAGACAATAGGGGCTTCTTTGACGAAGGTGACACTTCAGCTACTCTGGTCCGTCTAATGTCAGGTCAGAGAAAGAAGACTAAGACCCATGCTGAAGGGTCTAGTGCTAGAGGTGCACGGGGGAAAGTGAGCCCCCAGACTGACTTGGAAAGGAGACTAGGCCCAAGACTAGCAGTGCAGGACCGACTTGGCCCACGAGATAGACTACCCGAGCACGTGCGGGCTCGACTTGGACCAAAGACGATAGCAGAAGACCCGCTGTCAAAGAAACGGGTTCGAGCTAAGGAGGTTCCCCTCGTGATCCGGAAACGCTCGCCCCCGCCTCGGCGATCTCAGGCTCCGCACGACTCAAATGACAAAGGAAAGGGCAAAATGCACAAATATTAGTCTCCTTTGTTTTATTATTTTTTTGGTGTGATTTTTTTTTTTTGTGTATTTCCCGAGTTTATCAATTTTTTAAAAAAAAAGACATATTAGTGAATACCGTTCCCGTCTTCTCATTTATTGCAGTGGTTTTACCCTTTTGAGGGGTTGCCTACGTATCCGCAATTAGCGGAATCAAACCAAACGTAGTTCAGAAAAATTGAATTTTGCAATTTTCGAAATACATCAAGACTATTAGTTCGGGATGTGCGACAGTAGAATAGTTAATTCTAGCTTATTGACTTGTCTGTAATTTTGAAAATTTATAAAAAGATGAACTTTTTATAAACTTTTGCAAATAACATTGAGATAGGGTTTAAGGGTAGTAGCGCTTCAACTGATCCAAGTTGGTCGGGTTGACGAACTCGTTCCCATCCAGGTCTGTCAGCATCACTGCTCCTCCTGATAGGACCTTCTTGACTAAATATGGCCCAGCCCAATTGGGTTTGAATTTTCCTCTTGGGTCAACCGGTAGTAAGGCACGAACCGATTTTAGGACCAGATCCTCTTCTTTGATGTTTCTGGGCCTAACTCTTTTGTTGAAAGCCCGTTGGATCCTCTTTTGATATATTTGAATATTGTTAAGGGCCCGGGATCGCCGTTCGTCTAAAAAGACTAGCGAATCATATCGGGCTTGGACCCAATCTGCTTCCGGTACTTGGCTTTCAAGTAAAATCCTGAGGGATGGCACTTCTAGCTCGACCGGTTGGACCGCCTCCATTCCATATGTCAGATAATATGGAGTTGCTCCGGTTGCGGTGCGAATTGACGTCCGATACCCCCAAAGAGCAAAAGGTATTTTGTCGGGCCAATCCCGGTAATTCTCAGCCATCTTTTTAAGTATGGTGACAATTGTCTTATTAGCCGCTTCTACCGCTCCGTTTGTTTGGGGACGGTAGGGAGAAGATGTATGCCTTTGAATTTTGTATTTTGCTAGCAACGTAGCGGTTTCAGCTTGAAAGTGGGTCCCATGATCACTGATAAACTCGTGTGGGATCCCGTATCGGCATATGATCTTGTTCTGGATAAATTTGGCCACGTGCTTGGCGTTCAAGACACGGTATGACTCAGTTTCGACCCATTTGGTGAAATAGTCGATGGCCACCAGAATGAAGCAATGACCTTCCGTTCCGGAAGGGTGCACCTTTCTAATTATGTCAATACCCCATGTCGAAAATGGCCATGGTGATGTCATGGTATATAATAGGGAAGATGGCATATGTTGTACATTAGCGAAGATATGACAGTTATGGCAGTGTTTGACATATAGCTGACAGTCTATTTCCATGGTGTTCCAATAATACCCGAGCCTCATGATTTTTCGGGCTAGCATATGGGTGTTCATATGCGGGCCATTTTCACCATCGTGTACCTCGGCCATAACCTTTTCGGCCTGTATTTTGTCGATACACAGGAGGAGAGCCCCCTGTGCCGTCTTTTTGTATAACTGCCCGTCGTTCGTGCGAACAAATTGGGTCGCCAATCTTCGCAAGGCCTTCTTGGCACGGTTTTCAGTTCCCGGGGGATACTCTCCCGTTGCCAAGTAGGTTAGAATGGCTTGATACCAAGGTTCGGTCTTGGTTATCTCGATATCCTGGATGGCATAGATATAGGCCGGCTCGGACCATCTTTCAACGCAGATCGACATGCTAGTTAAATGCTCCGGTATATTTAGCAGGGATGCTAATTTTGAAAGTGCATCTGCAAATTGATTTTCTTCTCGGGGTAGGTAGATATATTCCACCTTCTGGAATTATTTCTCTAGAACCCTTACTCGTGCTTGGTAAGCCACGAGATTGGCGTTCTGAGTTTTCCATTTTTGGAGCGCTTGATTGATGACCAATGATGAATCACCGTGGACCCGGAGGTTCGTTACTCCTAGATCAGCGGCGGCTTGCAACCCGTGAATGCATGCTTCATATTCGGCTGCGTTGTTGGTCACGTCAAAGTCAAATTTGATGGATAAGGGGGTGTGTTCCCCTTTTGGTGAGATTAACAGAATTCCGACCCCAAATCCTCGGAAGTTGGATGCCCCGTCAAAATACAAATCCCATGTTTGGGTATCGGTATGGAATATGTCTTCATCAGGAAATGCCCAACTATCGGTGTGTCCCTCTTCAGATATCGGACTGTCGGCAAGAAATTCTGCCACTACCCGGCCTTTGATGGCTTTTAATGGCACAAATTTGAGGTCAAACTCTGCAAGCATCAATGTCCATCTGGACATCCTGCCATTGAGGATGGGCTTCTCGAACAGGTACTTGATAGGATCCATTTTGGATAACACATGTACCTCGTGACTAATCATGTAGTGTCGGAGCTTTTTAGTGGCCCAGACCAGAGCTAGGCACGTTTTCTTGAGTATTGTGTACTTGCATTCGTATTCTAGGAACTTTTTACTGATGTAGTAAATAGCCTGTTCTTCTGAATTGACTATCTGGGCGAGCATAGCCCCCATGGCTGTCTCGGTCGTTGTTAGGTATAACGACAAAGACAGACCAGGTTGAGGTGGCATTAATACCGGCGGTGCAGACAGGATCTCCTTGATTTTATCGAAAGCTATTTGACATTTGTCGTCCTACAGTGTTCGTTCTCCTATCTTCAGTTTTTTGAAAATGGGCTCACATACCATGGTTAGTTTTGAAATGAATCGGCTGATGTATTGGACTTTCCCGAGAAACCCCCTTATTTCTTTTTTGGTCTTGGGTGTTGCATCTCGGTGATGGCTTTGATTTTAGCTGGGTCGACTTCGATGCCGCGTTGGCTAACGATATGGCCCAATAATTTGCCTGATGTTACCCCGAAGCTACACTTTTGAGGGTTCAGCCTCATATTGTATTTGCGCAGTCGGGTAAAGAATTTTATTAGGGCCGCAATGTGCCCACTTCGGTCCTTGAATTTGACGATCATATCGTCGACATAAACCTCCACTTCTTTATGCATCATATCACGTAATAAAGTAGTGGCAGTCCGTTGATAAGTGGCTCCGGCGTTGATAAGCCCAAACGGCATGACGGTGTAACAGTAAGTACCCCAAGGTGTAATGAAGGTAGTCTTACTCATATCCTCTTCAGCCATTTTGATTTGATTTTATCTGGCATACCCGTCCATGAATGATAGAAGGGCATGATCGGCCGTGTTATCCACCAGTATGTCGATGTGTGGTAACGGAAAATCGTCTTTTGGACTGGCCTTATTAAGGTCCCGGAAATCTACACATACCCGCACCTTGCCGTCCTTCTTGGGTACCGGCACGATGTTTGCGACCCAGTCTGGATATTCAGACACTTGTATAAAGCCCGCTTTGAATTGCTTGTCGACTTCTTCTTTTACCTTGAGAGACCATTCGGGCCTCATTCTTCGGAGTTTCTATTTTACCGGTTTACACCCATCATTGATGGGTATTCGGTGTTCAGCTATTTCCCGATCTATTCCCGGCATGTCCTTGTAGGACCATGTGAAGACGTCCTTGAATTCCTGGAGGAGGTCTGTGAATTGTTTTCTCTCCTCGGGATCTAAGGATAGGCCCAACTTAAGCATCTGGGGCTCTAAAGTGGTTCCCACATTGATGGACTCGGTTTCTTCGATTACCGGATCTCGGGACTCCCTTTGTTCGAGCTGCTCGATCAGATGCGGAGGTAGAGGTACCTGTTCGTCGGGTTTCTCAATGTCATTGCATATAAAAATTTTGAAATTGAGAGAATTTTGGAAATAAGACAAGTCGTAAGCAGAACGCTTTTCGTTATTATTATTAATGGTAAATTCTGAGAAAAGCTCGAATAGAGCGGCCATCTACTCGTTGGTCAGTGGCGGGATAAGGAGAGGTCTTGGGACAGGCCCCGAGACCTCAGTGGCTAGAGGAAGAGGAGTTACAGACTCGACTCTAGCACCAGACCCTCTAGACTTGGACTCAGACTCCGACTCTGACTCTGACTCAAACTCGGACTCGGTATCCGGCATGTCTACCTCGCCGGTGGTTAACTTGTAGGTCCGTCCTTGGTTGTCGGTCCACTTGATGGTCTTCCTCCAGGCCCTTTTTCCGGCGTCCGTACCGACTTTGGAGATCAGCTTGGTTGGGTCAAACCGATTGCTGCGAAGGATCAGGTTGACCAAATCATCCTTTGGAGCAGGGACGACCTTGTCTTCCCCAAATAGGAGCCCGAGCACGGGCTCTGAGTTGTTTTCACCTTCCTTGGACTCGGCCTGGACAAGGGTGAATATATCATCAGGGATGAAATTGCATTCCCGAGCCGTTTTGGTCTCGGGATATGTGATGGTGGGTTGGTAGAGGCCCACTTGAGTAGCTCCGAATACAGGAGTGACGAAGTAGTCAATTAACTTTGGGCTATAAGGGCCTAAGTACCCTTGAGGATGTTGGTGGCCTTGTGAATACCGGCCCGGACCACGTTTTCCGGGGTCATGGCATACCCTAATCCGAACTGTGATTCGCCATCGTTTGGGACCTCGATAATCTTCCCAGCTGGAAGATATGGTCTCGATGTAGCCCCCGGTAGATAGCCCAAGTTTTGTAGTATCGTGTCGATGCTAGTGGTGAAGTAAGGCCTGAAGAGATATTCCTCCTCGATCATCCCCACAAAATCGAATCCTCGTGGGTCGGCCCGGCCCGTAGCATTGCAGCTTGCCACGGTGATGGGGGTGGCCTCTAGCGTGATGACACCGTCTTGAAGTGGCATCTTGACCTTCCTATGTAGAGTAGAGGACACGGCCTTGACCGCGTGGATCCAAGGCCTTCCGAGTAGCAAGTTGAAGGATGAGGTGACATCAATCACCTGAAACTCCAGTTCTCTTTCGATTGGGCCCGTTATGATTGTCAATTTAACGGCCCCGGCTACTGGTTTTGGGCTTCCGTCAAAAGCCTGGATAGTTTGCGCCGTTGGGAGATAGTCGGCATCTGTGATGCCGAGGTCCCTAGCGGTCCTTAGGGGTAGGACATTCACGGCAGATCCGTCGTCGATTAAGGTCATCGGGAGGTACTTCCCTCGGCAAATGACCGTGATGTATAGGGCCAAATTATGATTGGGCCCGAACGGTGGCAGATCAGATTCAGAGAAGGTGATAAGCGGGCCTTCTTCTTTGGATTTGCCCTTGAGATAGGGCATGATAGTGGCTACCATTTCAGTAGGGGTAACCTGTGAGTCGACCATGATTCCATCGAGAGCCTTAGTCAGTGCTTCTCGATGTGCTTGTGAGCTAACCAGAAGCTGCCATATGGTTAGATCAGCTCGAACCCTCTTCAATTGTTGAACCAAAATCGTGTCACTGCTTAGTTCTTTGAGGATGGATTCCGTCCTGGTAGGTTCAGTGACGGTTGTTGGAGTAGAGCGCCCGGCTGTGGCGAGGTGGTTAGTGGCTAAGGCTTTGGACTTAGCTTTTCGAACCTCTTCACTGGTGATGAGGACAGCTTCCCCTTTCGCTAGGTAGACGTCGTCCTCGTCATCGAACCATATCCCGTTGATTTGTGGGATAAAAGGGGAAATGAGGTGAGAACAGTCGATTACCTCTCCCGTGAATATAGCATGGGCACTGAATGGGTTTTCTTTGTTGCTCGGTTTATCCCCGGGCAACGGTATTTTCTCGCTTTCAATCAGATCTTGGATCAGATGCTTCAGCTTCCAACACTTTTCTGTGTCATGCCCATTACCTCGGTGATACTGGCAATAGGCTTGGACATTGTAGCTCTTGGGCCTTTTCTCCACTGGAAGTTCGCGAGTCGGGCCTATTGGTTGAATAAGGCCTTTTGAAGATAGCCTTTGCAAGGCATAGGTATAAGTAGTCCCTATATCCGTGAATACCCGAGTTGGTGTATTCTTTTTTGATGAGGTGTCAAGCAGATTTACCTCATCGAAGATGCTGCGAGTTGCAGCTGCAGATGTGGGCTTGCTCACAGATGAACTGGCCCCTTGATATCCCTTGGTAGAGGCCTTAGTCAGGCTCTCTAACCTTAAGTCATCCTCGATCCTTGTGCCCATTTCAGTAAGGGCGGCAAAATTGGGGATGATTGCATACCGGAGATGGACCCGGTAGGATGGAGGAGGTTCTTGACAAAGGCCTCCACTACCACTTTTTCGCTGGGCTTATCGACCATCTTCACACTTTCGGCCCGCCATCTTTGCAGATATTTGGTGAACCCTTCTTTGGGCTCTTGGGCCATCACTTCCAGAGTACGCATTGTAGTCTGGATCTCGGTATTATCAGTGTAATTCCGAGCAAATTCAGTCGCCACATCGTCCCAAGTTTTATATTTCTTGGAATCGAGCCTGTAGTACCAGGCCTTGGGATGCTTTTCAAGGAAGGAAGGGAATAAGTGCTTAAAATGGTGGACTTCACCCCTTTGACCGCCATAAAATCTTTGAAAGCCCGGATGTGGTGGACCGAGTCTTCAGTACCCTTAAACATTGAAATTCCCGTAAGGTTGAGGTTAGCAGGTAGTTCGTCGTTTAAGGGCGAATAGGAACGAGCATTTTCAGTGTGGATCGAGTTGTTCGTTGACAGGTGAACCTGTTCTTCGAGCCTGCGAACAACGCTGATTAGTTCAGCTATGGGCCTAGTGGGCTCAGATCCTTCAATAGGGGCTACCTTCTCTACGGCACTCACACGGGTGGCGAAGGTTGCTTGGTCAGTCTGGATGGTAGTCAGTTGAGTCTCGATCTTGGCCAGAGCGGCGGTCAGTTGATCCAAAGTTGACTGCATTTTCCGTTGTCTGGTTTCGGGTCTGTCTGTAAGAACACCGCGCAATCAGAAACTAGCCCAAATCCCGGAATAGAAAGTACATCCCGAACAAGACTGAAAAGGGAAATGACTCGGAAAAGACACCTAGACGGGTGACTTGTGAAAAGTGGGCCTTCTTTAGGATTCGACGGGTGGGCCGAGTCCTGTTCGAAAGAAGGTCCACGTGAGACATCCCCAGACTTTTAGACTCGATTGTGTAAACGGGCCCTCCTTTGTAGGAGTATGTCCTACGTAGGTGGCCTTGCCTTTGTCTAATAAGGCGAACTGGGATAGGAAAGAAACCCGTGATGTAAGATCGACAGAGTTTCGACGCTAAAGACTTTGACGACTTATGACATGACTTGACACTGCTAAATACGTGAAGTCCTAAGGAGAGGAAGGTTTTGAAAAGGATTTTTTTTTAGAGGATCCGAAAAAATTCGGTGGAGGGGCCCAATTTTTTGAAAATCGGAAAAAATATCGGGCCTTGGTTTTGAAATTTCGAAAATATTTTCGAGTTTTGAAATTGGCAGAATACCGGCTAGAAATAGGCTATTTTTAGTAAAATCATAAGTCCTAAATTCGGTATATGTCCCGGGTTATGAAATTGGATATCTTCAAAATTGATGTATTTTTTGAAAAGTTGACGGTTTTTGAAAACGACACGGAAACCAAGTAGCATGTAGTCAGACAAGCATTATAACGACGCCATGTATGCTTTACACTAAGTCTCGGTCGGTCTAAAAAGGGTCAATACCAGTGCACATAGTCTAGACGTTGATCGGGACGGACTTTCTAAGTCGAGTTGAGCTTAAAACATGCCGCGAAACCCACTCGAATCGACTATGGACACCTTTGACATATCCATATTGGAGTACATCACGGTATAGTGGGACGTCGGTCACGAGTACCTGCCCGGGAAAATATAAGGTTATGCATGAACCGTAAAACTAAAACGCGTATTGTACTAGTCAAACGATTTCTATTCGAGTCTCACCCTGAGGATGCCGATGGTAAGTCACGCATCAGTTAATCCCCAGCGGAGTCGCCAAATTGTGGACATGACATAGGTCCACCCCGACGCGGCCATGCGCGGGTTTGAGGAGGCGAATGAATCTCCATATGAGAATGGATCGAATTGAAATTTAAATCTAAGTGGAGTCTCCGCCGAACTTTGTGGGAGTTTGGGCCCGTTCGAACCCACTCTATGTCGTTGTGGGTCATGCACAAAGTATGGCCCATTTCCGATGTCAGAGTTTATTGGGCTCGTCCCTTTGCATTGCGATACCGATACCGTCACTACCGGTTATCGTGTATTGAATGACTCTCGTGCGCCAACGGTTTCGGGCATCCGGAAACCGAGGTTTTGAGTAAGGGGTGAGGGTACGTGTTGGGAAGCCCACTAAGGACACCCAACCCCGCCCGCACATTAGCGGCCTCTACTAGGATATCGAAAGACTTTCTAATACGCGCGTTAGTTGAACGGGAAAAATGTTATGCAAACATTGTTTTCCCTAAGCATGCGAAAAATTGAAATGGGTTTCTATGTCGATTTAATGCAACTAATTCTAACGCCGAAGTTAAATTTAGCATGCGAAGGTTCATTTTAGCACGATAAAATAAACAAAAAGTGAATCGACAAAAGAACAAACGGTTAGTAACGGTGTAACGATAATAACGGTTTGTAGAATGATGCAATATGGATTGAAGTGAAATAATGTAAATAAGATGTATCATGATTTAGAAAAATGATGTTTCACGTGATGGATTAGACACGTGTCGACTTAAGTCGTAAAAAAACGTTGATGAGACTAGAAAAGGGATGTGAGACTCACGGTATTGCCGTGATAAGGCCACTCGATTGAGTCATTGAAGGACTCGACCGAGTGGTCCTCGGGAAAGGCTCCTGTCTCGTGTTTTAGACCCTACTCGGTCGAGTTATTGACAAGCTCGGCCGAGTACACTGCCACTCGATCGAGTCATTTCGAGACTCGACCGAGTGGAGGTCGGAAAACATTTTGTCTCGGTTTTTGGGGTGCCACTCGACCGAGTGGGCTAGGCACTCGGTCGAGTGCCCCCTGTACGAACTAGGGTTCGCTTGCGATTTTTATTATTAATTTCATAATTGCTTTTGATTTTTGCTAATTCGATGACTTTGTCGAATCGGACATAAATATTGATTAATTTGTGCTCGATTCGTGTGTATGATACTCGTCATATCCAACGTGCAATTATTGAATCGACATCGGATATTAGAGCGGGATAAAAAAGTTGCTATAAGTCGTTTTAAGTTAACTAGCACGATATAAATTTTCTCCGCGTTTATTGATGTCGTAATTAATTCAATCGAACTAGAAGACATCTATATTAGCATCAACGAAAATCGTGTTAATCAATTTATTTGACTAAATTATTAGATTCGACATCCAATTATGGAATTGGTATCGAATCTAATAAATCGATACTAGAATTAAAACCTCGACTTGATTCCCTCCGCATCCCGACATCACAATTAATTCTTGCGAATTGTTTGATGTCGGGTCAGCATCAACGGGTTTCGACCCCTATTAAAAAAAGGTACTTGTTTTGAAAAAAGGTTTTAGAATTGATGAGATATGCAATTGAATGACGATGCGAACGAAAATAAAAAAACTACTCCCTCCCATTTACTGGAATCCTACCATTTGATTAAAATATACCTCACATATATTCAATCTTTGGTAGGTTTCCAGTGAATGGGAGGTAGTATTATTTAGGTTGACTTGTTTCAATAATCAAGTGATCGGGGTGATGGGATAAGCGACCGGCAAAGCTGAGTGCAATACTCTTGTATATTCGGGTTTCCTTATCCCACCATCACTCACACTCGACACAAATTCACAAGTATTTTAATGTCTTATACTAGTGATATTAACGATATTAGGACGCATCATCGAAATAAATAAAAAACAAAAAAAGATGAAGAAAAAGAGGAAGATGACGAGAGAGAAAGGAGAAGGAAAGAAAGCGGGTTTTACACCCTCACCCTACATGTTCTTGTTCTCGGACGGGACTCGTAGTTGTGTCTTGCACGTGAGTATCGAGATGTAAGTTAAGTTGTGGTGTATAGGGTTCGGATTCCTAAACGCTAGGGTTAGGGTTTGGATGTAGATTAGTATAGAATGGGGTTGAATTAGGGTTGAGCAATATTGATTAGGGTTGAATCAATGTGTCCAAAGTTGTGAAAACGTGAGTGCATGGGGGTGTATATATAGGCATTGCCCATGTACCCCGGCTAGGGTTACTCGACCGAGTAGCCCCTTGACTCGGCCGAGTGGCCCAAACGTCAGCAGCCGGGCTTGAATGAGGGCCCACTCGATCGAGTGGGCTGAGCACTCGATCGAGTGGGCTGAGCACTCGATCGAGTGGGTCAGCTGGGTCGCATGGGTCCCATGTTTTGGACCTCGAGATGAGTTTTGTATTTGGCTGAGTTTTTGATGTCTATGTGGCTGTTTTTGTGTGTTTCGGAAACGGCTTTGACCGGGGTTGACCCAATCGTAAAAAGTCGGTTTTATTTCCGGTGTCGGTTTTGACCCAAATTAATCTTGTTTGACTGGAAACGACCCATTGGGCCTGGATTTGAGGTCAGTTTTGTGAGATTTGTACTCCATAAGTGCTTAAGCCGACAACTAATGGTTTTGCCCATGTCCGAGCGCGTAGAGACACGTTAGCGTCCGATCATCATCGAGTGTTTTTTGGAAACTACCATAGACACCTGGTAGTCAAAATGTGGGTGTCTACAGTAGGCAGTCACAGTAAATGGTATACGAACAATTAATTGATGGTATAAAGAGTGGCTGCGAGATAACTTACGTCAACGGCTCTGTCTTCCAGTTGATCGTCACTCTCGATCCCCATCGTTATTCTTTCGGGACTAGAGCACTGGTTGTCAGAGGGCAGAGTTATAATGGGCAAACCCTCGTTGCCTGTTACCCCACATGTACGTGGGTACGACACCTTTGAACGCAGCTGATTACCCAGTGACCATGTCTCCAGTTCCTCATCAAGACGATCGCTTATCCTTTGCGCATCCCAATGAGCGATAAACGGTATGTCGTATCTGCAAGACTCGCTACGGAAATCATAGCGTTGGAAGTAGGCAATCATCAGAACTGGGATGCACCCCCAGAGGTAATGAGGGTGTCTATTGGAGTCACACGTCTCCTTACCCGCCCGCACCAAATCTTGCAGCACAAAAGTACACCAGTCACGTTCCCGAATTAACCCCACGTCCTCTACTGCAGCCAGCTGGCTGAGGTCTTTCTTACCTTTTTTTTCCATAACCACTGTTTCTTGAACGTCTTTCTTCTTACCGGCCTTCGTTCGAACATCTTTCTTCCCACCAGCCTTTTTGCTGCAATAACAACATGCGTAATGAGTGTGAATGTAGAACTGATTATACAGCTTCAACCTCAAACTTGTGACTCTGCAACATAACGGGTGCTACGATACAACTTCAAACGTGTGACTATACAACCTACTTTGTATGACTATTCAACTTTCAAACATTTTTCTTCCCACCAGCCTTTTTGTTGCAATATAATGAGTGTGACTGTACAACTGAGTATACAGCTTCAACTGTGTGATTCTACAACAAAATGACTGTGATTATATATTTTCAGCTGTGTGTTTAGACAACATAACGATTGTGAATATACAACCTCAAACATGTGACTCTGCAACATAAAGGGTGCGATTATACAGCTTCAAACGTGTGGCTATACAACCTACTCTTTATGACTATTCAACTTTCAAACATTTTTCTTCCCACCAACCTTTTTGTTGAAATACAATGAGTGTGATTGCACAACTGAGTATACAGCTTCAACTGTGTGATTATACAACAAAATAACTGTGATTATATATTTTCAACTGTGTGTTTAGACAACATAACGATTGTGTGACTGTGCAACATAACGATTGCGAATATACAGCTTCAAACGTGTGACTATACAACCTACTCTGTATGACTATTCAACTTTCAGCTTCAAATTTTCAACTTTCTATCGTGTGACTATACAACTTCAACCGTGTGGTTATAGAACATAATATGTATGACTATACAACTACACAGCATGCACAACAAAAACTGCATTAGCGATGTCACATGCATAATTAGAACGATGATTATGGGAACTTCGACATGAAAAAATAAGATGACTTGCAGAACTTCAACATGGACTTCAACAAGGAAATATCAGGTCATTACACCCTCCAAAACAAAGAAATCAAAACTTAAGGAAATTTTTCACTGTACATATTACATGACTATACAACTACAACCACGTATGACTGCACGAAAAAATGCATTATTTGAATTTATGCATGATTGGAGTTGAACAAAAGAATACATTATTAATTTTAGGGTTATCGGAAGTCAAAAGTGGAACTTTGAACATACCTTCGTATGATTATCGGAAGTTTATGCATGATCGGAGATGTTGAATGACTGATCGGAGCACAGATGGAGCACGATGGGTTTTTTTAGAGAGAGAAATAGGAGAGTAGAGGAGTAGAGGAGTAGAGGAGTTTGTGGCTGGTGAAATGGGTGTGTGGCTGGTGAAATGAATTCAAAAGGGGGTGATGGGGAAGTGTAATGGGTAATAGGCGGGAGTATAGAGAGAGAGTTAATGACAGTAGAGGAGGTCGAGGAGGGAAGTGACTAATGGGTGATGGTTGATGCGCGACGTTTGCAGCAACATGTCAGTCCTCTTTTTTTTAATAATTGAACCTCATCCATCCACCATCCATCTTAGGAAGATTAGAATTAAGACTAAGAGACTCTTAGGGAGTTAATATCTCTCTCTCTCTCTCTCTATCTATCTATATATATATATATATAGAGAGAGAGAGAGAGAGAGTAGAGATCAAATAAGGTCACCATGTCTCAGTAAGTCTATATTAAAGTTACAGATGACATACGATAAAGTTGCATTTGTTTAAAATTGATATGTAACTATAACATTCAGCTCTTTTATCATTTCAAGTGATAAAGTGCAACTTTATCACTCATATCGTGCAACTTTAAGCACTTTTTGTGTAACTTTAACACTGGAACTTATGACCTTAAAATAGTTGTTGCCCTTATTTGAACCTACCTCTATATATATATATATATATATATATATATATATATATATATATACACACACACACACACATAGAATTAGGATCTTTTACCCATGTCAATTTTGCTACAATATACCTATGTATACCAACCATTGGATCTCACTAAATCAAGGGATGATATTAAATCTTGGAATGTAAAAACTCTAACTTTTTTTTTTGAAACTTCCATCTATCCTTCTTTATGTTTGTTTCTTATTTTCATTCTAAAGTTTCAATTTTTCGAAACCTCTCAATTTTGTTCTCCATTTTTTCATCAAAATCAATTTGTACTCAAGATTAAACTCTCCGGTTAAGTTAATTTCAATCTTTAACTCTTTAATTTCTTCTTTTTCATCTTATGTTAGTTGATTTTGATTTTCAATTTTATCAGTTTCGATATCGTAATTTTGTTCGACTTTTACACACATCTTATTAATTTTGTTATTGTTATTGTTGATGATTAAGAAATCGTTCGATTTTTTGATTAATTTTTAGGGCTTGTACATTATTTCACATGTTTTGATACATTATTTGAGTATTTTTTATAATTTTGGTTACAAGATTGAAAATCGAAATTATGAATATTGCAATATTTGAATATGAATTGTTGATTATACGTTTTGAATTACCCAGAATTTTAGGATTTCCGATTACGTTCTGGTATACCCTATAATTTCTAAATTGTGGGTTTCTGATGTACAGTAAATTTTTTTCGATTTTTACATATATCTTGCTAATTTTGATATTGTTAGTGTTAGATATCTAGTTTAATCGCATTCGATTTTTTGAATGATGTAGGGTTTGTGTGTTATTTTTGATGTTTTGATACATTATTTGAATAATTTCTATATTTTTGCTTACAAGATTGAAAGTCGGAATTATGAATATTGCAATACTTGAATATGAGCAATAAAATACTTGAATATGAACATTGAAATAATTACATATTATTTCAGAGTAGAAATAACTGCGTAACCTCAATGATATATTATTTATGAATATATAAATCAATTCAATTTTTCTGATTTTATTCAATATTTTGTGTATTGGTATTCATCTCAATCCAAATAAGATAAACCCTTTTGTAATTTTTTGATTTCGTGACAGCAAGAAATTCCATCAATTTTGTGACTGCTGTTTTAATATGATCAATTTATGGATTTTTGGTTACAAGATTCAAAATTGAAATTATGAATATTGCAATATTTGAATATGAACAATGAAATACTTGAATATGAACATTGAAATAACTACATATTATTTCATAGCATGAATTTCTTGTTTTGGTACATAATTATTACTATGAAATATCTAATTATTTTATTATGTTATTCTGGTTATTCTATACTATTGTTGCTGTTATTCTATACTCCCTCCGTTCCAACGAATTGTATACATTTGGTTTTTTTGACACTATTCATGAATGAGATGAATCTTCAATATAACTTTTAATATATAAGATAAAAGATAGTCATGAGGGATCTTGTTTAAATCATCTAGTCGAATACATTATAAATATCAATTTTTTATGATTTTTGGTAATACGTAATTAAAGATATAGACAAAAGAACACTAGTATCGACGTACGTGCATAAAGCAAACGTATACTATTCGTTGAAACGGAGGGAGTATTATTCTTGAAGTTATTTCATTATATTAGTTGTTATGTTTTATTACCAAGGTTATTTTATAGTGTTTTCATAGTTATTCTATATCACACATGTGATTATTGTACTTCAATTTTTTTTTTTGTAATGTAACTAACCCCCACTTTGTTTTTGTCTTTCAGTGAAAATTCTTTTGCTGGTGCACCCTCAATGATATGCAAGATGTTTCATCCCAATAGAATAACACGAGTTATTCATTATAATAACTGAGTTTCTACATTGGACTAATAACTATGTAAAATCAGATAACATTATTTTAAAAATGATTATATTTGAGTGTCGGCCCAATATATATAATAACATGAGTTATTCGTTACAATAACTAAGTTTCTACTTTAGAATAACGACATAAAATCATTTAACATTATTATAAAGTTGATTATATTTGAATTTCATCTCAATACAATAACACAAGTTATAATAACTGAGTTTCTACATTGAAATAACTACGTAACATCTGATAACATTATTCTAAAATTTATATCTGACTTTATCTCAATACAATAACACAAGTTATTCAATACAATAATTGACTTTTTACATTGAAATCATTACCTATCTACATTGAAATAACCTGATAACATTATTCTCAGTAAGTAATTGAGTTAACTATAAAATAACTATGCTTCTTCATTATAATAATCATGTTTGTACATTGAAATAACTATAAAAATCTGAGGAAAAAATGCTTTGGGGATATAGAGAGTTTTAATCTCAACTCTTGATCATGTGAGATCTAATGGCTACAATTAAGAGGTAAATTGTACCAAATATGACAAATGTACCAGATCTTGCCTATATATATATATATATATATATATATATATATATATAAAGTAAGGTTCTTATGAGTCCTTATATATATATGAGTCTCTAAGTCCTCATCTCATCCATTGAATGGGATGAGAATGGATGGACAAGATGCATCCTAATATTTGCATTAAGAAAAAGAAAAAAGAGAGATACTGCTTCCTAAAATAACTCCCATAATTTTAGGAAATTCATTCACTCATTCATTCATTCACTCATTCATTCATTCACGTTCACGTTCATCAAAACTTATAAAAATACTTCCAATATCACGTTCATTCATTCATTCATTCAAATTTGTGCTCAAAATCCCGTTACTATGAATTCAATGATCGCGATATCTTCATCAACTGTTGATAATCAATTCATCGACTATAACAATGGTGAGTTTCATTATTGCTTTCATGTTTTGCGTCAATTTTTATTCATCATCTTGATTAATTTGCGTCAATTTGCTTTCATGTTTTTCGTCGAATTTCTTGTCGATATTGCTTTCATGGTCATTTAATTCATCATAGATTCATATCTGGTTCATTGCTCTCTTGTTAGTATAAATTCCAAATTTTTATTATATTTGTTAAAATGTAGAATTTTATTCATTTGATTATTCATATATTCATATCAATGGTCCATTACTCTCGTGTTATTGTTTTGCTTATTCTTTAGATTTCTCTTAAGCTTCACTGATACTATTGTTTTGTTTTCTTTTGAAACAGACACGGCGTTGAAGTAACACACGTTCTGAGTTACAGTAACACCTAATTTTAATTAGAGTAACACAAAAATGTAACACAAAAAGGTCTAAGCATTATATGAATTTTATCCACGAACAAATATATGGAGTTATTGTAATGCACATATTGTGTTACTTTAATATGCACAATATGTTATTTTAATGGCTAACCCTGTTATTTTAATGCACATAATGTTAACTGAATCTCGTGTTACTTTAACGCACTTCATCTGTTACTTTAGTTCTTTTCATCTGTTACTGTAATGCATTGGAGTCACAAAAAGGATTTAGAATACCGCCATATAAAAAAATAAGAAATAAAAAAGAAAGATACTGTTTCCTATAATTATGGGACGTGATTGACTTCAAAATAGGAAACAATATCAAAGAATATCGCCCTCATTCAAAGAAAGATATTGTGTCATACTCTCATTTCTGATCATTATATGAATTTTTTGCACTAACATACCTGGTGTTATTTTAATGAACATTATCTGTTACTTTAATTCACACTATCTGTTACTTTAATGTCTGATCTCTGTTACTTTATACGTGGTGTATAGCATCCTCTGTTAATTGAATCCAGTGTTACTTCAATGCACTTTATCTGTTACTTTAATTCTTGTCACCTGTTACTTTAATCCATATTTCAAGTTCTGGTTGTTTCTTTTTCGCCACGTTTATTGACACTGTTATTATTTTCAGTAGACGCAAAAGCACATGATGTGGGTGAGAGTTTCCTCCATAAATAGGGCAGATCTTCAAGGACGTGGATGAGTCAGTAAATTTCTATAAAATCTACGCATTGGCTTGTGGATTCGATGTGAGGAGGTACACAACGAAAAGATGGCGCGGTGGTTAGATTAAATCAAAGCTTCTGACGATGATGATGATGAAGAAGAGGACGAGGAGGATGAAGAAGCAAGATTCTAAGTAGGATAGTATATTGTTAGAGTAACATACATTATTCGTTAGAGTAACATATTTAATGAGTTAAAGTAACACAAATTATGAGTAACAGGTGTGAAACATTGGAATTGTAATGAAGTTGATTCAGTTGGAACTTCTGTACCAATTTATTGATGTAAAATGAGTTAGAATAACACACATTATGCGTTAGAATAACACACATCATTCGTTAGAGTAACATACATAATGAGTTACAGTAACACAATTTATGAGTATAATTTGATTACCAATATCAAGTTCGAGTAACAGGTGTGAAAAATTGGAATTATAATGGAGTTTTATAATTTTTGGTTTTGGAGTATCCTTAATAGAAACATACATTTTGCAACGTACTGTTTTTGTAAGACACTATTATGTAACGTAACAGATTTTTTGAGTTAAAGTAACACAATTCATGAATTAGAGTAACACATTGTATGAGTTAGAGTAACATGGCCGCAGCGAAATGATGATTTTTTTTTGTGAAAATGAAGATGAAACGACGCACTTGTTGTGTGACAGAAAGATGCAGTTAAAAATTTGGTGGGAGAGACAAGATTTGCATTAAGATAACTAAGGAGAGAGAAAAAGTAAAATATTTACCAAGATTTAGTTAGTTATTTCCTTAATTGACAAAACAATCTTAACCATTAATCTATCACTAATTTAAGGGTTGAGATGAGGACTCACGGACTCAATTATGATAAGTGGACTCACTTGATCCTTACAAATGTTATCTTTACAAATGCCTTGACAAGTGACACTACACTTTTCTACCAAAATGCTTAAGTACTTTTATTATTAGTAATTAATACAAATTAATTACATATCATTTTCTACATCTTTTCAATGAATATTTTTATATAAGTTGTGCGAATAATTTTGATTGCACAACATTAATATAAATGAGTGGAATCCCTAATTTTCTACATGGAGATAATTTTGGGTATTATTCAAAGTGACAATAAAAGTACAAATATAAAGTGAAGCGATAATGCGGGAAATATTAAGGGTGGATATTATACACCACTTACAATCTGATGACAGAGAAGATTTAAACTATATTTAAACCATTTTTATATGCTAGTAATTTGCATTTATTATTTTATTTGTAGGTATTGTGGTAAGTTTGATTAGACAAGAGATTCAAATATGATTTACACTTTTTTTTAGATATTTTCTTAATTTTTTGGTTGATTAGTAGTGCTATTACCTTTGATAAATCTATCATTATTCATTCCAATGTATAGATAAAAAAGATTGATTATAATACTTCCTCCATATTTTTTTATCTTCCCATTCTAAATGAGCACAAAATTTTTCATAAACAATATTAATAGATAAATAAGGAGAGAAAGGGTGTTGTACGGTAAAATAAGGAAATTTAAGAGAGAAATAAAATATTATATCAATAAGTAGTGGGATTAGTATTGTAAAAATAACATACTAAAATGGAATAAAATTAACTGAGATGAAAAATAAACGGAATTATATTTTTCTAACAAAGTTTTACTCAATCCTAATGAATTTTATTAAAAAATTTCATTTATGCTTTTGCTTTATATAAGCTCTCTAATCAATCATTCTAATTTTTTATCTCTACCAAAAAAATCTGATTAATCAATCAACCTCTTGTGAATTCAACTATGGATCAAAGTTAAAGTTAAAGTGATGAGAGAAATTTGTGTGAATGTGTTTTCTTTGATTACACAATGTGCCAATATATACACCAAGGTGAAGTGTGAAACCTACGTACATGCTGCCTATGAAAAATATATTGTTCCTAAGAATTAGGAATATATTACCTAATACAAAGAAACTACCTATCTTACAAGATATGCATATATACACCAAATATGTTAAATATCGTCTAATACCCCATCTCAAGTGGGAGCATGTAACTTTGAAATGCCCAACTTAGATAAAAGATCCTCGAACTTTTGACTTCCCAAGGCCTTGGTAAATATGTCAGCAAGCTGAGAAGCGGTGTGAACATACGAAGGAGCGATAGTACCCCGAATAATTTCATCACGAATAAAATGACAATCGATCTCAATGTGCTTTGTACGTTCATGGAAAACTGGATTATTGGCAATATGTAAGGCAGCTTGATTGTCGCAATGCAACGGGACCGATGCAGTGTGATCAATACCAAAGCTTGCAAGCAGACCCTTTAGCCACAATATTTCACAGGTAGCAGCGGCCATAGCACGATATTCGGCTTCTGTGGACGATCGAGAGACAGTCACTTGCTTCTTTGTCTTCCACGACACGGGAGAACCTCCAAGAAAAACAAGATAAGCGGTTAAAGAACGACGACTGATTGGACAACTAGCCCAATCTGCGTCACAGTAAGCTTCAAGAGTCAGGGAAGTCCCTGTTCTCAGAAGAATACCCTGTCCCGGACAACCCTTCAAATATCTGACTACCCGTAATGCAGCATCCCACTGAGATTGAGTGGGGCTCTGCATAAATTGGGCCAAAATATGAACAGAGTAACATAATTCCGGACGAGTAAGAGTAAGATAAATCAACTTTCCAACCAACCGTCTATATGCTGATGGATCGGGTAAGGAAGGGTCACTAGCGAGAGCTAGACCATGATTTTCTTCGATGGGAACTCGTGAAGGCTTACAGCCTAAGAGACTAGTTTCTGTTAAAAGGTCAAGTGCATATTTTCTTTGACAAAGAAAGATACCACTTGAGTGCCGAGCCACCTCAAGTCCAAGAAAGTATTTTAACTTACCCAAATCTTTCATATGAAAAAATTGACCAAGATAATCTTTAAAATTAGAAATAGCTCGAGTGTTATTGCCGGCAATAACAAGGTCATCCACATACACAAGAATATGCAACTCTACATTATCCTTGCGATAATTGAACAAAGAATGATCAGACGGGCTGATACGAAATCCATAGACACACAAAGCATTCGCAAGCTTTGCATACCAACACCGAGGAGCCTGACGTAGACCGTATAATGATTTTCGCAATTTGCAAACTTTCCCTGTCAATCCACGACTTAAGCCAGGTGGAAGTCGCATATACACTTCTTCTTCAAGATCACCGTGAAGAAAAGCATTATGTACATCCATTTGATGCAATTCCCAATTATTAGTACATGCAATCGCAAGAAAAGTACGTACCGTGACCATCTTGACAGTTGGAGCAAAGGTCTCCATAAAATCAATGCCCTCCTCTTGATGGTTTCCAAAAATTACCAAACGAGCTTTATATCTCTCAACAGCTCCGTCGGACTTATATTTAATCCGAAACACCCACATACACCCAATAGCTGTCTTATCTTTGGGTAAGTCTTCCACCGTCCACGTGCCATTAGATTCTAAAGCTGTTATTTCTTCCGTCATAGCTTTTCTCCATCGTTCATCTTTTATTGCCTCTTTGAAAGAGGTTGGTTCTGTCTCACTAGAAAGAGCTGCAAGGAAATGACGGTGTCTAACAGAAAAGGCGTTACAACTCACATAATGAGTCAAAGGATAAGGAGTACCTGAGACGAGTGACGGTGTGGAGGATGCTTCGGAGGGAATCAAAGTTGTGTTAATATGGTCATTTAAATTTTCCCAACGAACAAAATCTTTATGACGAATATTGTCGAATTTAACACGGTGTCCGCGGCCAATATTTTCATCGCTGGCAGACCCATTTGAAGTGTCATGCTCTGCTGCACTTTGTTCAATTTGGTGCCTAGTGGAGTCTTCTTGTGATAAAGCACTAGCATCAACTTGGTGCTCATTTAATTCCATGTTTTGACAAGTGGTACCATTATTATGAGTGGATGCATCTAAATGTGTACCTTGAATATCACCTGATGCACTTGTATTGTCCAACATGCGGCCTTCAGATGGAATGTGTCCTGAACCCGTAGTATCTATTACCTCAGTCAGTTCAGTGGTCTGTTTAGACTCACATAAATCTGTTGTAGTTGCATCGTGCTCTACTATAACTTGGTCATCCTCAGTGTATAACGAATGCAAGTCTTTCAGCTCTGCATTATTAGCAAACGGAAAAATATTTTACACAAATTGAACGTCTCGGGACTGGAAATAATCACCAGTTTCGAGATCAAACAAGGCCCAACCTTTCTTTCCAAAAGGATAACCAAGAAAGACACATCGTCGACTTCTACTATCAAACTTGTCTCGAGCATGAATGTTCTTAGCGTAACATAAGCAACCAAATACCTTGAGCAGTCCAAAGCTCGGCTCTTTCCCGTATAGCATCTCAAAAGGTGTTTTACCATCAAGGACATGAGACGGTGTACGATTAATTAAATAAGCAGAAGCTAACACACATTCTCCCCAAAAGTCAATAGGTAAGCTACTTTGGAAACGTAAAGCACGAGCTACATTAAGAATGTGTCTATGTTTACGTTCAACTCGGGCATTTTGTTGAGGTGTCTTAACCATGGACGTTTGATGTATTATCCCTTTTTCACGGAAATAAGTCACAAGGCCTTTAAACTCCGTGCCATTATCACTACGCACAATTTTGACAGCCCGATTAAACTTTCGTTCTATTAATGCAAAAAAATTCAACATGATAGTAGGAACTTCATCTTTCGTTTTCAACAAATAGACCCAAACACTTCTCGAATAGTCATCGACAATGGTAAAAAAATAGCGCGAATTGCAAGCACGATTAGCACGATATGGACCCCAAACATCACAATGTATTAATTCAAACAATGTATCCGCTTTATTATCACTTAACGGAAAAACGACACGAATTTGCTTAGCACGAAAACAAATATCACAAGGAGTAGTTAAATTACTCAAATTTCTAGGGATAATAGAAAGGTGCTCCATAGCTTGACGAGATGGATGTCCTAAACGCTTGTGCCATAACTCGACTTCTTCAGTACTAGTAATGACATTAACACGCATTGATTCCCCCATGGTCAAGTAGTAGAGTCCGTCAATCATCTCACCCATACCAATCCTCGTCTTCAGGATACGGTCCTGTATCACACACTCTTTATTAGTGAAATTGACGCTGAAATTTTGAGACAACAACAGTTGTGAGACAGATAACAAGTTACAATGAAAAGACGGCAAAAGTAAGACATTCTCAAGGACAAGAGCGTCATTGATTTTTACTTGCCCAATTGTCCTTGCTTCTAGCTTCTCACCATTTGGTAGTCCCACTTGAATAGGATTAATAGCACGACATGAATTAAGTAATTTTGCATCGCAACAAACATGGGTCGAGGCCCCGCTATCGATAATCCAAGAGTAAATATTCTTACCATTCAAGCGCACCACATTCGAACTGAGAGACTTCTCACCCAGTATAACATTCGCCTTTAGATTTTGTCCAGCACCGATATCGGCACGACTGTCGTTCGAACCTTCTGTGCGGCCATTAGAGCGTCTGGGTTCGCGACCCTCAGGATAACCGTGTTTCAACCAACATCGATCTTCCAAGTGTCCGTTCTTGGTACAAAATGTGCATTTCAGTACAGGTCTGGTCCCTCCCGACTTAGATGTGCCACCTTTAACGGAAAATGTCATTGGAGCAGCAACTTCTGTTCGTCGTTGAGTCAAGTTTCGAACCTCCTCTTCTTGCACAAGTCTAGAGTACACATTATGCAAAGAAGGGAGCGGTTCGATTCCTAGAATTCCGGACCTGACATTAGCATAATAAATCTCAAGCCCCATTAAGAACTTGCGTACCTGGTCATTCTCCCTGCGTTTTCGGAGAGTCACGTTCAGATCACATTTGCATCCCGTACAATTACAAGATGGCAGGGCATCGAAATCATTGATTTCGTCCCATAATTTCTTCAGGCGTCCGTAATAATCCATAATAGATTCTCCGGTATTCTGTTTGCATTCCGATATTTCGGATTTTATTTGATATATCTTTATACCATTCTCCAAAGAAAATTGTTGTCAGATATCTTCCCACAACTCATATGCAGTTTCACGATAAGAAATCGATTTACGTAATTCCTTATCGATCGAATTAAAAATCCAACAAATAATCATGTAATTCACGGTATACCAATCTTCTAGATCTTCGGAGCTGTCTGCCGGTTGCTTGAGCTTTCCATTGATGAAGCTCAACTTCCGTTTTGCTCCCAACGAGACCCGAAGTGCCTTTGACCACTCTTCGTAATTGGTCCCTTTGAAGATAACATGTGTGATAACAGTACCCGGGCCATCATTTGAAGCGAGGGCATAAATGGGATTCGGGATATGGGGTGTCGATTTCTTATCATCGTCCACCATAGTTTTAATTTACTCAGGATATTAATCCCGCTCTGATACCATAAAGTTAAAGTGATGAGAGAAATTTGTGTGAATGTGTTTTCTTTGATTACACAATGTGCCAATATATACACCAAGGTGAAGTGTGAAACCTACGTATATGCTACCTATGAAAAATATATTATGTTAAATATCGTCTAAGAAATCAATCAACCTCTTGTGAATTCAACTATGGATCCTAATTCTCCAATTACTGATGAAGTAATTTCGCTTTAAGTTTTAACATTTGTCTTTTTTTAATCAATTTATTGTAAAGTTTATCAATTAGGGTTTGTTGATTGATTTTAATTTTGGAGATTTTTTTAGGCATTGGTGATTGATTTTAATTTTAGGGATTTTTTTGGATTTTATGGATCTTGTTTTTTGATATTAGATTGATTGATCGATAGATTAAAGAAGTCTTTTAAGGTTTGTACGGAGTATTTCGTTGCACCCAATAATGTCGAATGTAACTTTGGAAATAAGAAAAAAGATGTTGATGTTCAATTTCCTTAGAGAGAAAAATCAGACATCACTTTTAAGAATGGGGAGCAAATGACAAGGCCAAAATCGTAATATGTCATTAGAATTGAGTAAAAACTCGTTAGAAAAAGTATCACACTAAATAAAATATGGACCAAAATTAATGGAAATGGAAAGATAAAAAAAAGTTGGAGGAAGTATAATAATTTGAGAATCTTGGAAAAAATTTGTACCCTGCGTCCAAATTTCTAGGCCCCGTCACTAATATAAATTAGGAGTACAAATTCTCTCCATTATTTACTCTTCATTTCCTGTCACATTTGCTTATAATACTACTCGTATTTTTTTGTTACTTTTCCTTCATCTTAGATAATTAAAGTAGCAAGTGTTGGATCATTCGAGAATAACATCTAAATCGTTAATAAGCAATCCGTAATGGAGAGGAGATAATGGATGTGATTGTGTCATTTACGAAATGCTATCATAGGTTTGATACATAAGCAGACAACGATGAAGATCGCGTACGAATAAAATATAAAAAGGCAAAAATTGGCTTTATTGTCAGACCACGTCTTTATTTAATTTGCTCTTTTCCCAAGTTTAAAAGATCACATCCCATTTACACCTGCTATTTGTATGACCCAAAACCATGAGACGACTCATCATTAGAGTCCACATATTTCTTTTTTTGCTTGCATCTTGTATGAATTAAATAAGGAACTTGATTAATATATCCCAAATCATTGTTCTGAGGAGTAATAAATTAGGAGTAGTTAATTTTAAGAATGCAAGGGAGACAGAATTCCATGATTGGTAGAATAAAAACTTTGGAAAATTGCATGACAGGAAATATAGAGTATGTAGCCACTAGACAGTTACTCTACAGATTTGTTTTGGTTTTCAGCAAAATAAATATAAATATTTGGAAATACTATCGTTGAAGTGCAATGGAGGGGGTCCAATCAAGAATTAGAGTGATCTGTTCAAATGAAGAAATAAGCGGTGAGACCAGACCCAAAACATTGTACCCTTCTTCACAAATCAGAATATATATTTTGATTCCTCTTCTCCTTATATTTTTGATCTTTTGTCGGTATATTTTCTGAACAGGTTAAAACTTTGTTTTTGGGTGATTAACTGGTTAAAACTTAAGAGTTCTAAACGTATTGATTTCCATAAATGAAGAAATAGGGCGACACCATAATTAGAAAATCGGTTTTTACTAATGTGTGTCCACTAATTAAAGCAAAATCAACATGATTATTATCTATGTAGGGTAAATAGAACTTAATATTTCAATTTATTATGATAATATCTATGTTAATTTTACTTTAATTAACATAATAATGTGTGCTCACTGGTCAGGCATTAGAAACCGTTAAAAAATAAATGAAAAGTGAGACTTTTGTTTTTACGCAACGGATTTAAGTGTAAGTAATAATTTTATATCCATGTATATTATTTGTGTATTGTTGGTGTAGTGTAAAGTTCTTGGTATTCTACCCACATACTCAGGTTCGAAATCCGATTAGTTGTGTTTTTGGTCTATTTTTGGTGAGAGTATGGGTTTGTAAAAAGATAAGCTTGTTAATAGGATTCGAATCCGATCTCTTGTATGGAACGATAACAACTTAACTATTCCAACAAACACAAATTAATCAATCAATATATATATTAATAAAGCAGAAACTTTTCGAGTGATGTGATTGATCGGAGTTTTTTAAAATTATTTATTTAAAAGTTTTAATATATTTTTTAATTTAAATAAGTATATATAATTAAGAGTAATAATTCGTCTTTAGATATTAATATGAAATCTTTTGAGTTCTAAAGATTACTTACTATAAATTAAGTAGAATTATTTCACATCGAAAAATTATAATGAGGTGATGAAATTCTATATCATAAATAAGAGACAACATTCATTTTTGGATATTAACCAAAAAAAATTGAGTCTTACAACAGCTCTTAAGGCTATAAATTTAAGTTTAAGCAAGATTATCCATATCGAGTTAATGAGGGGATGATATTCTATATAAACAAGAGTTATGTTAATACAACCCTTAAAGATTGTTTTTAAGACTTTAATATTTTCCCAATTTGGTATAAAGTTAGAAATTAAAGAGTAAACTACACATATTTCGATGCAATTAGTACAACTATTAAGAATTTGTTTCCTCTTTTACACTCTTAGATACAATCTTAAGGGCTCTATTTATCATTTTCATATAAATAAAATAATCATTCATCCTTATAAATCCACCAAACATCTTTTGAGTCCTAAAAAAATTCTTAAGACAATAAATTTAAGTAGAAATATCACACGTCGAAAAATTATAATAAGTTGATGGAGTTGTATTATATAATTAAAAGTAATCATTCGTCTTTAGTTATGAACTTGAAATCTTTTGGATCCTAAAAATAGTTTTTAAGTTTTAATACTATAAACTTAAAATTATGATAAGGTGATGACATTCTATTTCATACATAAGAGAAATAATTTATTTTTAGATATTAACCAAAAAATCTTCCGAACCCATAACAGCTCTTAAGACTATAAATTTAAATAGAAATATTCCGCATCAAAAAATAATACGAAGTAATAAGTTGATGGAATTCTATTCCTCCGTATATAATTAAGAGTTTTCATTCGTCTTTAGATTTCAACGTGAAATCTTTTGATTGGGTTCTAAAAAGAGTTTTGAAGAGTACTACGAAGTATAACTCTAACTTGAATTATTCAAAATTGAAAAATTATGACGAGGTGAGAAATTTTATATCATAAATAAGAGAAGCGTTCGTTTTTAGATAATAATAAAGACAACCGGGAAAGTAGTGATTTAGCCCCTTTACTTTGCTCAATTGTGAAATCAAACCCCTTAACTCTTGATTGTAGCAATTACGAACACGTACATTACAATACGAACACGTACATTACGGGATAAAATATTTCATCAAACTACTTGGGATATACGAATACGTACATTACGAATATGAGTAGTATTTTTTTTGTACTACTTCGTACTTGAGAATATGTATTTCTATACGTATACGTATTATATTGGTGTATTTTGGGATAAAATATTTATTGATAGTAATGAGATATTGACATGAAATTGACGAGAAATTGAGCAATTGATCGGAAAAAATAAAAAAAAGGTTTAATTTCACATATTGACAAAGTTAAGGGGTCTAATTGCTACAATCAAGAGTTAAGGGGTTTGATTTCACAATTGAACAAAGTAAAGGGGCTCAATCACTACTTTCCCTTAAAACCAACTTTTGAGTCTTATAACAACTCTTAGCTTAAGGGTTATAAATTGAGGTAAGATGATCCCACATCGAGAAGTTGATGAAATTCTATTATGTAAATAAAAGTAATCGTTCGTCTTTAGATATAAAAATAGAAATTTTTTGAGTTATAAAAGTAGTTCTTAAGAACATCGAAAATTTCTACAAATGTAAGAAATGAATATTGGTACGAATATGTAATTGAAAATGTACGGATAGTATTTCTTTACTATTAGACATCTAGATTAATGCCCGTGCGCTGCACGGGTTAGTTGCCTTAATTACATTGATGATGTACATTCGTTAAATAAGAGACTTAATCAAACTATGTGCTTATTTTAAAACTCAAAAGAACACATGATTGCTCTTATTTATAATATAAAATTTCATCACATTATTATAAATTTTCGATGTAAAAATAATTTTACGTTTGTAGTCTTATTAAGAGATTTTTTAAGACACAAAAGTGTTTTATTGATATTTAAGAACGAATGAATTTTTTAATTGATATCTAAGAATGAAAGATTAGTCTTATTTATAATATAAGATTCTATCGCCTCATCATAATTTTTCGATGTAGGATAATTTACTCAAGGTTTATAGTCTTAAGATCTGCTTTTAAGATCCAAAAAATGCACGATTATTCTTAT
The DNA here is from genome assembly GCA_958450325.1 of Agrostemma githago. Lineage (NCBI taxonomy): Eukaryota > Viridiplantae > Streptophyta > Magnoliopsida > Caryophyllales > Caryophyllaceae > Agrostemma > Agrostemma githago. The sequence continues at coordinate 15,582,513 of OY288239.1, read as the reverse complement.
TTATAATATAGAAGCATCGCCTTATTTTATTATTTTCGATGTGAGATAATTTTAGGTTTGTAATCTTTTTAATATTTTCGATGTGGGATAATTTTAGGTTTGTAGTCTTTTTAAAAAATTTTAAGACTCGAAATATTGTTGGTTGATATTTAAAACCGAAAAATGACTTATTTATGATATAAAATTTCATCACCTCATCATAATTTTTCGATGTGGTATAATTTACTTAATTTTAAGACTTAAAAGAGTTTGTTGTTATATCTAAGTTAAAAGAACAAACGATTAATCTTTATTTATATAATAGAATTTGATCATCTTATTATATATTTTGGATAAATGATTATTGTTATTTATATAATAAAAAAAATTCATCTTATTATAATTTTTCAATGTGGGATGATTTTTACTTAAATTTATTTAAGTTTAGATATAGTCTAATTAAGAACTTTTATTTATAGACGAATGATTACACTTATTTATAATATATAGAATTTCATCAACCCATCTTAATTTTTCGATGTGGGATAAATATACTTTAACTATATAGTCTTAGTCTTAGTAACTTCTTTTAGTCTCAAAAGGTTGTTGGTTAATATCTAAGAACGAAAGATTTCTCGATATGGATAATCTAATTTAACTTTATTTATAGTCTTATTAAGAACTTTTTTTTAAGACTAAAAAGTTTTTTTGTTGATATCGAAGAACGAATGATTAGTCTTATTTATAATATAGATTTACATCACCTCATCATAATTTGGAGTAATGGTTACTTTTATTTATATAATAGAATTACATGATGGTAATGGAGAAAAAAATAGTGAACGAAGAGAGTAGGATAATATGATGGAATTCTATTATATAAATAAAAGTTTATAGCCTTAAGACTGTTTTAAGACTCAAAAGAGAAGGGGCATAATTTTTCGATGTGGGATAATTACTTAAGTTTATAGTTTTAAGAGTTTTTTTAAGACTCAAAAGATTTTGATTGATATCTATGAATAAATAATATTTATAATATAAAATTCCATCACCTTATTATAATTTGTCGATGTGGGATAATTTAACTAAAATTTGTAGTCTTATTCATAATATAGAATCATCACCATAACTTATTTGAATTGTTTCGATGTGGGATAATTTTAAGTTTTTAGTCTTATTAAGACCTTTTTTAAACTCAAAAGTTTTTAAAAGCAAATAAAAAAAGACTACAAATTCATGACCTCATCATAATTTAAAAAAAATGATATAGAATTTCATCATAGTTTTAAAAAAAACAAAAGTTTTTTGTTGGTTGATATTTAAAAACAATGATTACTTCTATTTAGTATAAATTCATAACTTCATCATAATATTTCGATGTGGGAAAATTGCTTAACTTCATCATAATTTTTCGATGTGAGAAAATTGCTTAAGTTGGTTGATGTGTAAGGAATTTTTTTATTAGTTTTATTTATAATATAGAATTTCATCACCTTATTATAATTTTCTTATTTAAGTGTATAGTTTTAACAACTTTTTTAAGACTCGAAAGATTTATGTTTGATGAAACTTTATAATTTTTCGAATGTGGATAATTTTACTTAAGTTTATAGTCTTAATATATATTTTAAGACTCAAAAGATTTTTGGTTAATATCTGAGAGCACATGATTACTACGGAGTACTCCATTATTTATAATATAGAAACCTACCGTCTTATTATAATTTGTCGATGTGGGATAATTTAACTAAAATGTGTATCCTTATTTATAATATAGAATCATCACCGTATCTTATTTTAATTGTTTCGATGTGGGATAATTTTAAGTTCATAGTCATATTAAGATCTTTTTTGAAACTCAAAATATTGTTGATTTTTTAAAAACTCAAAAGACAGGGAGTATAGTTTTTTGATATGAGATAATTTACTTAAGTTTATAAACTTAAAGAGTTTTTTAAGACTCAAAAGATTTTGATTATATCTAAGAACAAATAATTAGCATAGTCTTATTTATTGTAACACCCGCTATTTTTCCTAAGTATTTTTATTCTTTCCGTTAGGACTCCGTCTTAACTCTGTCACTTTGCGGCCTCATATTTCATCATTTTACTAAGCTCTATTTTAATTTTTAAGTTTAATAATTTTTATTTTTAATTTTAAAGCTTTTAATCCTTTTTAAATCCATTTATTTGGTTTCTTCGTAAACTAATTAATTTTTCCGCAAGGAATTCTATTTCTCTTCGAATTGACGTTTTTAAACTTTGATTTAAGTTATTCCTTTTCCTAAAAATGTTTGAATACGTTTCTATAATATTTTCAACTAGTAAATATTTTTATTTACAAAAATTTAGTTGTTAATGATTTTATTACGAAGCTTCGCGAATAATTATTTTCTAACGCGAGATTTACTCAAATTACTTTGAAATGCCTTTAACTATTTTACGATTATACTTTTTATCAACTTATAAATTATTTGAGGTCATTTCCTCACATTTTGGACCGACTAAGCTTTTGGTCACAAATTTTACTACGTTTTATTTAAACGTTCAATTTTATCACGTTAAAACGTAAATTACGTAATGCTTATCTTTCCATTTATTGGATGCTTTATCATCAAACTCTTCAAACTCCTTTTTTCTTTCATTTTGGCCGGCCACTATATGCTTAGTACACCTTGTTTTCATCAATCTTTAATCCCATTTAAAACTAGGAAACCATCCATTTTCCTTACATCATTTTACTCATTTATCAAAAGTTAAAAAATCCTACTTTCATCCTCATTTGGCCGTGGAACCCTCTCTCCCTCTAGGATTATTTTTGCTTCAATTCTAGCCTTAATCAACTCAAATTCATCGTCAATTAATCCTCTTTCCGATTCCTTCGTTAAGGTAATAATCGACGTCGTTTTCGATCATTATTTACCTTGATTTTTATTAGTTTTCTCATGGTATTTTTATGCCATGATTTTCGTGTTTGGTAGGATTTTTGGACGATCCCGAAGCCGACGAATATATAATCGATTCAGACTTGGAGTAGAGGTAACGTCGATGTTACTCGGTATTTCATGATTTTAATTGAGTATTTGCATGTATATATTTTTATGTTTTATTTTGGCAATATATGTATGTCATAAAATCTGGAAAAATTTTAAAAGTTGAAAATTTGCATGTTTCGGTATTTTTATCGCTTTTACGAGATTAACGATTAAATCGTCATATTAATTTGTAAAATCATAATATTTGGCCTATACATGTAATATATGTTTATATTCTGGAAAAATGTTATTTTTGATGATTTTTAATAATTTAGTATTTTTCTGATATTTTTGATATCAATTATTGAATTATTACCGTTATCGGACAAAAACGATTAAAAGCCGATTTTTAGTTCTAGTACTTAAACATTTTATTTTAATCTGATTTTTGACGTGGTGAAACTTTCTGATGAAATAGAATTTTCTGAATTGTTTCATAATTTTTCGGAATTTTTGAGTGGATGAATTAATTAATCACTTTAAATCATCGTTTATTGTTAAAACCGTATTTGTCGTTTAAATTCTCGATTTCTAGTCTTTGGTTTAAATCTGAAAAAATTATGATTCTGATGATTTCATACTAAAATGTAATTTTATGATTTTTAGTGCCTTAATAAAATGTTAGGAACGATAAGTTTTATTAATGGAATCGTTAATTGTGAAAACGGGTTTTAAAGACGGTTTTGACGGAAGTTGGTAAATCTGGAACTTTGGAAAATCTGAAAAATTAGTATATTCTGGAAAATGATGATTTTTAGGTTTAATAATATAATAATATATTGTATCGATATATGAAGAACAGTATGTTGGAATAAGATTATATTCATGTGTGTATATGTACTTTACATGACTTGTTATATTTATAGGAATCGGTATACAAGAGACGTGTTGTTTTGTGAAGATACGCTTTGTTTGGAGGCCGGATAACATCCATATCATAACACTCCCCCTTGAATGTCTATCATCCAAAATATGATATCTTCTTATGCGAATGAAATGTTGCCTCATTAAAACCTTACCAGGAAAACCCAGTGGGAAAAAACCATGGTGAAGGAAAAAGAGTACAACTCGCATTACTCCCCCTGATGATTATATCACAGAAGATCTTTATAACGCCGTAATCCAAGTCCTTGTATCAACTTCTTGAATGTAGTTGTAGGAAGAGCTTTTGTAAATAAGTCTGCTAGATTTTCACTTGAACGAATTTGTAAAACATTGATATCTCCACATTTCTCAAGTTCGTGAGTAAAAAAGAATTTAGGTGAAATGTGTTTTGTCCTATCTCCTTTGATATATCCTTCCTTTAGTTGAGCAATACATGTGGTATTGTCTTCATATATAATGGTTGGTGCTTCTTTATTGGAGCACAATCCACAATCTTCCCGTATGTGTTGAATAACAGACCTTAACCAAACACACTCACGACTAGCTTCATGGATTGCTAAAATCTCAGAATGATTAGAAGAAGTAGCTACAAGAGTTTGTTTCATAGAACGCCATGAAATAGCAGTACCACCATATGTAAACACATATCCAGTTTGTGAACGTGAATTATGAGGGTCAGATAAATAACCTGCATCTGCAAAACCTACTAAATTTTCTTTGGACATGTTAGGGAAAAACAAACCCATATCTTTTGTACCTTGAAGGTAACGAAGTATATGTTTGACTCCATTCCAATGTCTTCGGGTTGGACATGAGCTAAACCTGGACAATAAATTTACCGAAAATGATATGTCGGGCCTTGTATGGCTAGAAAGAGACATTAATGCCCCAATTGCACTTAAATATGGTACTTCAGGACCAAGAATTTCTTCAGTACTCTCCCGAGGGCGGAAAGGGTCTTTATCTATATCAAGTGATCTTACCACCATTGGGCTAGTTAATGGGTGACATTTATCCATATAGAATTTCTTTAACACCTTTTCTGTGTATGTTGTCTGGTGAACAAGAATTCCATTACTTAGATGTTCAATCTGTAACCCCAAACAGAATTTGGTCCTTCCAAGATCTTTCATTTCAAATTCTTTCTTTAGATATTCCATCGTCACTGAAATCTCTTCAGGAGTCCCAATGATATTTAAATCATCAACATACACGGCTATTATGGCATATCCCGATCCAAATTTCTTAATGAAAATACAAGGGCTAATAGGGTCATTTTTGTAGCCTTCCTTTATTAAATACTCACTGAGGCGATTATACCACATACGCCCAGATTGTTTTAGTCCATAAAGAGATCTATTCAACTTGATAGAAAAATGTTCTTTTGAACTTGATTTTGCTGCTTCTGGCAACTTGAATCCTTCTGGGAGTTTTATATATATATCATTATCCAGTGGGCCATATAAATAAGCGGTGACTACGTCCATTAGTCGTAAATCAAGTCCTTCTTTTATTGCCAGACTGATTAAAAATCTAAAAGTAGTTGCATCCACCACAGGAGAATATGTCTCCTCGTAGTCAATTCCGGGTCTTTGTGAAAAACCTTGTGCGACTAATCGAGCTTTATATCGCACAATTTCACCATTTTCATTTCTTTTCCGCACAAAAACCCATTTGTATCCCACTGGCTTAACACCTTCGGGTGTACGGACAACAGGTCCAAATACTTCTCTTTTTTCAAGAGATTTTAATTCGGATTCTATTGCTTCTTTCCATTTTGGCCAATCATCTCTTTGTCTACATTTCTCAATAGACTTAGGTTCATGATCCTCTTCGTTCTCTATAACATTTAACGCAACATTGCATGCAAAAATTTCATCGACGTCGGATTTATTCCGGTTCCAAGTAATTCCAGACATGACATAGTTTATTGAGATCTCTTCATTTTCAGGTACCTGAGATTCTTCTAATTTTTCAATCATGTTCAACGTCTCGACTGGAGATTTATCTAAACATATTTCATCATCCTCGATTAGGTCATCATCATTATTCTTTGCTCCTTTTCTTTTTCGAGGATTTTTATCTTTGGAACCAATTGGTCTTCCACGTTTCTGGCGTGGATTTGACTCATTTGCCATTTTAGTTTGTCCTTCTGGGACCTCAATTTTGAACGGAGCATTCACAGCTGGTATATGTGACTTTGTCACTCTTTTTGGGTCAGTGAAAGCATCTGGCAATTGATTAGCTAAGCTTTGAAAATGAATTATCTTTTGAACTTCGAGTTCACATTCTTTAGTACGATGATCAAGATGAGATAATCATAATTCATTCCAATTAATTTCTTGTACCAGTTGTTTATTTTCTCCCCCTAATGTCGGGAAGACTGACTCGTTAAAATGACAATCTGCAAAACGAGCTTTAAATAAGTCCCCCGTGGTTGGTTCGAGATATTTTATAATTGATGAGGATTCAAAACCTACATATATTCCCAACCTTCTTTGTGGTCCCATCTTTGTGCGTTGTGGTGGAGCTATTGGTACATAAACCGCACATCCAAATACTCTAAGATGGGAGAAATTATGATAACTCGTTGGTCTGATGCGAATAAGTGCTTCTGCATGTAGTATAGCATGCCCCCATGCAGTAATTGGGAGATTACATCTCATAAGTAATGGTCGAGCAATTAACTGAAGTCTTTTGATTAATGATTCAGCTAAACCATTTTGTGTGTGGACATGAGCTACGGGATGTTCCACATCCATCCCAACTGACATACAGTAATCATCAAAAGTTTGAGAAGTAAATTCACCAGCATTGTCAAGACGGATAGTCTTTATAGGAGTATCTGGAAAATGTGCTCGTAATTTTATTATTTGAGCAAGTAATCTCGCAAACGCCAAGTTGCGGGTCGATAATAAACATACATGTGACCATCTAGTTGATGCATCTATTAAAACCATTAAATATCTAAATGGTCCACTTGAGGGATGTATTGGTCCACAAATATCCCCTTGTATACGTTCCAGAAAACTAATTGATTCAAAATTTATTTTAACTGGTGATGGACGGATAATCAACTTTCCTTGGGAGCATGCTGTACAAGGAAAATTATTAGGAAGAAACTCCTGGTTCCTTAAATTATGCCCACATGAATTTTTCATTATTCTTCGCATCATGGTTGAACCGGGATGACCTAACTGGTCATGCCAAACTATAGAGTTATCACTAAACTTCTGGTTTAGAATAACATTTGCTTCAATAGTATTAATCTTTGTGTAGTACAAACCGGTAGAAAATGTAGGGAGTTTCTCTAAAATTTGTTTCGTGCCTTGGGTTATACTTGTGATTAGCAAGAATTCTTTATTCCCTTCATTAATTGTCTCGAGATGATATCCATTACTGCGAATATCTTTAAAACTTAATAAATTTCTTTGAGACAATGGAGAGTATAACGCATCTTTAATTTCAAATTTCGTTCCCCAAGGCAGTATTATATGTGCTCTTCCGGAGCCTTCAATTATATTTGTACTACCTGATATAGTGCTCACACTATTTCTTTTCTTTATTATTTGAGAAAAATATCTTCTATTTTTAAGTATAGTATGAGTCATTGCACTGTCAGCTAGACATAATTCTTCATCAATTGTGCCCAACCGAGCTTGAGGGTTATTCATTTTCCACTTGACTTCAAACGATGATAATCAAAATAAGAGAAAATAAGAATAAGTTCTTGGTTCTTTTCGATCAACTTCCGAAATTGATGATGAATATATTTCCGTAGCAATTGTCGATTATAAAAGACGATCGTGCTGATAACGTATAATAATATATTGTATCGATATATGAAGAACAGTAGGTTGGAATAAGATTATATTCATGTGTGTATATGTACTTTACATGACTTGTTATATTTATAGGAATCAGTATACAAGAGACGTGTTGTTTCGTGAAGATACGCTTTGTTTGGAGGCCGGATAACATCCATATCATAACAAATAATAATTTTTAGACATATTTGTTGTCCAGGAGAGTGTATGTTTTGACCTTAAGCTAGATATCGCATCGTGTTAGTCATCGTCAGCTGAACTAGACATATTTGTTGTCCAGGAGGGGTATGCACTACTTAAACTAGGACCTTGCTGCACGCAGTCCTGTTATAGTTGAGTTGCCTAGTTAGAGACTGGATTCTGTTATGAGTTAAGTCTACAGTTCTCGAAGCTAGTTTCTAGTATTATCCTAGTGAAAGTCTAGATTCTACATTAATCTTATCCATAACGCCATTTTGACTATTTTATTTGTTATCGATATAAATTGGTTTACAGGTTCACAAACATTTTTATGCTTCTTCGGAAACCCATTTTTATATTTTGGTTTTGGCGCTGAAAGCTTATTTTAATATGCTGTTTTACTGTTTTTCCATTTTTAATATTTTTCCTATATTAGTAATTACTATTTTAAAATCCTGTTATACGGCTGGGAGAACGTTGACGTTGCTTCTCACTGATTGTGGCTGTTATGTTTTTAACATGACAGATTGACAGATATGCATGACAGATTGACAGATATGCATGTTTCCGGGTGTGGGCTAGCGGGCAGACATGATCCCTGCTCGATTAATTTTAATAATTTTGTATTATGGATTGTTAAACCCCCTTTGTGGAATGTTTTCATTTTGGGCCAATTTATTTAAGGCCTAATGTTTGACTTAACCATTTAAATTTTTATCTAAACATAATTACAGCGTGTTATAATCCCGACTCTACAGTGTTTCCGCCACTGTATCGCGTTAGATTTTTCTAGGAGATTACATTTATAATATAGAAATTCATCGTTTTATTATAACTTGTCGATGTGGGATAATTTAACTAAAATTTGTTTTCTTATTTATAATAATATAGAATCATCACCGTACCTTATTTTAATTTTTTCGATGCGGGATAATTTTGTGTTTGTAATCTTATTAAGACCTTTTTAAACTCAAAATATTATTGATTGATATTTAAAAACATTGATTACTCTTATTTAGTAGAAATTCATGATCTCATCATAATTTTTTGATGTGAGCGAATTACTTAAGTTAGTTGATGTTTAAGAAAGAATTATTATGTCTTATTTATAATATAGAATTTTTTCACCTTATTATAATTTTTTATACTTAAGTGTATAGTCTTAAGAACGTTTTTAAGACTCAAAAGATTTTTGTTTGATGAAACTTTATAATTTTTTCGAATGTGGGATAGTTTTATAAGCTTATAGTCTTTATATATTTTTAAGACTCAAAAGATTTTTGGTTAATATCTAAGAGCACATAATTACTCTTATTTATAATATAAATTTTCATTATTTTTAATTAGATATTTAAGAACGAATGATTAGTCTTATTAATAATATAGAATTAATCAACTTATCATAATTTTTCGATGTGGGATAATTTATTTAAGTTTATAGTCTTCCATCACCTATGTGGGATAATTTATTTAAGTTTATAGTCTTCCATCACCTCATCATAATTTTTCGACGTGAGATTATTTACTTAAGATTATAGTCTTAAAAATTCTTTTTAAAACTAAAAAAAATACATCCTTACTTTTGATTATAATATAGAATTTCATCACTTCATCATAATTTTTCAATGTGAAATGATTTTAAGTTTAAAAACTTTTTTAAGAGTTAAAAGTTTTTTTTCGATATTTAAAATTGAATGAATACCATTATTTATAATATAGAATTACATCACCCCATCATAATTTTTCGATGTGGGATAATTTAAATGTTTTTCTTGGTAAAAAGTTGTCTTTGTATTGACTGACCGTTCTTTTTGTAAAATATAGAACATCAGTGTGTTTTAATCCCAAATCTACAGTGTTTCCGTCACTGTATTGCGTTAGAATTTATAGGGGATTACAGTTGGTATCAGAGCATCGTTGCTCCCGACGCTTACACCTGATTTTAGGAAAAATATCGGTAAATGATTTGAATGTTAATAAAATACTAGTGAGAGATGGGTAGAAACCAAATTAAGGACTTAACTTTTAGGTTTTACCTGTTCTTGTAACTCAATGATTAACATTGAATATTTGTTCTATATGCCCAAGAAGAAGATGAGTGGACAAGCTAAGACTTGGATTTGATGCTGCTCTATATCGGGAGAAGACCTACTTAGCACTCTCAACATCAAGTTCTATGATGGTGTAGTAGACTTAGATGCGACTTCACTTCACTTTGGATCCAGATGGAGCGACCAAGACTAGTGTGCTCATATCTCTGCGAGAAGATGATGAGATCCAGCGAGTTCCTTTGTGAACTCTGGAGGCCCGAAGATTGTCTTCTAGTTCAAGACCTTATTAGTCTAGGATCATTGATTCTTTTCTTCAAGCCTCAGCTTCTTCTCAATTCTTCTCTTGTCTTAGTAAATTTAACCTTGTTGGAAGTTAAAAATATTTGAGGATTAGTAACCCCTTATTACCTACGATTGAGGATTATGAGTTGTACATGTTTCCTAACCTGGTAAGAGCTTTTGAGGATTGATATGATGGTATTAGTTAATCGATGGAATTAAGATTGTACCTTAAGTGTTGGCCTTGGGTTATAGGTTACCTGAATATATGAAGCACATAGAGTTGAATCAGTTTTGGATGGTTAGATTATATTTTATTTGACGGATACCTAGTACCAAGCTAATTGTAAATGATAATATTATTTTGGGATTCCTACCTAATGCATACTTAATGGATGTACCGTGGACGTTTAAAGATCATAGATTCTCGTTTAGATCGTTAGCCTAAATGTTGTAGTACCATTTCAGGTCCTCGTTAATGTTTTTAATAATTTTGGTTGACATAGATTAAACCTTGATTTTTATGGATTAGATCGTGGGTGTGATTAATTTTGAGGACTTCGTTTTCGAGCTTGTTAATCGGTGAATTTTGTTTAGTGTTCCTTACTCGAAAACCATGGAATATACTTCGAGTTCAAACCTAGTGAGCTTTGGATTTAGGAGTCTTATCAATCACGGGTTTAGGTGTGTTATGATAACTCTTGGAATCTTAATTGGTGAGACTAGATTCTAAATCATTTGTGGATTCCTACCATGTTGATTGAATAAGTATGTAAGACTTTGTATTCGAGGTTGTAGCAATTGATAATTTTGGAGGTTGTAGACTGTGTAGGACCATCTAGTGCCTGATATTAATGGACTTAGTATTGTTTGATGGAAATAGGAACCCGAATTTTGTAGGACTCGTATTTGGAATCTCGATTTCCTTTCTGCCTTTTTCCAGTTTCGAGGACGAAACTTTTTTTTAGTGGGGAGGATTCTAACACCCGCAATTTTCCTAACTTTGTTATCTGTTCCGTTACGATTATATCTAACTTTGTATTATTTCGTCATTTATATTTTTCCCATTTCGTGGTCTCTTTCATTATCGAGCCTAAAATTATTTATATTTTCGTAAAAGAATTTTAATTATTCTATTTTTATTCGAAAACTCATTTAATTCTTTTCATCGCAAGTATATTTAATTATTTTTGAGAAATCATATTTTTAATTTCTTTTTTTAGTAATTAAAACAATAGTTTGAAATTGAGTTTGAAATATTTATTTTTCTATAAATGCTCGATTATACTTATAATGATTTCTAGCTCAAAAATATTTTATTTTCGAAAAATGGTTGTTTAATTATTTTACTATGTGATTTCATAAATAATTATTTTCTAATGCGTTTTAATCCGATTTCTTCGTAAACGCTTATATTATTTTACGAACCTTCTTTTATCGACTTGAGAAATATTTTCGGACATCTTTTATTAACACTACATATTATATTTATCCTATTTATTTTAAACTATTTATTTTAGTCGGAAACTTATCACATAGATTCGTTGCTTGTTCTTTCCATCTCAACCATCTCGTTTCCTAGCTGAGTTAAGAGTCCTTGTGACCCGAATATTCCTATCTTTTAGCTTCCTGATTTCTCTTTATATTCTCTTTCATTCTAGTCTATTTTATTCACAACACAAGTCTTCTTTTCTCCTGTTTCACGTTAAACTCTCTCCTTTTTGTTCGTCAATCCGATCCTAATTTGTCTCTAATTCTTTCCGATCTCGAGGGTAATTTTATTACTCTTATTCGTTCTTCATCTCATTCTCTCCTTTCTATTCACTTAATGTGGTTTTAATACCATATGTTTATTTATTTCGTAGGCTATCGTTCTAGATCCGACGAAGATGATTATTTAATTGATTCGGATCTTGGTTAAAGTAACATTGACACGTTACTCGGTATTATGTGGTATTATTGTTGTAGTTGCATGTATAGAAATTAGATTTTTGTTAGACAATATATTTATGTCTTGATTTTAATAACAAAGACTTTAAAATCGTAAATTTTCACATGTTTCGTTATTTTTAATCGTTTTTACGAGATTTACGAACAAATCGTTCTTTTAATTATTTAAAATTATTATAAGGCCGAGACTAAAATATAAACCTAATAATTTTATTTTATATTTTTTGTGATTTTAAAGTATGAATTATCAAATTGAAAGTCTTATTATTTTTAACAAAGTTACAGCATGTTTCAGAATCAGTTAATGTTTTTGTGAGAGTTAATAAGCTGTTTAAAACTTTATTTACGAAAATTTTGAAAATAGACTACTATTTATTTTAAGTTTAATTCATGTCTATTTAATTTCGTAAACTAATTCCAAGTAGTTTGGTCACAATAAATTGTTTATGAACAGGTGTCAAATTAATCCGCGAATCTGTCAGTTGTGATAAGATCTAAATTGAAACATATGTTAAAATTTTTATTTAATCTTGGTAATTTAATTAAATAAACTATGAATAGTCTAGTTAATGTTTCCAATTGAACTTTATTTAAAATCAATTTTTAAACGTCTTTTATTAAAGAAATACCATCGGGTGTCTAATTCTGACAGTTTTTAAATATACGAATAAAAACCCATGTTTTCTTTGGAATTTGGATTTTCTCCAGAAATAAATGTTGTAACTAAGTTTATAAAGTTTTCAACCCCACTGACCTTATGTTGTTTTGATTTTTAATTTTTTAATTACGAATTATATAGTAAGACATTGCAGTTCTGGAAAATCTGTCCATTTGTTATTTAAATACTTTTAATTACTTAAACTTCAATCTTTTAATAAATAATTATGATTTTGATAAACTTCAATCTTTTAATCATGAATTATATATTTATATAATAAATATAATGTTTAGGTCTTGAGGCCTAATATTAACTATTTTTATAACTCATATTTTGATCGATTTCTATTTATAATAATACCTACTTTTGGAAAGCTGTTGTTTTAAGAAAATTTCTATTTTTAAAAAGTCTTCTCTTTTGAAGAATAAACTATAATCCTATTGAGTTTCGATAATGACTTTGTTTTGGAGTTATGGAATGAGAGAAGTGTACGGGTAGAGTAATACAGTCTAGAGTATACGTCTTGCCATCAGCTATAAGGCTAGTGTATCCGAGCGGGATGCATTGGTTGTTGAACTGGGCATGTTCTTGTCCAGGAGTGTATGTTCATTTTGACCTTAAGCTCGTACCTCGCATGTAAGACGCCGTCGGGCTGAACTGGGCACACTCGGTGTTCCAGGAGGGATGTGCATATTTACTTAAGCTAGGACCTCACATTGATAAGTCGCCGTCCTATTATGGTTGAGTAGCCTGGTTAGAGAATCGAAGTTTGATTTGTTTGAACTAAGTTCTCGAAGCTAGTTTTTAGTATTCTCCTAGTGAAAGTCTATTCTGTTGCACTGATTCATATCCATAACGCCGTTATTATTATTGGTTGATATTGTCTTGCAGGTTGACAATCATTTTGAATTATTTTACCATATCATTTTAAACGTTTTCCAATTTGAACTATTTTGATATAATAGTAATTATACTTTAATGTCATGTAATATGGCTAGGGGTGTTCACCGGTCCAAACCCGGACCGGACCGGACCGGCTTGACCCGCGGACCGGAAACCCATAAAATCTAAACCCGCGGACCGGACCGGTTAACAAAAAACTCGGACCGGACCCTCTTAAGACCGGACCGGACCGGACCGGACCGACAAAATACACTAAATTTGATTAATTTTTTTATGTGTGGACCGGACCGGACCGGACCGGGGACCGGCATCCAAGTTTTTGGAGAACCGGGGACCGGACCGGTATGTAGTCGGTCCGGACCGGACCGGACCGGACGGTCCGGTTCGGTCGGGTTTGCCGGTCCGGGTCACTTTTTGAACACCCCTAAATATGGCTGGGAGAACGCCGTCGTTACTCCCCACTGAATTGTGGCTGTTATGTTTATAACATGACAGGTGTTTTGCTGCTGGGTTTGGGTGTGAGCTAGCGAGTAGCATGGATCCTACTCTACTTCATTTATATTAAATTTTGGAATGTTAATCCCATTTGGAGAAATTTTTATTTTTAGCCCTTTGGTAAAAAGTGGTCTTTGTATTGACTGACCGTTTTTTTTGTAAAATATAGAACATCAGTGTGTTTTAATCCCAAATCTACAGTGTTTCCGCCATTGTATTGCGTTAGAATTTATAAAGTATTACATATGGAATATGTTGCGAATCTAAAGAATCGGAGGAAGTAATTCTTATGCTGCATTGTGGGTAGATTTGATTGGATTTAGATTAAGAGTTTGAGGGAAGCTCAAATTCAGTTCATGTGAATTAATTAAGTAGTCGAATCTATGATAATCCTTATGCATTCATTGTAGTTCGTGTGTTTATCATTCGATTTTGATGCTATTGATTGGGATATGAATGAGGTTGTTGATTAGATTAGATTGGATTTAGTGTTCAGGCCAGAGTTGATAGAAGCTCGAATTCATGTGAACTGTGTGAATCAAATTTGATCGCTGTTTCTATAATTCTTATGCATTGCAGACTTGCAATTCTATCTGTTTTTCACTTGATTTTGATGGTATAATTTTAGGTATGAATGAATATACCAGGTTTCCGAGGTTATTGATTGCTGGTTGCTGTAACGGTATCTCAGAGCATGATCATGTGAGGTAGGTTAGATTTTAGCAATCCAACTTTTGAGAGAAGTTTGAATTCATGTGAATCGTGTTAATCAAATACGGAGTTATTTGGGTTGTTCTTTAATGGTTGTTTCATTTATTTGGTTTTCTGGGTATTCCTATTGTCGATATGCATGAAGGGTCAACACTTTGGGTTGTAGACTTATCGGTGGAGATTATATGATGAATCTTCTTATTGTCATTTATATGATGAATCTTCTTCTCTGCATCTCAGGAATACGAAAACTTGGATTTATCCACCAATTCTTTGAGATACAAAAAGAGTCCACGATTGCGCGGCTCAACGTCGACATCCAGATCACTTGCAAAATATCAAATTATGGTTGCCGGAATATCTCACGTGAACAAAAAAGGGAGATTTTGAATACGCGGATTTAATTTGTGTTTCGTGCTTTGCACTTTATGACTTTCTTTATTTCTAATTTTGAATTTGCATTAACAATTATGTGTTATGTCTTCATAATTTCGAAAATTAGCTTTCCTAGGGTTTGAGCTAAGTTGTGGTCGATTTGTTGCTTTGTGAAGTTCAATTGTGCATGATTTAAGGGTTAAGTTACTGTAATTTGAGTAGTTTGACAATTAAATAATTTAATTTTGTATTATCTCAAGATGTTGGATGTAAATTTCGATATGGTTTGCTCAATTATCAATTCAAATTCTTCATAGTTTTAGAAGATTAGCTTTCATAGTTTTTTGTGTATATTAAGTTGAACTTAACTTCTTAACTGATTATTATTCATCGTAATTGCATTTTCAAGTTTTTTTTTTGTTGTTTTCAGCAGCGCCCAAATTGATGAAGAGAATAGTAAAGATAGAAGTATGTTTTTCAGCCACTCCTTTTTATTTATGTTCCGTAATTCACAATATATCAAAATGAATAACCATACAGCCTGTGAATGAAATCAATACTACACCATTTTCTCTCATTCTCTCATTTTGCTTCGAAATTCAAAGGGGTAGTATGAGTGTATGACTACATGAGTTATGAACTTATGATGGTTGGTTAGAGTTAATAGTCTTTTTGTTTTTCAATCTGTGTGAGTCTTATTATCACAGGGTAGTTTGCTGATTTCACCTTAAATATGAAACAAGTTTTAATTGTTCTTTCTCTCATCGCGTTCACAAAGACTTTACTTACTTTCGTATTGCAGAATGCAGACTGCACAATGTTGAGATGAGATACTTACATATTATGCTTAAAGAGGGAGATGAACGAAGGGGCATGGTGAGCCAAGTTGAAATAGGAATTATGAATAGACGAGATATAGATTACGAAGTATTTGTTTGTAAATTTTGTTGATAAATTGAGGTTTTTAAGGGCAAAGAAATGGAGTAAAGACCACGATGTTATATACTTATATACGACAAGTGGACCAACAATCGTTGACATGCATGGAATAATGTGTATAATTAGAAATAATAATGATCAAAGTAGGAATTATTTAGCATGCATTTATAATATTTTTCATTATAGTACGGAGTATTTTGCAAACACTGTCTACAATTTACGTCAATTTGTCAGGAACTACCTAAAATTTTACGGAGTAAATTTTTTCAAACACTACCTGAAATTTTTTAGATCTTTTTGGTCAAGCATTACCAAAAGCATTATTTAAGCGTGAAAATAAGCGATTTTAAGTGTCGATATCATAGTGCTAGATTTTATTTTACTAAACTATACTCATTTTCACCTAAGTTAATAGAGTAACATTCAAACAATTTTGCACGAAATTATTTTGCACAGTCAACGAATTTTGCACGAGCAAAATCCTTTATCTTATACAATCTCACATCGGTCTTTGTCTTCCCAAGCCCGTGATCACCCATGATCAACTATACGGTGCAATATCAAGGATTACCAACAAGCGTGAGACACTTCCGAGTTCCGACACTACTACAAATACCTTACGGAGTATTTATTTTGTCAATAATTTCGTCACAAGTTTTTTTATTCCACCGTGCAATTTGCACGAGGTTTAACCTAGTATATATTAATAAAGTAGAAACTTTTTGAGCGATATGATTGGTTCAAGTTTTAATATATATATATATATAAAAATTTTTTTAAAGAGACCCCACTCAGGATCAATTCATTAACGAAATGTCATGGCTAATCGCCAAATCAACACTAATCAGGAACATACTATCCCAAGAGCTAACTCCCTCGCGTCCCATCTCTAAATTATCTGCGAGAGTGTGGGCAACCAAATTACACTCCCGACAAGTGAAACTGAAATTAACAGACTCAAACCAAGGCATATAGGAGTAAATAACCAAATAAACCAAATGCAAATCAGCAGCTCCACGTCTTTCAGCCTGCAAGTCAGTAACCACCTTCAAGTTATCGCTCTCCACCACGATCCGAGCAAGTCCTCGCCTGTGAGCCTCCTTCAGAGCTTCCAACACAGCCTCTGCTTCAGCCATAGAGCTGTCTCGGGTCTCCCTTCGCTGCCACGACATAGCCCAACTCGCCATTCCCTCATGGTTCCTGCACACTACACCCACTCCGTACCCGACACCCTCAATAACACCAGCATCTACATTAATCTTCCACTCATCGACACCCAGTCTGACCCATTGTTTTCTCGTCCTAAGAGCAGCAGAAACGTCGTCTACAACCTGCCCAACCCGTGGCTCCTTCTGTCTTCCTCCCCCTCGCACAGCCTTTCCCTGACCCAACCCCGACGCCTGCACCCACCTCACCCTCTGCATGACGTAGCTCCCACAACAGATCCTCGACCCGTTTCAAGACCTCCTTCTCACCCTTACGAACCCCATCAAAAATCAACTGGTTTCATCTCTCCCACAACGCCCAACACACTAGCAAAAACAAGGCACGATCCTCCTCAGCCAGATTTTGTAGTACAAATTCCAGCCAATCTCGAACATTCATCAGGCCATTGTCGACATAATCAGCTAATCGCACTCCCTCCTAGATGCCCTCTGTTTCGCCACAACCACACACCACATGAAGACAGGTCTCTCGTTTACTAGCACAAAACGGGCACACTTCCTCCTCCTGACTCGTTCTCCTTGCAATATTAAAACGAGTAGCAAGCGAGTCATGACCCAATTGCCACGCAAATAACTTCACCCTAGGCAAGACTGGAGTTTTTCAAATCGTCTTCCATAGCCAATCGTCACGATGTACCTCAGAGCCTCCCTCCTCCACCATCCCCCCATGTATCAAGTGATACGCTGACTTTACCGTATAAAATCCAACCTTATCATGGTCCCAGGTCCACTCATCCACCGGCTTCGACTCACAAATCTGAATGCTCTTAATCCGGTCCACCTCAAACGGGAGAAACAGGTCATTTAGCTTAGCGTCATCCCACCTTGTACCCTCACTATTCATCAGCTGAGCCACTTTGAGACTTAAATCTTGCCCTTCACGGTTTGACAGAATACAACGAGTCTGGGAATTCGGGATCCAAGGATCCATCCACACTAATGTGCTACATCCATCCCCAATTCGCCTTCTCACCCCCCGTTGGACAACGTCTTTCGATTCCCAAATACTACGCCACAAATAGCTCGGATTCGACCCAATCTCGGCCTCCAAAAAATTACGGTCACAGGAATACTTGCTCTTTATCACCCATGGCATCAAACATGTATCATTAGTCATCAGTCCCCAAGCTTGCTTCCCGAGCAGGGCTCTATTAAAATCCTCGAAATCCCGAAATCCCAGACCCCCCTTCCCTTTGGCCTGACACAACTCGTTCCACGCTATCCAAGGTATCTTACGTTTACCCTTCTCTGACCCCTACCAGAACTGTGTAACCATACTTTTAAGCTCCTGACAAAAATTCTGAGGCAATTTAAAGACACTCATAGCATAATTCGGGATGGCCTGGGACACCGCCCTTATCATCACTTCCTTACCTGCCATACTAAGAAAGCCTCCTCTCCACCACTGAAGTTTCTTACTAACTTTGTCCCGAATGCCTCTCGTCACCCCCGTTTTCGATCGCCCCATAACAGTGGGTAAGCCGAGGTACTGGTCCTGTTCCTTCACTACCCGAACTCCAAGAATCAATTCCACTTCCCTCTGGCGCGCAGTGTTTGTTCCCTTGCTAAAAGACACTGTAGTCTTCTGATAACTAACTTGTTGTCCCGAAGCCAATTCATACCGGGATATAATCTCTTTCACCACCCCCTCCTCTCGACCATTTGCCCTGACAAAAATGATGCTTTCATCTGCAAAAAAACAAATGCGTGACCATAGGCGCTAGAGGGGCAATACGAATTCCCCGAATACTCCCTAGTTCAGCAGCACGTCGCAAAAGACTCGAGAAAACTTCAGCACACAAAATAAACAGATAGGGGGAGAGCGGGTCCCCTTGACGAATCCCCTGCCCCGGAGAGAACGACTCCGAGCTGGACCCGTTCACAAAGACCGAATTGCGAACCGAAGTCACACACTTCATCACGTTATTCGACCAACCCCTATCAAAACCCATCTTCTCTAGAACGACACGGAGGAAACTCCATTCGACTCTATCATAAGCCTTGGCCATATCTAGCTTAAGAGCCATATGCCCCCCTCCCCCCGACCCTCTCGAATTTTTCATGAAATGAAACATCTCAAAGGCGACAAGTATATTGTCAGTGATAAGTCGACCTGGGGTAAACACACTCTGATTCTCAGACACAATTTCCCTTAGAAAGGTCTTAAGCCTATTCGCCAGCACCTTGGAAATCAGTTTATACAGGACATTACAGAGACTAATTGGCCTAAAATCTGCTATAGTACGAGGGTCTTTTTCTTCAGAATAAGCACAATATTGGTCAGGTTTACTGTATCTGAAAACTCACCCCCGTTCAGGATCCTAAGGCACTCTAGTATCACCGAATTTCCAACAATATGCCAATAAGTTTGAAAAAATAAGGCATTCATACCGTCTGGCCCGGGAGCCTTCAAAGGGTGCATCTGGTCCAGGGCTTCAAAAACCTCCGCGCCCGTATACGCTTTGCTAAGGACCGAGTTCATGTCACTTGTTACCCTCCCTGTCACCCCCTCCATCACGCCCTCCAGATTTGTCGGGGTCGAGGTGTGGAACAGATTTTGAAAGTACCTTACAGCAGCTGTCTTTATTCCGTCATTTCCCACCCAAACCCGTCCATCATCATCCACGAAACTTTTGATATAATTTTTATGCTGATGTTGACGGGCCTTACGATGAAAATATGCCGTGTTTCTATCTCCCTCCTTCAACCATAGTAATCTGGATCATTGTCTCCAAAAGACCTCCTCCTGTTTTATTAACCGAGCTATAGTATCCATAAGTCAACGTTGTTCCATCTCGTTCGCCCTCGTGCATTTCTCCCTCTTAACTCGGTCAAGTTTGTGTCTCATGGTTCTCAATTCTTGGACTATTTTTCCTATATTCACTCCCATCCATTCCATGAGGTTCGCAACACAACGACTCAAGCATGCTTCAACATTTCCGTCCCCAGGATCCCACGCTTGTCTAATATCCTCTTCACACCCCTCTTCTCCGACCCATATCTGTTCAAATCTGAATTTTCGCCGATGTAACGGTTCCCCCTCATCTCTCCCGTCCAGGCTGACACGGAGAGGGACGTGATCTGACCATTCCACAGGAAGATGATTTAACTTAGCATAAGGAAAAGCAAGGCGCCAGCTCTTCGTCATTACAACCCTATCAATAAGACTCTACCTGTTGTCGTCTCCAACTTGTCCATTATCAAAGGTATAATCGTGACCTTCATACGGGAGGTCTTGCAACTTACAATCCTCCAGCGCATTTCGAAAATTCCTCATCTGCCACTCCGCTCTAGAGCCTCCCTTCATCTCCGTCGAGAATAACACCTCATTGAAATCCCCTACGCACAACCATGGTAGATCAGAGTGACCTGCCAAAGTTCGGAGGAGCTCCCAAGAAAGATGTCTATCCTGGACAGCCGACCACCCATAAAACCCGGTAACTCGCCACTTGACCTCTCCTGTAACCACCTCGAAATCCATATGATGGACAGAGGCAGATAACAAATTCACGTCAATTCCCTTCGCTTTCATACATGCCAGCCCCCTTGATCTTCCAATGCTATCTACCTCGAGTTCATCATACTCCTCAAAACACCTCCTCGTCCTCCTCCATCCCTCCCCCACTAAGCTTAGTTTCACACAAAAAGATAAAAAATGGATTCTCCCTACGGACCAGATTTTTTAAAGTGCCTAACGCAGCCGGGTTGCCCAGTCCCCTGCAGTTCAGGCTAAAAATTTTCATAACGCCCGGCGGTGCTGAGTCTTCTCAGCCACCGCCTCAAATGAAGCAACACCAATCATCATTTTTGATTTCTTGACATTGTCATCCTACCTTAGCTCTTCCTCTTCCCTACCCCGCTTCTCACATCTGACTAATATTTGCTCTCCCCCTAGCGTGTAGTCTGGGCCCCTCCCCACCCTCTTCCATTTACCTCTTCCAGTGCTAGCATGTGATAGACTCTCTCTCCTACCTCCATAGTCGTCTCACTTATCGGCTCCGGTGTCCCCACTACACACGCGTCGAACGATTCTTTCTCCACAGCCCTCGAGAGGGGACCCTGACCACTTATATCCATATTCTGCTCAACTCCCACACTCCCAACTTCACTATTATCGTCCCGCCCCATTCTTTCGCCCCCTACTCCACCCTTCCGCTGTCCATCGACCCCCTTAGCAACCTCACTAACCATCAACATCCTCCTATCCTCGACTATGTTATTTCGACGAGCAGCCACAACTTCCCTTTGTGTTCTCCCTTTGTTTTTAACAGCAATAGCTTGTAACTTGTCGATAAGGTCTTGAACTATCCCCTCCTCACGTTCTTTTGCCTCAGCCTCAAACTCCCCAATTAGATCCTTTGGAGCCATTTTTGTCATATCTTTAATGGTTTTGATAGGCTTCCACGGTGACGCACGCAAGAACTCACCAAAGGCTAGTTCCTCTTATTCGGACGGACCTTCCTCACAATATTTTTCACCATGTCCCAGGACCCCGTAACCATAGCAAAAAGTCAAAAGACGTTCGTATTTGACATCGAAGCACACATTCTTTCCCGATGCAAGGCCTATAATGACCTGTTTCTTAAGTGGGATACGCACATCGTGAAGCACCCGCACCCTAACCGAGCTGGCCAACTCCGGCATTGAAACTTCATCCAACCCCACATATCCCCCTAACTGGTTCCCAAGTTGACGCAAATTGTCTGTG
Organism: Agrostemma githago; assembly: GCA_958450325.1. Taxonomy (NCBI): domain Eukaryota; kingdom Viridiplantae; phylum Streptophyta; class Magnoliopsida; order Caryophyllales; family Caryophyllaceae; genus Agrostemma; species Agrostemma githago. The sequence goes on along the minus strand of OY288239.1, from coordinate 15,560,313 downwards.
TTCGACCTCCCTTGGATAGGGAGATCGTAAACCCTAGCCCACAGCGGGACATGGAACACAGGTGTATCAGACAATTTAGCATCCGGACTTGGATCGTTAAAACACCAGACAAACTTATCGAAGTGCCATGGCTGCCCTTTGATCACATGATCTTTATCTTTAATATTCAAAAAACGGAAAACAAAAATCTTCTTCTTTAAGTCAAATAGGTTACCAGAGACATTACCTTTCGTGTTCCACAATCGCGTCATCGATTCGATAGCTGCCCTGGCGTTAATTTCTTTTGACGTCCATATCCGCCCCACCAACAACACCTCTTCCGTCCCAGCCCCCGCGTGCTTATCTCCTACATCCCACACAAAATTCTCCTCTTCTCCCAATATCTGTTTGCCTTTGTCTCGCAACCGTTCGCGGGAAGACTCCATCGTTATAAAACCGGATAAAAAACCCTCGTACTAGAATAACCTGGAACCCCCGTGTCCAGAAGACTCGAGGGACAGAACCTTCAGCAGCAAGGAAACGATCTTAGACCTAGGGCTCAGACGGAAACTCTCATAGAAACCCTAAAGAGACTTTAAGAAAGTATAGGAAGTTTTAATATATTTTTTAATTTAAATAAAGAATATACAAAATTGCGTAGGAAAAAAAACAATCATACTCTACTTACGACTCAAGTGATATTAGATTTATATAAAAAAATATTCCTACTACGTCTCTGACTGAAAGAAATTAACACTATATAAACAGTCAATTATCACCTCAAAACAAAACAAAAATTGAACAAAGACCGCGTGTAATGCGTAGTCAATTCTGTTTGATATTTTTTTAAAAATATTTATCCCCCTCTAAAAATATTAGAAATTTTAAAAATATAGAATTAAAATTTCAAAATTTTAAAATAACTAATTATAAAAGTAAAAATATTAGTTAAGTTCCAAAAAGAGTTGTTTTGAGTTCTAAAAATACTCTATAGTTCTTAAGACTATAAGCTTACGTAGAATTATCCTACATCGAAAAATTATTATGAGGTAATGATATTCTATATCATCAATAACAAAAATTATTCATCTTTAGATATCACCCACAAATCTTTTGAGTCTTATAATAGTTCTTAAGACTATAAATTGAAGTAATTATCCGACATCGAGAAATTTTAATAAGGTGATGAACTTCTATTATATACGGAGTACTAATTATAAGAGTAATAATTTGTCTTTAGATATCAACCTGAAATCTTTTGAGTTCTAAAAAGTGTTCTTAAGACTATAAATCAAGCAGAATTATCTCACATCAAAAAATTATGACGAGGTGATAAAATTCTGTATCATAAATAAGAAAAATCATTCGTTTTTAGATATAACTCTTAATGGGATAAATTGAGTTAAAATTAACTCACATCGAGAAATTATAATAAAGTGATGAAATTTTATTATATAAATAAAAGTAATAATTCGTCTTTAGATATGAACTAGAAATCTTTTGAGTACTCCCTCAGTTCCAACCATTTGTATACGTTTGCTTTATGCACGTACGTCGATACTCGTTTTCTTTTGTTTATATCTTTAGTTACGTGTTAATAAAAATTATAAAAGTTTGATATTGATAATGTATTTTATTAGACGATTTAAACAAGATCTCACACGACTATCTTTTATCTTATATATTAAAAGTTACATTGAAGATTCTCATCACTTATAAATAGTGTTAAAAAATCAAATGTATACAAATGGTTGGAACGGAGGGAGTATTAAAAAGAGTTAAGATTATAAATTTAAGTAGAAAAATTCCAGTTCGAAAAATTAATAAGTTGATGGAATTCTTTTATATAATTAAGAGTAATCATTCGTCATTAGATATCAACCCGATCAAAGTTTATAAACTTAGATAAAATTATTGCGCATTGAAAAATTATTGTGGACATGACGTAGGTCCACCCCGACGCGGCCACGCGCGGGTTTGGGTAGGCGAATGAATCTCGTGGTGAGATTGTTCTCGGGTTCGAAATTTAAGTCAAAATGGAGTCGCCACCGAATTTTGTGGTTATTCGGAACCATACGAGCCCACTCTATGTCGTCATGGGCTTTACACAAAGTAAGCCCACTTCGATTTCAGAGTTTATTGGGCTCGTCCCTTTGCATTGCAATATCGATACCGTATAAACCGGCTTTCGTATATAGAATGACTCTCGTGCGCCAAGGGTTTCGGACATCCGGAAACCAAAGGTTCTGAGTAAGGGGTGAGGGTACGTGTTGGGAAGCCCACTAAGGACACCCAACCCCGCCCGCACATGGCGGCCTCTACTAAGACATCGTTCGTGTTCGTGTGTGCGTGCTAGTAAAACGATTAAATGATATGCAAACAGCGTTTTCGGGCTAGGCATATTAATAGTATGTGAACTACGTCATTTAATGCATCTTATCTTTGGTCAAAGTGGTTTAGCATGCGAGGTTTGTTTATAAAGCGTAAAAGCAAGTAAATAAACAAAGCTCGAAAGTAAACAAAAGGGTAACGTACAAGTTACACGGGCGGAAATACAACCCGGAATTCACAATACAACGTTACGTAAAAGTAATAAAAACAACGCGATACAAAAGTAGGGACGGACCCGTATGTAAACTAGACCGCGAAATGTGTAGATGGACTAACCCCGATTAAATACACATTATATCGTGTACTAAACGAAGGACGGAAATATGAGACTACGGCATATTGCTAGCCCGATCTCATATCCCGTAGTCTTGTCCCGACTCATCATGTCAAAAAGGTGGTCAAAGTCGTTCTACGTGTCGTGATGTGCATGGTTTTGAAAATAGGAGAGTCACGTGATAGTCTTTACACGTGATGACTAATGTCGATAAAAAGGCGAGGCTTCAAAGGTGTGTCAAGGCCCTCGGTTACGGGGCTACAGGACTCACTCGGTCGAGTCATGGTCGGACTCGGTCGAGTGCGTCCTAAAAGAAGCTTCTGCCCACGGTTTGGGGTGCTACTCGGTCGAGTGGTAGGTGTACTCGGCCGAGTAGCACCTGTACGAGCTATGACTCGTGTTTTTATGTGTTTTAAATCGAGAGTTGGCCGAATTAAATTAAAATATTGACGCATTTAGATTTAATTCGGTTTGCCGGTAATATAATCATGTCTTATATGATTGTAGTACCGTTATCGGATTTTCGGAAAAGGGGTCGCCACGATAAACGTGGGTTTTGGAAAATGGATTCACGTGATTGACTTTACACGTGTCGACTAAGAGTCGTAAAAACAGGACGAGGCTTAAATGTTGCATTTAAGCTCTCGGTTTTCTGGGTTACAGGACCCACTCGGTCGAGTCATGGTCTGACTCGGTCGAGTGTGCCCTCAAAAAGTAATCTGCCCAGCTTTATGGACACTACTCGATCGAGTGGCCTATGCACTCGGTCGAGTAGTCCCTGTACGAGTGTTAGCTCGTTTCGTTTTTGGGGTTGAAAACGACGGTCGGTCGAGTTAAATACAAATATCGCATGATTTGAATTTAACTCAACCTCTGGTACTATAATCGTGTACATATACGATTATAATACCGTTGTCGGGATTTTATGAAATCTTTGTGTTAGAAAATTTGAATTAGTAACGAAATGCTTCCCTCTACGTCACGACATCGAAACTAACCCTTTCGGGTTATGTGATATCGGTTTTCGTGTCAATGGGTTCCGCACTAATTGAAATGGGATCGAATGCGTTCAACTACGATTAGTCACGATCACGTCACGCCCTTGAGTACATTGGGGCGGGGCTCCTCGAAAGGGCTCCACCTCCGTCGTTGCTCGTAAAAGGATTAGACGGACTTTAGGCGACAATTATAGTCAAACGCATCCGAAACCGAAAATTTGGTAATACTATATATATATACGCGGTATAATTATAATGTTAGCAACGAAAATGTAAAAGTTAGTATGCGAAAAAAGTAAAATGTTAGAGTGTTAGATGTTAGAGTGTTAGGATTACGATACTAGTAAAAGTACAAAATAAACGATACAAAAAACATAAGCGAAAATAACAAAGATAGAAACGGGGTTTGGGACACCCTCAACATACATGCTTAGTAGGGACCTCGGAAATGGGCTCGCAAATAGTGACGGGTCTATGGAGTATCGAGGATGTACGTAAGTTATGGTGTGTGTGTGTGTGTTGTCGGTTTATCGAGGGACAAGGGACTCGGTTTTTCGTGTATAGGGCTTAGGGTTGCTAAGGCTTGTAGTGTAGAGAGTATAGATAGGTTAGAGTAGAAGCTTAGGGTAATTTTGCATTAGTTAAAAATCTGAAAATGCAATGGGTTTGAAGGGGTATTTATAGACTTTACCCCACGACCTAGGGTCACTCGATCGAGTGGCCCTAGTGCACTCGGTCGAGTGCCCTAGAAAATGGGCCTGATCCGGTTTTTGACGCTCCACTCGACCGAGTGGGTCAATCCACTCGACCGAGTGGGTCAATCCACTCGACCGAGTGGATCAGGTGATCCGAGTTAAAATAGGAAGGGTTGACTTGGTTTGATTGTGTGATCTTTTTTGAAAATGTGGTTGGGCGCCATCTTCTAGAAGATGTACCTGGGCTGATTTTGTGACGGGTTCGTCTTTGACCGGGTTTCGACCCGGTCGCCAAAAGAGTGGGATTTATTTTTGGTGTCGGTTTTGGCCCAAATTAGTCTTATTTTGCTCGGAACGACCCACTGGGCCTGAATTTGAGGTCTGTTTTGTGAGATTATTACTCCGCTAAAAGTCCATGTCAGATATTATTGATTTCGGGCCCAAATCCGAGTATACTAAGTCACGTTTGCGTCCGATCATCATCGGGTGTTTGTCGGGAACTGCTATAGACACTAGCAGGCAAAATGCGGGTGTCTACAGAGCCCCCACTCTGACTGAGGCTTGGACAAGGCGAAAGTCAGAGTAGCTACCAGGCCAATCGCAGATTATGACCTGGCAGCCTTCCGGTCGGGTCGTTTATAGTCCGGTAGACTAGCGTGAAGGGCTCGCCAGCCATAAGCAGAGGGTCATACCTGTCATGCCGATGATAGCTCCGTGGGGAGTAAAATTTGCTCTTGGAGGTGTAGGAGTACCCGTATGCTGATACATCATGGCTTTGAGTGTAGCATTCTGGGATAAATATGGGTTCACGTTGGGGAGTGAAGTAGTGGCGCGGGGACTTGCTTCTGAAGTCTTGAGGTGTACCTGTATGCTGACACATGATAAATTGCATGTAACACATAGGCAGAACACCGACTTGTGCTGGGGAAAATATACTGGATTAAGAAAACTGGAAAAAATTTCTTTTTGAGCAAAAGATTTTTTTTTTTGAACTTAAGGAATTTTAGAAAGAATTTAGGAAAGCTCAGGATAACTAGATTCCTATTCTGGGTTGAAGTCAGGCCTGCACATGTTGGGGCCCAGTTTTTTTTTTGAGGAGGCAGGGTTAGTCAGGTTATTGCCAGGCTTCCATATTATAAATACAGGTTTCCTGCTTCAGCTTTCTGCACCTCAAGCCAAAACTCTCCTTTTCTTAAAATAATCTCTCAGTCTTTCAAGAGACATCAAATTCCTGCGATGGGCATCGAGCATCTCACTTCAATGCTTTTTGCTTGGTCCCAACACTTTCGGGATGAAGACAGGATTCAGCTGACCCAAATGGGGATTACCAGCCTATTTCCTCTTAGGCGCCTGGTGCCTGATGTGCATTTTCTGGACGCTTGTTTGGCGCTTTGGGATACTACCCACCACGTCTTCGCGTTCCCGCGGGGAGAGATATGCCCTCTTCCCGAGGAGATCGCAGCCATTGGAGGTTGGAGCCCCGTTGCTCGTCTTGCCATCCCTCCGTTCTACCCGGACCCGAGGAGAAGACTGAGGGATTTCTTGGGTCTGTCTCATGCTGAGACGGATCGAATGGTGCGGGGAGATACCGTCTCCCTTTTCGATTTGGCTGACAAGTTCATGAACAGCCAGGACGTAAGGGCTACGCCTTCTCACCGGCGTAGGGCTTTCGCGTTTTGCATGCTGCACCGCTACGTCTTCGAGGGGTTGATGGATGCTGACTCATGCGTGGGTCAAATCAGGCTGATTGGAGTGGTTGACCAGATGGAGACTGGTCATAGCCCTGCTTGGCTAGCCACTGGAGAACTCATCATGGGTCTGGATGCTAGGCGACTGGACCCAACCCGACAACTGACGGGGAGCACCCTTATTCTGCAGGTAAACGTCTTTCGATTTTTTCAATTTTGCTTCGCGCGATTTTTTTTGTTTCGCGGTTTCTTGAAGTCCGTAAGTCACTCGATCGAGTGGACCTACCACTCGGTCGAGTGGCGTCTGTAAAGTGCTTCTGCTGGCCCGTGAAGGGCTTACTCGATCGAGTCAGAGGGTGTACTCGATCGAGTGTCATACCTGGTAGTCTTCTGTTTGTCTTAGCGAGTCTTACTCGATCGAGTCAGATGGTGTACTCGACCGAGTGTCATACCTGACGAGCTTCTGGTTGTCTTAGAGAGCCTCACTCGATCGAGTCAGAGGGTGTACTCGATCGAGTGGGCTGTAGCGAACCATTCCGTCACTTATGAATTCCGTGTATACTTTTGCAGGTTTGGTTGTCGGAGCGCTTATCGATCATAGAGCCTCCTCCGAGCGTTCTAAACTACCGTAGCAGCCAACTCAGTTCCAGGGGGCGCAGGATAAGCTCGAATCACCATATAAATCGAGCTTACTGGGACGAGGAATTGGTGTTCCACGGTGGCCCCTTGATTAGGTGGACGGTTGCTTGGTGGTTCCTTTCCAAGCTGACGGGGTTGGCCAAGAGGGACCAAGCTCGCTACCTCGTGATTCTGTCCCTTGACTGGACAGTTCATATTTACCCGGACCGCATCCTGAGGCAGTTCGGTTCGTCTCAGCGCATTCCTGAGACTGAAGCCATTATTAGCGTCTCGCTCCAACTGACGGACGCTATGTGCGACACTTGGTTGCAGAGGTGGTTTACCCGTCCTACATGGACTATTCCCAACCCTTGCCAATCTGCTTGGGTTTCTCGAGCCTACGAGAAATGGACTTCTGAGGAGTCCGAGGAAGCTCGCAAAGCTCTGAAGGTCGATGAGGCCTTCGAACTGGTCCGTCGGGAGACGGCAAAGGACAATAGAGGATTCTACGACGAGGGAGAAACCCCTGCTACCTTAGTTCGATTAGAGTCGGGTCTTAAGTCACATACTAAGACTCGAGCCAAAGATGCCGGTGCTAGTGGCACGCGGGGGCGGCAAAGCCCCCAGACTGACTTGGAGCGGCGACTTGGGCCAAGGTTGGCGGTCCGGGACCGACTAGGTCCGCCTGACCGGCTCCCTGAGCCTGTAAGGGCCCGACTTGGACCAATCGAGGTGGATGAGGACTCGAGTTCCAAGAAGCGAGTCCGGGCTAAAGAGGTTCCTGTGGTGATTCGGGAACGCTCTCCTCCGCGTCGTCGCCAGTGGACGGCCAAGGAGGCCAAGGACAAAGGGGAGGGCAAGATGCCCTGAATACCGAGTCCTTAGTTCTATTATTTAAATATTATTATTATTTTTGTCGTGTGCTTTTTTTTGTAGTTTTTTTTTGAATTCCTGCGCTTGTAATTTTCCCAAGCTTTTTGGGATTTTTTTTTTGATAATTAATAAAAGGAAGTTTATTATTAAAACCGCTCCTGTCTTTTCTCGATTGCATTGGTTGTGCCCTTTGGAGGGGCTGCCTACGTATCCGCGATTAGCAGAATCAAACCAAACGTAGTTCAGGCTTAGGAAATTGCAATCTCGAATTACACCAAGACTATTGGTTCAAGATGTTTTGTGACAGTAGAATAAATAATTCTAGCTCATTGACTTGCTTTTGTAAAATAAATGTTTTTGATAAAAATTGCTAATGACATTGAGAAATGGCTAAGGGTAGTAGCGCTTCAGCTGGTCCAGGTTGGTTGGGTTGACAAATTCATTCCCGTCCAGGTCCGTCAGCATTACTGCTCCCCCTGATAGGATTTTCTTCACCAGATATGGCCCAGCCCAGTTGGGTTTGAATTTTCCCCTTGGGTCCACTGGTAGTAAAGCTCGAACAGACTTAAGGACCAGATCGCCTTCCTTAATGTTCCTGGGCCTTACTCGCTTGTTGAAGGCCCGTTGGATCCGTTTCTGGTATATTTGGATATTGTTGAGAGCGCGGGACCGTCGTTCATCTAGTAGAACCAACGAATCGTACCGTGCTCGAACCCAGTCAGCTTCGGGTACTTGACTTTCTAGCAGGATTCTGAGGGACGGTACCTCTAGCTCCACTGGTTGGACTGCCTCCATCCCATAGGTTAGGTAGTATGGTGTCGCTCCGGTTGCGGTGCGAATTGACGTCCGGTACCCCCATAGGGCAAAAGGTATTTTGTCGGGCCAGTCCCGATAATTATCAGCCATCTTTTTGAGTATGGTGACAATCGTTTTATTGGCTGCCTCTACCGCTCCATTGGTTTGGGGACGGTAGGGCGAGGATGTGTGCCTTTGAATTTTATATTTGGCCAGCAGGGCCGCGGTCTCAGCTTGGAAATGGGTTCCATGATCACTGATAAATTCATGCGGGATTCCATACCGGCATATTATCTTGTTTTGGATAAATTTGGCAACATGCTTAGCATTGAGGATGCGATATGATTCAGCTTCGACCCATTTGGTGAAATAGTCGATAGCTACCAAAATGAAGCAGTGTCCCCCAGTACCGGAGGGATTTACTTTCCCGATTATGTCGATACCCCAGGTTGAGAATGGCCAAGGTGACGTCATGGTATAGAGCAGAGATGGCGGCATATGTTGCACATTGCCAAAGATTTGACAGTTATGGCAATGTTTGACATATAACTGGCAGTCGGCCTCCATGGTGTTCCAGTAATATCCGAGCCTCATGATTTTTCGGACCAGCATGTGAGCATTCATGTGTGGACCGTTTTCGCCATCATGTACTTCGGCCATTACCTTCTCGGCCTTATATTTGTCAACACAAAGGAGAAGAGCCCCCTGTGTCGTCTTTTTGTACAATTGCCCGTCATCAGTACGGATGAACTGGGTGGCTAGCCTCCGTAAGGCTTTCTTGGCTCGGCTTTCCGTCCCGGGGGGATACTCTCCGTTGGTCAGGTATGTTAACACGGCTTGGTACCATGGTTCGGGATCGGTTATCTCGATGTCTTCGATGTCATGGACGTATGCCGGTTCGGACCGTCTTTCGACGCAAATTGGCATACTGGTCACATGGTCGGGAATGTTCAGTAGAGACGCTAATTTTGAGAGTGCATCTGCAAACTGATTTTCTTCCCGAGGCAGGTATATGTACTCTACCCTTTGAAATTGTTTCTCGAGATCCCTTACTCGTGCCTGGTAGGCCACGAGATTAGCATTCCGAGTCTTCCATTTTTGAAGTGCTTGGTTAATGACCAAGGATGAGTCACCATGTACCCGGAGATTTGTGATCCCTAGGTTGGCGGCGGCTTGTAGCCCATAGATGCATGCTTCGTATTCTGCTGCATTGTTGGTGACGTCAAAGTCCAGCTTGATGGAGACGGGAGTATGCTCCCCTCTTGGTGAAATTAGGAGGATCCCGACTCCGAACCCTCGAAAATTAGATGCTCCGTCGAAGTATAAATCCCATGTTTCGGCATCGGTATGGAAAATATCTTCGTCTGGGAAGGACCAGGTGTCGGTGTGTCCTTCCTCGGTTACTGGGCTATTAGCGAGGAATTCAGCCACTATTCGCCCCTTAATAGCTTTTAAAGGTACAAATTTTAGGTCGAACTCTGCCAACATTAGAGTCCATCTTGAAATCCGGCCGTTGAGGATGGGTTTTTCGAAGAGGTACTTGATCGGGTCCATCCTGAATAGAACATGGACCTCATAGCTGAGCATATAATGTCGGAGCTTCTTAGTGGCCCAGACTAGAGCCAAGCACGTCTTTTCGAGCATGGTATATTTGCACTCATACTCTAAAAACTTCTTACTGATGTAATAGATGGCTCGCTCTTCGGAGTCTACTGTCTGAGCCAGCATAGCCCCCATGGCTGTTTCGGTCGTTGTTAGGTATAACGACAAAGGCAAACCGGGTTGAGGTGGCATTAAAACTGGCGGAGCAGACAGAATCTCCTTGATTTTGTCGAAAGCAGCTTGGCATTTGTCATCCCATAGTACCCGCTCCCCTATTTTCAGTTTCTTGAAAATTGGTTCACACACCATGGTTAGCTTGGAAATGAATCGACTAATGTACTGGACTTTCCCGAGAAATCCCCTTATTTCTTTTTCGGTTTTAGGAGCTTGCATCTCGGTAATGGCTTTGATTTTAGCTGGGTCGACTTCGATACCTCGTTGGCTAACGATATGACCCAGTTATTTGCCTGACGTTACCCCAAAACTGCATTTCTGAGGGTTTAGCCTCATGTTGTACTTGCGCAATCGGGCGAAGAATTTTCTTAGGGCGGTGATGTGACCGTCCCGCTCTTTGGATTTGACGATCATGTCGTCTACATAGACCTCTACCTCTTTATGCATCATGTCGTGTAATAAGGTTGTAGCGGTCCTTTGGTATGTGGCCCCGGCATTAATGAGACCAAATGGCATGACGGTGTAGCAGTAAGTACCCCAAGGTGTAGTGAAGGTAGTCTTACTCATGTCTTCTTCCGCCATCTTGATTTGATTGTATCCGGCATACCCGTCCATGAATGATAGAAGGGCATGATCGGCCGTGTTATCCACCAGTATGTCGATGTGTGGTAACGGAAAATCATCCTTCGGGCTTGCTTTGTTAAGATCACGAAAATCTACGCATACCCGCACCTTACCGTCCTTTTTAGGAACCGGCACGATGTTTGCGACCCAGTCCGGATACTCGGAGACTTGTATGAAGCCGGCTTTGAATTGTTTGTCGACTTCTTCTTTTACTTGGAGAGACCACTCGGGCCTCATTCGACGAAGCTTCTGTTTGACCGGTTTGCACCCGTCTTTGATAGGTATGCGGTGCTCGGCTATTTCCCGGTCTATCCCCGGCATGTCCTTGTAGGACCACGCGAAGACATCTTTGAACTCTTGGAGAAGGTTTATAAACTGTTGTTTCTCCTCGGGATCTAAGGATAACCCTATCTTAAGTATCTGAGGCTCTAAGGTTGTTCCCACATTTATGGACTCGGTCTCTTCAATTACCGGATTCCGGGACTCCCTTTGCTCGAGTTGCTCGATCAGATGTGGAGGTAAGGGTACCTGTTCGTCGGATTTCTCAATGTCATTGCATATAAAATTTTTGAAAGCAGGATTTAAAAGAGACAAGTCGTAAGCAGAACGGTTGTTATTATTAATTGAAAATTTAGAAAACTGCTCAAAGAGAGCAGCCATCTGATCATTGGTCAGAGGCGGAATTGGTAAAGCACTCGGGACAGACCCCGAGGTGCTAGCAGCAGGAATGATAGAAGGGAGGGGGGTTACAGGAGTGACTCTAGCACCGACTTCTCTAGACTCGACCTCAGACTCTGACTCAGACTCCGACTAAGACTCGGACTCAGACTCAGGCATGTCTCCCTCTCCGGCGACCAGCTTGTAGATCCTTCCTTGACTGTCAGTCCACTTGACAGTTTTCTTCCAGGCCCTTTTTCCCGTCTCGGAGCCAACATCCGAGATCAGCTTGGTCGGGTCAAACCTGTTGCTGCGGAGAATCAGGTTGACCAGGTCTTCCTTTGGAGTCGGGGCTACGGTGTCTTCCCCGAAGAGTAGCCCTAGCGCGGGCTCGGCATCGTCCGCTCCATCGGACTGGATGAGGGCGAACACCTCATCCGGGATGTAGTTGCAATCCCGGGCCAAGTGGGTCCCGAGGTGCGTAGCATTAGGTTGGTATAGTCCAACCTGGATGGCCCCGAATACGGGTGTGACAAAGTAGTCAGACAACCGTGGGCTGTAAGGGCTCAAGTAGATACCCTTCATGATGTTGCAGGCCTTTTCGATTCCTGCTCGGACAACGTTGTCCGGAGTGATGGCATAGCCAAGGCCGAAGTGAGAGTCTTCGTCCTTGAGAACCTCAAGGATCTTCCCAGCTGGAAGGTCGGGTCGAGAGGTAGCCCCCGGAAGGTACCCTAGGTTTTGGAGCATCCTGTCAATGCTCGTGGTGAAGTAAGGCCTAAAAAGGTACTCTTCCTCGATCATCCCCACAAAGTCAAACCCCCAGAGGTCCGTGCGGCCCGTGGCGTTACAGCTAGCCACGGTCATTGGGGTCGCCTCTAAAGTAATAATACCGTCGAGTAGAGGCATCTTGATCTTGCGGTGGAGGGTGGAGGACACGGCTTTCACCGCGTGAATCCACGGCCTTCCTAGGAGTAATTTGAATGATGAGGTGACATCAATCACCTGGAATTCGAGCTCCTTTTCTACCGGGCCCGTGATGATGGTCAGTTTTATGGCCCCAGCTACCAACTTTGGGCTCCCATCGAAGGCTTGGATGGTTTGAGCGGTCGGGATATAGTCAGCCTCGGTAATGCCGAGGGCTTTGGCGGTCCTTAGAGGAAGGACATTCACGGCCGACCCGTCATCAACTAGTGTCATCGAGAGGTACTTCCCCCGGCAAATCACCGTGATGTAAAGGGCCAGGTTGTGGGAGGTCCCGAATGGCGGTAGATCGGCTTCGGAGAATGTGATCATTGGGCCTCCTACTTTGGCCTTACCCTTTAGATGGGGTAGGACCGTGGCTACCATTTCAGCGGGGGTAGCCAGAGAGTCGATCTTGACTTGATCGAGAGCCTTTGTAAGTGCCTCTCGATGTTCTTGCGAGCTAACAAGGAGTTGCCATATAGTGAGGTCAACTCGGGTTCTCTTCAATTGTTTTACGACAGCTGTTTCGGCGGTCGGCTCTTCAGGGGCGACTTCCATCCCGAGTGGATCGGTGATGGTTGTCGGGATAGGGGTGTCCCTAGTGCTTGTGGCTAAGTAGGGACGACCAAGGTTGTTGCTGGCTAGGATTCGAGTTTTGACCTCTCGAATCTGTTCAGGGGTGATGGGAACGGCTTCCCCTTTAGCGAGGTAGATATCATCCTCGTCATCGAACCAGATCCCGTTCACTTGCGGGATGTAGGGGGAGATAAGGTGAGAGCAGTCGATCACCTCCCCGGCAAAGATGGCATGGGAGCTGAAAGGGTTCTCCTTGTTGCTGGGCTTATCTCCGGGTAGCGGGATTTTTCCGCTTTCAATTAAGTCCTGGATCAAGTGTTTCAGCTTCCAACACTTCTCGGTATCGTGCCCATTGCCTCGGTGGTATTGGCAATAGGCCTGAGCATTGTAGTTCTTGGAGCGTCGCTCGACCGGAACTTCAGGAGTTGGGCCTATCGGTTGGATTAGGCCTTTGGAGGATAGCCTTTGTAAGGCATAAGTATATGTAGTACCTATATCAGTGAAGACCCGAGGTGGGGTGTTCTTCTTGGACGGGGCATCTAGTAGATTTACCGCGTCAAAAATGCTGCGGGTTGCGGCCTGGGGCTTTGTGGTGGAGGAAGAGGCCCCTTGGTATCCTTTGCTAGTAGCCTTGGTGAGGCTTTCTAGTCTCAGGTCATCTTCGATCCTCATACCCATTTCAGTAAGGGTGGTGAAATTGGGTATGACTGCGTACCGGAGGTGAACCCGGTAGGAAGGGAGGAGGTTCTTGACAAAAGCCTCCACCAGAGTCTTCTCGTTGGGCTTATCGACCAATTTCACACTCTCGGCCCTCCAGCGTTGAAGGTATTTAGTGAAACCTTCTTTTGGCTCTTGGGCCATGACCTCCAGAGATCGCATTGTGGTTTGGATCTCAGTGTTGTCAGCGTAGTTCCGAGCGAACTCGGTAGCCACATCATCCCATGTAGGGTATTTTTTCGGGTCTAGCCTATAGTACTAGGCCCGTGGGTGCTTCTCAAGGGATGCAGCGAAGAGGTTCTTGAACATGGATGAGTCCACTCCCTTGATGGCCATGAATTCCTTGAAGGCCCGCACATGTAGTAACGGGTCCTCAGTTCCTTCGAACATGGGCAAACCTGTGAGGTTCAGGTTTGCGGGCAGCTTGTCACTCACCGTGGAGTACTCTCGGCTGTTCTCCCGGTGGATATTGTTACTCCCAGTCAAATGGACTTGTTCTTCTAGCCGGCGCACTGCGCTAACCAGTTCAGTTATGGGCCCGGTAGTCCCGACATTAGGGGTCCCTTGCTCCACCGTAGCTAGGCGAGCAGCAATGGCCACTTGGCCAGCCCTCATTTCGGTCAGTTGGGCCTCGATGTCGGTCTGCTTCGCGACCATGGCGTCCAAAGCGGTTTGTAGACTGTTCAAAGTAGCCATCCTTCGAGCGTGTCTGGTTGCCGGTGGCCTGTCTGTAAGAACACCGCGTAATCAGAAACTGAACCCAGGTCTCGGAAAAGGAAAGGAAAAGTACATCCCGAGCAGCACTAGGAAAGGAGACTAAAGACTTGAGAAGGACATCTAGACGGAGGACTCGATGGGTGGTATAACTTCCTTAGGATTTTGGCTTTGTGGGCCTAATCCCGTTCGAAGGAAGGTCCACGTGAGATTTTCCCCAGACTTTTGACTCGAGTGTATGGACGGACTTTCCTTTGTAGGGGTATGCCCTACGCGGGTCGGTCGTGCCTTGACTGATAAGGCGGACTCGGGAAAGGGAGGAAACTCGTGATATAGGATCAGCGGAGTTTCGACGCTATAGACCTTCGACATACTATGCAAAGACCCGACACACGACTAGACGGTAGGTCCTATAATAAGGAAGGTTTACTAGGATGGTTGGATGTTTGAAATTTGAATGTTGAATGAGCGGAAGAATTTCCGGGAGTTTTGAAAAAAAAACGGAATTCCGAAAACCAAGATTAGAATTTTGAAAAAAATTCAGAAAATCGAGATGGTGTTGGAAATTCACGAATTAAAATGGGCAGCATGCCGACTAGAGAAAAAGGATATTTTGAGTCAAATCAGTTGATCCTAAATTTCGGCGGCATTCCGAGTTTTGAAAATTGGATATTTTGAAAAGACGGGTCCCGAAACGGACAGCATTTCGGGTTTTTCAAAATTTGGGTGTTTTCGGAAAGATGCATTTTTTGAAATGACGGTTTTTGAAAAATGACATGGAAACCAAGCAGCACGTAGTCAAATAAGCATTATAACGACGCTTATGTATGCTTTACATTAAGTCTCGGTCGGTCACAATAGGGTCTATACCAACAACGATCGCATTCTCACGAAACGGGACGGACTTCCTAGCCGATTTGGAACTAGGACCTGCCGTAAAACCCCGGTGAGTTCCGCCATCGAAGTCTTTAGCGCACCCATGTAGGAATGCACCGTGGTATAGTGGGACGTCGGTCACAAGTAACCGGCCCGGGCAAAATTTGGGTTATGCATGAACCATTAAACTAATGCGCACACACTAATATTCGAACGATTTCTCTTCGAGTCTCACCCTAGGAACCCCGATGCCATGTAGTACATCAGGTATCCCCAGCGGAGTCGCCAAATTGTGGACATGACGTAGGTCCACCCCGACGCGGCCACGCGCGGGTTTGGGTAGGCGAATGAATCTCGTGGTGAGATTGTTCTCGGGTTCGAAATTTAAGTCAAAATGGAGTCGCCACCGAATTTTGTGGTTATTCGGAACCATACGAGCCCACTCTATGTCGTCATGGGCTTTACACAAAGTAAGCCCACTTCGATTTCAGAGTTTATTGGGCTCGTCCCTTTGCGTTGCAATATCGATACCGTATAAACCGGCTTTCGTATATAGAATGACTCTCGTGCGCCAAGGGTTTCGGACATCCAGAAACCAAAGGTTCTGAGTAAGGGGTGAGGGTACGTGTTGGGAAGCCCACTAAGGACACCCAACCCCGCCCGCACATGGCGGCCTCTACTAAGACATCGTTCGTGTTCGTGTGTGCGCGCTAGTAAAACGATTAAATGATATGCAAACAGCGTTTTCGGGCTAGGCATATTAATAGTATGTGAACTACGTCATTTAATGCATCTTATCTTTGGTCAAAGTGGTTTAGCATGCGAGGTTTGTTTATAAAGCGTAAAAGCAAGTAAATAAACAAAGCTCGAAAGTAAACAAAAGGGTAACGTACAAGTTACACGGGCGGAAATACAACCCGGAATTCACAATACAACGTTACGTAAAAGTAATAAAAACAACGCGATACAAAAGTAGGGACGGACCCGTATGTAAACTAGACCGCGAAATGTGTAGATGGACTAACCCCGATTAAATACACATTATATCGTGTACTAAACGAAGGACGGAAATATGAGACTACGGCATATTGCTAGCCCGATCTCATATCCCGTAGTCTTGTCCCGACTCATCATGTCAAAAAGGTGGTCAAAGTCGTTCTACGTGTTGTGATGTGCATGGTTTTGAAAATAGGAGAGTCACGTGATAGTCTTTACACGTGATGACTAATGTCGATAAAAAGGCGAGGCTTCAAAGGTGTGTCAAGGCCCTCGGTTACGGGGCTACAGGACTCACTCGGTCGAGTCATGGTCGGACTCGGTCGAGTGCGTCCTAAAAGAAGCTTCTGCCCACGGTTTGGGGTGCTACTCGGTCGAGTGGTAGGTGTACTCGGCCGAGTAGCACCTGTACGAGCTATGACTCGTGTTTTTATGTGTTTTAAATCGAGAGTTGGCCGAATTAAATTAAAATATTGACGCATTTAGATTTAATTCGGTTTGCCGGTAATATAATCATGTCTTATATGATTGTAGTACCGTTATCGGATTTTCGGAAAAGGGGTCGCCACGATAAACGTGGGTTTTGGAAAATGGATTCACATGATTGACTTTACACGTGTCGACTAAGAGTCGTAAAAACAGGACGAGGCTTAAATGTTGCATTTAAGCTCTCGGTTTTCTGGGTTACAGGACCCACTCGGTCGAGTCATGGTCTGACTCGGTCGAGTGTGCCCTCAAAAAGTAATCTGCCCAGCTTTATGGACACTACTCGATCGAGTGGCCTATGCACTCGGTCGAGTAGTCCCTGTACGAGTGTTAGCTCGTTTCGTTTTTGGGGTTGAAAACGACGGTCGGTCGAGTTAAATACAAATATCGCATGATTTGAATTTAACTCAACCTCTGGTACTATAATCGTGTACATATACGATTATAATACCGTTGTCGGGATTTTATGAAATGTTTGTGTTAGAAAATTTGAATTAGTAACGAAATGCTTTCCTCTACGTCACGACATCGAAACTAACCCTTTCGGGTTATGTGATATCGGTTTTCGTGTCAACGGGTTTCGCACTAATTGAAATGGGATCGAATGCGTTCAACTACGATTAGTCACGATCACGTCACGCCCTTGAGTACATTGGGGCGGGGCTCCTCGAAAGGGCTCCACCTCCGTCGTTGCTCGTAAAAGGATTAGACGGACTTTAGGCGACAATTATAGTCAAACGCATCCGAAACCGAAAATTTGGTAATACTATATATATATACGCGGTATAATTATAATGTTAGCAACGAAAATGTAAAAGTTAGTATGCGAAAAAAGTAAAATGTTAGAGTGTTAGATGTTAGAGTGTTAGGATTACGATACTAGTAAAAGTACAAAATAAACGATACAAAAAACATAAGCGAAAATAACAAAGATAGAAACGGGGTTTGGGACACCCTCAACATACATGCTTAGTAGGGACCTCGGAAATGGGCTCGCAAATAGTGACGGGACTATGGAGTATCGAGGATGTACGTAAGTTATGGTGTGTGTGTGTGTTGTCGGTTTATCGAGGGACAAGGGACTCGGTTTTTTGTGTATAGGGCTTAGGGTTGCTAAGGCTTGTAGTGTAGAGAGTATAGATAGGTTAGAGTAGAAGCTTAGGGTAATTTTGCATTAGTTAAAAATCTGAAAATGCAATGGGTTTGAAGGGGTATTTATAGACTTTACCCCACGACCTAGGGTCACTCGATCGAGTGGCCCTAGTGCACTCGGTCGAGTGCCCTAGAAAATGGGCCTGATCCGGTTTTTGACGCTCCACTCGACCGAGTGGGTCAATCCACTCGACCGAGTGGATCAGGTGATCCGAGTTAAAATAGGAAGGGTTGACTTGGTTTGATTGTGTGATCTTTTTTGAAAATGTGGTTGGGCGCCATCTTCTAGAAGATGTACCTGGGATGATTTTGTGACGGGTTCGTCTTTGACCGGGTTTCGACCCGGTCGCCAAAAGACGGGATTTATTTTTGGTGTCGGTTTTGGCCCAAATTAGTCTTATTTTGCTCGGAACGACCCACTGGGCCTGAATTTGAGGTCTGTTTTGTGAGATTATTACTCCGCTAAAAGTCCATGTCAGATATTATTGATTTCGGGCCCAAATCCGAGTATACTAAGTCACGTTTGCGTCCGATCATCATCGGGTGTTTGTCGGGAACTGCTATAGACACTAGCAGGCAAAATGCGGGTGTCTACAATTATGATAAAGTTGATTGAATTCTATTAACATAATTAAGAGTAATCATTCGTCTTTAGATGTCAACACCTGAAATATTTTGAGTTCTAAAAAGAGTTGTGAAGATTATAAACTTAAGTACAATTATCTCACATTGAAAAATTATGATGATAAAAAACAAGATAAATCATTCGTTTTTAAATATTAACCAAAAATCTTTTGAATCTTATAATAATTCTTAATGCTATAAGTTGGAGTAAAATTTTTCCACATCGAGAAATTATAATAAGTTTATAAAATTCGATTATATAAACAAAAATAATCTAACATTAATGGAATTTAGAAATGGTAACTTATTATCATCGTAATCTTCTATTAGATCAACTATTTATACATTTATTGTGTAAGAAATAATCACGTCTCTTTATATTATCATGAACTTTGATTACTCATATCGCTATATACACTTAACGTACAATATGTTTTTGAATTATCTATGTCAAATTGGGTCTCTTACTTTACATAAATATGTAAATGTTATTTGTCATTTTATTTATTAGTTATTACGAAGTACATTTATAATAATAATACTCCGTGGATAATATTGTTAAATACTCCCTCCGTTCAAGTCCAAGCTTTCCTTTTCTCTTTTCGACACTATTCACAATCAATGAGAACTTTCGAGATTCACGACAATCTATTAGAGAAAATATATTCATGTGGGATCTTGTTTGATTCGTCTTTAAAAGTACATTATTAATATTCAATTTCTATAATTTTTACTAATATGTTACGAAAGATATTAACGATGCAAAATGCGCGTTGGCAAACGTGAAAAAGCAAAAAGAAAGCTTGGACTTGAACGGAAGGAGTACAAAACTAATAAAGCAATAGTAAACACTCCTCCCAGTTTCTATCTTTTACCTACTTTCTTTTTTTAGCTGAGTTGAATTTTTTTTTTCTTTTCTTCTAAGGCTATCAATGTATGGTTCACATCTACGCTCAGGTCAATCCGGTCGGGTTCGGGTCGGCCCGCTTTGGATCAACAATCAAGGGAACACTATTCATTTTACCTTCTTTCTTTTTTTAGTTGAGTTGAATTTTTTTCTTTCTTTTCTTCTTAGGCTATCAATGTATGGTTCACATTTACCCTCGGGTCAATCGGGTCGGGTTTGGGTCGGCCCACTTTGGATCAACAATCAAGGGTACACTATTCATAAGAAAACACTATTCCCAAGTAAACACTATCCACATTTTTTGTTTTTAAAGAGTTATAGATTTACATATTTGTTACGCAAAAGTTATGACATTAATTATAGTTTGTGTTTTGATATTAGTGAACAAACATCTTGGCATCTAATGTAACTCAATGAAGATCTCTGAGTAATATAGATTTAGGCATTGTTCTTTCCGGTTTATTTTCAGCTTGGACCAATAATCTTAATCCTTATTCAATACAGTTAAGTTACGTCCAGTCTCATTAATTTTAGTTTGTCATAGTCAATTCAACACAAGGCAATGCTAAGATCGAGCACGTCAACGAGCTAAAAGAGATATGATCTCGTCACCTTTGTTCGAAAACACGGTCACAAGTTGCAATAAGTAGACCTTCCTCTAGAAAACTCTCAGCCTTTTCTTTCAAAAGAATGCTTAAGAACGAATGAAACTTCTCCACAGATACCTCTTTAAGCAAAGGGATAAACTGTTGCGAAGAATTCCAACCACCTATGTCATCGATTCCTCGAGCAAAGGACAAATATAATCATTAGGAAAGACGAATACATGGTATTCAGGATTCCAAAAACGTGAGCATGCGTCAAAGGAACCCATCTTGAACCTTCACTTACTTCAAGTTCCTCAAGGTCGAGCTTAGGGTAAGAGCGGGTTTTAGTAACCCCTTGCTCTCTTAGTTGTCAAAAAAAAAAAGTACACCGTGTGTTTGCGATTGCTTTGTAGATGGGACGAAACATAATCAACGTGAGACAAAAGTATTTTATATTTATAGTTTGGCTATACGGCCAAAATACGTCATTATCTATCAAATTGAGGTGAAATGAAACGTTACATAAAAGAGGTAGGTGTATGGGCGTTAATAAAAGCAGAAAATAAAGATATTTTTGAAGGATTTGTCATATTGATGTGATTTAAATCCAGGTATCAGCAGATAGAAGAGAGAGTATGATGAGAGAAAGGTAAGAAAATCTCTTCGCTGTAATCAGGGTCATTGATTGAAAAAGGGTGGCTAAAACATGACAAACTTCTCTGATTTCATGGAAATATATATATTAAGCGGCATAACTTATCAATCTTCCTCGTTACTTACGGCTCATCGTGTTTCACTTGCTCACAACCTCCTTCCCCGCAAATATTGTTTCCCATGTTTGGCTGATACCGATTGAAATTGACCTTTGGTAAATGAACAGGGACGAAGCTACTTAACGGCCAACATGGACCATGCCCCTGGTCTTTATTTTAGAATAAGTATTAATATAAATAACTGCAATTATTCCTATATGAATATATGACATGTTATCTCAGTTGGTTGATTAAAAAAAAAATATAGGAATTGCATGGAGAGGTTAAGTGTTCAAACCCCCACTCTATTATTTTCTTTCTTATTTGTTTTCTTTTCTATTTATTTAAATATTTATTTTCCCTTTTGTTTTTTAAAATCTTTTGAGACTTTTCACTTAGCCATTATTGTGTTTTTCTCATTTGTCTTTTATTAATGAATAAACTCTTCCCATTTATTCAATCGATTTTTCTAACATGTGGTCATTGGACAAATGTTAATAGCTTAATTATGGAAGTATTCTTAAGCATATTACTTAAGTATGCATGGAAAATATAAGTTACTATTTCAGTTTATCATAATAATATGCTTAAGAATCCTTCCATAATTAAGCTATTAACATGTGGCCGATGGATACATATTAGAAAATTCGTTATTCAACTACATTATTAGCAAATTGAAAAAACTTTTTTTTAAAAGAAAAATTACTACAGGGTCTACCGTACTACTACTCCGTATAATTTTCATACATTTTAGTACGAAACACGTTTATAAGAAAATCAATAACACGTTAACAATTCTGGGACGAAAATGTTAAGTTTCGGCCCTACCAAGAATTTGATTCTGGCTTCGTCCTTGTAAATGAACAAATGGATTCTTTGTTCACTACCTAGTTACCTACTCGTCCATTTGGATTGGAGTGTTATAAATTCACAACTAGAGCTTATTATGGGTAATCCCGTCTAATTGGTTCATCCCGTCCGACCCAACTTTTTAGCGGGTCTTGAACAATGGAAACATTTTAAAACGGATAATGGGTCAGACAAGTCTGTCTTGAATTACTAAATGGGTTGGGCATAGACACAAATATAAATGGGTAAACCCGTTCAGCCAACTATAAATATATTTTAATTTGTTATAAATACTTGATTAAAAAAAATCCTAGAGTGTACAAAAATTATAGACAAGATTATAGTTTTAACACGTAAAACTAGTTTTGTGACCCGTGCAATGCACGAAATACCTATAATATTTCTTATTAGAAACTATTGTATGTCAACGTTTTCCCCTACTTCGGAGTTTAAGTTACCCGTGAAAATCACAGGTGCATTCTAAATAAATTGTATAAGCTCATGCAATTCTAAAAGTACTACATTCTTGCAAATAAAATTTTAATTTTAATGTCACTGATTTAATATAATATATCTCTAAAATTTTGGAAATCTAATGAATACATCCTTTTTCAATTAAAGTTATATGGTCGGTTTATTAGAAGGAACAATTTTTTTCCTCATTTTTTCTAAAGTTTATGTTTATTTAGAGTTTGCTTTTGTAAGTGAGATGTTGTATTGAGTTAGGGTGGAGCGCAAGTAATTGGTGGTGGTTTGGGTTAGAGGTCAATTGGTAGTTGTGATGTTTGTGTCTTTAGAAGTATTTAGAGGTCGTTAACTTGTTATATACTCCGTATTATATTTAAAGTAATAATACTCTATGATAAAATAAGTTTATTACTCATAGTACACAAGATATGTATTATAAAATTATGAAAAGTGTTAACGGACTATATTATATACTCCCTCCGAGTTCCTATGTTCTTCCTCTTTCTTTTTTGGTGGAAAATAAGAAGAGAGTATTATATTATTAAAAGGGGAGAAGTGGAATGAAAAAGTAAGAGAGATAAATATTATATTAATTAAATGAGATAAAGTTGATAGGAAAAGTATGAGAGATGAATATTATATTAATTAAAAAGGATAAAGTGTGTGAAAAAGTTTTTCCATAAATGGAAATAGGGAAGAAGATCAAACTCAGCTCAATAAGGAAAGAGGGAAGAACACTAAAACTCGGAGGGAGTAATAAACTATGTACAATAATAGTGCAAAATATAAAGTGACCGAGTGAGTTATAATGTAAGAGATCGCTTGTTGTAGAGTACTTGTAACTAATCTAATGAAAGATCGATAAAGGTTATGGTTTTAGGGTGTGGATGACATATATAAATTTTCTTTTAAATCTATCACATTTTGTAAGAAAAATATTTGATTTATAGAAATTGATGAAAGTTTATAGCAAAAAAGGAATTAACGCTAATATGTAACATCAATTGTAACGATGTAAAACGTTTCTATTAAATGTTTTTTTTACTTATTCTAATTATATGACACCAAACTCTAGAATTTAATATGTAATTTCTTGTTTAAATTAATGAAATAATAAAATTCAAATTTTTTATTTTACTTTTACTATGAAAGTTACTCCTCTTGTTCAAATTCAAAGGGTACAGTTTTGATATTTTTGGACACTATTCACAACTACAGAGAATATTTAATATTTTCGACAATCTATAAAAGAAAATATAATTATGTCTAATCTTGTTTGATTCGTCTTTATGAGTGGATTACGAATATCAATTTTTCATAATTATTTTGAATGAAAATGAAAGATAATGACGGTGTAAAACATCTCGCGATGATGTGAAAAAACAAACATACCCTTTGGATATGAACGGATGAATTATTAATTTGATATTTGATATGCACTATTGCTTTTAATGTACTCCAAAATATACACATTTGTAAATTAAATAATAAAGGATGATGTTAATGTGGTATGATAGTATTCATTTAAAATGAAGAATGATGGTTGATGATGTGACTTGATAATATCACTTAAAAGTGAATGTTGTAGGAGGATGTAAACGCTTGTCTTTTTATTATATATATAGATAGATATAGATATAGATATAGATATGGAGATAGGATGGTCTTTTAATACATAATAATATCCAATTAAGACGTAAAAAATGGTTTGTTTTTAACTCTAGACAAAATAGCGAATTTAGAATTTGTCATTCACTTAATAATGTATGGACACAATAACCCGCGGTTCGTCTGATTTTGTATAAAAGAGCGGGTAAGGGCAAGTAATTTTGGCCCGGGCAACCCGCTTTTGTTTTCCCGGACGACTTTTCAATGTTTAGCTCGACCCATGTCCGACCCAAACCCGCATTTAAAAAGCTCCACTCACAACCATACCCTATATACTACTGTAATAGAATAGGAGATTGTAGCAATGCGATTACGTGCTAACACTAAAATGAAAATTTTCCGCTCAAGTATATTACACAATAAATCAAATAGGTGGCAATATTCACCTTTTTCGAGTCTGATTTATCTTCTCTCTTTCCATTTTGGACCAAGTCATCTTTTTTTTTCTCTTTTCTTTTTAAGTCATCAATATATGGCAATATTCACTTACATTTCTCTTTCTCCCTCCTTTTTTAGCCACATATTCTTATTTTCACCGAAAAAGCAAAGCGGAAGATAAATCGGACTCGGAGGGAGTACAATTTTACACAATATATTTTGTAATAATATATTACACAATAAAAGGATTATAATATCACCGTATTTTCCTAATTATTTGTATTACCAAATAATAGAAGGTAAGCTATCAAACACTATTTGTAACTCCTCAATATATATATATATATATATATATATATATATATATATATATATATATATATATATATATATATATATATATATATATATATATATATATATATATATATATATACTCCCTCCGTTCCAATGAATTGTTTGCTTTTCGTTTTAGCACCAAGGGTAAGGGATCTAATAAGGAGGTGACACGTGGAGCAAAACTCATGAGAATGGTCAAATTGCATATAAAAAACATTCCTAAAATAGAAAGGCAAACAATTCACTGAGACGTCCCAATATGGAATAGGCAAACAATTCATTGGGACGGAGGGAGTATATATATATATATATATATATATATGAATAATGAGATGGCGCCACCGGGTGGCGCCGAATTTCTGCGCCACCAAAGGTATTTTGGTCATTTACTATACTTATTTTATTTATTTTCATTAAAATATGATTTTAAATTAAGTTTGTTGTAAAGGGCAAATTCGGTAGTTCACATATTTAAAATAACTTATAAAATATATAATTTAAAAAAAGAAAAAATCAAATAAAATAACAAAAGAATCTAAAGATTTGAGTTATGAAGATTTGTGAAAAAAAAAGCTTAATTGTAGGATTAGTTAGGTATATGTGGGAAAAAATATTGCATATACATTTTATATAATTTTATCACCTTTTAAAGCAAAGAAGTGTATCCATTAGAGTGGTATTTGGGAGGTGAGTAATTGGTATGTGTCTTAGTTGTATTTGAGTTCGAGTCACACTATAGCCATTTTAATATCTCTCTAATTTTTTTCCTTTCAAAACTTTAATAGTTTTGTTACCATCACTCTTACAACAATCCCCTATCTACTAAAAGGATAGGAAGAGCTAGGAATATGATGACGTGTCATCACCTTCTTCATCCGTTTTCCTGCCTAATGTTACTTCTACTACATAATGGGCTAATGATTGAAAATGTAGATCTCATATAAGGTCCAATATAAATCTCTAATCAACTTTAACTTACGTTATGAAAAAAATACGTAAATTAAATTTAAAACGTATACTCAGTGTACAAATTGTATAATAATTTTATTTTTAAGACTTAAAAACCACGTGACTAAATTAAATTAAATTGAATGTAATAAAAAAATATTCATCATCCGGAGAGTGTCAATTGAAAATTTATTTCAAAATGACATTATAGTTATCTGGTAACTATAAAAAAAATTAACATAAATTGACACGTCAATTTAAATAAAATTTATTATTAATTTACTTTTTGATAAATTTATTTCTAATATAAGCCGTGCATTTTGCACGGGGCCTGAACTAGTTAAACATTATACGGAGTACCTTTTAATAGTCTAAACCACACCTTTATCTTATTGTTTTATTGTTAGGACAAACCTGACTAATTCTTATTGTGAAAGTTAATTATTTTATTTATTAATATTAAATTTTATTACAACAATCTATCATTTATTATATCAAATTTTTACTTTATAATATCAATTATTACATTTGTCTTGATGATTATCATAAAATGAAATAGACGACGGAAGTCCGTTTGATAGCAAGTTTAATAGAGACGCCTGGTATCAGGCGTTTCAGTACGGGCGCACATATCAAAACGTTCATTCTAGCTTGATATGAGCTTTCAAGAATTGTCTCGTCTCGGCATATCCTTGTGATTGTTAGATCCTTTTTGTGTGTCGTCATCGTTGTACTATTAAAGTCCACGATACTCGAATGTGCGTCATCGGATATTCACTCAAAGTCGAATGTGAAAATAGGTTTATACGAAGTAATATAGTACTGGGCAGTAAAAGTAATAATTAGTTAGGTTATTGAAATGCCTTATCGATATAGAATCAGGTTCCCGTGAGAACCTAAATTTTAATGAGAACGGCTGTGAAAACGAACTAGTTACACTTCTATATATACTCAAGTTACACTTTTAGATAAAGACCAAATAACCAAATGAGTAAAAAAGTGGCTCAAAGGTGACAGATTGGTAAAAAAGTATCGTCGACGCGAAATAGGTAAAAAAAAGTGGCACAAAGTGACGAATTGGTAAAAAATGTCGCCGGTGCTAAATAGGCAAAAAAATGTGGTACCGAAGTGACGAATTGGTAAAAAAAAATATAATTGTGTTATGGATTAAAAAAATTAACCGATGCAAGAAATTGGTAAAAAAACGCAATTGGTGCCACATTTTTACGGATTAAAAAAAAATAATCGATGTGATACTATTTACAAACTAATGTTCGCAAAATAAATTACATAGCGTTTTGGGTCGGTTTTATATGACAAATCTCATGTAATAGAATTCTATACATTGAAATATGGAGTAGACGAAAATTTATTTTTTATTTTTTTTTATTTTTTACTGTACAGAATTTTTTTGATTAGAAGATTTTAGATCCGTTAAATTGGTCGGGTTACAATAAGGGTCGAGTCGGATTTCGATTCTAGATTAATGGGTCTTTTCGGATTCGGGTCAAATGGATCGTGGATTGAGCTTCGACATGTCTAGATTTTTTACACCGTATCGTAAAAATCGTAACCACGGGCCTATGTGACAATATTGCTGGCCCACTTTGAAAAAGAAAATCTAAACCGACCCAAAACGCTCGGTAATTTATTTTACGAACATTAGTTTCTAAATAGTATCGCATCGATTAATTTTTTTTAATCCGTAACAATTTGGAACCGATTACGTTTTTTACCAATTTGTTTTTTTTTTCGATCTATAACATCGTATAAATTAAAGGTTATACTAATATTAAGAAAAAAAAATAGGTCAAAATTTAAATAATCGAGGCGAAAAAATTTGTGCCCTCCCTACATCAAAATCCTGCATCCGCCCCTGAAAAATAACGATGAATCAGTGATACGTAAAGTAATGATGAAGAATCAATTAATAGATATCGTAAACATTATTTTATTTAAAATATTCTTAATTAAATAATTTCTAATAAATAATAAATGGTAAAATTACATGTATGTCCTTTTGAATTTTATCCAAAATCAAAATGAAGATTCTCATGATTTTATTTTTTTTATTATTTTATTCCGGTGGCGCCGAGATTCGGCGCCATCCGGTGACGCCCTATCACTATCCTATATATATATATATATATATATATATATATATATATATATATATATATATATATATATATAGAGAGAGAGAGAGAGAGAGAGAGAGAGAGAGAGAGAGAGAGAGAGAGAGAGAGTATCAAGTGAGTCCTTTTATCTTTTTTGAGTCCATGAGTCCTCTTTAGAGCCATTGATCTAAAGGGGATGAATGATTGAGATTGTCTGTAGTAATTAAGGTAGTAACTACCAAATTTTGGAAAAAAATAAAAAAATCCTCTCTCCTTCCTAGATTACCGCCAAATTCTTCTTCTCCTTCATCTCATTCATTATTTCTCATTCAAACGCCTAACAAAAACCCTTCACCTTCATCATCTCTCATCTCATTCAATTTTTTCGCTCAACTCAAGCACACCCTAACACTCAGTCGCTCAACTCAACTCAATCGCTCACCTTCAACGCGAGCAAGGTTACATTCAAGCAGCTTTCTAACTTTAATGTCCATACGCTGTTACTGTAATAAACTTGATGTGTTACTGTAAGAAGTCGATTCGTTACTGTGTCACATGTATGGTGTTATTTCAAAGACGACCATGTGTTACTGTAATGCAGAAGACGTGTTACTCTAACTCTCACCCTGTAATGTACGACCATGTATTACTGTAATGCAGAAGATGTGTTACTGTATTGCAGAAGACGTGTTACTGTAATGCAGAAGACGTGCACATGTTGATGTACGAGGGTTGTACATTCCACCACATAGACCTCGAGAGGAAGGTCAACAGACGATATAGTTTTTCGTTAACCCAATCCGCTGTACCTGTTATTCTAATTTACTGCTGGTGTTACTATGGGGATTACTGAAGTTAACCCAATTTTCTTTGGTCTCACAATCTGTGTGTTACACCGAAGCACTGTAAATGTTACTTTAAGTTATTAATGGTGTTTGTACAATGATATTGCAATCAATTCCTCTGACCCATTATATATTGTTTTTTGAAGAACAAATGTTGGTACTTTGTCAATGAATGAAACCAATCCAAGTTATCCCCACTTACTTTGACAATGATTTTGTCTAAACAACGTTGTTGTCTTCAGTTACTTCAATGCATTGTTTCTGTTACTGTAACAGACGAATAGTGTTACTCTGCCACACATGAGATGTTACTCTAATCAAAAACACATGTATTAAATAAATATAGTGTTAAATGCACCGTAACACGGCGCTATGTGTAAGAAAAATTGTACAAAATTAGTTTTTCGTGTAAACCAGAAAAAAAAAGAAAAAATTCATATAATGACAAAAAAACACGAGTATTCTCAAAACACTTGTTCATCCTCCTCGTCTTCCTCGATGTCTTCTTCAGTTTCCTCTCCTTCGATGTATTCATCTACTTCATCCTCGTCATCTTCATCATTGGTTGGCTTAGTAGGCTGTTTAGGCGGTCGTGCTGCGTACGGATTTGGACAGTTTCGTTTGGTTGGCTTAGTATACTTTCTCACATCAAATCCGCAAGCCAGCGCGTAGATTTTGTAAAATTCCACTGCCTCATCAATTGTTCCGAATACTTGCTCCATGTACGGAGTGAAAACCTCACCCATATCTCTGCACCATTCCTGTGCATTCGGTTCTTTGCCAATGCATCCTGCAAGAAATTGAAAAATGTCACGCCCATGGACATAAGTGTTACTTCAACTCATAAGTTGTGTTACTTTAACCCTGAAAGGATGTTACTCCAACGTCAGTGCCAAAAACCCTTTTCAGTGTTACGTGTTTGTGTTACTCTAATTAGAATTAGATATATTACTGTAATTCATAACTTGTGTTACTTCAACGCCATGACTGCTTCAACATAAAGCAAAACAATAATATCAGTGAAACAATAATATCAATGAACCATTGTTATTAATCCATGATTGATCAAATGAATAAAATTCTACCTTTTCCAGTGTTGTCATGTGCGTTCGCATCTTTGGCAAAAGCATCTGCACAAAATCAAACAGCGTTACACCCATGCAAATAATGTGTTACTACAATTCCTAAGTGGTGTTACTCTAACGTGTACAATACGTTACTCTAACATCATCATCAAAACCTTTTTTCTGAACGTTCATTTGTGTTACTGTAATTGCAAGTAAGTGTTACTTTAATGCAGAAGGCATGTTACTTCAACGACGTTTATGCGTTAATTGAAATCAAAACAATAGTATCAATGGATATCATGGAAAATCTGAATAAAAAACATAAAGCCCTGTAATCTATAAAGATAGAGAGAGCAAATAACCATTGATACGAAACTGTGATATCAAAACGCAATGACATCAAAAAAAACGCAAATTGATACGAAACTGTGATACGAAATGACAATGAAAGCCCTATAAACATGAAAATCGACGTAAAAAAAAACACAATTTGACGCGATAAACCATTGATATTAAAACGCACATTGAAAGCAATATGAGCATCGAAATCCATGAATAAAAAATGAATCAAAACGTGAATGAAATACTGAAACTCACCATTGTTATACTCGATCAGTTGCTTATCAACCGTTGAAGACGATGACGCGGTCATTGAATCCATTGTAACAGAATTCCGAGTACAAAATCAATGACTGAACGTGAATGAAGAAAGGGTTTTTTTTTGGTGTTTGAATGAATGTGAAATGATGAATGAACGTGAATGATGAATGTGATAGGGAGTTATTGTTTCCTAAATTCATGGGAGCTATTTTAGGAACGTAAATCTTTTTTTTTTAATGGATGCATCTTGTCCATCCATCCTCATCCCATCCAATGGATGGGATGAGGACTTAGGGACTCACAAAGAGTAAAGGACTCATAAGAGTCTTACTATATATATATATATATATATATATATATTTTAGGCTTTTTTTTGAGCGATCTCATTGGTCCGTTCAATCAAACCTCAAATTAGGAAAGTATCATAAATAAATAAAAAATCAATTAGAGAATCTTTTGATTATTACAATATATATTTAATCTATTATATTAATGTGATATTTTACAATTCTGACGTGAAAACCTTTGGAGTTCATTTTTTTAAAAACATTATCGTAAATAAATTATAAAAATGAAATAATTAGATTCGTGTTAAAAAATGCTTTCATTAGAGTATAAATTTCATATCATTTGTTTCACATTATGTGATGAATTTATAACATATAACAGTTTTAAATTATCCCACATCGACAAATTACAATATGATAATGAAATTCTATATTATAAATAAAGAGTAATAATTCGTTCTTCGGTATCTACCAAAAGTCTTTTGAATCTCCAAAAGACTTTCTAAGACTATAAACTTAAGTAATTATCCTACATTGAGATGATGAAATTTTATATTATAAATAAGAATAATCATTCGTTTTAAATATTGACCAAGAAAAACTTTTAAATTATCCCACATCGAAAAATTATGATGGGATACTATAAACTTAAATAAATTATTTCACGTCGAAAAATATGATAAGTTGATGAATTCTATATTATAAATAAGACTAATCATTCGTTATTAAATATCAATAAAAAAAAATCTCTTAATAAGACTACAAACTTAAGGTGATGAAACTTTATATTATAAATAATACTCCGTAGTAACCATGTGTTCTTAGATATTAACAACAAAAAATTTGAGTCTTAAAATATATATTAACTATAAACTTAACTAAAACTATACACTTAAATAAAGAAATTATAATAAGGTGATGAAATTCTATATTATAAATAAAACTAAAAAAATTCTTTAGACATCAACGAAGTTAAGTAATTCTCCCACATCGAAAAATTATGATGAGCTTATGAATTTGTACTAAAGAAGAGTAATCATCGTTTTTAAATATCAACCAACAAAAAAACTTTTGTTTTTTTTTAAAAAACTATGATGAAATTCTATGTCATTGTTTTTTAAATCATGAATTTGTAGTCTTGAGTTTATAAAGGATCTTAATAAGACTACAAATTTAAAATTATCCCACATCGAAACAATTAAAATAAGTTACGGTAATGATTCTATATTATAAATAAGACAACAAATTTTAGTTAAATTTATCCCACATCGACAAATTATAATAAGATGATGGATTTTTATATTATAAATAAGACTAATTATTTGTTCTTAGATTCTTAGATATTAATCAAAATCTTTTGAGTCTTAAAGGAACTATTAAGACTATAAACTTGAGTAAATTATCTCACATCGAAAAATTATACCCCTGGCGATTCAATTCTATATTATAAATAAGATTAATCATTCGTCCTAAAAAAAGTTCTTAACGAGGTGATAGAATTCTATGTAATCTTTTGTTCTTAGATATTAACCAAAAGTCTTTCGAGACAAAAAAATTCTAGGACTAAGACTATATAGTTAATGTATAATTATCTCGCATCGATAAATGAAGATGGATTGATGGAATTCTATATATTATAAATAAGTGTAATCATTTGTCTATGAATAAAAGTTCTTAATTAGACTATATATCTAAACTTAAATAATTTTAAGTAAAATATCCCAAATCAAAAAATTATCCCACATCAAAAAATTATAATAAGGTGAATTTTTATTATTATATAAATAAGAGTAATCAATCATTCATCCAAAATATATAATAAGATAATCCATATGTTTATACTGAAAGTGGAATATTTTAAATGCTTAAATACAACACTATGGGTTAAATACGGACAAAAAAACTTTTGAATCTTAAAAAAGCTTTTAATATACAAGACTACAAACTTGAAATCATCCCACATTGAAAATTGTGATGAAATTCTATACTTCGTATTATAATAATCAAGACTTAAAAAGAGCTTAATTGTGATGAAATTCTATACTTCGTATTATAATAATCAAGACTTAAAAAGAGCTTTTAAGACTATAAGTTTAAGTAAATTATCTCACATCGAAAAAAAATTGACGAGCTGATGGAAGACTATAAACTTAAATAAATCATCCTACATCGAACTGGTGATGAAACTTTATAGTATAAATAAGACTAATCATTCGTTCTTAAATATCAATAAAAAATTCTAAGTCTTAAAAACTCTCTTAATAAGACTACAAACTTAACATTATAATAAGGTAAGGTAAAACTTAGGTAAAACTATCTCACATCCGAAAAATTATAAAGTTTTATCAAACAATAATCTTTTGAGTCTTAAAAAGGTTCTTAAGACTATACACAGAAGACTAATTATAATTTTTTTCCTTAGACATCCACCAACAATATTTTGAGTTTAAAAAAGTCTTAATAAGACTACAAAAAATTATCCCACATTGAAACAATTTAAATAAGGTACGGTGATGATTTTATATTATAAATAAGACTACAAATTTTACTTAAATTATCCCACATCAACAAATTATAATATGGTTATGGTTCTATATTATAAATAAGACTAATTATTTGTTCTTAGATATGATATCAATCAAAATCTTTTGAGTCTTCAAAAAACTCTTAAGACCATAATAAGACGATGAAATTCTATGGTGACGAAATTCTATATTATAAACAAGACTAATCATTCATCCTTAGATGTCAACAAAAAAACTTTTAGTCTTAAAAAAAGTTATTAATAAGACTACAAATAAAGTTAAATTAAAATTATCAGGTGATATAATTCTACGTAATCTTTCGTTCTTAGATATTAACCAACAATCTTTTGAACTTAAAAAAAATGTATAATTAAAGTATATAGTTAATGTATAATTATCCCGCATCGAAATTAAGATGGTGTGATGGAATTCTATGTATTATAAATAAGAGTAATCATGCATCCGTCTATAAATAAAAGTTCTTAATTAGACTATATCTAAACTTAATTAAAATTATCCCACTTCAAACAATTATACTAAGGTGGATTTTTTTATTATATAAATAAGAGTAATCATTCATCAAAAGTATACACCACTACTAGAAATACCTCAAAAGGAATCATTAATAAATAATCATTTAAGTTTGATAAATGGTGTCTTTGCTTAAACAAATCACTTATTCCGAATAAATGATGTCTTATCTAGAAATAAAAACACCATTTTTCAAACAAATGATTTCTAACTACATACCATTAACAACAAAGACATCATTTTTCAAACAAATGATTTCTAACCCTATGCAATCAATATCAAAGTCACCATTTTTTTAAACAAATGATTTCTTTTCAATTTGTTTTTTTATTTACTCAGCAAGTAGTACCAGTACCGTCATTTACTCTATGTACTTACACATTTTATTAAATCCTTATCATTTCTTCATATCTTCTTCCTCAACTTCTGCAAATCTCACACCTAATTTCCCCCTCTTTTTTTCCATAAACCCTAAAAATCAAACCACCATGCCTGGCCCCGTCGTCGTCGATCAAGAACAGAGTCAATCCCCTGTCGTGGCTGTCGATCAAGTCGAGGTTCTTGAAAAAAAGGTAATCAAATTACTTTATTTCTTAATTTGATGATTTTTGAAGCTCGTCTTTTCTTGAGTGTACATCTATCTTTATTATTGTGTTTTTTATTGTAGAAGGAAGAAATTGTTGAAGATGAAGATGTGAAGGAAGGGGACGATCATGAAGATGACGATGAGGATGACGACGATGATAAAAAGGATCTCGCTCTCGGTATTTACTATCTTCATTCCATTAAATCCAATTTCTTCTATTGTATGTTATCGGAATAGGAATTGAATTGGTGATTGAATCTGTATTTGAAATCATAAGATATTTTTCTATTCTCAGTTGTCGCATCTGAGTGTGATATTCTTGTACACAATAATTAGTTTACCCTTTCGAATAATGAATCTACTCTTAGGATATCTCTACACAGTATCTGACTTCTGCAGATCTGAACATCAGGATGAGTATATAGATTCTTGCATAGCACACGTTGCAAGTTGAGGAATTACCTTGATATCTACATTACTTCATGCGTAATAGAAACTTGTATTGTCTTTCTTTCTCCCAGTTTATTCTAGGTTCACCAATTGTTCAATCTTTGCGTTGTTGAGCTATGATTGATGATGACATTATTTTCTGTGACCTTAGTTTAGGTCTGTTATGGTTTCGATTTTTTCTGGAGGCTCTTAGCAATCAGTTATGTTTTGGATTTTCCGTGTATAAATTGATTGGTGATGAATTGATTGGCAAGAAAATGTTGGTGCATAATTGTTGGAATGAAAGGATTTGACACTCAAACACACTTTCTACTTGTTGTCTCACATCAGATTGTAAGCAAAAGCTATGATCTCCAGCTTTACGAGCTCTTACTCATAGCGAGATTGATCAAGTAGGTTCCTTCATGTTCAACACAAACTTATATGAGCAAGTAGGTTCCTTCATGTTCGTCTCATACTAGACTCAAGTGTATTTCTGTTGGCTTTTCTTAAAAAAATTAACATATGCTTCTTTATTTGTCGCACAGAGGCTTCAATGAAGCAGTCCATGGATTTATGGACAAAGGATGGTCTTTGATCGACAGTGATGGCATCGATGACGTGAGTGTTTTAGTTAACCCGTCTCCTAGCAGAATTCTGTACTCTAACAACTATCGTAACGATGGATTTTGTTAACTAGGGAGTTCAGTGCTTTGTACTAGAGGTTCTATGCTTTTGGTTGATTTACAAGCTGAGCCAATTGTGCATTTTTTCAACTAGATGCTCATTCCTATTCTTGTGTTGTCATGCAGAATGTTCCTCTAGCAGTCCTTCATCGGTTCTTCAGAGAACACCGCTATTGTTGTCAAAGCTACCCTTGTACCTTACTAGTTGGTCGTACCAGATGTATTGGTGGTCAAGTCTTCCTCTAGCTCACACCATTTTTTGATTTTTGGAAAATGTACCCATATTTTGGGATATTTATGTTATAGTTCACTATTGTGTGCTTCTAATGTAATTTTGACACATGTTGCCATCATTATTATATATATACACACATATATATATATGTGTGTGTGTGTGTGTGAGATATTTTATGGAAATGCATTTTTATTTTAGTTGATATATAAAAATAAGTACATTGTATTTTAATGGTTAGATCATCTTGAATATTAAAATAATTTTTTTTTTTAAAATCAAGGTAGCAAAGAAATCATTTAAGTGTGTTACATGCTTTATTAAGTTGGTATGCAAAGAAACCATTTAAGTACATTAGATGATTTATTAAGTTTAGATAAGACATCATTTATCTCTCCCAAATGATGTCTTTCTCATAGACCTAAGAAACCATTAATCCCTTAAAATTGATTTCGAAAGCATAAGCAAAGACACCATTTTACTCACATGGTTTCTTACCCTAAGACACCTTTGACTTGGAGATCATCTTCATAATGGTGTCTTAGGGTCTTTTTACATGATTTCTTTGACATATTTTCTAGTAGTGCACTCCAAGAAGATGATCAAAACTTAAGTATGAGGAGGTGATGAAATTTTATATCATAAGTGAGTAATCTTATGGTTTTAAATATCAACCAACAAATTTTGAGTCTTAAAAAGCTTTAAAAGGACTAGAAACCTAAAATTATCCCACATCGAAAAAATTAAAATAAGGTGATGATTCTATATTATAAATAAGAGTAATCGTGCGTTTTTCTTGGTCTTTAAAGCATATCTTAAGACTATAAACCTTGAGTAAATTATCCTATATCGAAAAATTATGATGAGGCGATAGAATCTTATATTATCAATCAAAAAAATTATTCGCATGTATTCTTTTGAGTTTTAGAATAAGCTCTTAGACTATAAATTTAGTTGAAATTAAGTTTGATTACTAATATCATGCGATTATCTTGTTTATTATAATGATATAGATTGATCAAGTTTTTTACTCCCTCCCATTCACTGGAAAAGCACACCTTTTTATTCAAATGAGTGGTATATTTTTTTTCAAAGTGTGTTTTTCCAAATAATGAGAGAGAGTATTTAACGAATATACATCGTCAATGTAATTAAGCCAATTAACCCGAAGCCAACTAACCCGTGCAACGCACGGGCTTTAATCTAGTATTTATATATATTAGACTTTTTTCAAGCGATCTCATTGGTCCGTTTCATCAAACCTAAAATTAGGAAAATATCATAAATAATAAAAAAAATCAATTAGAGAATCTTTTAATTATTATAATATATATTTAATTTATTATATTAATGTGATGTTTTACAATTCTGAGGTAAAAACCTTTAGAGTTCATCTTTTAAAAACATTATTGTAAAATAAATTATAAAAATGAAATAATTAGATTCGTGGTAAAAAATGCTTTCATTAGAGTATAAATTTCATATTATTTGTTTCACATTATGTGATGAATTTATTACATATAATAGTTGTAAAATTATCCCACATCGACAAATTTTAATATGATGAAGAAATTCTATATTATAAATAAGAGTAATCATTCGTTCTTTGATATTTATCAAAAGTCTTTTGAATCTAAAAAAAGTTCTTAAGACTATAAACCTCAATTAATTATCTTATATTTTATATTATATCAAAAAAATTATGATGAGGTGATGAAATTTTAGATTATAAATAAGAGTAATCATTCGGTTATAAATATCGACTTGGAAAAACTTTTAAATTATCCCACATCAAAAAAACTTTTAAATTATCCCACATCGAAAAATTATTATGGGGTGATGGAATTCTATATTATAAATATTAGTAATCATTCAGTTCTAAATATCGACCAAAAAACTTTTGAGTCTTAAAAAAAACTTTTAATGCATAAGACTACAAATTTAATTTAATGCATAAGACTACAAATTTAAAATCATCACACATTGGGGGAGTGATGAAATTCTATATTATAAATAAGAGTAATGATGTATTTTTTATTCTTAAAAAGAGCTGATGGAAGACTATAAACTTAAATAAATTATCCCACATCGAAAAATTATGATAAGTTGATGAATTCTATATTATAAATAAGACTAATCCTTTGTTCTTAAATATTAATCAAAAAAAACTTTTAAGTATTAACAAGTCTCTTAATAAGATTACAAATTTATCTCACATTGAAAATTTATAATGAGGTGATGAAACTTTATATTATAAATAATACTTCAAACATTATCCCACATTCGAAAAATTATAAAGTTTCATCAAACATAAATCTTTTGAGTCTTAAAAAAGTTGTTAAGACTATACACTTAAATTAAAAATTATATAGCACCAAAAAAAATTATACTCTCTCTGATTACCTGTGTTCTTCCCCTTTCTTTTTGGGGAAGAAAATAAGGAGGGAGTAATTATATTAATAGAATAGGAAGGGTGGAATTAAAAAGTAAGAGAGAGAAATATTATATTAATTAAATGAGAAAAAGTAGAATGAAAAAGTAAGTGAGAGGAATATTATATTAATTAAATGAGAAAAAGTGTGGTGGAAAAGTAGGAGAAAGAATTATTATATTAATTAATGAAGATGATAAAACTTTCCTTAAATGGAAAGAGGGAAGAAAATCAAACTCAGCCCAAAAAGAAAATAGGGAAGAACATAGGTAATCGGAGGGAGTAACACTTAAATAAAAAATTATAATAAGGTGATGAAATTTTATATTATAAATAAAATTCCTTAGACATCAACCAACTTAAGTAATTCTCCCACATCGAAAAATTATGATGAGCTAGTTTTAAAAAAGGTCTTAATAAGACTTCAAACTTAAAATTATCCCACATCGAAACAACATCGAAATAATTAAAATAAGTTACGGTGATGATTCTGTATTATAAATAAGACTACAAATTTTAGTTAAATTATCTACATCATCGACAAATTATAATAATGTGATTGATTTCTATATTATAAATAAGACTAATTAATTTTTTTTTGCAAGAAGGGGCAGCTTACTTATATTCATCCAACGAGGGGAAGAGAACAAGTAACGTTATCTAACAAAAGGGGCAGCCAAAAAATTAACCTCTGAGTCTTTCTAAGACAAAATGAGACTCATGATTACAATGCATAATCCTAATACTTACATGATTTTGTTGTTTTATCATGTAAGACTAATTATTTGTTCTTAGATATCAATCAAAATCTTTTGAGTCTTAAAAAACACTTAAGACTATAAATTTGAGTAAATTATCCCACATTAAAAATTATACCCCTCTCTTTTGAGTCTTAAAACACTCTCAAGGCTATAAACTTAAGTAAATTATCCCACATCAAAAAAATTATATTCCATTTGGTCACGAATATTAAGGTAATGGATATCAATCTTTTAAGACTTTTTAATAAAACTACAAGCTTAAGTAAAAATAATCTCACATCGAAAAATTATAATAAGGTGATGAAAATTTATATTATAAATAAGATAGTCATGTGCTCTTAAATATTAACCAAAAATCTTTTGAGTCTTAGAAATATATTAAGACTATAAACTTAAGTAAAACTATCCCACATTCAAAAAATTATAAAGTTTCATCAAACAAAAATCTTTTGAGTCCTAAAAAAGTTCTTAAGACTATACACTTAAGTAAAAAATTATAACAATGTGATGAAATTTTATATTGTAAATAAGACTAATAATAATTCTTTCTTAGGCATCAACCAACTTAAGTAATTCTTGCACATCGAAAAATTATGATGAGCTTATGATTTTCCATTAAATAAGAGTAATCATTGTTTTTAAATATCAACCAACAATATTTTTAGTTTAAAACAAGGTTTTAATAAGACTACAAAGTTAAAATTATCCCACATCGGAACAATTAAAATAAGGTACGATGATGATTCTATATTATAAATAATACTACAAATTTTAGTTAAATTATCCCACATCGACAATTTATAATAAGGTGATGGAATTCTATATTATAAATATTATTTATTCATAGATATCAATCAAAATCTTTTGAGTCTTAAAAAAGTCTTAAGACTATATACTTAAGAAATTTATCGCATATCAAAAAATTATACTCTCTCTTTTGAGTCTTAAAGAACTCTTAAGACCATAATAAGACAATGAAATTCTATTATAAATAAAAGTAACCATTTCTCCAAATTATGATGAGGTGATTAAATTCTATATTATAAATAAGACTAATCATTCATCCTTAGATGTCAACAAAAAACTTTTAGAGTTAAGAAAAGTTCTTAATAAGACTACAAATAAAGTTAATTAAAATTATCACATATCCAAAAGTTATAATGAGGTGATAGAATTCTACGTACGTAATCTTTCGTTCTTAGATATTAACCAACAGTCTTTAGAGACTTAAAAAAAAGTTCCTAAGACTAAGACTAAGACTAAGACTATATAGCTAAAGTATAATTATCGCGCATCGAAAAATTAAGATGGGGTGATGAAGTTCTATATATTATAAATAAGAGTCGACGACGTCGAGTTGGTGGCGGAGAAAGACTCGACATTCAGGCGAGCCACCCGGTGGTGTAATCATTCACCTATAAATAAAAGTTCTTAATTAGACTATATATAAACTTAAATAAACTTAAGTAAAATTAACCCACATCGAAAAATTATAATAAGGTGAATTTCTTTTTTTATATAAATAAGAGTAATCATTCATCAAAAATATATACTCCAATAAGATGATCAAATTCGATTATATAAATAAAGAGTAATCGTCTATCATTTAACTTAGAAATAAAAAAAATTCTTTTAATCTTCAAAATAGCTCTAACTATAAACTTAATTAAGTAAATTACCACATCAAAAAATTATGATGAGGTGATAGAATTTTATATCATAAATGAGTAATCTTTCTGTTTCAAATATCAACCAACAATCTTTTGAGTCTTAAAAAGCTTTTAAAAGGACTACAACCCTAAAATTATCCCACATTGAAAAAATTAAAATAATGTAATGATTATATATTATAAATAAGAGTAGTCATGGGTTTTTCTGAGTCTTAAAGGCAAATCTTAAAACTATAAACCTTGAGTAAATTATCCTATATCGAAAAATTAAGATGAGTCAATAGAATCTTATATTATAAATAAGATTAATATTTCGTTCTTAGATATCAATCAAAAATTTCATTCGTTCTTAGATATCAATCAAAAAAAAACTTTTCGTTCTTAGATATCAATCAAAAAAACTTTTGAGTCTTGTAGACACCCGCATTTTGACTGCCAGGTGTCTATGGCAGTTTCCAAAAAACACCCGATGATGATCGGACGCTAACGTGCTTCTACGCGCTCGGATACGGGCTCAAATCCATTAGTTGCTGGCTAACGCACTTGCGGAGTACAAATCTCACAAAATCAACCTCGAATCCAGGCCCAGCGGATCATTCCGAGTCAAACAAGACTAATTTGGACCGAAATTGACACCGGAAATAAAACCGACTTCTTAGCGATTGGGTCAACTCCGGTCAAAGTCGTTTCCGAGACACATCAAAGCAGCCACTCAAATACAAAAAGTCCAACTCAAGAAGCAAAACCAACAGTCCACCTTCAGACGGGCATCAGGTCAAGTCCGTCAGGGCACAAAACCCTAGACACCAAAATACATGGGAAATGCCCAAGTCACTATGACCGGTAATAGCAAGTCATAATTACATACATAGCAAAGAGAGATTAATGACTACGTAGTTCATATTAAAATGAGATTACGTGTAGTTTGGATTATTTTAAGAAGAACACGAATAGTTGATATTATTCGCGTGAAATAACCCTATTTTGAATTCATGGATTTATATTTATGTCCCATTTTATTCCAAAAGAACCCCATGCACACTCAATTTCACAACTTTACAACCCTAATCACAACTACACACAACCTTTTTACACAATCTTTTCACAATACAACTTTTTAGCAACCCTAATACATCTTTTACACATCTCTACACAACCCTAAGCATTACACTAGCAAACCCTAAACTTAGTTTTAGGAAATCGAAACCCGAGCCACGATAACTTAACCTCCATAAGCCTCAAAGCTCTTGTGTTAAAGCCACGACTACGAGCCTTATCCGAGACAAGAACATGTAGGTTGAGGGTGCCAAAACCCCTTTATTTCCTTCTTCTTCTCTTCTCGTCATCTTCCTCCTTTTCCACGTTTTTTTTATATTTTGTTTATCGCATAATAATATCAATAATACCGTTAGCATTAAAACATTAAAATAATTGTCGATTTGTGTCGAGTGTGAATGATGGTGGGATAAGAAAACCCGAATATACAAGTGTACTGCACACAGCGTTGCCGGTCGCTTATCCCATCACCATGATCACTTGATTATTGAGACGAGTTAACCTAAACAGTAATTTGTTTATTTTCGTTTGCATCGTCATTCAAGTCACATATTTATATCGATTTCAAAAACATGCATTCTATTTAATAAGGGTCGAAACCCGTTGACGCGGATCCGACAACACAAAAAAAAAAATCGAAAGTCCATGAGAAAAAAGCAAAAGGCCAAAAAAAAAAAAGCAGACCATCATCAAA
This sequence comes from Agrostemma githago, assembly GCA_958450325.1. Classification (NCBI taxonomy): domain Eukaryota; kingdom Viridiplantae; phylum Streptophyta; class Magnoliopsida; order Caryophyllales; family Caryophyllaceae; genus Agrostemma; species Agrostemma githago. The sequence continues at coordinate 15,518,425 of OY288239.1, read as the reverse complement.
AAAATTCAGAATACCCATGACCACGGTCAACGGTCAATTCAAGTGAAAGCCCCACGACTAGGGTACGGTCAAAATTATCAAAAACCCATGACCGGGGCTAAGAGGTCAATCATCAAAAAATTCAGAATACCCATGACCATAGTCTACGGTCAATTCAAGTGAAAGCCCCACGACCAGGGTCCGGTCAAAATTATCAAAACCCATGACCGCGGCTAAGAGGTCAATCAAAAAAATCAAATACCCATGACCGTGGTCAACGGTCAGCTCAAGTGAAAATCCTTTGACCGTGGTACGGTCAAATTCAAAATTATCAATACCATCCGATAGGGGAGTAACAATCAAGCTGGTCAGCTAACACCACACTCAGCCTTCCCACATTACAACCCTCAAGACCTCCTCGAGACCTAGGCCAGAGACAGCCCGGAATTTTGAGGATTCAAGCTCCATAGGATACCCCTAACCATTAGGGCCAGACATGGAAACCAGATCCCGCATTATCAAACCAGCCCAATCGAAGTTCGAGCCATTTTTACTCGACTTCCCCCGTTCCTACCACATTACAATACCTTACCCTCGAAGCCTCAGCTCCACAAAATCGAGCTCTAGATTTCGAATCATCAAAGCCACTTACTTCCTAGCACCACATTTCCAAAAACATCAAATCCCGAGAACAAAACTCGTTAAAATTCCCCGAGAGCAGAACTCGTTAAAAATCTCGAGAACAAAACTCGTTAAAATTCCCCGAGAGCAGAACTCGTTAAAAATCCCGAGAACAAAACTCGTTAAAATTCCCCGAGAGCAGAACTCGTTAAAAATCCCGAGAACAAAACTCGTTAAAATTCTCCGAGAGCAGAACTCGTTAAAAATCCCGAGAACAAAACTCGCTAAAATTTCCCGAGAGCAGAACTCGTTAAAAATCCCGAGAACAAAACTCGTTAAAATCTCATCCCAACTCTTCTCTTCCAAACCAGTTACCAACCCCGAACACAGGAACTCAACTTGCAGTCGGCATAGAACATGCCCAAATAATTCACACCACCTCTGGGGGCTACCCCGGAGAGCGCTCACAGTCACGGGATTAATATCCTCACCATTCAAGCCCTTTGATCAAGACATCACTGGGAATGTACCTAGCCTACACCGTCATTATGGCTTGTTACACACAAAGTCCTATTAGAATAGGCACCATAATACATCTTCCGACACTGAACTACGGCATGGTTTGATTTCACCACACGTGAATACGTAGGCAGCCTTTCAACAGAGACACAACCACTCACATCGACACACATTCAAAAAAGCACTATCACTCCGGTCACGACACTGTCATGTTCTCAGTAGCTAGCTTTGTCGTCCTGGGGGCTTCTATTAGACAGAAGTTCTCCTTCCACTCACATAATCCAAATACTTCCAAAATCTAGCCTCCTTTCTATAGTGTGTCCTAATACTCGGCTCAGTCAAAGACGAGAATCTGTCAGGACTCGAAGAAGTACCCATTTTGGATTGTACCCTAAAATCAGAAATCCAGAAGGGCACCAGACTAAAACAGTCTCATTACAGACTACTGCAAGTCCCCTATATCATATTCATCCCATTTCGATGTTCGACCGTGTTGCCACTCGCCTAGGCTACGGAATAGCGCAACTCGAGAGCCTTGTTAGGTGGCCCACCCCCTACCGAGTCTCGGTCCAACCCCTCGAGAGTCCAGCCGTGTCTGTCAGCTCGTCCGGTCACGTCCAGAGTCGAGTCTGTCGGTAGACCTCTCTCTTCAAATTCCACTTTAAAATTTGCAAGACTTGGCCACTTGAAAAAAAATCCTTTTCGACAAGGTTAAATTTCGGTCTATTTAAACTGCAAATTTCTTTCCTAAAATGCTTTAGGAGTCAAAATTTTCAAAATTTCAAAAATACAAGATTTCAAAATTTTCAAGAATTCAAAAATTCAAAAATCATTTTCCCCAGCGCGAGTCATTTTACTACCTACGTGTTGCATGCATTTTACGTGACTTATACAGGTACGACTCAAACAGGGACGTGCAACCCACGATATCTCTCCAGCGGAAGCCAACGGCGACATTTCACGGGATGGGCCTACATACAGGCGCACCCAGGACTTATGCGACAAGTCCAAATGCTCCACGGAGTTATCGTCATCAGCTTAGGTATGACTTCTAGCTTACAGCTGGTGAGCCCTTCACGCGAGTCTAATGGACTATAAACGACCCGACCGGAAGTCCGCCAGGTTTCAATCCTCGATTGGCCTGGTGGCTACTCTAACTTTCGCCTTGTCCAAGCCTCAGTAAGAGTGGGGGCTCTGTAGACACGCGCATTTTGATTGCCAGGTGTCTATGGCAGTTTCCAAAAAACACCCGATGATGATCGGACGCTAACGTGCTTCTACACGCTCGGATACGGGCTCAAATCCATTAGTTGCTGGATAACGCACTTGCGGAGTAAAAATCTCACAAATTCAACCTCGAATCCAAGCCCAGCGGATCATTGCGAGTCAAACAAGACTAATTTGGACCGAAACCGACACCGGAAATAAAACCGACTTCTTAGCGATTGGGTCATCTCCGGTCAAAGTCGTTTCCGAGACACATCAAAGCAGCCACTCAAATACAAAAAGTCCAACTCAAGAAGCAAAACCAACAGTCCACCTTCAGACGGGCCATCAGGTCAAGTCCGTCAGGGCACAAAACCCTAGACACCAAAATACATGGGAAATGCCTATATAAGCAACCCCATGCACACTCAATTTCACAACTTTACAACCCTAATCACAGCTACACACAACCTTTTTACACAATTTTTTCACAATACAACTTTTTAGCAACCCTAATACATCTTTTACACATCTCTACACAACCCTAAACATTACACTAGCAAACCCTAAACTTAGTTTTAGGAAATCGAAACCCGAGCCACGATAACTTAACCTCCATAAGCCTCGAAGCTCTTGTGTTAAAGCCACGACTACGAGCCTTATCCGAGACAAGAACATGTAGGTTGAGGGTGCCAAAACCCCTTTCTTTCCTTCTTCTTCTCTTCTCGTCATCTTCCTCCTTTTCCACGTTTTTTTTATTTTGTTTATCGCATAATAATATCAATAATACCGTTAACATTAAAACATTAAAATACTTGTCGATTTGTGTCGAGTGTGAATGATGGTGGGATAAGAAAACCCGAATATACAAGTGTACTGCACACAGCGTTGCCGGTCGCTTATCCCATCACCATGATCACTTGATTATTGAGACGAGTTAACCTAAACCATAATTCGTTTATTTTCGTTTGCATCGTCATTCAAGTCACATATTTATATCGATTTCAAAAACATGCATTCTATTTAAAAAGGGTCGAAACCCGTTGATGCGGATCCGACATCACAATCCCTAGGGATTTATTTCGATGTCGGAAAAGCCGAGGGAATCAAGTCTTTCAATTCAAGCAAAACGTCGATCTTTTGGATTCGATACCAATTCCGTAATTGGATGTCGAATCTAACGATCTAGTCAAATAAATTAACTAATGCGATTTTTTCGTTGATGCTAAAATAATTGTCATCCAATTCGTTAGAATTACGACATTATTAAACGCGGAGGAAATCTACTCATATCGCGATAGTTAATTTAAGACGACTTAAATCAATTTTTATTTTATTTTATTTTATTTTCACTCTAGTATTCCATATCGATTCAATAATCGAATATGGGATACAATGAATATTCAAATTTAGAATCGAGTATAAATCCCATAATATTTATATCCGATTCAACAAAATCAATAATTTATAAAATCCGAGTCGAGCATAAATTGTACAATATTTATGTCCGATTCGGCAGAATCATCGAATTATCAAAAATCAAAAAGCAATTTCGAAAGTCAATAATAAATTGCAAAGCGAATTATAATTCGTACAGGGGGCACTCGACCGAGTGCCTAGCCCACTCGATCGAGTAGCCCATCATCGTGATCAATGTCGTGAGTCCTACAACATCATTCGAGTCTCGTCAATTCTTTTTATGACTTCGGTCAACACGTGCCTAATTAATCACGTGTACTACTATCTTTTCAAACCATGCATCATTCAATTTTACATCATTCTATTTCATTCATTAATTTGCAAACCGTTATTATTCGTTATACGGTTACTAACCGTTTGTTATTCTTGTTGATTTATCGTTTGTTTTATTTTACTAAACTGAACCCACATGCTAAAATTCAACTTCGACGTTAGAATTAATTGCATTAAATTGACATAGAAACCCTTTTCAATTTCATTCACATGCTTAGGGAAAACAACGTTTGCATAAGCATTTTTCACCGAATTACTAACGCGCGTATTAGAAAGTCATTCGAGATCTTAGTAGAGGCGGCTAAGTGCGGGCGGGGTTGGGTGTCCTTTGTGGGCTTCACAACACGTACCCTCACCCCTTACTCAGAACCTCGGTTTCCGGATGCCCAAAACCGTTGGCGCACGAGAGTCATTCAATACACGATAACCGGTAGTGACGGTATCAGTATCGCAATGAAAAGGGACGAGCCCAATAAACTCTGACATCGGAAATGGGCCGTATTTTGTATACGACCCACTACGACATAGAGTGGGCTCGAATGGTTCCGAATAATCACAAAATTCGGTGGCGACTCCACTTCGACCTAAATTTCAATTCGATCCATTCTCATATGGAGAATCATTCGCCTACCCAAATGTAACACCCCAGCCCATTCCTAGGACCGGAAATGTTGACTGCGGTAGCCCGCCAGGCTTTGTACTGGTCCCACAGACCAACACGAGTCCTTTCCAACACATTTTGTCCTCACTCATGCGCATCCCGGAAACCTTCCCAGGAGGTCACCCATCCTAAGATTGCTCCCAATCAAGCACGCTTAACTGCGGAGTTCTTATCATGGGCAAACCAGAAAAGAAAGTGCACTTTGTTGATATGAGTAGTACTTCAAATCCCTTTAAGGGAAGCTCATAAATAGGACATCTTCAATCAATGTGGGGTGTTTCAATAGGGAGCAATCTTAGGATGGGTGACCTCCTGGGAAGGTTTCCGGGATGCGCATGAGTGAGGACAAAATGTGTTGGAAAGGACTCGTGTTGGTCTGTGGGACCAGTACAAAGCCTGGCGGGCTACCGCAGTCAACATTTCCGGTCCTAGGAATGGGCCGGGGTGTTACAAATGGTATCAGAGCAATCCTGCGACCGTGCATTTGGCACCTAGCGGGGGTGGATTCTGGGTCAGCGGTTATGCTGCCAGGCGCAACGAGGACGTTGCGTTCTTCAAGTGGGAGTGATTGAAACACCCCACATTGATTGAAGATGTCCTATTTATGAGCTTCCCTTAAAGGGATTTGAAGTACTACTCATATCAACAAAGTGCACTTTCTTTTCTGGTTTGCCCATGATAAGAACTCCGCAGTTAAGCGTGCTTGATTGGGAGCAATCTTAGGATGGGTGACCTCCTGGGAAGGTTTCCGGGATGCGCATGAGTGAGGACAAAATGTGTTGGAAAGGACTCGTGTTGGTCTGTGGGACCAGTACAAAGCCTGGCGGGCTATCGCAGTCAACATTTCCGGTCCTAGGAATGGGCCGGGGTGTTACACCAAACCCGCGCGTGGCCGCGTCGGGGTGGACCTATGTCATGTCCACAAGTCTTAAAAAGTCTCTTAATAAGACTACAAACTTAAGTAAAATAATCTCACCATCGAAAAATTACAATAAGGTGATGAAACTTTATATTTTAAATAAGAGCAATAATGTATTCTTTTAAGTTCTGAAATGAGCTCTTAAGACTATAAATTCAGCTGAAATTAAGTTTGATTACTAATATCATGTTATCAATTTATTTATTGTAATGACATAGTTTTATTAAGCTTCTTATTTAACGAATGTCCATCATCAATGTAATTAAGTCAACTAACCCGGGCAGCGCAAGGGCTTTAATCTAGTTAAATCATAAAACAATGTAGTCAAGTGAGAAGTAGAGAGATCGAACCACAAGGAATGGACTAAGCGGTAGTTTAGAGAAAGTAACTGATGCAAACCTACAACACAAACTTACAAACTATAATGACAAAGCACACAAACATGTAACTGAGAGGGTTTTGGTTTGAAGAAAAGCTAATGACTAAACACGCAGTAACAACAATAACAAAGACTACCAATAATGTGAAATCAATAAATATCGGAATTACTTTTTTCATAATTGCTTGTTACCTAAAAATTCCTTATTTTTCCGATATTACCTTTGTCATATTTTTTCCATACTTTTTCAACCCTACTGCTTTCCTCTTCCTTTATTTCTTTTCTAAACCACTTTTAATCCAAATTCGTTCTTAAACTTCATCAAATTTGAAAATCGATCGATCGTACTTTCGAATTCGTCATGGATTATAGTTCGGTAATTGATATTTTTTATTTTACTTGCAAATTATGATTTAATTGGTAATTATGTTTAATTGTTTTTAGAAAGTTAGGGTTAGGGTTTAGGGTTGGGATGCCGGAGGTTGTCGAAAGAGATGGACACATATTAAGGTGAGGGTGAGGATGGGTGGTGGTCGGTGGTGGTGAGGGTGGGCGGCTGACTGGCCTGTACGTTCACTGCAGTTTTTTTTTTGTTTTTTTTGTTTTTTTTTGCCATCATGCTGTACGTTCACTGTAGTATTTATTTTTTTGGTTGTACGCTCGCTGTAGCTTGTGTTTTTTTTTTAAATTGAATTTTATTTTAATATTTTGTAATTAGATTCTTGTGTTAATTATTTTGAATTTTGTTCGAATTAATTTTGATTTGTACGATTGTAATTCTCGAATTAATTTTATTTTTGTTGTTGTAATTTGTTATTTTAATTTTAATTTTGATTTGTCCTATTGTATTTTTTATTAATTTTGATTTGTGTTATGTTTTGAATTAATTATGTTATTATAATTTTAATTTTGTTGTAATTTCTTGTATTTTAATTTTTCTATTTTTCTTTTGTAATAATAGTAATTATGATAATAAATTAGGGAACAAAAAATAAAATAAATAATTTTTTCCGAGAAATAATAATTAGGAACAAATAATAATTTTCCCCAAATTACAAAATAAATAAATATGAGTGCTAATCATTTTTTCCGAGAAAAAACTTGACAATAATAACATTAATATTTTTTTTGTAAAACGGAAAAAAAGCAAAAAAAAAATGCCGGCCGGAGTGGCGGCCGGAGTGGGGAGGTGGTGGAGGTGGACGGAATTTAGAACGCTTGAGTATTTTTTAGATTTTTATCAAATCTCTCTCTAATTCAATGATGAGGAGAAGGGAAAATGGAAAGGACAATTGGATAATTTTCAGGTATAAATGACTAATACACCATTATGAAAAAGCACCACCCATAAATATATAGAGAGAAATATCTTGGTGCAACTTTCATTTCATTCTCACTAATCCCATTGTTCCACTATTCCCCATAATCCTCTAATCAACCTATTACTAAAATCATAAGATAATAGTAATCGAGGAATAAGCCATCCAAGAATTACCCTACTCAAGCCCAGATACATTCACTAAAATTCATCAATGCAAATGAACAAGTGAGCATAAAGATTACACCAAATGATTATGATAGGGTCAATTTCCAACAAGAATACGCCATCAAATTGGTAGTCAACAGTCAAGCCTACTTTTCTAAATCCTTCCTGAAAACCAAGTCTAGATTAAGTCAAGTTTTACTTCACACAATCAAGATGAAATAAAGCACTAAACCCAATTGGTGCAATAGATTAATATTTACAAGTTTCTAAGCCTAACAAAACACATGAAAATCATAAACTTTAAGCAAAGGTTAATGAAATTAATAGAGTAGAGAATGGGAAGAGTCCTACAATGAAACTAGATGAGAATTATTAAGGGATTACGCCAAGATTTGAAAGATTAGCCTTCCTGAAGGCTCGAGATTGGTTTTATGCTCTTTATAGTAACTTTTATTTATAGCAATCTCGTATTATATGTTTTGTTGATTATAAGTGGCACGTAACGGGTTTGTTTGTCTAGCTAAGTCTTACAGGATTGAACAGGTTAGACAAAAGGAGTCAATTATCGAAATGGATAAACTACCCAATTGCATTGAAGCACGCAAGTTTAGAAGCAAGTATTGAAGATAATAGAAGAATATGTTGAAGCTTGTAGAAGAGGAGAAAGATGTGAAGATGTCTATCCCGGAGCTATAATCACTCCACGATTGAAATAAGATACCTAACATGGAGCTATAATCACTTCATTGTTGGAAGGACAAGGAAAAGGTGAAATGAAAAAGGAGTAGCCTATCGATCTAATCTACTAAGTTGACGTCATGAATTGAGTTTAAGGACAAAGCCGGTTAGGTGAGTCGAGTTTGAAGAGACTAATGAGCTTGTTACAGTTGGAGTTGGAATTGTTACAGTCTGAAACCAAATGTTACAGTTTTACTCTGAATGTTACAGTCATGTAACTCATGTTCACAGATGTTACAGTCTGTGAAGTTCCGTGATAGAATTTGTGTCAAAAAAGATTTTGTGTCGCGCGCCAGATTTGTTTTAAAAGTATTTCCCAAAAGTATTTTTCTAAAATATATTCTATATGATTTACGAAAATAATATTATATTAAGTTTTGAAAGTATTTTATTGTATTTTATTTAAGACAAAACACTTTCCTAAATAAAACTTTTTTATGGAAATAAGATCTAGTTAATATGGAATAGGTTACTGGTGAACAAGAATCACAATGAGTTTAGGAAAGTGATTCCTACTACACGTGGGATCTTGCGAATCTACCAAAGTTAGGATTCTTATATTATTTGCTTATCTTTCATAATATCCTTAATAAATAGTTTCCTAATCTTTGTAGTATTATACTACTCGTAACCTAGGCGCACGTTTGAGAGTAGTATATAAGCCAACTCAGTCTTTCATATTACTTACACAATTCTTCCATTGAGTTTTAGAGTCTAAGGCACAAATATTTTCTATCTAAAACGTTTTTGCTTATTTCTTTAAGGTTAGAATTTGTCAAAGAAAACTCATTTCTTACTTGATTACTGTGTTACATTGCTCTAAGTACTTGTCGATTGAAGAACGACGCTCCTACATCCGTCTTACAAAGAAGACAACTCATAGGGGATCTTGTGGCTAAACCTTTATGTATCAATTGCTTTAGGATAGAATAATTTGTGTTATTCTAGCACCGCGGTTGAGTAGCCATTGGGTAGAGACTAATATTTTGTAATCCTAAGTCGATAGTGAAATATTAATGAAAGAATATATAAATGCACATAGGTCTCGAAGTGTGAGACTGAACCATTTCAAAAATTTCGGAGTCGTCTCTATTTATCGCTTGCATAAATCCCCACAACCGACATATATTATTTTATTTATAGAAAAAGAAAATAGAAAAATTGATATACTCAATTCACTCCCCTCTTGAGTATAATTTTCACGTATTAAACTTTTCAATTGGTATCAAAGCGGGTACTCGAGTTTTGCTTAACACCATTGAGCGATCCTAATACGTTTTTCTCTGTTTTCTTTCTTTAAGGTACAATAGAGCAATTGAACGAGAAGTGCCCCTTCTTCAACGGAGAAGACTATGGTGTGTGAAAGAACAGGATGATGCATCATATCAAGGGAACTGACTGGGAGTGATGAAACATAATCAAGAACGGACCTGTCACCATCTTCAAGACTGAAACTGAGGAAGAGAAGGACGAAGATGACTACACTGCTCTTGGGTGTGGAAAAGCTGAAAAGAACCCAAAGGCGATATGCCTTCTTCAAAGAGGAATTGGACCACGTCTTTAGAGTCGCATCTCTACATGCGTCTCTGCAAAGGAAATTTGGGATAACTTATCTTTGGCTTACGAAGGAACCAATCAAGTGAAAAAGAATAGGATCAATTTATTGATTCACAAATATGAGACCTCCGTCATGCTGAAAGATGAGTCCATAGATGAGATGTCCACAAAATTCATAACTCTTACTAATGAGTTGGGGAATCTTGGGAAGAAGCTAGAAGAAGAAGAAGACATGGTGCAAAAAATTCTCAGGAGTCTGACTGAAAGATGGCAACCCAAGGTTACAACAATTGAAGAAGCCAAGGATCTAGACACTTTGTCTTTGGAGCAGCTCGTAGGATCCTTAATGTCTCATGAGATGACAATGAATGCTCGTCATCCCAGTAAAACTAGAAAGGGGAAAGGAATAGCTTTGAAAGCCGCTGAAGAAAGTAACAATGATGAAACTAATGATGAGATGTCTCTCTTTGTTAGAAGGTTCTCAAAAGTCTTTTGTGGCAAGTTTAGATCAAAGAAACCTATGGCAAATAAGAGGTAGACATTCGCCAAACCCTTCGATGGTAGTTGATTCAAATGTGGAGAAAAAGGACACATGCTGAAGGAGTGTCCTTTATGGAGCGAAATTAAGTCAAAGGACAAGAGAGAGTCAACCAAGAAGAATTTCAAGAAGGCTATGGTTGCATCTATTATTTGGGGAGAACCTGAGTCAGAGGAAGATGATGACCGCGAGAAGACAAGGAAGAAGACAATATCTGTATGACTGCCCTCGCTCTAAACTCTCCTAGGGAACATGTATGCTTCATGGCAAAATCAGAAGAATCCTATTCTCACAAAGATGAGGACAGGGAGGTATGTTTCGATCTTCTTCGTTTCCAAATTCAAACATTCTCTAAGGAAAGACGAATTCCTATTTTTGAAGAAGTTCTAGATGACTACTATGCTCAGTGTCTAGTATTAAAAAAAAATCAGAGGCAAATGGATAAACTAACCAAAGAGAATGTTTCTCTCAAGGAAAACTCAAATTCCGATGGAACAGTCGCATCATCTGTAACATCTTATGATACGACACTTGAGACTGTAACATCTGATTTCCTTATATCTGCGACTCTGGCTTGTCTTGAAACAACAACTGTAACATCTGATGTTGCAGTTTCTGATTCTGCCTCCCTTGATCACTGGGTAGCCAAATCAAGTGATGTGACAACTTTGCTTCCTGACTCATCTTCACCCTTGGAGGATGACTTGAGTAAAGTAGTCATATCAGAAGATAAGGCTGTCAACTTTCATGCTAACACTTCTTCTTATCATCCCTCTATGTTTGCTGAGTATGTTCACACTGAGTTAATGAATGAACTTACCAATACTCTTAATGAGCTTGAGAAACTTAAGACTGACTTTGGCATTGAGCGGATGAATCTCATAGGTCAGTATGACTTGATTAGAGCTAAACATAATAAACTTGAGATGGACCTTTTCTGTTATGGAAAACTTAGAACTTAGTGAGATGAACTCCAAACTGTCTGACCAGATCCAGAATAAGGTTAGAATCTCTAACAAATGGGATGGGGGTCGTAAAATCACTGAATATTTGGGAAACCAATGTGCCAGTACCTTTTAGGAAGGTCTAGGGTATTCTGACTACCCCATGCATCCCAGGTTCCTTGTTAAACCTAATCCTAAGGACACTGACTTTCGTAAAAGAAAATACGCTAATAGACCTGACTACGTTTGTGTACTTTATGGGGAGGAAACAACCATGAATGGAACGGGTGTCCTAGGTTGGTAGATCGAGTGAGAACTGAAGTTGGGAAGAGAGCTAACCTTGTTTATGGAGGAACCTTGGAAGGTGAGAAGCTTAAACAGCACTAGTAGAATTCAAGCGAATGGTATCAGTTGTAAATGGTCATTGGCATCATTTTTCCATCGATGCCGATCAAGGCGATGCTAATGGCAAACAAAATTGGCATCGGTTTTAAACTGATGCCAATATTCAAGAAGTGGCATCAATTACAACTGATGCCAATATGTGCAATTGGCATCGATTGTAAATCGATGCCACTGTACCGATGCCATCGGTTTCAACCAATGCCATTGTTGCAAAAGTAGCATTGATCTATAACGATGCCAATTTGACTTACATATGATTGTCATCGATGCCACTTTCACTACATTGGCATCGAATGCCCTTAACAACCAATGCCAATTTTATGAAAGTGGCATCACTTATAGTCGATGGCGTTCTGTCAAACTGACATATCCTCATGCACGTTTTACGTACAAGAACTCCAAATTTTGTTTCGTTCGAATTATATACAAAATGCAACAACATTTTCCTCATCATATGAACAATCCAAACAGAATAATTAACTTAAAATTTTAATAACAAAAATCTGATACGACCATCCACAAAATAAATTTCGTGCTTCATTCACAACTATTTACATTAATATCTTCTATCGTTTAATTCTCTATATAAGAACTCTACTATAATATCTAAGTCAATCGTTCACTACCTACATCATTACATTATCTTTGCAATATAGAGCCCAAAGCTCCCGAACCTCGTTCATTTCTTTAGTTGTAATTGTTGATCCTGAAATACACTACATAAACAAGTATGACAATGATATGATGTCTAAAAATGATAAATATAAGAGTTCAAAAAAAGAGATGAATTTTTAAAATACCTTTTCAAAGCTATCTTCAGAGGTTGAATGATGTAGATTGATGTCAAACATCCATTTCATGACAAAGTAACCACACTCGTAACTAGATGGTTGTTGCGGGCACTACAATTTATGAAGTAAAGTTTTAATTATGTTAATTCATATGAGTTTTTTTTTTTTTTTTTTATGTGTGTATTCCACATTTTACGATAAAAGAGTAAGCTAGTTATTAGTACATACCTCGATTATTTTGACTTGAAGTATTTTCTTTTTGTACGGATGACACCTCCCCGCCATCCAAGTGTATGATTTCCATGCACTTTAATTTAAAAAGATTAAAATATAATTATGAACACGTACTTTCATTTAAAATTGTAACATTACGATGGTTGAGTTTGTAATCTTACTCTATTAACGAATGTTTGATTGAGTATTTTTTCTTTGCCGCTTGAGTTGAGTCAACAATGTATAAGAGGTTGTCTCCAAGATCAAACACAACTAGCATCCAATGGTACCTATACAAGTGTCAAAAACATATAAGAGTAACAAACTTATATTATTATATACAACAAAACGAAATCATTAAATACTCACGCCTCATGGAAAGCACCCATCACATATTTCTTATTTTCTTGTTCCTTCAAACCATACGCTACGTACGCCTCCATGTCAAGAGGGGAACGTGAATAAGTGCAAAGAATACTAGGGCACAAAAATCCAACTTCTGGTATCACTTCCATCCGTGTGCCATAGTCAAATAAGAAACTATATTAAATATAACATTAAATTGTTAGCAAATATAAACACCAAAAATAGTTATGCAATTAAAAATAAAATAATTATAATACCTTCCCCAAAGTTGAAGGATAGTTATGTTTAAACAATAGTTTCTAAGCATCTCCCTGATGTCGTCGAAAAGCATGCACAACTCAACATCTTCTTCGTACTTGTACACTGACTTATTAATCTTTAAACTAAAATAAGAATACCCTCCAACCGTAGCCGAGCAAATATTCCTTTCCAACCTTTGACAATGTTCCCCTAACTCACTTATCTCATCCTCACTTAATGGTCCTATTTTCTCCTTATACTGTACTTATAATGATAAAGTTCAAAAAGTTAACAAAAAACATGTAAAAAAAGGCATAAATGAAATTTTTTTTATTTACCGTTGGACCATTATTATTGAAAGACGTGTCATCTTTTGGTTGGGACATCTTCGTAGGTTTCACCTACAAAAAATAGAAACTTTAGTATCGAAGTTCCCGTTATTACATAGAAACTAAGTCGTGGTACATTATTAAAATTTACCTTTTCCTTGTTTAATGACTCGATGGCCCCAATATGTGAATCCTTATTACTACGTTTCTTGATGTCTTTTGATCTTACGCTTTTCTCAAGCTTGTCATTAGACAGATTCTATAATTACAATAAAAAATTCATACATTTATCATGTGTTATTTTATAAAAACATTTGCTAGTAAAAAATTGAATGTACTTTGCCATTGACAACATATAATCGAACTCATCCAAACATATAATTCACGTTATTCTGGAGCTTTAGTTGATTATAAAATAATTAACTTCATCATAAAATATCCAATTTCTATGTTCCTTATAGTTTAAGAAACTTTAGAGACCTAATCAAAGTGTATATATAAGTTGTAATCAATTCAAAATATCAAATAAACATTTAATGGTGAATTTTATAATTTTATTGCGCATTTCAGTATCAAAATTATATAACGTCATAAAATAAGGTCAACTTACAAATTTTATAATTTATTAAGTACATTATGATTTGTTATAAAATTTATCATCATGAAAGCCTATAACTAAAAAATTACCCCATAAATAATACCTAATAACGCTCTAAACAGACTAATCTTTCCTGATACGATTCATTAATTAATTTTATGAAAGTTTAGGGCTTTTACATAGTTACCTCACTAGTTCCCATCAAAACCAATGATTTAGGCCATTGTGCAAAACTTCCAACAACTTCGGCAACCCGTAAGTTCTCATGCCATGGAACTGGAAGTGTTGACTTGTCATCTATGATATTATCAATCGAAACTCGAACATTTTGCTTGCACAAAGGCGTGTTATGTACCATTGTACCTTTTACCCATGGCCAAACTGTTCCCTCTGCAACAATAACCTTACACTCATCAACGAACACAGAAAGACGACACATGACAGGAGCCTGCAAAAATAAAAATCAATTAAAAACAAAACTTCCTTAAAGAAAGAGTACATTTGTAGACACCCGCATTTTGACTGCCAGGTGTCTATGGTAGTTTCCCAAAAAACACCCGATGATGATCGGACGCTAACATGCTTCTGTGCGCTCGGATACGGGCTCAAATCCATTAATCGCTGGCTAACACACTTACAGAGTACAAATCTCACAAAATCAACCTCGAATCCAGGTCCAGTGGGCCATTTCCAATCAAACAAGATTAATTTGGGCCAAAACCGACACCGGAAATAAAACTGACTTTTTTACGATTGGGTCAACCCTAGTCAAAGTCGTCTCCGGGACGTGCAAAACAACCATTCACGACATCAAAAGTCCAACTCAAGAAGCAAAACCAACAGTCCACCTTCAGACGGGCCATCAGGTCAAGTCCATCAGGGCACAAAACCCTAAACATCCAAATACATGGGCAATGCCTATATATACACCCCATGCAACACCACATGACACAACTTTTTCACAACCTCAACAACCCTAATACACATCTCTTCACAATCCTAATCAATATCAAATCAAACCCTAATCAATATCAAACTCTCAACACATCATGACTCAAACCCTAAGCAATTCTACACTAGCAAACCCTAAACCTAATTTTAGGAATCAATCCCGAGCCACCATAACTTAACCTCCATAAAACCTCGAAGACTCTTGTGTAAAGCCACGGTGACGAGTCCATTCTGAGACAAGAAAATGTAGGTTGAGGGTGTCAAAACCCCTTTCTCTCCTTCCTCTCGTCATCTTCATCTTTTTCGCGTTTTTTTTGTTTTATTTTGTTCCTTGCATTATAATATCGATAATAAGTAATACAAAACACTAAAATACTTATCGATTTGTGTCGAATAAGAGGGGTATCGGAATAAGAAAACACGAATATACAAGTGTACTGCACACAGCGTTAACGGTCGCTTGTTCCAATACCCCGATTATTTGATTATTGAGATAAGTTAACTTAAACAATATTTTTTTTTTCGTTTTCATCATTGTTCGAGTCATATATTTACATTAATTTTCAAAAACAAGCATTATATTTAATAAGGGTCGAAACCCATCGACGCGGATCTGACATCCTAATCCTTAGGGATTTATTTCGATGTCGGAAAAGCCGAGGGAATCAAGTTTTCATTCAAGCAGAGTGTCGATACGTTAGATCCGATGCCAATTCCATAATTGGATGTCGAGTCTAATAATCTAATCAAACAATTTAGCCAATTCAATTTTTCGTTGATGCTAACGTAGATGTTATTTAATTCGTTCGAATCATGACACTACAAACGCGGAGGAATATCTATATCGTCTTGGTTATTTTGAACGATTCAAATCTCTTTATTTTTTTTTTCACTCTAAGTATTCCATATCGATTCCATAATCGAATATGGGATATGACGAGCATCAAAATTAAAATCGAGTATAAATTATTCCAAGTATTTAATACCGATTTCATAATCGAATATTGAATACGACGAATATCGAAAATATTAAGTCGAGTGCAAATTACGCAATATTTGTACGCGATTTAATAAAATCATCAATTTTCCGAAGAAAACAATTTCGCTCTTTTTTATTATTATTCTTCGAACATAATTGTTTTTAGACAAAACATTTTTTTAGATCTCGATATTTTTTTTTCCCTTGACCTCGGTCAACACGTGTTAATCCATCACGTGACCTACCATTCTTTTCAAAACCATGCATCATACTACATTATTCGCAAACTGTTATTATCGTTATACCGTTACTAACAAGTTTGTTATTTTCTTGTCAATTTATTTTTGTTTATTTTATTTTACTAAAATGAACCCACATGCTAAAATTCCACTTGACGTAGAATTAATTGCATTAAATTGACTTAGAAACCCTTTTCAATTCCATTCACATGTTTAGGGAAAATAATCTTTGCATATCATTTTCCCGTTCAACTAACGCGCGTATTGGAAAGTCATTCGAATTCTTAGTAGAGGCCGCTAATGTGCGGGCGGGGTTGGGTGTCCTTCGTGGGCTTCCCAACACGTACCCTCATCCCTTACTCAGAACCTCGGTTTCCGGATGCCCGAAATCGTTGGCGCACGAGAGTCATTCAATACACAATATCCGATAACTTCGGTATTGGTATCAAATGCAAAGGGACGAGCCCAATAAACTCTGACATCGGAAATGGGCCGTATTTTGTATACGGACCACTAGGACATAGAGTGGGCTCGAATGGTTCCGAATAACCACAAAATTCGGTGGCGACTCCACTTCGACCAAAATTTCAATTCGATCCGTTTCATATGGAGATTCATTCGCCTACCCAAACCCGTGCGTGGCCGCGTCGGGGTGGACCTATGTCATGTCCACAATTTGGCGACTCCGCTGGGGATTAACTGATGCGTGACTTACCGTCGGCATCCTCAGGGTGAGACTCGAATAGAAATCGTTTGACTAGTACAATACGCGTCTTAGTTTTACGGTTCATGCATAACCCATATTTTCCCGGGACGGTACTCGCGACCGACATCCCACTATACCGTTGATGTACTCCAATATGGATATGTCAAAAGGTGTCCATAGTCGATTCGAGTGGGTTTCGCGGCATGTTCTAAGCTCAACTCGACTTTGAAAGTTCGTCCCGATCAACGTCTAGACTATGTACACTGGTATAGACCCTCTTTAGACCGACCGAGACTTAGTGTAAAGAATACATGCTGTCGTCATAATGCTTACGTGACTATGTGCTGCTTGGTTTCCGTGTCGTTTTCAAAAACCATCATTTCAAAAAATGCATCTTTCCAAAAATATTCAAATTTTCAGAAACTCGGAAAGCTGCCAAAATTTAGGACTTATGATTTGACTCAAAACAAGCCTATTTTCTAGCCGGCATGCCGCCCATTTCAAAATTCGAACTTCCGATCCACCATTCGATTTTCGAATTTTCAAAAATTCAATTTTCAATTTTCAAATCTTCGGGATCTCATCTTCAATTTTCAAATCGTCGGAAATTCTTTTTTTCGACATTCAAATTTTCAATTTTCAAGATATCCAATTTCAAAACCCGGGACACATACCGAATTTAGGACTTATGATTTTACTCAAAATAGCCTATTTCTAGCCGGTATTCTGCCCATTTCAAAACTCGAAAATATTTTCGAACTTCAAATTTAGGGCCCGATGCACTTTTCGTTTTTTTTAAAAATCGGGCCCTTCCCCGAGTTCTCTCGGATTTTCCAAAAAAAATCATTTTCAAAACCTTCCTCTTCTTAGGACTTCCCGTATTTAGCAGTGTCGGGTCATGTCATAAGTCGTCGAAGTCTTTAGCGTCGAAACTCTGTCGATCTTACATCACGGGTCTCTTCCCTGTCCCAGTCCGCCTTATTAGACTAAGGCAGGGCCCACCTAAGTAGGACATACTCTTACGAAGGAGGGCCCGTCAACACAATCGAGTCAAAAGTTTGGGGATGTCTCACGTGAACCTTCCTTCGAACAGAACTCGGCCCACATGCCGAATTCTAAGGGAGGCCCACCTTTCACGAGTCACCCGTCTAGGTGTCTTTTCCGATTCAACCTATTTTACAAGGCATAGCCCTATAACAAAAGGTTCACGGTCCTTACGTCTAAGGGTCACTCGTCCAACAATCGAGTCTTAACAAAATCTTCAATCCCACTTGGGGGCTACCCCTTAGCGGAGCGATCAATCACGGTTGTCCTAAGTGTCATGTCTTACACGTGTCTCACGTACCCCACCTTTGAGTCACTTAGACGCCACACCATCTGAGTCCTTAGTCTCATTTGGGGGCTATTCTCCGACGGAGCGATTAATCACAGTCACTCTGAGAATCGCACCCTAAACATTCATCTTAGGAGGGTCTAACCCAAGTCAAACATGGTCGCCCCATTTTCGGACTCACCCTTCTGCAGCTCGAGTCTAATTTGCGGTCGTTACCTCGTCTAGGTCAACATTCAAGTATCCCAGTCCGAGTGACTTTGTCGACCCGTCACCCCGGGCCGTGTCTGGTTTGACTCTCTCTCTTAGGCAAAGCCGAGTTTAGGCGAGTTCTAACACCTGTCGTTTCTTCCGATCAGGGACCCTATGAACGAGACACTACCAAACCACAACAAATCCCATGCCGTCAAGAAAGGGGATATCCAGGGGAGTATGCTTATGCTATCTTGCTCCATTAACAACATCTTCTCAAAAATCGATACTGCCCTAGATAACATAAGTTCCAGGGTAAACATCATCGAAGAAGACCTTGTAAGAACCCGATCCCGTCTAACACAGCTAGAGCGGGTAAGGCAGCCAGTCATCCAACTGATCCATTCGAAGGGTGAACACTCTTACGAAACTGTCCGATACCCTCAAGATGGCAAGGCCGAGAGAGGTAACCCTCAAGTCACCTCTCCAAGAATCAAGAACCAGTCAAAGGAAAGGACATTTACTCACTTGGATATGTCCTACACCGTCGCTTTCCAGAGGTTGGTTCCGAAGGGCCTAGTGCTACCTATAGGCCCAACAACCGACCCACCTGTGGAGAAACGTCTCAAAGCATGGAACACTGAGCATTACTGCGAATTCCACAGAGGGAGGGGACACGATACAGAACAATGCTGGAAGCTGAAACACCTCATTCAAGACTTCTTCGATGCCGGGAAGACTCCCGTTTTGGAAACATTGTCACTTGCAAAGCCCCTCGTGGACTACACAGGGCCCGATGACCGAAGCATCCAATCTACCTCTCATGCACCCAAGAGTCCGGATTTGATTTAAGTTCGAGTCTGAGTCTGAGTCTAGGATGTTCTATTCCAAAGCCAAGGTCAAAGTCAGAGTCAGAGTCAGTTGTATTCTGTCCTCTTTTTCAAAATTCAATAAAATCAGCTTTCAATATTCTTTCTCATATATATTTTCCTTATGTGTTTCCGAGAACATGATGAACACCATCATACACTGTGAGCACACGCACGTGACTATTATAGGCACATCTATAATGACTGCAGGAAACCGAGCCTGTGTTTTCTTTTTACCTATTCTGTGTCTGGTATAGAAAAACCACATAACTACCCGTAGCAGGAGCGGTATCGAATCCTATGACAAATCTAGGTAATCTCCTAGTTTGGGTTCAAGACGGGAGGCAAGCCCATTTCCCACAATAAAATACCCCTCCAATAAGACTGACCGATCCCTACCTTAGGTGTTAGTCTGACCGACAAAAGAAAAAAAAAAACTGGACAAAAAAATCAAAAGTAAAAAAAAAACAAAAGAAGGCCATCAAAAAAGAAAGGGCCAAAACAAAAAGAAGACCATCAAAAAAAGAAAACTGGACAAAAAAAAAATCGAAAGTCCATGAGAAAAAAAAGCAAAAGGCCAAAAAAAAAGCAGGCCATCATCAAAAAATTCAGAATACCCATGACCGTGGTCAACGGTCAATTCAAGGAAAAGCCCCACGACCAGGGTACGGTCAAAATTATCAAAACCCATGACCGCGGCTAAGAGGTCAATCAAAAATCAAATACCCATGACCGTGGTCAACGGTCAACTCAAGTGAAAATCCTTTGACCGTGGTACGGTCAAATTCAAAATTATCCATGCCATCCAATAGGGGAGTAACAATCAAGCTGGTCAGCTAACACCACACTCAGCCTTCCCACATTACAACCCTCAAGACCTTCCCGAGACCCAGGCCAGAGACAGCCCGGAATTCTGAGGATTCAAGCTCCATAGGATACCTCTAACAATTAGGGCCAGACATGGAAATCAAATCCCGCATTATCAAACTAGCCCTCGAAGCCTTAGCTCCACAGAACCGAGCTCCAGATTTCGAGTCATCAAAACCAGATCCCACATTATCAAACCAGCCCTCCAAGCCTTAGCTCCACAGAACCGAGCTCCAGATTTCGAGTCATCAAAGCCATTTACTTCCTAGCACCACATTTCCAAAAACATCAAATTCCCCGAGAGCAGAACTCGTTAAAAATCCCGAGAACAAAACTCGTTAAAATTCCCCGAGAGCAGAACTCGTTAAAAATCCCGAGAGCAAAACTCGTTAAAAATCCCGAGAACAAAACTCGTTAAAATCCCATCCAAACCAGTTACCAACACCAAACACGGGAACTCAACTTGCAGTCGGCATAGAACATGCCCAAATAGTTCACACCACCTCTGGGGGCTACCCCGGAGAACGCTCACAGCCACAGGATTAACATCCTAACCATTCTAGCCCTTTGATCAAGACATCATTGGGAATGCACCTAGCCTACACCATCGCTATGGCTAGTTACACACAAAGCCCTAATAAACTAGGCGCCATAATACATCTTCCAGTCCACTGAACTACGGCTTGGTTTGATTTCACCACACGTGAATACGTAGGCAGCCTTTCAACAGAGGCACAACCACCCACATTGACACAAATTCAAGAAGCGTCATCCTTCCCGTCACGACACCGTCATGTTCTCAAGAGCTAGCTTTGTCATCCCGGGGGCTTCTCCTAGGCAGAAGTTCTCCTTCCACTCACAAAATCCAAAATACTTTCAAAAACTAGCCTCCTTTCTGTAGTGTATCCAAGTACTCGGCTCCGTCGAAGACAAGAATCTGTCAGGACTCGAAGTTATACCCATTTTGGACTGTACCCTAAAATCAGAGATCCAGAAGGGCACCAGACTAAAACAGTCTCATTACAAACTACTGAAGTCCCCTATAGCATATCCATCCCATTTCGATGTTCGACCGTGTTGCCACTCGACTAGGCTACGGAATAGCGCAACTCGAGAGTCTCATCATCTTAGGTGGCCCATCCCCTACCGAGTCACGGACCAACCCTTAGAGAGTCCAGTCCGTGTCGGTCAACTCGTCCTGTCGCGTCCAGAGTCGAGTCTGTTGGTATGTCTCTCTCCAAATTCTCATTTTAAAATTTGCAAAACTTAGCCATTTGAGAAAATCCTTTTCGACAAGGTCAAATTTCGGTCTATTTAAACTGCAAATTTCTACCCCTTTTCCATTTTGAAAACCTAGCCCGTGGGTGCTTTAAGAATTTCAATTTCAAAAATTTCAAAAAAATCAAAAATCAATTTCCCCAGCGCGAGTTATTTTACTACCTACGTGTTGCATGCAAATTTTATGTGACTTATACAGGTACGACTCAAACAGGGATGTGCAACCCACTACATCTCCCCAGCAGAAGCCAACGACGGCATTTCACGGGATGAGCCTACATACAGGCGCACCCAGAACTTATGCGACAAGTCCAGTTCCCCACGGATTTACCGTCATCAGCTCAGGTATGACTTCTAGCTTGTGGCTGGCGAGCCCTTCACGCGAGTCTAATGGACTATAAACGACCCGACCGGAAGTCCGCCAGGTTTCAATCCTCGATTGGCCTAGTGGCTACTCTGACTTTCGCCTTGTCCAAGCCTCAGTCAGAGTGGGGACTCTGACTGCCAGGTGTCTATGGTAGTTTCCCAAAAAACACCCGATGATGATCGGACGCTAACATTCATCTGTGCGCTCGGATACGGGCTCAAATCCATTAATCGCTGGCTAACACACTTACAGAGTACAAATCTCACAAAATCAACCTCGAATCCAGGTCCAGTGGGTCGTTTCCAATCAAACAAGATTAATTTGGGCCAAAACCGACACCGGAAATAAAACCGACTTTTTAACGATTGGGTCAACTCTAGTCAAAGTCGTCTCCGGGACGTGCAAAACAACCATTCACGACATCAAAAGTCCAACTCAAGAAGCAAAACCAACAGTCCACCTTCAGACGGGCCATCAGGTCAAGTCCATCAGGGCACAAAACCCTAAACATCCAAATACATGGGCAATGCCTATATATACACCCCATGCAACACCATATGACACAACTTTTTCACAACCTCAACAACCCTAATACACATCTCTACACAATCCTAATCAATATCAAATCAAACCCTAATCAATATCAAACTCTCAACACATCATGACTCAAACCCTAAGCAATTCTACACTAGCAAACCCTAAACCTAATTTTAGGAATCAATCCCGAGCCACCATAACTTAACCTCCATAAAACCTCAAAGACTCTTGTGTAAAGCCACGGTGACGAGTCCATTCCGAGACAAGAACATGTAGGTTGAGGGTGTCAAAACCCCTTTCTCTCCTTCCTCTCGTCATCTTCATCTTTTTCGCGTTTTTTTTGTTTTATTTTGTTCCTTGCATTATAATATCGATAATAACTAATACAAAACACTAAAATACTTATCGATTTGTGTCGAATAAGAGGGGTATCAGAATAAGGAAACACGAATATACAAGTGTACTGCACACAGCGTTGACGGTCGCTTGTTCCAATACCTCGATTATTTGATTATTGAGATAAGTTAACTTAAACAATAATTTTTTTTTCGTTTTCATCATTGTTCGAGTCATATATTTACATTAATTTTCAAAAACAAGCATTATATTTAATAAGGGTCGAAACCCGTTGACGCGGATCTGACATCCTAATCCTTAGGGATTTATTTCAATGTCGGAAAAGCCGAGGGAATCAAGTTTTCATTCAAGCAGAGTGTCAATACGTTAGATCCGATGCCAATTCCATAATTGGATGTCGAGTCTAATAATCTAATCAAACAATTTAGCCAATTCAATTTTTCGTTGATGCTAACGTAGATGTTATTTAATTCGTTCGAATCATGACACTACAAACGCGGAGGAATATCTATATCGTCTTGGTTATTTTAAACGATTCAAATCTCTTTATTTTTTTTTCACTCTAAGTATTCCATATCGATTCCATAATCGAATATGGGATATGACGAGCATCAAAATTAAAATCGAGTATAAATTATTCCAAGTATTTAATACCGATTTCATAATCGAATATTGAATACGATGAATATCGAAAATATTAAGTCGAGTGCAAATTACGCAATATTTGTACGCGATTTAATAAAATCATCAATTTTCCGAAGAAAACAATTTCGCTCTTTTTTATTATTATTCTTCGAACATAACTTTTTTTAGACAAAACATTTTTTTTAGATCTCGATATATTTTTTTTTTCTTGACCTCGGTCAACACGTGTTAATCCATCACGTGACCTACTATTCTTTTCAAAACCATGCATCATACTACATTATTCGCAAACTGTTATTATCGTTATACCGTTACTAACAAGTTTGTTATTTTCTTGTCAATTTATTTTTGTTTATTTTATTTTACTAAAATGAACCCACATGCTAAAATTCCACTTTGACGTAGAATTAATTGCATTAAATTGAGTTAGAAACCCTTTTCAATTCCATTCACATGTTTAGGGAAAATAATCTGTGCATATCATTTTCCCGTTCAACTAACGCGCGTGTTGGAAAGTCATTCGAATTCTTATTTGAGGCCGCTAATGTGCGGGCGGGGTTGGGTGTCCTTCGTGGGCTTCCCAACACGTACCCTCACCTCTTACTCAGAACCTCGGTTTCCGGATGCTCGAAACCGTTGGCGCACGAGAGTCATTCAATACACAATATCCGATAACGTCGGTATTGGTATCAAATGCAAAGGGACGAGCCCAATAAACTCTGACATCGGAAATGGGCCGTATTTTGTATACGGACCACTACGACATAGAGTGGGCTCGAATGGTTCCGAATAACCACAAAATTCGGTGGCGACTCCACTTCGACTTAAATTTCAATTCGATCTGTTTCATATGGAGATTCATTCGCCTACCCAAACCGGCGCGTGGCCGCGTCGTGGTGGACCTATGTCATGTCCACAACATTCTTAAGAAAATGATAAAGCGCAATAAACCTGTAAGTCAACAAAAGGGTCAATGTGCTCAATGATATGACTACTTTAGCCAATGCCAGAAATAGAGAACTGTGAACCCTTTGTATGCTCTTCAACTTCAGGAGGTTTCATACCAAGCTTTTCATAAATTTCCAACATTCTCTGATTCATCAAATCATTCATATGTCCCATTGTCTCTTTTTTCACCTCTTCCTTAAGCATCATCATCTGTGACTCTGTATAGAGTTTCCCACGACCGTTAGGACCTTTAAAATAAGTTCGGTTGACAACATTATCTCCAACTCCTCTAGTTCTTCCGGGGTGCTCAGGTTTTCCAAGGGCCTTAACCAACACATCTTCTTTTCCCGTAGGTAAAAAGTCCCCTTTTTCTGCCATTTCCGACCAATAATTCTGTGCATTTGAAAATTAAAGTATATGTCACTATGTAACATAAACTTAAATAAAAATAATAATTACCTAAAAATTAGACTTACGATGTCATCTATCACAGTGTGTGTTTATGGAGGAGGATTCCTTGATGAAGGAGTATGTGCTTTGATCCATGAAAATCCTCGATCTTCAATACGACGCATAACAGATTCATGTGCACTCGCGAGGTCAAGGTCGGGATTATTTGACAAGATCTCTGCTAACTCTTGTTTATACCACTCTGCCTTCTTTCCGACATAACCTGCACTTCCCATGAAATGTGGATAAACATTGTTCCTTTGGGATTCTTTGGCTTTTTCACTTTTTTCCTAAAATTTAAAATAATAAATTTTATTAGTAAAATATTTAGAAGAGAATTAGAGTGATTGTAATATTACATAAAACTCACCTTAAATTTCTCGTCCATGCGTTGTCTCACAAACTCTGCCCAATCATCTTTTGTGATCCCATGATAAATGGTTGATGGATCATCTATAGGGACTTTTCTCCTCTGTTTCTTTGTCTTGTAGACAAAGTAGGTGGTCATGTATGTCCTCCAACGCCTATGCCGTGTGGCAGCAATACTGAGAACTTTATCACGCATCACATCATCATTTATTTTATATGTTATCTGATTAAAAATAAAATGGTATAGTTAGTTAACTTAAATAAACAATGAATAGTACAAATCATAATTACAAGTACTACCTTTACTTCTTCCCATACAGTATCCTTGAGGCCCTTTGGTACTTCAGACCAGTCCTGATAAGTGATCTTGATATTATTACGAACAATTTTTCCTAAATCGTTAGCAAAATCAGATACCCATGCTCCAGTTGGCTGACCATTCTCATCAAACTCAAAAAATTTAGGCCCTTTCTTCTTTTTTGATCCATTTTCACTACGGGTTGCACTTTTACTTTTAAGCTTTGATGATGAACTGTCGTCATTTGTTTCTAGTGATCCATCTTTATCCATTATGTACCTGGTGGAAAAAAATTAAAAGAATCCCCTATATACTATAAGAATAACACATGCACACATGTCAACACCACGTTAAACGTTTTCCCTCCAAAAGTCTTATTTTTTAATTATGGAAACAAATTATTATGGAAACAAATAATCAATTAACACATACTTTTACAACTCTAATTATACTAATTACATTTTATGATAATCATTTCCGGACTATATTTATGATATATTGATAGGAGATGTGAGTGTTTTGAAATACGAGATAACATATTACATATACGGACTATAAAAAATATAGTATTTTCATCAAAATACATAATGAAATTTCAAAACATTTCCCAATTATTTTGATTTGTTTTGCAGTTTCAAAAATATTTTTGTATATCTACGATACATGCATATGTACCATTGTTAAATATAAAAATAAAATTATGACTTAATAATTTAAAATCTAGAATGAAATATGTTATATAAATAAATTTATTAAAAATACCGTACATCAATGCACGGGGTCTGTGCTAGTTAGTAAAAATAAGATACTAAAAATAAATTGTTCATAATTAGAACTGTGTGGATGAGACAACGCAAAACTAAAAATTAACCTTTAAAAAAAGGGGAAACTCTACTTAGGATTATCGAACCATAAACCCTCATTATGATCTTTCCGCACATAAGCTACATCATGTATATCTTGTACATGGTTCCTATTAAAGGAAATGGGAGGAAGTTCATCAAGCTGATCGTACTCTTCCTCGTCAACCACACCCTCAACACCTAGAATTCGTCTTTTACCATTACGAAGAATTGATCTACTCTTATCTAGAGGATCGTCAACGTAGAAAACTTGTTTAGCTTGAGATGCAAGAATAAAGGGGTCGTGTATATGTCCAACACTGTTGAAATTAACCATAGTGAATCCCATCTCGTCGAATGCAACTTCTTTGTCACTATCAGCCCATTTACATCGAAATAAGGGAACGTCAAATGTTACGTAATGAAGCTCCCAAATATCTTCAATTATCCCATAATATGTCCTTGTTACGTCTATAGGGTCCTTATGTCTTCCAATATATTCTTCTGATGATGCAACCACTGACACACCACTATTTTGCATTGTGCCTTTTGTTGTCTTGACGATTTGTGTAAAAGCTAAATCCATTGATATCGTAGCCTTCATATGATGTTATGTACGGTTTAGGGCCATATGCTAACCATCGTACCTTCTTACTTACCTTACGTGATTTGGTAGTCAACTCGTTCATCACCGTATCTTTGAACCATTCCACAAAAGTTCGATTGTGTTCAATCATCAACCAAGCATCACGTTTTTTTGGATTTTGTTGCTTTAGTAAAGCCAAATGTTCAGCTAAATATTGTGAACCTTAGTCGCATGTTGCAAAACGTACATATGAGCTTTATAAAAAGATTCACGATCGACCTTCAATTCCTTCTTGCCCAAAGTACCCTTCCTTAAAAGTCTTCCTTCGTGTCGAGAAGGAGGAAGTCCGATTTGTGGCACATTACCCATGTAGTCAACGCAGAATTCAATTGTCTCATGGGCAATAGTTGCCTCCACGATACTACCTTCGGGTCGATATCGATTCTTCATTCGTCTTTTATACGTTCCCATTTCGCGCTCCATTGCCCACATGTTTCGTTGGAAAACCGGACCACAAATTTTAATCTCCCTCACTAAATGAACGACCAAGTGAACCATAATGTCAAAGAATGAAATTGGAAAGTACATTTCCAGTTCACACAAAGTCGTGACAACATCGACTTGTAAGTCATCCAATGTTTCAGGATCAATATCTTTAGCATTGATTGCATTGAAGAAAATGCAAAGTTTGGTTACGGTTTGTCTAACATTCTTAGGCAATACAGATCTAATAGCCACAGGAAGCAACTGTGTCAACATAACATGACAGTCATGGGATTTCATGCCAACTAACTTGCAGTTTTCAACAGAAACAAGATGACTTACATTAGAGCAATATCCATGAGGTACCTTAACACTTTTTAAACATTCACACAAGGTTTTCTTCTCCTCCTTGGATAGAGTTGTGCAAGACGGGGTTATATAGATACGTTTCTCTGACTCGATTGGTTTCAGCTCAAGGCGCCCCCTAGCAAGCATGTCTTTTCAAGCTTTCACCCCATCCTTAGTCTTGTTTGGCATGTTCAACAATGTTCCAATTAGACTATCAAACACGTTCTTTTCCACATGCATTACATCAATACAATGTCTTACAGACAAATGCTCCCAATATGGTAGTTCCCAGAATATTAATTTCTTTGTATGACATATTGTGGACATGACATAGGTCCACCCCGACGCGGCGAAGCGCGGGTTTTGGGGAGGCGATAGAATTTCCATATGAGATGGATCGAATAGAATTTTAAATCGAAGTAGCAGTCGCCACCGAATTTTATGGTTATTCGGAATCATTCGAACCCACTCTATGTCGTAGTGGGCCATACTTAAAGCCTGACCCATTTCCGATGTCAGAGTTTATCGGGTTCGTCCCTTTGCATTACGATACCGATGCCGACTGAAGCGGTTAATCGTATATTGAATGACTCTCGTTGCCAATGGATTCGGACATCCGGAAACCATGGTTCTGAGTAAGGGGTGAGGGTACGTGTTGGGAAGTTCAGCGAGAACACCCAACCCCGCCCGCACTTAGCGGCCTTTACTAAGATATCGTTCGGTTTTGTGTACACGCGTTAGTTCAACGATAGAATGATATGCAGAGATTATTTTCCTAAGACATGTGAGGAAAAATAAATAAATGGGTTGCTAAGTCGTTTAATGCATGTTAAACTAATAACGTCATAGTTATTTTAGCATGTGAATTCGTTTTAGTCTAATAAAACGATAAAAACAGAATATGAGAATAATTTGCTACAAACACGAGAAAACGAGTTAGTAACGATTGGATAATAATAATAAAGCAAATAAATATATGAAATCGAGAAAATAAAAATTAATCGAAATCTGAAAAATATTGTTAAAACGCGGTTTTGTATAAAAAACGAAGTTCGAAAAATAATAAAAAAAGAACGAAAAGGGGCGCGCTTGGACAGTCTGCTGCGCGACTCGCCCGAGACTCAGGCGGGTCGCGTGGCGGCCTGATTTCGACGACGGTTTTCGGAAAAATTCTGATTAAATCGCGTACGAATATCACATAATTCGTACTCGACTTAATATTCTCGATATTCGTTATATTCGATAGTTGACTACGAAATCAATATCAAATATTTGGAATAGTTGTAGAAAAAATATAAATTTAGAAATCGTTTCGTAAAATAATAAAAATAAAACGACCGAAAACTAAAAAAAAGAACCGGATCACAGACTCGTGCGCGAGTCGCCTGGACCGGGCGCGACTCGCGTGCGGGTCTGTCCGTACATATTTTTTTGTCGAAAATCGTTAATTTTTATAAATCGCGTACAAATATGGATTAATTTAGGGAAAAGTCTTATGGTACCCTCGAACTATGTCACATTACACATGGTACCCTTGCTTTTAAGTTTCTTCCCATGGTAACCTTGAGTTTTATAGTTTAGTTCCCGATTTGACCTTTCCTAAATTTCTGTCATAACGTCGTTAAGTTATGACCAAAATTAATTAGATTACTCAACAACTATTTTTCTTCAAAAGGAGAGGAGTTCCCATGGTACCCCTAAGTTTTGATAGTTATTCTCATGGTACCCTTAAGTTTTCATAGTTGTTCTCATGGTACCCTTAAATTTTTCATAGTTGTTCCCATGGTACCCCTGAAAGGAAAGCAACCACTATGAGAAATTTGGGAGTGATGACTGAATTTAACGGCGTCATGACAGAAATTTGGGTAAGGGCAAATCGGGAACTAAACTATAAAACTCAAGGTTACCATGTGAACAAACTTAAAAACAGGGGTACCATGTGTAATGTGACATAGTTCGAGGGTACCACGGGAAATTTCCGATTAATTTATACTCGATTTATATTTGCGACATTCGTCGTATTCGATATTCGATTATGAAATCGATATCGAATAGTCGGAATAATTTAAAAAAGGTTTTGAGAAAAGTTTGTTTTTTGAACGAAAAGTTTAAAAAAAGACTTTGAACGAAAAGTTTAAAAAAAGACTTTGAACGAAAAGTTTGAAAAAGGATTTTGAACAAAATATAACGATGTCGTCGAAAACTTAATATAATTCTTTTTGATACGATATTCGATTATATAGAATCGATATCATATTTTAAGAATATTCGATATATGAAAATAGTTTTAATAGTATCGATATTAGAAAAATAGAAAAAGACCGACGAAAAGACCCATAAAAAACGAGAAGAAGAGAAGAGAAGAAGGAGAGACGGGTTTGATTTACACCCTCAACCTACATGCTTTGTTTTCTCGGGATAAGGCTCGTCGGGAAGTGGCTTAGACTTGGGAGCGTCGAGATGATGAGGATGAGTTAAGGTGTATCGGTTTGGGTGGTTTGGGACGTCGGGTTTGGCCGGCTTCGTCGGTATTTCGAGACTTCGAAAAGGTGTCGGGATTTGCTAACTATCGGGTTGTATGTAAACCGTGTTGTAAGGCTTTTTTTTCGGTGTGATGGGTGTGTAAAAACCGTGTATGTTGGCTGGAAAAACGTTGTAATTGATGTCTCTTTTGTGTTGGACGGGAGGTCCTATTTATAGGGAGTTTCCGTCCTTGGTTTAGGAGAGCTTGAATACTGCTTAGGATAGGAAACGTAGGAGTTCGAGGGAAATAAGAATTCCGTTTTCTTGGCCAAGAAGAAAGGGAAACACGGCTGACTTGAAGGTGTATTGGCCGAGTGTTTTACACTCGGTCAAGTGTTCGAATCGGTTTTTGAATAGGATTCCTGTTCGAGCTAGAATTACCGCTTGAGTAAGAAGCTGAGAAGAACGAGGATTCCGTTTTCTTGTGAGGAAAGAAAATAAGGAAAACCGGCTGACTTGTACTACTTGGCCGAGTGTTTGCACTCGGTTGAGTGTCTGAGTCGGTTCTCAAATAGGATTCCTACTCGAGATCGAATTCTACCTTAAACGGAATTGTTTATTATTTTGTATGGCTGATTTTTGTGGAGTTGGGGTTCGAATTGGACACGTGAGTTGTCACGGTCAGCCTACAAGTCTCGAGAAATATCTTTGACCGGGTTTTGACTCGGTCGCTAAAAGACGGTTTTACCCCTGGTGTCGGATTCGACCCAAATTAGTGTTATTTGACTCGAAACGACCCACTGGGCCTGAATTTGAGGTTGGTTTTATGAAATTTGTACTCCTTAATAAGTCTAAACCAAATGTCCATGATTACAAGCCCATATCCGAGTCTATCAAAGCACGTTTACGTCCTATCATCATCGGGTGTTTGGCGGGAACTACTATAGACACCTGGCGGTCAAAATGTGGGTGTCTACACATATCCCATTGGGTGGGGGAACGTATGGTTTTCCAAACACTCTATTTATGTTTTTAACTTTATCATAGTATTGTTTTCCACTTAAGAATAAAGGGGGAGGTCTTCTCTCGGTTTTCGCGTAAAAAGCCTTCTTCTTATTTCGATAAAGTTGATTCATTGGTAGAAAGCGACGATGACCCATGTATGCATATTTGCCACTATTTTCTAGCCACTCGGATTCATTCTCGTCCTCACATACCGGACAACCCTTATCAGTTTTCAACCTATAACCCGAAAGATTTCCATAAGCAGGGAAATCATTAATTGTACAGTACAACATAGCGTGCATTTGAAATCTCAATCCAGTAGCTGCGTCGAGCACTCGCACTCCATTGTTCCACAACATTTTTAAGTCTTCAATCAATGGTGTCAAATACACGTCGATGTCATTTCCAGGTTGCTTGGGACCCGAAATTAGAAGAGTTAACAAGATATATTTACTCTTAGTGGTAAGCCAAGGAGGGATATTGTAAATTATCAACATTACTGGCCAACAACTATGCTGGGTACTCAAAGTTCCAAAGGGATTAATGACATCGGTGCAAAGTCCTAACCTCAAATTTCTGTGCTCTTTACCGAAATTGGGAAAGATTCTATCGAATGTCCTCCATTGGGGAGCATCAACCACATGCCTCAATTTGCCATCATTTTTCCTCCCTTCATGATGCCAAAACATGTACTCCGCATCTTTTTTATTTGAAAACAAACGTTTAAACCTTGGTACTATTGGTAAATACCATAAAGTCTTTGCAGGACCTCCTCTCTTGCCATTTTCAATTGTGTGTCTACTCTTGTATCTCGATTCACCGCATCTTGGGCACTCTTTCAGCTCGTTGTACTCTTTTCGATACAAAATACAATCATTGGGACAGACATGAATCTTTTGATATTTTGTAGCTAATGGACACAATATTTTTTTGCATTCATATGTTGTTTTGGGAAGCTCATTATTTTCGGGCAACAGTTTACCCAAATATTCTAATAAACTAGTGAAACTTTTATCACTCCACCCACTCCCAGCTTTTAAGGTGAACAACTCCAACACGGCTGATAAAATAGTGACTTTAGAACATTTGGAGGATGCAGGATACAAAGGCAACTTAGAATCTTCAACCATTTTCTTGAACAAAACGGGACATTCCACAACATCTTTTTCAAGGTCACTCATCCTACGATCAATGTTCTCATCAGGCTCTTCATCATCGTCTGAATCGTTAATATCATCATTAAATTGATTACCATTGCGATCCTCGCAATCATTCCCAATATCAGCCGTATGATCCAATCTAATATCTCTATTTATGGTATCCTCGTCACGCATATCAGATGTTTGTTCACCATGCATGCCATATCCACACATAATAATTTGAGGTAAACCCTTTAGTAATAAAATGCTCCCGCAATTCTTTTCCCGAGTTCACTCTTTACCGGTTGTGACATACGCTACACGGGCATATAAGTCGGTCATCCCCATGTATTCTTTGGTTCTCAACGGCACAAATAATAAATTCCTCAAGCCTTCGAACAAAATCGAAATCACGCTTCGCATACATCCAATTCCGATCCATGTTCTATACAACAAATCAATATTTATTCAATTAATGATGAAGCTTTATATCGCTTTAAGTTTTAACTTTTGTCTTTTTTAATCAATTTATTATAAAGTTCATCAATTAGAGTTTGGTGATTGGTTTAAGTTTTAGGGTTTTTTTAGGGTTTGCTCATTGATTTTAATTTTAGGAATTTTTAAGGGTTTATGGATCTTGTTTTTTTATATTACATTGATTGATCGATCAATTAAAGGAGTCTTTTAAGATTTATATTCAATTACACCCAAGAATGTCGAATGTAACTTTGGAAATTAAGAAAAAAGAAAATGTTGATGTTGAATTTTGTTAAGAGAGAAAATGAGATCACTATTGAGAATGCGAAGGAAATGACAATGACAAATTCGTAATATGTCATTAGGATTGAGTAAAAGCTCGTTACGAAAAAACACGACACTATTATATTATGTAATATAATATCAAAGAGACCATATTTCAAATAAATGATGTTTAAGTATCTAATCTATCTATATAGTTCAAGTAGGTCTTCTGGGAGACGGTCTTTCACTAAATTTATTGAGAGACCAGTTACAAGTGGAGGTAAAAGTGGTACAATAGTAATAAAAATAGGTACGTTTAACCTAAAAGAGTAAACAAATATAAAATGGATACAATTGCTATAAAAATAAGTACAAATCAAATTATTATTTGAAGGAACATATAATAAAAAAATAGGTACGAACATCTAATAAAGTGAACTGAGAGATAATCTCTCCCAAGATTTTGTGATAGTTAAATTTCAAACCCACCATTTTCAAATACTTGTAAATGATTTCTAAGGACTACTGTATAATTATTTTTATGGTTAGTACCAAAAATTTTTTAGAGGGCCTAGAATTTAATTACCCACACCGGCCACAGGGAAGCGGATTCACTTGTCACTTGGTTTGTATCATTATCTAAGTGTCTGGCTTCAAACATAGCAATCACCATCGATCATATATATATATAAAAACTCTATGCTCAGTAGTTTCTTTCTATCCGCATAATTGTGAACACTAACCTAGGGCAACATTTTTATAGAAGTGCTGCAAGTTAAGTCTAATAATGCCACTATATTTATGAAGTGTTTCATTAGACAAAATAATAGGTAAATATTTATAGAGAAAGAGGAAGTATATATTCATAAAATTATATGTTATAATGAAAAAAAAAGTTGTAAAATTTTAAAGTATATTTCTTCTGTCTCATTCATTTGTTTGTTTTAATACTCCCTCCGAGTCTAAGACATGTTAGACTAGGCAAAAAAGTAAATGCATTAAGAAATATCCGTCCTCACCCTACCTTCCTCACCTTTGTTCCCAAATTAAAACCCAAAACCTAAAAGCACCATTACAAAACAAATCAATTACATACAATCCCTTTCTCCTATCCTTCATTACTATTTGGTCAATTATTGCGGAGTATCTGAATCAAGTTGAAATTTCAAGCAAATGAAGCTAATTCGAGCATTTTTTGGGTTTGAATTCGCAGATGCTCGAGTTCTAATTGATTTGAGATGGTGATTAATCAGTATGGAATCATCAATTTCAGGTGTATTCTAATCCTTAATCGCTTTATTAACATCAATTAGTGAAATTGGAGTTATGTGATTTGTAAAATTAGTTCGATCTCTTTTTGCTTATCTCTTACTTATTACCATATTCTCCCCTCTTTTATCGACTTCTTTTTGCTATACTTTTGCAGATTTTGAGATTAAATTGATGTGTAATGTGATGTTTGCATATCTGTTTCTTTTGATTAATTGTATATGATATGATTATCAGTATTTATTGACCCTTGCCGAAGACGGCTACTAGAAAGATACAAAAGCATGTATTGAGGTCCAAGGTAAAAGGGTTGGGGCTTGCGAAGTACAGTTGTCTGTAATTCATTTCCTTATTGCTGTTTTATTTGGGTGTTGATAACTTGATATGCTTTTCGACAACAGTAACATTGAATCAAAGTTACGAGTATGTAGTTAGAGTTTTATTTGAACCATTCATGCATTGATCTTAATCAAAGAAACAAAAGAGAGAAAAAGGGCTTGTACTTGTAATCTTATATTCCTTCCTACTCCTTAGAATAGCCTCATTTGAATAAAATATACCTCTTATATGAACAAATAATGGGGCAAATCCAAAGAGTTAAAGGGAGTACTATAGTACGTGCCGTTGGGATGTTAGCCTTGCTTGTGTTTGCATTGATTGTTAAACCAATGTCAAGAAAATTAATGTTTTGTAATCTTGTACCACAACACAATATGTTTCAATATTTATGTTTTTTGAAGAAGCACATTAGTTATCACCGATTTCCGATTTTTTTTATCAACTTATTATGCTATGTTTACTTAGATCAGGTTGTGTTGAATAATAAGAGTACTAGGTACCCATATATTCTTAAACGATGAGAGCTGATTTCTTAAAACGTGGTTAGTTTTTATGTAGGTAATTACTAATTTTGTTTGTTTCGGTACCTAACATGTGAAATTGTTATTCACGAAAAGAGGAGAAAAACATTTGGAGACCATTTCAACGTATCACCAATTCACCATACTATTCCACTAAATTACTTCATGCACCTTTTCGGCTCTATTATGGGTGCTTTCCATTTTAATTTAAGTTTTCACAAAGAAAAAAGGGAGGAGATACACCACCATCACACACATTCTATGTGAATCAGGAATTTTGTACATCTTTTTTTTCTTTCTTTTATCTCTCTCAATAACTCAAGATCTACTAATGATTAATAGCTGACACCATGTTTACCTATGTTTACCTACACAGGTCGACACCTTATGTTCCTATGTTTACACCTGAGGAAGTTTTGATTTCCATACATGGCATAGATCATGGAAAAGATGGAATATGTTTGCAGAAGTTATGATACTTAGTTGTTTTATTTCGTGTCTGTAATTCATTTCATCCGATCCTAAAAATGCAATTTTTTTTAGTGAGCAGGTAACTAATGTTTGTAATTGTTGTTTTATACAAATATTTATTCATGAAGTCATTGCCAAGTTTTGAATCATCTTGTACGTTCTCCGAGTATATATCTTCACTTTACATCATTAGGTTCTATTGGAAACGAAAATTAATAGTACAAGTCAAGCAACAAAATATCAGAGAACAAAACTCTTAAGTCTACAAATTAAAAATTCATCAAGTTAACTTTGTACGATTCTTACATATTTTTTCCTATTATCTATTTGTTTTTTATTTCCTCCTTTGTGCCCTGTTTTCACAAGTTGAAAACATTTTTATAGCCTTGGGAAAGCTTTAATGTTGTTAATGAGGACATTACTACAAGATATAAGTGTTTTTATAGCTTTGGGAAAGCTTCGTTTGTTCCTTGTATTTTTTTTAATGTTTAAACATTTTGTGGTAATATACTTGGTTTGATTCAACGCTTAAACATTTTGTGGTAATATACCTGGTCATCCTAAGTTCTTACTGATTTTCATATTCATATGAAGTTCTAATTATAGCCTGGTCATCCTGAGTTCTTATTGTTTTTCATTTTCAAGTAAACAAGGTAAAGGATGGGGTCCGAGCATGTTATACCACATCGAATTATATGAACAAATGAGGGGTCAATTAAAGAGTTGCAAGGATTAACGCATCAAATAACAATCGATTCTCTCGCGCTCACCAATCGATTCCCCTTAAATTCGACGAGATGGCCCCACAAAAGTACCTTACAAAAAAAGCGAAAATAAAACACAAAGAGACAGAAAATCATAGACATACCTGGCGTGATCGTGACGTACGAATTACGAAGTTCGCTAAAAGTCTTGCCGACAGCACAAAGCTACTGAAGGAAAAAAAAACAAACGGAACCGAGAGTTATATTATGAAGTGTCAAGAATTATATTATGAAGTGAGAAATTAGGTCAAGTAATTGTCTAATTAAGAAAATTTTAGTGCATTAACTGATTACCTTACCTTGTACTCTGTAGGTTGATTAACGTTGGAGAGAACAAACCAATCGATAGCGTGAGCAGAGCTACGTTTTGCAGTAGGTTGATTACGTTCTGTAGGTTGATTACCTTGTAATTGTAGGTAGCTGGAAAGGTGATTAAAGAAAGCAGTTATAGTAGAATTGAGAGTTTGTGAAGGTGAGGGGTGTATGAGGATTTTGTGGAACGTGTTACATTTAAGTAGGAGGGTTTAGTTTGGATAGTGTGAGGGTTTAGTTTTGTTAGGAAATAAGTGCCTAGCAATTGTCCATTTGGACCTTGAATTGATTTGTTGCTGATATCTTTCCTAAAGTTGATCTTCTTGTTTTGGTAACATAAGATTGTTTGGTTTTAGGAAAGATTGAACCGTGTTTTCTAATTAGTTTAGGTAACTAGTTTAGGTGGAATAATTCTATATAAAGACCTGACTAGTTTCTAGGTTAATGAGGACAAAGAGATGATTTGAGAGCACAATATAGAGGGCTGATTTGTGAGGGTTTTCTTGAGGGAAAAACTCTGTTTGTTCCGAGTCTCTATTATTTGGTGGTTCTATTGATCTCGTCTTTGTTGGAGACCGTTGGAGTTTGTTCGAATCTTGAGTGGCCGCAAGATCGTATGTCCTTCGTCTCGTCGGTGAGTTCGTCGCAGGTCGAACTCAGTCTGGGTAGTCTCTTTCCAGTTTGAGATTACTATCTGTTTGGTAGAATTGGTAGTACTTTTGGCTTTAGCTGTGAGCTATTAAGCGCGTGTATTACAGTCTACTGTTGTACTATTATCTCCACAATAGTGAATTTGGTCTCCTTGTCGGTGTGGACGTAGCCAGTGATTTTGCTGGTGAACCACGTAAATATGTGTGTCACTTTATTATTGTTTGCTATTTGTTTTGTTCTTCTCGCGTAATTAACAAACCGTAGGTAACGGGACGCCTCCGTTACAACAAACTGGTATCAGAGCTTCATGTTGTTCCGCTTCCGCTTCTGAGCTTCAGGTTCGGCTTCCGCTGAGTCAGGCGTTATTTGGGTTTGTTGAATTTTTGGTGAGAAGATGTCTGGAGCAACAATTTTAAAGGTTGATAAATTCACGGGGAGTAATAGTTTTGGGTTGATAGGCTTGGGTGAAGATGGTAGTGTTGGCGGTAAGGTGGAGTTTTCACTTGTACGGGTCGAACTACATGATTCTGAAGACAAGCTATCAACTGTTGTTTCCGCTTCTCAATGAGGCGGGCTCCTAGGGAAAGGAGAAACCCGTGCCTTGGGTTAAAAAGGCAGAAGCCCGTGCCTTGGGTTAAAAAAGGCAGAACCCGTGCCTTGGGTTAAAAAGGCAGGACCCGTGCCTTGGGTTAAAAAGGCAGGACCCGTGCCTTGGGTGAAAAAAGGCAGGACCCGTGCGTTGGGTGAAAAAGGCAGAACCCGTGTCTTGGGTGAAAAAGGCGAGACCCGTGCCTTGGGTGAAAAAGGCAAGACCCGTGTCTTGGGTGAAAAAGACAATCGGAAAGGAGGAAAATTACTATTGACTGAAGACCGTTGAAAGATGCGATCGTTCAGGTCAAGGTGGAGATTATTGGGACAAGTAGTGACTTGAGAATCGACTGTTCGAAGCTGCAGTTTGAAGATTGGTTCAGATTCGACAATTCTAGTCAAGGTGGAGATTGTTAGGAAATAAGTGCCTAACAATTGTCCTTTTGGACCTTGAATTGATTTGTTGATGATATCTTTCCTAAAGTTGATCTTCTTGTTTTGGTAACATAAGATTGTTTGGTTTTAGGAAAGATTGAACCGTGTTTCCTAATTAGTTTAGGTAACTAGTTTAGGTGGAATAATTCTATATAAAGACCTGACTAGTTTCTAGGTTAATTAAGACAGAGAGATGATTTGAGAGCACAATATAGAGGGCTGATTTGTGAGGGTTTTCTTGATGGAAAAACTCTGTTTGTTCCGAGTCTCTATTATTTGGTGGTTCTATTGATCTCGTCTTCGTTGGAGACCGTTGGAGTTTGTTCGAATCTTGGGTGGCCGCAAGATCGTTTGTCCTTCGTCTCGTCGGTGAGTTCGTCGCAGGTCGAACTCAGTCTGGGTAGTCTCTTTCCAGTTTGAGATTACTATCTGTTTGGTAGAATTGGTAGTACTTTTGGCTTTAGCTGTGAGCTATTAAGCGCGTGTATTACAGTCTACTGTTGTACTATTATCTCCACAATAGTGAATTTGGTCTCCTTGTCGGTGTGGACGTAGCCAGTGATTTTGCTGGTGAACCACGTAAATCTGTGTGTCACTTTATTATTGTTTGCTATTTGTTTTGTTCTTCTCGCGTAATTAACAAACCGTAGGTAACGGGACACCTCCGTTATAACAAGTTTGAATAGTGTGAGGGAGCTTAGGCTGCTGTTGGAACAACCCATTAGATTTGGGTTGCCTGTTTGTAGGAAATTTTAACCGCAAATTTGATCCAAATCAAACCGTTTTTATAGAGTTAAGAGTAAAGCACTGAAGTTCGACTCGTATTTTGAAATGAATTGAATCTAAAATGACTCATTAATATTAGGGTGACACTTAGACCTGGGACAAATGACCCGACCCAAATAAGTCAACCCAAACTTGACCCGACACCTGAACGGATGACTCGAAGTTGACCCGTAACCCGAATTGATTCGGGCTAACCCGAAAATGACTCGACTATTATTAAAGAAAACGAGTCGATATCCGTAAAAAAATTGAAAATAGCAAACACGAAAATGACCCGAACCTGAAATGATCCAATCCGACACGAAGTTAACCTGATTTTAATAAACCAAAGGTGGTCCGACCTGATGCCGACCAGACCCAAATCCGACCTGTTGACCCGTTTCGTCAGGTCTAGACTGATACCCGACCTAACCCGCTTAGATAGTTGAGTACTTAAGTCAATGAAAGTCTTTAAAATTATATGGAGTAATACATCGATATTTAAATATTATAGTTAAAATAATACTTTCAATTATTAATTACGTTTTTACAATTTCAATATCTTTACAATTTCAATATCTTTACAATTTTTACAATTATCGATTATAGAATAAAAGAGTTTTTACAATTTCAATATCTTTTAATAATTAAATAACTATGTAATTAATGTAGTTTTAATATTAATTTAAAAATAAGTAACTAATGAGTATTCCGTATTACATTAGTATTAAAAAAAATACTCCGTATTATTTAATACAAAAAAAATATTTTGACTTAAAAAGTGGTGATAACTAAGGTGTCGGAAATTATGACTTGTGCAACACGACTTGTATTTGACCCGTCCCGACCCATGTCCAACACCCGCGACCCGTTTGATAAGTATTAATTAATGCCATCGATTGTCATATATATAAACCTAATATTAAAATCTTGACCTGATGAAGTAAATCCGACCCCAAAAATAGACCAAAAATATACATATGATTTAATAACCGATCGAACACGCGATATCAGAAACTTCAAGTCCTCGATAGTATCTGAAATCTATCTGAATCCAAATCGAATTGAGTTCAATACTAATAACTGAAAGATAACTAAACTTGTTTATTTCTGAATCTATAGGAGCTGAACTGATAGAACTGGATTAAAAATAGTCATTATACTAAAAACCACATATTTTTATTCTTTTTTCATTTTTTTAATTACTAATGATATTATAAACTATTGTATTCAAATATAAAAGTTTACGATACCTTTAAACTAAATTTAGTGGTTATATAACTAAAGAAAATTATGATAGACATGCCAAACGGGTGAACCGGGTCGGATTTGGGTGGTGTACGCTTCGTGTCGTCCACTAGCGAGTTATAAGAATCCGGCTTGTTTTGGTTTGGGTCATTTCGGTTTCGGTTCATTTTCGAGATTGCTATTTTCAACTTTTTTTAGGGATATCGACTCGTTTTCTACAACAATAGTCGTGTCAGTTTTGGGTTAGCTCGGGTCGATGGGGTTACGGGTCAAACTTGAGTCCGCAATCTCAACCATATTGATAAATTGGATAGCTCTAGGTTTTCGAAGTATTATGGAGTTAAAAATGGTGAAAAATTGCATGAGCACTTTCGAATTGGGCAAGTGAACGTATAATTTGTTAAGATATCTTGAAAATAACAAGGATTAAAATTAAAAGTGTAAATAAGAAAATAAAATATAAAAAATTTACACCATAATTAACTAAAGAGAGAAAAGGAGTTGAGCGAAGTAATAAGGCGTACGCCCCCTACGGTGATTAAAGAA
This sequence comes from Agrostemma githago, assembly GCA_958450325.1. NCBI lineage: Eukaryota > Viridiplantae > Streptophyta > Magnoliopsida > Caryophyllales > Caryophyllaceae > Agrostemma > Agrostemma githago. The sequence goes on along the minus strand of OY288239.1, from coordinate 15,477,286 downwards.
GGAAATAAAAACTGGAATTGGGAATCGAACACAGGCCTAATTAAGTAAGGGTCACCTACTTTTCCAATAATAACCAACTAAGACATGAAAGCTTGATGCATCAATACCTCTCTAAATAGTACGTAATCTTTACAAACTACCCCAGGCCGACGTCCAGTCCGACCTTAATGTAGCTTCGTCCTTAGTAACTACTTTCAAAGAAATAAATTTTTTTGTATCAGTTATAATTTAATAACAAATGATACTATTACAAAACATTAGCATCGATTTTGATTAAACAATCCATGGCGATAAAATTGGCAGCAGTTTCAATATAACATATGATGACAAAATGTTAAAGAAAATTAGAATCAGTTTTGGTTTAGAAATTGATGCCAAAAAAAATGGCATCAGTACCAGCGAATCATTGATGCCAAAAAAATAAAAATAGCATCCGTTCCAGCAAATCACTGATGTCAGTTTTTTTTGGCATATAATAAACAAAATTGGCATCGATTCTAATCTCACTAACGATACTAAGCCAAAAAAATAAAATTGGCATCAGTAGCAGCGAACCACTGATGCAAAAAAAATAAAAAAAATGGCATCGGTTCCAACGAATTACCGATGCTAGTTAATTTTTGTACATACTTAACAAAATTGGCATCGACGGTAATCTCACCACCAATACCAATAATCTAAAATTGGAGTCGTCTAAGTTAACAAGCGATGCCAATTATAGAAAAATAACAAATAGCATCGATTCTTAAGTCATGGCTGATGCCAATTACACTTTAAATTGCAATTGGAATCGATTTTGTTAGAACCGATACCATTGTACCGATGCCACTCTCTTGAATTCTACTAGTGCAGGAACCTATTTACCGAATTCTTATTCCCAGTGAGAAATAGTTAGTTGAGAAAGTAGCTAGGCCCACTTCCATCGTTGAACGTGTACTACCTTCTAGAAATAACAGTCGTACCAAACCAGTTTTACACTGTTCTTACTTCAATAAGTGATGCGTGTCATAACCGCAGTCAAAATTAAATTTATAATTCACTTACAAGACTCTAACTAACTAGTAGTAGGACAAGTAAAGGTTGAATCCACAAGGACTAATGATACTATCTCAGATTAATTTAGTAATATTTATATAGTTATATAAGTATAAATATAATAATGGGGGGTTTGTTTGGGTTGTTTTTATACTCAACTAACTAACTAAAATTAAATCAATAATGTAATCCCCTAGAAAATCTAACGCAATACAGTGGCGGAAACACTGTAGAGTTGGGATTAAAACACACTGACAAACTATATCTTATTAAAAGAAATGGTAAGTCAATACAAAGGGCACTTTTTACAAAAGGGCTAAATAGAAAATTCTCCAAATGGGTTATACAATTCTCTAAATTACATGAATAAAGAAAGAGTAGGATCCACGCTACTCGCTAGCTCACACCCAAAACCCAGCAGCAAATACCTGTCATGTTATAAACATAACAGCCACGTCAGTGGGGAGTAACTCGGACGTTCTCCCAGCCATATTATACCATATGGAAAAATAATAGTATTATTATATCAAAATACTTAAAAAGAGAAAACATTAAAACGATATAATAAAATAAGCTTTCGAAGATAACTTAAAGCACTTGCCAACCTGCAAGTCAAAATCAATCGATAATAATAATATTCAAAAATGGCATTATGGAAATTTGATCGGTGTGCACAAGGCTAGACTTTCACTAGGATAATACTGGAAACTAGCTTCGAGAACTGTAGACTTAACTCATAACAGAATCCAGTCTCTAACTAGGCAACTCAACTATAACAGGACTGCGTGCAGCGAGGTCCTGGCTTAAGTAATGTACACCCCTCCTGGACACCAACCGTAATCCAGTTCAACCCGACGGCGACTTACACGATGCGATATCTAAGTTTAAGGTCAAAATATACACACTCCTGAACACAAACCATGCTCAGTTCAACGACCAATGTGTCCCAACATAGACACACCAGCTTTATAGTTGATGGCAAAAACGTACATCCCAGACTATATTACTCTAACCCCACACTTCTCTTTATTCCATAACCCAAAACAGCCATTATCGATAGTCAAAAGATATAATCAATATAAATGATATGGATAAAAGGAATAACCATTTTATATTAAAAGGGAAACTTTCTATAGATAGAAACTTACTAATTTTAGAAACTTACTAAAATAGAAAGTCTTATAGAAAATACGTAAGTTATTAAAATAAGTGAAATGTATAAAAATAGCATTTCTAACGAGATTAACATTTTATTATTATCGTCGTTATCGTAACTTTAATATATTTCTAAATTCGTTACTCGAAATATAAATAAAATGTGATAAGTCATTATATAGTATTTTTATAAATAATTTAGGAAATCGAATTAAAACAATAAATCTTAGAAAAGAGATATTTTAAGAAAAACGATATCAAAAATTAATTGAGTCAACGAGTTATTTAAATGAAATGAATTTTATAAAGGTTTCAAATTATTTTTAAGTAATAGCTTTGATTTAGGAATAATACAATTTTTACTAAAAATAGTCAATCGGAAACAAATAGGAAATTATTAGTGAAAATAGTCTCGACTAAAATGTATTTAAAACTAAATCAACTATCTTCTCATTTACTAGTATAAATCGTAAACCGAAAATTAATTTATTAAACAAATATACAAATCTCGATTATAATATGAAAATACGATTTGAGTGAGAAATTAGAAATTAACGAAATATGACGAAAATATGAAATCGATATTATTTAGTTACTAGTGTCACGATAACTAACAAAATATTATAACGATCGTAAATAATTAAATTACTAACGATTTATAAGACGATATCGAAAATCGTAAAATATTTATAAAGCACACAATTTATAAAATAATATTTTTAGCAAATAATAAATAGCTAAAATTAGAAAATGGAAGTTAAAATATTTACTACATACTACTACTCAAACATACGATATAAAATCGAGTAACGTCCTAAAGTTACCTTGAGTCAAAAATTCGAATCGATCTCGTACTTGTCTACTAGCATAGTCCGAGCTCCAAATCTTCAATAGCACGCCTTAACTTTCGTGTCGTGAATCGATAGCCTTCCAAGTACGCTCCACTAAGGAATTCGAGACATAAAGAAACAGAAATAACGAAATCGGAATAAGGAATGTTTCAAAATGAATAAAGATGTCACGGAACGACAAGGGAAAGTAACTGAAAGAAGATCAATGAAACAATACAAAACCGAGGGAAGATGAAAGAAGTTGGACGATAGAAACGAGATCAGAGAAGACAAGGGGACGAGAGAAAATGGAAGAGCAGCAAACGAGATGAAACTAAAACTGAAACCAAACAACAACGAGGCAGCAACGATGACGGGTGAAAACAGAAGAAGAAGAAAAAGAAACGGAAAATCAGACGCAGCGGCAACATAAACAACAGTCCGCAGCAACAAAAGACGAAAATTCGAAGGCTGATTGACACAAACCAACGAGCAACAGCAGAAGACACGCAAACCGGGGACGAACGAAACCAACCAAGAGAATACAATCGAACGGAGAAAAACTGAAGGATGAAGAGCAGCAGGAGGCAATAGCAGCAGCAGAACGCACCGACACAAACCAACACAAAAGATGAAAAAGAAAAGAAGAAGAAGCAGTAACGGCAACAACAAAGCAAACCAGCAGGAGCAGCGTGAAACAGGACAACACAGGGATGTAAATAACAGAAATCAAATGTGTAACAGCAGAAGAGAGCCCGGAACAGCAGCAGAAAAGCAACAGCAGCGACAGAAATGATAGAGGAAGGAAAAGAAAAACGGAAAACAAAGAGGAAGAGACGAGAGAAGGGATCTACCGTGGCTTATAGCAGCAACAACAACGAAGAACAATAGCAGATGGACAGAGAGCAGGCGCACAACAACGACCAGCAGCACGAAGAAGGAAACTAGTCACGAAGTTGAGCATAAACGTTGCGCAAACAGAAACACCGACAATAAAAACATCAGCGAGCAGCAGCAGATCAGCGTAGCAGCAGTATTAACGTAACAGCAGCAGCATCAGCGTAGCACCAGTATCAACATACAACAAACACGATCAAGACGGAGTCACCAACAAGGCACACAAACAAGAATACGAACAGGGGAGAGAAGGGAGCCGAAACGGGAAAAAAAACGAACCTGACTAGAAGGAAACAGAAGAAGAAAATCAGGGACGAAAGTAGCAGAATGAGAAGACCGGTTCCACGGGAGATTGATGAAGAAGAAGAAGGAAAACTGAAAAAAAAATGGGAAAGGAAGAGGTGAAGCGGTGGAATAAGAATCAAGGGGAATTAATGACAGTAATAAGGGGGGTGAATGTATTAAAAAAAAGGGTTGAATTCCACTCAAGAAATAAGAAAAGTGTCCGGATTCAGAAATGAATCAGGTAGGAAAATACGAATTAAACGAATCCCGTAACGATAAGTTGACTGACTCACGAATCGAATTAAAACGAGTTAAAAAGATTAATAAATAATCGGACCGTCGAATAAAATGAGTAAATAAATCACTCGAGACGAAAACGAAGCTTACAGAAATAAATAATTAGACGACCAAATAGTATTTCCCGATAAATAATAAATTTTCGATAAAGTGAATTAAATTGATTTCTCGAGGAAGAAAATAAATATTTTGACGAAACTTAAAATAAATGAGTTTCGAGCTAAATAAAAGAATTTTAGGAGTTTGAAAATAAATATAGAAAATCGAGCTTAAAAATAAAAGAATTTAGAATTTAAATCGTCGAAATAGATTTTCGATAAGAATTAAATTAAATGTGTAAAATAAATCGAAAAAGAATTAAAATATGTTTCCGAGATAACTAAAATTTTAGGAGTTTGAAACGATTAAACGATATATTCGTCTTATAATAATTTTAAGAATTACGAAGTAAATTGCAAAAATATAAATACGAACATAATTTTAATTTAATTTAATTTATAAAATCAGGGGTGTTACAATCTTCCCCACTAAAAGAAGTTTCGTCCTCGAAACTAACAAAAACAGAATAATAGAATGGGAAAACAAGGTTATATTACTTGGACAAAATGGGAATGCTTAACTCGCATCACAATCTCGATTTTTAAAAATTTTACGACTTCAAACGTGATATGAAATCAAAATCGAAGACAAAATTTTAGTTCAAGATGAGTTGGGCTCAGTTCCCAAGGTTTAAAATCATTTAAATTAATAAAATCATAAACGAGCTCGAGGGGGAGAGTACCCAAATATTTCAAAGCAACAGTAAAACGTTTGGATTAAGAAATTCGTCAATATTTTGTTTTAAGACTAAACAAAAATTTTGAGAAATCAAATTTTGTAGTTAGTAAATGAAAATCGAACTATTCGTCAAACATTTTCAATAACAGATTTAATGTCTATCGAAAACAAAAGCAAAAACTTAGACGTACGAAGTTTTTTCGAAAATATTAAATCGTTTTACATAATAATCTTATAAAAATCCAAAATATTTGCAATTACGAAAGTTTTCATAAAATCTCGATCACGCAAAAATTGAAATTGAAACTTTAAATGATTTTGAAATACTTTAAAATAAATTATTTACACCCTTTGGAACGGAACCAAAAATAAAACAAAGACGAAATACAAAGTTTTGAAATTTATAACTCAAAATGTTAAAATCTCATGAAAATCAAAATTTGTAGATTAGTCAAACTTTTCATAACACAAGTTTGGAAAAAAAAAAATAATAAATGGATAAATAGACTCAAAGTCAACGACAAATCGCAACAGAAATTTTCAAACCCAATAAAGAGGTCGAAAGGGATTGGCCGAAGAACAAGAAGCGGGATTAAAGAAAGCTAAGGGGAGGACGAAATTGAGAGTAAAACGGAGCTCTCAAGGAATCACAGAAGAAGTTAACCATCTCGAGATTCCCGACATGACTCCCACAACACGGGTTCCTAATTTCCATCAAAAACGTTCAGTCCAAAATTTGGCGCCAGGTGGTACTACTCATTCACAATCTCCAAAATGTCTTACGTGATTGTCCAATCGTTCAAACGACACGATAATAATCCACAATCGTTTTACAATCTAATCTCATCCATTAAACTTCCAACGGTCATCAGACAAACCCAAACACGCAATCGATAAGGTTCCTAAATCCAAAGCTCATAAGGTTTTCACTCGAAGTATACTCCAAATTTCTCGAGTAAGGAACACTAGAAAAGGTCCACCAATTTAACAAGGCTCGGGTACAAAAATCCTCAAAAATGATCATCAACATATTTATAATGCCTCAAGTACAGAAGTTGAGAAAGTACAACAAATCCTCAAACACGCTCATACCTATATGTAATGGCGCAAACACACACATCTTCGAACACGTCATTCGACTAAGGTTTCTGAGAATTCCACCAAATTTCATAGGTTACAACTTCACACAACGATCAACGATCTAATCTTTAAGAAATACGGGTGATCTATGTCAACCAAAATTTCTAACAACATTAATGAAACCTTCAATGGTACCACAACACTCAGGCTAACACTTTACACAATACTCTATGATCCCGAATATTCGCGATACATCCATCAAATAAGCATTAGGTAAGAATCCCAAAGTAATATTATTGGTTACACTTAGTTCAATTCTAAGTATGTACTCCAAAATAATCAAAGTAACCTATAACCCAAGGTTCAGTGTCTAATACATCAACCGAATTCCATTAACCTAAATAATGTCATTCAAATCAATCCTCAAGAATTTCTCACTTACTTATAAGATAGGGTGGCAAACCAGGTAACAAGGGTTTACTAAACCTAAAACATCTATATCCTTTCACGGGGTTCACTGAGACGGAAATCGGTCTAGCCAAAGAATCTCAAGAGAAAGATGGTAGAATAGAAGAATAAAACAAGGGTTCACCAAGAGAATGAAGATGAGAATATAAAATAGAAGAATTATAAGAAGCAGAAGCAGGAAGAAAAGAATCAACGATTCTAGAAGATAAAGACCTAAACCGAGAAGGGAAAGTTTAGACCTCTAAGGTTCACGAGGAAAGTAAAAGGATTACTTCATCTTCTTGCAGAGGCACGAGAACGCAAGTCTTGGGTTGCTCAATCTGGATCTACTGCAGCATCATGGAACATGAATCAACTCTTGATCATCTAACCTGTAGCTTGAGCAAACAAAATCTGAGCTGAAGGGTCGCCATTGTATCTTCCTTGTAGCACAAAGTTGCCCACTCGAATTAACAGGCGTTTGAGAGTTTTGAGCAGGTCTTGTCCCGATCTGGGGCAGCGTCCTATCATCATCTTCTACATTCATCTTCTTCTCGATAAAAGAAACAAATATTCAATGCTAGACATCGAGTTACAAAAACATATAAGCCTAACAATTAAGTCCTTATTTTGGTTTCTACCCATCTCTCACTAATATTTATTTAATTCAAATAATTTACTGGTATTTTTCCTAGAATCAGGTGTAAGCGTCGGGAGCAACAATGCTCTGATACCAACTGTAATCCCCTAGAAAATCTAACGCAATACAGTGGCGGAAACACTGTAGAGTTGGGATTAAAACACACTGACAAACTATATCTTATTAAAAGAAATGGTAAGTCAATACAAAGGGCACTTTTTACAAAAGGGCTAAATAGAAAATTCTCCAAATGGGTTATACAATTCTCTAAATTACATGAATAAAGAAAGAGTAGGATCCACGCTACTCGCTAGCTCACACCCAAAACCCAGCAGCAAATACCTGTCATGTTATAAACATAACAGCCACGTCAGTGGGGAGTAACTCGGACGTTCTCCCAGCCATATTATACCATATGGAAAAATAATAGTATTATTATATCAAAATACTTAAAAAGAGAAAACATTAAAACGATATAATAAAATAAGCTTTCGAAGATAACTTAAAGCACTTGCCAACCTGCAAGTCAAAATCAATCGATAATAATAATATTCAAAAATGGCATTATGGAAATTTGATCGGTGTGCACAAGGCTAGACTTTCACTAGGATAATACTGGAAACTAGCTTCGAGAACTGTAGACTTAACTCATAACAGAATCCAGTCTCTAACTAGGCAACTCAACTATAACAGGACTGCGTGCAGCGAGGTCCTGGCTTAAGTAATGTACACCCCTCCTGGACACCAACCGTAATCCAGTTCAACCCGACGGCGACTTACACGATGCGATATCTAAGTTTAAGGTCAAAATATACACACTCCTGAACACAAACCATGCTCAGTTCAACGACCAATGTGTCCCAACATAGACACACCAGCTTTATAGTTGATGGCAAAAACGTACATCCCAGACTATATTACTCTAACCCCACACTTCTCTTTATTCCATAACCCAAAACAGCCATTATCGATAGTCAAAAGATATAATCAATATAAATGATATGGATAAAAGGAATAACCATTTTATATTAAAAGGGAAACTTTCTATAGATAGAAACTTACTAATTTTAGAAACTTACTAAAATAGAAAGTCTTATAGAAAATACGTAAGTTATTAAAATAAGTGAAATGTATAAAAATAGCATTTCTAACGAGATTAACATTTTATTATTATCGTCGTTATCGTAACTTTAATATATTTCTAAATTCGTTACTCGAAATATAAATAAAATGTGATAAGTCATTATATAGTATTTTTATAAATAATTTAGGAAATCGAATTAAAACAATAAATCTTAGAAAAGAGATATTTTAAGAAAAACGATATCAAAAATTAATTGAGTCAACGAGTTATTTAAATGAAATGAATTTTATAAAGGTTTCAAATTATTTTTAAGAAATAGCTTTGATTTAGGAATAATACAATTTTTACTAAAAATAGTCAATCGGAAACAAATAGGAAATTATTAGTGAAAATAGTCTCGACTAAAATGTATTTAAAACTAAATCAACTATCTTCTCATTTACTAGTATAAATCGTAAACCGAAAATTAATTTATTAAACAAATATACAAATCTCGATTATAATATGAAAATACGATTTGAGTGAGAAATTAGAAATTAACGAAATATGACGAAAATATGAAATCGATATTATTTAGTTACTAGTGTCACGATAACTAACAAAATATTATAACGATCGTAAATAATTAAATTACTAACGATTTATAAGACGATATCGAAAATCGTAAAATATTTATAAAGCACACAATTTATAAAATAATATTTTTAGCAAATAATAAATAGCTAAAATTAGAAAATGGAAGTTAAAATATTTACTACATACTACTACTCAAACATACGATATAAAATCGAGTAACGTCCTAAAGTTACCTTGAGTCAAAAATTCGAATCGATCTCGTACTTGTCTACTAGCATAGTCCGAGCTCCAAATCTTCAATAGCACGCCTTAACTTTCGTGTCGTGAATCGATAGCCTTCCAAGTACGCTCCACTAAGGAATTCGAGACATAAAGAAACAGAAATAACGAAATCGGAATAAGGAATGTTTCAAAATGAATAAAGATGTCACGGAACGACAAGGGAAAGTAACTGAAAGAAGATCAATGAAACAATACAAAACCGAGGGAAGATGAAAGAAGTTGGACGATAGAAACGAGATCAGAGAAGACAAGGGGACGAGAGAAAATGGAAGAGCAGCAAACGAGATGAAACTAAAACTGAAACCAAACAACAACGAGGCAGCAACGATGACGGGTGAAAACAGAAGAAGAAGAAAAAGAAACGGAAAATCAGACGCAGCGGCAACATAAACAACAGTCCGCAGCAACAAAAGACGAAAATTCGAAGGCTGATTGACACAAACCAACGAGCAACAGCAGAAGACACGCAAACCGGGGACGAACGAAACCAACCAAGAGAATACAATCGAACGGAGAAAAACTGAAGGATGAAGAGCAGCAGGAGGCAATAGCAGCAGCAGAACGCACCGACACAAACCAACACAAAAGATGAAAAAGAAAAGAAGAAGAAGCAGTAACGGCAACAACAAAGCAAACCAGCAGGAGCAGCGTGAAACAGGACAACACAGGGATGTAAATAACAGAAATCAAATGTGTAACAGCAGAAGAGAGCCCGGAACAGCAGCAGAAAAGCAACAGCAGCGACAGAAATGATAGAGGAAGGAAAAGAAAAACGGAAAACAAAGAGGAAGAGACGAGAGAAGGGATCTACCGTGGCTTATAGCAGCAACAACAACGAAGAACAATAGCAGATGGACAGAGAGCAGGCGCACAACAACGACCAGCAGCACGAAGAAGGAAACTAGTCACGAAGTTGAGCATAAACGTTGCGCAAACAGAAACACCGACAATAAAAACATCAGCGAGCAGCAGCAGATCAGCGTAGCAGCAGTATTAACGTAACAGCAGCAGCATCAGCGTAGCACCAGTATCAACATACAACAAACACGATCAAGACGGAGTCACCAACAAGGCACACAAACAAGAATACGAACAGGGGAGAGAAGGGAGCCGAAACGGGAAAAAAAACGAACCTGACTAGAAGGAAACAGAAGTAGAAAATCAGGGACGAAAGTAGCAGAATGAGAAGACCGGTTCCACGGGAGATTGATGAAGAAGAAGAAGGAAAACTGAAAAAAAAAATGGGAAAGGAGGAGGTGAAGCGGTGGAATAAGAATCAAGGGGAATTAATGACAGTAGTAAGGGGGGTGAATGTATTAAAAAAAAAGGGTTGAATTCCACTCAAGAAATAAGAAAAGTGTCCGGATTCAGAAATGAATCAGGTAGGAAAATACGAATTAAACGAATCCCGTAACGATAAGTTGACTGACTCACGAATCGAATTAAAACGAGTTAAAAAGATTAATAAATAATCGGACCGTCGAATAAAATGAGTAAATAAATCACTCGAGACGAAAACGAAGCTTACAGAAATAAATAATTAGACGACCAAATAGTATTTCCCGATAAATAATAAATTTTCGATAAAGTGAATTAAATTGATTTCTCGAGGAAGAAAATAAATATTTTGACGAAACTTAAAATAAATGAGTTTCGAGCTAAATAAAAGAATTTTAGGAGTTTGAAAATAAATATAGAAAATCGAGCTTAAAAATAAAAGAATTTAGAATTTAAATCGTCGAAATAGATTTTCGATAAGAATTAAATTAAATGTGTAAAATAAATCGAAAAAGAATTAAAATATGTTTCCGAGATAACTAAAATTTTAGGAGTTTGAAACGATTAAACGATATATTCGTCTTATAATAATTTTAAGAATTACGAAGTAAATTGCAAAAATATAAATACGAACATAATTTTAATTTAATTTAATTTATAAAATCAGGGGTGTTACAAATAAAACTAAAAATACTAATAATAGCAATAAACAGGTTGTGGACATGACATAGGTCCACCCCGACGCGGCCACGCGCGGGTTTGGGGAGGCGAATGAATCTCCATATGAGATGGGTCGAATTGAATTTTAAATCGAAGTAGGAGTCGCCACCGAACTTTGTGGGAGTTCGGGCCCGTTCGAACCCACTCAATGTCGTAGTGGGCCATGTACAAAATATGGCCCATTTCCGATGTCAGAGTTTATCGGGTTCGTCCCTTAGCATTTGATACCGATACCGACATTATCGGATATCGTGTATTGAATGACTCTCGTTGCCAATGGATTCGGACATCCGAAAACCATGGTTCTGAGTAAGGGGTGAGGGTACGTGTTGGGAAGTTCACTGAGAACACCCAACCCCGCCCGCACTTAGCGACCTTTAGTAAGATATCGTCTGTTTTTGGTGTACACGCGTTAGTTCGATAGTGGAATGATATGCAAACATTATTTTCCCTAAGCATGTGAGAGAAATAAATGGGTTACTAAGTTGTTTTAATGCATCTTAAACTAATAACGTCAAAGTTATATTTAGCATGTGAAGTTCGTTTTAGTCTAATAAAACAAAAGATGAAAATAAATCGCTACAAACATGAACAAACGAGTTAGTAACGATTTGTAAATCGAATAAGAATATAAATACAATGATATGCATAATTTTGAAAAAAGGTTTATGACACGTGATGGATTAACACGTGTTGACCGAGGTCGAAAAAGTATTTATCGAAATCTGAAAATTTGTCGCGAAAGTCGCTGTTTTATGTAAGAAACGAAAAGAATAAAATACGAGAAAGCGAACAAAAAAGGGTCGGCCTTCCAGGCTCTCGCGCGAGTCGCCTGGGAGGCGAGCGATTCGCGCGGGAGTTTGTCCCGCTTTTTTATTTTTCGAAAATCGTCAATTTTTATAAATCACGTACAAATGTGGATTAATTTATACTCGATTTATATTTTCGATATTCGTCGTATTCGATATTCGATTATGAAATCGATATAAAATAGTTAGAATGATTTTAGAAAAAGTGAAAAAAAGTGTTTTGAAAATTGTTTTGAAAAAGAAAAGAAATTGGACGAAAAGAAGAAAAAAAAATGTTAATTCTCTCCGCGTTTAACATCGTCGTATTTTGTAACGATTTTTTAGCATCGACGAGATTTAATTTAGTCCTTGTTTAATACGATTTTTGATTAGAGAATCGATATTGTATTTTAAGAACGTTTATATATGAAAATTTATAGTATCGATAATAGAAAAAAAAAAGATGCGACGACGACCCATATTAAAAAGAAACGGACCGACACAACGACGAAAAAAATGTGAAAAAGGAAGAGAAAGGGAGAGAATCGGGTTTGATTTTACACCCTCAACCTACATGCTTTGTTTTCTCGGAAAAGAGCTCGTCGGACAGTGGCTTAGGTACGGGAGCTTTGAGGCGACGTGGGTAAGTTTGGGTGTCGGTTTTAATGCGGATGAGGTGACGAATTTTGGCCGGCTTGTGGGGTTGGGTTCGTCGGGCTGATTTTGACAGTATTTCGATGCTTCTTTGGATGTATGGATGTTATGGGATTAGATATGTAACGAAGGTGTATGATTATGAATTGTAGATGTCTAATTTGTGTGACCGGACGGAGGGTCCTATTTATAGGTGAGGTCCTTGATAGAAGCTAGAAGAAGTATTTCTTGCTTAGGTGACAAGAAACACCGGTTCGGATAGGAAACGTAGGAGTTTGAAGGGAACGAGAATTCCGTTCCTTGGGGATTAAGCCATGTCTCGGCTGTTTTGGGGTGTTTCGGCCGAGTGTTTGACACTCGGTCGGTAAGGAATTCTATCCTTGAATGGATTTATTTAATATTTTTCGAGGCTGATTTTTTGTAGTATTTGAGTCCAAACCGGACGTGTGGTGTCACGGTTGGTCCGTGTGTCTCGGGAAAAAATATCTTTGACCGGGTTTGAACCGGTCACTAAAAGACGGTTTTGCCCCTGGTACCAGATTCGACCCAAATTAGTTTTATTTGACTCGAAACGACCTACTGGGCCTGGATTTGAGGTTAGTTTTGTAAGATTTGTACTCCGTAATAAGCCTAAACCAAATGTCCATGATTACGAGCCCATATCCGAGTCCATCAAAGCACGTTTGCGTCCGATCATCATCGGGTGTTTGGCGGGAACTACTATAGACACCTGGCGGTCAAAATGTGGGTGTCTACAGAGCCCCCACTCTGACTGAGGCTTGGACAAGGCAAAAGTCAGAGTAGCTACCAGGTCAATCAAGGATTAAAACCTGGCAGACTTCCGATCGAGTCGTTTATAGTTCATTAGACCTGCCTGTAGGGCTCGCCAGCCATAAGATAGAAATCATACCTGGATGGATGCCAATAATGTCGCGGGAGCTTGCCTTGGAAGCTATTGGTGTGTCTGTTTACAGACACATCCCATTTTGGAATTACGCGGGAGCCTGCATTGGAAGCTATGGGTGTATCTGTTTACAGATACATCCCGTCTTGGAGTTGCGCGGGAGCTTGCCTTGGAAGCTATGGGTGTACCTGTTTGCAGGTACATCCCGTCTTGGAATTACGTGGGAGCTTGCCTTGGAAGCTATGGGTGTATCTGTTTACAGATACATCCCGAAAAAAGTCGCTTGAGTTTCTCCACTGGGAAATTTTTGAGAATTCTTCGGGAGTCTTGGGTGTACCTGTATGCTGACACAATTTGTATGTAACATTTAGGTGAAACACCGACTCACGCTGGGGAAGAAATGATTTTTGAAAAGAAAATGCTGAAATTTTTTTTTTGAAAATTTTGGAAATAAGAATGCTTGGGATGACTTGATTCCTGATCAAATTCTGACACGGATTCCTAAAATCCTCTGGCTAGGCCTGTATGCCTAGATGAAGTAGGGAGTATGATAAAAACTCCTATTCCCGTGATGACTAGGAAAGGGATTTTCTCTATTATAAATAGAGGGTTCTTGCTCTTTATTTTCATATTCCAACCCAAATCTTTTCCTTCTATCTTAAAATCCCTTAGACATTTAAGACAAAACAAAAAAACTATTCTTGCAATGGGTATTGATCATCTGACCGCGATGTTTCAGGCATGGGCTCAAGATTTTCGGGACGAAGATAAAGTTCAGCTAACTCAAATGGGAATCGTTGCTTTATTCCCACTTCAGCGACTTAGGGTAGATTCGCACTTTCTCGATGCTTGCTTATCCTTTTGGGATACTACCCACCATGTTTTCGCATTTCCTCGAGGAGAAATATGTCCCCTTCCCGAAGAAATTGCAGTTATAGGTGGTTTGTGCCCTAATGCTCGTCCTGCCATTCCCTCGTTTTATCCTGACCCAAGGAGGGGATTAAGGGATTTTCTGGGCTTGTCGCATGCTGAGACGGCCCGTATGGTAAAGGGAGATTCAGTTTCCCTATTTGACCTAGCTCACAAATTCATGAATCCAATTGGCGCAAGAATTACTTCTACCCATAGGCGTAGGGCTTTCGCCTTTTGTATGCTGCATCGGTATGCTTTTGAAGGTCGGATAGATGCTGACTCGTGTTTGGGCGAAATCAGGCTGATTAGCATAGTTGACCAGATGGAGACAGGTCACAGCCCGGCTTGGCTGATAACCGGGGAGATTATTATGGGCCTTGATGCTAGAAGACTTGACTCGGATCGACAATTGACAGGAAGCATCCGCCTTTTGCAGGTACTTAATCGTTTTTCCTCTTTTTTCCGAAAGATTGCCCGAATTTTCTGCAATTTTTTTTGATTTTTTTTTCGAAATTTTCCAGATTTTCGGAATTTTTTGATTTATTCGAAATTTTTATTTTTTTAAAAATTTTTTCCTTTTTTTGATTTTTTTTCCGAATTTTTTTTTTTAAAATTTTTCCGAGATTTTTTTTTTTCAAATTTTTCCGAAAAAATCAAACTTTTTGATTTTTTGAAAGTTTTTGACTTTTCGAAATTTTTTGCAGATCTGGTTGTCCGAGCGCCTGTCAATCATAGAGCCCCCGGTGAACATATCCAGATATCGCAACTGTCAAATTGGCTCACGATCCCGGCGAATAAGCCCGAGTCATCACATAAATCGGAACTATTGGGATGAAGAGCTAAAATTCCATGGCGGGCCTTTGATTAGACGGAATGTCATCTGGTGGTTCCTTTCAAAACTGATGGGATTAGCTAAGAGAGACAAAGCCCGTTATCTGGTGATCTTGTCTTGGGATTGGACCGTCCATATCTACCCGGATCGTATTCTGAGACAGTTCGGTTTGTTTCAGCAGATCCCCGAGACTGAAGCAATCATTAGCGTTTCGCTCCAATTGACGGACGCTATGTGTGACACGTGGCTACAACGCTGGTTTACCCGTGTCATATGGACTATACCTCGCCCTTGTCAAACCGTTTGGGTTTCTGAGTCATACCGAAATTGGACTTCTGAAGAATCCAAGGAGACCCGTAAAGCTTTGAAGACTGACGAGGCTTTTGACTTGGCCCGTCGAGAATCAGTAAAAGAGAATAGGTGGTTCTTTGATAAAGAGGAAATTCCAACTACCCTCGTCCAGCCGGAGTCGGGTTCTAAGTCAAAAACTAAGACTCGAGCTAATGAGACCGGTGTTAGTGACTTGGAGAGAAGGCTCGGACCAAAACTAGCGGTCCGAGATAGACTAGGTCCGCGTGACCGGTTACCCGAGAGGGTGAGGGCCCGCCTAGGACCGACTGAGGTGACCGGGGAATCGAGTTTGAAGAAACGAGCCCGGGTTAAGGAGGTTCCCTTGGTGATTCGGGAGCGCTCACCTCCACGTCGACGTCGGTGGACGGAAAAGGAAGCTAAGGACAAAGGAAAGGGAAAAATACCTTAGTTTTTATTATTTAAGTATTAGTATTATTTATTGTGTGCTTTTTTTTTAATTTTTTGTAATTTTCCGAGCTTATCGGAGATTTTTTTTGGAAATAAATAAAGAAAAATTTATTTTAAAAAAAACCGTTCCTGTTTTCTTTTCTCGGTTGCAGTGGTTGTGCCCTTTTGAGGGGCTGCCTACGTATCCACAATAAATGGAATCCAACCAAACGTAGTTCAGACTTAATTTGCAATTACATCAAGACTATTGGTTCAAGATGTTTGTAACAGTAGAATAAATAATTCTAAGTTTTGACTTGTCTTTAAAAGTTTATGTTGAAAAAGATGTTTTTAATAAACTTTTGCCAATGACATTGAGAGAGATGGGTCCTGGGTAGTAACGCTTCAGCTGGTCCAGGTTAGTTAGGTTGACGAACTCATTCCCGTCCAGGTCCGTTAGCATTACTGCTCCGCCTGATAGAATCTTCTTTACCAAATATGGCCCAACCCAGTTAGGTTTGAACTTTCCCCTTGGGTCTACTGGTAATAAAGCTCGAACAGACTTGAGAACCAAATCTTCTTCTTTGATGTTTCTGGGCCTTACCCTTTTGTTGAAAGCCCGTTGGATCCTCTTCTGATAGATTTTTATATTATTGAGGGCACGAGATCGTCGTTCGTCTAAAAGGACTAGCGAGTCATATCGCGCTCGAACCCAATCAGCTTCGGGTACTTGACTCTCGAGTAGGATTCTGAGTGACGGCACCTCTAACTCAACAGGTTGGACCGCTTCCATCCCGTATGTAAGGTAATACGTTGTTGCCCTGGTCGCAGTACGAATCGAGGTCCGATATCCCCAAAGTGCAAATGGTATTTTGTCGGGCCAATCCCGGTAATTATCAGCCATCTTTTTGAGTATGGTGACAATTATTGTTTTATTAGCCGCCTCTACCGCCCCATTGGTTTGGGGTCGGTAGGGTGAAGATGTATGCCTTTGAATTTTGTACTTGGTTAATAATGCTGCTGTCTCGGCTTGAAAATGGGTCCCGTGGTCACTGATGAATTCGTGCGGGATCCCATATCGGCATATTATCTTATTTTGAATAAACTTGGCGACATGCTTGGCATTGAGAATACGGTAGGATTCAGCTTCGACCCATTTGGTGAAATAGTCGATAGCCACCAAAATGAAGCAGTGTCCTCCGGTTCCCGAAGGGTTTATCTTTCCGATTATATCGATTCCCCATGTTGAAAATGGCCAGGGTGATGTCATGGTGTACAACAGGGATGGTGGCATATGCTGCACATTGGCAAAAATTTGACAATTATGGCAATGTCTAACATATAGCTGGCAGTCGGTTTCCATGCTATTCCATTAATAACCGAGCCTCATGATTTTCCGGACTAACATTTGGGCATTCATGTGTGGACCGCATTCGCCGTCATGTACCTCAGCCATAACTTTTTCAGCGTTGGCTTTATCGACACATCGAAGGAGAGCCCCCTGTGCTGTCTTTTTGTAAAGTTGCCCATCGTCGGTGTGGATGAACTGGGTTGTCCGTCTTCCCAAGGCCTTTCTGGCTCGGTTGTCGGCTCCGGGTGGATATTCTCTGGTTGTTAGGTACGTCAACACAGCTTGATACCATGGCTCGGGATCGGGTATCTCGATATCTTCGATGTCGTGGATATATGCTGGCTCGGATCGTCTTTCGACACAGATCGGCATGCTGGTCACATGATCGGGAATATTTAGTAAAGATGCCAGTTTTGAAAGTGCATCTGCAAACTGATTCTCTTCCCGAGGTAGGTATATATATTCTACCTTCTGGAACTGTTTTTCGAGATTCCTTACTCGTGCCTGGTAGGTCACGAGATTAGCATTTCGAGTCTTCCATTTTTTGGAGTGCTTGATTAATGACCAGAGATGAATCATACTCGGAGGTTCGTGACCCCTAAGTCGGCGGCGACTTGTAGCCCGTGGATACATGCTTCATACTCAGCAGCATTATTAGTGACGTCAAAGTCTAATTTGATGGATACGGGAGTATGTTCCCCTCTTGGCGAGATTAGGAGAATCCCGACTCCAAATCCTCGGAAATTGGATGCCCCGTCAAAGTATAAGTCCCATGTTTCGGCGTCGGTGTGGAAAATGTCTTCATCTCGGAAGGACCAAGTGTCGGTGTGTCCTTCTTCGGTTATGGGATTGTCAGCGAGAAATTCGGCTACTATTCGTCCTTTGATGGCTTTCAATGGTACGAACTTCAGATCGAACTCTGCCAACATTAGGGTCCATCTCGATATCCTGCCGTTGAGAATGGGCTTTTCGAAAAGGTACTTGATTGGATCCATTCTGGATAGTACTTGTACCTCGTAACTGAGCATGTAATGTCGGAGCTTCTTGGTGGCCCAGACCAAAGCTAAAAACGTCTTTTCGAGCATGGTGTACTTACACTCGTACTCTAAAAACTTTTTGCTGATGTAGTATATAGCTCGTTCTTCGGAATTGACCGTCTGAGCTAGCATAGCCCCCATTGCTGTCTCTGTCGTGGTTAGGTATAGTGACAAAGGCAAACCGTGCTGAGGTGGCATCAGGACCGGCGGCGAAGACAAAATTTCTTTGATTCTATCAAAGGATTCTTGACATTTGTCGTCCCATAGTAACCGTTCCCCTATTTTCAGCTTCTTGAAGAACACCATGGTTAGCTTTGAAATGAACCTGCTGATGTATTGGACTTTTCCGAGAAACCCTCTTATCTCCTTTTCGGTTTTAGGGGGCTGCATCTCGGTGATGGCCTTGATTTTGGTTGGATCGACTTCGATACCACGTTGGCTAACGATATGACCCAGTAATTTGCCAGATGTTACCCCGAAACTGCATTTCTAAGGGTTTAGCCTCATGTTGTATTTGCGTAATCGGGTGAAGAACTTTCTCAGGGCGGTGATGTGACCGTCCCTGTCTTTAGATTTGACGATCATGTCGTCCACGTAAACTTCCACTTCTTTATGCATCATGTCATGTAATAAAGTTGTGGCGGTTCGTTGATAGGTGGCCCCGGCATTGATGAGACCAAATGGCATAACAGTATAGCAATAAGTACCCCAAGGTGTAATGAAGGTGGTCTTATCCATATCTTCTTCTGCCATTTTTATCTGGTTATACCCCGCATACCCGTCCATAAATGATAGAAGGGCATGATCAGTTGTGTTATCCACCAGTATGTCGATGTGTGGTAACGGGAAATCGTGTTTCGGGCTTGCCTTGTTAAGATCCCGAAAGTCTACACAGACACGTACCTTACCATCCTTTTTAGGGACTGGTACGATGTTTGCAACCCAATCTGGATACTCGGAGACTCGTATGAACCCAGCCTTGAATTGTTTGTCGACTTCCTCCTTGACTTTGAGGGACCATTCGGGCCTCATGCGTCGGACTTTTTGTTTAACCGGCTTGAACCCTTCCTTGATCGGTATATGGTGCTCGGCTATTTCGCGATCTATCCCCGGCATGTCCTTGTAGGACCACGCGAAGACGTCTTTGAATTCTTGAAGGAGATTTACGAATTGTCGTTTCTCCTCGGGATCTAAGGATAACCCTATCTTAAGCATCTGAGGTTCTAAGGTTGTTCCCACGTTAATGGATTCAGTTTCTTCGATTACCGGATTGCGGGATTCCCTTTGTTCTAGCTGCTCGATCAGATGTGGAGGCAAGGATACCTGTTCGCCGGGTTTCTCAATGTCATTGCACATAATATTTCTGGAATTAAGAAAATTTTGAAAATGAGACAAGTCGTAAGCAGAACGGTTGTTATTATTGATCATGAATTGAGAAAATAGCTCGAAAAGAGCTGCCATCTGATCACTAGTCAGTGGCGGGATAGGCAAGATGCCCGAGACAGACCTCGAGGCACCAGGAGAAGCTAAAGGGAAAGGGGGAGTTACAGGACTGACCCTAGCACCGGACTCACTAGACTCAATCTTAGACTCTGACTCGGACTCCGACTCGGACTCAGACTCCGACTCGGACTCAGACTCAGATTCTGGCATTTCTCCTTCCCCTGTGATCAGCTTGTAAGTCCTCCCTTGACTGTCAGTCCATTTGACAGTCTTCCTCCAGGCTCTATTTCCGGTCCCGGATCCGACCTCCGAGATCAGCTTAGACGGATCAAAGGAGCGGCTGCGGAGAATGAGACTAACTAGCTCTTTCTTTGGTGCTGGGGCCGTGAGTTCTTCTCCAAAAAGTAGCCCTAGCGTGGGCTCAGCATTCTTAGCATCTTCGGATTGGATGAGAGCGAAGATGTCATCTGGTATGTAGTTGTAATCCTGGGCCGAGTGGGTCCCAGGACGCGTGGTGCTGGGCCGGTATAGGCCCGTTTGGACTGGCCCAAATACTAGAGTAACAAAAGTGACAGTGTTAGTCCTTGTTTGGCCCATATTCTCTGGGGTTATGGTATAACCCAGACCAGTTTGAGTCCTCCCGTTATCTAGGACTTCGAGGATTTTCCCTGCGGGGAGATTGGGCCTTGATGTAGCCCCCGGCAGATAGCCCAGATTCTGCAGCATCCGGTCAATGCTAACCATGAAGTAGGGTCGGAAAAGATACTCTTCTTCAATGGTCCCTACAAAGTCGAACCCCCAGAGATCGGTGCGGCCCGAGGTGTTGCAGTTAGCCACAGTCATAGGCGTGGTTTCTAGAGTGATGACGGTGTCGTGCAAAGGTAGCTTGATTTTCCGATGCAGGGTGGAGGATACCGCCCTGGTCGCGTGGATCCAAGGTCTTCCTAAAAGAAGGTTGAAGGAAGAAGTCACGTCAATCACTTGAAATTCCAGCTCTTTTTCTATCGGGCCTGTTATGATAGTAAGTTTTACGGCCCCGGCTACTGACTTTGGACTTCCGTCGAAAGCCTGAATGGTTTGAGCTGTGGGAATGTAGTCGGCCTCGGTGATGCCGAGGGCTTTGGCGGTCCTCAAGGGGAGGACATTAACTGCGGACCCGTCGTCGATCATGGTCATGGGCAGGTACTTTCCACGGCAAATGACCGTGATGTAGAGGGCCATGTTGTGGGCTGGCCCAAATGGTGGTAGATCAGCATTGGAGAAGGTAATAAGTGGGCCTTCTTCCTTAGCTTTCCCTTTTAGGTGGCGCAGAACCGTGGCCACCATTTCAGCTGGGTAGCCATGGAGTCGATTTTGACTTGATCAAGGGCCTTAGTGAGTGCCTCTCGATGTTCTTGTGAGGCTAACTAGGAGTTGCCATATAGAGAGGTCAACTCGAGTCCTGCTCAGCTGCTTTACAAAAGCCTTTTCAGTAGTTGGCTCTTCCGGGGCGACCTCCACTCTAGGTGGCTCGGCGATGATGAGGGCTTGACTATTGGCTAAGGCCTTGGACTTAACCTTCTGGATCTCCTCGGGCGTGATGAGGACAACTTCCCCCTTGGTGAGATAGACGTCGTCTTCGTCGTCGCACCAGATCCCGTTTATTTGCGGGACAAATGGAGAAATGAGGTGTGAACAGTCGATAATTTCTCCAGAGAAAATGGCGTGGGCGGCTAAAGAATTATCTTTGTTACTAGGCTTGCCTCCAGGTAAAGGGATCTTCCCACTTTCGATGAGATCCTGGATAAGGTGCTTTAGCTTCGAGCATTTTTCGGTATCGTGTCCCTTGCCACGATGGTACTGACAGTAGGCCTGGATGTCGTAGGCCTTGGAGCGACGCTCTACCGGGAGCTCAGGTGTTGGGCCTATCGGGGTGATCAGGCCTTTTGACGATAGCCTCTGTAAGCCATCTGCATAGGTGGTTCCTATGTCGGTGAATACCCTGGGTGTGGTATTCTTCTTGGACGGGGTATCATGTAGATTGACCTCGTCAAAAATGCTACGAGTGGCAGCAGTAGATGTGGGCTTGCTTGTTGATGAGCTATCCCCTTGGTATCCTTTGGCGGAGGCCATAGTGAGGCTTTCCAACCTTAGATCATCTTCGATTCTCGTTCCCATCTCAGTCAGGACCGCAAAACTAGGTATGATGGCGTACCGGAGATGGATCCGGTAAGCGGGAAGGAGGTTCTTGACGAAGGCTTCTGTAATCCCCTAGAAATTCAAACGCAATACAGTGGCGGAAACACTGTAGAAGTGGGATTATAACACACTGTAGCTATGTCTTGATTAAATAAAAATGGTAAGTCAATACATAAGCCATAAAATAAAAAATGGCTTCAAAAAAAATAAAAAATTAAAATCCATAAAAAGGGTTTTAACAATCCATAATTTAGTGATCTGATTAAAACAAGCAGGATCCATAACTGCTCGCTAGCCCACCCGAAGGAAAACATATATCTGCCATGTTAAAAACATAACAGCCACAATCAGTGGGGAGCAACGGCAACGTTCTCCCAGCCGTATAACAGGATTTTAAAACTGTAATTACTATTATAGAAAAATAGTTAAAATGGAAAACAGCAAAACACATTATAATAAAAATAAAATTTCAGTGAAAAACTTCACGTATCAAACCAATATAATAAAAATGAGTTTTCCGAAGAAAACATAAAACATTTGCCAACCTGTAACCAAATTATATCGATAATAATAAAAATATTCAAAATGGCGTTATGGATAGGAGTAGTGTAGACGGCTAGACTTTCACTAGGAGAATACTAAAAACTAGCTTCGAGAACTTAGTTCAAACAAATCAAACTTCGGTCTCTAACTAGGCTACTCAACCATAATAGAGCGGCGACTTATAAATGCGTGGCCCTAGTTTAAGATAATGCACACCCCTCCTGGGATTACCTGTCACCCAGTTCAACTTATGACGGCGACTTACTGCGAGGCCTAAGCTTAAGGTCAAAACGTACAAAACTCCCGGGATACCTGTCACCCGGTTCAACAACCAATGTACCGATTCCTGATACACTAGCCTTATAGTTGATGGCAAAACCGTAAACCCTAGAATATATTACTCTAACCTCACACTTGTTCTTATTCCATAACTCTAAAACAAAGCCATTAGGATATTCAAAAGATATAATCAATATAAATAATATGAGGATAAAAGAAGTAAACATTTATATTCTAAAAGAGGAAACTTTCTATTTTAGGAAACTTCTATTTTTAGAAACTTTACTAAAAATAGCATTATATCAAAATAGTGAAAATATTAGTTCATACTAATACCTATTTTTAGTAAACGATATAGATTTATAAAACTAATACTTTCGGCCTTAACGATATTAATTATTAAAGTAAGAACATTTGAGTTTATGAAGTTATTGAAATATCGTACAAATGTATAAAATGATTAAAGATGTCTTAAATTTTTTAATAATACTAATCAGGGTGTTTTCAAAATTTACAAAGCTAAAATTCCCTAATTATTATTAGTTACGACAATACGATTACAAATAGGATTTCACGGCAAATGTCAAATTAACTCTTTTTACGTCTTTTATTTAATTAAACCATTGAATATATTTAGAATATGTTAAGGGATGATTTAACTCTTAATGTTTCAGATTTAAATATTTTCAAAGTAGCTGGAAAAATAAATCTTTTAGGTAAGACGAAGCATTTTAACGATAAATCGTAATTTGTCCAAAAATCAATACTTATTAATTAAAGACTTTAATAAATAGTAAAAAAATTACGTAAAATAGTTAAAATATATTTATGGACATTCTGTCTAGAAAAGAAAATTTTCCAGAATCCTAAAACTCCGTTTTTAAAGCGTTTTCTCGTTAATCGTCTAATCTCGACAATAACGATTAATAAAAATAGTAATTACAAAACGATTTAAGTATTAATATCCAAAAATTATTATTACACTTTAAAATCCTGATTTTCCAGAATATAAATTTTTCCAGATTTTTCCAAAACTCCAGATTCAACAAATTTCAACAAAACCGTCATTTAAACCCGTTTTCGCAATTAACGATTTCATTAATAAACCTATCGTTCCTAACATTTTATTAAGGCACTAAAAATCATAAAAATACATTTTAATATGAAATCATCAGAATCATAATTTTTTCCAGATTAAATCAAAAGACCAAAAATCGAGAATTTAAACGACAAACGCGGTTTTAACGATAAACGATGATTTAAAGTGATTAATTAATTCATCCATATACAATTCCGAAAATTTATGAAAAAATTCAGAAAACTCTATTTCATCAGAAAGTTTCACCACGTCAAAAATCAGATTAAAATAAAATGTTTAGGTACTAGAAATAAATATCGGCTTTTAATCGTTTTTGTCCGAAAACGGTAATAAATCAATAATCGATATTTAAAATATCAGAAAAATCCTAAATTATTATAAATCATCAAAAATATAAATTTTACAGAATATAAACATATATTATATGTTTAGGCCGAATATTATGATTTTACAAATTAATATGACAATTTAATAGTTAATCTCGTAAAAGCGATAAAAATATCGAAACATGCAAATCTTCAACTTTTAAAAAATTTTCCAGATTATATGACATACATATATTGTCAGAAATGAAATATAAAAATTATACATGCAAATACACAATTAAAATCACGAAATACCGAGTAACATCGACGTTACCTCTAGTCCAAAATCGGAAACGATAATACACTCGTCGGCCTCGGGATCGTCCACAAATCCTACCATACATGAAAATCATGGCAGAAAAATACCATGAGAAAAACTAAGAAAATCAAGGTGAATAACGATCGAAAACCACATCGCTTATTACCTTAACGGAAGGATCGGAATAACGATTAATTTGACGATGAAAACGAGACGATTATGACTCGATTTGAAGCAAGAATTAGCCTTGAGAGGCTGCTGGAGTCATGGCCAAATGAGAAGAAAGAAAAGATTTTTTTGATGTTTAATTGTAAGAATGAATGTTAGGAAATAGATGGGTTTTTTTTTTCCTAAGCTTGAATGCTATTAAAATTTGATGAAAACAATGCTACTCTACCACATATGGTCAGCCAAAATGAACAAGCAAGGGAGAATGTAAAGTTTGACAATAATGCAAGGAATAAATGGAAGAAAAATAATCATACGTTTACGGTTTAACGTGATAAAATGAAACGTATTAATAAAACGTAATAAAATTCCTGACCAGAGGCTTAGTCGGTCCAAAAAGTGATAAAATAGCCTCAAATTATTTATAAGTTGATAAAAAGTATAATCGTAAAATAGTTAAAAACATTTCAAAGTAATTCGAGTAAACCTCGCGTAAGAAAATAATTAATCGCGAGGCTTTGTAATAAAATCATTAACGACTAAATTTTTGTAAATAAAAATATTTACTAGTTGAAAATATTATATAAATGTATTTAAACATTTTTAGGAAAAGGAATGACTTAAATCCGAGCTTAAAAACGTCAATTCGAAGAGAAATAGAATTCTTCGCGGAAAATTAATTAGTTTATGAAAAAAACTAAATAAATGGATTTAATAGAATAAAAATCTTTAAAATATAAATAAATATCATTAAACTCAAACATTAAAATAGAGCTTAGTAAAATGATGAAATATGAGGCCGAAAAGTGACGGGGTTAAGACGGAGTCCTAACGGAAAGAATAAATATGCTAGGAAAAATAGCGGGTGTTACAATCCTCCCCACTAAAAGAAAGTTATGTCCTCGAAACTAAGAATAAGTAGAAAGGAAACAAGATTACCCCCCTCGAAAAGGTGAGGATACAATTTTTGCATAAAAATTTGTTTTAAAATAAAATTTTACAACCTTCAAGGTGATACGAAATCGAAGCCAAATATCTATTCCAAGAAGAATTGGGCTAACCAACCCGAAGTTTAAAATCTTTTGATTAATGAAATCGTAAAGTAAAGTTATTTGATAAAATAACAACGTTAAATAACATTTGTAAACAAAGTCGTAGAAAATAGGGTAACCAAAACACTTTCAAAACAAAGTAAAACAATTTGATTAAAAATAATCCGATAATATTTCGTTTTATGACAAAACCAAATTTAGTTTGGAAAAATCAAATTTTGTGGTTAGTAAAAATCGAACCAGTCGTCAAACATTTTCAATAACAGATTCAAAAGTCCACCAACAATAAAACGAAAACTAATTTCAAAATATTAAAATTTCGAAAATGTTATCAAAGTAATTATGAAAGTTTTCAAAAATGTTACCAAACTTGAACATAAAATAATTTCGACAATGTTAAAACGTTTTATGTAATAATCATATAGAAATTGAATATGGAAATATGAAAGTCTTCATAAAAGTCCGATTACCTGAAAATAAAAACGAAATAATTTTGAAATAATTTAAAATAAATTATTAAGGCATTTTTAAACAGATCTAGATATAATTATCAACCAACGATAAAACAAAAGTGAAGTATAAAGTTCTTAAATTCAAAAATGTTAAATTTCACGATATCCCAAAATGTTAAATTGCTCAAAGTTTTTACAAAATGGGGAGTTTTAAAATTTGAAATTATGCTTCAAAATGTTAAAATTTAACGAAAATCTAAAATTTTAAATTAGTCAAACTTTTCATGAGTTCGGGGAAATAATGAACGGATAAATAGAGTCAAGGATAGACAATAAATTAAAATAGGAGTTTTCAAAATCGATAAAGGTCAAAAGGATTGGCAGGAGTTACCGTAACAGAATTCAAGAGAAGCAGAAAGGAAGACGAAGTTAAGAATCAAAAAGAGCTCTCAAGGATTATAGAAGAAATTAACCATCTCAAGATTCCTAGCACGACTCCCACAAACACGGGTTCCTAAGTCCCATCAAATAATGCTAAGTCCAATATCAGTACAGGGTGGTCCTACTCAATCTACAACCTCCAAAATTAAATCTTACATACTTAAATAATCTTTCAATTGGTATAGTAAGAAACCACAAATGATTTAGACTAATCCTTTAATTAAGATTCCAACGGTTATCAAAACATACTCAAACTCGTAATCATTAATGTTCATAAATTTAAAGCTCATAAGGTCTGAACTCGAGGTATACCTCAAATTTCTCGAGTAAGGAAGACTAAATAAAATCCACCAATTAACAATGTTCGGACACGAAATCCTCAAAAATGATCACCAACATATTTATAATACCACAAGTACAGAAGTTGGGGAAGTACAATAAATCCTCAAACACGCTCAAACCTATAGGTAATGGCGCAAACACTCACATCTTCAAACACGTCATTCGATTAATGTTTCTGAGAAGTCCATCAAATTTCTAATCGTAATGGTGTAACCACAAAGTATTTAATAACTCAACGAAGCCACAATCTCGTTGGTCTAAGGTTCTAAACTATAAATCCATTAAGATGATTCACATTAAGTATTCCTCAAAACATTGCGATAACTCCAACCTCTAATGGCAATATGTTTCTCCTTTTCAAGGTTAACAACAATTTATCCAATTTTAGATCACTCAACTCCAAAGTTCATAGCTTACAACCTTAAACAACGATCAACGATCTAATCCTTAAGAAGGTAATCTATGTTAACCAAAATTTCTAACGGTATTAATGAAAACCTTTTATGGTACCACAACATTCAGGTTAACACTTTAACCAACACTCTATGATCCCGAATATTCACGACGCATCCATCAAATAAGCATTAGGTAGGAATCCCAAAATACTATTATTATCTACACTTGGTTCGGTTCTAGGTTAAATTAGGTACTAGGTATCCATCAAATACAATATACTCTTACTACCCCAAAATATATTCAACTCTAAGTCCTCCAAATAATCAAGTAACCTATAACCCAAAGTTCAGTGTGTAAAGTACCAACCTAATTCCATTAATTGACAATTTATCATTCAAATCGATCCTCAAAAGCTTACTAAGATAGATAACAGGGTATAACTCACAACCCTCAAGCCATAGGTAACAAGGTTTTACTAAACTTAAAACATCTATATCCTTTCACGGGGTTCACTGAGACGGAAATCGGTCTAGCCAAAGAATCTCAAGAGAGAGATGGTAGAGTAGAAGAATATAACAAAGATTCACCAAGCGGATGAAGAAGAGAATATAAAAGAGAAGAATTAGAAGAAGTAGAGGAAGGAAGAAAAGAGTCGATGATACTATATTACTAAGTTCTTGAACCAGAGGAGAATCTTCGGGCCTCCAGAGTTCACGCGGGATCCAAAAGGCTTACTTCATCTTCTTGTAGAGGAACGAGCACATAAGTATTGGGTCGCTCCATCTGGATCTACTGCGACATCACGGAACAGGATTCGACTCTTGATCATCTGGCCTGTAGCTTAAGTAAACTGAACTGGAGCAAAAAATTACCATCGGCATCTTTCTTGGAGCACCAAGTTGTCCACTCGAGTCAGCAGGCGTTGAGAGTTCTAAGCAGGTCTTGTCCCGATCTGGAGCAGCATCAAGTCAACATCTTGTCAACTCATCGTATTCTTCTTGGACATATAAAACAAATATTCAATGCTAACCATTGAGTTTCAGGAACAGGAAAGCTAAACAAATAAGTCCTTATTTGTTTCTACCCATATCTAACAATATTTTTATTTACTGTTTAAATAATTTACTGGTATTTTCCCTAATTTCAGGTGTAAGCGTTGGGAGCAGTGATGCTCTGATACCAACTGTAATCCCCTAGAAATTCTAACGCAATACAGTGGCGGAAACACTGTAGAAGTGGGATTATAACACACTGTAACTATGTCTTGATTAAATAAAAATGGTAAGTCAATACATAAGCCATAAAATAAAAAATGGCTTCAAAAAAAATAAAAAATTAAAATCCATAAAAAGGGTTTTAACAATCCATAATTTAGTGATCTGATTAAAACAAGCAGGATCCATAACTGCTCGCTAGCCCACCCGAAGGAAAACATATACCTGCCATGTTAAAAACATAACAGCCACAATCAGTGGGGAGCAACGTCAACGTTCTCCCAGCCGTATAACAGGATTTTAAAACTGTAATTACTATTATCGAAAAATAGTTAAAATGGAAAACAGCAAAACACATTATAATAAAAATAAAATTTCAGTGAAAAACTTCACGTATCAAACCAATATAATAAAAATGAGTTTTCCGAAGAAAACATAAAACATTTGCCAACCTGCAACCAAATTATATCGATAATAATAAAGAGATTCAAAATGACGTTATGGATAGGAGTAGTGTAGACGGCTAGACTTTCACTAGGAGAACACTAAAAACTAGCTTCGAGAACTTAGTTCAAACAAATCAAACTTCGGTCTCTAACTAGGCTACTCAACCATAATAGAGCGGCGACTTATAAATGCGTGGCCCTTGTTTAAGATAATGCACACCCCTCCTGGGATTACCTGTCACTCAGTTCAACTTATGACGGCGACTTACTGCGAGGCCTAAGCTTAAGGTCAAAATGTACAAAACTCCCGGGATACCTGTCACCCGGTTCAACAACCAATGTACCGATTCCTGATACACTAGCCTTATAGTTGATGGCAAAACCGTAAACCCTAGAATATATTACTCTAACCTCACACTTGTCCTTATTCCATAACTCTAAAACAAAGCCATTAGGATATTCAAAAGATATAATCAATATAAATAATATGAGGATAAAAGAAGTAAACATTTATATTTTAAAAGAGGAAACTTTCTATTTTAGGAAACTTCTATTTTTAGAAACTTTACTAAAAATAGCATTATATCAAAATAGTGAAAATATTAGTTCATACTAATACCAATTTTTAGTAAACGATATAGATTTATAAAACTAATACTTTCGGCCTTAACGATATTAATTATTAAAGTAAGAACATTTGAGTTTATGAAGTTATTGAAATATCGTACAAGTGTATAAAATAATTATTATTATTAGTTACGACAATACGATTACAAATAGGATTTTACGGCAAATGTCAAATTAACTCTTTTAACGTCTTTTATTTAATTAAACCATTGAATATATTTAGAATATGTTAAGGGATGATTTAACTCTTAATGTTTCAGATTTAAATATTTTCAAAGTAGCTGGAAAAATAAATCTTTTAGGTAAGACGAAGCATTTTAACGATAAATCGTAATTTGTCCAAAAATCAATACTTATTAATTAAAGACTTTAATAAATAGTAAAAAAATTACGTAAAATAGTTAAAATATATTTATGGACATTCTGTCCAGAAAAGAAAATTTTCCAGAATCCTAAAACTCCGTTTTTAAAGCGTTTTCTCGTTAATCGTCTAATCTCGACAATAACGATTAATAAAAATAGTAATTACAAAACGATTTAAGTATTAATATCCAAAAATTATTATTACACTTTAAAATCCTGATTTTCTAGAATATAAATTTTTCCAGATTTTTCCAAAACTCCAGATTCAACAAATTTCAACAAAACCGTCATTTAAACCCGTTTTCTCAATTAACGATTTCATTAACAAACCTATCGTTCCTAACATTTTATTAAGGCACTAAAAATCATAAAAATACATTTTAATATGAAATCATCAGAATCATAATTTTTTCCAGATTAAATCAAAAGATCAAAAATCGAGAATTTAAACGACAAACGCGGTTTTAACGATAAACGATGATTTAAAGTGATTAATTAATTCATCCACTTAACAATTTCGAAAACTTATGAAAATATTCAGAAAATTCTATTTCACCAGAAAGTTTCACCACGTCAAAAATCAGATTAAAATAAAATGTTTAGGTACTAGAAATAAATATCGGCTTTTAATCATTTTTGTCCGAAAACGGTAATAATTCAATAATCGATATTTAAAATATCAGAAAAATCCTAAATTATTATAAATCATCAAAAATATAAATTTTACAGAATATAAACATATATTATATGTTTAGGCCGAATATTATGATTTTACAAATTAATATGACAATATAATAGTTAATCTCGTAAAAGCGATAAAAATATCGAAACATGCAAATCTTCAACTTTTAAAAATTTTTCCAGATTATATGACATACATATATTGTCAGAAATGAAATATAAAAATTATACATGCAAATAGACAATTAAAATCATGAAATACCGAGTAACATCGACGTTACCTCTAGTCCAAAATCGGAAACGATAATACACTCGTCGGCCTCGGGATCGTCCACAAATCCTACCATACATGAAAATCATGGCAGAAAAATACCATGAGAAAAACTAAGAAAATCAAGGTGAATAACGATCGAAAACCACATCGCATTACCTTAACGGAAGGATCGGAATAACGATTAATTTGACGATGAAAACGAGACGATTATGACTCGATTTGAAGCAAGAATTAGCCTTGAGAGGCTGCTGGAGTCATGGCCAAATGAGAAGAAAGAAAAGATTTTTTTGATGTTTAATTGTAAGAATGAATGTTAGGAAATGGATGAGTTTTTTTTTCCTAAGCTTGAATTCTATTAAAATTTGATGAAAACAATGCTACTCTATCACATATGGCCAGCCAAAATGAACAAGCAAGGGAGGATGTAAAGTTTGACAATAATGCAAGGAATAAATGGAAGAAAAATAATCATACGTTTACGGTTTAACGTGAAAATGAAACGTATTAATAAAACGTAATGAAACCAGAGGCTTAGTCGGTCCAAAAAGTGAGAAAATGGCCTCAAATTATTTATAAGTTGATAAAAAGTATAATCGTAAAATAGTTAAAAGCATTTCAAAGTAATTCGAGTAAACCTCGCGTAAGAAAATAATTAATCGCGAAGCTTTGTAATAAAATCATTAACGACTAAATTTTTGTAAATAAAAATATTTACTAGTTGAAAATATTAGATAAATGTATTTAAACATTTTTAGGAAAAGGAATGACTTAAATCCGAGCTTAAAAACGTCAATTCGAAGAGAAATAGAATTCTTCGCGGAAAATTAATTAGTTTACGAAGAAAACTAAATAAATGGATTTAATAGAATAAAAATCTTTAAAATATAAATAAATATCATTAAACTCAAACATTAAAATAGAGCTTAGTAAAATGATGAAATATGAGGCCGAAAAGTGACAGGGTTAAGACGGAGTCCTAACGGAAAGAATAAATATGCTAGGAAAAATAGCGGGTGTTACAGCTTCAACCAGCATTTTTTCACTGGGCTTATCGACCAGTTTGACGCTTTCAGCCCTCCAGCGTTGAAGGTATTTTGTGAATCCTTCCTTAGGTTCCAGGGCCATTATTTCCAGGGTACGCATAGTGGTTTGGATTTCAGCATTATCCGCATAGTATCGTGCGAATTCCATTGCAACATCGTCCCAAGTTTTGTATTTCTTGGGATCAAGTCTGTAGTAACAGGCTTTCAGGTGCTTCTCTAGAGAGGAGGCAAAAAGGTGCTTGAACATGGTCGATTTGACCCCCTTAACAGCCATAAAATCCTTGAAAGCCCGAATATGGAGTACCGGGTCTTCAGTACTGTCAAACATTGGTAGGCCCGTTAAGTTGAGGTTAGCGGGTAGTTCATCGGTCAAGGGCGAATAGGAACGGGCATTTTCCGTGAGGATGGTGTTCCTGGTGGTCGAGTGGACCTGTTCTTGCAGTTTTTGGACCGCGCTGGCCAATGCGGCCAAAGGTCCGTCATCCTCGATCGAAGCATTGGGGGTTCCTTGTTCCACGGCACTTACCCGAGTGACGATGGCAAACTAGTCTTCCCTCATTTGTCTCAATTGGTCTTGGATCTTGGTCAATGAAGCTGTCAACTCATCAATGGCTTCTTTTGTCGTGGCTCGGGTGTGGGGTGGCCTGTCTGTAAGGGCACCGCGTAATCAGTAACTGACTCAGATCTTAAAATCAAAGAGTACATCCCGAGCAAGGAAAAGACTAGACGAGAAAAAGACCGAAAGCCGACTTCTAGACGGATGACCCGTGGACGGTGGGCCTTCCTTAGGATTTGGCAAAGTGGGCCTAGTCCCGTTCGAAGGAAGGTCCACGTGAGAATTCCCCAGACTTTGGACTCGAATGTGTAAACGGGCTTCCCTTTGCAGGAGTTTGTCTTACGAAGGTGGGCCGTGCCTTGACAAATAAGGCGGACTGGGATAGGGAGGAAATCCGTGATGTATGATCGACGGAGTTTCGACGCTATAGACTCTTACCACCTATGACAAGACCCGACACTGCTAAATACGGGAAGTCCTAAGAAGAAGAGGGCTTTGAAAAGCGAATTTGGATTTGAAAACCGAGCAAAGTCGGATAGGATGGCCCGATTTTTTTTGAAAATCGAAAAAAATCTTATCGTGCCGAGATTTCGAAATTTTTAGAAAAGTTTGGACAGCATACCGGCTAAAAATAGGCTATTTTGAGTCAAAATCATAAGTCCTAAATTTGGTAGCTTTCCGGGTTTTGAAAAATAGATGGGTCTGAAAAGATGCAAGCTTTTGAAAATGACGATTTTTGAAAAGACGATAAACAGATCAAGTAGCACATAGTCATGGAAACAGTATAATGACACCATGTATGCTCCTAATCTAAGTCTCGGTCGGTCGTAATAGGGTCTATACCAACGACGATAGCTTTATCGCAAATCAGGACGATCTTCCTAAGCCGAGTTGGTCTTAAAACCTGCCGTAAAACCCATGCGAGTTCCGCCATCGAAGTCTTTAGTGCACCCATTTAGGAATGCACCGTGGTATAGTGGGACGTCGGGCACAAGTAACCGGCCCGGGAAAAATTTGGTTTATGCATGAACCATTATTGAACTAAAACGTGTACATTACTAATCGAAAGATTTCTTTTCGAGTCTCACCCTAAGGATGCCGATGGTAAGTGACTCATCAGTTGATCCCTAGCGGAGTCACCAAATTGTGGACATGACATAGGTCCACCCCGACGCGGCCACGCGCGGGTTTGGGGAGGCGAATGAATCTCCATATGAGATGGGTCGAATTGAATTTTAAATCGAAGTAGGAGTCGCCACCGAACTTTGTGGGAGTTCGGGCCCGTTCGAACCCACTCTATGTCGTAGTGGGCCATGTACAAAATATGGCCCATTTCCGATGTCAGAGTTTATCGGGTTCGTCCCTTAGCGTTTGATACCGATACCGACATTATCGGATATCGTGTATTGAATGACTCTCGTTGCCAATGGATTCGGACATCCGGAAACCATGGTTCTGAGTAAGGGGTGAGGGTACGTGTTGGGAAGTTCACTGAGAACACCCAACCCCGCCCGCACTTAGCGACCTTTACTAAGATATCGTCTGTTTTTGGTGTACACGCGTTATTCCGATAGTGGAATGATATGCAAACATTATTTTCCCTAAGCATGTGAGAGAAATAAATGGGTTACTAAGTCGTTTTAATGCATCTTAAACTAATAACGTCAAAGTTATATTTAGCATGTGAAGTTCGTTTTAGTCTAATAAAACAAAAGATGAAAATAAATCGATACAAACATGAATAAACGAGTTAGCAACGATTTATAAATCGAATAAGAATATAAATACGATGATATGCATAATTTTGAAAAAAGGTTTATGACACGTGATGGATTAACACGTGTTGACCGAGGTCGAAAAAGTACTTATCGAAATCTGAAAATATGTCGCGAAAGTCGCTGTTTTATGTAAGAAACGAAAAGAATAAAATACGAGAAAGCGAAGAAAAAAGGGTCGGCCTTCCAGGCTCTCGCACGAGTCGCCTGGGAGGTGCACGACTCGCGCGGGAGTCTGTCCCGTTTTTTTATTTTTCGAAAATCGTCAATTTTTATAAATCGCGTACAAATATGGATTAACTTATACTCGATTTATATTTTCGATATTCGTCGTATTCGATATTCGATTATGAAATCGATATCAAATAGTTAGAATGATTTTAGAAAAAGTGAAAAAAAAAAAGTGTTTTGAAAATCGTTTTGAAAAAGAAAAGAAATTGGACGAAAAGAAGAAAAAAAAATGTTAATTCTCTCCGCGTTAACATCGTCGTATTTTGTAACGATTTTTTAGCATCAACGAGATTTAATTTAGTCCTTGTTTAATACGATATTTGATTAGAGAATCGATATCGTATTTTAAGAACGTTTATATATGAAAATAGTTTTTATAGTATCGATATTAGAAAATAAAAAAAGATACGACGACCCATATTAAAAAGAAACGGACCGACACAACGACGAAAAAAACGTGAAAAAGGAAGAGAAAGGGAAAGAATCGGGTTTGATTTTACACCCTCAACCTACATGCTTTGTTTTCTCGAAAAAGAGCTCGTCGGACAGTGGCTTAGGTACGGGAGCTTTGAGGCGACGTGGGTAAGTTTGGGTGTCGGTTTTAGTGCGGATGAGGTGACGAATTTTGGCCGGCTTGTGGGGTTGGGTTCGTCGGGCTTATATGCTTCTTTGGATGTATGGATGTTATGGGATTAGATATGTAACGAAGGTGTATGATTATGAACTGTAGATGTCTAATTTGTGTGACCGGAGGGTCCTATTTATAGGTGAGGTCCTTGATAGGAGCTAGGAGAAGTATTTCTTGCTTAGGTGACAAGAAACACCGGTTCGGATGGGAAACGTAGGAGTTTGAAGGGAACGAGAATTCCGTTTCTTGGGGATTAAGCCATGTCTCGGCTGTTTTGGGGTGTTTTGGCCGAGTGTTTGACACTCGGTCGGTAAGTTGATTTGGCTTGCGGATAGAATTCCCACTTGAGATCGAATTCTATCCTTGAATGGATTTATTTAATATTTTTCGAGGCTGATTTTTTGTAGTATTTGAGTCCAAACCGGACGTGTGGTGTCACGGCTGGTCCGTGTGTCTCGGGAAAAAATATCTTTGACCGGGTTTGACCCGGTCGCTAAAAGACGGTTTTGCCCCTGGTGCCGGATTCGACCCAAATTAGTTTTATTTCACTCGAAACGACCTACTGGCCCTGGATTTGAGGTTGGTTTTGTAAGATTTGTACTCCGTAATAAGCCTAAACCAAATGTCCATGATTACGAGCCCATATCCGAGTCCATCATAGCACGTTTGCGTCCGATCATCATCAGGTGTTTGGCGGGAACTACTATAGACACCTGACGGTCAAAATGTGGGTGTCTACACAGGTAGAAAGTTCTTATAATGAATAAATAGGAGATATGTAATTTTCTATAGATGTCGGGTAAAATCATCGATTCTCTTAATCAATTTTATTGGATAGATTGGTTAATCGGTTAATCCTTGAACGCAAGTAAATTACCAATTTTATCTTTCCGACTCGTTAAACCCCGTGAACGCACGCAAGTTTAATCCTAACCAATTTATCAAATTAACCATGAACGCATGAATCAAATCAATAAATTAAGTCGCTTTAAGATCACTGATCAGTTGAATAAAATAAAACCAGAACGCTGAAATTATATCTGACTCAACTATCACACAAGATTCTAGCAATTAAGATTAGACCAGAACGCTGCAACCTAACCAAAATTACTATTAATTCAACGATCGATTCATGAATACAATTAAGTTGGCCAAACAAAATTAACAAACACGAATCAGATAGTCAAATAATGAATCATATATAAATATCCAACAAACTAATTAATCAGTCAAAACGATATCATAATCTCATAAACCCTAACATCAATAGTCAATTACATACTCCAATGAAAAATTACTCTAAACCAAACATAATAACAGTAAGAATAAAATAAAGATTAGAAAAGCCCATAGAAATCAGGAAGAAATTTGATTAAAACAGAGTCGAGTCCGTCGCCTCCGTGGTCCGTCGTGTGGCTTCTGTACCCTTCTTGGTCTTCTCTTTTTTTTGGTTCTTCTTCACGTGGTTCCTCCTCCTCTTCTTTTTTTGGTTTTTATTTATTTATGTATAAGAAACATATTGCTTCTTATTTTCCTAAACTCTTTATTTCCTTTTTTTATTCTTCTTAAAACCTCCCTCCGTATGTTACATGCTCCTTCTTCCACTGATGGGCTTTTGGAAATTAAGCCCAGTACACCTTGAACTTGATTCAACATTCGCTCCTTTTTAGCTCGATTTCGACCTAGTAGATACGGAATTTGATGTTTCATTCTTCTACAAACTTGTAGGTCTCGAACTTTGCTTTCCAACGCATCCTGAATCACTTGATTCCGATATCCTGAGTGAAATATCGTCGTCTTAAGATAGATCTACACAATATATACGAGAATGTATGTATTATTTGACCTTCAAATTAAATGGGTTATTCTAAATACATTAAAAATAGACAATAAAACTTATTTAGCATATAAATAATATTAACGTATAACTTAACCCGTTAAGTCACAAAAATACTTTATTAGCTCAAATAATATAAAAGATGACATTATAATAATAATATTAAATGGGTAAAAATATGTATAAATATCGATTTATCAAATTTCCCACACTTAGTCCATTGACGTCCTCGACATTGATTACTCAAGAGCTAACAAAACAATGAAAAATTAACCTTCAAATGTTTTAAACCAGCCCAACTAGGTACAATTGACGACAAAATAAAAATATTTGAGAAAACATTTTTTTATAAGTTAGTAAACTTAACAAAATAATTGCGAGTTAGATTAGCAAGTAATGTATACATAAAATTTCTCTCCCTTAAACTATTCAATTAAGTAATTTAACAACATATAATACGTTAAACCGCTTTTAAATTCAAATTATAAATAAACCCATCATCCTTTACACTCGATTTAACTACCTTCAAAAAATATATTTGTATTGACTCAAGAAGACGGGTTTCAGCAGTTTAAGGTCTTAGGGGAAGGGAATTTACTTTCAGTACATTCCTTTTATCAGTTCAGTACGAGGATCGTTCTCCCGAGCATATAGGTCAAACTAGATACCTCGTCTCAGTTTTTCCGCAATTACTCTCTTTTTCTTCTTTTTTTTTTGCTTTTTTTTTCCTTTTCGATTTTTTTCCTTTTTCTTCATTCATATATTTTTTTCTTTCGATCAAGTGACCCATTTAGCGAGCTTTCAACCTATGACTCCCGCACTTCCGGATAAGGCATTAGGCATTCTCCCAATCCCATTAGGACTAGGTTCCCCTCGGATTTACTAACTCGAGTCACAAGAACGACTCACTCACTCTTGATGTATCTAATCTTCCTTATCGCCCTAATTAGGAGTCACCTATGAAAGTAAATTAATTGAAACAAGACCGGCTTACATCTCATACCTCTAGAGTCAACGAAAAAAAAAGTAGTTAAGGTAGCTAAAGTAAGTGCTATTCTTTATAATTTACTTATAACTCAAATTTAAGAGAGACTTAAAATATTATCTGCTATCAAATTAATTAATCCAAGTTCGATCGGGAGGAAAAATAATTGCATATATAACTTCAAAACAATTTTTTTGTCCTTAATAGAAATCATTTTTTTGTGACGAAATGTTAGATTAGAATTCGTCGTCAGCCTCCCAAGTTTAGGTAGTTCAATAAAAACAAAGGCTAAAACTTTTAAGCTCAAATTTCTATCAAAAATTTTTGACAGCACTTCCCCTAAATATTCACATACCCCAACATTTTAAAATAACCTCCAAAACACACATTCAATGTCAATGGCCACCCGCCAACTCCACATTCAGCAATAATTCATTCAATTTTCAGTTTACCTCATCCCCACACTGAAACTCGACATTGTCCTCGATGTCAAAAAAAACATCAAAGAGCTGAAAATTTGCACACATAAATATATAAAAGGGATAAAGGTAATTAGCGGGTCTAGCGAAGTAGAAATATATGCATCTTGTCCACGTTGAATTTTTATTGGAAACGTCATCCCAATGTCAGCTATCATATGTTCAGCAATGGATCACTGTTTTCTATCCTGCAAAATTCCAACACTGGACCAAGACAAGTGAAATAGGGGAAATGAAATATAAATGAAAAACAAAACTAAGTAAAAATAATTAGTCACGCATACAAAATAAATATACAAGCTCGGGTTGCCTTCCGAGAAGCGCCTTATTTTACGTCGTGGCTCGACCTGCTATTTCTCAATTTTCATACGTTGGATCCTCCAAATCAATGATATCCACCCAATTGGCCTTGAATCCATCATAATATGGCTTAAGTCTATGACCATTCACTTTAAGCATTTTTCCTGACTCGCATCCTTTAATTTCTACCGCTCCATGATCAAACACCTTAAGAACCTCAAACAATCCATCTTGATCTCAATTTCCCAGGAAATAATCTTAACCTAGAATTATAAAGGCGGACTTTATCACCCACATTAAAGCTTTTTCTAGATAACATTTTATCATGATAAACTTTAGTCTTCTCTTTGTAGATCCGAGAATTTTCATATGCATCATTTCTTATCTCCTCTAATTCTAGAATTTCTAATTTTCTGTGAGCAACAGACTTTTCATAATTAAAATTACACTTCTTAATCGCCCAAAATGCTCGATGCTCTAATTCAACTGGAAGGTGATAAGCTTTCCCAAATACCAAGCGATAAGGAGACATCCCTATTGGAGTTTTGTATGCAGTTCTATATGCCCATAATGCATCACCTAAACGCTTACTCCAATCTTTCTTATCAGGACTCACAACCTTCTCCAAAATTGATTTTATTTCTCTATTAGAAACCTCGGCTGGTCCATTAGTATGGGGGTGTAAGCAGTAGAAACCTTATGAGTGACATGATATTTCCTAAATAAAGCCTCAATGATACGATTATAAAAGTGAGTCCCTCTGTCACTAAGCAGTAGCTCTAGGAATACCAAACCTATTAAAAATCTGATCCCTAACAAACTCAGCAACCACCTTAGAATCATTTGTTCTAGTAGCTTTGGCCTCCACCCATTTAGAAACATAGTCAACTGCTAAAAGAATGTAAGTATTCCCAAAAGACGATGGAAAAGGTCCCATAAAATCCATACCCCAAACATCAAAAACATTAGCAAAAAATATGGAAGTAAGAGGCATTTGATCTCTTCTAAAAATATTACTACTTCTTTGACATTGATCACAAGTTTTCACAAAAGTATAAGCATCTCTATGC
The DNA here is from genome assembly GCA_958450325.1 of Agrostemma githago. Taxonomy (NCBI): domain Eukaryota; kingdom Viridiplantae; phylum Streptophyta; class Magnoliopsida; order Caryophyllales; family Caryophyllaceae; genus Agrostemma; species Agrostemma githago. Next base: position 15,437,161 of record OY288239.1, on the reverse strand, counting down.
AGAGATGGCCAAAAGAATCCACATTCTAGAACTTTATGAACTGTTCGTTTCGGACCAAAGTGCCCCCACACTCAAATGAGTGACAAAATTCAAGAATGGATTTAGTTTTCTCTTCAGGCACACATCTTCTTATAACATTATCAGAACAAATTTTAAACAAATAAGGTTCGTCCCAAATATAATACTTAACATCATGCTTAATTTTATCTTTTTGGGCTTTAGTAAGTTCCTTAGGAAACTTCTTTGATACCAAATAATTAACAATATCAGCATACCAAGGATATTTCACATTTAATGCGTACAATTGTTCATCAGGAAACAAATCAGAAGAGAGGGCCGTTATGTCTTGTTCCTTAATAATCCTACTAAGATGGTCATCAACTAAGTTTTCTGCTCCTTTCTTATCTTTTATTTCCAAATCAAATTCATGTAACAACATCCATCGTAACAATCTTGGTTTAGACTCTTTCTTTTTCAGCAAATATTTCAAAGCCGAGTGATCGGAGTATACTACCACGTGAGTACCAAGCAAGTACGATCTAAATTTTTCAAGAGCAAAAATAACAGCATACAATTCCATTTCAGTGACAGTATAGTTGCATTGGGCTGGGTAAAGAGTTTTCGACGTATAATATATAACATGAGATTCCTTGCTTGCTTTTTGCCCTAATACAGCTCCTACCGCTTTATCACTGGCATCACACATTATTTCAAAAGGTAATGACCAATTAGGAGGTTTAATCACTGGTGCAGAAGTTAATTTATCTTTTAACATATTAAATGCTTCCTTACACTTATCATCAAACACAAATGGTACATCTTTAGCAAGTAAGTTAGATAAAGGTGATGCTATAGTCGAAAAGTTTTGTATAAATCGTCTATAGAATCCAGCATGTCCTAAAATTGATCTGATTTCACGCACACAACTAGAATAGGGTAATGAACTAATATTATCTATTTTAGCTTGATCAACTTCCAACCCTTTAGCACTGACAACATGGCCTAGGACGACTCCTTTTTCCACCATAAAATGACATTTTTCAAAGTTAAGCACAAGATTAGTCTCGACACATCTTTTTAAAACAAGAGATAAATTATGGAGACATAAATCAAAATCATCACCAAAAAAAGTAAAATCGTCCATAAAAACCTCTATGGAATTATCAAGCAAATCTGAAAATATGCTCATCATACAACGCTGAAATGTGCCAGGAGCATTACAAAGTCCAAAAGGCATTCTTCTAAAAGCAAAAGTACCAAAAGGGCACGTAAAAGTTGTCTTTTCTTGATCCTCGGGTGCTATGGGAACTTGAATATACCCAGAATACCCGTCTAGAAAACAAAAGTAAGAACGTCCCGCAAGTTTTTCTACCATTTGATCTATGAATGGTAAAGGAAAGTGGTCTTTTCTAGTGACTTGATTTAACTTTCTATAATCTATGCAAACCCTCCATCCATTTGATACTCTAGTGGGAACTAGTTCTCCTTTACTATTTTCAACAACCGTAATCCCAGTCTTTTTAGGCACTACATGGATTGGACTTACCCATTTTGAATCTGAGATAGGAAATATCACACCCGCATCCCGCCACTTAAGAATTTCTTTTTTCACAACTTCCATCATTGACGGGTTAAGTCTACGTTGATTATCTCTAACTGGTTTGGCACCATCCTCAAGAAAAATGTTATGCATACACAATGTAGGACTAATACCATTAATATCAGCAATGGTCCACCCTATCGCCTCTTTATATTCCTTAAGCACATTTAACAATTTAAACTCTTGCGATTCAGAAAGTGAACTAGAAATAATTACAGGTAAGGTATCATGTTCACCTAAGAAAGCATACTTTAAATTATTTGGCAAGGGTTTTAATTCCAATTCAAGCGTACATTGAATCGACTGAATCACTTTAGAGGAATCTTTAGGTAATTCAAGACTATAAACACGCTCAAAATTAGTGGTTAGACGACTATCATGAATAGAATCAAACTTTTCCTCAAAAGATAATATAGGATCCAAATCATTATCATCATCAAGTGTATCAAATTCATTTATCCTGTCGAGTTTCTCTTGTGTGATTGTGTCTATCACATCAATAGTCTCTATAGAACTTACATCAACAGTAGTATCAATGGGGTATTTCATAGCATCATAAATGTTAAGCTTAATTGTTTCACCATCGAATTCAAAAGAAAGAGTTCCCTCATAGACATCAATTTTAGTTCTAGCTATTTTAAGAAAGGGTCTTCCTAGTAATAATGGCACATCCTTAGCATCGAAAGAATTACCCATATCAAGCACATAAAAATCAACAGGAAATACTAACTCATCAACTTGAACTAAAACATCTTCTAAGACTCCTATAGGATAAGCATGTGATCTATCTGCTAACTGAATCAGTACATCAGTTTGAGAAAGAGGTCCTAACTTAAGTGATTCGTATATGGATTTAGGCATAACACTAATAGATGCTCCAAAGTCAAGCATGCATCTAACTAATTTACTATTTCCTATTTTACAAGGAATACTAAACATTCCTGGGTCTTTATATTTAGGAGGTATTTTCTTTTGAATTATCGCAGATACGTTCTCTCCAATCAACACTTTTTCCCCACTCTTAATCTTTCTTTTATTTGTGCATAACTCTTTTGAAAATTTAGCGTATTTTGGCATCTGTTTAATAGCATCTAAGAGAGGTATATTTATTTCAACTTTTCTAAATATTTCCAAAATTTCATTATCTTTCTCTTCTTTCTTAGACTGAGCAAATCTGAAAGGAAATGGAATATTGGTCTTAAAAGTAGGTGCATCTGGGATAGATTTAGCTATAACCTTCTCCCTTTCTAATTCTGGACCATTTTTCTTAATTTCTGTTTCACTCTCACTAGTACAAGGTTCATCTCGACTATCTTTAATGTCATTTTGTTTTGTAGCTCTTGGTATAACCTCAATTTATTCCTCAACATCAAATCTATTTTTAAGCTCCTTACCACTCCTTAAGGTTATTGCTTTAGACTCATCCAACAAATTAGGTTCTGGTTGTCTAACAAAATTACTCTCAATGTTGGCAAGGGTGGTACAAATCAATTTCATTTGATTATCCAAGTGACACAAGTTATTATCAGTTTGTTCTTAACGACTAAGGCTTTGAGAGTGAACTTATCCTACTTGAACTACCAATTGTTTTACCATATTTTCTAAAGATTGATGTTAGTTATCCATAACTTTAAGTTGATTATTCACGACATCTCTCAATTCTTTCATCTGCTCAGCTTGTTCTTTTAATTGTTTTTGCAATTTCAAATCACATTCATTCTTGGTTCCATATTGTTGACTACTAGTGGCCATATTATTAATCAATTTTCTAGCTTCAGTCGGAGTTTTATCCATTAAAGAGCCACCACTAGCAGTGTCTATCAACCTCTTTTGATCATCTAGCAAACCATCATACAAACATTCAATCAAGATTTTTTCACTCAATTCTTGTTGTGGGCAAGAATTACATAGTCGGTTAAATCTACCCCAATAATCATGTAACAATTCATCGTCATCTTGTTGAATATTCATAATTTGTTTTCTTATTGCCCTTGTAATACTCACAGGTTGATATTTATCAAGAAAGACTTTTCTTAAACAATCCCAAGATGTAATAGATCCACCGGGTAAATTAAATAGTCAATCTTTAGCTAATTCATGCAAAGTAAATGGGAAAGCTCGGAATTTAATACAATCATCATCAATACCATCCAAAGATAACGTGGAACAAGCAAGATAAAATTCTTGTATATGTTTTAGAGGATCCTCATTAGATCGACCATAAAAGTTAGGGAAAATCTGGATAAAACCTGGACTTAACTTAAATGATTTTTCCACAGTAGGAAAAATAATACTAGTAGGTGTCTCCGCGAAAAATAATTGCTCCCTTAAACTCTTCTCCGCTCCAGCAGACATCTCAAATATTTTCAATAAGTACCTGAAATAAAAACTAAAAAGTATATAAAATAACATAAATAAATAACTAATTTACTAGGTAACTAATACTCCGTATATAATCAAAGATAATAAACAATTCAGTCCCCAGCAACGGCGACAAAATTTGATGTGTGTCGTAACCGCAGTCAAAATTAAATTTATAATTCACTTACAAGACTCTAACTAACTAGTAGTAAGACAAGTAAGGGTCGAACCCACAGGGACTAATGATACTATCTCAAATTAATTTAGTAATATTTATATAGTTATATAAGTATAAATATAATAAGCGGTTTGTTTGGGTTGTTTTTATACTCAACTAACTAACTAAAATTAAATCAATAAAACTAAAAATACTAATAATAGCAATAAAAGGTAGAAAGTTCTTATAATGAATAAATAGGAGATATGTAATTTTCTATAGATGTCGGGTAAAATCATCGATTCTCTTAATCAATTTTATTGGATAGATTAGTTAATCGGTTAATCCTTGAACGCAAGTAAATTACCAATTTGATCTTTCTGACTCGTTAAACCCCGTGAACGCACGCAAGTTTAATCCTAACCAATTTATCAAATTAAGTCGCTTTAAGATCACTGATCAGTTGAATAAAATAAAACCAGAACGCTGCAATTATATCTGACTCAACTATCACACAAGATTCTAGCAATTAAGATTAGACCAGAACGCTGCAACCTAACCAAAATTACTATTAATTCAACGATCGATTCATGAATACAATTAAGTTGGCCAAACAAAATTAACAAACACGAATCAGATAGTCAAATAACGAATCTTATATAAATATTCAACAAACTAATTAATCAGTCAAAACGATATCATAATCTCATAAACCTTAACATCAATAGTCAATTACATACTCCAATGAAAAAATACTCTAAACTAAACATAATAATAGTAAGAATAAAATAAAGATTAGAAAAGCTCATAGAAATCGGGAAGAAACTTGATTAAAACAGAGTCGAGTCCGTCGCCTCCGTGGTCCGTTGTGTGGCTTCTGTGCCCTTCTTGGTCTTCTCTTTTTTTTTGGTTCTTCTTCACGTGGTTCCTCCTCCTCTTCTTTTTTTGGTTTTTATTTATTTATTTATAAGAAACATATTGCTTCTTATTTTCCTAAACTCTTTATTTCCTTTTTTTATTCTTCTTAAAACCTCCCTCCGTATGTTACATGCTCCTTCTTCCACTGATGGGCTTTTGGAAATTAAGCCCAGTACACCTTGAACTTGATTCAACATCCGCTCCTTTTTAGCTCGATTTCGACCTAGTAGATACGGAATTTGACGTTTCTTTCTTCTACAAACTTGTAGGTCTCGAACTTATCTTTCCAACGCATCCTGAATTTCTTGATTCCGATATCGTATGAGTGAAATATCGTCGTCTTAAGATAGACTTACACAATATATACGAGAATGTATGTATTATTTGACCTTCAAATTAAATGGGTTATTCTAAATACATTAAAAATAGACAATAAAACTTATTTTAGCATATAAATAATATTAACGTATATCTTAACCCGTTAAGTCACAAAAATACCTTATTAGCTCAAATAATATGAAACACGACATAATAATAATAATAATAATAATAATAATAATAATAATAATAATAAATGGGTAAAAATATGTATAAATATCGATTTATCAATAAGTAAGGTCATATCTACAGTGACTGCTTTGACAGACTAAGAAGTCTCAAGATTTCTAAACGTGTTTTTGACTACATTCCTTCCTCTAGTAATATACATGTTGTTAAACATGCTGAAAAGATATTCGTGCCTATGTTTCTAACAAGACACCCAGATTTTGACCTGGTGGCTGCAGGGGTGCCCGAAAAACACTCGATGACGACCGGACTGCAACGCGACGCGAGATTACGATGTTTTAGATGGTTTTTCTATAAAACGGATCAAATAATTACTCGGAAAATATAATTCAACGTGAAAACGGTCTTAGTCGTGTCATTACGGTCGCGTCGACACTAATTAGAGTCATTTTTGACACCGGGGCCCCGAATCGGTCCCGAAATATGCAAAGTCAAACCCGAGTCAACACGTCGGGCCGAGAAAAACCTCGAAACACGCGCCCGAGGCCCACCCGATGCTCGACGCGCTAGGGTTAATGGGAAGTCTTAATCCCCAAGATAATCAAATATACGCATCTTCTCCGTTTTGGAAAGTTTCAAAATCGGATCTTCGAAATTCCAGGCGCCTCACACCAGGCGACTCAATCCTGATGCGCATGGCACCAGGCGACTCAGTTCTGGTGCGCAAGAGGTCAAGAGTCCGAACAATCGATTTGAACTGCGTGAACAACTATAAATACACCCCTCATTTCGCTCATTCGACTTCAACTCGAATTCTCTTCTCTCTCTCTCTCACTCTTTACGAGTTCTCTGTAAGCTTAGGTCGCACTCCGACACTAACTACAATCCACTCGATCGTTGTCCCGACACGCAAATCGGCACTACTCCTCGCCGTTCCTCGAGCACCCTACTCTATTTGAACAAAGAGGAGCATCCGTGCTCGACTAGCCACCTCCCAATACAGTAGCGAAACTCTGCCGGATTCACCGCAGGACAAGCTAGGAGGATCCGCCTTGAAGACGTATCGTCGCTAGGTTGTCATTTAAACAAAACTTTACATTCTGTAATCTTTTATTATGCACTTTGATAACATCGAGTCCGACTAGTATGGACGCTAGGTCCATGGCACGTTGTAAACATACGTAACGTCCCCAACTTCAACCATAAGCACTAAAAGACCCTGACTAAACCCGAGTAGTTTCGAGATCCGTTCTTAACCATCTACGCATCGTGTCTTGTTTAGTGTACACTCTGAGAGTGTAACTCCACACTACGGGATTTACTTACATTTTGCATTTACCGCTTTCGTATGATTTACCGCTTTTATGACCATATAATCGCATGCTAAATCACCTAACACGGAATTCAAAACGTAAACAAGCTAAAACTGAACAAAGCGGTGGTCGGGTTCCGTATTAATCCTGATGCTCACCCCTCACACGTGGTTCGATGTATCCCTATTAATACCGAATCGACGCAACTTAAGCAGAACACCAGCTAAGGTATACCACGAGAATGACTAATATCTGTATTATCACGTTAAAACTGATTTGCTAACACGTATAATACTTAGTACTCTCTACTCTCCTAAATGCATCTTTTCATGGCCTGCTTTTCACGTGAAATCGCATGCAAAGAATTAAAATACAACTACTTCGACGACAATAAGCTTACTTGTCCTTAAACAACCGACATAACAAAGACATAGGGTTAAAACAACGGATGTTATCGCACTTCCGCCACAATTAAGGAACAAAGTTATCAACCCACCAATTGATTAGTAGAGGCCGCTATGTGCGGGCGGGATTGGGTGTCGACGTCTATCGGACGTTGGCTTACCAATACGTACCCTCACCCCGTACTCAGAATCTACGGTTTTCGGATGTTCGAAACCATTGGCAGTGAGAGTCATTCCAGGCATGGAGTGCTTAAGGGTACAAGTCTTTATCTTTAGGTCCTGTGGCACTCAACGTTAAGCCGGCTAAGGATCAAAGTTGACTTGAACGATTTCCGAGTCCCCATAATTGACTCGGTGGCGACTCCACAAATCGGCAACGAATTCCGTTCACTAAAAAGGTCGTCTTACCAAACATATCGTCCTTTAAACATTTACAACCACGTATAAATCGATTCTAACAAAAACACGGATGTCGGGATCCGTCTAGTACTATCCGAATCGTCAACCAAATCGAGGTCTGACACATCGCCCCGTACGCAAGATTAGACCGGCCTCCGGAACGGAGAGGCCGCGTGGGTGGCCGCCGTGATAAACTGGAGATCCCACGCGGGTGCGCGCGGGGAGCCGAGCGGTGCGGACGGGCGTCCATAGTTTGGCGACTTCGATGGGGATTTGGAAACAAGTTTCCATCGGTGGTGTAACTCGAACGAGGTCGGTGAAGCTCATTTCCTATTTCCGTTTTGGTGGTCACTACATGTTTTGGCCCTAAAAAGTCCACCCTAACCGATATTAGAACCAATCAACCTTTTCGCGGTAAGATCCTTTTAGTGTAATCCCCTAGAAAATCTAACGCAATACAGTGGCGGAAACACTGTAGAGTTGGGATTAAAACACACTGACAAACTATATCTTATTAAAAGAAATGGTAAGTCAATACAAAGGCCACTTTTAACAAAAGGGCTAAATTGAATATTCTCCAAATGGGTTATACAAATCCATAAATTACATGAATAGAGAAAGAGTAGGATCCACGCTACTCGCTAGCTCACACCCAAAACCCAGCAGCAAATACCTGTCATGTTATAAACATAACAGCCACGTCAGTGGGGAGTAACTCGGACGTTCTCCCAGCCATATTATATCATATGGAAAAATATTAGTATTACTATATCAAAATAATTAAAATGAGAAAACATTAAAACGATATAATAAAAATAAGTTTTCAGCGAAACTTAAAGCATTTGTAAACCTGCAAGTCAATATCAATTGATAATAATAATCATATTCAAAAATGGCGTTATGGAAATCAATCAGTGCAACGGAATAGACTTTCACTAGGATAATACTCAAACTAGCTTCGAGAACTTAGTCAAAACAAATTAGACTTCGGTCTCTAACTAGGCAACTCAAACTATAACAGGACTGCGTGCAACGAGGTCCTGGCTTAAATAACGTACACCCCTTCTGGACACCAACCGTAATCCAGTTCAACCCGACGGCGACTTACATGATGCGATATCTAAGTTTAAGGTCAAAATATACACACTCCTGAACACAAACCATGCTCAGTTCAACGACCAATGCGTCTCAACATAGACACACCAGCTTTATAGTTGATGGCAAAACGTATACCCAAGACTGTATTACTCTACCCATACACTTGTCCTCATTCCATAACTCCAAAACAGCCATTATCGATAGTCAAAAGTAAATATAATCAATATAAATAATATGGATAAAAGGAATAACCATTTTATATTAAAAGGGAAACTTTATAAAAATAAAAACTTACTAAAAATAGAAATAGTCTTATTGAAAATACGTAAGTTATTAAAATTAGTGAAATGTATAGAAATATCATTTCTAACGAAGTTAGCGTTTCATTATTATCGTCGTTATCGTAACTTTAATATATTTCTAAATTTGTTACCCAAAATATAAATAAAGTATAATAAGTCAATATTTAGTATTTTTATAAATAATTAGAAAATCGAGTTAAACTATAAATGTTTGAAAAAGATGGTTTAAGAAAAACGATATCAAAATTACTTGAGTCGACGAGTTTTATAAATTAAACGAGATTTTATAAAGCTTTCAAATTGGTTTTAGGAAATAGATTTTATCAATAAATAATACTGATTTTACTAAAAATAATCAATCGTAGACAAATGAGAAATTATTAGGAAAAAATAGTCTCGACTAAAATGTATTTAAAACAAAATCGACTACTTTCTTATTTATTAATATAAGTCGTAAAACGAAATAAATTTATTGAACAAGTATACAAATTTCAGTTAAAATATAAAAATACAATTTTGAGTTAAAATTATAGATTAACGAAATACGACGAAAATATGAAATCGATATTATTTAGTTACTAGTGTCACGATAACCAACAAAATACTATAACGATCGTAAATAATTAAAATTACTAACGATTTATAAAACGATATCGAAAAGTTATAAAATGTTTATAAGGCGCACGATTGGAAATACTATTTTTAGCAAATAATATGTAGCTAAAAGTAAAATTGAAGGTAAAGTATCTACTACATACTACTACTCAACACACGATATAATACCGAGTAACGCCCTAAAGTTACCTTGAGAAGATATCCAAACGAAGACGTATTCGTCCCTCTTAATCAGTCCAAGCCCCAAATCTATAGCAATGTCTTTAAGCTCCAAGTTGTAGAATCGCTAGTCTTCTAAGAAAGCTTCAGCACGAAAATCGAATTGACAAAACAAAAGAATGAGACAATGGGTATTTGACACAAAATGGAAGGGAAATTGACGTGTCAAATAGAAACTCGAAGGCTGAACCAAACAGAGTTGAATACGACAAAGTAAGGATGAGAATTGTCACGAAAGTGACGAACTAAGAGGAAAAACAAAGAGAGTAACAGCACACACCATAATGCAGAGTCAATAAGAACGGAATGGAACAGAAACAACGAGCATCGACACAAGTAATAACTCTAACAAACCGTCGTCGCAACCAAAGTGAGACAACAACAATAGTAAGCGGATTCACACACAATAGACGAACGGAAGGAGAGCAACGGAACCACGATACATAACGAGGAAGGACCCAGACAATAGCACAAGACTGAACTAAGAAAGGAAGAATGAGATAGAAGAAATAGATCGAGCAGTAGGTGTGCACGACAACATCAAAAACTGACTGCCAAAACAGCAGTGACATCGAACCACAACAAAGGACCCGACAATAGTAGGTGATATGGATCAGAAAACTGAGAGAAAGGTGCAAAAGTACAGAAGGAAAGAAGAACGGAAAATCAAACAACAAAACGAAGCAGGCGGCAGTAACCGAAATAAAACGATGACAGTAGCAACTGTATCGGATTCGATAACGAAACAGTTCACCATAAAACGATAGCAGACTGCAGCAGTAACGAAGATGCATACAAACAGCATTAGAGGCCACAACAGCACAACGTGGAGCAACGAAACAGAAAAAGAAGGAAAAGAATGGAGGAAAAGGATAGTAGCAGCAGAGAGACAACCAAGCGAACATAGTCGACACATACACACTAAACAACGACACAACAGGCGACAAAACGAAGAAGAAGAGAAAAGGGATGGATTCGTACAGAGGCGGCAAGGAGCAATCACCACGACAGCAGCAAGGACGACGAGGCGCAGCAACATACAGAGGCGGCGAACAGGGGAAACGATGATGATGAAGATTGATTAAGATTAAAATTAAGGTTAAGGAGGGTGGTGATCGAAATTGATGATGTTGGTGGTTGCAGGGTGAAGGAGAACGAAGAGGGAGATGAAGAAAGGGGGAGAGCGGTTGACAAAAGAAACAGAGGTGGGGGAAGTTTTAGGTTAAAACCGAAATGACTCGGAAACAAAACAATAATACGAGTCCAGAAGAAGCGATAAGAGATAAGACGGAATTAAGTAACGAGTTGAAAGGATAGAGTAATACGATAAAAATAGACATAAATCCAAAATTCGGCTCGAGTAGGAAATAAAATTAAAATAATTAATTAACCCAATAAAATATCGAGTAAATAATAGATTCTTGTCGTAAAATAAAAATAAAAATGAAATAAGTATTTGGGACGGAAAGGAGTTTTGAAAACGAATATTTGGAGCTAAGGATTATAGCATAAAAGTATCTCGGGAATAAAAAATATTTTGGTGATAAAACGTCTCACGAGAAAATCAATAAATGTTTGATGATAATGAATTAAATTGATTTCTCGAGGAAAAATAATTAATGTTTGACGAGGCTTTAATTAAAATGAACTTCGAGCTAAAAGAATAGATAAACTGACACGAAATCAAAGATATGCTTTAAACATAAAAGACTTTTCGAGGCAAATAAACTTTTACGAGTTCAAATGATTGAAAAATGAATCTGTTTTATAATTATTTTAAGAAATATGAATTAAATCGTAAACAGAATAAAATAAGAATAAAATTTAATTAATTTAATTTAATTTATAAAATTAGGGGTGTTACAATCTTCCCCACAAAAAAAAAGTTTCGTCCCCGAAACTTACAGGAACTCAAAAATATAATAGAAAACGAAGTCACCTATTTTGAACGAAGTGAGGATTTTCACTCGCACCAAAATTTTGGTTTAAAAACAAAACTTTATAGAAATTCTTATCTCAAGATTGACGGGGTTTAACTACCCAAATGTTTAAAATCTTTTAAATCACTAAAAGCGTAAGTTAAAGTTATTTATAGAATAACGATGATAAAAAAAATGTTCGTGGACAAACTTGAGGGAAAGAGAGTCCCCAAAACATTTTCGAAACAACGGTAATACATTTTGATTAAGATTTTCGACAGTGTTACGTTTTAAGACAAAACAAAATTTGGTTTTGAGACGTCAAATTTTGATGTTAGTAAAATTCGAATTAATCGTTGAACGGTTTTCATACAGTTTCAAAAGTTTTACCGACCGCTTGAACATCAAAATTGGAAACAATTTCGAATTATTTTAAAATAGATTATTAGGCATTTTGAAAAGAAACTAAATATAGATATTTACCAGGAATAAAACAAAAATAAAGTGTAAGTGTTTGAAATTTATAACTCAAAATGTTAAATTTTCATGGAGATAAAAATTTTAAAGTAGTAATTAATTTTTTTTTTTAATAAAATAGGGAGTTCAAACGAATCGATAGAACAAGGGTAAATGATAAATGAAAATAAAAGTTTTTTCAAAACCGATAAAGAGGTGGAAGGAATTAACATCGGTTGCAAAAGAATATTTTGAGAAAAGGAGAGGAGAAGACGAGATCGGGAGTCAAACAGTGGGAATACAGAAGAAATCAACCATCTCGAGATTCCTAGTACGACTCACAAAACTCAAGTTCCTAAATCCATCAAAACAATACTAAGTCTATCTACAACTTCCAAGATTATCAACTATTACAACCTCCAATACAAAACATTACTTGCTCATACGCTCGTTCAAATCAATAGGGTAAGAATCCATCAAAAGATTCGGAATCAAACTATGCCACCGAAACTCCACAAACTGTCACAACATGACCACACCAATCAACCAATAGGACTCTAAAACTGTTCGAAGCTCACCATGTTGTACTCGAGGTTTATTCCATGTTTCTCGGGTGAGGAATACTGAACAAATCCACCGATTTAACAATTCTCGGACACGAAATCCCCAAAAATGATCGCCACATATTCTTAACACCATAACCAGACCAAGGGTAGGGAAAGTACGTCACACCTAAGGTACACTCAACCTAACCTGTAAGGACAGGCACTCACATTCTCAATCACGTCATTTGACGAGGGTTTCTGAGAAGCCATCAAATTTCAAACCGCAACGGCGCCACCACAATTCTTTTTGATAATTCCACGAAGTCATCATAATCCTGGTCTAAGGTGCTCAACTACGAATTCCATCAAAATGATTAGTAATAAGGTATTCCTCAAAACAGCACAGTAAATCCCAACTGTGATTGTGCAAGAGATTTCTCTTTCTCAAGGTTAACCACAATCCATCCAACTTTATATAATGCAACCCCAAAGTTCGTAGGTTACAACCTTACACAAAGATCAGCGATCTAACCCTTAAGAAACACGGGTAATCTATGTCAACAAAAATTTCTAACGACATTAATGAAAACCTTTAGTGGAACCACAACACTCGGGCTAACACGTGAAACAATAATCTATGATCCCAAACGTCCACGACTAGTCCATCAAGTCAGCATTAGGTAGGAATCCAAACGTAATAACATCAGTTATACTTAGCTTGGTTCTAGGTGAGGCACTAGATATCTATCAAAATAAAATATACTCTTACCATCCAAAAACTTATTCTCTCTAATTACTTTATATAATCAAATAAATTATTATCCAAGCTTAACACTTAAGTACAATCCTAATTCCATCAATCAATTAATACCATTAAAAATCGATCCTCATAAACTTACCAGACTAGAAAATAGGGTACAACTCACAATCCTCAAACCAAATGACAAGGAGTTCCTCAACCTCAAATACCTATGACATCCCACGGGGTTTACCAAGATAGGATTCGATCTAACTAAAGAATCTCAAGAGGAAGGATGGTAAGGTAGGAGAATTAATAAAAGATTCATCGCAAGAATGAAGACGATAATTTACAAGAGAAGAATTGAAAAAGGCGGGAGCAGGAAGACAAGAATCAACGATAGTAGATGATAAAGATCTTAAATTAGAGGAGAATCTTCGGACCTCCAGAGTTACGAGGGAACTAAATGGATTACTTCATCTTCTTGTAGAGAAACGAGCACACAAGTCTAGGGTCGCTCCATGTGGATCTACTGTAACATCATGGAACAGGAATCTACTTTTGATCATCTAACCTGTAGCTTGAGCAACTAGATCTGGGCTGAAAGGTCACCATTGTATCTTCCTTGTAGCACAAAGTTGTCCACTCGAGTCAGCAGGCGTTGAGAGTTCTAAGCAGGTCTTGTCCCGATCTGGAGCAGCAGTCTATCAACATCTTGTTAATTCATCTTCTTCCAGACAAAAGCAACAAATATTCAACGCTAATCATTGAGTTACAAGAACATATAAACTTAACAGTTAAGTCCTTATTTAGGTTGCTACCCATCTCTCACTAATATTTCTTTGATGTTCAAATTATTTACGAGTATTTTTCCTAGAATCAGGTGTAAGCGTCGGGAGCAACAATGCTCTGATACCAACTGTAATCCCCTAGAAAATCTAACGCAATACAGTGGCGGAAACACTGTAGAGTTGGGATTAAAACACACTGACAAACTATATCTTATTAAAAGAAATGGTAAGTCAATACAAAGGCCACTTTTAACAAAAGGGCTAAATTGAATATTCTCCAAATGGGTTATACAAATCCATAAATTACATGAATAGAGAAAGAGTAGGATCCACGCTACTCGCTAGCTCACACCCAAAACCCAGCAGCAAATACCTGTCATGTTATAAACATAACAGCCACGTCAGTGGGGAGTAACTCGGACGTTCTCCCAGCCATATTATATCATATGGAAAAATATTAGTATTACTATATCAAAATAATTAAAATGAGAAAACATTAAAACGATATAATAAAAATAAGTTTTCAGCGAAACTTAAAGCATTTGTAAACCTGCAAGTCAATATCAATTGATAATAATAATCATATTAAAAAATGGCGTTATGGAAATCAATCAGTGCAACGGAATAGACTTTCACTAGGATAATACTCAAACTAGCTTCGAGAACTTAGTCAAAACAAATTAGACTTCGGTCTCTAACTAGGCAACTCAAACTATAACAGGACTGCGTGCAGCGAGGTCCTGGCTTAAATAATGTACACCCCTCCTGGACACCAACCGTAATCCAGTTCAACCCGACGGCGACTTACACGATGCGATATCTAAGTTTAAGGTCAAAATATACACACTCCTGAACACAAACCATGCTCAGTTCAACGACCAATGCGTCTCAACATAGACAAACCAGCTTTATAGTTGATGGCAAAACGTATACCCAAGACTGTATTACTCTACCCATACACTTGTCCTCATTCCATAACTCCAAAACAGCCATTATCGATAGTCAAAAGTAAATATAATCAATATAAATGATATGGATAAAAGGAATAACCATTTTATATTAAAAGGGAAACTTTCTAAAAATAAAAACTTACTAAAAATAGAAATAGTCTTATTGAAAATACGTAAGTTATTAAAATTAGTGAAATGTATAGAAATATCATTTCTAACGAAGTTAGCGTTTCATTATTATCGTCGTTATCGTAACTTTAATATATTTCTAAATTTGTTACCCAAAATATAAATAAAGTATAATAAGTCAATATTTAGTATTTTTATAAATAATTAGAAAATCGAGTTAAACTATAAATGTTTGAAAAAGATGGTTTAAGAAAAACGATATCAAAATTACTTGAGTCGACTAGTTTTATAAATTAAACGAGATTTTATAAAGCTTTCAAATTGGTTTTAGGAAATAGATTTTATCAATAAATAATACTGATTTTACTAAAAATAATCAATCGTAGACAAATGAGAAATTATTAGGAAAAAATAGTCTCGACTAAAATGTATTTAAAACAAAATCGACTACTTTCTTATTTATTAATATAAGTCGTAAAACGAAATAAATTTATTGAACAAGTATACAAATTTCAGTTAAAATATAAAAATACAATTTTGAGTTAAAATTATAGATTAACGAAATACGACGAAAATATGAAATCGATATTATTTAGTTACTAGTGTCACGATAACCAACAAAATACTATAACGATCGTAAATAATTAAAATTACTAACGATTTATAAAACGATATCGAAAAGTTATAAAATGTTTATAAGGCGCACGATTGGAAATACTATTTTTAGCAAATAATATGTAGCTAAAAGTAAAATTGAAGGTAAAGTATCTACTACATACTACTACTCAACACACGATATAATACTGAGTAACGCCCTAAAGTTACCTTGAGAAGATATCCAAACGAAGACGTATTCGTCCCTCTTAATCAGTCCAAGCCCCAAATCTATAGCAATGTCTTTAAGCTCCAAGTTGTAGAATCGCTAGTCTTCTAAGAAAGCTTCAGCACGAAAATCGAATTGACAAAACAAAAGAATGAGACAATGGGTATTTGACACAAAATGGAAGGGAAATTGACGTGTCAAATAGAAACTCGAAGGTTGAACCAAACAGAGTTGAATACGACAAAGTAAGGATGAGAATTGTCACGAAAGTGACGAACTAAGAGGAAAAACAAAGAGAGTAACAGCACACACCATAATGCAGAGTCAATAAGAACGGAATGGAACAGAAACAACGAGCATCGACAAAAGTAATAACTCTAACAAACCGTCGTCGCAACCGAAGTGAGACAACAACAATAGTAAGCGGATTCACACACAATAGACGAACGGAAGGAGAGCAACGGAACCACGATACATAACGAGGAAGCACCCAGACAATGCACAAGACTGAACTAAGAAAGGAAGAACGAGATAGAAGAAATAGATCGAGCAGTAGGTGTGCACGACAACATCAAAAACTGACTGCCAAAACAGCAGTGACATCGAACCACAACAAAGGACCCGACAATAGTAGGTGATATGGATCAGAAAACTGAGAGAAAGGTGCAAAAGTACAGAAGGAAAGAAGAACGGAAAATCAAACAACAAAACGAAGCAGGCGGCAGTAACCGAAATAAAACGATGACAGTAGCAACTGTATCGGATTCGATAACGAAACAGTTCACCATAAAACGATAGCAGACTGCAGCAGTAACGAAGATGCATACAAACAGCATTAGAGGCCACAACAGCACAACGTGGAGCAACGAAACAGAAAAAGAAGGAAAAGAATGGAGGAAAAGGATAGTAGCAGCAGAGAGACAACCAAGCGAACATAGTCGACACATACACACTAAACAACGACACAACAGGCGACAAAACGAAGAAGAAGAGAAAAGGGATGGATTCGTACAGAGGCGGCAAGGAGCAATCACCACGACAGCAGCAAGGACGACGAGGCGCAGCAACATACAGAGGCGGCGAACAGGGGAAACGATGATGATGAAGATTGATTAAGATTAAAATTAAGGTTAAGGAGGGTGGTGATCGAAATTGATGATGTTGGTGGTTGCAGGGTGAAGGAGAACGAAGAGGGAGATGAAGAAAGGGGGAGAGCGGTTGACAAAAGAAACAGAGGTGGGGGAAGTTTTAGGTTAAAACCGAAATGACTCGGAAACAAAACAATAATACGAGTCCAGAAGAAGCGATAAGAGATAAGACGGAATTAAGTAACGAGTTGAAAGGATAGAGTAATACGATAAAAATAGACATAAATCCAAAATTCGGCTCGAGTAGGAAATAAAATTAAAATAATTAATTAATTAACCCAATAAAATATCGAGTAAATAATAGATTCTTGTGGTAAAATAAAAATAAAAATGAAATAAGTATTTGGGACGGAAAGGAGTTTTGAAAACGAATATTTGGAGCTAAGGATTATAGCATAAAAGTATCTCGGGAATAAAAAAGATTTTGGCGATAAAACGTCTCACGAGAAAATCAGTAAATGTTTGATGATAATGAATTAAATTGATTTCTCGAGGAAAAATAATTAATGTTTGACGAGGCTTTAATTAAAATGAACTTCGAGCTAAAAGAATAGATAAACTGACACGAAATCAAAGATATGCTTTAAACATAAAAGACTTTTCGAGGCAAATAAACTTTTACGAGTTCAAATGATTGAAAAATGAATCTGTTTTATAATTATTTTAAGAAATACGAATTAAATCGTAAACAGAATAAAATAAGAATAAAATTTAATTAATTTAATTTAATTTATAAAATTAGGGGTGTTACATTTAGACACGCGGAGAGACCCTTGATTGGTGCTGAGCATACCGTGGATGTACTAAATGAGTGGTGCTGAGCAAACGGTATGATACTCACCTCCCCAGGTGACCTGTCGTCACCAAAGCAAAGACTATTCGTGGACGGTAGCCTACCCTAACCTACCCGTATCTGTATCCTGCATGAGTGTACGCATTCCCAGTTATGTGTAGCGTGTTTGACAACCCGAATAAAACATTAAAATCCGGATTCAACCACGACAACATATATATTCAACTGCACCCAACCCCTTTTTCGAAAAAGAACATCTTCTTTTCAAAATCACCTTTTAAGCACCGTTACTTTGGTCAAAATTAAACTGATTTTCTAAAAGAGCACTTTTAGCGCCGTCACCATAGCCAATTTTACACTCATCATTTTCAAAAAGACACTTTTAAGCGCCATTACTTTGACCAAAATGAAACTTGTCATTTTCAAACAACAACGACATACATACCGTTACTATTACCAAAATCCCAACTAATGGGATCAAGGTACCTTATACGGTTAGATTTTGCTTTCAAAACATTTACACACAAACACACCGTTACTATCGCCAAATTCCCGATCAATGGGATTAAGGCACCTAAAGTGGTTACATTTTATTTTCACGCTTTTCGCACAATACCGTTAACATTACCGAAACTTCAATTAATAAAGTCAAGGAACCCAAAACGGTTATACCCACGAAACGTTTTTTTTACACACACACACCGTCACCACCATCAAAATTCCAATCAACGGAATCGACAAGTGCGGTCGCACGTATTAAAAAGTTTTTCTAAAAACACTTTCATCACCTAAATTCTGTAATAAGAATTTAGTCACACCTTCAAAGCATCGTCACAGACACCACGTTCTCTCACAAACACCCTTTACACCGCAAACTTTAAACTCCTAACTAATAGTAGTCTCGATAAAAACGCAACGTCATAATTTTTCAAAACCGATTCTTTCACAATCGTGTTTTTTTTACAAAATCACAACTTACACTTTTGCTATCGTCGAGTCCTCGACGCTCACATTGCAACACTTTCCACACATCACTAGCGATGTCACAAAACCATCGTCATATTGATTTCGCAAACACTCCCGTTTTCAAAAAAAAAGTTTAATTTCAAAATCCATCCATTTTCGAAAACTTCTCTTCGATTCCGAGCCGGGATAGAGATCAATCACTTACGTCATTCAACCGTGTTATTAACTGTCTGTGTTAGTTACTAGGGTCACCTCCGTTTGAGGTCTTACATTTTGGGTCGTCTCGTCTCGAGAAGTCCTCTTCTTTAAATCTAACTCCCGAGGTTTATGTCAAATCATCTCGTTCTAGAGCTACAAGTCTGTAGGCGCTTCGCCGAATACACCAAAAGTCTAAAGCACCCGAGTCCCTAATTCGATGACCGCAAACACGCGCAAATCAAGGGTCTCGTTTCCGCATTGCTCGCATCCGAGCATCCCTCGAGTCTCTAAGTCATCCGATGGATCCGTCCTGATCTCGAACATTATCTTGCAGAAGTCATCCTCCAACATAACCACAATCCCAAACTTTAGCATCAAGGACTTAACCCATATGGTCTACAACCTGGTCACATCTGTAGGTTCCATCGAAGCCTCTATCCATAACCTTAATGAGCGGGGAGATTCCCTTGCAGCCAAACCCTAAAACCTTCAATCAATCCAAGTGAATAAGGATAGGGTCACCCAAAAGAAGAAAGCCCCTAGGAAATTCGCCGATTTAGACATCCCATACGACGAAGCCCTGACACTCGCCATCCGACATGGTCTACTATCTCCTCTAAAACCAACACCCGAACTTCCTTCAGAACAAAGGAGCAAATCATGGGATCCCAAAGCCTTCTGCTCTTTTCACCAAGGACCTGGTCATAAAACCCAATCTTGCACCAAGTTAAAACATGCCATCCAAAACCTGATCGATGAAGGAGTCTTTCCCTCCCTCAAAAACCCACCATACATTCAATTCGGCACAATCAACTTTGAACAATACCAACGTCACCATGCTGCCCACGGGGTGTGGGCGGATTATGACGACGACTATATCCACGAACCAATAGTCATTATCCATCCAACTACGTCACAAACCAAAGACGTAAGTCTCATCACCAGATCGGGGCGACCTTACCAAAACATCGCCGCCGATATACCAATCACCAACCATACCACCGAAAACACCGTTACCACCGATGAAATCCCTATCACTACCCCTGAAGTACAAATAGTCAAACAACTATAAAAAGCCAAAATCGACCTTTCCATATGGCAACTCATAGCTAGCTCCTACAACCACCGCATGACTTTGGTCAAAGCCTTAGAAAGGATGAACATATCTCCGACTGTCACACCCGAGGACCTGGTAGGACATGTCCTTCAAGAAACAAAGGAATTAAAAGACCCTATAACCTTATCCGATGAGGATCTTCCACCCTTTGGACCAAAACACAACTTAGCCCTTTACGTTACGGTGACACGTTTAGGCAAAAAGGTGCCCATGACTCTTGTGGACGACGGTTTTGCCGTAAACGTAAAACCTCTCAAAACCGCCCGTGCCCTAGGCATGTCGGATACCGACTTCATACCCACTGAATACGGAGTACGCGCCTATGACGGTACACGGCGCCTGGTCGCAGGGGTCGCGACCGTTAATACCATCGTTGCTCCACTAGAAAGAAAAATGGACTTTCAGGTCTTAGAGGTCAAAACAGGGTCATATAACATGATCTTAGGGCGACCATGGATTCATGCCCTTAAAGACGTACCATCCAGGCATCCACCTTGCATCAAAAGGTGAAGGTTCCCCTCAACGATGAAATAATCACCATCCATGCCTCACCAATAAAAGCCTTCATAGAAAAAGCCACTACCTCGCAAGTCACGGAAAATGCCGACACCGTGGTAAGGGGATTCCACGTAGTAAACCAGTTAGAGCAGGATCCAGCCCCTTTTGACTTCGATCAATACTTAAACCTGGCCATTAACTTCATGATGAAACAACAAGGACATTTCCCGGGACTATCACTAAGAAAGAACCCAAACACTGCAACCGAACTCCAAGATCCCGTTGGTCAAACCCACAATATAGGTTTCAGGTACCCCGCAACAAAAGACAAAATCCGTGAGCGCATAACCATCATGCGAACACGTAAAACCGAGGGCATCCAAATACTGCCATATAACCTAACCCTGAATGGCTGCTTCGTAAAGAAAGGTGACATCGAACCTTATATGGTATTTTCCGAACCAACATACATCAAAGGCATACGCCACCCCGGGATACCAACCGAATCCCGATCAAACCCGGGTTTAAGGCAATAAAACAAAAACTACGCCGTATGCAACTCAAGTGAGCCCTTAAGGTCAAAGAGGAGGTAGACAAACAATTCAAAGCCGGATTCATTCATGTTTCTAAGTACTCCGACTGGGTGGCCAACATAGTCCCCGTCCCCAAAAAGGACGGGAGAAATTCGAGTTTGTGTCAATTTTCGAGACCTTAACAAAGTCAGCCCAAAAGACGACTTCCCTTTACCTCACATAGATATTTTGGTAGACAACACCGCCGACCACTCCCTACTCTCCTTCATGGACGGGTATGCCGGCTACAACCAAATAAAAATGGCCAAAGAGGATATGTCTAAAACAGCCTTTACGACAACTTGGGGAGCATATTGTTACTCAGTCATGCCTTTCGAACTTAAGAATGCCGGGGCAACCTACCAAAGAACCGCTACCACACTTCTACATGACATGATGCACAAAGAAGTCGAGGTATATGTAAATGATATGATAGTCAGATCCCAAAACCGAGAAGGGCATGTCCCCACTCTCGAAAAAAATCTTCAAATGCCTACGCCAATACAACATGAGGCTTAACCCACAAAAATGCGCCTTTGGGGTTACATCCAGGAAACTTTTAGGTCACGTCGTGAGCCAGCGAAGGATCGAAATAGACCCATCCAAATTAAAAAGCCTTACTAGATATGCCCGCAGCTAGAAACGAAAAGGAAATCTGGGGATTCTTAGAGAAAGTGCAATATATCAGCCGCTTTATCGCCTTTGGGGTTACATCAGTCGCTTTATCGCCAAACTATCTATAACATCGCGAACCCGCGTCGCGTTGCAGCCCTATCGTGATCGGGTGCTTGTCGGGCACCTCTGCAGCCACCAGCTCCAAATCTGGGTGTCTACAGAACCCTCCACTTTGACTGAGGCTTGGACAAGGCGAAAGTCAAAGTATAGCCGCCCAGGTCAATCGAAGATTATGACTTGGTGGCTGTCCGGTCGGGTCGTTTTAAGTCCAGTGGACTACGTGTTGAGGCTCGCCAGCCATAGCTTAGAAATCATACTTGACGTCTTCGCTTACGGTTGCTTGCTTGGGCCCGGGCCGTTGCTTGATATCTCGTTCTTGGTTTTTTTATGCGCGCGCGCTTTGTCTTCTTTGGCTTGTTTAAACGGTTTATTTAGTTTTTAAATGTTTTTAGTGTGTAGGTGACGCGTTAAGCGCACGTGCAAAGAGCGCGCTTATGTGTTTGTCTTTATTTAAACAAATGTTTCTTTCGGGATGCTTGTGAACCCTTGATAAAACGTTCGAGGGCGTTATAGTCTCCACTCGAACACCTGTCTTTGGGATGCCTCTGACCCCTAGGATAAAACAAGATGATATAAACTATTCGAGGGCGTTAGTCTCCACTCGAATAACTGTCCTCGGGGATGTTCTGACCCCTGGGAGCAAAGAAAATGAAATAAGAGATCCATTCGAGGGCGTTAGTCACCACTCGAACGACTGTCTTTCGGGATGCTTCTGACCCATAGGACAAAATTGTTGTCGTAAACTACTCGAGGACATCAGTCTCCACTCGAGCAGCTGTCTTCGGGGATGCTCTGACCCCTAGGACCAAACGAAATAAGATAAAAGAACCATTCGAGGGCGTTAGTCTCCACTCGAACGGCTGTCTTTCGGGATGCTTCTGACCCCTAGGACAAAATTGCTGTCGTAAACTACTCGAGAGCGTCAGTCTCCACTCGAGCAGCTGTCTTCGAGGATGCTCTGATCCCTAGGACGAAATTGTTATTGTTAACTACTCGAGGGAGTCAGTCTCCGCTCGAGCAGCTGTCTTCGGGGATGCTCTGACCCCTAGGACAAAGTTGCTGTTGCTGTGCCTACGGGATACTAAAGTCCCTCGGGCAAAATGCCGTGCCTCCGGGATACTAACGTCCCTCGGGCAAAATTCCTGTGCCTCCGGGATACTAACGTCCCTCGGGCAAAATTGTTGTGTCTCCAGGATACTAACGTCCCTCGGAAAAAATTACCGTGCCTCCGGGATACTAACGTCCCTCGGGCAAAATGCTGAGCCTCCGGGATACTAACGTCCCTCGGGCAAAATGCCGTGCCTCCGGGATACTAACGTTCCTCGGGCAAAATTGCTGTGCCTCCGGGATACTAACGTCCCTCGGGCAAAATTGCTGTGCCTCCTGGATACTAACGTCCCTCGGGCAAAATTGTTGTGCCTCCAGGATAATAACGTCCCTCGGGCGAAATTGGTGTGCCTCGGTGATACTAACGTCCCTCGGGCGAAATTGGTGTGCGTCCGGGATACTAACATCTCTCGGGCGAAATTGGTGTGCCTCCGGGATGCTAACGTCCCTTGGGCAAAATTGTTGTGCCTCCGGGATACTAACGTCCCTCGGGCAAAATGTTGTGCCTCCGGGATAATAACGTCCCTCGGGCACAATTCCTGTGCCTCCGGGATACTAACGTCCCTCGGGCAAAAATTGTTGTGCCTCCGGGATACTCACGTCCCTCGGGCAAAACGTCGTGCCTCCGGGATACTAACGTCCCTCAGGCAAAATTGATGTGCCTCCGGGATACTAACGTCCCTCGAGCAAAATTGGAGTGCCTCCGGGATACTAACGTCTCTCTGGCGAAATTGTTGTGCCTCCGGGATACTAACGTCCCTCGGGCAAAATTGCTGTTTGTTTTTTTGTTTTGTGAATTTGTCTTATTTTGTTTGGGTTTGCTCTTACTTTGTTTTAATTTTCTAGGCATTTGGTATTTGTTTAGGGTTTGTTTAGGTTAGTTCGGTTCAGATTGCTTTCTTTTTTTTAATGCATTTGGGTGCAGCGTGTTTGTGTTAAGTGCGGTTTTTATGCTTGTCTTGGTATCGTGTTTCATCGATGTTGATTAGTATTTGTTTCATTATTGTTGTTTCGTTTGTCTTGAAAGGTGCTTGTTTTATGTGTATCGAATTTAGAGTTTCCTTTGTTCTTGTTTTAGTCTGTACCGGGCAACTCAGACGCGTATTCGTCTGCGCCCTGACCTTCTGGTGCCTAACCCCCAGCATGCTAGGACTCAAGAGCGTCACCTGGAGCGGTCGGGTTTTCGCGGTCCGGGTCTGTTTAAGTAATCAAAAATCGGGGGCGCTCATTTATTCAACACGAAACTTGAACGCGTCGCCACTCTCGCTCCAAAATCAATTTCTCGACTTTTCTCGCCAAATTTCATTTCGATTCCCGCTATTTACGACAATGTCGACTCCGGGTAAACCTCTTTTACTTGTTTATTATCGTTTTTGCTTGATTTGATTATTAGTTTCTTTTGTTGAAAACCCTAGAAAATCGATTTGGGGGTTTTTAGTATGTTAAGTTTCGATGCTTATGCTTAGTCCCATCGTTAAATTAGGGTCGATTAGAGCTTTTTAGGTTTGTTATAAGCTTGATAGAGGTTCTCGAGGTGCGATAATGGCTTCCTAGGGTGATACGTTCGAAATGCTAGGGTTAGGGACCGTTTTTCCGATTATTTCCGTGTTTATTTTGTGTAATCTCATTCAAACAGTGTTTGTGAGGATGTGGGTAGCTCTGTTGTCGGTTTTCATGGGCTAAGGTGGCTCCTAGGGCTTTCCGTGACGTTTTGTGTGTCTTAAGACGGACCAAAATACGTCGTAACGATGCCGGATTTTTCCGAAACCACTTCCATTGTGACCGGGAACGAAAATGGGTGCTAACGGCTTTCTTGGAATTTTGATATCCTTATCCGAAAGTTTGACCCTATTTTGACCTGTTTAAGCTGTTTTAGCCTGATTAGAGATATGTTGTTTGTTTTCTTTTTATTTGGTTCTATAGCTATAGATGATACCGAGCATCCCGAGGGAACTTCCTCGGTTGGTGCTAGTGAGGAGGTTTTTGGGACGAGCTCACTGACTCCTCGAGGGATTCGCAGGAGGCGACGGAGCACCTCGTCCCAGCGCCGCAACCCCGAGACCATTAACGAGGCTGATTTTGATAGAGTGAAGAAGCGCAAGCTTCTAGAGACCGTGGCTAGGAGGGCTCATGTCCTGGTTCCTGTACCGGAGGGTGAGGAGGTTGTTTATGAAGATACCGAGTGGGCTCGGGATTGGGATGGTCATCAGCTGATGTTTCACCTCGACCTTCATATTTCTCACCGCATCGTGCGGGGCCTGGTGAGTGTCCTATTCGTGCTTATTAGTTATGTCTCAGATTTTTTTTTGGCTCGGGGTAGGTTAGGTTAGTTTTGTTTATCCTCGCATTGTTTTTGTTTGCAACCCCCAAGCCCGATGAGGACTTTCTTGGGCCTTACTACGTGTCTCGAGATTTACTTTCAGAAGTTGACCCCTGCGGTAAAGGGGATTATCGCGAGTACTGCTCTAAGTCCCGTGGTTGAGCAGTGGGGTAGGTTGGTGGGTTGCAAGACTAAGTGCAACCTTATGGTAATTAGAGCGATGATAGATCGCTTCCACGATACTACCTCGACATTTGGGCGATGATAGATGGCTTTTGGGGAGGTCGGGATGACCCTAGAGGATTTTTTGATGATTACCGATTTGCCGTGGGGGCTGGATAGGATTAGGTGGGCCACCGAAGGCCCTAGTCTAGATAGCGATGAGGTGCGGGGCCTTATCGGGGATTGTTTACCGCGTGAGGCATATAATGCACCTCATGCTTTGGTAAGCTCGTATATCACCGATCATTTCGAGCGAGTGGCGGTATTAGAGGGTCGAGAATCCAACACGCCGGAGCAGGATGCCCAGTTGTGGTTGTGGTATTTCCTAGGGTCGACTCACTTCTCGGACAAGGGCGAGAGGTTCAGCACTAGGATTTTGCCCTTCCTGGCTGACCTGACTCAGCTAGGACATTATGATTGGGTGACCGCGGCTTTCGCGGAGATGACTCGCTGCCTGCAAGTCATGGTGAGGCCGTTGGCGATAGAGTCGACCTCAGCTGTGCCCATCGTGGGTCCGGGCCTTATACTGGAGGTTAGCTACTGTTCTCACTTTTGAATCTCGAATTCTTTTTAGCTTCGGCTTAGCGTTTGCAAAATGTATTTTGGGTTTGTTGCAGGCTTGGATCTATTCTTATTTTCCTTGTTTGGCGCCCAAGACGGTGGCGGTTCACCCGAAGAGATTTCTGGCGGGAATCGAGTGGAGGCTGGCTCAGCCTAAAAGCACAATCAGCCACTACCCGTCGGAGAATGCGCTGGTCAACAAGTTGAGCCTCGGGGATGTAAGTTTTCCTTTTATAGCCTATTTTGTTCAATAGCCCCCAAGGTTTGGGATTCATTGGAATGTTGGTTCTATTTGTGTAGTTTGTGGCCCGCCCCACGGCCGATTATGAGGGCGTGCTGGGGTATGTGGTCACGGAGTTGAGGCCTAGAAGTTACAGGAGGATGCTTCTTCCTGCGTTGTTTCGCCCGGTTTGGTATTTGGGCGAGCGGTTGGTGCGTCAGTGCCTATATGACGATTTCAGGGTGCCGGTTGATCCTCCCCGGACCATGTTTAGACCACCGACCACCGCAGAGATCCAAGAGGATATGGACGGAGAGGGAGGCGACGCGCTCTTGGTGCCAGGTGCCTCCTACCTATCTCATGTCACCTGGCGGCTAACTCGGTACCGCCTCGTGGTAAAGTTCTAATTTTGGTTCTAAGACTTGTTTTTTGTGGTTTGTCGTTTCTTTGCCCTCTGATCGACCAATCCGTTATTTTCTCAGCTGTCCGACCCGACAGACGAAATCCGCCCCCAGATTTTCCCCTGACGCTGCTTAGGGTGGATGCAGCTGGGATACCTTTCACCGAGCCTCTCCCCCGTGTTCTGCTGAGGAGATGGATGCCGGGATAGAGTGGCGTGACCGGGTATACCGGGTAAGTTTTGGCTTTCGTTTTGGATTTGTGTTCTAAGAGTTAGGATTGGTTTGTCTAACTTCCGTGGTTTCACTTTTCAGGTTTCATCAGCTTGCCATCAGCGGTTGTGGCAGGCCGCCAACTGCTTCCGGGCCTATGCCTCGAGGGTTCCCCGTGATACTTCGGGGCCTCGATCGGTGAGTTAGTGTGATCGGGGTGGTTTTCTAGGCTGCTGGCGTACCCGACAAATGTTCAAGTGTATTTGTCGGATGTTCCGGATATGGTAGGGCAGCTGGAAACTCGGGTGAACGAGCTCAAGGCGGAAGCGGCTGAGGGGCGACAGCTCCTGCAATCTCGGGCTGACGAGATCGCCTTCCTAAAGAAGCAGCTGGCTCGATCTCAGGGTGAGACCTTTGTGCAAGGTGAGGCTAGTCATCGGGTTGAAGGGGAGGCTGAGGCTACGGGTGCTAGTGAGGAGATCGGAGGAGTCCCCGTGACGGCTACCTTAGATATGGTGTCGGGGATGGATGGCAGTGAGTTTCCTCTTATAGACCTGGAAGATCTAGGTTTAGATGGCAACCTTTACGAGGTTGTGATAGCCATTGGAGCGGCTTCTAGGGGTCCTTCCTAGTCTCGACTTGTGTATGAATTTGTATATGTTGTATATTTGTTTTTAAAATTTTAGTACTTGAATTAGCTGGATTAGTCTTGTGTTTTTTTTTGTTTAGTGACATGTTAACCTAAATTGATAAGTAATCACTTCAAGTTTGGTTTGTTTGCGACTTTGTTGTAGTTTAGGACGTTTTAGAATGCGTTGTTATTGCATGAGAGTACGAAAATGCTTTTTCGGATTTTTTTTTAAATGTCTTAGTTTGAGCCGGGAATCGGATTAGATAGTACGTCGATTAAAATGTTTTGACTCGAGATGGACGAGATGTAAAATGCTAACGTAAAACATTGGCGTGTTCTGACCGAGTATATTAGGAAATGAGTTTAGTTGCTTTAACATTCAGAACGAAATCGAAGTTTAAAATTTGGGCAACTTTTGAAAAAGTTAGACCACTTTTTGCATACTCATAATATTGCCTTGTTAGGCTACATACATGACTTGATGATGACTGTCAAAAGGCTACAACACGCCTAGGGGGGTAGCTTATCCCCCCTAAAAAAAATGAAAAGACGTCTAAGTCTGGTGGGTCCGACGGGTGGAATGTGATACCAGCGTGGACATGTTACTCTTGCGTGGGCATTTTGGCTTTTGGAAAGGGGTTTAGCGACTTCATGAGGTCGTTCCTGACGTCCGGGGTTGTCGGATGTGAGAAAAAGGTTAAAGATTGTGGAGATGACCGTATTACAGAATAAGGAAGCTATGTGGGCTAATGTCACTAAGCGCCCGACCGAAGACGGCGTTACCGATCCTGGTATTCGTCAATTCATCTAAACGGTCCAAGACCGATAGGATCCATATTGAGAATGTGAGTGAGGAGGGAAAGCGGGATGGGCTGGACTCGTCTTTGGCTAGGGTGTTGGAAGCTTGTGTTCAAAGAGGTCGACGGTGAGAGACCCGAGCAAGCACACCCGAATGGCGAGGGAAAGGAAGAAGTTGGACCGGTAGAGCCCAGCCATTTAGTACCATGTTGTATTAATTGATATTATGTGGCGTATTAGTACTAGTTTTTTTATAGGGTTTTGCTTGACACGTCGTCATTTTCCGGGGTAGCCGGATTTTGGATGCTTGATGTAAAGGGTCTCGACAAAGGCTTGATTTAATTGATTTTTTTTATTAATGAGAAGCACATTTTTTTTTCAATTTTTTCCCGGAACGCCCTTTCGGGTTTTCACTCCGTCCTCGGCTCACATTTTTTGCTCTATTTTTTTTTCTTCTTTTTTTTTTGTATATATATAATTTTTTTTTACGACGGCTCGCAACTCGTTTCTTCTTTTTGCCCGGGGCGTCCTTTCGAGTTTTCACCCCGTCCTCGGCTCGTCGTTTGTGCTTCGTCATTGGAATCACTCGTTAACCGGAGCGTGGAAAAAGGTTCCGGTTTGCATGTGAATCGAGTAATCAATTATGTTATTTGGTTGGTTGTACCCGAAGAAGGGTTGCCTACGTATCCGTGTTTAAACGGAATCAAACCATGTTCGTAGTTCTTTATAGATGTGAGTGATTCTGCTTTAGACTCGTCATGCCAATTTTCGATGTGAGATGTTTAGAGTGTATTCACCCTAGTTATAGAACTAAGGTGGAGTGATTGGGTATGACCTCTTAAAAGTGACAATTACCGAGATACCGTGTTTGGGTCAGGGTGACTGACTTGGATGGTTTCGGAATGTGGAGCTAGGTGGTAAGTGGTTTCGATAGATCAAAATCTGGAGCTTGATTTTTGTGGAGTTAGGCTATGGGCTAAGGTTTCGTGATGTGATAGGAAAAGGGGAAGCTGAGTAAAAATGACTCAGACTTCAATCGGGTGGGATGTAAATTACTTGGGATCTGATTTCCATGTCTAGTCCTAACGGTTTGGATTATCCTATTGAGCTTAAATCCTCAAAATTCTGGACTGTCTCCTAACTAGTCTCTCGAGAAGGTCTTAAGGGTTGTAATGTAGGGAGGCTAGTATTTGGGTGCTAGTTGACTGGTCTGTTCATTTTTTCTTTTTCTTTTTTTTTGCTTTTCGTTCGGACTTTGCACTTAAAGTCGATTTGAATGATTGGGGGTTTCATTTTGACCATTGAGTTTGGTCTTGATCATTGAATTGGGCCAGTTTAGTTTGGCCTTGGTTTCATTTTTTTTCTTTGGCTCCTTTTGGCCATTTCAGACTTCTTTTCCTTTTTTTGTCAGACTAGCACCTATGGTGGGAATTGGTTGGTCTTTATTTGAGGGATGTTTATTGTGGGAAATGGGTTTACCTTCCGTCCTTGATCACAAGCTAAGAGACTATCTAGATTTGTCATAGGATCCGGGAATGCTCGTTCTAAGGTATAGTCTGTGGCTTTCTACACCAGGCATGGAATAGGTAAAAAAAGGAACACGGGATCTCGGTTCTTGTAACTCCTCGTCGTTTTGAAGTTTATTTGGTTGTTATCGATAAATGGCATAATATCAAGTTCTAAGCAGGAAAGTGCATTATTGAATCAAGCGATTGTCGAGGCGCATTATAAAGGAAGAAAAGTTTATTTCTTTATATTGGTAGTAATAAGTGGGCTACGTGCCCGAGATATTGTTTTCAGGGAGGTGGAGGACAGGTCCCCTCGTACCTCTTGACTTGATGCGAAAAACAAAAAGACATTTATTACATTATTAGGTCTAGGCCCTAAGACCAACTAGACTCCGACTCAGACACAGATTTACTCGTCTCGGTGGATGCCCGTGAGTTATCGGCATCTTCCTCGATAGATAGGGCATTCTCCTCTATAGGGTCGCGGTGGGAACAACCGATGGTGTCGCCAGGGACAGTTTGAGTGCTAAAGGGGTTTGTGGTATTGTGTGGTTTCTCAGGTGGAGGGAGAGGGATCATCCCATTTTCGATCATGTCTTGTATGTGATGTTTGAGTCGATAGCAGGATTCGGTATCGTGCCCGTTACCTCAGTGATATAGGCAATAAGCATTAGGGGTCCAATTTTTGCCTCGTTTGTCGACTAGTGGGTCCGGAGTGGGACCCCTGGGCAAGAGTAACCCATGATCGACTAGGTGCTTAAGGGCTTTGGCGTAAGATGAATTGATTGGGGTAAAATCCCTCGGTGATCTTTCTACTTTGTTGGATGTGGTCTTATAAGGTCTCGGTGTTCTTTCCGTATCGACTTTGGTAGGCTTCGATCGGGCGGAGCGTTGGGATAATCTATCCTGGGTAGGCTCTTGAGCGTGGTAATTGCCCGGGTTGGCGTTTGTTTCGCTTTCTGGGTCTCTACTCTCAAGGAAGTTGAGGCGGTTATAGATGTAACGGACAGAGAAAGTCAAACGGGTTACCGAAGTATGGATGTTGCGAACCAATTTGGTTAGGGCACTGACATCGATGCGGATGTTTTTGATGGCGCTCAAATCTACCAACATGTTAGGGAGTGATTCTAGTGAGAAAGGATCAAAAGGTCAGAATGGATCCACCGGACGATATAAGGGACTCGAGGGATGCTCATGACTGAGCGACACGGGAATGAGACCCTTGACTCGCGTGCGTGCGGTCATTGGCTTAGGGACTCAGGTGCTTTAGACTCTTGGTGTATTCGGCGAAACGCCTAATGAATCTTAGGTCTCTAAAACGAGACGATTTGACACAAACCTCGGTGGTGAAGTTTAAAGAGGACTTCTCGAAATGAGACGACCCAAAATGTAAAACCTCGAGTAGAGGTGATCCTAGTAACTAACATAGACAGTTAAGCACACGGTTGTACGACATAAGAGGTTGATTGCGATCCCGGCTCAGGATCAAAGAGTTTTGATGTACGCTTCTTCCGAAAATGACCAATTTTGCAAAAAAAACAGTGCGACGATGGCGTGATGACATCGCTGGTGACGTGAAAGTGTGTTGTTATGTGTGTGCGTGCCGGGAACCCGGTGATGACGAAGTGTAAATGTTATTTTTCTTTGAAAGGAGTACAGTTCTTTAGGGGAACCGGTTTTGAAAATGATTACGTGATGCTTTTACCGAAACTACTATTAATTAGCTAGTTCGATACTTGTGGTGTATGCGACGCTCGTGGTAGAGCATGAAGCTTAGTGACAGCGTTAAAAATGTAACTAAATCCTTAGTGGGGGATTTAGTTGGTGATTAGTGTTTTAGGAAAATCTTTCTTTTTAGAAAAAACTTTTAAAACTAGTGACCCACGTTCGTCGGTTGTGTTAACTAGCATTTAACGTGGGAGGGTGCACTAGGAAAAATGTGTTTTGAAAGTGTGAGCGTTTTTCGAGTTCCTTGACTTCATTAATTGATGTTTTGGTCGTGTTAACGGTATGTGTGTAAAAAAAAAATTGAAAATAAGAAATGTAACCGTTTAGTGTGCCTCGATCCCATTGATCGGGAGCCTCGGTGGTATTAACGGTATTCATTGTTAACAGATTTAAGTTGGCCAAGGTGATGGCATTGAAAACATTATACTTTTTTATTTTATAAAAAGTGGTGAGTGTAAAATTTGCCATGATGACGGCATCTAAAAATATTTTCCTTTTTAGAAATCACGATTTGTCCTGAGTATCGCCGTTTAAAAGGTCATTTTGAAAAGAGGAGGTATAAATTTTTTGCGAAAAAACGGAATTGGGTGCGGTTGAATATGTTGGCGTGGTTGAGTCCAGATGTTTAGTGTTTTATTTCGGTTGTCTGCAAACACGCTACACATAACTAGGAATGCGTACACTAATGCAGGATGCATACACGGGTAGGTTAGGGTAAGCTACCGCCCACGAATAGTCTTTAATTAGGCATTGATAAATGATGCGTGCAATTTATATATGATTATTCCGTCTTTTACGTACGCATTTCCATGCATATCGAGTAGCATTGTCTACTATTTTCCCCCGAATTTGATACTTTGTGGTTATATTGCATCTTATGCAGGTTTGAACCCATTGATGCATAAACAAGGCAAAAATCGTGCTTAAAGATGAAATCTTTTGCGAAATAAGAAAAGAGAATAATCGTTTCCAAATGGGTCTACTTAAAACGTGAATATCTTGAGTTATACAACTCCAATTGAGCTGATTCCAGTTGCGTTGGAAAGCTCTTTCTCTTAGCTTTCCAACGGTATATTACACGCCCGATTTGAAGAAGTAATGAAGAAATGACAAGCATTTGAAGTTGAGCGCGCAGTGCTGAGAACGGAAACAGGTCTATGATAGTCGAACGACTATCCTAATAGTCGACCGACTATCCATATAGTCGACCGACTATTCAAAATTCTCGACCGACTATTCTCGAGACTGGACGAAGACCGAGACTTTCCTAATTTGATTTTTAGGGTTAACAAGACTTTTGAGCTTTTGTTTTAACTTAGTATTTAAGAAACTATTAGACTAGATTTTATAAACAACTTCTCCCTTATTCTCTTTTACTTCTCATTAGACTCTTCTTTAGATTTCTCTCTACCCTCAACTTTTAGATCTAGATTTATGAATTCTTTTCTACTCTTCCTTTAAACTCGGTAATCTAATTCTTTCTTTGTTCTTTCTTATTCTCTTTGTTTTTATTCTTTCTCTCCTCATCTTATTAATTCTTTTATTCTTAATTTCTCTTTAGATCTATTCACTATGCTTAGTTTATTTATCATCTTTATTATTGTTGTCGTAAATTTCTCCATGAGTAGCTAATTTTCCTTGCTAGGATTTAGGGGATCCATGAATTGAATATGATTGCTAATTAGTTTATAGATCTGTCTACGATATTGCGTCTGAGTTGTTAATTGTAGCATTTAATTGAGATTAATTGATTAAGTCGACGTAATTGATTAATTGAATTGGTGAACTCGAACCTAAGATCGGAAGCCTGGTAAGAGTTAGACCTGCTACAACACATTAGTTTGCCCTAATAAGATCGGAAGCCGTTAGAAGCATTCTAGGGTGAATAGCGGACCGGAAGGACCTTTTCATTATCCCTTAGACCAATATCTGCGACAGACCTGTGACCTAGACCGTGACCGTAGGAAATTCATGGTGAACCGACGATCCTAGTTTTCTCTCTATATTTATTCATCTTATTTATTTTAGTTATTTCTTCTCCTTTAATCCTCTTTCTTTCACTACTTTAGTTTAGTTAACCCAATTACAAACCCCTGATTTGGTTACTTAGATAGACTTAAGTTGCAAGTAGAATTTATTTGTCTCCTTGTGGATACGATCCTGACTTCCCTAGCTATATTTTTAGTTAGACCTAAGTTGGTTATCTTTGATAGGTATACGACTAGCTTATCAAATTTTGGCGCCGTTGCCGGGGAGACGGTTAATTCTACTTGTCGTTTTAGTTTATCTTTTGTCTCGGGAAACTTTCAGTTTCTTGGGACGATTATTATTATTATTATTATATCATTATTAATTTTTTTTCTCTCTTAGTTTTATTTTTCTTATTTTTTTTAGTCATTTTTATTTATTTATTTTTATTTTTTTTTATTTTTCATCATTATGACTATTTTCTACTTCCCTCAGTTTGAACATGAACCACTGCATATTTATTTTGATAGACTTGACTCTTTTATTACTCAAAATGGTTATCATGTGAGTGTGTGGGAGGTGAGTCATATGATTTATGATGGTGTCGATGACACGACACGGGCTTATATTGAGGAAAACTGTGAAGGCATGTTTAAATACATGTCTTATGTGAAAAGATGGGCGCTACTCCAATATTTAATCCGAAACAGTTTGGAGTCAGAGATGAAGAGGAAGGCTGAGATATCAGAGCTTAAGGCGATGATGCAACAACTTATAGATATGGTAACTTTAAAAGAAAACGAGCATGATACTCCATGTAAGTTAGATACTAGAGTTAATTTCTCACATTCCACTGACTATGTTATGACTGAATCTGTTGCATCTATTAGACAGGACATATGCCCATTTGAGGAAGATGTTGATGATGTGTATAGTGTTCAATCCCAAATTGTTCCCAAAACCCCTATGATTTCTAACTTGATGCAGGATGATGACTTGCATTCCTTAGATACTTGTGAACCATCTTATTCTCTTTCGGAGCAACTTTCACACTCTTTAATCAAATATTCTTCTCATTTTGTGAATATTGTTGTGGCAAACAATGATTGTGAGATGGAAAGTTTTATATTTGAGGAAAACGCGTGTTTGGATGCTTTGACTGATGTTTTTTCTAAAGATAACATTGAGGATTTTGGTTCATGTGAATTTGAGAATGTGTCATTTGATGTCAATTTTGAGGTTTTGGAAAGAGAATTGAACAAAAGAGAAGCCCGTGAGCGTGAGAGAAAAGATCAAACGGACGAGAGTCGGGAAGAGAGTGCACTTTTGAATGATACTTTGAGTGATGAGCTTTTCAGTATTGAGGATACTTGGGATTGCGAATCTGATTTCTTCGAAAAACCTATTTTGGAGAAATTTGACTTTTCCCATTGTTTTGAAGATGAATCTCCTTCACCCATTGATTATATTGATCTCGATTTCCTTACACCTTCGCTTGAGCCTATGATTATGGATGAGGATTGTGAGACTCTTTTAGAAGAGATTGTTTTGGCTCTTGGTTGCTCGTTTGATGGTTGTTTGCTTAAGAACATTGAAGATGGCGATCATAACAACTTTTTCGAAGAAGGTGAAAAATATAAGTTTGATGCTTTGAGTAGTTTTGAGTTATTTGACTCTCCTCTTGTGCAATTTGTGTCAAATGATAAGACTTGGGCTAATTTTGAGATATTTGGTTTGTATGTCTTTTCTCATAAACTGCTCACAACTCTTCTTACTTATCATACTTATTATTGGTCATGCTTGTTAATGTTGATTCCTTATGACCACTTTGCTGCTGATTGGTCTAGCTTGTTTGACAAGCTAATGCGATCCTTGACCTATTTTTTAGGCGATTCACATAGGTTACTAAGATGTATTCTATATATTTTCTTTGCTTCTCTTGTGTTTTTTTTTTGTTTTTTTTGTGTGTAGGTACCGTTTTTGCGATGGAGACATCGACAATTTTGATTATGAAGAGGATGCTTCGATGCGGTTTGAGGATGTCTCCTTTATATGTATCTTGTAAGTAGTCTCATTTTTTCCCTTTTACTCTTTCATCGTCTTTCATATCTTTCCCCATATTTTTTTATGCCTCTTATTATTTGTTGTACACAATGAGGGCATTGTGTGGTTTGGTTTGGGGAGGGTATGCATCTGTTGTTTTCATCCATCTGCATATTTCTTGCATTTTCGCATGCATAAAAAAATAAAAAAAAATCAAAAATATGTTTTTGCATATAGTCGAGTCGGAATGGTTATATAATGATGATGATATTGCTTTTATGTCTTCATTAGCTTGCTTACGCCTTGCATCGTTATCGTTTTTGTATATAATTACATGCATCATTATCTTGTCATTGATTGACTTTACTGAACGAATAAACTTGACTCATTGTTGGCAAACTACTAAAATTGTAAGGAATTAGAGCCTTAAACTGATGACATTCATGATCAGTTTCATCTAGGTTGAGAGTAGTACTCCTTATGAGACATGTAACATCAAACTGCATAAGCATGACATTCGTCTCTTAGGTACCTGTACGTTTTTGACTCGTGGTTTTGACATGTGCGAAAAAGGCAAAACCTTTCTTTTAATTAATTTCCATGAGCCTCACATAGCCAAATTAACCTGTTTGACCCGTTTATCAACTACATGCCATATATTGCCTACCCTAGTCAAGCTAGTAGATTAGTTGGACGTAATTGTTTTTTCCGGGTTAATTTTGGTACCATGATGATTGGAAAAAGGGAATTGGAAAAAAAAAAAAAAAAATTCAATGAAAAAAAATTGAATGGAAAATTAGAAGAAAAGAAAGGAAAGAAGAAGAAAAAAAATGAAGTGAAACTAGAAGAAGAATGTGTTTTTGCTATGAGAAAAGAATTGATCTCTCTAATTTCATAGTTATTAGTGGGAAGCGATTTTGATAAGGCGCTTGTTGCTATGCCTAATTTCTTCGACTGGAGTTTGGTAAGAACGGAATATTTATTATTGATGGGTGTAGGGAATACTAGCTTGGCTTTTACCTCCACATATCCATATCGTTTTGCCCCTTCTTACCCGATTAGCCTCACTTTATACCATATGTAAGTCCTTGGCACGTGTCTTTTCCCGATAGAATGCGTATGTACGGTTATTAGAGATTAATTTCATGTTAGATTGCATGCATGTTCTTGTAAGTCGCAGTTTAGGTGAGTGTTTTGTCTTTCCATTTTTACATAAACTCACAATATCACCCGTTTTGTGTGATGAGCGATCCGTGAGAGTCCGACATAGACGAGTCTTGCAAGATTGAAGGTTCAGTATTGTTGTCATTGGTCAAGCTTGTTGTATGTGGTTGTTTACATTAATTTTAATCGTTGCGCATTGGTTTGGGTAACTTTGAAGCATACTCCGCTATGAGTTATATACATTCCATTAAATTTGAGTCCATAGTTTTGTGCTTGCTTGAGGACAAGCAAGGGTTTGGTTTGGGGAGGTTTGATGCGTGCAATTTATATATGATTATTCCGTCTTTTACGCACGCATTTCCATGCATATCGAGTAGCATTGTCTACTATTTTCCCCCGAATTTGATACTTTGTGGTTATATTGCATCTTATGCAGGTTTGAACCCATTGATGCATAAACAAGGCAAAAATCGTGCTTAAAGATGAAATCTTTTGCGAAATAAGAAAAGAGAATAATCGTTTCCAAATGGGTCTACTTAAAACGTGAATATCTTGAGTTATACAACTCCAATTGAGCTGATTCCAGTTGCGTTGGAAAGCTCTTTCTCTTAGCTTTCCAACGGTATATTACACGCCCGATTTGAAGAAGTAACGAAGAAATGACAAGCATTTGAAGTTGAGCGCGCAGTGCTGAGAACGGAAACAGGTCTATGATAGTCGAACGACTATCCTAATAGTCGACCGACTATCCATATAGTCGACCGACTATTCAAAATTCTCGACCGACTATTCTCGAGACTGGACGAAGACCGAGACTTTCCTAATTTGATTTTTAGGGTTAACAAGACTTTTGAGCTTTTGTTTTAACTTAGTATTTAAGAAACTATTAGACTAGATTTTATAAACAACTTCTCCCTTATTCTCTTTTACTTCTC
The DNA here is from genome assembly GCA_958450325.1 of Agrostemma githago. Classification (NCBI taxonomy): domain Eukaryota; kingdom Viridiplantae; phylum Streptophyta; class Magnoliopsida; order Caryophyllales; family Caryophyllaceae; genus Agrostemma; species Agrostemma githago. The sequence goes on along the minus strand of OY288239.1, from coordinate 15,399,073 downwards.
ATTAGACTCTTCTTTAGATTTCTCTCTACCCTCAACTTTTAGATCTAGATTTATGAATTCTTTTCTACTCTTCCTTTAAACTCGGTAATCTAATTCTTTCTTTGTTCTTTCTTATTCTCTTTGTTTTTATTCTTTCTCTCCTCATCTTATTAATTCTTTTATTCTTAATTTCTCTTTAGATCTATTCACTATGCTTAGTTTATTTATCATCTTTATTATTGTTGTCGTAAATTTCTCCATGAGTAGCTAATTTTCCTTGCTAGGATTTAGGGGATCCATGAATTGAATATGATTGCTAATTAGTTTATAGATCTGTCTACGATATTGCGTCTGAGTTGTTAATTGTAGCATTTAATTGAGATTAATTGATTAAGTCGACGTAATTGATTAATTGAATTGGTGAACTCGAACCTAAGATCGGAAGCCTGGTAAGAGTTAGACCTGCTACAACACATTAGTTTGCCCTAATAAGATCGGAAGCCGTTAGAAGCATTCTAGGGTGAATAGCGGACCGGAAGGACCTTTTCATTATCCCTTAGACCAATATCTGCGACAGACCTGTGACCTAGACCGTGACCGTAGGAAATTCATGGTGAACCGACGATCCTAGTTTTCTCTCTATATTTATTCATCTTATTTATTTTAGTTATTTCTTCTCCTTTAATTCTCTTTCTTTCACTACTTTAGTTTAGTTAACCCAATTACAAACCCCTGATTTGGTTACTTAGATAGACTTAAGTTGCAAGTAGAATTTATTTGTCTCCTTGTGGATACGATCCTGACTTCCCTAGCTATATTTTTAGTTAGACCTAAGTTGGTTATCTTTGATAGGTATACGACTAGCTTATCAATAAATCATATAGGGAGACGAGTGTCATACCGTCCGTTCGGAGCTATCCGATTATTATTCCCGCGGGGTACGCGTTAGGCGGCCGGAGCGTCAACCGAGGATCTCTCCGCGTGTCCCTAAAGATCTTACCGCGAAGAGGTCGATTTGTCCTGATATCGGTTAGGGTGGCCTTTTTAGGGCCAAAACCTGTAGTGACCACAACTAGGATCTAAGAAACGAGCTTCATTGACCTTGTTCAAGTTACACCACCGCTGGAAACTTGTTTCCAATTCCCCAGCGGAGTCGCCAAACTGTGGACGTCCGTCCGCACCGCCCGGCGCCCCGCGCGCGCCCGCGCTGGACCGACCCGATTTTCATCGTGTGGCGGCGGCCACCCACGCGAAGTGTCGGACCTCGATTCGGATGACGATCCGGACTTGTACTAGACAGGTGCCGGCACCCGTGTTTCCGTTTGGAATCGATCGAGTCGTGGTTGTAAATGTTTAAAGGTCGATTTGTTTGGTAAAGCGACCTTTTTAGTGAACTGAATTCGTTGCCGATATGTGGAGTCGCCACCAAGTCAATTATGGGGACTCAGATACCGTTCAAGTCAACTTTAATCCCTTGCCGGCTCAAAGTTGAGTGGCACGGTACCTAAAGATAAAGACTTGTACCCTTAAGCACTCCATGTCTGGAATGACTCTCATTGGCAATGGTTTCGGACATCCGGAAACCGTCGATTCTGAGTAAAGGGTGAGGGTACGTATTGGGAAGCCAACATGCGATAGATGCCAACACCCAATCCCGCCCGCACTATAGCGGCCTCTACTAATCAATCGGTGGGCTGATAACCTAGTTCTTTTGTTGTGGTGGAAATGCTGTAACATCCGTTGTTTTAAACCATATGTCTTTTGCTATGTCGATTGTTTAAGGACAAGTAAGTATTGTTGTCAAAGCAATTGTATTTACATTCTTTGCATGAGATTTCACGTGACAAGCAGGCCATGAAAAGATGCACGTAAAAGAGTAGAGAGTACTAGTATTATACGTATTAGCAAGTCACTTTTAACGCGATAATACGGAAATTAGTCGTTCTCGTGGTATACCTTACCTGGTATTCTGCTTAAGATGCGTCGGTTCGGTATTAATAGGGACGCGTCGAACCTAGTAAGGCGAGCACCTGGACTAATACGGAACCCGACCATCACTTTGTTCAGTTTTAGTTGCTTTACGTTTTGAATTCCGTGTTCGGTGATTTAGCATGCGATTATAAGGTCATAAAAGCAATAAATCATACGAAAAACTGTAAATGCGAATGTAAGTAAATCACATTGTGAGGAGTTGCACCCTCGGAGTGTACACTAAACGGGATTCGATGCATAGATAGTTGAGAAAGGATCTCGGAATAACTCGGGTCTATTTAGTGTGTTTTTGTATTTGCGGTTGAAGTTGGGACGTTACGTGTTTTAGTAGATGTTCGTGGACCTAGCGTCCACATCTAGTGTTATCGTAGTGCATAATAAAAGAGAGTGCAAATATGGAAAGTATTGTTTAGATGAGAACCTAGTGACGCCTCGGTTTCGACATGCGGATCCTCCTAGCTTGACCAGTGACACCGGCAGAGCTCCGTTACTGTTTACCCTTCCTGCGGCTACTCCGGCAGAGCTTTGTTACTAAGGACTAGTTCTACGGCTAATCCGTCAGAGCTTCGCTACTTGATTTGAGGTAGTCGATCACAGGCACCTCGATATCGAGTGGGGTGCTCGAAGGTGAGGAGTAGCGTTGATGTCGCTTTTATCGGAACTACGATCGAGTGGATCGTTTGCCTCGGGTGTCGGAGTGCGAGCCATTAGCGAGAGTTTAGAGGGAGAAGAGAAGAACGAGAATTGTGTGTTGAATGAATGAGGCGGAGGGGGGGTATTTATAGGTGTTTTCGGCCCTCGTCGCCCATATAGACGCCTGAGCTGGGGCGCAACAAGACTCAGGCGCCTGGGCTTAGGCGCGGTGAGGCTGAGACGCGTGAGGTGGGGCGGTTGGAGTTTTGAAGATACGATTTTGATACTTTCCAAAACCGAGAGGGAGGAGGATAATTCAATACTTGGGCGTTAAGGCTCCCGCGGCTTGACCTAGCGCCGTGAACGTTAGTGGGCCTCGGGTGTGCATCCCGAGGTTCTCTTGGCGCGGTGTTGACTCGATTTGAGTTTCGAGACCGACTCGGGGGTCCCGGTGTCGGAATTGACTTTAATTAGTGTCTATGCGACCGTAACGACGCGACTAAGGCTGCCATCGTGTTAGTTTTATTTTTTTCTGAGTAATTATTTGATCCGTTCTATAGAAAAAACTATCTACAACATCGTGAACCCACGTCGCGTTGCAGTCCTATCGTCATCGGGTGCTTGTCGGGCACCTCTGCAGCCACCAGGTCCAAATCTGGGTGTCTACACCTATAAGATCCCTTAGTCTCACTTGGGAGCTATTCTCCGACGGAGCGATTAATCACAGTCACTCCGAGAACCGCACCCTACATATTTGTCTTAAGAGAGTCTAACCAGAGTCAAACCGAAGTTGTTCTTTGATCCCACGCTATTTCCAGTGCCTTGGTGTATTTGGATTCCGAAACAACATTCCTGATTACGTGGGTATTCTCGCAGAGTATGGCACCCGCAACTGGAAATAGGGACATGGAAAACATCATCAATGAAATGAAGACTTTGTTGGAGACAATGGTGAGTAGGTAGGCCATATATAGTTAAAACACATATAGGGTTCCTGAGAGCCGACCAAGAGGCCTTGGATGCTCGTTTAACTGTCATTGAACGACAAGACCTCAATTTTGGGTTGGTGAATACTGAGGCCATTGGCCAAACTGATCAGCACGATGCGTATGCTCGAGGAACAGTTCCATGCCCTCCAAGAGAACAACATCCGTGTCGAAAACTCCCAAGACTATGCACCCATCAGTGAGAAACTACAAACAGATCTCAATCTAGAAGGGTTACCCATCTTCGAAGGGACGGAGGATCCATTATTACACCTCCGAGCTTTCAAACAATTCATGGCAATCAAGGGGGTCAAAGCCGACATGTTCATCAATCTGTTCGGCACATCTCTCGAAAAATACCCAAGGGCTTGGTTCTATAGGCTAAACACAAAATAATTCTCGACTTGGGAAGATGTGGCTACCGAGTTCGCTCGAAACTATTCTTATAATACTGAACTTCAGATTACCATGCGGACTTTGGAAGTCATGGCCCAAGATCCAACAGAGGGTTTCATCAAATACCTTCAACGTTGGCGGGCTGAGAGTGTTAAGCTGGTAGATAAGCCCAGTGAGAAGACACTAGAGGAGGCGTTCATCAACAACCTCCTACCCTCCTACAGTGTCCATCTTAGGTATGCCGGCATTTCAAACTTTGTGGTGCTTACCGAAATGGGTACTAGGATTGAAGATGGTCTTCAACATAACGAAGATCTGGGTGAAGTTTCTAATGAAGGCTATACTGGACATCCACTTGAGTCCTTAGAAGTCAACGACTACTGACAACATCATCCAAGAGTCCGGATTTGATTTAAGTTCGACTCTGAGTCCAAGTCTAGGATGTACTATTTCTTTCAATTTCAAAGTCAGAGTTAGAGTCAACAGTATTCTGTCCTCTTTTTTTTCAATCCAATAAAATCATCCTTTTCAATTTCTCATATATGTTTTCCTTATGTGTTTCCGAGAACATGATGAACACCATCATACACTGTGAGCACATGCACGTGACTATTATAGGCACATCTATAATGACTGCAGGAAATCAAGACCCGTGTTTTCATTTACCTATTCCATGTCTGGCATAGAAAACCACATAACTACCCTTAGCAGAAGCGGTATCGAATCCTATGACAAACTTAGGTAGTCTCCTAGTTTGGGTTCAAGACGAGAGACAAGCCCATTTCCCACAATAAACACCCCTCCAATAAGACTGACCAATCCCTACCTTAGGTGTTAGTCTGACCAGAAGCAAAAAAAGAAACATCGTGACTCTATAGACATGATGCCAAAAATACCAAACTTGGGACGATGTTTGCTCGAAATATATGCTGACAACCCCGAGATTCAAACCACCACGCTTACCGTAGAGTACTCCATCGCGAGTTGCACTTGCATAAACACCAACTAGGCTTACACCTTACAAAGGTTTAGCTCCACAAGCCTAATCCAACCGATGGGCCCAACCCCATATCCATCCACAACACCATAGGGGGATAGCCTTGAAAAAAAAAACTGGACAAAAATAAATCAGAAGTCCAAGGAAAAAGCAAAAAGCCAAAACAAAAGAGTTGACCATGATCAAAAAGAATTTTCAATCCCTTGACCGGGGAACGGTCAACCCAAATGAAGAATCCCATGACCAGGGCTAAGAGGTCAACCAACAAAATAAGTTCAAAAGCCCACGACCACGGTTAGCGGTCAAATCAAGTGAAAGTCACTTGACCGGGGTACGGTCAATTCAAAATTATCAATGCCCATACCATTAAATAGGAGAGAAACAATCAAGTTGGTCAGCTAACACCACATCTAGCCTTCCCACATTACAACCCTCAAGACCTTCTCGAGACCTAGGCTAAGAGACAGCCCAGAATTTTGAGGATTCAAGCTCCATAGGATACACCCTAACCATTAGGGCCAGACATGGAAATCAGATTCCGCATTATCAATCCTACCCCGATCGAAGTTCGAGTCATTTTTACTCGACTTCCCCCTTTCCTACCACGTTACAATACCTTACCCTCAAAGCCTTAGCTTCATAAAATCGAGCTCCAGATTTCAAATCATCAAAGCTACTTACGACCTAGCTCCACATTTCCAAAAAACATCCAAACCAGTTACCAGCCCCAAACACGGGAACTCAACCTGCGGTCGACATAGAACATGCCCAAATACTTCACACCACCTCTGGAGGCTACCCCGGAGAACGCTCACAGTCATAGAACTGTTCCAGCCCTTTGATCAAGACATCATTGGGAATGCACCTAGCCTACACCGTCAATATGGCTAGTTACACACAAAGCCCTAATAAACTAGGCGCCATAACATATCTTTCAATCCCCTGAACTACGGCTTGGTTTGATTTCACTACACGTGAATACGTAAGCAGCCCTTCAACAAGGGTACAACCACCCACATTGACATAAATTCAAAAGCACCATCATTCCATTCACGACACTGTCATGTTCTCAAGAGTCAGCTTTCTCGTCCGGAGGCTTCTATTAGAAAGAAGCTCTTCATCCACTCGCATAATTTCTATAGTGTGTCCTAGTACTCGGCTTAGTCGAAGACAAGAATCTGTCAAGGACTCAAAACAACACCTACTTTGCGAATGTCTCCCAAAACCAAAAAAATTCAAAAGAGCACTAGACTACAGCACTGCTACTGCTGAGTCCTGCAGAAACAATCTCATTACAGACTATTACATAACATTCCCATTTTGATGTTCGACCGAGTGTGGACGTCCGTCCGCACCGCCAGGCGCTCCGCGCGCGCCCGCGCAGGACCCACCCAGTTCTTTTGATCGCGGTGGCCACCCACGCGAGCCCCTCCCGGTCGGGGGCCGGTCTGATCTCGCGTACGAGGCAATAATTCGGACCTCGATTCAGAAGACGACTCGGACATGTACTGGATGGGTGCGTGCGCCCGACTTTTCGTTTGGGGTTGATTGAGTCGTGGTTGTAAATGTTTAAAGGTCGATATGTTTGGTAAAGCGACCTTTTTAGTGAACTGAATTCATTGCCGATTTGTGGAGTCGTCACCGAGTCAATTATGGGGACTCGGAAACCGCGGTTCAAATCAACTTTGATCCTTAGCCGGCTGAAAGTTGAGGGGTACTGGACCTAAAGATAAAGACTTGTACCCTTAAGCACTCCATGCCTGGAATAACTCTCATTACCAATGGTTTCGGACATCCGGAAACCGTTGATTCTGAGTAAGGGGTGAGGGTACGTATTGGGAAGCCAACAAACGATAGATATCGACATCCAACCCCGCCCGCACTATAACGGACTCTACTAATCAATCGGTGGGTTGACAACTTCGTTCTTTCGTTGTGGCGGAAGTACTGTAACATCCGTTGTTTTCACCCTATACCTTTTGCTATGTCGGTTGTTTAAGGACAAGTAAATTTTGTCGTCGAAGTAGTTGTGTTTACATTCTTTGCATGCGATTTCACGTGACAAGCAGGCCATGAAAAGATGCACATTGGAGAATAGAGAGTACTAATATTATAGGTATTAGCAAATCAGTTTTAACGTGACAATACAGATATTAGTCGTTCTGATGGTATACCTTAGCCGGTATTCTGCGTAAGATGCATCGGTTTGATATTAATAAGGTTGCGTCAAACCATACGTGGCGAGCACCGGGACTAATATAAAACCCGACCATCGTTTTGTTCAATTTTAGTTGATTTACGTTTTGAATTCCATGTTGAGTGATTTAGCATGCGATTATAAGGTCATAAAAGCAATAAATCATAAGAAAAACTGTAAATGCGAATGTAAGTAAATCACGTTGTGAAGAGTTGCACCCTCGGAGTATACACTAAACGGGACACGAAACATAGATAGTTGAGAACGGATCTCGAAATTACTCAGGTCTATTTAGTGTATTTTAGTGTTTGCGGTTGAAGTAGGGACGTTTGTTGTGTGCTAAATTTAGACCATTTTCCCCCTCATTTAGACCTGTTTTTCCCTCGTTTTGCGAGTTTAGAGTGCGATTATCGCCATATTTTGTGTACTTCTCGCATTAGCGTCCCTCTTGTGCGTTTTACGTGTTTTTGGTAGTTTTTCTTTCGATTTTTATAGGAATTGGCACCGAAATCACGATCGAGTTTCCACGAGCACAAGAGAAGGGAATACCGTTCTAAGAGTAAAGCACACAACTTAAGGTTTAAAGTCATTCAATCAATCAACGAAGAATGAGACAAGAAAGAGGCCAGCAAAATGGCCGGGCGAAATTTCACCCGGTGAGACACCTCCGGGCGAAATTTCACCCGACGGTAAAAACACCTCCCCAAAGATTTTCCGAGACTTCCTACCGGGCGAAACTGGACCAGGCGAAACTAGACCGGGCGAAATTTCGCCCACCGGGTGAAATTTTGCCCGATGGAAAGATGTGCCGGAAATCGCAAAAAGTGAAGATAATCTCACCGGGCAAAAATTTCACCCGGTGGGATTTATCCATCAAACCGCAGGGCGAAGTTTCACCCCATGAAGATGCTAAGGGTGATTGTCTCACTAATGAAGCAAGAAGTGGATTTGGGCTTTAGGTTAAATACCCATTAAGAGATTACTATATATATGTTACTCTAATTCGTTGCCTAAGTAAGTAGTAGTAGGCCTCCATTAGGGTAGTCATCCATCACATTACACCATCCATTTAGTAGTAATTTAGTAGTATTCTAGTAGTAATTCTATAATTCTAGTAGTTTACATAGTAATTAGTAGTAGATCTACTTAGTTTTTATCATCAATTCTCTAGATTACAAGTTTGTAGAAGATTATTTCCAGTTTTATTTGAAGATTTGTTGGGTTTATTGAAGGATTAGTGACAAGTTCTTCAACTTCTCCATTAAAGATTCAACCTTTATTTATGCAATCTACTTATTTCTTCTAGATCTTCATAGTTGGTACATTTCTTTCCACTCTCTAATCTCTAGTTTAGATTTAATTTAGTTTTGTCATTATTGTTTTGTTTAGATCATCTTAGTGTAGTTAGTTTCTCTAGATTTTGTTCATGTTGTTCTAGATTATTCTCTAGAGTATTTTGTTAGATCTTGTCCTTTTCATAATTTAGTGGGTAATTGTTAGATTGTAGTTTTCTCATCATATTGTTGTTAGTTTCCTTAGATCCAGTTGTTATGCATGTTGTAGTTAGTTTCTCCTTAGTTAATGTTTTGTTTTCTTCGATTATGATTAGTAAGTAGATTTTTTGTTGGGGGGTTTAGGGATGAAGACTTGGATTATTTGAATTTAGAGGTATTGTTGGGTTGCTTGCATATTGGTTTATCTTGCTTGTGGTTGTTGTATCATTGTTGTTTTAGTCCAGCCAACTAGACCGACCTTGACTCGTTTCTATCAATATGGGGAAACTCGAGGTAGAAATTACCACAACTAGAGACTTACCCTTCTTCGCCGCGAAAGCGGGTTTTTAGGTGGGTTGGTTGAAGAAACCGAAAGGTGGCTTTCTCCCTTAATCAACGTTGCGACAAAAATTCGATCCCGACCTTCTCAGACCCCATGTTCCAAATCCCGACTTCCCTCTAACGCCTTTTCCTAGATTTATCACCTCTAGCTATTCTCGTAGTTATTTCTCTAGCGTAGACTCGACCCTTAGAAACTCCCCTCTAGACATCAAACACGTCGCTTTAAACATTGTTTACAAACTCCGTTCCCTGTGGACCGACCTCGACTTACCACAAATACTTGTTTGTTTTTTGTGTCATCTCGAGTCTTACAAATATCGTTTGATCCCCCGTCCTTCGTTAACGACTGATCCGATTGGGAGGCGATCAAAATGGCGCCGTTGCCGGGGAGCGGCGAGTTCGTATTGTTTTTAGTTGTTGTGTTTGATTGTTTTCCCTTCTCTCTTTTCCCTAGTGCCGTAAGGTGCTAGGAGTCTTACCGTTTAATTGAATTTTATGCCCAGGAACACGTCATTGCCCTTGTGGTTCGATCCGGAGCCGGAAAGGACTTTTAGAGCATTGCGTTTTCGGGGAAATAACTCAACCACTATCATTCCACATCCTTCATTATCACCTCCTAACCTTAATCCCATCCTACCACATACACCCTCTACACCTCCTACATCACATAATCTCACTCCAAATAATCCTTTCATACCTTCCATTTCACAAAATTCACCACCATCACCGAAAACTCCACCACAAAATCAAAATCCATCCCCTCCAAATCATCCAAATTCAAATCCACCATCACCACCAATCCATCAAATGGCAACCCTAGGGTCTCATTCCCAACTCACACATGAAGAAACACCTTCTCCCGTCAATTTCGGAGAGATTCTGGAGAATTATAAATTAAAAGCCTCTTTGACAAATGCGGTTCAACAAGATACTTTTCACGGTTTTTCTCAAGAAGATGCTCAAGAGCACATTGCTTCATTTAAAGAAAAATTAGTAGGAGCCCGTCTCAATGGATTAACTTCATGCCAATTGCACCGTTTATTATTTCCAAAGACCTTGAGAGATGGAGCTCGTAGATGGCTTCAAGGCCATCCCGCTAATACATTCACAACATGGGCTCAATTATCTAATGCCTTCTTGGAGAAATATTTCCCGCCGTCAAAGACTAATCAATATCGTATGGAGATACAAACATTCAAACAAGATGAATTTGAAAGCCTAAGTGAGGCTTGGGAAAGAATTAGAGATCTATTGCGCATATGTCCACACCATGGAATACCCGATTGGCTAACTACCCAAACATTTTACAACACCCTTTCATCGAGAACCAAAGAAAACCTCAATTCGGCCGCCGGAGGAGATTTCTCTTCTCTCACCGATGAGGCATCTAAGAGTCTTATTGAGAAGATGGCAAGGAGTGACTCTAGAATGGGTCAATCGCAGGATTCTAGAAAGAAAGTTGAAGTAAACTCATCTACGAGTTCTATTGAATTGAAGCTTCAAGCGGAAGTTGAAGAATTAAAAAAGAAAATGGATGCCATGAGTTCAAGGCCTACTCCTAGAGGTATGTACCAAATTCAAGGGAGTGTTCCACCAAGGCAACCATCTCCTCCAAAGCAATTAACATGGGAAGTTCAATGTGATCATTGTGGCAATTATGGCCATGATTCTAGCTCTTGTATTCCTAATGAAGAAGTTTATATTGAAGAGCCAAATGAAGTCCAAGCTATACAAGTGTATGGACAAAGACCTCAATTTGATCCTTTTTCCAATACTTACAATGTCGGCACAAGATTTCATCCTAATTTTTCTTATGGCAATCAAAATGTTCAAAATCCGATGCCACGTGCCCAAGGGAGTCAATTGAGGCCGTTCAATCAAAGTCAACAAAAGTCCTTTAACCAAGGTTCTCCAAGGATGCCCCCATATATGCCTCCTCATCAAAGGAGTAACTTCAATCAACAAAGTAGCAACTTCCATGTTCCCAACAATTACAACAATTACCAAAATCAACATGGTAATCATTTTAATCATGGATACAATCAAGGGTTCCAAGGCAATTTTCAAGGAAACCAAGGTTACAATCAACAACCATTTAATCAACCCTCTCAATCTTACGGCCAATCAAGCAATTTCCAATTTGGTCAAGGAGGAGTCCCATGGGATAACTATAATGATTTGCAAAGAACTGTTGGGCAACTATGGAATGAACATCAAGACACCCAGGCAAGGCTAAAGGTTTGGGAATCACAAGAAGCAACAAAAGCCTTAGCCGCCCCAATTCATCCACCCCATGGTTTGCCCGGACAACCCCAAAACCCAAGAGACCCTTCACACTAAACAAATGCCGTTATTTTGAGAGGTGGCAAGGAACTTGAGGACCCATACAAGAATTTGAACTTGAACACCAAAAGCACTCCGTCTAAAGTCAATCAACCAAGTGCATCACAAGAATCATCTCCCACTTCCCCCAAACAAAACCGGGGAATACAAGCGGAGTTCGATATCCTTCAAAATGCGGAGAATGAATAAAGAGAACAAAGAAAGAAGAAAGAGAAAATGGAAGCGGAAGAAGCAAAAAGAAAAGAGGCGGAACGATTAGCCGAAGAAGAAGAAGAATCCAATGTTCCACCGCCTCCCACTTTTGTCCCACCATTGCCTTTTCCTGAACGAGCTAAGCCACACAAAGAGAATGCCCAATTTAGCCGTTTCGTGGATATGTTGAAGAATGTGGAGGTAGCTTTACCCTTCACCGAGGTAATTTCTCAAATGCCCCTCTATTCTAAGTATTTGAAAGATGTCTTGACTAAAAAGAGAACAATAGAGGATAAAGAATGTATCTCTCTCACGGAACAATGTAGTGCCATTCTTATGAATCAAATACCAAAGAAACTTGAGGATCCCGGTAGTTTTTCTATCCCTTGTCGGGTTGGAAACGTTGTTGTTAATCAAGCTTTATGTGACCTAGGGGCTAGTGTTAGTTTGTTACCTTATTCTATTGCCAAGAGACTTAGTGTGGGGGAGATGAGACCCACTAGTATGTCGATTCAACTTGCGGATAGGTCCGTCAAGTACTCACTTGGGATACTTGAGGATGTACCCGTTCAAGTTGGTAAGTTTTTCATCCCCTCCGACTTTGTTGTCATGGATATGCCCGAAGACACTATTACCCCCATTATTCTAGGTCGACCTTTTATGGCTGCCGGAGGTACTATAGTTTATGTCAAGAATGGAAAGTTATCTTTTAACATAGGGAACGAATCGGTAGAATTTTCCCTCTCTCAAGCTCTTAAACAACCATTGATTGAACAAATGAATTCCATTGAAGTTATTGATAGTTTGGTTGAGTATAGCTTGATAGATGATGATAAGCAAGAAGATGAGCCATTTGACTCTCCACCCCTTGAAGATGAATGTTTGCATGATGAAAAGGTAGAACCACTACCGGTGGGTAAGAGTATGGTATCTTCTCCTCCTACTCTTGAACTTAAATCACTTCCCTCTTCCCTCAAATATGCTTTTCTTGAAGGAACTAATTATCCCGTTATCGTCAATGCTACCCTTGATGGACCTCAATTGGAAAAACTTTTGATTATTTTGAGAAAACACAAAAAGGCCATCGGGTATAGCATTGCCGATCTCCAAGGCATAAGTCCAAATGTTTGTATGCATAGGATCATCTTTGATGATGACCACCGTCCTTCGGTTGAGGGTTAACGTAGGTTGAACCCCACCATGAAAGAGGTTGTCATGAAGGAAGTCCTCAAGTTGTATGAGGCTAACATTATATACCCAATAACCGGAAGTAAATGGGTTAGCCCCGTCCAAGTTGTGCCGAAAAAAGGAGGAATGGCGGTTGTAAAAGGAGAAAAAGATGAGTCAATTTCTACTAGGACTATTACCGGTTGGCGCATGTGTATAGACTATCGAAAATTGAACACGGCCACCATAAAAGACCATTTCCCTCTTCCCTTTATTGATCAAATGCTTGAAACATTGGCGCATCATTCCTATTTTTGTTTCCTTGAGCACTACTACAAATACGATTAAATAGGACGGTTCTTAACCATCCTATAATAGAAAATGAACCGTCCTTTAGGTCGACGTCCTATTAAATAAAATAGGACGGATCAAAGAAGGTCAAACCGCGCTATTTAATTGATTACAAATAGGACGGTTGAAGACGGAACCGTCCTATTTAACTCTTTACAAACAGCACAATTTTGCTTATGCGCGTTGTTTAATAGAACTACAAACAGGTCGGTTATTGTTTTGAACCGTGCTATTTGATAAAATTCATAAATAAAAAAAATTATATATATATATATATATTCAAGCACAATAAACCGACCAACATTCATGAATTACAAAATTTCCAAATTTTATACACTACCATTTGACAGAGCAACACGTACAACCAGCATCAGAGACTTTTCCACCCTTTTCGCTACTTTGCTTTACTTTAGATGTGTCCATGGTTCTGTTTTCCTATGCTTTAACTTGAACTTCCTCCCCTTCTTCTTGCTCATAAGAAGCCAAAACAGCGTCCTTCAGTTTTCCAATGCTGCTTTGCTCAAATATTCTACAACTTTCAACTGGGTAACGATGCCGTGACATTATTGCTAAACCTTTATCATCATCTCAGACACAAAAGTAATATATATGCAGAACCGTGAAATATTACATCAGAGAACAAAAGGTACTAGCATTTAAAAACATTTTACTCTTCTTCTTGTTAAGTTGAAGACAGATTATAGAGGTCAGCTTTTACTAATATTAATTTTGTAGGGAGTATCTATTTATTTCCTGTTTATTTATTTCTTCTAATAGCTATTAATCTTAGTGCACAGCTCCACATTACAGATACATTGCTACATTAGAGCTTACAAGTAAGTCACTGCAGCAACAAAAATGCATCCCACTAGAGCAATAAACTTCATGGGAGACAGACAATAGTGTTTTAAGGCAGTTTTTTCATTTTTGCAAATAAGAGCAAGAGAACGTCACAGATTCACAGTCAGGGAAGAAAATGAAGGTATTAAACTACCAACAAAATTGAAAACAAATGAGTACCATAATCAAATGCAAAGAGAGTAACCACAATATAGGTCATTTGATTAAAATACCGGTCTCATCGTCTGAACCACTTCTTCCAATATAAGCATCATAAGATAAGAACTTTTCTTTGGCGGAAGATTCTCAAATCAAAAGTATATGCTACTCCATATTCATATCATCTGCATTTCTTTGTTATCTATCCAAAATAATTAGCCTATTTTATATTATAAAATGAAAGGTGAACTTCTCATGCAATCCATGGAAACATATATATTCACCCCCATTTGATTGATGCTCCTATAGAGGGAATGTTACTAGCCATATGGTATGTAACTATGTATCTCTACATGTAAATTATTTAATTCACAGGTAATAGTAATTCTCATCTTCAAAGCTTAAAGATTACCTAAAAATTAAATAGAGACAATATAAAAGGGATGGAAAGAGTAGAAGTCTACAACCATATACTCAAGTCATGGCAAATAAAAAAAATATGATTGTAAAACAGTAAAAAAGCTAAAACAAAAGGGTGACAAATTAAGAAAGTGGCTTTGAAAATAAATGGCAAAGCCAAACTAGTTCTACTGCCATGATTCCATTTCTTTACTTACTAAAATTTATATGAGACTAGCATAGATTTGACAAGAACCTATTAACCCTATAGTTAATGAGGAATTCAAAAGAACATGTGTACTAACACCGTTCCAAACAAGACTCATCATTTTTGACAGCATGTCAAATATCTTGGTCAAATTCCAACGCAGCTTCAAGATATAAAAATCAAAAGAGAAAGGCAAAGCAAGGGTGCCTTACCTATGAGACCGAAGCAAAGTCAAGACCATGAATTCAGAATCCACAAGAAGAATGTTTCCTTGAGCGTACAGCTCCAATATCACATAATGTGCATGGATACCCAACCCAAATTGGAAAAGAATAATCTGACACCAAGACACCACACATGTCAACCTCCAACTACGAAAAACGAGTATACAATGATAAATTTCAACCAATTCATTAGTAAATCGCATTTACCCTATCGTATCCCAGCTGCCTCACGTCTTCAAGACGCTTAGTATGTATATGGTTCCTCAATTTCAGTGTAAACCCAGATGGTGTAATACTCTTGTCCCTACAAAATTCCATTGTACAAACAAATATCAACAAAAAGGCGATAACCACTAATCAATCACCACGCCTTAACATTCTCCGTCTTTCCTTTGAACCACCACGAGTAAGCTCACTAAAGTATAACTTTTGCTACCAAAACATCGTAAACATGAAACCTATGAAACATAGGTATAAAACAACATGACGAAACTTGCTGCACCAAATTTTTTTTTCAAGATGGGGGACTGCTTTGAGCTAGTTTCGGCATCGTCTTACCGGATATAGGCAGTAGTATGCAGCCTGACACCACTTTCCATGAGCAGCAAAACCTTCTCACTCTTCCCAGATTCAGTCACACTGCTACTATTCATTAACTTGAACATATAAGTCTGCACCCAAAACCCATGTGTTAAACAACAATCAAAGCCTCATGACCTCAAGGTTTTCTCGGTCAGGTATTTCGTCGAACACGTTGTGTGCACCTCAAAAAAATACAGTAATTAACATCAAATTGGACAAAGAAGAGAGAAGAAGGGAACCTTAGGGGTGATGTCGTAGACATTGGAACATCAAAGCCAAACTAGTAATGTATCCATTCGGCGACGTCATTTTTACCTCCATTATGATCACTAACATTAGCCCATCAACGCTTTTACAAGTTACTAAAACATCAAAATCTCATTAACAGGCCACCAATGCATCATTGGAAACTGTAGCGAAAACACACGCACCTTGAACGCAACATATTGATCTGTTTTGTTAATGTGTACTGGAATCGAAGATTTACTCTGCTTATTCGCTTCAACTACAATTAAAAAATCGCACATTATGTCAACAACCTCAGCACTCACCGTTCCACGACATTGATACAAAATCAAGCAGAATCAGCTGGAAATCGTAGAACAAGCTAACATTGCAGACGAACTAATAAACTGAATTAATTGAAAACTTAATCAAATCAACATTTGAACAACTGACCTATGAATTTGAGTTTACGAGGCTGTATTTCGAGTTGATAACTCATGATTATTACTCAAATGATTGATTTATGCAGCTTGATAATGTGTAACGATGATTATTTCAGAATGTCGAGTGATGAATGGGGAGATGGAAATCCGGAAAATCAAAGGGAATTGGAAAGTGAATGAGGAATTAGGGAAAAGGTAAGTACGGGGGGAAAGATAGATGTGATGAAGGAGAATAAGGAATGAATGATAGATTCGGAAATGAGATTAAATGAAGAAAGCAAGATAGAATAATTGAGACAGGGTTGAAAGAAAGATAGAATAATCGATCTCCACTCTTAGAGTTTTTTTTTCTTTTTTTTTTTTTTGTCGTCGTCGGTTAAGAATCCCACCTTACCACGTACGCATAATACCGGTTGAAAGAAAGAAAGATAGAATTATTACACCGACATTTCGATTGACGATTGAAGGAAGCCGGAAGACAGGGCGGCAGGCGGACAGTTGAAGGATGAAGACGAAAGGGTTTAAGGTTGAGTTGAAGGATTGACGGAAGGCGTTGAAGGATGAATTGAGCACGTTTAATTTTTTTTTTATGGAAACGTGTAACTCTGTATTAGTCTAAGAATTGAATAGGACGGGTCATATATTTTAATAGGATGGGTATAATATATATACCCGCGCTTTTAAAATATATTTAATAGCACGGATTTAACTTATAACCGTCCTCTTATATTAATTAGGACGGTTTCATTGACCAACCGTGCTAATAATAAATATTAAAGGATGGTTCTTTTGCTGAACCGTGATATTTAACCAAGGTCATGGGGAGCCAAAATTTATCATGTTATAGAGGACGGTTCCTTGTTTAAGCGTCCTATTTTGGGCGTCTTCTAATATCAAAATTGTAGTAGTGGAGGGTCATTCCGGATTTCTTCAAATTCCCATTCATCCCGATGACCAAGAGAAAACCACTTTTACATGTCCCTATGGCACCTATGCTTATAGAAGGATGTCATTTGGACTATGCAATGCGCCGGGAACGTTTCAAAGATGTATGATGGCTATTTTCTCCGATTTTATTGAAAAATCTATGGAAGTTTTTATGGATGACTTTAGTGTCCATGGTACATCTTTTGATTCTTGTCTTGAAAATCTTGATCAAGTGTTAGCTCGATGTGAAGAGTATAGACTTGTTTTAAATTGGAAAAAGTGTCATTTTATGGTTGAACAAGGTGTTGTCCTAGGTCATATTGTTTCTAATAGAGGAGTCGAAGTTGATAAGGCGAAAGTCTCCGTGATCGAGAACTTGCCACCACCTACAAATGTCAAAGGGGTGAGGAGTTTTCTAGGTCACGCCGGTTTTTATAGACGATTTATTAAAGACTTTTCCAAGATTGCTAAGCCTTTGACGTCTTTGCTTATGAAAGATACACCTTTTGTTTTTGATGACTCGTCTCTTGAGACCTTTTGCAGGATAAAGACCGCTCTCACCACCACACCAATTATCAAAGCTCCCGATTGGAGTCTTCCATTTGAGATCATTGCGATGCTTCCGATTTTGCCGTTGGTGCCGTTCTAGGACAACGGATTGACAAGAAGCTACATGTGATATATTATGCAAGCAAAACATTAGATGAAGCCCAATTGAGGTATACAACAACCGAGAAAGAAATGCTTGCCGTTGTCTACGCCATGGAGAAATTCCGAAATTATGTTACCGGTTCCAAAGTCATAATTCATACCGATCATGCGGTGATTCGATACATCATGTCTAAGAAGGAGACCAAGTCCCGACTCTTTCGGTGGGTCATCCTTCTACAAGAATTTGATATTGAGATTAAAGACAAAGCCAAATCGAAGAATTTGGTAGCGGATCATCTTAGTAGACTAACGGTTACTAAAGTGAGCAATGAAGAAGATGGTATCCCCATCAATGAAGCTATGAGAGATGAGGCCTTGATGGCCACTGATACTGTACTATTACACCTTAGTATGCCGATATCATCAATTTCTTAGTGTCTCATTTTATTCCGGACGATTATTCCAAGCAAGAGAGGAAGAAACTACGTTATGAAGCTCGACGCTATTATTGGGACGAGCCATATTTATTCTGTCGTTGTGTAGATGGAATTTACCGACGATGTGTCACGACCAATGAAGGTTATAATATTGTGAAGCACCTTCACTCGACATCTTATGGTGGACACTTGGCCAACCAAAAGACAATTGCCAAGGTTCTCCAAAGCGAGTTTTGGTGGCCTTCCATGTTCAGGGACATTCGAGCTTTTATTCTCACATGCGATGCTTGTCAAAGAAGTGGGAATATTACAAGAAGAACTGAGATGCCTCTTCAACCCATCTTGGAGATTGAATTGTTCGATGTTTGGGGCATTGATTTCATGGGTCCGTTCACATCCTCTTTTGGTAACAAATATATCTTAGTAGCGGTTGGTTATGTCTCAAAATGGATCAAGGCCGTAGCTTCCCCCACCAATGAATCCAAGGTTGTAATCAAGCTTTTCAAGAATGTAATTTTCCCGAGATTCGGTATGCCTAGAGCCATAATTAGTGATGGAGGCTCTCATTTTAGAAAAGATACCTTTGAGCACCTTCTTAGGAAATATGGTATCACTCACAAGATGTCCCTGTCCTACCACCCTCAATCAAATGGGCAAGCCGAGATCTCCAACCGTCAAATCAAGGGAATTTTAGAGAAAGTTGTAAATACGCACCGAAAGGATTGGTCATTGAAATTAAATGACGCCCTTTGGGCATTAAGGACGGCTTACAAAGCGCCGATTGGAACCACTCCTTATAGTCTTGTGTATGGTAAAGCTTGTCATTTACCGGTGGAATTAGAACACAAAGCCGAATGGGCAATCAAAGAGCTAAACTTTGACGAGAGTGTTGTAAGAGATAACCGCCTTCTCCAACTACAAGAATTGGAAGAACTAAGACTAGAAGCCTACGAAAACTCGAAGATTTACAAAGAATGAACTCGCCAATGGCACGACTCTCGAATACTTTGTAAGGACTTCTCCGTTGGTGATAAGGTATTACTCTTCAACTCTCGCTTTAAGCTCTTCCCCTGTAAGTTGAAATCAAAATGGTCGGGTCCATTCGAAGTGACCAAGGTGCAACCATATGGATCAATAGAGATATCAAGCCCGGAAACCGGGAAGTTTATGGTTAACGGGCAATGTTTGAAGATTTATCATCCCGGTCACGTTCGTGAGACCTTCGCTACCATGAAGTTTGGTGAGCTCCCATTGGGGAACGTTGTCTAACCCCCTCTCTAAATTGAAGTAGGTTTGGTGGTATCCTCAACAACCACCTTGTATATATGTATCATATTTCTTTAAGTCTGTTAGCTTGAGAAGAATGGTTGAACTTGGATTTCGCCATGGAGCATTTATTTGGATAAAGATCAAGCTTTTGGAGAAGTTATGGAGCCAAATTGAAGACCACAAGCATGTTTGTGGGAGATATTGATTATGTAATGTGAGTCGAGTCAATATTTGAATCTTTAGGTGACTATTGGAAGAGCCATGAAACGGCAAGGCGGAAAAACGAAGAAAACAAGACCGCCGGGCGAAATTTCGCCCGGTGAGACCTGACCGGGCGAAACTTCGCCCTAGGGAAAGTTGCCAGAATTGTCGAAATTGAAGAAGATACCACCGGGCGAAATTTCGCTCGGTGAGATTTTGACCGGGTGAAATTTCACCCGGTGGGAAAAATGGTAGAAAACGATTTTCACGACGAAAAGTCTGTCGGGTGAAATTTCATCCGGTGGTGCTTGACCAGGTGAAATTTCACCCGACGGCATGAGCTTGAATGGATCACCTATAACATACCTCCTCACTACAATTTCAATTCCCTCCTTCATATTTACCACACATAACTTTCCCTCCAAAAATTTTTACACCAAATTTTTACCACCAACTTTAAAACTTTCACTTTCCCTCCCAACCACCCTTATTTATATCACCCTTTTTACCTCACAATTCACTCCACATTTTCACCCATCATAAACTCATCAAACCGCCCTCCATACCCATTCACATTCAAACCTCCACTCCATTTCCACTTGGTGATTATTTCTTTGGGTTTTTGAAGAGGAAAAGCTAAAGTTTCGGGATTTTTCTTGCAATTATTATTATGGAGACAAGAGCCCAACGAGCCGCGCGTAAACAAGGTATGGCTTCGACCTCTAATACTTCTAAACGTTCTACTTCTTGTAAGCCTAAACTTTCACCTTGTCCTAATACACCCTTAGCTCAAACCTTCTCTGAAAAGGCTTTTCAGAGTACAAGGTGGCCTTGTCCATTCACAACGGAACTTTGAGGAATTGAGGACGATATTAGAGAGTTATCGTCTAGGATTGGTACTAGTAAGCTACTTGATTTTGTGTCTTGCACAAATAAAGACTTGACTTGTGAGTTCTTAGGTACCTTTGCCATCGATAACCCGACCACACCAAGAGAGTTCAAATTTAGACTATTCGGTAGAAATCACTGTTTAAATATTTCCGACTTTAGCTTAGCTCTAGGTTTACCCTCATCGGGTACCGGATTAATTAAACCCCTAAGTGATTCGCAAAGTAGTGCGACTAGAAGAGACTTCTGGAGGCGCATAGCGCCGGGTCAACGTGATTTCGAACCCAATTCTAGATTTACCGCCGAAATCCGTAACCCTGCCATCCGTTATTTCGCTGAAAGTCTTTGCCATTGTCTTTTGCCATCTACCGATAATATTTTTAATCTTAATGTCTGCGTCTTACAATTGATTTCTGACTCTTTGCTTGGTAATCCTAACCCCCTTGACCTACCTATTGTCGTGGCGTTACACTTTCATCAAATCATAGTTGCCCAACGCCCCTCTGTCGACTGTGGTGGTCTTGTGACCTTAATCGCTAAAAACTTGGGTTATGCGACCGACCACCTTATCCCACTAGATAACCGTGTCTGGCTTGACGAGGCCTACTTCCCTACTTGGATTTTTCATGTGCCTGACCATCGCCTCGTCTCCATTTGCCATGACCGTCCTTTAATAGTCCTTAACATACATCGAACCAATATTTATAATTGTCACAATTGGGACCTACCCTTAGGTCCCGGTGAATTCTGACTAAACCAATCGGGGGGAATGGAAATTTGGGAATATGCGAACTATAGGTTACCCGAGGGTCGTAATTATTCGACCTTTCTGAGCTAGAACCCACTGAGGGCGTACAACCCTTATCCGGGTCTCCGATAGTTTCTTTTGCGTCAAATGATTACCCAAATTAAACTATTCCCCAGAGTTGGTCGGTGTTGTGTGTATTGTGTGTGTATGTGGATTAGGTCGGTGAGTCTTTAATCAATATTTGAAATGAATTTGTTCCTTGTTCCTTGCTTCATCAGTTTATAATCGTTGTGACTGTCCTACCTCTAACAAAATTGCGAGTTGTCCCATTGTCCCACTGTCCCATCGATTTTTGTGGCCATAGCGGCCTTGGTTTTGCTCCCGGTCTTTAGGCGATGTGATTACACCATTGACCTTTTTGAAAAATTCAAATTTTAATCAATTTTTCCCAATTTTTCTTAATCCAGGCTAGGTGACGTGACTACACCTACGCCCAATTTTTCACCCTTTCGTTTTAATTTCTTCTCTTCTCTTTTACTTCTTTTTTAATTTCTTAGCCACTTGGCTAGGGTCTAGGTGATGTGATTGCACCTAGGCCCGCCACTATTTTATCTTTTTCTTTATTTTTTTTCTCAAAATTTTGAAAAATCCAAAAACGCTTGAAAAATCCTATAAAACCAAAAAAGATTTTTCTTTTCCATCTTTTTCGTTCTTCCCCTACTTGTTCATTGAGGACAATGTACAGTTTTAGTGTGGGGGAGGAGTCTACTATCTTTTATTTTGCTAAAAATCTTTTCAAAATCCATAAAAATTTGAAAATTTCGAAAAATCAAAAACATTTTTTCCCTTTTTCTTTCCCTTTTCTTTTCTTGTTTCTCGTTATGTCTCCGTGTTCCGTGTACGGTTTTGTTCTCCACTCTTATAGGTAACCACCACCTTGAAGCGCGAATCGAAGAGATTATGAAAGCACTCCGCTTGGTAACTTTCTTCCTTCTTTCTTTAATTTTGTAGAGGAATTAGATTGTTGCTATTGGAGGCTCTCGAAGTTGAGCATTTTGGGTGTTGTGGTTGATTTTGTGCTTTTATGTCGATGGAGTATGGAGTACATGACTTTACTTGTGTTTTCTTCTATTTGCCTTTTTCTTTTTCGTTTGTTCCTTTTTGCTTTTGTATAGCATGTCTAGGACTAAATGTTTTCGAAAACCCGATTACGAACTTATTACAAGAGTTTACATTCCATTGTAGATAACCCATTGTAGATTTTGGAACTTAATCTAGTAGAATGACTCTTAATCAATGATTTTGTTGATCCTTTAGCTTGAGTCCACCTTTTCTACTAGAGGTTTACTTCGGGGTTTGAATTTGACCACCTTGACCACCCATGGAGGAGTTAGGCCTTGGTTCCCGCATCCCGTTTTCTAGGTGACCTTGCTCGAATGACCATTGCACCTTTAGTCCAAATTCTTTCCGCCTTTTTGTGGGTTATCCGGGAATGACGCGTGTTCTCGTTTACCTATTTTCCTCCATCTATACATCACCACAATAAGTTTACACAAAAATAACCTCCAAGCTTGGTTATGAACCACATCAAAATCAAAAAACCAAAAAGGGGCAAACCAAAGTAAGAGAAAAGGGCACAAAAATATGAAAAACAAAGGAGAGAAAAGGAGCTTCAAATGAAATCATATCATCAAAAACATCTCCAAAAAAAAGGAGCCCTTTGATCGATTCATCGCCGTGAAGTGCCAAATAGAAGACCGAGTCCCGAGGTAGGAAGATAGCGGTGATTAGTCGATCCACCTCAATAACTGTAAACACTCCACCTTTTTGTTTGAGCTAATTTAGGAAATTCGAGTTTGAAACGACCCTCTTGGCTTAGCCAAAGAGAGCGGGACTGCACCTACCTACAGTGTCGAACGAATCCATGGTTCACTTTTTTCACTCCATTATACGCCCTTTCGTACCCCTTTAGAAGACTAGGAGGACCTAGGCTAAGTTATCAACATTTATAATGCTTAATTGTCATAGTATTAGGCTTTGGTCCTTATTTATATGGGCCATTTATCTTGGAAGTTTATTGTTGTTTTAGGTAAGTAATTGGTATCTTCCCCGCTGTCTCGATGAGGGATTCGGTGTTTTATTTTTGCTTTGGATGCGTCTATTCTTTCGTGTTATATGTTTTTGTTTGTTTAGTCGCATCCACCATTTTGAGCAAGCCCCAACTTGCCTTGCATGGGAGTACTCTACCTCACGGGTATTTCGATGTGAGTTAAAGGGACGGAGCGGGCCCGTTAATTGCCCCGTATCGGCTTAGCATAGTCTAGCTAGTAGTAGTAGTCTGTAATTTCTTTTTTGGGTCTTTGCTCGAGGACGAGCAACGGTTTAGTGTGGGGGAATTGTTGTGTGCTAATTTAGACCGTTTTTCTCCTCATTTAGACCCGTTTTTCCCTCGTTTTGCGAGTTTAGAGTGCGATTATCGCCATATTTTGTGTACTTCTCGCATTAGCGTCTCTCTTGTGCGTTTTACGTGTTTTTGGTAGTTTTTCTATCGATTTTGATAGGATTTGGCACCAAAATCACGATCGAGCTTCCACGAGCACAAGATAAGGGAATACCGTCCTAAGAGTAAAGCACACAACTTAAGGTTTAAAGCCATCCAATCAATCAACGAAGAATGAGACAAGAAAGAGGCCAGCATAATGACCGGGCGAAATTTCACCCGGTGAGACACCACCGGGCGAAATTTCACCCGACGATAGAAACGCCTCCCCGAAGATTTTCCAAGACTTCCCACCGGGCGAAACAGGCCGGGCAAAATTTCGCCCACCAGGTGAAATTTAGCCCTATGGAAAGATGTGCCGGAAATTGCAAAAAGTGAAGAAAAGCTCACCGGTCAAAAATTTCACCCAGTGGGATTTATCCATCAAACTGCAGGGCGAAGTTTCACCCCATGAAGATGCTAAGGGTGATTATCTCACAAATGGAGCATGAATTGGATTTGGGCTTTAGGTTAAATACCCATCAAGAGATTACTATATATATGTTACCCTAATTTGTTGCCTAAGTAAGTAGTAGTAGGCCTCCATTAGGGTAGTCATCCATCACATTACACCATCCATTTAGTAGTAATTTAGTTGTATTCTAGTAGTAATTCTATAATTCTAGTAGTTTACATAGTAATTAGTAGTAGATCTACTTAGTTTTTATCATCAATTCTCTAGATTACAAGTTTGTAGAGGATTATTTCCAGTTTTATTTGAAGATTTGTTGGGTTTATTGAAAGATTAGTGACAAGTTCTTCATCTTCTCCATCAAATATTCAACCTTTATTTATGCAATCTTCTTATTTCTTCTAGATCTTCATAGTTGGTACATTTCTTTCCACTCTCTAATCTCTAGTTTAGATTTAATTTAGTTTTGTCATTATTGTTTTGTTTAGATCATCTTAGTGTAGTTAGTTTCTCTAGATTTTGTTCATGTTGTTTTAGACTATTCTCTAGAGTATTTTGTTAGATCTTGTCCTTTTCATAATTTAGTGGGTAATTGTTAGATTGTAGTTTTTCTCATCATATTGTTGTTAGTTTCCTTAGATCTAGTTGTTATGCATGTTGTAGTTAGTTTCTCCTTAGTTAATGTTTTGTTTTCTTCCATTATGATTAGTGAGTAGATTTCTTGTTGGGGGGTTTAGGGATGAAGACTTGGATTATTTGAATTTAGGGGTATTGGTGGGTTGCTTGCATGTTGGTTTATCTTGCTTGTGGTTGTTGTGTCATTGTTGTTTTAGTCCGGCCAACTTGACCGACCTTGACTCGTTTCTATCAATATGGGGAAACTCGGGGTAGAAATTACCACAACTAGAGACTTACTCTTCTTCGACGCGAAAGCGGGTTTTTAGGTGGGTTGGTTGAAGAAACCGAAAGGTGGCTTTCTCCCTTAATCAACGTTGCGACAAAAACTCGATCCCGACCTTCTTAGATCCCATCTTCCGAATCTCGACTTCCCCCTAACGCCTTTTCCTAGATTTATCACCCCTAGCTATTCTCATATTTATTTCTCTGGCGTAGACTCGACCCTTAGAAACCCCCCTCTAGACATCAAACACGTCGCTTTAAACATTGTTTATTTACAAACTCCGTTCCCTGTGGACCGACCTCGACTTACCACGAATACTTGTTTGTTTTTTGTGTCATCTCGAGTCTTACAAATATCGTTTGATCACCCGTCCTTCGTTAACGATCGATCCGATTGGGAGGCGATCAACGTTATGTGTTTTAGTATGTGTAATGGACCTAGTGTCCACGTTTGACATTATCGTAGTGCATAATAACGGTACAAAAATGTAAAGTTTTGTTTAGATGACAACCTAGGGACGACTCGACTTCGAAAGGCGGATCCTCCTAGCTTGTCTGACGATTTCGGCAGAGTTCCGTTACCGTCGACCCTTCTTGCAGCTATTCCAGCAGAGCTCCGCTACTACCGGCTGGTTCAGCAGCTAATCCGGCAGAATTCTGTTACTAGACTACAGCTAGACGAACACAGCTACCTCGAGATCGAGTGGAGTGCTCGAAGGTGAGGAGTAGCGTCGATGTCGCTTTATCGGAACTACGATCGGGTGGATCATTTGCCTCGGGTGTCGGAGTGCAAGCCCTTAGCGAGAATAGGGAGGGAAGAACGAGTTGTGTAGAACTAGGCACGAATTCGTGATTGTGTGTCGAATGAATGAGGTGAGAGGGGTATTTATAAATGTTTTCGGTCCTCGTTGCCCATATGGACGCCCGGGGTCCAGCGACTTGGATTTCAAACGGCCGGTGTGAGGCAGTTTAGTTTTCAGGCGCCAGAACTCATGCTGTCGAAGTTTTGAAGATCCGACATCAAAACTTTCCAAAACGGAGAAGGTGCATATCTTAGTCTTTCTTGGAGGTTAAGGCTTCCCTTTAACCCTAGCGCGTTGAGCGCCAAGTTGGCTTCGGGTGCGCGTCCCGAGGTTTGCTCAGTCCGACGCGTTGACTCGGGTTTGACTTTGAATATTTCGGGACCGATTTGGGGTCCCGGTGTCAGAATTGACTCTAATTAGTGTCTATGCGACCGTAACGACACGACTAAGGGTGCCAATATGTTAGTTTAATTTTTCCAAGTAATTTACTTGATCCGTTCTATAGAAAAACTACCTAAAACATCGCGAACCTGCGTCGCGTTGCAGTCCGATCGTCATCGAGTGTTTGTTGGGCACTTCTACAGCCACCAGGTCCAAATCTGGGCCCAAATCTTCAGACGCCTAGCCCCCAGCAGCTTAGAATTAGGGCGCGTCACCTGAGGCGGTCGGGCTCTCGTGGATCGGGTTTGTTTAAGTAAACGAAAACTGGGGGTGATTTGTTCATTCGACCCAAAACCCAAACGCGTCACCCCCTTCGCCCTTATATCGCTTTCTCGATTTTTTTACGCGATTTCCGTCTTGATTTTTGCCATACGTGAGAATGTCGACTCCGGGTAAGTGTTCTTTACTTGTTTATTGTCGGTTTTGCTTGATTTGGTTGATTGTGAGTTTGTTTTGTCGAAACCCTAGAAAATCGATTTGGGTGTTTTTAATTTACTAAGTTTCGATGCTTGTGCTTAATTCCATTGTTAAATTAGGGTCGATTAGAGCTCGTTAAGGTAGTTATAAGCTCGATAGAGGATTTTGAGGTACGACAATGGCTTCCTATAGTGATAGGTTCGAGATGCTAGGGTTACAGACCATTTTCCTGGATATTCCCGCATTTGTTTTGCGTAATCTTGCTTAATTAGTGTTTGTGAGGACACGGGTAGCTCCCTGGTCGATTTTTATGGGCTAGGACAGCTCTTAGGGCTTTCCGTGAGGTTTCGTGTATCTTACGACGGGCCAAAAGGTGTCGTAACGATGCCGGATTTTCCCGAAACCACTTCCATCGTGACCGGAATCAAAAATGGGTGTTAGCGGCTTTTTCGAATTCCTAATATCCTTATCCGAAATTTTGACCCCATTTTGACCTGTTTAAGCTGCTTTAGCCTGGCCTGAGGCATGGGTTTTTTGTGTTTTGTTTGATTTTACAGCTAGAGGTGAGACCGAGCGTCCTGAGGGAGCTTCCACGGTTGGTGCTAGGGGCGAGGCCGCCGGAACGAGCTCACAGACTCCCCGTGGGATTTGCAGGAGACGACGGAGCATTTCATCTCAGCGTCGTGATCCGGATGCCATAAATGAGGCCGATTTTGACAGGGTGGAGAAGCGTAGGCTTCCCGAGACAGTTGCTAGGAGGGCCCATGTTCCGGCTCCTGTACCGGAGAATGAGGAGATTGGCTACGAGGATCCCGAGTGGGCTCGGTACTGGGATGGTCATCAGTTGTTGTTTCGTCCTGACCTACACGTTTCTCACCGCATCGTGCATGGTCTGGTGAGTGTCCTATCCGTGTTTATTAGTTATGTTTAGGATTTTGGCTCGGGTTGGGTTAGGTTTGTTTCGTTTATACTTTTATTGTTTTAGTTTTCAGCCCCCTGGTCCGATGAGGACTTTCTCGGGCTTTATTACATGTCTCGAGATTTATTCTCGAGTTGACCCCCGCGGTAAAGGGGATTATCGCGAGGACTGCTCTAGGTCAAGTGGTCGAACAGTGGGTCCGATTGGTGGGTTGCAAGACTAAGTGCAACCTCATGGTGATTAGAGCGATGGTAGATCGCTTTCATGATACTATCTCGACCTTCCATATGCCCTTCGGGGAGGTCAGGATGACTTTAGAGGATTTCGGGGTGATTACCGGTTTGCCCTGGGGTCCGGAGAGGATTAGGTGGGTTGCTGAGGGCCCTAGGCTAGATAGTGATATGGTGCGGGGTCTTATCGGGGATTGTTTGGAGCGTGAGGCATATAGTGTGCCTCATGCTTTGGTGAGTTCGTACATCACCAATCACTTTGAGCGGGTGGCGGTGTTAGAGGGTCGAGCACCAACCACGCCGAAGCAGGACGCCCAGTTGTGGTTGTGTTACTTTGTAGGATCGACCCACTTCTCGGATAAAGGTGAGAGGTTCAGTACTAGGATGTTGCCTCTCCTGGCTGATCTGGCTCAGCTAGGGCGTTTTGATTGGGTAACCGCGGCTTTTGCGGAGATGACTCGCTGCTTGCAAGTCATGGTGAGGCCGTTGGAGGTGGAGTCGGCCTCAGCTTTGCCCATCGTGGATCTCGGCCTTGTACTGGAGGTTAGTTGTTATTCCCGCTTTTGCATCTTAGGTTCTGCTTAGTTTTGGCATAGTTTTGCTAAGGGTATTTTGGGATTTTGCAGGCTTGGATCTATTCCTACTTCCCTTGTTTGGCACCTAAAATGGTGCGGGTTCATCCGACGAGATTCCCGGCGGGGATCGAGTGGAGGCTGGCTCAGCCTAAGAGTACAATCAGTCACTACCCGTCGGAGAATGTGCTGGTCAACCAGCTACGCCTCGAGGATGTAAGTTTTCTTTTTTTATGCCCCGCTTTATTTAGCGCTCATCGTGGGTTTAGGGTTGTTGAAGTGCTAATTTTGCTTGTGCAGTTTGTGGCATGCCCTTGGGCCAATTATGAGGGCGTGCCTGGGTATGTGGTTGCAGAGTTGAGGCCTCGGAGTTATAGGAGGATGCTTCTTCCTGCGTTGTTTCGCCCGGTTTGGTATCTGGGCGAGTGGTTGGTGCGTCAGTGTTTGTATGACGATTTTAGGGTGCCGGTTGATCCTCCCCGGACCATGTTTAGACCACCGACCACCGCAGAGGTCCTCAAGGGTTGGGATGGAGAAGGAGGCGATGCGCTCCTGGTGCGTGGTGCCTCCTATCTATCTCACGTCAGTCAGCGGCTAGCTTGCCACCGCGTTGTGGTAAGGTTTTAATCTTTGGTTCTAAGGTTTGTTTCATGGTTAGTGTTTTCTTGCCCCCTGACCGACCGATTTGTTTAGAGCCGGCAAAAGTTAACACGACACGACAACCCGACACGAAATTAACGGGTTTGGGTTGAGGGTCACTGACCCATTTAAGTATGTAGGTCGACACGAACACGACACGAAAATTAATTGGGTCGGGTTAGGGTTGACTTATAAAAACACGAAACCGACACGATAAACCCGTTTATTTAAATGGATTCAAATCAGGTCGGGTTGACACGATAACCCGATTAACCCAATAATATATTGTTCTTATTTCTTAATTTCTTATTGGGCCTCACAACATACATTAAACAAAAGTTCAGTTAAAAATTTAACCTAAATTTTTACTGTGACGGCTGAAAAGTGAAAATGAGATAAATAAATTAACCTAATGCAATCTTTACCCTCTTTATATAATAATCATGTAATTAGTAATTAATCCATAATTCCATACCAAATTCATCTAGTCCTAAATTGTCTCCCTCTCTGACTCACCGTCTCCCTCTCTGACTCTCTAGTCTATGCCAGTCTGCCTCTCTGGCTCCTTCTTCTATGCCATCTCAATTTTATTCTCAAGTCAAGTTCCATAAAAAATGTAAGTTCATCTGTCAATCTCGCATCAATTATTCAATTTGTACATGTATATGATCTCTCTCAATCTATTACTAATCCAACTTCTCTGCTCTCTTTCCAATTACGCACTACATATTCTTTTATTATGTTTTTCCTTATTAAGTTAAGATCTATTGATAATTTGATTACACTTAATATAAAGTTGGCATGTTGTCTCTTTGATCATGATCTGAGAAAGTTGATCTTGAGTTTTTGCACTTTTCGTTGAATAATTGAATTTTTATTTTGTATGGTACTAATGGTCTAACGGTAGCTTGGTAGTAGTATATAATTAATTTCAATTCTCTCAATATAAAATAGAAGGCGAGGAGGTAAGATGATTACTCTCTTGCATAAGTTAAAAACCTGATTTGTCTATAAATTTGCCAGGAATTTGTTGAAATTTATATTGTGTATATAAGATGATTATGATTTATGAATTATCCCCTCGTGAATCACCCTCCTACTCCTCCCACTATACACAAACTTTCATCTCTTTTAGGTATTCATACATTTTTCCCCAATTTCATTTGTATTTCTTTGAGTAATTTTGTTTTTTTTTATTCTTTATGTTGTCAGAAGTAAAATTTGAGATGTTTCTGATATAATGTTATTTAGTTTCATATAGTTTGTTTGTGAATGTTTAATGATGTCTAGTTTAGCATGATTACTGAAGGGTGATTACTAGTGATTAGTTCCTACTACATTGATCATTAAATAAATTTTACAGGGTATTGGTTGATTGGAAATGTTCAGAGGATTTCACTGGTTATTGGGTGTTTCGCCATTCGTGCTGTTCGTCGTGATCTGGTCTAATTTTGTTGCATGTACTGAGGAAATGATTAGAGTATTCTGTTAGCTTCTCCATTGAAATGCAGTAGTAATTTGTTTCACTCGTTATTCATGCGCATCATATGATTATTTGCCAGTAGTTAGTATAGCTAATTTGATTTTTGTTTTTTTAAACTAATAATCTTCAATTTGATTCTAACTTTCTGTTTTCATTTTTAGGGTGGATGGTACAAGTGAAAAGGCTGCAAGTCTGATTGATGTTCCTTCCGGAGATGAGATGGAGACATAAGCAAAACAAACCAAACCCTCCAAACTCTCCAAAAGTCTTAAACCCAAGGTATCTGGTAAAATTTGTAAACGACAAAGAAAGTTAACTTCTCCTGTGTGGAGTCAATTTGAAATACAAGATGAACCTGATGAAAACGGTAATCTTGTTTGCAAATGTAAGAAATGTACTAAAATGTTCATTGCTGAAAGTAAGAATGGTACTGGAAATTTGATTAGACATCTAAAGACATGCAAAGGAAACTCTTTTAGAGATATTGGTCAATTTATTCTCCAAAATAATGCTGGATCATTGGCTTCAAGGCTTCCTAAATTTTCCTCTGATGAATTTCACCAATTGGTTGTTGTTGCCATAGCTAAGCATAATTTACCTCTTCAGCTAGTAGAGTATGAAGGAATAGGGAACTTTTTCGCGATGTGTTGGCAATTCCTATATCTACAGTAGCTTCTGAATCGCATTGGTGGGAGAATTCTTGATCCATATAGAAGCTCTTTGAAGCCTTCTACCGTCGAAGCTCTTGTTTGCCTTAGAGATTGGGCATTTAATCAAGGTATTTCAATTCTTCAACATCTTATATTAATGTTTCATAAATACTTCCTCTTAAATATTACAGAGTATTATTTTTACTGTTTTTGTAGATTCGGTTCTTCCCGAAATTGAGGAGCTTTGTAGCTAAGTTATCAAGGTTAAGGTTGACGATGAGTCCGGAGATATAGCGGAGGCTTTAGGAGACGGTGTTGTCTGATGGATATGGAATTGTGGATGTGGTGAAGGCTGATTGCTGATGTGCAAACTGGCCTGCACCTGCTTTTTTATCTCTAAGAGTTTCTAATAAATTATGGAATTAGTATTTAAGTACTTTTATTATTCTTATACGGAGTAGTAACTTTTGCTAATAAAATTGGTGGATGTTACTCATCTGAAACTTTTACACTGCCATTATTTCATTAAATATGAAGTTGTGTTATATTATTTGCTTTTTGGGTTAAAGAGGTCTTATGGGTTATTCGGGTTATTCGGGTTAGAAAAATAACTGATCCTTTGTTAATGGGTTTGCACATATCAGGTCGGGTTAGTTAAAATTTTAACAGATCTTTTGTTAATGGGTTTGCATAGATCAGGTCGGGTTAGTTAAAATTTTAACAGATCAGGTTCAGGTCAGGCGAACTGACCCACTTAACTAAACAGGTCGGGTTCAGGTCAGGGGTTTATTGACCCGTTTATAAGCGACACGAACACGAACTTGACATGACCTGATCTGTTTGCTAGGTCTAGATTTGTTGCTCCTTCAGCTGGCCGATCCGGCTGATGCTATTCAGCCCCTAGAATTCCCCTTGACGTTGCTTAGGGTGGATGCGGCCATAATAGCTTTCACTGAGCCTCTCCCCCCGTGTTCTGCCGAGGAGATGGACGTTGGGATAGAGTCGCGTGACCGGGTATACCAGGTGAGTTTTGGCTTTCGTTTTTGGTTTGGGTCTTAAGAGTTAGGGTTGGTTTGTCTAATTTCCGTGGTTTCACGTTTCAGGTTTCATCAGCTTGCCATAAGTGGTTGTGTCAGACCGCCAACCGCTTCCGGGCCTATGCCTCGAGGGTTTCCCGTGACACTTTGGGACCTCGATCGGTGAGTTTGCGTGACTAGGGTGGTTTTCTAGGCTGCTTGCGTGTTTTCCTAATTCTTAAGTGTATTTGTAGGATGTCCTGGATATGGTGGGGCAGCTGGAGACTCGGGTGACCGAGCTTGAGGCGGAGGAGGCTAAGGTGCGACAGCTCCTACAATCTCGGGCTGACGTGATTGCTCAGCTTAAGGAGCAGCTGGCTCGGTCTCAGGGCGAGACCTCCGCGCAGGGTGAGGCTAGGCATCGGTTTGAGAGGGAGACTGAGGCTGAGGCTACGGGTCATGCTACGGGTGCTACTGAGGAGGTTGGAGGAGTCCCCGAGACGGTTAGCTTAGACATGTTGTCGGGAATGGATGGTAGTGAGTCTCCTCTTCTGGATCTGGAGGATCTAGGTTTGGATGACAACATTTGTGAGGTCTGAGTAAGGGATGAGGGTACGTATTGGGAAGCCAACATCCGATAGATATCGACACCCATTCCCGCCCGCACTATAGCAGCCTCTACTAATCATTCGGTGGGCTGATAACTTCGTTCTTTCGTTGTGGCGGAAGTACTGTAACATCCGTTCTTTTTACCCTATACCTTTTGCTATATCGGTTGTTTAAGGATAAGTAAATTTTGTCGTCGAAGTAGTTATGTTTATATTTTTTGCATGCGATTTCACGTGACAAGCAGGCCATGAAAAGATGCGCATTGGAGAATAGAGAGTACTAATATTATAGGTATTAGCAAATCAGTTTTAACGTGATAATACGGATATTAGTCGTTCTCCTGGTATAGCTTACCCGGTATTCTGCTTAAGATGCATCGGTTCGGTATTAATAAGGATGCGTCGAACCATACATGGCGAGCACCAGGACTAATACGGAACCCGACCATCGTTTTGTTCAATTTTAGTTGATTTACGTTTTGAATTCCGTGTTGAGTGATTTAGCATGCGATTATAAGGTCATAAAAGCAATAAATCATACGAAAAACTGTAAATGCGAATGTAAGTGAATCACGTTGTGAGGAGTTGCATCCTCGGAGTATACACTAAACGGGACACGATGCATAGATAGTTGAGAACGTATCTCAGAATTACTCGGGTCTATTTAGTGTATTTTAGTGTTTGCGGTTGAAGTAGGGACGTTACGTGTTTTAGTATGTGTAATGGACCTAGTGTCCACGTTTGACATTATCGTAGTGCATAATAACGGTACAAAAATGTAAAGTTTTGTTTAGATGACAACCTAGGGACGACTCGACTCAAATTCGTGATTGTGTGCCGAAGGAATGAGGTGAGGGGGGTATTTATAGGTGTTTTCGGACCTCGTTGCCCATATGGACACCCGGGGTCCAGCGACTCGGACTTCAGACGCCCGGTGTGAGGCAGTTCAGTCTTCAGGCGCCAGAATTCATGCTGTCGAAGTTTTGAAGATCCGATATCAAAACTTTCCAAAACGGAGAAGATGCATATTAGTCTTTCTTGGAGGTTAAGGCTTCCCTTTAACCCTAGCGCGTTGAGCGCCGAGTTGGCTTCGGGTGCGCGTCCCGAGGTTCGCTCGGCCCAACGCGTTGAATCGGGTTTGACTTTGCATATTTCGGAACCGATTTGGGGTTTGGTGTCAGAATTGACTCTAATTAGTGTCTATGCCACCGTAACGACACGACTAAAGCTGCCAATATGTTAGTTTAATTTTTCCGAGTAATTTATTTGATCTGTTCTATAGAAAAACTACCTAAAACATCGCGAACCCGCGTCGCGTTGCAGTTTGATCGTCATCGGGTGTTTCTTGGGCACTTCCGCAGCCACCAGGTCCAAATCTGGGTGTTTACACCGGGTTGTCACTCGCCTAGGCTATGGAATAGCGCAACCTAAGAGTCTTGTCATCGTAGGTGGCCCACCCCCCTATTGAGCCGCGTCCAAGTCGTGTCTGTCAACTCGTCATGTTGCGTCCAGAGTCGAGTCTGTCGATATACCTCTCTCTTTCATAATTTTTGCTTTGAAATTTGCAAAACTTAGCCATTTGAGAAAATCCTTTTCGACAAGGTCAAATTTCAGTCTATTTAAACTGCAAAATTTCTTTTATAGCCCTTTCAATTTTGAAAACCTATCTCCTAGCACGTGAGTTGCTTTCAGGACTTCGATTTCAAAATGATGCGAAAGTCATTTTCCCCAGTGCAAGTCAGTCTATAGATGCTAACTGCATTTCTTATGTGCTATCTTGCCATCTGCTATATTTGTTATTTCTGCCTATGTATCTAACATTTCAGGTGCCAGCTTGTGCTTCCCAACGGAACATCAAGTTTTTATCTCCCCATCGTGAGTCGGTGTTTCACCTAAATGTCGCATGCAAATTGGAATGTGTCTGCAAACAGGTACACCCAGGACTTTAGAAGCAACTCCCCGCGCAACTCCTTTACTCCCAAGCAGAAAATCCGAGGCGGTGTCTCTCCTGGAATATTACCTTCAAAGATAGGATGTATCTACAACTAGATACACTCAAGACTTCAGAAGCAAGTCCCCGTGTAGTTCCGAGATGGGATGTGTCTGCAAACAGATACACCCAGGGCTTCAGAAGCAAGTCCCCGCGAAGCTCCAAGATGGGATGTATCTGCATACAGGTGCACCCAGGACTTCAAAAGCAAGTCCCCACGGAGCTATCCCAGATAACAGAACTCAAGTATGATTTCTATCTTATGGCTGGCGAGCCCTTTCACGCAAGTCTAATGGATTATAAACGACCCGACCGGAAGGCTGCCAGGTCATAATCCTCGATTGGCCTGGTAGCTACTCTGACTTTCGCCTTGTCCAAGCCTCAGTCAGAGTGGGGGCTCTGTAGACACCCGCATTTTGCCTGCTAGTGTCTATAGCAGCTTCCGATAAAACACCCGATGATGATCGGACGCAAACATGCTTTAACGCGCTCGAATATGGGCTCGAAACCATTAGTAGTTGGCTTGGGCTTTTTACGGAGTAAAAATCTCACAAAACCAACCTCAAATTCAGGCCCAGTGGGCTGTTTCCAATCAAATAAGACTAATTTGGGTCAAAACTGACACCAAAAAAAAAACCGTCTTTTAGCGACCGGGTCAAAACCCGGTCAAAGACGAATCCGACACATAAATCAGCCAAGAGGGCTTCTAGAAGCAGCCCAACAACCAAATCCCATTCAAAAAAGTCAACAAATCCTTCCCTAATTATCCTCCCTCCATTTTGACCCACTCGATCGAGTGGTTCACACCCACTCGGTCGAGTAAGGTAGCGAACCGGCTGAACCTGACTCAAACCGGGCACTCGATCGAGTGCACTTGCACCAGTCGATCGAGTAGCCCTAAACCGGAGTATTTTTCTATAAATACCCCGTCACCCCACAACATTTCACAACTTTTTTTTACCTTTCTCACCACCTTTCACATTCATTTTTCAGCCAACTTTTACCATACACATTGAAAGCAAACCCGAGATCAAAACTTGTCCAAGACCGAGAGCAAACCTCATCAAATAATCTCCCCAATCATACACACCATCACTTGCCTACATATCTCGACGCTCCCGTGCCTTTGCCACTACTAGAAGAGCCGTATTTCGAGACTAAAACATGTAGGTTGAGGGTGTAATTCAAATCCCGACATCCCTTTCTTCCTTGTCCTTTTTTTTGTTTCTTTATATATATATATATATATATATATATATATATATATATACACACACGTATACTAATTAATCGATAATAACGATACTAAAACTAACATTTTTATTTTGCACTAACATTTTAATTTTGTTACTAACCTACTAACTTTTAATTTTATGTATACTAACATTTTATTTTATGTCAACTAACATCTAACATTTCATTATTCGCATACTAACCAATCTAACAATCTAACATTTAATTACCGTTATTTACATTCCGTCTTATATAATATCGTGTATAATTATTTAACAAAATTATTTTAATCGATCCGAGCAACATTCAATGAGGCTAAATTAATGATCGTAGGCTTTAAAGGCCACATTACGATATTAAAATGCCGAGGATCTAAGTTTGTAACGACGATCGAATTTTCGGGTCGAATATGTTTAATTACGAATTCCGTCTAAAGTCTATTTAATCCTTTTACAAGTCGTATTGGAGGTGACGCCCTTCGAGGTGCGCCACCTTAAACACTTAAGGGCGTAATAGATCGTGGTGATCCGTAATTAAATGTGTCCGTCACCATTTTTTTCAAAACATTATTCTAAAAGAATTATCGGCAAATAGGATTAGAACGAAACTCATTGACGCCGAATTAATTGTCACACGGTCCGAAAGGATTGATTATGACATTATGACGCGGAGGGAATCGATACTCGTTCTTGTCCGACCAAATTCGATTTTGTTACAAAATTCGCTCTAAATATTAGATATTGGTTCTGTAACCAAATATCGAGTATGGAGAGCCCTCGAGATTCAAGCTAATACAAATCGGACACTATTTATATTCAGTATAATTACATCTCGACTCAAAACAATAAAATCACAAAATAGGTTGTTTTAACGAAACGAGTATACACTCGATCGAGTGCATTAGCCTACTCGATCGAGTGACTCCTTCAAATTCAGGCAGTAGGTCCTCACGAAGGGCACTCGATCGAGTCTCTCCCATGACTCGATCGAGTGGCCTCCATCATGCCTCACCGTGAGCCTCCTAAATACCGTAAGCCTGATCAAATTCTTTTTACTATTTTTAGTCGTCACGTGTCAAGTCCATTACGTGCTTATTTTTCAAAACCATGCATCGCATTATTATTCTAACCTATCAATTTTACCGTTACTAATTCGATTATTATAATATCGCTTGTTGTATTGTGAATTCCAGGTTGTATTTCCGCCCGTGTAATTTGTAATTTATTTACGAGCTTTTATTTTCGATGTTTACATTTATCGCACTTAAATGAACATCACATGCTAAATCACTTTGACGTGAATCAAGATGCATTAAAATGACGTAGCAACCCATTCAATTTCTATACATCGTAAAACGTTGTTTGCATAGCATTCCACCGAATCACTAGCGCGCGTATTAAAAATTCGAACGATATCTTAGTAGAGGCCGCTAAGTGCGGGCGGGGTTGGGTGTCTTTTGTGGGCTTTCCAGCACGTACCTTCACACCTTACTCAGAACCTCGGTTTCCGGATGCCCGAAACCTTTGGCGCACGAGAGTCATTCGATATACGATACCCGAAAACTCAGCATCGGTATCGTAATGCAAAGGGACGAATCCCACAAGCTCTAGTATCAAAATAGACCGTACTTTGTGTACGGTCCACCAAAATATAGAGTGGTTTCGAACGGGCCCGAACTCCCACAAAGTTCGGTGGCGACTCCAACTTCGATTTAAATTTCAACCCGAGAACTATCTCACATGGGAAACATTTCGCCGCCCAAACCCGCGCGTGGCCGCGTCTGGGTGGACCTATGTCATGTCCACAGGGTGAAAACCCAAAAGGGACCCCCGGGCAAAATGAAGAATCGAGTTGCGAGCCATAAAAAAAGCAAAAAAAAAAGAGCAAAAAAAAAGCAAGAAGAGAGCAAAAAAGGTGGGCCGAGGACGGAGTGAAAACCCGAAAGGGCGCTCCGGGTAAAATGAAGAATCGAGTTGCGAGCCACCACAAAAAAATATATAATAATTAAATAAAAA
Source organism: Agrostemma githago (assembly GCA_958450325.1). Classification (NCBI taxonomy): domain Eukaryota; kingdom Viridiplantae; phylum Streptophyta; class Magnoliopsida; order Caryophyllales; family Caryophyllaceae; genus Agrostemma; species Agrostemma githago. The sequence continues at coordinate 15,360,937 of OY288239.1, read as the reverse complement.
ATATGCTTCTCATTAATGCAAAATCAACTAAATCAAACCTTTGTCGAGGCCCTTTACATCGAGCATCCTAAAATACGGCTACCCGGAAAATGACAACGTGTCAAGTAAAACCCTACAAAAAAACTAGTACTAATACGCTACATAATATAAATCAATACAATATAGTACTAAACGGCTGGGTTCTGATCTACCGGTCCAACTTCCTTTTCCCCTTGCCATTCGGAAGTACCTCTTTGGGTCTCTCACCATAGACCCTCAGGATACAGGCTTCCACTCTTATCTTAGCCAAAGGCGAGTCCAGCCAATCCCACTTCCCTTCCCCACTCTTATTTTTAATATGGGTCTTGTCAGTTTTGGCCGGTTTAGATGAACTGACGGCACTTGGATCGGTAACACTGTCTCTGGTCGGGCGATAAGTGACTTTAACTCGAGTCGCCTCCTTATCCTTTAGCATCGCGGTTTTCCTAACATTCGACTTGCCCTGCCCTAGCGGATATCTGTAAGCTCCCCGCCATGAACGAGTAGGGTCTGTCGGTCGAGCACTTTCTATAATAACGGGACGTGAAAACCTCTGTCTACATGACATTCCAAACTCTCTGAGAGAACTTTCCGTCCACGGATAAGACTTAGGGGCATCAACAGTAACCTCTGATACAGCTCGCCTCACACCCATTTGGCGCGTTAACTCGCCCGGGTAAATATAAACATTACTACTTAAATGGAGTTCGATGAAAATATAGACACTCTTACTTAGAAGCTCTGATACCATGTAAAATTTGTAAGGGAAAATGCATTGGAAGAAAATGGATAAGTTTTTATAATAACTTGCTCAAACAATAATGACAAAGTTAATTCCTTTAAATTTTCATCATATGAATTAGACATCACAAAATCCTCACTCACTTACCCCACTATATTATTAAGTTCCTACTACTAAATTGACATGGTTTTTAAAATAAACTACCAACTCATCCATTAATTTTGGAGAACTACTCCAACCATCTTCTCTTTAGTTTATTTTACAATTTTTTTCCATTATATATTTTCTTCTCAGTGAATTGATGATTGTAATAAAATTTGTCGTCTAAATGCAATATAAGGATGAGGTTATTGGTTGGACTCCCCTGAATCTTAAAGCTCTGTTACACTGATTTTTAACTTATTTTTATAAATATTTTATATTATTCAATCAACTTATATTCTACTCTTCCGTAACGGTTAATAGCTTACACTATTTTTCTTTATTGGTGTATCAGTTACTCCATTGTAGTTTACGATTCTATTTTGGTTTGTTTATATATACTCTACTTTATCCTTTAGAAATATAAAAATAATTTTCTATCTCTACCTCGTATTCTTTGTGTATAAAACATATGTTTACTTTTTAGTGGAACGAAGGAAGTATATATTATACTTAAGTCTTTTCGAACTTTAAATTTAACTCTACTGTCTCTCGGTATCTAATAAATAAATATTTTAAATAATTTATATATGTCAATCATTTTATCAGAAAAACTAACAAGAGATGGTATATCATTAGCCTTAATAAGAGACCTCACACTTACAGCTGGTGAATCCAACTTATTTTACTTTTTTATTTTTTGATATGTGTGTCTCATATCACTAGTTTAGTGAGAGACCGTCTCACGTAAACATACTCTTCATTATGGGTATTCTTTGAAAAATTACATCTATTCTATTAACTTGGGGTGTATGGTCCTCCCTCCATTCAAATCCACTTGTCTCATTTTCTTTTGGCACATTTGCCGAGACGCGTTTTACATTAGCGATATCTTTCATTTTACATTAGCAAAAATTATAAAAATTTGATATTCTTAATGTGCTCATAAAGACGAATCAAACAAAATCTCACATGACTATATTCTCACTTATAGATTGTCGAAAATATCGAATATTTCCCTCAAGTGTGAATAGGGTCAAAAAATGAAATGAGACAAGTGAATTTGAATGGAGGGAGTAACATACCACCAGGTAACAAAAATATATTTTCCCAGTCGTTGAGTATTTTAATATTAAAGACTAAACTAATGATTTTGCCAAAATTTTCGATAAACTATATGTAAGACACTATGACCCAGCTAAATATGATCCGTAATCAATCTAACACTAAACGGATAATAACATATACAATGACGTAAACCCATAGTTAAGATTTTGCCAAAATGAACTATGGGTTATTTTGATTTACAGTGACGTAAGAATCTGCAATGGTGGCATGCATGCATGTTAAAGGACCAGCCTCTTACAAATTAAAGGAAGACATGCAGCGTACCTAAATTAAGAGTACAAATCTTGCAGAACATTTTCCCCACACAATGAACTTTATAAAGCACAAGTGCAGTTTGCTTGTGTACATGGAACTTGCCAAACATTTTATCATAAAAATAGGTACCTGAGTTTGGAAGGTACCTGTCCTTCAACACCACCACACCACTGTTCTTACACTGTTTAACTTTCACCTTCTCATCCATTTTGGCCAAACTCTGCTACGTGTTTCTATGTAATAGGTACGTCCCACGTACAGTAATCTCTTTACCTAGTTACTTCATCCATCTAATTTCTTTCGGTCCCAATGAATTTTTTACGTTTACTTTTTCGCACTTGTTGTGCATTTTGCTTCGTTTGTATCTTTATTTACGTATTATTAAAAATTTTAAAAGTTTAATAATTTTAATATAATTATTATGTCAATTTTAAAAAAATCTCACATGACTATATACGGAGTATATTTTACTTTATACGGAATATTTTAGAAATTTTATTAAAAATTACTTCACCTAATGAATAATGTAAAAAAAATGAAAAGTAAAATTCATTGGAACAGAGGGGTACCAAATACCTTGTTATGTACTGTTTTTTTTCACAATAATCAAAGAAAGAAATGCATATCAAAAGCGAAAATAGATAAAAACACTAAAACAAAATTGAACATTTTACCCAAACGTGGAGAGATCGGAGTATTTGACTGCATTATCTGTAAATTACGTATCGATCATAATAAATCATTGGCATAGTATAGGGAAGGTCTGTTGGGGGATCAGTGGCATAACCCAATGTAGGCCAAATTGACAAATTGGTGAAAACTACTGTATGAGTCATGGACGATTTGGTAATAGAAATACACTCAAGACACTTTGGTTAAAAAACATAAAGAGGAGGACAAATCAACAAAAAAAAAAAAACTACGGCTCTACGAGTAATTATTATCGTTAGCGTTTTACATTAGAACGTCGACGTTAATTGGAAAGATATGATTTGACCGTTCTAACAAGACAAACTGGTTCAACACATCGGATTTTTGGACCGGAAATTGAAAAAAAAATAAAAAAAAAAATTGCAAATTCCAGTCCAACCTGTTTGGTCCGTTCTTGGAGCAGAATTTTTTCGGTCCGGTCCGGTCTCGGTTCGTAATTTTGTAATTCTGGTCCGATTTTGATTTCAGAGTTTTGACGATTCCGGTTCCGTTCTGATGCGGTCCTACATTAGTGCACATCCCTAATTTTATAATGATGAAAAAATCGGAAATTTAAATACCAATTCACGAAAAACAATTTAATAGATATTCAACGATTCACACGAACTCCCGCGTTATACATGATAATATACAAAATGATACTGTAATTTTTTTTATTTGACCTTCTATTTACTCTCTCCGTTCCTACCATTTGTATACGTTTGCTTTATGCACGTACGTCGATACTCATTTTATTTTGTCTATATATTTAGTTACGTGTTACTAAAAATTATAAAAATTTGATATTCATAATGTATTTTATCAGACGATTTAAACAAGATTCCACGTGACTATCAAATGTATACAAATGGTTGGAACGGAGGGAGTATGTTTTTTTACCAAATTGTATCAAGTGTACTTGATTTTACCAATTAGTCCGTAACTTTTAGTTTTTTTTTTTACCAATATGTCAATTTGGCCATTATTGGCCTATAATCTAGCTAAGCTAGGCGTTACTACAGAGACCACTGAACATGCAAACTGTAGATTAGGCCTATTATTACATCCTAGCTTTCTATTTGTACGGTGCCAGACGCATAATGAACTTTTAATCATTGTTGTATCAGCATTCAGCAATTAGAAAGACGTACCCTCACAATTACATGTTAGAATTGAAAGAGTTTATTATTGATGATTCGTGATTCGTGATTCTTACATCATAACGACACTATATTTATAGTATAGTGCGAATCTAAACACAATCGTAATCTCTTCCAATATGGGCAAGGTATATAAATTATTCTATCAGATTGATATTATTCCGATTACGATATATTGTAATATATCGTAATATGGCTAACATCCCCCCTCAAACCCATGATAATTTTTTCAAAAAATTTCATGGGTTTGCCAATAATGAACGAAAAGTATGAAAATGAAGAAAATTTTGTTTCTTCGATATCGATCTTCGAATCTTCAACAGGAACGCCACTCTTTTCGAATATGCTAAAAGAAAGTTCGTTGAACGGGAACGTCGAACTTTTCGGACCCAAATTCAATTTGAACGAGAACGTTCATTTTTTTCAAACTCGTTGAGATTTTGTTGTCGAGAACGTCGCAATTTTTCGAACCCGACAAAATTTCGAACAAACGGACACAAATCCGTCGAAAGACCCAAAATGGTGCAAATCAGTATGCACCCAAACATCGATTCAAGAGCAAGCTCTTTAATCAAACGACATGATAAGTGTTTTTTTTTAATTATCAATAATGAAATCCCGCCGGTGGACGTTGCATATTAAAGGTCCACCGGCAGGCAGCGGATTGTTGTGTTTTTAGGCCTCAAGAACGAGAGGCTCTGATACCATGTTAGAATTGAAAGAGTTTATTATTGATGATTCGTGATTCGTGATTCTTACATCATAACGACACTATATTTATAGTATAGTGCGAATCTAAACACAATCGTAATCTCTTCCAATATGGGCAAGGTATATAAATTATTCTATCAGATTGATATTATTCCGATTACGATATATTGTAATATATCGTAATATGGCTAACATTACCCCCGGTCAAAAACTGACCCGACCCAAAAACCTGACCCGAAACTGTCCGATAAAAAATCCGAAAAAATCTGTCCAAAAATGACCGAAACCCAAAAATGACCCGCCCGATAAAAACCCGAATATATTGGGTCAAAATCTGCCCAAACCCGTTACCCGCCCGAAAATAGATAAATTAAAAAAATATTGTTATTATTACACTAAAGTTTCTCAAAAAACACTAAGAATATTTTTTTATTTTCAAAATTTTAAGAAGTAATATTTATATATATCTTTAAAATCATATTTTTATCACATGATTATTATAATGAGAAAAAAAATCAATAAATCGAGTCAAAGTTCGTCATATATATTCGTACCTCCTATAGAAATAAAATATCAATGTATACTAAAAAATATACTAAATAAAACATGTTTATTCTCACTAATATCTTATATTAAATGAGTTGATTAAGAAAATTAAGAATAAAATTGAATTTATGATAAAAAAAATGTAAAGAAAATTAATGTTTTTAAAGTGCGTTAATAACCTGTATTTGACCCGAAACTCGTATAAACCCGACCCGTATAAAACCCGTATTTTTCAAACCCGAAATACACCCGACTCGTATTTTACCCGAACCTGAAACTCGACTGCCCGACCCGTTTGACAGGTCTACTCACAATATATTACTCATACTCCCTACATGAGTCGTATATTCTAGTCCCTTCCCTCTATTAGGATGTTATCTATTCAGTTTTGTACAAATATTAATGAAAAAGTATATATGTAAATTTGGACCACACAAAATCCCTTACATAACCAAAAATAAAAATAGACAACATCTCAATAATACACCCAAAAGAGAAAATTGATAACATCCTAAATTCCTAATAAAACGGAGGAAGTAATACAACATTCAACATTTTCTCTTTACAGAAAAACATTTGCATGATATCCAGATTCAGTTGGAAAAGCAACCTCAGAATACTAAGTTGATCAAGCTTCAAATCTTTTTTTTGGTGTAAATGTAAGTATATTGATCCTTGAAAATCTGTTTACAACAAATGTATCACAAATCTTCCAATATCTCAATTAAGAATATACTCTAGCATTTTATGCTTGTGCCTGCCTGATTAGTTCTGATGCAATTTCTAGCTTGCCACACATGATACCAACATCCAATTATCGCCACTGCTATTGCCTGTTTGAAGAGAAGAGACTTATGACGATAAGATCTCCACCAAATCACTGTATTAAGCACCGGGATTTTAATCCCAAACCAAGTGCTAATTCTCCCAAAGCACTCCCTTATGAAAGAGCATTCTGAGAGCAAATGCACCTGCGTTTCCTCATGTCCTGCACACTGAAAACATGCCTTGTCCGTAACCACCTGCATTTTAGCCAATCTCTCTTTGGTTAACAATCTATTATATGACAGGCAAGCCACGCTATATAGCAGTATTTAGGTAGACTAAGTCTGTTCCAAACAATCTTAGCCCATTCCTTCTTCTGCTTCGCCCCTGCCAGCCATTCATACTCCAATTTAACCATGTAATCCCCTCCTTGTGCTAATAGAGTAGGAAAACAATTATTAGTATAGAATAAATTCTTAATCCAGCATAGTTTGCGCCACGACCAGCTGGAATTGATCTTAGGTGTATATACTTCCCAATCTTTGTCTTGTAAATAAACTCCACGAACCCATTTTACCCATAGATGATCTGCTTTGATTGTGATCCACCACGCATACTTAGCCACACAAGCTAAGTTCCACAACTTCAAATCTTTTATTCCCAAACCTCCTTCCACCTTTGGTCTACAAACCACATTCCAGGCAACCAATGGAGGAGATTGATAATGTTCACTACCTCTCCATAAAAAGTTCCTGCAGATGCTATTGATATGCTTGATCGTGGTGGCTGGAAGAATAAAAATTCTCGACCAATATTGATGAATAGCAGTGAGCACAGACTGGACTAGAACAAGTCTACCAGAATAAGAAAGCTTCCTCGCTCCCAATCCTCTAATTCGCTTTACTATCTTTTCTGTTAGTATGTGGCACTCCAGTACAGTAAGTTTTTTGGGAGACATTGAAATACCCAAATACTTAAAGGGTAGTTCACCTCTGCTCATTCCTGTATACTGAGTGAGCCAATCATTATCCAGCTCTTTCAAACCATTTGAGTAAATATTTGATTTGGATTTATTCATAATCAACCCCGAAGGCTTGGAAAACACCTCAAACGCTTTCATTGTCCACTTGACAGAAACTCTATCTCCCTTACAAATAACATAAGATCATCGGCAAAACATAAATGGCTCAACTTAATCGTTTTGCATAACGGATGGAAAACAAAATCTGTTTTGTCTTGGACAACCAGCATGATACGACTCAAATACTCCATACACAAGGTGAATAAAAGAGCTGATAACGGGTCCCCTTGTCTCAATCCTCTCTTAGCCTTGAAGAATCCGAAATGATCTCCATTTAACGCTATGGAATAACTCGGGGATTGCAGGCACTCCATTAAAATCTTCACAAATCGAAGAGGAAAATTGAGCGCCTTCAACGTATCCTCAACAAACCTCCATTCTATTGAGTCATAAGCTTTTTGCATATCAATTTTCATGATAACTCGGCGGGAGCAAACTTTTCAGTTATACAGCCTATAAGCTCTTGACAAATCTGGATATTTTCAATAATATCTCTACCTTTAACAAAAGCGCTTTGGGAGGGACTCACTATGGTTGGAAGAACCTTGCTCATTCTCTCACAAAGCACCTTGGAAAGACATTTATAGACTACATTGCAACATGCTATGGGTCTGAACTGCCCAACATTCTGAGGATTATCAATCTTAGGTATAAGCGTTAAAATTGTGTTGCTTACCTGTTTTAAAAGTACCCTTTCCTCTATAGCATTCCTGATTGCTACATATACCAACGGACCTGTAATGCTCCAAGAGTCCTTAAAAAAACTGACTAGTGTACCCATCTGGGCCTGGTGCTTTCGTCCCAGGGATACTAAACATGGCATTCTTGACTTCACTCTCAGTGACAGGGAAAAGGAGGCCTTGACCCTGTTGAGATGAAAGGATAGATCCTTTCCTAACCACATCAGGATAGATATGATGAGTGCTGCGAGTTTCCACATCAGGATAGTTTCCCATCAAGCTTCAAATCTCTACGGCAATTAAATTGAGATTACTTACTGATGCTAGAAATTCTTTTCTAAGCCAGAAAGCAAATTAAACACCAAGTGGGCCGGGTAGAGGTGGTGATAGTAATACTGGTTTCTTCCATGAGATCTTAAGGAAGAGATAGAGTAGTAACAAAACTATTCAAATTGAGGATCAGTGCGGGAACTTACGCACTGAAACTGAAGGGATCCTGCAGGCCTTCCTGAAATTTCTATGAAGGTCTGCTGGAGTCTTGCAATCCTACACAACCTGTCAGAAGTCAGGTCTTGGCCACAGGGAAGCTGCGCTCCCAAGAGCATATTGAGGAACTGAAAAGACCAATTACTCATGAAGAGATTAAGGCTGTGGTACGTGGAATTCCTAATGAGAAAGCTCCCGACCCAGATGGTTATTCAAGTGCATTCTTCAAAGATAGTTGGACAGTAGTTCGGTCTGATATATGCTCAGCAGTTATGGATTTTTTTGAGTCTGAGACTCTCTTAAAGCAAATTAATGCAACTACCCTTACTCTTATCCCAAAATGTGAGAAGCCTCATTCTGTGAAGCAATTTAGGCCAATTGCTTGCTGTAATATAATCTACAAGATCATTTCCAAGCTCCTTTGCAATAGGCTGGCCAATATGCTTCCTGAGATTGTTGGTGATAATCAAAGTGCCTTTGTGAAGGGTAGATTATCCCTTATCGAAAACGTGCTCATCTGCCACGATATTATGCAATTGTACAAGAGGAAATCTGTCTCTCCAAGATGTCTCTTTAAAATTGACCTACAAAAGACCTATGACTCAATTGAGTGAAACTTTATTGGACAACTGATTGTTGGCCTAAACATGCCTGATGCTTTTATCAAGAAGATCATGGCTTGTATAACTACTGCCTCCTTCTCCCTGAGCCTCATCAATGGATCCACTTTTGGATACTTTCGAGGGAAAATAGGGCTCATACAGGGTGATCCCATATCCCTACTCGTATTCACTTTGTGTATGGATTACCTTACCAGGATGATTAACTATGCTACAGCTAGATGGTCATTTCAATTTCACCCTTTATGTAAGGGGATAAAACTGAACCATCTGATGTTTGCAGATGACGTGCTGATGTTCTGCAGAGGGAATGCTCAATCCATTACGTTGCTTATGAGGGCATTTTCTTCCTTCTCCGGGACTTATAGTCTGACCATGAACAATACAAAATCAGAAGTCTATTTTAATGGAGTAGAAATGAGCCTTAAAGAGGACATAAAACCTGCTATTGGGTACTGAAGGATCTGCCTTTTAAATACATGGGTGTACCAATCCAGGCTGGTAGGCTTACCAAAACAAAATGCAGTATTCTTATTGAGAAGATTGTGAACAGGGTTAAAAGTATTGGAGCTAGGAAGTTATCTTATGCAGGAAGGGTGGTCATTATCAACTTTTTTATCTAAATACCCTTCACTCTTACTGGGCTAGCATCTTCCTTCTCCCCAAAGGAGTTATTAGGAGAATTGAGGCTATATGTAGGAACTACCTCTGAGATGGGGGTACTGAATACCACAAAGTTTCCTTGGTGGGTTGGGACACAGTGACTCTTCCAAAATCAGAGGGAGACCTTGGAATTAAGAAGACTGAGACCATGAACACTGCAGCTGTGGGAAAATTGGTCAGTTTGATCTATGGGCAGGCTGGCAGGTTGTGGATACGATGGATAAATCATACTCCCTCCCATTCTTTGGATTCCTACCATATATTGATTATATGTGAGTAGTATTTTAATTAAATGGTAGGAATCCAAAGAATGGGAGGGAGTATATATCTTAAAGGTGCTGACTGGTGTAGCTATGTACCCCCTCAATCTGCTTCTTGGGCTTGGAAAACTATCTGCAAGGTCAAGGAAAAGATGAAACTTGGCTACACTGAAAGTGTCTAGCAAGGTTATAACGATGGGTATATACCATTAAAAAAGGGTATGAATAGCTCAGAGACAAACAACCCCAACTGGTTTGTCATAATGCAGTTTGGCAGGGATAGAATGTCCCTAAATATGCATTTATTAATTGGTTGGTTAAGCAAAATGGACTGAACCTTAGGGATAAACTGTATTCAATTAGATACAGTCCAAATCAACACTGTTGCATTTGTGAAAGTGAGACTGAAACGGTGGACCACCTATTCTTCAAGTGCTCTTACAACAATCAGGTTATAATCATGGATGTGGAGAGGTGGTGTGGTTTCAAGGTGCTGATGGATGATACGGGATATGCAGGAAAGCAAAGTTTGAAGTACAAAGCGTTTACTGTCATTTGGACAGTTTGTCATTATATTATTTGGCAGCAGAAGAATAATGCTAGAGTTAACCTATGTCTGATGACACCAAATCAGGCTGCAGAAGTGATCAAAATCCAAGTTAAGAAGAGAATAATAGTTAAAATGGACAACAAGAGACCCAAATCTGAAGCTCAATGGCTTAAGAGATGGGGGATTGCATGAGATTTGGATGTGTTTATGTTATTTATTCATGTAATCTCAGTATGATGCGATTACAGCAGATGAGCTTAAAGCTTTTGTAAATTGTACACCGTTTTTTTTAAATATATTAATTCACATTTTACCAAAGAAAAACATTTTCTGTTTTGAGCGTGGATTAAAAAAACTTAAACTAATATAAAAAATACAATAATTTGAAATAAATTAGCACTTAATTATAAAAGTATACTCAACTAGTGTAGACCTGTGCAAAGTTGCACGGGTACATATTAAATGAATTTGACAATTACATATACTCGGTACTATTAAGTCAGAAATAAATTTATATTGATAAAATATAATAAAAGTTAGAATACATAATATTGACACAAAAACTCTTAAAAGGTGATCTGTCAATATCGATATGTGTCATCTATATTAAGATAAACGTATTTTTTTTTCCGGGAACACACATCGATATGAAGAAGTGCTACGTACATAGTAACACGTAACACTAAATATAGGTTTATATATGTTGGCCATCTCATCTTTTAGATTGAAATTAACTAGACTGGACTAAATTGGATTGAAATGAGCTTAACTGAACTTAAATGAATTTAACTTAACTGAATTGAACCGAAAGCATCTAAACTGATTGAACTGAACCTAACTTAACTGAATTGAACTGGAAGTGTCTAAGTTGAAGTTAACTGAACCGTAGTAGGATACAATATAACCGAAGCAACGACTTTAACTAATTCGTATATACTCCAAATCAAAAAATAAATATCATCATAAAAAAAATATCACCCAGATTTTCCAAAAAAAAAAAAGAAAAAAAATATCATCTCTGACGCAACAATGATACTCCCTCCCCTGCACCAAGATTTTTCCACTTTCCTTCAACGGAAAAACCACTTTGATTTCCAATTTAAAACTTTCCTTATTTGGTAGAGAATATTTACTATAACACCTTTATCTACTTTTTATATGTACACATATATTACCCTAATTAACCTCTTACATCAAGTATACTCTTTTTCTATTACTCATTTAATATGATTTGACTTATTGAATCTCACTCAACAAGTTGTAACTTTCTTGTTTTATGTACATAATATTTCAAAAACTTCAATAAGCTATAAACGATGGTGCATCTGCCAATAACCAGACCTGAAGCGCTTAGGATCGGTATGTTTTAGGGCTCTAATTCCAAAGTTGCGACATTTGAGCCCGACCACACTTTATCCAGGGCATCAAACAATTGTTTCAATCAAATCTGGGACTGTTTAGCGCTCTATAAACAACTAAGTAAATGGATCGTCGAACTCCAAACCATGGTCGCCCAAATGAATATCATCTCCTATAGATAGAGAGTTGGGTAAAGGTAATAAATTGGTCTCCACTAGTGCCGATTAGTCCTACAATAACAGTTCAGCCTATTTATGCTCAAATCACCACAAAGATTAGCCTATAAGGTGCCTCAACATAAAAAAATGGTCTTATAAAGCTTTCACCAACCTAGGAGTTACCTATGAGTCCGCCCTTGCGAGGGGCACATCCAAAGGGAAACTCAAGCTCCCCGATCCAGTTCTAGATCCAAAATTAAACAACTGAGGTCGTAGGTGGAATAACACTAAATAATGCAAATTATCATTAGGTTCTGGTCACGACACTGAAACAAGTATTTCTGTGAAGCATACATTTGACGACATGTTTGAAAGTGTTAAACTACCTCTCCCATCACACATAACTCCAAAAGACCTCGTCGAGAGGAAGTGACATCAAAGGTAGTGTAATTAAAGAGGAAATCCAATAACAAAGAAATTCATGTAATTAAAGAGGATTCAAGAAATTAAAGAGGGAGAGACATCAAAGATAGTGTTCTTATCAGGGCCGGCCCATATGTTGTGCAATTCAACTCTTGAAACTGGGGTCGAAGAAAAGAAGGCCCCAATAATACATGATTTGAAAAAAAAATACGTACATGGAGGGAAGAGAGAGAGAGAGTCACTCACCCTCAATTACTCAAGTCTCAAAAATTATGGAAAATGTAAACAACCTTCCATATCCCTTCTATTCTTTCCCAATATTTACTAACTAGTTTAAATCCCACGCAAATTGCGCGGTTGCTCCATAAAAAATTGTACAAATTTTCATGTGAGATAATTATTCGAAGACCGTCTTCCATGAGACATTCTCTAAAAATCTTGTTATTTCACTAAGTAAAAAAAACGTCGACATATATTAATTTCTCACGAAATTTGAGGAAATGCGAAATTAAATTTTATTTTTTTTGAAGTTAAAGTTCATTTTAATACTCTCATATCCAAACATTATATAACAATAGCAACGGATTAATAGTTGATATTTCAAATAATTTATAAAGTTCTAACATATCCTATGGTAATTGGTAATCATATGTTTCAAATAAAGTTCTAACATATCCTATGGTAATTGGTAATCAAATAATCCTATGTTTCAAATAAAGTTACCGCCAAATCGGTAATCAAATCCTATGGTAATTGGTACAATAATTTTTAAACTTGATGCCTAATATACTAAAATGAAAAACCATATGAATGCATGCTAAATAATCACTACTACTTAGACCATTAATATTTCTAGTTATACACCTTCCATGTCAACGCTTGTTTTGGTTCGCTCGTTGTATCTAACATCATGATCCATACTCTATTACTTTCCGCCCTTAAATTAGTATAATGAAACCCAATTTACAAACTTCAACTTATAAACAAACTTTACAAATAAATATCTCTTATCTATTCATGATTTGTATTTGAAATTGGCTCACGGTGCCCCTTGTGTTAGTCTCCCTCTTTAAGCTCATTATGTAAGTATCTCATCTCAACACGATGCAGTTTTGTAGACACCCACATTTTGACCGCCAGGTGTCTATAGTAGTTCCCGCCAAACATCCGATGATGATTGGACGTAAACGTGCTTTGACGGACTCGGATATGGGCTCGTAATCATGGACATTTGGTTTAGATTTATTAAGGAGTACAAATCTTACAAAACCAACCTCAAATCCAGGCCCAGTGGGTCGTTTCGAGTCAAATAACACTAATTTGGGTCGAATCCGACACCAGGGGTAAAACCGTCTTTTAGCGACCGAGTCAAAACCCGGTCAAAGATTTTCCCGAGACATGTGAGTCAGCCGTGACACTCACACGGTTGATTCCTACCCAAATTTCTACAAAATTTCAGATTCGTTAAAGCATTAAACAATTCCGTTAAAGGTAGAATTCGACCTCAAGTAGGAATTCTATCCGGAAACCGAATCAGACATCGACCGAGTACCAAATACTCGGCCAACACACCCCCAACCAGCCGAGAAGCCTTTCTTCTTTGCCAAGAAAGCGGAATTCTCATGCCTCTCAAATTCCTACGTTTCCTATCCTAAGCGGTATTCAAACTCCTCTAAGCCAAGGTCGGGAATTCCTATAAATAGGACCTCCCGTCCAACACTTTCAAGGACCGAAAATCACATCACAACATCACAATTAACACCGAAAAAACAGCCTCATAACACGGTTTTCATACATCCTCAATAGCTAGCAAATCCCGACACCTTTCCGAAGCCTCGAAGCCCCGACCACACGTCAAACCCAACGTCCAACCACTTGTCCAAACCGACACCCTAAACTCATCCTCATCATCTCGACGCTCCCAAGTCTAAGCCACTTTCCGACGAACCTTATCCCGAGAAAACAAAGCATGTAGGTTGAGGGTGTAAATCAAACCCGCTTCTCCTTCTTCTCTTCTCTTCTTCTCGTTTTTTTTATTATTACGGGTCTTTCGTCGGTCTTTTTTTTTATTTTCTAATATCAATATTATTAAAAACTATTTTCATATATCAAACATTCTTAACAATATGATATCGATTCGATATAATCGAATATTGTATCGAAAAGAATTATATTAAGATTTCGACGATATCGTTACATTTTTTCGTTCAAAATCTTTTTTTTAAACCTTTCGTTCAAAACAAACTTTTCTCAAAACCTTTTCTAAAATCATTCCGACTATTCGATATCGATTTCATAATCGAATATCGAATACGACGAATATCGAAAATATGAATCGGGTATAAATTAATCCATATTTGTACGCGATTTATAAAATTTAATGGTTTTCGAAAAAAAAATAATAAAAACGGGCAGACCCGCACGCGAGTCGCGCCATGCCCAGGCGGCTCGCGCACGGGCCTGAAACCCGAGACCCTTTTTTTAGTTTTTCGTTCGTTTATTATTATTTATTCTACGACACGATTTCTAAAATTTATATCTTTTCTAAAAACTATTCCAAATATTTGATATTGATTTCGCAGTCAACTATCGAATATAACGAATATCGAGAATATTAAGTCGAGTACGAATTATGCAATATTCGTACGCGATTTAATCGAAAATTTCCAAAAAAACCGCTTCCGAAAACAGGCCGCCACGCGACCCGCCGGCATCCCAGGCGAGTCGCGCGGCCGGCTGCCTTCGCGCACCTTTTTCGTTCTTTTTATTATTTTTCGAGCTTCGTTTTTTATACAAAACAGCGTTTTAACAATATTTTTCAGATTTCGATTAATAATTATTTTCTCGATCTCGTATATTTATTTACTATATTATTATTCAATCGTTACTAACTCGTTTTCTCGTGTTTGTAGCAATTTATTTATTTCTTCGTTTTATTAGAACGAATTCACATGCTAAAATAACTTTGACGTTATTAGTTTAACATGCATTAAACGACTTAGCAACCCATTTATTTATTTTCCTCACATGTCTTAGGAAAATAATCTCTGCATATCATTCAATCGTCGAACTAACGCGTGTACACAAAACCGAACGATATCTTAGTAAAGGCCGCTAAGTGCGGGCGGGGTTGGGTGTTCTCAATGAGCTTCCCAACACGTACCCTCACCCCTTACTCAGAACCGTGGTTTCCGGATGTCCGAGACCATTGGCAACGAGAGTCATTCAATATACGATTAACCGCTCAAGTCGGCATCGGTATCGTAATGCAAAGAGACGAACCCGATAAACTCTGACATCGAAAATGGGCCATGTTTTAAATATGGCCCACTACGACATAGAGTGGGTTCGAATGGTTCCGAATAACCACAAAATTCGGTGGCGACTCCTACTTCGATTTAAAATTCTATTCGATCCATCTCATATGGAGATTCATTCGCCTCCCCAAACCCGCGCGCGGCCGCGTCGGGGTGGACCTATGTCATGTCCACAATTTGGCGACTCCGCTGGGGATTAACTGATGTGTCACTTACCATCGGCATCCTCAGGGTGAGACTCGAAAAGAAATCGTTCGATTAGTAATGTACACGTTTTAGTTCAATGGTTCATGCATAACCTCATTCTATCCCGGGCCGGTTACTTGTGACCGACGTCTCACTATACCACGGTGCATTCCCACTTGGTTGCACTAAAGACTTCGATGGCGGAACTCGCATGGGTTTTACGGCAGATTCTAAGACCAACTCGGCTTAGGAGGTCCGTCCTGATTTGCGAGAATGCGATCGTTGTTGGTATAGACCCTTTTCGACCGACCGAGACTTAGACTAAGAGCATACATGGCGTCGTTATACTGTTTCCATGACTACATGCTACTTGATCTTCTTTGGTCTTTTTTTCAAAAACCGTCATTTTTCAAAAAACTTACATCTTTTCAAACCCATCTATTTTTCAAAACCCGGAAAGCTACCAAATTTAGGACTTATGATTTTGACTCAAAATAGCCTATTTTTAGCCGGTATGCTGTCCAAACCTTTTCAAAAAGCCCGAAATCTCGGCCCGATAACCTTTTTCTCGGTTTTCAAAAAAAATCGGGCCTTCCAACCCGACTTTGCTCGGTTTTCAAATCCAAATCCTCTTTTCAAAACCATCTTCTTCTTAGGACTTCCCGTATTTAGCAGTGTCGGGTCTTGTCATAAGTTGTTAGAATCTATAGCGTCGAAACTCCGTCGATCTTACATCACGAGTTTCTACCCCATCCCAGTCCGCCTTATTTGTCAAGGCACGGCCCACTTGCGTAGGACAAACTCCTACAAAGGGAAGCCCATTTACACACTCGAGTCCAAAGTATAGGGAATTCTCACATGGATCTTCCTTCAAACGGGACTAAGCCTACTTTGCCAAATCCTAGGGAGAGTCCAACATCCACGAGTCACCCATCTAGGAGTCGGTCTTCAGCCCCACTCGGGGGCTACCCTTCAGCAAAGCAATCAATCACGGTTGCTCTAAGGATCAAGTCTTACACGTGTTGTCTCACGTATCCCACTTCCGAGTCACTTAGGTGTCACACCATCTGAGTCCTATCAGATTCTTTAGCCTCACTCGGGGGCTATCCCCCAACCGAGCAGTCAACCACGGTCATCCTAAGGGCACCCTACGTTCAACCTGCACCGGCGTCCTTATGATGCCTTCTTCGTGTCGTACCTATGCTACGAATACTCGAGTCACCTAGGGTTAGGTCACCACGGTTGGTCCGAGCACGTGATACGGTCAAACACGGTCGCCCCCATTTTCGGATTCACCCTTATGCAGCTCGAGTCCAATTCACAGTCGTTACCTCATCTAGATCAACGTTCGAGTATCCCGGTCCAAGAATCTTTGTCGACCCATCACCCCGGGCCGTGTCTAGTGCGACTCCCTCTCTTGCACTTGCGCAAAGCCGAGTTTAGGCGAGTCGTGGCACCCGTCTTTCTCTCCAATCAAAGACCTTACCAAAAAAAACAACCAACCGAGCGTCCGAGTCCGGATTTGATTCGAGTCTAAGTCTGAGTTCGAGTCTAGGATACCCTACATCCTCATTTCCAAATCAAAGTCAGAGTCAAAGTCAGTTGTATTCTGTCCTCTTTTTTCAAAATTCAATAAAATCAGCTTTTCTATTTCTCATACATACTTTCCTTATGTGTTTCCGAGAATATGATGAACACCATCATACACTGTGAGCACACGCACACGACTATTATAGGCACATCTATAATGACTGCAGGAAACCGAGCCCGTGTTTTCCTTTTACCTATTCCATGTCTGGTATAGAAAGCCACATAACTACCCGTAGCAGGAGCATATCGAATCCTATGACAAATCTGGGTAGTCTTCTAGTTTGGGTTCAAGACGGGAGGCAAGCCCACTTCCCACAATAAACACCCATCCAATAAGACTAGCCAGTCCCTACCTTAGGTGTTAGTCTGACCGACTAAAAAAAAAGAAGCTGGACAAAAAAATCGAAAGTCCAAGAGAAAAAAAGCAAAAGGCCAAAACAAAAAAGCTGGCCATGATCAAAAAAGAATTATCAACATCCCTCGACCAGACACGGTCAACTCAAATGAAGAATCCCATGACTGGGGCTAAGAGGTCAACCCAAAGAATTCAAAAATCCATGACCATGAAACGGTCAATTCAAAAATTACAATACCCATGCTATCAAATAGGGGAGAAACAAGCTAGTCAGCTAGCACCACATCTAGCCTTCCCACATTACAACCCTCAAGACCTTCTCGAGACCTAGGCTAGAGACAGCCCAGAATTTTGAGGATTCAAGCTCCATAGGATACACCCTAACCTTTAGGGCCAGACATGGAAACCAGATCCCGCATTATCAAACCTGCCCAATCGAAGCTCGAGCCATTCTACTCGACTTCCCCTTTACATAACAGAATTCACAATCACCATATGCAAATCCGAGAGCAAAACTCGTTAAAATCCCCGAGAGCAAAACTCATCAAATCCCCGAGAGCAAAACTCATCAAATCCCCGAGAGCAAAACTCGTTAAAATCCCCGAGAGCAAAACTCACCAAATCCCCAAGAGCAGAACTCGTTAAAATCCCCGAGAGCAGAACTCGTTAAAATCCCATCCCAATTCTTCTCATTCAAACCAGTTACCAGCCCCAAACACGGGAACTCAACTTGCAGTCGGCATAGAACATGCCCAAATAGTTCACACCACCTCTGGGGGCTATCCCGGAGAACGCTCACAGTCACAGGATCAACATCCTAACTATTCTAGCCCTTTGATCAAGACATCATTGGGAATGCACCTAGCCTACACCATCACTGTGGCTAGTTACACACAAAGCCCTAGTAAACTAGGCACCATTATATATCTTTCAATCCACTGAACTACGGCTTGGTTTGATTTCACTACACGTGAATACGTAGGCAGCCTTTCAACAAAGGCATAACCACCCACATTCACACAAATTCAAAAAGCGCCATCATTCCGGTCACGACACCATTATGTTCTCAACAACTAGCTTTGTCGTCCTGGGGGCTTCTCTTAGGCAGAAAACCTCCATCTACTCGCAAAATCCAGCTAAATTCAAAAAATCTAGCCTCCTTTCTATAGTGTGTCCTAGTACTCGGCTCAGTCAAAGACGAGAATTTGTCAGGAATCGGAGCAATACCCACTTTGGAAATGTCCCAAAAATCAAAAATTCAAAAGGAGCACTAGACTACAGCATTGTTACTGCTAAAACAGTCTCATTACAGACTACTGCAACTCCCCTATAGCAGATCGTTCCCATTTCGACGTTCGATCGTGTTGCCACTCGCCTAGGCTACGGAATAGCGCAACTTAAGAGTCTTGTCATATTAGGTGGCCCATCCCCTACCGAGTCACGGTCCAACCCTTAGAGAGTCATGTCGTGTCTGTCAACTCGTCTTGTCGCGTCCAGAGTTGAGTCGGTCGGTATATCTCTCTCTTCAAATTCTCATTTTAAAATTCGCAAAACTTAGCCATTTGAGAAAATCCTTTTCCTAGTCATCACAGGAATAGGCTTTATATCACTTCCCCTACTTCACCTAGGCATACAAGCCTAACCATGAAGTTCCAGGAATCCATGTCAGGATCTGATCAGGAATCAAGTCATCCCAAGCATTCTAATTTCCAAAAAAAATTGATTTTCTTTCCAAAAAATCAATCAAAAATCATTTCTTCCCCAGCATGAGTCAGTGTTTCGCCTAAATGTTACATGCAATTTGTTATGTATCAGCAGACAGGTACCCCAAGACTCCCCAAAGAATTCTCAAAGATTCCCCAGTGGAAGGATCATGCAACATTTCTATTAAGGAATCGGGATATATCTATAAGCGGATACACCCAGAGCTTCCAAGGCAAGCTCCCGCGGTATTCCAAGATGGGATGTGTCTGTAAACAGACACACCCAAGACTTTTTAGTAGAAGTCCCCGCGCTATTCCAAGATGGGATGTGTCTGTAAACAGACACACCGAAGACTTTTTAGGAGAAGTCCCCGCGCAATTCTAAGACAGGATGTACCTGTAAACAGGTATACACATAGCTTCCAAGGCAAGCTCCCGCGACATTATTAACATCAACCCAGGTATGATTTCTATCCTATGGCTGGCGAGCCCTCCACGCAGGTCTAATGGACTATAAACGACCCGATCGGAAGTCTGCCAGGTTTTAATCCTTGATTGACCTGGTAGCTACTCTGACTTTTGCCTTGTCCAAGCCTCACTCAGAGTGGGGGCTCTGTAGACACCCACATTTTGACCGCCAGGTGTTTATAGTAGTTCCCGCCAAACACCCGATGATGATTGGAGGTAAACGTGCTTTAACGGACTCGGATATGGGCTCGTAATCATGAACATTTGGTTTAGACTTATTAAGGAGTACAAATCTTACAAAACCAACCTCAAATCCAGGCCCAGTGGGTCGTTTCGAGTCAAATAACACTAATTTGGGTCGAATCCGACACCAGGGGTAAAACCGTCTTTTAGCGACCGAGTCAAAACCCGGTCAAAGATTTTCCCGAGACATGTGAGTCAACCGTGACACTCACACGGTTGATTCCTACCCAAATTCCTACAAAATTTCAGATTCGTTAAAGCATTAAACAATTCCGTTAAAGGTAGAATTCGACCTCAAGTAGGAATTCTATCCGGAAACCGAATAAGACATCGACCGAGTACCAAATACTCGGCCAACACACCCCCAAACAGCCGAGAAGCCTTTCTTCTTTGCCAAGAAAGCGGAATTCTCATGCCTCTCAAATTCCTACGTTTCCTATCCTAAGCGGTATTCAAACTCCTCTAAGCCAAGGTCATGAATTCCTATAAATAGGACCTCCCGTCCAACACTTTCAAGGACCGAAAATCACATCACAACATCACAATTAACACCGAAAAAACAGCCTCATAACACGGTTTTCATACATCCTCAATAGCTAGCAAATCCCGACACCTTTCCGAAGCCTCGAAGCCCCGACCACACGTCAAACCCGACGTCCAACCACTTGTCCAAACCGACACCCTAAACTCATTCTCATCATCTCGACGCTCCCAAGTCTAAGCCACTTTCCGACGAGCCTTATCCCGAGAAAACAAAGCATGTAGGTTGAGGGTGTAAATCAAACCCGCTTCTCCTTCTTCTCTTCTCTTCTTCTCGTTTTTTTATTATTACGGGTCTTTCGTCGGTCTTTTTTTTATTTTCTAATATCAATATTATTAAAAACTATTTTCATATATCAAACATTCTTAAAAATATGATATCGATTCTATATAATCGAATATTGTATCGAAAAGAATTATATTAAGATTTCGACGATATCGTTACATTTTTTCGTTCAAAATCCTTTTTTTAAACCTTTCGTTCAAAACAAACTTTTCTCAAAACCTTTTCTAAAATCATTCCGACTATTCGATATCGATTTCATAATCGAATATCGAATACGACGAATATCGAAAATATGAATCAGGTATAAATTAATCCATATTTGTACGCGATTTATAAAATTTAACGGTTTTCGACAAAAAATAATAAAAACGGGCAGACCCGCACGCGAGTCGGGCCATGCCCAGGCGGCTCGCGCACGGGCCTGAAACCCGAGACCCTTTTTTTAGTTTTTCGTTCGTTTATTAATATTTATTCTACGACACGATTTCTAAAATTTATATCTTTTCTAAAAACTATTCCAAATATTTGATATTGATTTCGTAGTCAACTATCGAATATAACGAATATCGAGAATATTAAGTCGAGTACAAATTATGCAATATTCGTACGCGATTTAATCGAAAATTTTCAAAAAAAACCGCTTCCGAAAACAGGCCGCCACGCGACCCGCCGGCATCCCGGGCGAGTCGCGCGGCCGGCTGCCTTCGCGCACCTTTTTCGTTCTTTTTATTATTTTTTGAGCTTCATTTTTTATACAAAACAACGTTTTAACAATATTTTTCAGATTTTGATTAATATTTATTTTCTCGATCTCGTATATTTATTTACTATATTATTATTCAATCGTTACTAACTCGTTTTCTCGTGTTTGTAGCAATTTATTTATTTCTTCGTTTTATTAGAACGAATTCACATGCTAAAATAACTTTGACGTTATTAGTTTAACATGCATTAAACGACTTAGCAACCCATTTATTTATTTTCCTCACATGTCTTAGGAAAATAATCTCTGCATATCATTCAATCGTCGAACTAACGCGTGTACACAAAACCGAACGATATCTTAGTAAAGGCCGCTAAGTGCGGGCGGGGTTGGGTGTTCTCAATGAGCTTCCCAACACGTACCCTCATCCCTTACTCAGAACCGTGGTTTCCGAATGTCCGAGACCATTGGCAACGAGAGTCATTCAATATACGATTAACCGCTCAAGTCGGCATCGGTATCGTAATGCAAAGGGACAAACCCGATAAACACTGACATCGGAAATGGGCCATGTTTTAAAAATGGCCCATTACGACATAGAGTGAGTTCGAATGGTTCCGAATAACCACAAAATTCGGTGGCGACTCCTACTTCGATTTAAAATTCTATTCGATCCATCTCATATGGAGATTCATTCGCCTCCCCAAACCCGCGCATGGCCGCGTCGGGGTGGACCTATGTCATGTCCACAAGTTTGCATCTTGCAATATGGTGAATTAAGTGAAGTTGTTGTGAAAGCAATGAGAGAAAGGACAATTGTGAAAGCTAATCTTCATCTTAGAAGTGAAATCCTCGTAATATACAAAAAAACATATGAAGGCTATTCTTCTAAAATTATGAAGAACTTGAATTGATAATTGAGCAAACCATATACTCCCTCCGTTCCAATCATTTGTTTGCATTTATTTTTTGCACAAAGACTAAGGAGGAGGGAGAAACCAATTATTAAGTGACATGTGGAGTATGTTTGTGTGGAGAACAAATTACTCATGAAAAACATTCCTAAAATAGAAAGGCAAACAATTGACAAAGACACCTTAAAATGGAATAGGGAAACAAATGACCGTAACGGAGGGAGTAGAAATCTACGCTCAACATGTTGAGATAGTACATAAATATGAAAGCTCAAACCCTAGGAAAGCTAATCTTCCGAAATTATGTAGATCAAATGCATACTTGAGCAAAATATGCAGAAACTGCCACACAATTGTACCCACGTCATCTGCCACACAATATGCTTGACGAAGTCAATGATAAAAAAAACTAATTAAGAATGACATGTACATGAAAATGTAAACCTATAGTAAGAAATGACAAAAGAAAGTAATTACGCAAATATACAAATATGAAATTATAAATACTGGAAAACTTCTTGATACACCACATTTATTACACTACTACAAATGAACACTTGGGTCACGGCTGAATTCGTGGCAAAAGTGCTAAATTTTCGTGGCTAAAGTACTTTGCCACGGAAAGACCATCCGTGGCGCAAGTGGCCGTGGCAAACAAATAGCCACGGAAAAAAAGTATGGCAAGTATTGATTTTATTGCCACGAAGTCTCCCGTGGCTAGAATTAATTTTTTGCCACGGATTATCCCGTGGCTAATTATGTTGGTGACGAAACATTTATTCCGGTGAAAAAATATATAATAAATTAAATAAATTAATACGAAGAGCCTTCCCAGGAGGTCACCCATCTTAACACTACTCTCACTCAAGCACGCTTAACTGTGGAGTTCTTATGGCATGCTACCAGAAATGAAATTAAACTTTATTGACATAATCATTGGTTTGAATTCTTTTAAAGTGATGTTTTTTTCACAAACTACATTTACTTTGAGTAAATTAATTTTTTTTCTCCAATGATTTACATATTATTAATAAAAAATTATGACTCCGGGAAAAAAAAAATAGTTTCGAAGTTGATTTTCGGACTCATGATTTCATTAATTTATCGATATTTTTATTTTAGTTTCTATTTTCCACGTTCTTTCATTGCTAGTTCTTTTGATATGTTTTTTTCTTTTCGTTATCGGTCGTTATTTTATTTCATCAGTTTTTTATCCTCATTGAGTTTCCGCTTGCCTACTTCAAGTTTTACCCGAATTTTATTTTTCATTAAGTAAATTTTATTTTAAATTCATTTTTTAATATATCTTCCAAATAATATTACAGAACAGTAATTGAATTAAATGGTTGACGATAAATTAGTTTTGGATTTTTTCACTATTAGTCCTTAATTATTATATTTTCTTACCTGTATTTGTTAATTATTTGAATTTCTCGTTATACCTCTCTTTTTTTGAAAAAATATTTTGGATGGTTATTGAACTTAGGCCCGACTTTCTAATATATTAATCTTTCTTCCAAATCAAACAACTTGAAAGACAAATAATTTACAAAAATAACTATTGTTTTCGTAGTCAAAGTTAATTCCATAAAAAAATATAGACCGATTAGAATTCTTAAATACAAGTTTAATAAAGCGTTTTTTTAACACTGCAAATATTGTAAGAAAATCAATAATTTGGAACAAAAATCATGCTCAGTCACTTTCTTTTTAAGTTTTTTTGTCTTAAAAAGAAGTGTATTACATGTGAAAAAATTTCATTAATTAAGCGGTAAAAATGAAAAAGTCTTAAATAATATTAGACGTCTCAATGATGGATGATCAATCACATACTTCTTTTACTTGATATGCTATGCACGCCGCATTTTAGCTAGCATATATTTCACTGTGTAAATGTTAGTTGTCGTTCAAAACTCATACTTAAAATTATAGAATTAATAAAACATATTGTCAAATTAAGAGAAATCAATTACTTAAAAAATGATGATTAGTAAAAAAATCCACAAATTAAACAACCAATGTTTTCTTGTATTTAATTTTACAAAAAAAATCAAATTTTTTTCTTAAAACTTAATAAAATAATACCAATTTTTTTTATTAATAAAATATTTTCAAATTTAATATATTTTTTTTCCATATTATCTTTAACTTTGAATTTGAATGAATTTTTTAAGATCAATATATGACACTCGGCTTAACTTGAAAGTAATTTGATTAAAGTTTGGAGAACCATTAGCCACACGCGTTTATTAAATCTGTGGCTAAAAAATAATTTCGCCACGCAAGTTAACTATGTCGTGGCTAAATAATATTTGCCACTGAAAAAATTCATGGCTAAAAATATTTTTGCCACGGGTGTGGCAGCTTTCGTGGCAAGAGTGATTATTGGCCACGACCTAAATAAAATTCGTGGCGCAAGTGAATTTTTGCCACGGGAAAAAATGTTCCCGTGGCATAATTTTTTTCCCTAGTAGTGAATCAAATTTTTCCCGTGGCTAGGTAAAATTTAGTCACAAATAACAAATTCCCGTGGCATAATTCGTGGCACAAGTGTCAATTTGTTGTAGTGTTAATAGTGTCAGAAGTGCGTTTATTGCTATCAAAAATAAGAATTTTTAATCCAATCTTGTTGGCGACCCTTGATAAAGTAACATACAATTGACCATGGGTAAACACATGCTTGGGGAGATAAAGACCAACGTAAGAAAACGATTAAAACCGAGTAAATGGGGAAGCATATAGAAATAGGGAACTGTCGCCGAGTAAACCGAACAGGAAATTTGCTTGAGTCAGATGGCGAAAGGGAAAAACGCGGGATATAGACTTTATCACGTATGGCCGCCCGTTAAAATTATACACCGAATGACTCGTTTCTCTAGGTTAGTCACAATTAAGCACGTACCATTACACAACCCACAAAATTGATTAATATTCCAGATATATAAGCATACCTATCGCAACCACTTTCAAGCGTAACTCATGGTTTGGAACCCCAGAACACTTAATGATGTTCAGGAATTCATGGAGTGCATATTAGGCTGGCCTGAAACTATCTCGTTCATACATACCTCATCAGAGCTTAGATATGCCTTTTCTTCATCAGAAAGAAAAGATAATATGTAGTCGTTAATCAATTCAACGAATTCGTGGGTAGGGGTCAAAATCCCCCATTGTTGCAAATAATCATCATCCCACAGTCGATGCAATAGGCCAGGTCGGGATATGTGTTGGATTATTAGAGCAGTTAACACAAGAGTAGTATAAGTGATTTTATAACCTGCTACATCAGGTCACCTAATTAATATTTAACCTGCTACTTATCCTCCATCCTTCTTCTTAGACCTGGATAACGGGTGAACCGTGTTGAGTCAGCTTTGGGTCGGGACACTTTCGGGTTATAATAAATGGTTGACTTCAGGTCGGGTCAGATAATTTCGGGTTCGGGTCACTCTCGGGTTTGCTGTTTTCAACTTTGTTTATAGATATCGACTCGTTTTTTTTTTATAATAATAGTCGGGTCTATTAAGAATCATATTCGTTGGGAAGTTTCATATATTATTATTCACCAGGATTTCTTTCTAATACAATGAGCTTGATAGCCTTATATACATACAAAATATATATAGATATTTACGGAAAGAATATTGCGTCAACAGCTATATTATATAATGGGTAAGCAATAGTCAAGTTCCTTGCTTGTAGGAGATAACGGTCCTTTTAGAGATATGCACAAGATAATGTACCTTGTTACCCCCCTCAAGTTGGTGCATGGAGGTCCGAAACGCCCAACTTGGATAGTAGTGTGTCGAACGGGACGCGGCGTAGAGCTTTAGTAAATATATCAGCGAGTCGGTGTTTTGTATGAACATAGCTTGAGGAGATGACACCTTTTTGGATTTCGTCACGAATAAAATGGTAATCTACTTCAATATGTTTGGTGCGTTCGTGAAAGACCGGATTGCGAGCAATATGTAGAGCAGATTGGCTGTCACAATGTAGTTGAATTGGGCGCGTATGTGAAATGCCAAGGAAGTCGAGGAGGCCTTTGAGCCATTTGAGCTCACATGTAGTGTATGCCATAGCCCGATATTCGGCTTCAGCGAATGAGCGAGATACTGTATTTTGTTTCTTAGTTTTCCAAGAAATCGGGGATGAGCCTAGAAACACAAGGTAGGCAGAGAGGGAGCGTCTACTGGTGGGGCATGCTGCCCAATCTGCGTCACAATAAGCTTGTAATTGTAGATCACTGTTTGCTTGAAGTAAAATGCCTTGACCCGGAGCTTTTTTTAAATAGCGTACAACTTTGCGAGCAGCATCCCAATGCGGTAGTCGGAGCATGCATAAATTGGGCGAGTATGTGGACCGAATAAATTAATTCAGGGCGAGTGATAGTTAGGTATACGAGACGGCCCACAAGTCGACGATACAGTTGCAAGTCGTGCATAGGGGCAGCGTTGGAAAGGCTTAAGCCATGATTTGGTTCCATCGGAATGTCTGATGGTTTTGACCCGAGTATTTTGGATTCGGTAAGAATGTCTAGGGCATATTTGCGTTGTGATATAAAAATTCCCGTCTCATTACGAGCTATTTCAAGACCAAGAAAATATTTGAGAGCCCCGAGATCCTTCATATGAAAGCAAGTGCTTAAGTAGGTTTTGAATTGAGTAATAAAAGCGGTTTGCCACATATGACGAGGTCGTCGACATAGACTAGAATGTGAACCTCCGTGGTGGGTGTAGTCATAGAAAATAATGAGTGGTCGTACGGACATTGCTGAAAACCGTAGGTAATAAGAGCAGAGGCAAGTTTTGCATACCAACATCGAGGAGCTTGACGGAGGCCATAAAGAGACTTTCTCAAGCGGCAAACTTTTCCATCGGTTAAAGAAGAGAATCCAGGCGGTGGTTTCATGTATACTTCTTCGTGAAGGTCACCGTGCAAAAAAGCGTTGTGGACATCCATTTGATGGAGACCCCACTTTTAGAGGCGGCGATTGCAAGTAGTGTACGAATCGTGACAAGTTTAATTGTTGGGGAAAAAGTTTCATTGTAATCAACCCCCTCAACTTGTTTATTCCCAATAACAACTAAACGTGCTTTATATCGTTCAATTGAGCCATCAGCGTTGTACTTAATCTTGTATACCCATTTGGCACCGATTGCTTTCTTGTTTGGAGGGAGTGGTTCGAGGGTCCATGTTTTATTCTTTTCTAGTACGTCAATTTCAAGTTGCATCGCCTGTTTCCATTCGGGTACCTGCATAGCTTCGTTAAAATGGTTAGGCTCGTAACCATCGGTCACGGCCGATAAGAAAATTTTGTGTTTAACAGAAAATTTAGCGTAATTAATGAAATGTGAAATTGGAAATTTGGTACCTGAAGGTGCTGAGGATGCGAGGAGCAGGTATGAGGAGGAGCGGGTAGTTTTAACAAAATCTTTGTGAAGAGAATTTGGGTATTTGATACGGTGACCGCGACCCATATCCGTGGGACGTTTAAGGCAGGAGCATTTATTGTGGTAGAGGGTTCCACGGGGTCAAGCGTGGATGTAACTGTGGCGGCTGGTTCACGCGTGGGGGGAGGCGGGAGAGGTATGTCAGTCGAGGGAGTGTCGTTGGGCGTGGGCGTAACTTTCGGGTTAGTTCAGTCAATTCGGATTAAGGTCAAAATCAAGTCTTCAATTCGGGTGTCGGGTCGGGTTCGTTTTGCTTATTTGGGTCGGGTCATTTTTGTCAGGTCTACTTCTCCTTATTTCTCTCCTTCATTCTTTCTCTTCATTACCTTTCATCCTTCTTCAGTTTTTTTTCTATACGTTTCCTTTAGATTAACGTGTTGATTTTGGTGTAAGATTGTGTTGTTAGCTAGATTTGGTGAGGTTGAAGACTTGAAGGAAGAGAAAGACGGATGATATTAATGACGTTTAATGGCTCGTACACTGAGTCAGTGAAAATGAGTGAAGTAATATGAAATAAATTAAAGGCGAAAATGAAAGATGAACGGGTTTTACCGCTAACTGGTCATCTATACAACTATGGTTTAACTACTCCAAAAATACGTATTATTCTCTGATTTATTAAAATTGGAATTATTTTCAGAAGACGCTCTATAGTTGGTATTATTGTCGTTAAATAAAATTAAAGGTGAAAAACAAAGGTGGAAGGGTTCTACAGGTAACCGGTCATCTATACTACTCTGCTTTAACTACTTCAATAATATGTATTATTCTCAAATTTATTAAAATTGATATTATTTTGGGAAGACACCCTATAGTTGGTATTATTGTTGTTAAATAACCCTATATTAATTTATGATATGTGTAATTATTGTTTTTTTGTTATCGTCTTGGATATATTGATTTAGGTTAATTAACTTACGATTTTCATAGAACCAAAATATAATTGTTAATTTTTTTTACCCACACGTCTTCGGCTAGTGTTCGGCGACCGGCCGACCAACCTTTAATATCTTTTACTTTTTTTGTGAAATAATGATTACGTTAAATTACGTAATCACGTTAAAATAGTTAATTTCGTGTTCGATTAGCTAATTACGTATTTGAATTGGTTGATTAAGTGTTTAATTAAATAAGAGTAAATTAGAAATTACTCCCTTCAAAGATGCGTTTATTAAAATTTACTCCCTTATGAATTTTTTTAATATTTTACACCCAAAAAGACGGAAAACTTCAAAATTTACTTGCAAATCACTACTCCGACGAGTTAATCCGGTGAGTTTGAATTATTTTGCTTATTTCCTATTTTTTTTATACCAAAAGTGCCCCTTTCTTCTTCCTACCCTTCTTTCCCCTTCCCTTATGCTCTTATTTAGTCCGCAGACTTCTAAAAAAAACCCCACAATTGATTGACGAATGGATGCTCGAGTTTTGAGTTTAGTGATTTTCGATTTGGGAATTTAGGGTTCTCCTAGAATTCGGACTGAAAGAGTTGAGAAAGTCGAAATGAGGATGAGGTGGGGTGGGGAGGGGCGTACTATTAATGAAGGGCATTTCGGTCAGTAAAATCATAAACTCATCGGAATAGTGATTTGCAAGTAAATTTTGAAGTTTTGCATCTTTTTGGGTGTAAAATATTAAAAAAAATTCATAAGGGAGTAAATTTTAAGAGACGCATCTTTGAAGGGAGTAATTTCTAATTTACTCATTAAATAATTATATGTTTTTATATTAGTTGATTACCTTTTATTAAGTCGCTTTTATTTTATTGCGATAATCGAGAAAGACGGCTTTACTATTGAGTTATCAAAACGATAATCTTTAAAATCTAAATGTTATACTCCGTATTTACTACAAAAAGTAATTTGGGGCAAATTCAATTCAAGGAGCTTCCATCCCAATACATATCTTGTGATTCCTCAGTGTATGAAGCTATGGATGCTCTCATTCTCTAGCGTCTTAATGGATCATACGCAGCATTGTGGCCTGGGTGGCACGGATAGTAGGAGTATTCAACATGAGTTGTGACTCCTGTGAGTACTAAACATCTTATTTTCCTTCTCCAATCTTCAATTCTATGAAAGTCGTAGCAAATGCAAATTGAAATTTAAATAACTGAAAGAGTGGAAAAAAAATTTCTTACGACCATCAACTCTAAAGATGGATAGAAACTGTGACAAATTTGTAAAATCATCAATAATAATCAATTGTAGAGTACTCTACATTTGATGTTTAGATGTAGATAGTAGATTGGGCCTTTTGGATCATTACACGACAAAAAAGAGCATTCATGATGTTGCTCAACTTCATAGGAGGTCTGCGATTCAAGTCCGGGATGGCCGCACTGCTCAGAATTAATAATGTTAAGAGGAAAAAAAAAAGGAAAAGATAGAAATGTGGAAACCAAAATATTGAAGATTGGAATACAGTGTCCGATATTTACAGCAGAGTTAGAGTAACATAGTAAAATAGTAGAATCTCCGCCTCAATCATTTGTTTACCGCACTAATATAAATGGTAAAACATATCTCGCGAAGATTAATCTAGAAAACGGATAAAAAGGAGACAAAGGCGGCAACGTGTTAAGAACATTCCGGATGTTGATGAAGTCATTACTCCAAAGTGTAACCACGTATATAGCATTTTGGAAAAACTTGGCAGATTCATTATTTTTGCCAATCTTCCTACTTATCAACTCTTGGGTTCCTTGGAATAGCACAATTTGTCTGTACAAACATAGCTTGTGAATCTGCATATATGACATCACCAACTCATTCAAATTTACTACTTAATTTTAACAACAACGATCTATCATGACAACAAAAAATGTTAAAAGTATAAGTACAGATCAATATTACTTACGAAATAGCCACTCGTTTCATTCAAGATACCGCCACCATTGAAACACCCCACATTGATTGAAGATGTCCTATTTATGAGCTTTGCTTAAAGGGGTTTGAAGTACTACTCATATCAACAAAGTGCACTTTCTTTTCTGGTTTGCCCATGATAGGAACTCCACAGTTAAGCGTGCTTGAGTGGGAGCAATCTTAGGATGGGTGACCTCCTGGGAAGGTTTTCAGGATGCGCATGAGTGAGGACAAAATACGCTGGAAAGGACTCGTGTTGGTCTGTGAGACCAGTACAGAGCCTGGCGAGCTAACAACAACGATCTATGGATCATAGAGTATCGTTTAAAATGTTAGCCTGAGTGTTGTGGTACCATGAAAGGTTTTCATTAATGTCGTTAGAAATTTTCCTGGACATAGATTTCTCGTGTTTCTTAAGGATTAGGTCGTTGCTCGTTGTTTAAGGTTGTAACCCATGAACTTTGGAGTTGAGTGATCTTACTTGGATAAATTGTTGTTAACCTTGAAGAAGAGAAACATCTTGCACAATTAGAGGTTGAATTTATAACGTTGTTTTGAGAAATACTTAATGCCAATCATCTTGATGGATTTATAGTTCAGAACCCTTAGACCAACGAGATTGTGGCTTCATTGAGTTAACAAATATTTTAGTGGTTCCGCTGTTACGATATGAAATTTGATGGGATTCTCAGAAACCTTAGTCGAATGACGTGCTTGAAAATGTGAATATTTGTCGTTACATGTCAGGCTGAGTGTGTTTAAGATTTGGCGTACTTTACTAACCTCTGTCTGTTGATGATGTTAAGAATATGTTGATGATCATTTTAGAAGTTTTCGTGTCCGAACATTGTTATTTTGGTGGATTTTATTTAGTGTTCCTTACTTGAGAGTTCAGACCTTATGAGCTTTGAATTTATGAGCCGTAGTGATTACGAGTTTGGGTATGTTTTGATGACCGTTGGAATCTTAATTAATGGATTAGTCTAAATCATTTGTGGATTCTGGGTCAGCGGTTATGCTGCCAGGCGCAACGAGGACGTTGCATTCTTCAAGTGGGAGTGATTGAAACACTCCACATTGATTGAAGATGTCCTATTTATGAGCTTTGCTTAAAGGGGTTTGAAGTACTACTCATATCAACAAAGTGCACTTTCTTTTCTGGTTTGCCCATGATAGGAACTCCACAGTTAAGCGTGCTTGAGTGGGAGCAATCTTAGGATGGGTGACCTCCTGGGAAGGTTTCCAGGATGCGCATGAGTGAGGACAAAATACGCTGGAAAGGACTCGTGTTGGTCAGTGAGACCAGTACAGAGCCTGGCGAGCTACCGCGATTAACATTTCTTGTCCTAGGATTGGGTCGGGGTGTTACAACCACACTACAACAAAAACGCCTTTTCGCGACGATTATTTCGTGAGGATTGATAAATCGACTTAAATATTGTACATATATTCTTTTGGAACGACCACTTATTGTAACAAATATCAATTGACACTAATAAACTCAATAAATCGACGGGTTATCTCCTCACAACCCTAATAAGTCCCCTTAAAACTTCATTCCTAATAAACTCACATAATATGCCTCCTGCCAACCTCCGTTGTTGACCTCCATCACCAGAACCTTAGTCTCCATAACTGGACCCGAATTCCAACCTAATTTATGAGGTCCTACAACTTGATTCTAATCGACATATATACAAGAGGAGGACGAGCTTACGACATATTCTCGAGGTCACGCAAGGACGCATCATCTAGATCAACTATTTTCGGTGATATGCCCATGTCGGCGTCGCTCTAATTATATCTCTTGAATCTGAAAATCCGTTTAACCCAATTTACGCTGTTACTACTGGTGCGTTTCAAGATTCATGAGTCTGAATTAATTTTTTATGATTTTATTTTGTGTTTGTGTTTGTTTAATTTCAGAGTTATTAGTTTTTGTAATTTAGGGTTTGCTGATACACAAAAGAAGTTGCTTCCAATTTGAATCAGGTTGTATCTCAATTCATTCAGACGAGAACTATTGTGTTGTTTTCTATGTTAATTCTTTATTCAAACTGTATTTTTGATGTTGTTTGATGATGTGTACACTCATAACATCATGGCTTTCAATTGTTGGATACAGTACAAGAGCTGTTGCGCTTTTGAGCTATATACAAACCATTTCAGGTTATTTGATTTGGGAATTATTACGAGCACATACAGGTTTTTCCTTGTTGCTCTGAACACGCCGTTGTTTGCTAAATACTTCTTAGATTTTTAATTTGGATCGATTGTAGGTTTCATTGTCCTTAGATTTAGGTGGCAGTTCTAATGTTTATGAAAGGCAGTTCTATTGGGTATGCAAGGCTCTAGGAAAGCATCAAGTTGGAGTTTAATTCGTTGTTTGTTAAATGTTAGCTGATGGAAGAACTGCGTTTACGGAATGTGAAGGCTTCTATGTTCATAATACTTTGATACATTGATGCAAATTATATCAAGCATAGTGCATTTTTTCGTGAATATCTGATGCATGATGTTGTTTTTTGTCTTACAAAATAAAGCCTATAAACTGTGTTTTAACTTAAGGCCCACTTGATTTTTTTTTTTCAATTCATTCATCTATGTAATCGGGAAAGCGATCCAATTGTTTCCAGCTATCACTTAATGACAATGCACACCATTTACAAGTGGCCAGGTTTAATAATTGGTTTCCCAGGGGCAAATTTCTCATTAACAAATGTTATGTTCGCGTTGACGAGTTTGGTTGGGGCGACATCGGTGCAAGTTGTGCTAGATAAGATGCAGTTTTGTGATCATAGTGCTTGAGGAATAACAACAACATCTAGGTAACACTTAAGGAGAGTGAATATTTTATAAGTTATGTTTTGCGGATTGTAGCTAATGTTGCTGATTGTGATGGTATATTGATGGTAGTTCTCATGGACTAAGAACAACATCATTGGCAGCAAAGGAACTAGAAGCACTACTCTTCTATGCAATTACAGACGTCCTCACTGGTATATTCGGCTCTCTTTAATCACTAAATTGAATTATTTGAAAGGATCGTCGTATAGAACGACATGACCATACTCTCTACCAGTATAGCTCTTGTCTCAAACCACATACTTATCTGAAGCATTTTCATATCCTTCAGTATTAATATTTACTAACTCGTTTTTCTCATCCACCTTAACAACCTCTTTACAAAAGGAGTTATCCTCGAATTTCCTCTTTTTTGGTTTGTAACTACACCCTATCTATAATGCCATGGCACCTTGTCCCTCTCCTACGTAGTATACTTCTCCTCCAAATGGAATGAATGTACCTGGCATCTTGGTATCTTTGATTCACCTCATCCGACAGCTAGGACTTGGTACCTTGTGCTATAATTATCTGTTTTGAATTCTGTCTTTTTCTGTTTTAATGTGACATATTTCTTCTTGCGGCACTTTTGCGATGCACATAGTTGTTCTGGAGGTCTAAAACCATTCTCAGAAGTCTTGGCTCTCCTTCTTACATGCTTGCCCTTTTCCTTTCAAATATTTTCAATTTCAATTATAAATTTTTTACCATCATTCATATTCATATATATACACTAAAAAGAAACTTACCAAAGTAATCATTTAGATTAAGCCACCTTGAATATGAGAATCAACCATGAAGCTTCATTTAGTGTCAAGGGAAAGTCCTAGGAAAGTTGTTATACAACTCCCCACTTACAAAAATCCTGCAAAATGTGACGGTATATCAATGCTATGTTACTGCAGTGTATCTATAACAAATCATCCATCTTGAACTACCAAACTACAACTAACACTTCCCTTGAGTCCTCTGAAAGTGATCCATGGATTGAGTGTTATTATGAATTCGAGCCTTCCGAATTGTTTTCCTTTGATAATAATGATCAATGGGCAAATCAGCAGCATGATAATTATCCTGTTGGGTTCGACCACAATAATGCGGAGAGTTATAATGACGAGTTCTCAGCAAATGTTGCTTTGCAAGATGTAGCAGGAATGACTAGTCACAACCAAAATGATGCAGCTGAAAATAACAGCGGTAAGCCCCCTCTATCTGAATTTTATTTGGTTCCCTAATGTTTATGTTTCCTATTGAGAATGGTTTTAGACCTATTGTACGACATACATTTTGTTGACATTGTCAGGGAAATTGTCTGCTCGGTACACACGAGCATTGTCAATTTCATTAGAGTATTATCTCTTCTATTCAAATTACGGAGACTTGCTTTCTATGTTGAAAGCCTAACACCTTCCTTGACTTTCGCCCTCCTCTGCCATCAGTATGATTGAAGAAAAGATAAGCTTAATGTTTACGCCTTTAAGTAAAAATTCTAAATTTCTAAGACTGGTATTCTACGTGCTTTTTTAATGTTCATATAAGATGATTATAGTAATTCAAGAAGCTGATATGTGAAATTTTGTTGTATAATGTGCCAGACTGCCGGGGAGTATACATGAATCAGTGAGTATACACGTAAATATATTTCATTTTTTACTTACACGTCTGAACTAACTTTGTTTATTGCATTTTTTTAGGCGGACTACTTTACATAATAGAGAATACATGGGTTGAAGCTTTACTTTGGTGGCCGAAGGCGCAGTAATTTTTTAGGTCGACAAAAGATCGTTTATACTTACTTTTATTAATTTCATTTTGCAGATGTTGGATACATGTAATTTTTGGGATTTATGAATATTATAAAAGTTATATGTTTTTTCCTTGTTCTTTGTTTTTATTGTCACACAGTATTTGGGAGATAGAAATGATAGAGTATTTTGTATCGAATGAAATCGATACCAAATTGGTACAATTGTGACATTTTTTTGTACTTATCGCGCCAAATACAATTGATACGATTGCAAATATGTGACCCTAATAATACCTATCGTGTCGAATACAATTACAACAATTGTCACTAAATGACATTTTATTGTACTTATTGTGTCGAATATAATCGCTACAATTATTATTAGTTGGAAATCAAATTATTTACCACATCAATAATAATCGACACTAAAATCGCTACTAAACCTCCTCTTCTTTCGTGTCGATTTTAAGAAGCTAACCCAGCGAATTGATTATTCGCCCCGAAAGGCTACGGCAACGCCGCCTACCTCAACGAATATACAATCGATGGGGAAACCTTTCGCGTCGAATAGAATCGCCACAAAACACCTAAATAATCGCCGCGAAAAGGCTTTTTTGTTGTAGTGCCATCTCCTGATTAACATCATTCAACAAAATCATATCTTCATCTAATTTCAGGTCTGGAAATGTCGGTGGTCTCTGATGAAGACTCATATCCCCTGCATAAATTACATGTTATAGTATTAATTTTCATTTCATAGACCTTGGTGAGCCTTGTCTTGTGCTCGTGACACGAATGCCTTGTCGTATTTACACCACATCCTTATGACTGTGATAGGTATTAGGTAGTAAACCACCTTAGGTAACCATATACTATTTTCTTACCATTTTGTCATCCTATTAATCATACTCGGATTCCCATACTTCCCTTCGCTTCATTTGTTCCTATCTAACTCTACTGTCCTATACACTCCACTCCGAGTGACACATCTACCAAATACCGCTCCCTCCGTCTTAGTCATGCATTTCCATTTTATCAATATACCTTCTCACATAAAATATACTCGTAAAAATAAGTAAATCAATAGATCTAAGTTACTTAGAAAAACATCTAAACAAATCACATCCATGGATTTTTAATTTCTCATTGAAATAAAAGACTTCCATAGTAGCAATGTTTGTTTATATATTTGGTGTTTTTCCCATCAAAGGCAAACAAAATAATTAGGCCACATGTATAATTAATAGTACCTAGTTTTATTATGTCCAAGGACCTCAAGTCAATGGTGTGTTATTAACTTAATTGGGAAGATTTTATTACAATTGCCACGGAAATTAATTACCAGAAAATGTTTTCTCGCGAAGAATAATACAGAGAACGGATAAAGAGGAAGCAGAGGCGGCAATGTGTTTAAGAACATTCCGGTTTCCATCAATAGTTGGAATGACTACACCGTGAACTTGCAAGGAGTCCGTCTACACAATAAAATAAAATAAAGCTCACCAAACTTACAGGAGATTGAATTGAATGGAAGAAAGTGAAGAAAATGTAACCTGGCAGTAATCGGGGGCATCATCGAGGTTGGGAGAAAAGCGCTTGTTGTGGTAGCCGGGAAAATGGCCGCTCTTTAAGATGGTCTTCTTACCCAACACAGATCCTCCTCTCAACTTAATCACCACTTCTGCCTTCCAAGGTATCGACGACGATATATTCACGCCCTTCCGGGTCCTGCATATATCTCACACTTCTTCAATCTCGCTAGATCCCCCACACTTCTTTACCGATATCGTATTCTCACCCCCTTTCTAATTCCATTTCCACCACTCAGCTTTTTCCCCTTTTCTACTTATTATACCTTCCCATACCCTTTGATATTATACCTTCCCCCCTTGGAACTGTCTCATAGTCATGTATTTTTGTTAGTGAGAGGTGATTGAGGGAACTTTGTTTTTTTAGGGCAAACGACGCTCTCTACTTTCCCTTTAATTAACTAATCAATCTTTTTTTTGTTGACATTTTTTTCATTCTTTGACTGCCCTAGTATTCAAAAGATTTCTTTTTGGAAAGAATATTTTGAATCCCAACCGTTGGTCTTATTCCCCAGCCCCCCTTCGTCGCTTTTGATGTTGAAATGAATATTTTAGGGAGAGTAATTGAGAAAAATCAAAATAAAAATTACAGGAGATGAGAAGGCAACTTCTACTTTCTGGTGTTTACATGGGAGTAGAAGTTGCCTTCTCATCACATAATTTTTATAAAATAAAAATCACCATATGCACATATAAGGGAGGATTGTAGATTTTGGATAAATGGGTTGATATATCAAAATAATTTCAATAAGAATTCCATTACCAAAATAAAAAATTGATCTTTATAATTAAAAATCATGATTCCCTCATTGATTACAATATAAAGTCTCATCTCCAGACTCCAATCGATCATCAAAATAACGAAAATCCCTTCTTAAATCACAGATTTCAATTAGAATTCAGACATCATCATAGAAACATATTTCTGTGATTAGAAATCCTTGTTCCGCCAATTGATTACAATCTAGTAAGTCACATCCGCTGACCTCAAGCGATCGTCAAATTATCAAAAAAAACCTAACTAAGAAACTTATACCTAAATCCCAAATTTCATATAGAATTCGTACAGAAATCTTGATTCCACCTCTAATCACACTCAATTCTCATTCACGGACTAATGACTTATATCATAAATCGCAAATTTCAAACAAAGAAACAGTGAAAAATCAAAATAAGGAAAGAAGCTTACCTTCTGTATTCATGATTTGGATGAGGAGATCTGAAAATTATCACCAAAAATTACACAAACTGGGTCAATTACTGGATCTTTAATTGATTCAACTACAACAAAACAAAAATCATAATTGTAAAATTATAAATAATAACTGATCTTTTGAACTGCTAATAATTCTCACTAACAATAATTTTGGGTTAAATCAAACTGCAATCTCAAGATATAATATCAATTAAAAACTCTCTCACATCTTTGCCAAAGTTCTAGAACTCCATTTCCATGCCGACGCTGACGTGTCCATCGAGGAGACACGTGGGTTCTTCCGGTTCATCGTGTCGGACATCAATATGGGTCCCAACGTGGTGGCAGACATGGTGGAGATTCATCCTGGTGTGATAAAGACCATTGTTCGTTCGACCTCGGTAGTTGCGACGGTACGACGGAGTTTGAGTTTGATTTGTTGAGGTTTCGGTTACCGGAAATGAACTTGGGAAATTGGGGAAAGAGAATTGTGAAATGTAAAATAGTGGAAAGGAAATTCACAGATTGGGGAAAAAGAATGTGTTATTTATTGAGAGATAGAAATCAACTGATCCAGTTACTTGAATTTGAAGCAGTGGTTACTGAGGATTAGAAACTGTCGCCAGTTATTATTGAACAGTTGCATTTTTTACCTGTGTAATCTACTAACCGTTGTCATTAATATAATACAGTAACTTTTAGTTATTTTTTTTTAAAATCAAACGCAAACTATCACTCAAATGCCATTGAGGCGCCACGTAGGATCCAACATGGCAGGCTGACGTGGGTGAATGTGGTGCAAGTATTTACTTTAGCATTAATATATAAGAGATTAGCATCAATTAATTATTGAAGATTAAAAACTGTATCTTTAACTAATTCCATAAAGTATTCCCATCCCTCCAAAAAAATATACGTTATTATTTAGTTTTATTTGTTTATAAAAAGAAAACCATATAGGTTTTCTCTAATAAAATTGTATCAACTCCGTTAACAAGTACTACTTCGTATATCAATGAGGGTTTGTTTTTTCTTTAAAAAAACATCTTAGATTTTATGTGATTTTTTTAAAATTAAGAGGCCCTCTAATTAAAATTTTGAACGGGGTCTCACAATGTCAATGGCTGGTCCTGGTTCTTATGTTATCATATTTCATCAACAAAATTTCCCAAATATCGCCATT
The DNA here is from genome assembly GCA_958450325.1 of Agrostemma githago. NCBI lineage: Eukaryota > Viridiplantae > Streptophyta > Magnoliopsida > Caryophyllales > Caryophyllaceae > Agrostemma > Agrostemma githago. Next base: position 15,321,318 of record OY288239.1, on the reverse strand, counting down.
GCCTTATGTAAACTAAACTCCCGAGCAGCCAACAAAGAGTAAGGGTTTTTGGAAATGTGTTCTAGAGTCACCCAATTATAAAAGGGAAAAAAGAGATCATCAAGCTCGTTAATCCGAACATGGGACAATCTAATTAATCTCATGCTAATACCAACTTGGGTATTTCCTACTTTAAAGCCTAAACAAGGCTCTGTAGCTTCGGCCTTCTCAAGGCTTTTATCCCAACACTATAACCACCGACAGACAAGCGTTCTAGATATATCGACCAAAAGGCTAATTACTTTTTTCAGATGTACTGTGTTGACAGAATGACAATGAAATATGTTAAGTTGGAAAATGAGTTCACGATCTGATAGCATCACGATAACTGAAAGTCTTAGATCTCATTTTCAAAAACGGTTTTTTTCTAACTTGTGTCCACTGAACACATATATTAAGATCGTAATATAGAAGGAATCTTATTAATCTTATCAAGATAAATTAAAATACAAACTCACAATTACCATACTTAAATAACATCAGTGAGATTCCTTCTATAATTAAGATCTTAACATGTGTCCAATGGGCACATGTTAGAAAAACAGTTTCAAAAATAATGAGAAATTACTCATATACTATGATAGTGAACTTGAACCAGGGAAAAAAATACTGAAGGTAACATTCAAGAAGCGAGATCTGATATGAGTTATTGTCTGAATCATAGTCTATAATTTCGTTAATTTTAAGTATCATATTGTCGACACCCTGATTTGTACCGAGTATCTACTTGATGCTCCGCCCAACACCCGATGATGATTATCGGACTGGAACACGTTGCTATTTACGATGTTTCGGATGATTTTTCAATAGTTTAGTTTGAAACGTTACTCAAAAATATTAATTCTAATACTAGATGGTCTTAGTCGAGTTGTTCCGGTCATAACGCCATTAATTAGAGTCTATTTTGGATACGTGACCCTGAATCGGCCCTGAAATGCATAGTCAAACCTGAGTCTACTGTGTCAAACCCGGGTCAAGCATCGAAAACCGAGCCCTTCAGCTAAACCCTAAACCTAGCCGCGCTTCCTTGGTATCATGGAATATCTTGTGATTATTGGTAAGATTACGTATCTCGTTGTTTAGGAAATTATTGCGAGTTGCGGCGCACAACACCATAGTCGCTCTGCACCAACCGCTTCAACCTTGGTGTGGACATGACATAGGTCCACCCCGACGCGGCCACGCGCGGGTTTGGGTAGGCGAATGAATCTCCATATGAAACGGATCGAATTGAAATTTAGGTCGAAGTGGAGTCGCCACCGAATTTTGTGGTTATTCGGAACCATTCGAGCCCACTCTATGTCGTAGTGGTCCGTATACAAAATACGGCCCATTTCCGATGTCAGAGTTTATTGGGCTCGTCCCTTTGCATTTGATACCAATACCGACATTATCGGATATTATGTATTGAATGACTTTCGTGCGCCAACGGTTTCGGGCATCCGGAAACCGAGGTTCTGAGTAAGGGGTGAGGGTACGTGTTGGGAAGTCCACAAAGGACACCCAACCCCGCCCGCACATTAGCGGCCTCTACTAAGAATTCGAATGACTTACAATACGCGCGCTAATTAAACGGGAAAATGCTTATGCAAACATTGTTTTCCTAGGCATGTGAATTGAATTGAAAAGGGTTTCTAAGTCAATTTAATGCAATTAATTCTACGTCAAAGTGAAATTTAGCATGCGGGTTCATTTAGTACAATAAACGAACAAGAATTAAATTGACAAAAGAAATAACAAACGCGTTAGTAACGATGCAATGATATAACGAATAATAACGGTTTGTGCAAATATTGAGTGAGATGAGGAGATGCAAATATGATAATGCATGGTTTGAAAAGATAGTATACACGTGATTAATTAGACACGTGTTGACCTAAATCATAAAATACTATCGAGTTTGAAAGGAAGGATGTACGACTCGTGTTTTGGTCGTCATGGGGTCACTCGATCGAGTGGTCGATAGACTCGATCGAGTAGACCCTGAAAAGAGGTTTCTGTTTTGCGTTATAGACCATACTCGGCCGAGTTATTGACCAACTCGGTCGAGTACATGGCCACTCGACCGAGTCACTGTGAGACTCGATCGGGTGGAGGTCGTGAAAAACATTCTGGTTCGATTTTTGGGGCGCCACTCGACCGAGTGGGCTAGGCACTCGGTCGAGTGCCCCCTGTACGAATTGTAATTCGTTTGCAAATTTAATCGTTGATTTCGAAATTGCTTTTGATTTTTTGATAATTCAACAATTTTACCGAATCGGGCATAAATATTACACAATTTATGTTCGACTTGGCTTTTTATAAATCGCGAATTTTGTTGAACCAAATATAAATATTGTTGAATTCATACTCGATTCAAATTTGAATACTCGTTGTATCCCACATTCGATTATTTGAATCGACATGGGATATTAGAGTAAAATAAAAAAAGAAGAATTGATTTTAGTCGTTTTAAGTTAATTATCGTGATATGAACAAATCGCGTTAATTAATTCATTTGACTTGATTGTTAGATTCGATATCCAATTATGGAATTGGTATCGAACCTAAAATCGACGCGCTTACTTGAATAAGAAAAAGGACTTGATTCCCTCGACTTCTCCGACATCGAAATAAATCCCTAGGGATTGTGATGTCGGATCCGTGTCAATGGGTTTCGACCCTTATTGAAATACGATGTATGCTCTTTGAGAAATCGATGTGATATGCGGATAACAATAATGGTACAAACGATATAAAAATTATTTTTGAAGTTAACCTATCTCAATAATCAAGTAATCGGGATATCGGAACAAGCGACCGTCAACGCTGTGTGCAGTACACTTGTATATTCGTGTTTCCTTATTCCGATATCACTCATACTCGACACAAATTGATAGGTATTTTAATGTTTTGATATTAATTATATTATCGATATTATGGTGCAATGAAATAAATAAAAAAACGAAAACAAGAGGATGAGAGGGAGATGAAGACGACGTGGAGAAAAGAGGGAGAAAAAAGAGGGTTTTGACACCCTCAACCTACATGTTCTTGTCTCGGCGCGGACTAGTAACCGTGGCTTTAACACAAGAGTCTTCGAGGTTTATGGAGGTTGAGTTGTGGTGGATCAGGATTGATTCCTAGAGCTAGGTCTAGGGTTTTTGCTAGTGTCGAATTACTAGGGCTTGATTAGGGTTTTTAAAAGACGTAGTATGTGTGTATGGATGCTCTAGGGTTTCGAAAGTTGTCAAAAGTTGTTGCATGAGGGTTGCTTATATAGGCAAGGCTAGGGCACCCGAATTAGGGTTACTCGACCGAGTAAAGGGCTAACTCGGTCGAGTGGCCCGTGAAGCCTGCAGCCGGGCTCAAAACAAGCCCACTCGATCGAGTGGGTGGGTCACTCGATCGAGTGGCCCAGTCGGGTGCACGGGTCCATTGTTTTGGACCTTGACTTTGAGTGTTTGATGGGTTTTGTGTTTGACTTGGACTTTTGATGGTTGTATGGCTGTTTTTGTGTGTCTCGGAAATGACTTTGATCGGGGTTGACCCAATCGCAAAAGGTCGGTTTTAATTCCGGTGTCGGTTTTGGCCCAAATTAGTCTTGTTTGACTCGAAATGGTCCGCTGGGCCTGGATTTGAGGTTGATTTTGTGATATTTGTACTCTACAAGTGTGTTAGCCAGCGATTAATGGATTTGAGCCCGTATCCGAGCGCATAGAAGCATGTTAGCGTCCGATCATCATCGAGTGTTTTTTTTTGGGAACTGCCATAGACACCTGGCAGTCAAAATGCGGGTGTCTACAGAGCCCCCACTCTGACTGAGGCTTGGACAGGGCGAAAGTCAGAGTAGCCACCAGGCCAATCGAGGATTGAAACCTGGCGGACTTCCGGCCGGGTCATTTATAGTCCATTAGACTCGCGTGAAGGGCTCGCCAGCCACAAGCTAGAGGTCATACCTGAGCCGATAACTTCGTGGGGAATTGGACTTGTCGCGTAAGTCCTGGGTGCGCCTGTGTGTTGGCCCATCCCGTGAAAATGCTGGGGAGGTATAACGGTTTGCATGGCCCTGTTTGAGTCGTACCTGTACAAGTCACATAAAATGCATGCAACACAGTAAAATGACTCGCGCTGGGGAGAAGTGATTTTTTTGAAATTTTGAAATTTGAAATCTTGAGATTTTTGAATTTTGGAAACTTTGATATTTTGACTCCTAACAAAGATTAGGAAAATTCGCGATGGAGATTTCCGCGCTAGTATTGAGACTAGGATTGCGGTTTGATTCCCATTGAGATTAGGAAATTTTCCTAAATAGTTTGCAAGGCTAATGTTATATATAGCCCCCTCTTGCTCTTGATTTCTTCATAAATCCCATCACAAATTAAAGAAAGTCTCTTTATTTCCCTTTAGGCAAAAGAAAGTCTCTTTATCTTCTTAAGAAGTTTAGCCATGGGAATCGATAGGTTGAGTGTGATGTTGCAGGAGTGGTCCCGTCGCTTTAGGGATGCTAATAGGGTGGCTTTGAATCAGATGGGGATAACCCAATTGTACCCGTTCCGTCAGATGGTGGTTGACCGCTATTTTATGGATGCTTGCTTAGCTTATTGGGATGACATATACCATGTCTTTGCTTTTCCCCGGGGCGAGGTTTGCCCTTTACCTGAGGAGATTGCAGCTATAGGAGGATGGAACCCGATACTCCGTCCCGCCGTCCCGTACTCGATCTATGACCCGAGGAGGAAGCTGAGAGAATTTTTGGGGCTCTCCCACAATGAGGTGTCCCGTATGATGGAGGGCGATAATATTTCTCTGATCGACTTGGCTGAGAAATTTATGAATCCTCTCGATGTTCGGGTTAGACCGGCTTACGGTCGTAGGGCTTTCTCTTTTTGCATGCTCCATGTATATGCTTTCGAGGGTCACATGGATTTGCTATCTTGCATGGGGAGCGCCCGTCTTTTGACCGTGGTAGATTTGATGGAGACCGAACACAGCCCGGCTTGGCTGATTACGGGCGAGATTATCCAAGGATTGGACAATCGTAAGAGGGACTCGTCAATTCGTCTTACCGGGAGCACCCGCTTGTTGCAAGTATGTCACTTGGCCTTTTTTCAATTTTTCGATTCTTTGATTTTTTGCGATTTTTTTTTACTACAGGGGGTACTCGATCTAGCCACCCTGGCACTCGGTCGAGTACCCTCGATGAAACCCTCCTGATCTGTCTTCGGAGGTGCCACTCGATCGAGTAACCCTAGCACTCGATCGAGTGCCCTCGTAAAAAGCCCCCTGCTTGCGTTCAGGGGTGCTACTCGATCGAGTGTCCCAAACACTCGGCCGAGTGGCCTTAGGCGGACGCCTATTTCGCCTTGGAAGCTCATGCTTTTGTTTCCTTTTGCAGATTTGGCTATATGAGAGGCTATCAGTGATAGATCCTCCTCTTGATGCGGGCAACTACCGTCACAACCAGGTGATGACGAGGAGGCGGGCCATCGACTTTTCTCGTCAGATTACGCAAAAGTACTGGGACGAGGTTTTGTCTTTCCATGGTGGCCCGTTAATTCGATGGGTGGTTCCGTGGTGGCCCATCTACCTTTGGAGTGGCTTGGACCCGAGGGACAGAGCCCGCTATCAAGTGATCCTTTCTTTCAGGCAGACGGTTCATCTCTACCCAGATCGCATACTAAGGCAGTATGGATGGACCCAGCGAATCCCTGAAGTTGAAGCAGTTGTGAGTGACCCTACCCAACTGACTGATGTGATGTGTGATACCTGGATGCAAAGATGGTACACACGGCATACTTGGCCCATTGTCAAGTCTCGCCGCTCAATCTGGGTTTCAGATTCTTACACGAAGTGGACCAAAGCAGGAGATGCTAAAGCCCGAGCCGCTTTGAAAGTCGATGAAGCCTTCGACCTGCTGAGAAGAGAGCAAGCCAAAGACAACAGGGGGTTCTTTGATGAGGGAGACACTCCAGCTACCCTAGTTCGTCTAATGTCAGGTCACAAGAAGAAGACTAAGACTCAAGCTGAAGGGTCTAGTGCTAAAGGTGCTTGGGGGAAGGTGAGCCCCCAGATGGACTTGGAAAGAAGACTAGGCCCTAGGCTAGCCGTGCAGGACCAACTTGGGCCACGGGATAGGCTACCCGAGCATGTGCGGGCCCGACTTGGGCCGAAGACCGTGATTGAAGACCCGTCGCCAAAGAAGCGGGTTCGGGCTAAGGAGATTCCCCTTGTGATTAGGGAACGCTCACCTTCACCTCGGCGACCTCGGGCTCCACGCGACCCGAAGGACAAGGGAAAGGAGAAGATGCCCGGATATTAATCTCCGTTATTATTATTTGAATATTATTATTATTTTTGTGGTGTGGTTTTTTTTGGTGTGTGTATGCCGTGCTCGGCGTTTTTTTTTTTGTAATCGAGATTAAAAGACATATTATTGAACACCGTTCCCGTCTTTCGTTTATTGCAGTGGTTGTACCCTTTTGAGGGGTTGCCTACGTATCCACAAATAGCGGAATCAAACCAAACGTAGTTCAAAATTTGATTTGATTAATTTGATTTTTTTTGCAATTTTCGAAATACATCAAGATCATTAATTCGAGATGTGCGACAGTAGAATAATTAATTCTAGCTTATTGACTTGTCTATAATTTTTGAAAATTTATAAAAAGACAATTTTTTATAAATTTTTGCAAATGACATTGAGATGGGGGTTTATGGGTAATAGCGCTTCAGCTGGTCCAAGTTGGTTGGGTTGACAAATTCGTTCCCGTCCAAGTCTGTCAGCATTATCGCTCCTCCTGATAGGACCTTCTTGACTAAGTATGGCCCAGCCCAGTTGGGTTTGAATTTACCCCTTGGGTCAACCGGTAGTAAGGCACAAACCGATTTCAGGACCAGATCTCCTTCCTTGATGTTCCTGGGCCTAACCCGTTTGTTGAAAGCCCGTTGGATTCTTTTTTGATATATTTGAATGTTGTTGAGAGCCCGGGATCGCCGTTCGTCTAAAAGGACTAGCGAATCGTATCGGGCTTGGACCCAATCTGCTTCAGGTACTTGACTTTCAAGTAAAATCCTGAGGGAAGGCACTTCTAGCTCGACTGGTTGGACCGCTTCCATTCCGTATGTCAAGTAATACGGGGTTGCCCCGGTCGCGGTACGGATTGAGGTTCGATATCCCCATAGGGCAAAAGGTATTTTGTCGGGCCAGTCCCGGTAATTCTCAGCCATCTTTTTAAGTATGGTGACAATTGTTTTATTGGCCGCTTCTACCGCTCCATTTGTTTGAGGTCGGTAAGGCGAAAATGTATGCCTTTGAATTTTATATTTTGCCAGCAATACGGCAGTTTCGGCTTGAAAGTGGGTCCCGTGATCGCTGATGAACTCGTGAGGGATCCCATACCGGCATATTATTTTATTTTGGATAAATTTGGCCACGTGTTTGGCGTTCAAGACACGGTATGACTCGGCTTCGACCCATTTGGTGAAGTAGTCGATCCACTAAAATGAAGCAATGACCTCCCGTCCCGGAAGGATGCATCTTTCCAATTATGTCTATACCCCATGTCGAAAACGGCCATGGTGATGTCATGGTATATAAGAGGGAAGATGGCATATGTTGTACATTGGCAAAGATCTGACAGTTATGGCAGTGTTTGACATACACCTGACAGTCTGTTTCCATGGTGTTCCAATAGTACCCGAGCCTCATGATTTTTCGGGCTAGCATATGGGCGTTCATATGCGGGCCGTTTTCACCGTCGTGTACTTCGGCCATTACCTTTTCGGCCTGTATTTTATCGATGCATAGGAGTAAAGCCCCCTGTGCCGTCTTTTTGTATAGTTGTCCGTCGTCCGTGCGAACGAATTGCGTTGCCAATCTCCGCAGGGCTTTCTTGGCCCGGTTTTCAGTTCCCGGGGGATATTCTCCCGTTGCCAAGTAGGTTAGGACAGTTTGATACCATGGTTCCGGGTCAGTTATCTCGATATCCTGAATGGCGTGGATGTAGGCTGGCTCGGACCATCTTTCGACACAGATTGGCATGCTGGTCAGGTGATCCGGGATGTTCAGTAAAGATGCTAATTTGGAAAGTGCATCTGCGAACTGATTCTCTTCCCGGGGCAGATAAATGTATTCTACCTTTTGAAATTGTTTCTCTAGAACCCTTACCCGTGCTTGGTAAGCTACGAGATTGGCGTTCCGAGTTTTCCATTTTTGGAGTGCTTGATTGATGACTAATGATGAATCACCGTGGACCCGGAGGTTTGTTACCCCTAAATCAGCGGCGGCTTGCAACCCGTGAATGCATGCTTCGTATTCGGCTGCGTTGTTGGTCACGTCGAAGTCCAACTTGATGGATAAGGGAGTGTGTTCCCCTCGAGGTGAAATTAACAGGATTCCGACCCCAAATCCTCGGAAGTTGGATGCCCCATCGAAATATAGATCCCATACTTCCGTATCGGTATGAAATATGTCTTCATCAGGAAAGGCCCATGTATTGGTGTGGCCTTCTTCGGATATCGGGCTGTCAGCGAGGAACTCGGCAACTACCCGGCCTTTGATGGCTTTCAATGGTACAAATTTGAGGTCAAACTCGGATAACATTAAAGTCCATCTTGACATCCTGCCGTTGAGGATGGGCTTCTCGAATAAGTACTTGATAGGATCCATTTTGGATAACACATGTACCTCGTGACTGAGCATGTAATGTCGGAGCTTTTTAGTGGCCCAAACCAATGCTAGGCACGTCTTTTCGAGCATTGTATATTTGCACTCATATTCAAGGAACTTTTTACTGATGTAGTAAATAGCCCGTTCTTCTGAATCGACTGTCTGGGCCAGCATAGCCCCCATGGCTGTCTCGGTCGTTGTTAGGTATAACGACAAAGGCAAACCGGGTTGAGGTGGCATTAGTACTGACGGAGCAGACAGAATCTCCTTGATTTTATCGAAAGCCGCTTGGCATTTGTCGTCCCACAGTACTCGTTCCCCTATCTTCAGCTTCTTGAAAATGGGCTCATATACCATGGTTAATTTTGAAATGAACCGGCTGATGTATTGGACTTTCCCGAGAAACCCCCGTATTTCCTTTTCGGTCTTGGGTGGTTGCATTTCGGTGATGGCTTTGATTTTAGCTGGGTCGACCTCGATGCCGCGTTGGCTAACGATATGGCCCAGTAATTTGCCCGACGTTACCCCAAAACTGCATTTTTGTGGGTTCAGTCTCATGTTGTATTTACGTAGCCGGGTGAAGAACTTTCTTAGGGCTGAAATGTGCCCGCTTCGGTCCTTGGATTTGACGATCATGTCGTCCAGATAGACCTCCACTTCCTTATGCATCATGTCGTGGAGCAAAGTAGTGGCGGTCCGTTGATAAGTGGCCCCGGCGTTGATAAGCCCAAATGGCATGACGGTGTAACAGTAAGTACCCCAAGGTGTAATGAAGGTGGTCTTACCCATGTCCTCTTCTGCCATTTTAATCTGATTGTACCCGGCATACCCGTCCATGAACGATAGAAGGGCATGATCGGTCGTGTTATCCACCAGTATGTCGATGTGTGGTAACGGAAAATCGTCTTTTGGGCTTGCCTTGTTAAAATCCCGGAAGTCCACGCAAACCCGCACCTTGCCGTCCTTCTTGGGTACCGGCACGATGTTTGCAACCCAGTCTGGATATTCAGACACTTGTATAAAGCCTGCTTTAAATTGTTTATCGACCTCTTCTTTGACTTTAAGAGACCACTCGGGCTTCATTCTTCTGAGTTTTTGCTTTACCGGCTTGCACCCATCTTTGATGGGTATTCGGTGTTCGGCTATCTCCCGGTCTATACCCGGCATGTCCTTGTAGGACCATGCAAAGACATCTTTTAATTCCTGGAGGAGGTCTGCGAATTGTTTTCTCTCCTCTGGATCTAAAGATAGGCCCAACTTAAGCATCTGGGGCTCTAAAGTGGTTCCCACATTGATGGACTCGGTTTCTTCGATTACCGGATCTCGGGATTCCCTTTGCTCGAGCTGCTCGACCAGATGTTGAGGTAGGGGTACTTGTTCGTCGGGTTTCTCAATGTCATTGCATATAAAATTTTTGAAATTGAGAAAATTTTGGAAATAAGACAAGTCATAAGCAGAACGGTGTTCGTTATTATTATTGATGGTAAATTTTGAAAATAGCTCGAATAGAGCTGCCATCTGATCATTGGTCAGTGGCGGGATAGGGAGAGGTCTTGGGACAGGCCCCGAGACCTCAGTGGATAAGGGAAGAGGGGTTACAGACTCGACTTTAGCACCAGACCCTCTAGACTCGGGCTCAGACTCCGACTCTGACTCTGACTCAGACTCGGTATCCGGCATGTCTCCCTCGCCGGTGGTCAGCTTGTAGACCCGTCCTTGACCGTCGGTTCATTTTATGGTCTTCCTCCAAGCCCTCGTCTCGGTGTTGGTACCGACCTCGGTGATTAGCTTGGTTGGGTCAAACCGATCGCTGCGAAGGATCAGGTTGACCAGGTCGTCTTTTGGAGCGGGGACGACTTTGTCTTCCCCGAATAAGAGCCCCAGTACAGGCTCGGAATTGTTTTCGCCCTCCTTTGATTCGGCCTAGACGATGGTGAATATATCATCAGGGATGAAATTGCATTCCCGAGCCTTTTTGGTCTCGGGATATGTGACGGTGGGTCGGTAGAGGCCCACTTGGACGGCTCCGAAGACTGGAGTGACGAAGTAATCCGTTAACTTCAGGCTCCGAAGACTGGAGTGACGAAGTAATCCGTTAACTTCAGGCTATAAGAGCTTATGTAAGTACCCTTGAGAATGTCGACGGCCTTGTGAATACCGGCCCGAACCACGTTTTTCGGGGTTATAGCATACCCCAATCCGAAATGTGACTCGCCATCATTTAGGACCTCGATAATCTTCCCAGCTGGAAGATATGGTCTTGAGGTTATCCCGGGTAGGTAACCCAGATTTTGTAGCATCGTGTCGATGCTAGTTGTGAAGTAGGGCCTAAAGAGATACTCTTCTTCGATCATGCCCACGAAATCAAATCCTCGTGGGTCGGCCCGGCCCGTAGCGTTGCAGCTTGCTACGGTAATTGGGGTCGCCTCCAGTGTGATGATACCGTCTTTGAGAGGCATCTTGACTTTTCGATGGAGGGTAGATGACACGGCCTTAACTGCGTGGATCCAAGGCCTTCCTAGTAAGAGATTGAATGATGAGGTGACATCTATCACCTGAAATTCCAACTCCTTTTCGATTGGGCCTGTTATGATCTTCAATTTCACGGCCCCGGCGACAGGTTTTGGGCTTCCGTCGAAAGCCTGGATAGTCTGCGCCGTCGGAAGGTAATCGGCATCGGTGATGCCGAGTGCTTTTGCGGTCCTTAGAGGAAGGACATTCACGGCTGATCCATCGTCGATAAGGGTCATCGGGAGATATTTACCTTTGCAGACGACCGTGATGTATAGGGCCAGATTGTGATTGGGCCCAAATGGTGGCAGATCAGCTTCGGAGAAGGTTACGAGCGGGCCTTCTTCTTTGGATTTGCCCTTTAGGTAGGGCATAATGGTGGCTACCATTTCAGCGGGGGTAGCTTCCGAATCAACCTTGATTTCATCGAGAGCCTTAGTCAGTGCTTCCCGACGAGCTTGCGAGCTAACCAATAGTTGCCATATGGTTAGATTAGCTCGGACCCTCTTCATTTGCTGGACCAGAGCCGTGTCTGGGCTTGGTTCTTCGAGGGTAGGCTCCGTCCTGGCAGGTTTAGTGACGGATATAGGTATGGAACGCCCAGCTGCGGCGAGATGATTGGCGGCTAAAGCTTTGGACTTAGCCTTTCGGACCTCTTCAAGGGTGATGGGGACAGCTTCCCCTTTGGTTAAGTATACATCATCCTCGTCGTCGAACCATATCCCGTTGATTTGTGGGATATAGGGAGAGATGAGGTGAGAACAGTCAATTACCTCACCGGTGAAGATAGCATGGGCGCTGAACGGGTTTTCTTTGTTGCTCGGCTTGTCTCCGGGCAATGGGATTTTCCCGCTCTTGATAAGGTCTTGGATCAGGTGTTTTAACCTCCAACACTTTTCAGTATCATGCCCATTACCTCGGTGATACTGACAGTAAGCTTGGGCATTGTAAGTTTTGGGCCTCTTTTCTACTGGAGATTCTGCAGTTGGGCCTATCGGCTGAATCAGGCCCTTTGAAGATAGCCTTTGTAAGGCATAAGTATAGGTAGTCCCTATATCTGTGAATACCCGGTTTGGTGTATTCTTCTTAGATGAGGTGTAGAGCAGGTTCACCTCGTCGAAGATGCTGCGAGTTGCAACTGCGGGTGTGAGCTTGATCGTAGATGAACTTGCCCCTTGATAGCCTTTGGTAGAGGCCTTAGTCAGGCTCTCTAGTCTCAAGTCATCCTCGATTCTCGTGCCCATTTCAGTAAGGACAACAAAGTTTGGGATGATAGCATACCGGAGATGGACCCGGTAGGATGGGAGCAGATTTTTTACGACGAAGGCTTCCACTAGGGCCTTCTCGCCGGGCTTGTCAACCAGCTTCACACTCTCAGCCCTCCACCTTTGCAAATATTTTGTGAACCCTTCTTTGGGCTCTTGGGCCATTACCTCCAGAGTACGCATTGTAGTCTGGATTTCAGTGTTATCGGCGTAGTTCCGAGCAAATTCGGTCGTCACATCATCCCAAGTCTTGTATTTCTTGGGGTCGAGCCTGTAGAACCAGGCCTTGGGATGCTTCTCCGAGGAAGGGAATAGGTGCTTGAAAATGGCGGACTTTACCCCTTTGACTGCCATGAAGTCTTTGAAGGCCCGGATATGGTGGACCGGGTCTTCGGTACCCTCAAACATAGGAATTCCCGTCAAGTTGAGGTTGGCCGGTAGCTCGTTACTCAGAGGTGAATAGATGCGAGCATTTTTGGAGTGGATTGAGTTGCTTGTTGATAAGTGAACTTGCTCCTCGAGCCTGCGAACAACACTGACCAATTCGGCTATGGGCCCAGTGGAATCAGCTCCTTCAACTGGGACCGTCTTCTCTACGGTGCTCAGGCGAGTGTCCAAAGTTGCTTGGTTAGCAAGGATGGAGGTCAGTTGAGTCTCGATTTTGGCTAGGGCATTTTTCAATTCTTCCATCTTGCGTTGATCCCGGGTTGTGGCTGGCCTGTCTGTAAGAACACCGCGTAATCAGAAACTAGCCCAGAAATCCCGGAATAGAAAGTACATCCCGAACGAGACTAAAAGGGAAATGACTCGAGGAAAACACCTAGACGGGTGACTTGTGAGGTGCGGGCCTTCCTTAGGATTCGGCAAGTGGGCCTAGTCCTGTTCGAAGGAAGGTTCACGTGGTATATCCCCAGACTTTTGACTCGATTGTGTTGACGGGCCCTCCTTTGTAAGAGTATGTCCTACTTAGGTGGGCCCTGCCTTAGTCTAATAAGGCGGACTGGGATAGGGAAGAAACTCGCGATGTAGGATTGGCGGAGTTTCGACGCTAAAGACCTTGACAACTTAAGACTCGACCCGACACTGCTAAATACGGGAAGTTCTAGAAGTGGAAGGTTTTGAAAGTTGATGATTTTTGAAAAAGGACCGAGTGGACTCGGTGAGTGGCCCAAATTTCCGAAAAAGAGGACGAAAAGTCATTGGGCCACGAGTTTTGAAAGTTTGAGTTTTGATTTGGGCTGCATACCGGCTAGAAAATAGGCTATTTTGAGTAAAATCATAAGTCCTAAATTCGGTATGTCCCGGGTTTTGAAAATTGAATATCTTGAAGAGGAGGATGTAATTTTGAAAAGTTGACATTTTTGAAAACGACTCGGAAACCAAGTAGCACGTAGTCACACAAGCATTATAACGACGCTATGTATGCTCTATACTAAGTCTCGGTCGGTCTAAAAGGGGTCTATACCAGTGTACATAGTCTAGACGTTGATCGGGACGGACTCTCTAAGTCGAATTGAGCTTAGAACATGCCGCGAAACCCACTCGAATCGACTATGGACACCTTTTGACATATCCATATTGGAGTACATCAATGGTATAGTGGGATGTCGGTCACCAGTACCGGCCCGGAAAAATATGGGTTATGAATGAACCGTAAAACTAACACGCGTATTGTATGTGTCAAACGATTTCTATTCGAGTCTGACCCTGAGGACGCCGATGGTAAGTCACGCATCAGTTAATCCCCAGCGGAGTCGCCAAATTGTGGACATGACATAGGTCCACCCCGACGCGGCCACGCGCGGGTTTGGGTAGGCGAATGAATCTCCATATGAAACGGATCGAATTGAAATTTAGGTCGAAGTGGAGTCGCCACCGAATTTTGTGGTTATTCGGAACCATTCGAGCCCACTCTATGTCGTAGTGGTCCGTATACAAAATACGGCCCATTTCCGATGTCAGAGTTTATTGGGCTCGTCCCTTTGCATTTGATACCAATACCGACATTATCGGATATTATGTATTGAATGACTCTCGTGCGCCAACGGTTTCGGGCATCCGGAAACCGAGGTTCTGAGTAAGGGGTGAGGGTACGTGTTGGGAAGCCCACAAAGGATACCCAACCCCGCCCGCACATTAGCGGTCTCTACTAAGAATTCGAATGACTTACAATACGCGCGCTAGTTAAACGGGAAAATGCTTATGCAAACATTGTTTTCCTAGGCATGTGAATTGAATTGAAAAGGGTTTCTAAGTCAATTTAATGCAATTAATTCTACGTCAAAGTGGAATTTAGCATGCGGGTTCATTTAGTACAATAAACGAACAAGAATTAAATTGACAAAAGAAATAACAAACGCGTTAGTAACGATGCAATGATATAACGAATAATAACGGTTTGTGCAAATATTGAGTGAGATGAGGAGATGCAAATATGATAATGCATGGTTTGAAAAGATAGTATACACGTGATTAATTAGACACGTGTTGACCTAAATCATAAAATACTATCGAGTTTGAAAGGAAGGATGTACGACTCGTGTTTTGGTCGTCATGGGGTCACTCGATCGAGTGGTCGATAGACTCGATCGAGTAGACCCTGAAAAGAGGTTTCTGTTTTGCGTTATAGACCATACTCGGCCGAGTTATTGACCAACTCGGTCGAGTACATGGCCACTCAACCGAGTCACTGTGAGACTCGATCGGGTGGAGGTCGTGAAAAACATTCTGGTTCGATTTTTGGGGCGCCACTCGACCGAGTGGGCTAGGCACTCGGTCGAGTGCCCCCTGTACGAATTGTAATTCGTTTGCAAATTTAATCGTTGATTTCGAAATTGCTTTTGATTTTTTGATAATTCAACAATTTTACCGAATCGGGCATAAATATTACACAATTTATGTTCGACTTGGCTTTTTATAAATCGCGAATTTTGTTGAACCAAATATAAATATTGTTGAATTCATACTCGATTCAAATTTGAATACTCGTTGTATCCCACATTCGATTATTTGAATCGACATGGGATATTAGAGTAAAATAAAAAAAGAAGAATTGATTTTAGTCGTTTTAAGTTAATTATCGTGATATGAACAAATCGCGTTAATTAATTCATTTGACTTGATTGTTAGATTCGATATCCAATTATGGAATTGGTATCGAACCTAAAATCGACGCGCTTACTTGAATAAGAAAAAGGACTTGATTCCCTCGACTTCTCCGACATCGAAATAAATCCCTAGGGATTGTGATGTCGGATCCGTGTCAATGGGTTTCGACCCTTATTGAAATACGATGTATGCTCTTTGAGAAATCGATGTGATATGCGGATAACAATAATGGTACAAACGATATAAAAATTATTTTTGAAGTTAACCTATCTCAATAATCAAGTAATCGGGATATCGGAACAAGCGACCGTCAACGCTGTGTGCAGTACACTTGTATATTCGTGTTCCCTTATTCCGATATCACTCATACTCGACACAAATTGATAGGTATTTTAATGTTTTGATATTAATTATATTATCGATATTATGGTGCAATGAAATAAATAAAAAAACGAAAACAAGAGGATGAGAGGGAGATGAAGACGACGTGGAGAAAAGAGGGAGAAAAAAGAGGGTTTTGACACCCTCAACCTACATGTTCTTGTCTCGGCGCGGACTCGTAACCGTGGCTTTAACACAAGAGTCTTCGAGGTTTATGGAGGTTGAGTTGTGGTGGCTCAGGATTGATTCCTAGAGCTAGGTCTAGGGTTTTTGCTAGTGTCGAATTACTAGGGCTTGATTAGGGTTTTTAAAAGACGTAGTATGTGTGTGTATGGATGCTCTAGGGTTTCGAAAGTTGTCAAAAGTTGTTGCATGAGGGTTGCTTATATAGGCAAGGCTAGGGCACCCGAATTAGGGTTACTCGACCGAGTAAAGGGCTAACTCGGTCGAGTGGCCCGTGAAGCCTGCAGCCGGGCTCAAAACAAGCCCACTCGATCGAGTGGGTGGGTCACTCGATCGAGTGGCCCAGTCGGGTGCACGGGTCCATTGTTTTGGACCTTGACTTTGAGTGTTTGATGGGTTTTGTGTTTGACTTGGACTTTTGATGGTTGTATGGCTGTTTTTGTGTGTCTCGGAAATGACTTTGATCGGGGTTGACCCAATCGCAAAAGGTCGGTTTTAATTCCGGTGTCGGTTTTGGCCCAAATTAGTCTTGTTTGACTCGAAATGGTCCGCTGGGCCTGGATTTGAGGTTGATTTTGTGATATTTGTACTCTGCAAGTGTGTTAGCCAGCGATTAATGGATTTGAGCCCGTATCCGAGCACATAGAAGCATGTTAGCGTCCGATCATCATCGGGTGTTTTTTTTTTTTGGGAACTGCCATAGACACCTGGCAGTCAAAATGCGGGTGTCTACACTTGGGTCGCCTCGACCCAGTCGCTCTAAACCTAATCGTCTCGTGCCATGCGCCCATACCCAGATTTTGACATAAAAATCACTATAAATACAACTCTTCCCTCGAAGTTCCAATGGAGAAGAATTCATAATTCGCAACTATTTTCCAACTTATGACCAAGTTCGGGAAGTTTCTGGAAGAACTTATAAATCCTCAAATTGGTCATAAAAAACGAATAATAAACCGTAGTATTTTACGAATCACAAACGAATTTCAAACTTTTCGGATTTGTTCATAATTCAACTGAATTAAGATTTATTAACTTAAGTTGAATTAAACGATTCACAGTCAAAAAATTCAAACAAAAGTATGAATTCGAGACCTATAGAAACGTTATTAAAGCCTCGTTCATCCCGTTAAGTCATTATTAGTCACTAGGTTAAAACCTTAATCCAATTTTTTCGATTCGCTTTCATGAGAGTCTTACATTATGCATTTTAATTACGTGAGACAACTGGATTCATAATCCACCAATCCGAAGTGCAAGCCATTTTTTTCAAACGCGGTGTGCAATCCGAGCCCATAGCTTGGTTCCTGTCGACGTGCATGTCCGATCATACCCCCTTGACAAAATTGTTCAATATATGTAAAGTATACAACTTTAACCCCTAATCAAACCATTAAATCTGAGTAGTCGTTATTATATTTGAATCGTCATTTATCGTCTGCGTAAGTTTTTAATCGTTTCGTATATAATCTGAGGGTGTAACACTCATCTAATTGATTATTAACTTCTGTTCTCGCATCTTTTGTCGCTTTTTAATTGCGTGTTTTATCGCTTTTACGATGAAATTACTTGTTAAAGGGGATTACTCATCGTCGTCGTCGAATTACTTAACGTCGTCGGCATTTTAAAAATAAATTACATAATTGCCCTTGTTTAATTACTAATCTAATTATTAACCTAATTACTAACCCTATTTAAGGTTATTAAATTACAAAGTCCGGCAACAACACTATTAACTCTCGAATTTAAACTAATCATCCTCGAAAGAACAATGAAACAATTATGTTTTAATTTTCAATTCTTCTTTGATGATTAATCGGAATGTCGAACACGAAAAAATAATTTCCCATTTGATTTAAATTTCTCGTATACCGAAAGCAATTTGAAAGACGACGACGTTGTCGATGTTAATTTTGGTTTCAATTGTTATTTACACGGTTATAATTCGTCTTATTGATCGTCACTGGAAAAAAAACTGGAAACATAACCTAGACGTGGGGTAAGATCGCCTATATCAACGTCTAGGTGTAAAACACTTATGACCGAACTTGGGAACAGACGCAATAATCCTACGCTTGAACCCAGGCATAGCCTCTTCTTTTCCACACCCAAACGTGGGAATATTTGCATCTATTCTACGTCCTTTCTTTGTCTTTTTTGTTCTGACACCTAACACCTTCTTTCATTCACTCAATCATCCTTTTCCTCCATTTCTCCCATTTAACTCCTCATCTCTCTTCCCTACTACTCTTTTGTATCCTCATTTTCTATTCAATTCATTTCCTCTTCATTTACCTCCTCCCATATCCATTCATTCAATTCAACTTCTCCATCTCCATTCATCTTCTTTCATTTAATTAGAACCAAAAGCAAAGAGGTTAAAGACTTGAAGGTTAAAGATATCAAGGCTCATCATGATAAGCATCCTCTTCCAAGTATTTGAAATTGACCTACGTACTTTACCCATTTAAAGCTGGAAAATTAATAATTTTCGAGTTTTTTTTTCTGTCCCCTAAGTGTATGTTGATTATATGTGAAACCCGTTACTTTCCGTTATTAATGTAGGGTCGACATTATAAACGTAAATACGTTATTTACGATTCTGAAGGGTTAATTGTTTTTGAGTGAAGGGAAAAGGTGAGTAGATGAAAGTAAGGTTAAATAGGTAAATCGTATAAAATGTCGATGATGTTAAGTAAATTTGCCGAGGACGAGAAGCGAAAGTGCTTGTTAAAACACAAATCAGAATCGCAAAACGTAAATTAACAACCAAAAAAGAAACTATACCGAGTACAAAAACTTGTGCCTGGTCTTGGGTTCATTTAACAAAAACGCCTGTAGCGAGGCGTCTCAATTCAGGGTTGCCTCACCTAAGGCGCCTGAGTCTGTGAACATTTCTATTTTGAGTTTGTTCAATTTAATAAATCAATCAGCGGTCAAGTAACGTATTCGGTCAAATGCCCATAGTCAGGCATTCCAGTTCTAAAGTGCGCCACACTTGACGACTCAGTACTGAGACCCTGACAGCATGCATTTCTTCCATTGCCTTACAGACGCACTTTAAGTAGATTACCAGGTTGGTTAATACTCCCTCTTATTCCTCTTATTCTTTCTCTTTCTTAAATATATGTGAGGTATATTTTAATGATAGAGGAATAAAATGGGGAATAGGAGGGAGTACGACTTAATATAATCCGACAAATATTCGTCATATGGTTTTAAACCTTTTTCCCAATTTCACATATTATGCCTAGCAAATAAATAATATCCATATTCTCCCTTATACGTGTAAATTTCGATGTTCTACTAGTTATATGCTATTGTACAATCGCATGCAATGAACATTAAATCCCGACTTCGACATAAGTTTATTTGCTACTAATTGAACCGACTTAGTCAAATGCATCATAAGGTTAAGACATTTGTTATTAATTCTTTTCACCATTTAAGAATGCAAGACATCTGACATCGATTGATTAGTACTACAGGTCGTTATAAGCGGGCGAGATTGGGTGTCGATATTCCTAATATTGGCTTCCCAATATGTACGCTCACCCGTACTAGAATCTTTGGATAGAAGATGACCTAAACCTTTAAAAGAGAGTCATTCTAGACGTGAAATGCGTAAGGGTACAAGTCTTTATCTTTAGGTTCCCGTGTCACTCAGCTTTGGCTCTGACTAAGGATCAAAGTTGACTTGAATGATTTTCAATCACCCCACATTTTTTCGGTGGCGACTCTAACATCATATCGCAAATTCGGGTCACTAATAAAACGGTTGCCAAACCAAATGATCTGGCCTGCATACATTTACAACCACATATCGATCGATTCAAGGGAAACTCTGATGCGTCCATACATTCGCCGACTACAGCAAAATCAAAATTCAAAAATTGAGGTCCGACAATCTGCCCCGAACAGGGAATCGGACTGGTTGACGCGATGTTGGCCGTCTGGGTGGTCGCCGCGAAAGGCACGGCTGTTAGCGTCCAGAGTTAGGCAACTCCACTAGGGAGGAAAACTTGGTTTTAAGTGGGCATATAATTTCCAAATTGGTGATACTTTAACAACCTAAGGTCGACTGTTTGGCGTGTCTTCGAATTGTTTGCGATCACTACAGGTACTAGCCTTCATAAGGCCAAGTTAACCATACCAGGGCCAATCGACCCTATCTTTGGTGAATGTTCTAAACTTGATCCCGCGTTAGGACCACTGATGTACGTCTCACCCGTGCTCAGGTGCTCGCTTCTACAACCCACCAAGTGATAAGCTTACGTTGAACGGGATAATCTTCTCTCTCATAGAATGACTTTACTTTCCGTAGAAACAAGGACTTTTCGTGAGACGGTAACCTACCCTAACCTACCCAAGTCTGCACTTGCATTGTATATAACTGCTAGTTATGTGTAGCGTGTTTGACAAACCTAATAAGACATTCAATTTCGGATTAAACCATGCCAACATATTTAACTGCATCAAACTTTCTTTTTAAAATCGTCTTTTGAAAACCCAATTTAGCGTCGTTATGTCGGCCATTTCATTACTCACCATTTTCAAAATTGAGTTTTTTTATCCACATTTTAGCGCCGTTATATTAGCCACTTCAAAACTTGCCACTTTCAAAAAACAATTTTTTTATCGTATCCTATTTTTGCGCGGTATTAACGCCAACGCCAAGTTTCCAATTTAACGGAATTTCTAGCAACAACACGACCATATCATTTTTCAAAATTTCTCTAAAGCCGTCATTATGGCCGATTTTCCAATCTAATGGACTTTCCATAAACGACGTTGCAACAATATCAAACGACGTTGCAACAATATCCAACACCGTTTTCAAACATTTTTAAAATAGTTTACATCATCGTTAACATTGAACTTTTAGTCGATAGATTTTTTAATGCCAACGAAAAAAACATTTTCTGAAACCGTATTTCGCGACGTTATTATGATCGATTGGTCAAAATGTTGAAACATCTGTTCCCAAACATAGGATAAATGTCATTTACCTATTTTTTTTACGACGTTATTATTGTCAAATTTCCAAAATTATAGAACTTTTGATATCAACGCAGCAAAAATATTTCAAACCATTTTCAAAAAATCGGTCTTAACACTGTCCTTCTCAAACCACTTTCCTCTTTTAAAAAGTTCGTTTTATAAATCTCAACTTTACCCCATTACTGTCGCCAATTTTTCAAGTCATGATTCTTTGGTTCCTTTATGGCAATATTGTTCGACGTCCTCGAATCGGCTTTTCCTGTCGTCCTAACGTCAAATTTTAAACTCGAAACTTGATTTTCAAAACACTCCGCTCTTGATTATGACCCAGGATCGCGATCAATATTTCGCGTCGTACTTGTGTACCTTCTTATGCTTGCTAGTATCGTTCTTTCACCTCACTGGCTCACATCGAGGCTACTTTTTGCGTCGTCTCATTTTGAGACTTGTATCTTGTTGTCGCACATCGGGTTATGTTTTGTGTCGTCTCGCTTAAAGACTCGAGACAGTTAGGCATCACGCCAAATACACTAGATATCTTGGAAAGTCAAGCACGAAAATCCCAAACTCGAGAGTCACAAGCGTGCATGCCTCGTGGGAACCTCTAGTCGCGCCGCTCGCCCAAAGTTTGTCTTATGTTGGGTCGTGTTTTACCCAGATTGTGTTACTTCAGCATTATATCTGTAGGTTCAAGCGTTAGCATCAAAGAACTAATCAGGTAGATCTACAAGATCAGTGCCTCCATGGTAGTCATGAAATGCTCCTTAGACAATCTCAACAATTGTATCAATAACATAGGGAATATGAGTACCCGAAATGATTCCTAGAACCAAGGGTTCGCTCCTAGCGATTCCCTCGAGAACCTCGCATCGCCTAAAGCTACTAGGGGAATGGGCCCAAAAACAAACAAGAAGGATCAATCACCAAGGCACTTCACTCAGTTTAGCATCTCCTATGTCGATGCCCTCAAACTCTACACGGATCTTAGTTTGCTCTCGTCTCTAAGCCCGACTTTCGAACCACCTTCGGGTCATAGAAGAAAGACCTAAAATGCTAATGCATATTGTCTATTTCACCAAGGCCATGAGCATGAGACTCAGTTATGTACCAAACTGAAACACACAATTCAGGATAATATCGAGAAAGGAACATTTATTTCCTCATCCAAAACGACAAAATAAGTATATCATTTTCGCCAATATCGACTTGAAACAATAATCGTGCTAAAATGTCATCCACGGCGTCGGGATCGATGACGATGACAACAGCGACGTATATATTAATGGGTCACCTTTAGTCGTTATAATCCCTTCGGACATTCCAAAAGTGAAAGAAGTCGATCATGTCACCAGATCTGGACGACCATATCAAAATGCTATTACCAATGGTCAATTTACAATGACGCTACGGAGGATACCACCACCATGGATGAGGTGCACATCACCACCTTCAAACTCCAGATAGTTAAGCAACTCCAAAAGGCCAAACCATATTTATCCACATGATATCCAGTTCCTACAGTCATCGCATCGCCTTAATTCAAGCCCTGAGTAGGATGAATGTCTCCTCCTCCATTAGCCCAGAAGACATGGTTGGGCGCGTAATCCAAGATTCCATGAAACTGAAAGATCCTATTATGTTTTCCGATAAGGACCTTCCTCCATTTGGTTCAAGTTATTACCTAGAATTGTACGTCACTTTGACATGTCTAGGCAAGAAAGTACCTATGGCTCGAGTACCTATTACCTAGCATTATGGCTTCGTCGTTAACGTCATCATCCTACTCAAGACCGGTCGGGCCCTAGGAATGATAGACGTCGTCTTTTCCAACCCAATTAGGAGTGCGTGCTTATGATGGCAGTCGGCTTCCGGTAACTGGGGTTGTCATTATCTCATCTATTGTGGGACAAGTAGAAAGAAAAATGGAGTTCTAGATCCTAGATGTAGAAAAAAAAGTCATACTACATGATTTTGGGATGACCATGGATCCATACGGCTAAAGTCATTACATCTACCTCGATTCCAAAGGTGAAGGTCTCTATCAATAGAGGGTGGTCACTATCCATGCCTCTCGTATAAAAGCCTTCATAGAGAAGGTCGTCGCCTCATAGGTGACGCAAGATGACGATACCGAGTTACGAAACTTTCACGTGGTTAATTTGTTGGAAAACAAAGTAGCACCTTTCGATTTTGATTCGTATTCTAATCTGATTATTCATTAGTTCATGAAGCAACAAGGGTATTTCTCGGGCTATTAGTAGGTCATATCCCAAGAACAGTAAGCAAGCTCAAAAATTGTGTGAGACAAGCCCATATCGTCAGTCTCGGGTATACGACATCTAACGAAGAAATCTGGCAGCGAATAACCATTATGCGAGCCCGGAAATTCAAAGGGGCGAACCTCCCGCATTATCATCCGACATTGAATGGACACTTCGTAAGAGAAGGAGATTCAAGTTTTGCATGCGGTGTCCTGAGCCAATTTACATAAGTGGTACTCTATATCGAGGAATAGAAGTGTTCGGGATTTTTTATTTCATCCCTGAAGATCCATTCCCTAAGGCAAAATCCATACAAGCACCTTGCCTCGACGGACAAGCCAATAGCTTATAATTTTGGGGTAGATTGGCTCGTTCCTGCATGTCAAGATGAGATTTGACCCTATAACCCACCTATTAAGGATAAATAATAATCTTTAGTGATATATATTTATCTTGTAGCTATTGTAGTTTTACTATACCATCTTTGTATCTCTTATTATTTATCTTGTACACAGGTCTATCTCTTTGTATTTGGTAACTAGTCTAACTTATCATGTATAAACGTGCCTTCAATTGATAATAAAAATTACGTTTCAAGTTCTTCGTGGTATCAGAGCACGTTCTGATCCTAGCCTAAACACACAAAAATGATGAACAAAATCTTCATCATCTCCTAGTACATGAACAAAATCAAAGCCCTTACCAATAAACTATCCCTCCTTGGATCCCCTATTTCTCTCGAAGATATCACTGATCGAGTTATTGATGGCCTCGACTCTACCAACCAACCCGTAAAGGATGATCTCCAAGGCCATTACACACCTCTTCCCTTCTATGACCTACACGAAAAACTTATCTGTCACGAGCTTACTCTTCGTATTGCTGCATCTTCTCCCTCTTCCAGTCCCTTCCCGACCATCGTTAACCCTACCCTTAACCGTCCCACATCCGGATCCTATACACCTCGATACTCTCCCTCCACCCCGAAGCTTACTACCTCTCAAATACCAAAACTCCCTATAAAGCAAAGGGAAATGCCATTAATGTAATACACTAGGACATCCCTTCGTTTTTGCCCTATCTTCTAGTTCCTTCACCCCGACATCCGTGTCCCGTATCACCCTCGTAACCCGACCCAAACCGGCCCTCAAGCTAAACCTACCACCATACTTCCCGCCCCGACCCCTCAAGCACCAAGGCTCTTTGACTCAGGTGCCTCCCACCATGTCACATCCGACCTAGATAACCTTGCCATCCACTCCCCTTATGATGGTACCGACGAAATTGTTATCGGTGACGGATCGGGTCTCCCAATTCACAACTATGGTTCCACCACTCTCTCTTCCTCCTCTTCCTCTTCCTCCTCTTCCTTTAATTTAAAAAATGTCCTTCATGTTCCATCTATGCGTAAAAATGTTATTTCTGTCTCACCATTTTGTGCGGCCAATTCTGTTGTCATCGATTTTTTTAAATCTTCCTTCTTTGTTAAGGATCTCTGGACGGGCACAATCCTACACACGGACAAAGCTAAAGACGGTGTCTACTGCTGACCTATGTCATCCTCACCTCACGTGTACCCTTGCCTCCTCCTCCGCCACCTCCGTATCCACCTTCTCAATCTCATGCCACCCGTGCTTCTAACAATATCTTCAAGCCGATTGTTCGGTTAAACCTTACTGCTCAACTCACCCCTACCGAGCCCACAACCGTCAAGCTGGCCTGCTTGACCCCGTATGGCATGATTTTATGCGGACTCAACATAATGCCCTCCTAGCCAACGAGACATGGGATCTCGTCCCATCCTTACCCTCGTATAACATTGTCGGTTGTAAGTGGGTATTCCGTACCAAATTTAACCCCGATGGCTCCATCCAAAAGCATAAAGCCCATCTTGTTGCTAAGGGTTTTCGCCAACGACCCGACCTTGACCGTACAGAAACCTTCAGTCCGGTTATTAAGCCCGCCACAATCTGTTTGCTACTTGATCTTGCTGTAACCTAAAATTGGTCGCTTTGCCAGCTTGACATCAATGATGCTTTCCTCCAAGGAACATTGAATGAAACCCTCTATATGTCCCAACCACCGGGGTTCCAGGACCCCACCCGTCCTACTCATGTTTGTCGTCTCAAGAAAGCCATTTACGACCAAAAATAAGCCCCTCGGGCATGGTACACGGAGATTTGCTCTTACCTCCTCTCCCTCAGTTTTGCCACCTCGACCTCTGATACATCGCTTTTTATGTCCTTGTGTACGTTGATGATATTATATTTACAGGTGCCTCGTGCTCTTCAATGGACCTGTTCATTTCTTCTTTTGCCTCTCGGTTTTCGTTGAAAGACTTGAGCAACCTCTCCTATTTTCTTGGTATCGAGTGTCAACCATGTTCTGCTGGTCTTTTTCTTACTCAAAACAAGTATGTCGCTGATGTGCTCACTCGGGCTAATATGACTGATGCTCGTCCTGCTTCTAGTCTTCTTGACTCCTCGGTCAAACTCCAACTTGATGATGGTCCCCTCCATGACAATCCAACGGAATTTCGAGCCCTTCTTGAGGTGCTTCAATACTTGTCGCTGACTCGCCAGATATTGCCTTTGCCCTCGGAAAGTTGTCTCAATTCATGCACCGTCCCTCCGTGCTTCACTGAAAGGCTATAAAGAGCCTCCTCCGTTATCTCGCGGGTACTTTATCTCACGGAATTACTATATTCTGTGACTCCCCTCTCCGTCTCCACGCCTATTCCGACTCGAACTGGGTCGGTAATAAGCCTGACTATACTTCCACCGACGCATACATTGTTTTATTGGGTCGCACACCTATCTCGTGGCGTTTCAAAAAACAATCCTTTGTGTTTCGTTCCTTGAATGAAGCTGAGTATGTACAGGTCCGTCGCAAACAACGCTGCCGAGCTTACTTGGCTTGGCCATTTGCTGGCCGAACTCCGTATTACTCTTCCGTCTACTCCAGCTATCTATTGTGATAACCTCGGGATAGTTAACTTAAGTGCTAATCCCGTGTTTCACTCACAAATGAAGCATCTCGCTCCTGATTATCATTTTGTTCGTGAGAAGGTCCAATCTGGTTTCCTCCGTGTGGTCCCTATTGCCGGTGATGATCTGCTTGTTGATGCATTGACTAAACCTCTCCCGATTGTTCATCTTCACGAGGTCATGTCCAAAACAGGTCTCTCGTCCCGGCTGTCCATTTTGCGGGGGATGTTAAGGATATATAATTATCTTTAGTGATATATATTTATCTTGTAGCTATTGTAGTTTCACTATACTGTCTTTGTATCTCTTATTGTTTATCTTGTACACAAGTCTATCTCATTGTATTTGGTAGCTAGTCTAACTCTTCATGTATAAATGTACCTTCAATTGATAATGAGAATTACGTTTCAAGTTCTTCACCACCCACTAACCCGTAAAATGTGTATAAAGAAAAGTGTCATTGGTGTAACCTCATTCCCTTCATTGTTGTCCCACCTTCAAAGTTCCTCATTCCGATATTCGTGTCCTTTTCCACCCAATTACTTTGATCTGTTAAGAGTCTAAGGGGGCGTTTGGTTCACAAACGGGTATGGGTTTGGAATCAGGAATCAAACCACGCTAGTATCGGTTTGAAACTTGATTTCTGACACTTGTTGTTTGGTTCATTTTTTTAGATGATTGAGAATTAAATTTGAAAATATAATTATTTAAAATGATAATTTAATAATATTATTTTAATATATAAAAATTAATACAATAACATTAACTATATATATAAAAAAAATCTTGAAAGAAAAGTACTTCGTAAAATAAATTTCATCAAAACTCATTGTCGAAGAGTTTATAAACCCTGAATTACATTAATAAAATTTTAAGATATATATATATATATATATATATATATATATATATATATATATATATATATATATATATATATATAAGTTTTTTCGGAAAATCAAACAAACTTGATTCCAAGGATATGAAACTCATACCCAACCCACCCTTGGCTACGAGAAATCCACACCTTGAGGATTTGAAGTATGAGTATGAAGATTACAGTTTTGCTAACCAAACACGACCCCTAAGAGTAATAAGCCAGTAAACAATACCAAAGTGAAGTATGGTAGGTGTTGCGATACACTAGTGCTCACTAAGGCTGAGATCAAGGATATTCTCTTCTCTATCCCCATTCATAAGGCCCTTGCCCATGATGGGTTTTCAAGTGCATTTATAAGGGTGATTTGGATATTATTGGTGATGATGTGACCAATGTTGTCCTGGATTTCTTTGATATAGGTTGTCTCCTAAATCGGATAAATCACACTATATATTACTCCGTATCACTCTAATTGCTGTAACGTAATCTATAAATGTGCATATCTAAAGTGATATGTAGAAGGCTGGCTAAAGTACTCCCCGACATTATTTCTGAAAATCAAGGAGGATTCATGAAGGGTAAGACTTGAGAATATTATGGAAAATATTCTGATTTGTCGAGACGTAGTGAGATTATAAAACAGGAGTCGGGAAAGTACTTGTCCCTCGTTGTATATATTATTAAGCGAAAATTACACATTTCAGCCTTATAAAAATCACTTTTTCTCAATTACAGACTTATAAACAAAACTTCAACAATTACTACCTAATAAAACACTTTTCATTTGCGTTTGCTACCTTGAGTGGACCCTGTTGGATTAGTAAACTAATTTTCGTCCAAAATTAGATTACGCCTAATCTTGTGACCATTTTGCCCTTGAGTCTATATACTCTTTCCCCAACCTTTATCACTCTTACAAGTCATACTGCTCTTCAATTTCTTTACTCTTCGATTCAAATTTTTCACTTTTCAATTTGTTCACCCTTCTCTCTAATGTTTCTAACTCTTCATTATTTTAGCCACCATCAGTGACTATAGTGTATTGAACTTTTGGTACAAAAAAGGTATGTAACCCTAATTCATGTAACATCAGCAGACATTTGGCTAAACAAAATCAATAACAAATTGCAGTAACCCTAAAAATTGAAATTATCTAATCGACAATCGCATTTGCCTCTCAACTTGCTAATGAACTGCAATAACACTAAAACTACACTTAATTCATATAAGAAAGACTAAATTTAAATGCAAATCTAGGTGTCGTTTTAAGAATCGATTAATTAAAAACCCTAAATTAACAAAGGATTTGGGGTTACTTACTTGCAAATTTGTCGTTTCCTTCAATTGCGCCAGAATTTGCTATGGATTTTGGATTCATTTGTCAATTTAATTAGGGTTTAGGGGATGGTTGACGAGGAAGGTACGGAGTGAGTAGATGAAGAGAGAAGTAAAAGGGGTTAATCAAGGGATTAATGAAGTAGAAAGAAGATTTTAACATCGGGGCATTTTCATCCGTTAACAATTTTGGAAACGGAAATCAGCTTACTAATGAACGTAGTTCACTTAAGGTAGCAAGCGCAAATGAAAAGTGCTTTATTAGGTAGTAATTGTTGAATTTTTTTTTATAAGTCTGTAATTGAAAAAAAATGATTTTTATAAGGCTGTAATGTGTTATTTTCGCTATTATTAAAGATATCTTATATATGTTAGGATATTATTTTCAAAATTTTCTTACAATACTACGTACTACACCCTACACACCTCCCCAAATATTTCATTTTCAACCAATATAAATCTTTATTCTTCAACTAATACATACAAATTGCTTATAAACAATTTGATTTTCTCCCATCAAATATTTTGCCGATTATTTTCGGACAATAATGTTCCGGCACCCTAGACTGGCGAGTTTACGCACCCTCACCCGAGACTGTCGAGTTTACGCACCCGATATTCGTTTCTCTTAATTTTCAAGATTGTACTTTCGCTCCACCCGTACATCTTGCGGGAACATATTAGAGATATCGTATAATATTAGAGATATCGTATATATGTTAGGATATTATTTTCTCACATTATTGATTGTGATATAATTTAGTTTAGATAATTTGTATCTTTTAGAAATTTTTAGTTACTGTATCTCATTGAACTTCTACCAGAAGACAAATTGTATCTGATGCAAATTCCTTTAGTCATCAATAATAACATTGATACACTTCATATTTCTTTGATAATTCTAACATATATGTCTAAAGTAGACCTTCAAAAGGCTTATGGTGTGTGTTAGGACAATGTCTTACTCAATTGTTCTTAACTAGTTCAGGCCCCGTGTAAAATGCACGACTTACATTAGAAATAAATTTATTAAATAAATTAATAATAAATTCTATTTAAATTGGCATGTCAATTTATGTTAATTTTTTTTACAGTTATCATATAATTATAATGTCATTTTGAAATAAATTTTCAATTGACACTCTCCGGATCCGGATGATGCTGAATATTTTTTTATTACATCTCAATATAATTTAATTTAGTCACGTCGTTTTTAATTCTTAAAAATAAAATTATTAAACAATTTGTACACTGAGTATATGTTTTTAATTTAATTTACGTTTTTTTCCATAACGTAAGTCAAAGTGATTAGGGATTTACATTGGGCGCTATATGAGATTTATGGGATTTACAGTTTCATTCATTGTTTAGGCAGCCCATTATGAAGTAGAAGGAATATTAGGCGGGAAAACGGATGAAGGAGGTTATGACACGTCTACTCCTAGCTCCTCCTATCCTTATAGTATATAGGAGATTCATTTGAAAATGATCACCTCTTCTCTTTTAATTATACTAATCAAATATACTGTTAATCGATCAATTAACAATATATACTAATTATACTAATCAAATATACTGTAAATAATCTAATCAATCAAATATATTGTAAATAATCTAATCAATCAATTAATTAGTATGATATATATATAGAATAAGATTGTATATGATTTATGGGATAAGATTGTGCATATCATAATAGCATGACACATCATAACAATATATAGCCTAACCAAATTTTTATTAAATAACTCGAAAGTAGACCCATATGGTAGTAGTCGAGAAAATTTTGAAGAATTGTTATTTGGTGAGTGGAAAGTGGATGGTGAGATGGTTAGATTTTTTTCCTAAGACAAGGAGACCCTATATCTCCTCTCTTATTTACCTTGTGTATGGAGTATTTGAGCAGAATTATGGTGGTGGCTACTGACAGAATGAAGTTTAATTATCATCCTATTTGCAGCCAAGTCAGACTAACTTATATGATGTTTGCTGATGACCTATTGCTTTTCAGTAATGGAGATGCTGAATCCATTATGGTGATACACAGATGTTTTGCCGGTTTCTCTCAAACTTCTGGTTTGCACATGAATTCTCTCAAGTCAGATACTTATTTCAATGGCGTTCCCCTTGATTTGAAGAGGGGCATCCTTAAGATCTCAGGTGTAAAACAGGGTGGATTACTTTTTAAATATGTTGGGTGAAATGGGTGCATCAACATTACATAAAAGTTACACACACACCTGGTGCTGATGTGGGTTAGAACTGGAAGAAGATTTACAGATTTAAAGATAAGATTAAGTCTGGTTTTATAGATGGTCAGTGGACTGTGTGCAGAATGGCGACTACACACTGCGTGGCGCCTATGAGTGGTTGCTCATACTTGGAATACTCATACTACGTACCCAAAACATTGATATACTGCTTGGTTAATAATGCAGGAAGCCCTCAAGCTAAAGGAGAAACTGTACAGACTTAAGATCAGTGACAGACTGACAGTCCATTATGTCCCTTGTGTGAAAGGTATGGTGAAACGCACGTTCATCTCTTTCATGATTGTGCTTGTAGCAGCATTATTTTAAAAGAGATTGCAAGCAAGTTCAGATGCAAGGTATGACTGGTAATTGATATGAATGGATTCATAGAAGAAGATAGACAAAGTTGAGGAAGAATATTTACTGGAGCATGCTTAATGCTACCTTATACAATATCTGGTACCAACGAACTCAAGCTCGTATTGATGGTCAAATGATGATGCCCACTAAGTTAGTGCAGCTGATTGTTCAACAATGCAAAATCAGATTGCAGTCTTGTATTAGAACCCCAGCTGCTAAGAGAGATGAAGTTTGGTTGCATAGTATTGAAATGTTTATATATAGCTTAGCTGATGTATAGCCTTGTTTTTGTTCTCATTTCTTGAGTCTCAAATCGGTTGTAATTTGGTGTTATTTTTATTGATAAGCTTATATCTTACCCCCCAAAAAAAAACTTCATTTGGTTTTCCCCAAAAGAACCGAAGGATAGTGTTAATGAGATCGATGGAGGCGGCATTGGTTCAAGTGATTTCGAAACAACTTTAGCCTATGCTCTTTGCAAGGAAACTGTATTTACTTCTTCCTTTTCACTGTTCAATTTACAGGGGAAAACGAGTTCCAAAAAAAAACCAATCAGACATATCCACATTTTGGCCAATCATCAGCTCGATAATTTTTTCCAAACCTGAAAGGATCTAAAAACTCAGTGGTCTTCATCTTTAAATGATGATCTTGTTCGACGTCGAGCACCTGAATACCGAGGAAAGTTCAATGTCGTGTCGACTAAACTTTCTCCTTCACCCCAATCCTCTGAAGATGCATCCTGAGACTTCCCTTTCATAGTGTTGCTAAAGTCAAATCCATCATCGGCATCGCTACTACTAATACTCCTATGTGTGTACTGAGAAATTGAAGAATTCAGGTGGCTTAAGCTGTCTGCTGTTATATGGCTGATGTCCGACATGGATTTTGCTGGTGGAGGTGGCTTGAAAAACAAGATTACCACCGCGATGTCGTCTGTTCGTGATGATGGGAATCGGCTTTTCCAAGCTCGAATAGCGTGTACTGCCAGGAACTTTGCTGCAAGCGATCGCTTCCTTGCTGATGACACAATCTTTACCACTTCAAAGTTGGTTAGAACATCCCAGATCTGCAATGTTACCAAGTATTAGATGTTTATTTAGACAGATCTGAAAGTACACAACCCGGGCATATATAATACCGATTGGAAGACCTAAAAAGATAGCCGAACATGAAATTACAACCTTCAGGGAAGTTGATTAGAGATATTGATGAGACAGTAGGAATAGTTGGGTAGCTTACCCCATCGGTAGCAAGGACGACAAATTCGTCTTGTTCAGCCAACTTGCGGAAAAATACTTGAGGGACAGGAATGAGTCCGTAGTCTTTGAGGCAGAAATCGCCAAAAGCCCTTGTCATAGCTAGGCCTGGGCTGTCTTCGTCAGGCAACCATAATCTTAGTACATGAGGCTCTTGTTCGAGAGCAAATACTCTTCCATTGCATCTTCTAACTCTCTCTGCCTCCTTTGGTAGGCTTGGCTTCAGATCCAATGTCAATTGAACTGGTACCACTTCTCCTCTATCTCCTCTTGAGCACATCACTGCTCGCGAATCTCCCAAGTTGCCGATGATTAGGTAATCTTCCTGAAAATAACAACTTTATTTTTCCTGATAACCGTTTGAACTCTTAACGACTTCTATCTGGACCTAACTAGGTAGGCTAAAAACAATCGAGTTTAATTACCTGTTTAACAATAGTGACAGCAGTAGTACCACTGCAATAGCTCTCAATGGAAGGGTCGACACTGAGCTCATTATCCACCTCTCTAAAAGCCCTCAAAATACTCGACTTCCATGTGTGGAAGACTGCGTTTGCTTCGGAATCATCCCCCTCATTAACGGTTTCTTCATCTCCATCTTCACCATAGGCGTCAGCATCTTTGCGGATGTGACCGCCTGAGGTTTTGACGTGGGTTTTGGCAGCAGAAAGCTTTACTGGTAGCTGGTCACGAACAACGCGAGCCACCTTGTGTCCGCATGGCCCATGTCCATCAAACACCCCACAGAAGTACACTTCTTTTTCTCCTGTAAATTCCTGCGCGTCACAATTATTTTTTTATTTCAGCATCAAACCTTGGCAATTTGGAAAAATGTCTATATCATACTTGGGCTATCAATAACTCCATAGTCTACAGGCCCATTGAACTGCGTGTTCAACCGATTGTAAAAATCATCGAGATATATTATAAGTCGAGCCTTGTAAGTTGTAACATCGTGCATGATTTATTTTCCAAATAAAACCAGGGTAAAAAATGCCAAATTTAGTTAGCCATTTCAAATCTTCATTATTTGTACAGTAGAATACTGTAACTATGATAATTACTCTATGTTTGTAGCCCATCGGCAACAAAATATACTCACACTTTACCCGAAAAAAGTTACTGCAATGTATTCAAAATACACAAATTATTGTTTATGCATCTTAAAACTAAACTGAACAAAATATTTCTCAAGCATAACAGAATAAAATAAAATTTGATACATCCACCCAAGTATTAAAATCTCAAAAGTTAGCTAAAAACTTAAACAGTAGGTTAGTTAAAAGTGGTTAAACTAGTCAGAAATTAAAGAACTGCAACCATTAAAAGTGTGACAAAATAGCTGAAAAGCTAGCTCATATTTACTAAAGTAACGTAAACCGACATTGTTGTATTATTGTTGTATGAGTAACTTGTACGGAGTAATAATTAAAGATATAAACAAATCGAAAAACTTATAAAGTATAGTATATGATTCATACGAATTGTTATATTTTTTTTATTCAACTAAATTGCTACTCCGTACATTTCTTTAGTGAGTATGTTTTTGTTAGTTTTTAATTTATTGGTGAGATACACCATTCTCATTCAGAACCTTATTCTTGTGCAAAAAACATGAAATTTTGGTCAAATAAATTATTTCGATTAAATATGATCACTGAAAGCTCCCAACAAACAAATGCATTATATAATGTACTACTCCACAGTCTATATCGTGTGCAATATATAAACCGTATATAGAATCTTACTAGGAATATTTAAGAGTATTGCTTATAAATTTTAAATTAATGATAAATTAAATTTTCACATTTCTCATTATTAGGTTCCGATTGGAGAAAAGAAATTGGAAAAGTAATTAAATTGAGTATTGTGGTTGTGGCTCTTGTGGGTGTATTTTAAGAAACGCAGAAAGTTCATAGTTTGTCTCTTAATAGCGTTGTTGAGGAATCCGTGGCATGATTAGAAAAGTTATTTAAAATTCATTTTCTATTATGTCTCCCACAAATTTAGTGAGACAAGGTCTTTCCCATGACCTATTATTTCAATGAAAGTAGTATAGTTATTATCAAATACTCCCTCCCATTTATTGGAAACCTACCATTTGATTAAAATATACCTCACATATATTCAATCTTTGGTAGGTTTCCAGTGAATGGGAGGTAGTATATATAAATAATTGGGTGTTGGGATGCGTGATCCAACCTGAGCGACGTGAAACTTGAGCAAAATCAAAAATATTAGAAACTAAACATTGATTTTACTCGACTCATTGATGACCCGACAACTGTCATAGCATCCTATAGATAGATAGATAGATAGGGATTTACCTCCCAAACTGTCATAGCATCCTGATTAATTCCTTTCTTCCCTTGCAAAGTTGCCATTGAAACAAAGTCCGAAAATCCTTGAAGCCTAACAGAAGCTCCACATTCTCCATTACTGACATTGTTTTCTTGCTGATCATATTCATTTTCATAAACACTGATTCGTCGGTCACCGTAGCTTCCAAAGTTGCCTTCTTTGCTGCAACAAGCTCCCATCTTGATTGCTGGCAACCAACAAAAGAACCAATGCTATGATTTTTCTGTTTCTGCTGAACGTAAAGCCAAAAACCAATCAAGATTGATTGCTGTAGTTTTAAACGTTATTAGCATAAAGAAGATTTAATTGAGCCTTAAATTTAATTTGGTGGGATCCCTCTTCATTCTATCTCTTTGATGTGCAGGACTTTTGATGCCCTGAAAATTTCCAAGAGGATCAAGAGAAGATCTGGCAGATCATTGAGAAAATATGTTAAAAATGTCCTCAATTTGCTGCATCTGTACTATTTCTGGACCTCTGATATTTTGGATTACATGACTATATTTAGCTGCAATCATATTGATCCTTAGGTTATACTGCCAACAACCTCATACATTGTAAACTCACTGCCAAAAATAGTTCTACCAACTTCGTCGAAAATTTGTCGATTTGAATCGTATTTGTTTGACGTCGCAAGCACGAAATACAAGGCTTGTGAAAATTCATGGGTTATTTTTATTTGGGAAATTATCACTTTTATTCCTCAAGCTTTCACTTTCCCCAATTGTAATCCTGCATATGAGCAAACCTCAATTATACCCAACTCTATTAGTTATTCCCAACGCGATCAATATACTAAATGGCCGTTAGTTTTGTCGTTAACTACCAACATGACCAACTCATATGATGACATAACCATGGTATTGACATGACTCATTTCTTTTTTCATCTTCAATCTCAAAACTCCCTTTCAATGCATCAACTAGACTTGTCTTTTGAATTTGAATTTGAATTTGCTGGTTTCTTTCCACCTGTATCAAAAGACACATCCTCTCATTATGCTAAATCACTTCTTTCATGAGACCCACCTCATTCACCTCCACTTCATTAAATGCCGGTCATATGGTATAAAGTTGGTACCAAAAATAAGAACGATCAAGTTAATTTGAAATAGAGCAAGATTATTGTATACGGAGTTATCGAGACAAAATAGAATGATAGATAAATAATTACGAATAATTCAATATAAAATAATACGGAGTAATAAGATAGCTTATCTGAATAAAATAACGGTTGTGGCGTGACAAGTCACTTTCCTAAAGTCAAATTTGCCCCGTACTCTACACACGGTTTTTCATGACAATCGACCCCAGGATCACACAACCTTTGCAATTTCGGTGTAGACGAAATTGCAAATTGAACCTTGCCCCCAGAAACGAATCCAGAATTAAAATGTATATGGGGCTGGATTTACGAACGGTCGAAACATGTTAATAAAAAAAATTCTGCCTGCGACATATAGTATTCTATTCAGGGGCGGACCCATGAATGAAATTTATTTGTGACTGTATTTGAAAACTATTAAAATATATTGTCTGTAGAGCTGACAAACAATGATACAAACCTATGCAAAATTAATGGGTCGGCCGAATTTGGGGTAATACTTGATGACACATTTATGTAAGTGGGTCGACATGAACACGATACAAGATTTAAATGGGTCGGGTTTGGATTTTTTGGATTTTTTTACCCATTTACGCATGACACGACCTTGATTTTGGTCTAATTATCAATTAAAAATGGTCATGTATAATATAGATAATTGAGATATGAATGATATTAATCTTGATGAGAAAAGTAAAGAGTGGTATATAAAAATATCAAAAATAAAAAAAAGTATTAAAGAGGAAAATAGGATTATACACCTAGTTGTACAATGTTATTGTACAAACAAGACAAAGTTGTTGAGTTTTTAATATATATTTATTAAGCCTATAAAAATTTTTGAACTTATAAAAATTTTTGAGCTGAGAAGTAAGTTTTTGAGCTTAAACATTTACTTCCTCCGAGTTCAAGTATTCTCCCCCTTTCTTTTTTGGGAGAAAAATAAAGAGTAAGTATTATATTAATAAAAAAATATGGAGTGGATTGAAAAAGTAAGAGAAAAGAATATTATATTAATTGAATAGGAAAAAGTAAATCGTAAAAGTAAGAGAGGAAAATATTATACTCCCTCCGAGTTTCTAACATTGCCCTATTTTTATTTTTGGGTTGAGTTTGATCTTTTACCCATTTTCTACTTTTGGCCATAAATTTTTGGTTTACATTTATTCATCAATTTCTCTCTCTTCCTTCTTTCTTTTTAACCACTCATTTTCTCTTCCTTATTTTCCACCCAAAACAAAAATGGGGCAATGTTAGAAACTCGGAGGGAGTATTAATTAATGAGAAGTAATTGGTGTAATATAAAGAAAGTAGTGAGGATAGGAGGGTAATGTTAGGTGAAAAAAAATTTCTTTAAATGAAAATATGGAAGAAGTTCAAACTCAGCTCAATAAGAAAAGAGGGAAGAACACTGGATTTCGGAGGGAGTATGTGATTTAACTCGACAACTTTACACTAAAACTTAGAAAGTTTACAGCAAAACTCAAAACTTTGTGATAAAATTAAAAATCTTAAAACAAGTTGTACATAAAACTGTGTACATGTGGTTGTATAATCTCTCATTAAAGAGGGATATATATAAAGATATCAAAAAAAATGACAACAATAGAAAAAAGCATCACTCCACAGCCAACTGAGACACTTCAGAGCCTATGTTTTAATACACTTAATTTTTATTTGATTTAATTCTACTCGGGCTACAGCTCAAGTAGCCCAAGGCTGGATCCGCCCCTGATTCTATAGAATTTTGACTTTTATTATCGAGTACTAGATGGTCGACACAAAAATATAATCTGATCAAAGTGATTTAATTAAATATTATATTCCCAAATGACTATGAATAAAAAAATATAGGAGGTCTCATGTGGAACAGACTCACAATAATCGCATTGTGTGACCGTCTCATCAACTCTCACATGAGAATTTGGGTTGAAAAATAAGTGTGTAACTTAGAAATACTCTCTGCGTCTCGGTCATTTGTTGTCCTTTTATGTTGTTTTAAGGACTATTTTAATCAAAGGAAAACAAATGACCTAGATAAAAAGAGTAGTAATTAGTTCTCTGTATGCTTTAATTTTTTCAATTTACAATTTCATACTACTAACGAGCATTATATCATACTCCGTACTTAATAACTCGACCTAAAATATATTTTTCTTTATCATAAAATATATTAAAATTGATTGTCGTATAAAACACTAAAATATAAGAAAGGTATAAAACTCATTGATGCAAGAGCAGGCTGGTAGCTAAAAAATAATTAAATTGATGGCAAAAAGGCTCAAACCTCAATCCTTCCCTGTAATGGGAAAGCATACAACCAACTCAGCTACAGTATTTTCATGTATCTTATTGCTCTTAATTTTTATTTGGCATAACTACTCGGGTTATAGCCCAAGTAGCCAAGCCCTAGGTTCACCCCTGCTTGCCCCTACCGTTGCCAAATAACTTCTTTTACGTGAGTAGAGAACGAATTTTTGTATATAGATATATAAGAGACATTCGGTGTATCTTTGTGGATGAAGGAACGTGGTTTATATAGGATAATCAATGGAGAAAACAACGTTAGTTCATCGAACCAAAATGTTGAGAAACAAGTAATCAACCCGGTAAACCGCAAGATCAACACTAGAAGACCACACCAATCATACTTGAAAATTGTGTCGACTTAATTCTTTTGAAGCACACAAATATCCAACAATCCCCCACATGATTCAAAAGAGGATTTGGGAAAAGAAGATAGTTGGCAACGGAGGTTTATCGTTAAGATGTCAATGTCTTTCGAACTTGAATTGACACCCAGTGAATACAATTTCCCTCAAACTGTCACCTTAGGTGGAATCTTTCACCTTGAACCATAGATGAGGTTAGTGAGAGGTCGTTGCTCACTTAATGTGGACATGACATAGGTCCACCCCGACGCGGCCACGCGCGGGTTTGGGGAGGCGAATGAATCTCCATGAGATGGTCAAATGGAAATTTAAATCGAAGTCGGAGTCGCCACCGAATTTTATGGTTATTCGGAACCGTTCGAGCCCACTCTATGTCGTAGTGGGCCGTGTACAAAATACGGCCCAGTTCCGATGTCAGAGTTTATTGGGCTCGTCCCTTTGCATATCGATATAGATGCCGACTGGAGCGGTTAATCATATATTGAATGACTCTCGTTGCCAATG
Organism: Agrostemma githago; assembly: GCA_958450325.1. Taxonomy (NCBI): domain Eukaryota; kingdom Viridiplantae; phylum Streptophyta; class Magnoliopsida; order Caryophyllales; family Caryophyllaceae; genus Agrostemma; species Agrostemma githago. The sequence continues at coordinate 15,282,205 of OY288239.1, read as the reverse complement.
GTTTCGGACATCCGGAAACCACGGTTCTGAGTAAGGGGTGAGGGTACGTGTTGGGAAGTTCACTAAGAACACCCAACCCCGCCCGCACATTAGCGGCCTCTACTAGGATATCGAATGACGTTTTAATGCGCTCGTTAGTAATACGATGAATGATTATGCAAACATTGTTTTCTAAGCATGTGAAAAATTGAATGGGTTGCTAAGTCAATTTAATGCATGAAAAATTAACGTCAAAGTTGAATTTAGCATATGAGGTTCGTTTTAGTATAATAAAACAAATGAAATAAAAAGATGAATTTGCTACAAAAAGATGAACAAACGAGTTAGTATCGATTTGTAAATAATAATATAGCAAAATATAAATATGCAAAATCGAGAAAAATATTAATCGAAAGCTAAAAAAAATATTGTTGAAAAGAACGTTGTTTTGTATAAAAAACGAAGTCCGAAAAATAATAAAAAAACGGAAGAGGTCGCGGCATAACAGCCGGCCGCGCGACTCGCCCGGGATGCCGGCGGATCGCGTGGTGGCCTGTTTTGGTGCCGGTTTTCGAAAAATCGAAGTTCGTATTAAATCGCGTATGAATATTGCGTGATTCGTACTCGAATTAATATTTTCGATATTCGTTATATTCGATAGTTGACTACGAAATCAATATCGAATACTTGGAATAATTTTAAGAAAAGATATAAATTTTAGAAATCGATCGAAGAATAAATAATAAACGAACGAAAACGTAAAAAAAGGGATTCGGGTTCCAGGTCTGCGCGCGGGTCGCCCGGACATGGCGCGACTCGCGTGCGGATCTGTCCGTTTTTATTTTTGTTCGAAAATTGTTATTTTGAGGAATCGCGTACAAATTATGAATTAATTTGTATTCGATTCATGTTTTCGATATTCGTCATATTCGATATTCGATTATGAAATCGATATCGAATATTCAGAATGAATAAAAAAGGGTTTTGAAAAATCGTTTATTTTGAACGAGAAAAGAAAAGAATTTTGAACGAAGAAAAGATGTAACGATTTTTAGTATCGTCGAAACCTTAATATAATTCTTTTTGATACGATATTCGATTATAGAAAAATCGATATCGTATGTTTAAGAATTTTCATTATGAAAATAGTTTTTCGTTAATAACGATATTAGGAAAAGAAAAAAAAAACGACTCTTGACCCGTAAAGAGACACGACGGACGAAGAGGAGAAGAGGAGAGAAAGGAAGAAATCGGGTTTGGTACACCCTCAACCTACATGCTTTGTTAACTCGGATCGGGGCTCGTCGGAATGTGGCTAGGCACGGGAGCGTCGAGGCAACGTCGGTTGGGTTAGGGTGGTACGGTTGAGACGGGTGAAGGGTGTCGGGTTTTGGACCGGTTTCCTTCGGTTTTTTTGGTGTATTATCGGTTTCTCGATGCTAAAATAACTATGTGTGTGTGTCGGAGGTCGTATGTATGTGTGTCGGTAATGTGTGTATTATGGCTGATAAAAAATCGTGTGTGAAAATTGGTAATTGGTGTTCATTATGTTGGATGCAAGGGGCTATTTATAGGGAATTCCCGACCTTGAATTAGGAGAGTTTGACTACCGCTTAGGATAGGAAACGTAGGAATCTGAGGGAAGTAAGAATTCCGCTTTCTTGTGAAGGAAGAAAGGGGACACGGCTGTTTTGCTACTGTTTTGGCCGAGTGTTTTACACTCGGTCGGGTGTTCGAGTCTGTTTTTGAATAGGATTCCTGTTTGAGCTAGAATTACCGCTTGAGTAAGAAGCTGAGGAAAACGAGAATTCCGTTTTCTTGTGAGGGAAGAAAAGAGGAAAACCGGCTGGTTTGTGGGTTACTCGGCCGAGTGTTTGCACTCGGTTGAGTGTTTGAATCGGTTCTCGGATAGGATTCCTACTCGAGATCGAATTCTACCTTAAACGGAATTGTTTATTATTTTGTGTAGTTTGATTTTTGTAGAATTGGAGTGTGGACCAACCGTGTGAAGTGTCACGGTTGACTCACAAATTTCGGGAAATATCTTTGACCGGGTTTTGACTCGGTCGCTAAAAGACGGTTTTACCCCTGGTGTCGGATTCGACCCAAATTAGTGTTATTTGACTCGAAACGACCCAGTGGGCCTGAATTTGAGGTTGGTTTTGTGAGATTTGTACTCCTTAAAATGCCTAGGCCAAATGCCATTGATTTCGAGCCCATTTCCGAGTACGTCAAGGCACGTTAGCGTCCGATCATCATCGGGTGTTTGTCGGAAACTACTATAGACACCTGGTAGTCAAAATGTGGGTGTCTACAGAGCCCCCACTCTGACTGAGGCTTGGACAGGGCGAAAGTCAGAGTAGCCACCAGGTCAATCAAGGATTAAAACCTGGCAGCTTCCGGTCGGGTCGTTTAAGGTCCATTAGACCTGCGTGGAGGGCCCGCCGGCCATGGGCTAGAAATGTACCTGATGATAACTCCGTGGGGAATTGAACTTGTCATATGAGACTTAAAATGGGCCTGTATGTGGGCTCATCTTGTTAAATGCCGTTGGGGAGTTATGCGAATCGCATGGTCCTGCTTGAGTCGTCCTGTACATATTTATGCGAAGCTGCAAAATTTTGCATGTAGTATTTGTAGGAAAAATGACTCGTGCTGGGGAATAAAAATTTTGAGAAAAGGTTTGAATTTTTGAGTTTGCAAAAGTCTTTGAAAAAATTAAAGAATTTTTGTTTTGACTTTGAAAAGGAATAGGAATGCTCGGGATGACTTAGCTAAGCCTTAGGACAATGGCTTGTATGCTAAATGCTCTAGGATTGGGAATCCTAAGGTGAGGAGGAGAACTTATATTTATGCTATAAATACCCCTTCTTGCTTCATAAATTCTCATAATTCCACAATTCCTCAATCTAAAGAAAAGAATAAGCCCTGAAAAATTTATTCTTTCTTTTAGCAGATCAAATATGGGAATCGACCGATTAGTCGGAATGTTGCACGAGTGGTCCAAATATTTTAGGGATGCCGATAGGGCTATTCTGAATCAGAATGGCGTTACCCAATTGTCCGTGATCCGTCAGATGCAAGTAGACTGTCACTTCTTGGATGCTTGCCTGTCCTATTGGGACGATACCTATCATGTATTTAGTTTTCCTCGAGGAGAGATTTGCCCTATTCCTGAGGAAATTGCTGCTGCAGGAGGATGGAATCCTATACTTCGCCCTGCTATCCCTTTTTCAGTTTCTGACCCAAGGAGGAAGTTAAGGGAATTTTTAGGGCTTTCCCATATGGAGGTATCCCGTATGCTAGAAGGAGATACCGTTTCCCTGATCGATCTGGCTGAAAAATTCATGAATCAAGATGACGTCCGGGTCAGGCCGGTTCATAGCCGTAGGGCCTTCACTTTTTGTATGCTCCATGTTTATGCTTTTGAAGGGCATATGGACTTGTTATCTTGTATGGGCCATGTCAGACTTTTCACTGTGGCTGACCTGATGGAGACAAAGCACAGCCCGGCCTGGCTGATTACAGGAGAGATTATCCAGGGTTTGGATAATCGTAAGAGGGATCCGTCAGTCCGGCTGACTGGGAGTACCCGGCTTCTACAGGTATGCCTTTTTTGATTTTTTTTTGAATTTCCGGCTTTTCCCAATTTTCCGGTTTTGCGCGGTTTTTCCCGATTTTCCCGGTTCCTGCGGTTTTCTCGGTTTTCACCTCTTTTCACGTTTTTTTTAACGTGATTTTGACGATTTTGATTTTTTTTTTCGGATTTTTCAGCTGTGGCTATTCGAGAGGCTATCGATCTTGGATCCTCCCTTAGATGTGAGCCGATATCAACCCAGGCAAGTTATGTCGAGGAGACGAGCTATTGCCTTTTCTCGCTTCAATACCCAACAATATTAGGATGAGGTGCTATCTTTTCATGGAGGCCTGTTGATCCGTTGGGCCGTGCCATGGTGGCCAATTTACCTTTGGACTGGTCTAGAATCTCGAGATAGGGCTAGATATCAGGTAATCCTATCTTTTAGGCAGACAATTCACCTCTTTCCCGATCGCATACTTAGGCAATATGGTCGAGCGCAAAGAATCCCAGAAATCGAGGCCGTTGTGAGTGAATCTACTCAGCTGACGGATGTGATGTGTGACACTTGGATGCAAAGGTGGTATACACGGGCTACTTGGCATGTTCTTAAAAATTCTCATTCGATCTGGGTAACCGATTCTTATGTAAGATGGACCCGAGCTGATTCAGCTAAGACTCGGGCTACCCTAAAAATTGACGAGGCCTATGACCTGTTACGCCGGGAGCATACTAAAGACAATAGAAGCTTCTTTGCTGAATAACCTACTTCGACAGGTCAGAAAGGGAGATCTAAGACTCAGACTGAGGGGTCCAGTGCTAAGGGTGCACGGGGGAAAGTAAGCCCCCTGACGGACTTAGAAAGGAGACTAGGGCCAAGACTGGTTGCTAAGGACCGACTTGGTCCTCGAGACAGGCTTCCCGAGCCGGTCAGGGCTCGGCTTGGGCCGGTGCAAAGGATGGAAAATCCAAAATCGAAGAAACGGGTTCGAGCAAAGGAAGTTCCCCTTGTGATTAGGGAACGTTCGCCCCCGCCCCGTCGGCCTCGGGCTCCACGTGACCCGAAAGATAAGGGGAAGGGCAAAATGTACGAGTAGTCTCCTAAATTTATTATTTAAGTATTACTACTATTTTTTGTGGTGTGATGTTTTTGAAATAATAAAAAGACATCTTAGTGAATACCGTTCCCGTCTTTTCGTTATTGCATTGATTGTACCCTTTTGAGGGGTTGCCTACGTATCCAAAATTAATGGAATCAAACCTTCCGTAGTTCAGAAGTATTTTTGCAATTTTTCGAAATACATCAAGATTATTAATTCGAGATGTGCAACGGTAGGATAAATAATCCTAACTTATTGACTTGCTTAAAATTTTGAAAATTCATAAAAAAGACATTTTTTATAAACTTTTGCAAATGACATTGAGATAGGGTTTATGGGTAGTAACGCTTCAGTTGGTCCAAGTTTGTTGGATTGACGAACTCGTTCCCGTCCAAGTCTGTCAGCATTACTGCCCCTCCTGAAAGAATCTTCTTCACTAAATATGGCCCAGCCCAATTAGGTTTGAATTTTCCCCTTGGGTCAACTGGCAGCAAGGCTCGAACAGATTTTAGGACTAGATCGCCCTCTTTGATATTCCTGGGTCTAACCCTTTTGTTAAAAGACCGTTGGATCCTTTTTTGGTATACCTGAATATTATTCAGAGCCCGGGACCGCCGTTCGTCTAAGAGGACTAGTGAGTCATATCGGGCTTGGACCCAATCTGCTTCAGGTACTTGACTTTCGAGCAGAATCCTAAGAGAGGGTACTTCTAGCTCGACCGGCTGGACTGCTTCCATTCCATATGTCAGATAATATGGAGTTGCTCCGGTTGCAGTTCGGATCGATGTCCGATATCCCCATAAGGCAAAGGGTATTTTGTCGGGCCAGTCCCGGTAATTCTCAGCCATCTTTTTAAGAAAGGTGACAATTGTCTTATTGGCTGCCTCTACCGCTCCATTTGTTTGAGGACGGTAAGGCGACGACGTATGCCTTTGGATCTTGTACTTCTCCAGCAAAGTGGCAGTTTCAGCTTGGAAATGGGTCCCGTGATCACTGATGAACTCGTGCGGAATCTCGTATCGACATATGATTTTGTTTTGGATGAACTTGGCCACATGTTTGGCATTCAGGATCCGGTATGACTCGGCTTTGACCCATTTAGTGAAATAGTCAATAGCCACTAGGATGAAACAGTGACCTCCTGTCCCGGAAGGGTTCACTTTCCCGATTATATCAATTCCCCATGTTGAGAATGGCTATGGTGATGTCATTATATATAATAAGGATGAAGGCATATGCTGAACATTAGCGAAAATCTGACAGTTATGACAGTGTTTAACATACATCTGACAGTCAGTTTCCATGCTATTCCAATAGTAACCGAGTCTTGCGATTTTCCGGGCCAACATATGGGCGTTCATGTGTGGTCCGTTTTCGCCATCGTGCACCTCGGCCATAACTCTTTCGGCTCGAGTTTTGTCAATGCATAGAAGTAAAGCCTCCTGTGCTGTCTTCTTGTACAGCTGTGCATCGTCTGTGCGGATGAACTGGGTTGCCCATCTTCGCAGAGCTTTCTTGGCCCGGTTTTCAGCTCCCGGAGGATATTCCCCTGACGTTAAGTAGGTTAGAATAGCCTGATACCAAGGTTCTGGATCAGTTATCTCAATATCTTGGATAGCGTGGATGTATGCCGGCTCGGATCGCCTTTCGACACAAATGGGCATGCTGGTTAGATGTGCTGGGATATTCAGTAAAGATGCTAATTTTGAGAGAGCATCTGCAAACTGGTTTTCTTCCCGAGGCAGATAAATGTACTCCACTTTTTGGAATTGCTTTTCGAGAACCCTTACTCGTGCTTGGTAAGCCACGAGATTTGCGTTCCGAGTCTTCCATTTTTGTAGGGTTTGATTTATGACTAATGATGAGTCGCCGTGGACCCGGAGGTTTGTTACTCTTAAATCGGCGGCGGCTTGCAACCCGTGAATGAATGCTTCGTATTCGGCTGCGTTATTAGTCACGTCAAAATCTAGCTTGATGGATAACGGGGTATGTTCACCTTGTGGTGAGATTAGCAAGATCCCGACACCAAATCCTCGGAAGTTAGACGCTCCGTCAAAATACAGATCCCATGTGTCGGTGTCGGTATGGAATATGTCTTCATCTGGGAAGGCCCAAGTATCGGTGTGACCTTCCTCGGATACCGGACTATCGGCGAGGAATTCTGCTACTACCCGGCCCTTGATGGTACGAACTTGAGGTCGAACTCAGCTAGCATTAAAGTCCACCTGGATATACGACCGTTAAGGATGGGCTTCTCGAATAAATACTTGATTGGATCCATCTTGGACAGCACATGTACCTCGTGACTAAGCATGTAGTGTCGGAGCTTTTTAGTGGCCCATACTAAAGCTAGACACGTCTTCTCGAGCATGGTGTATTTGCATTCGTATTCCAAGAACTTCTTACTGATGTAGTAAATAGTCCGTTCTTCGGAATCGACCGTCTGGGCTAGCATAGCGCCCATGGCTGTCTTGGTCGTTGTTAAGTATAGTGATAGAGGCAAACCGTGCTGAGGTGGCATTAACACCGGTGGAGAGGATAGAATTTCCTTGATCTTATCGAAAGCCATTTGACATTTGTCGTCACATAGTGTTTGCTCACCTATCTTCAGTTTCTTGAAAATGGGTTCACATACCATGGTTAGCTTTGAAATGAACCGGCTTATATATTGGACTTTCCTGAGAAACCCCCTTATTTCCTTTTCGGTTTCAGGCGGTTGCATTTCGGTTATGGCTTTGATCTTTGCTGGGTCAACTTCGATGCCACGCTGGCTAACAATGTGGCCCAGTAGCTTGCCCGATGTTACCCCAAAACTGCATTTTTGAGGGTTTAACCTCATGTTGTACTTGCGTAGTCGGGTGAAGAACTTTCTTAGGGCTGCAATGTACTCGTTTCGGTCCTTGGATTTGACAATCATATCGTCGACGTAGACCTCCACTTCCTTATGCATCATGTCATGCAATAAAGTGGTGGCGGTCCGTTGATAAGTGGCACCAGCGTTAATAAGCCCAAATGGCATCACGGTATAGCAGTAAGTCCCCCACGGTGTGATGAAGGTGGTCTTACTCATGTCTTCTTCCGCCATTTTGATTTGATTGTATCCGGCATACCCGTCCATAAATGACAGAAGGGCATGATCGGCCGTGTTATCCACCAGTATGTCGATATGTGGCAACGAAAAATCGTCTTTTGGGCTGGCCTTATTAAGGTCTCGGAAATCTACACATACTCGGACTTTGCCATCCTTTTTGGGTACTGGTACTATGTTTGCAACCCAGTTTGGATATTCAGACACTTGAATAAAGCCCGCTTTGAATTGTTTATCAACTTCTTTGACTTTGAGAGACCATTCGGGCCTCATTCTTCGGAGTTTCTGTTTTACCGGCTTGTACCCGTCTTTGATGGGTATTCGGTGTTCAGCTATCTCCCGGTCTATTCCCGGCATGTCCTTGTAGGACCATGCAAAGACGTCTTTGAATTCTTGGAGGAGATCCGTGAATTGTTGTCTCTCTTCGGGATCTAAAGATAGGCCCAACTTAAGTATCTGAGGCTCTAAAGGGGTTCCTACATTGATGGAATCGGTTTCTTCGATTACCGGATTTCGGGACTCCCTTTGTTCGAGTTGCTCGATTAGATGCGGAGGTAATGGTACCTGTTCGTCGGGTTTCTCAATGTCATTGCAAGTAAGATTTTTGAAAACATTTTGAAAATAAGCCAAGTCGTAAGCAGAACGGTTATCGTTATTATTGATAGTAAATTTTGAAAAGAGCTCAAAGAGAGCTGCCATCTGATCGTTGGTCAGAGGCGGGATAGGGAGAGCCCTCGGGACAGACTCCGGGGTTCCCGAAGGTGTGGCTAAAGAAGGGAGAGGGGTTACAGACTCGACCCTAGTACTGGACTCTCTAGACTTTGACTCAGACTCCGATTCTGACTCTGACTCGGACTCGGACTCAGATTCAGACTCGATAGCATGCATATATCCTTCACCAGTAGTTAGCTTGTAGACTCGACCCTGACTGTCAGTCCACTTAGTTGTCTTCCTCCAAGCTCTCTTCCCAGTGTCGGTACCAACTTCAGAGATCAACTTAGTTGGATCGAACCTGCTGCTGCGGAGGATCAAGCTGACTAGCTCCTGTTTAGGGGTCGGGATGACCTTGTCTTCCCCAAAGAGTAGTCCTAGAATGGGCTCGGTATTGCATGTGCCCTCCTTTGATTCGGCCTGGATAAGGGCGAATATGTCATCTGGGATGAAATTGCATTCACGAGCCAGTTTGGTCCCGGGATATGAGATGGTGGGCCGATAGAGGCCCGTTTGAACAGTTTCGAATACCGGGGTGACGAACGTGACCGCCTTGGTTTGGTTCGTGTAGTCGGACGCCATAGTATAGCCTAGACCGAGGTGAGATTGCCCGTTGTTCAGGGTTTCGATGATCTTCCTAGGCGGAAGATATGGCCTTGATGTGACTCCCGGTAGGCAACCCAGGTTCTGTAGCATCGTATAGATACTAACGGTGAAGTACGGCTGAAAAAGGTACTCTCCTTCGGTCATTCCCACAAAGTTGAAACCTCGTGGGTCAGCTGCGCCTGCCGTGTTGCAGCTTGACACGGTTATGGGAGTGGCTTCGAGAGTGATGATCCCATCCTGTAAAGGTAGTTTGACCTTCCTGTGAAGAGTGGAAGACACAGCCTTGACCGCGTGAATCCATGGTCTCCCAAGTAGCAGGTTGAAGGATGAAGTAACATCGATCACTTGGAACTCTAACTCCTTCTCGATTGGGCCCGTTATGATGGTTAGTTTAACGGCCCCAGCAACTAATTTTGGGCTCCCATCAAAAGCCTGGATAGTCTTTGCAGTCGAAAGGTAGTCAACCTCGGTAATGCCGAGGGCCTTGGCTGTCCTTAAAGGAAGGACGTTAACTGCGGACCCGTCATCAATCAGGGTCATCGGGAGATATTTATTTCGGCAGATCACCGTGATGTATAGGGCCAAGTTATGGGTGGTCCCGAATGGTGGAAGGTCGGACTCGGAGATAGTGATAAGTGGGCCCTCTCCCTTAGACTTGTCCTTGAGGTATGGCAGGATCGTGGCTACCATTTCGGTGGGGGTAACCGATGAGTCGACCTTGATTTCATCAAGGGCCCTAGTGAGTGCTGCTCGATGCTCCTGTGAGCTGACCAAAAGTTGCCATATAGTAATGTCGGTTCGGACCCTCTTTAGTTGTCTGACTAGGGTCGTGTCAGCGTTTGGCTCTTCGGGAGCGAGTTCCGTCCTGGTAGGTTCAGTGACGGTTTCCGGGGCGGCCGTGATGGTGTGTGTACCGGCCAGAGCTCTGGCTTTAGCCTTCCGGATTTCCTCGATAGTGACGGGGACAGCCTCCCCCTTAGCCAAGTAGACATCATCTTCATCGTCGTTCCATATCCCGTTGATTTGGGAAATGAAAGGGGAAATGAGATGGGAACAGTTAACTACCTCTCCAGTAAAAATGGCATGAGTAGCAAGAGGATTATTCTTGTTGCTTGGCTTGTCACTGGGTAGCGGTATCTTCCCATTTTCGATCAGATCTTGGATAAGATGCTTCAATTTCCAGCATTTCTCCGTGTCATGCCTATTGCCTTGGTCCTCCACCTTTGAAGGTATTTGGTGAAACCCTCCTTAGGCTCTTGGGCCATAACTTCCAGAGTACGCATGGTAGTCTGGATTTCAGCATTATCCGCGTAATTCCGTGCGAATTCCATTGCAACATCGTCCCAAGTTTTGAATTTCTTGGGGTCCAGCCTGTAGTACCAAGTTTTTGGGTGTTTCTCCAGAGAGGAAGCAAAGAGGTGCTTGAACATGGTCGATTTGACCCCCTTAACAGCCATAAAGTCCTTGAAAGCCCGAATGTGAAGTACCGGGTCTTCAGTCCCATCGAACATTGGCAAGCCCGTTAGGTTAAGGTTAGCGGGCAGTTCATCGGTTAAGGGTGAATAGGTACGGGCATTTTCCGTGAGAATGGTGTTTCTGGTGGTCGAGTGGACCTGTTCCTGCAGCTTTTGGACCGCGCCGGCCAGTGCGGCCAGAGGTCCGTCATCTTCGATCGAGGCATTAGGAGTTCCCTGTTCTACGGCACTAACCCAAGTGACGATGGCAATCTGGTCCTCCCGCATTCTCCTCAATTGGTCTTGGATTTGGGCCAACGAGGTTGTCAACTCATCTATGGCTTTTTGCGTCATGGTTCGAGTGAAGGGTGGCCTATCTGTAAGAGCACCACGTAATTAGCAACTTAACCCGAATCCTAAGGAAAGTAAATCCCGAGCAAGGGAAAAAAATGAAGAAGACTAAAAGGATGGTAAATGACTCGGAAAAGACACCTAGACGGGTGACTTGTGAAAAGGTGGGCCTTCCTCAGGATCCAACGCTGTGGGTTGGGCCCTGTCCGAAGGAAGGTTCACGTGAGACATTCCCAGACTTTTAGACTCGATTGTGTAAATGGGCCGACCCTTGTAGGAGTATGTCCTACGTAGGTGGGTCTTGCCTTAGTAAAATAAGGCGGACTAGGATGGAGGGGGAAACTCGTGATATAAGATCGACGGAGTTTCGACGCTAGAGACTTCAACGACTTATGACACGACCCGACACTGCTAAATACGGGAAGTCTAAGAAGAGGAAGTTTTGAAATATGAATTTTTTTGAAAAGCCCGAAATGAATCGGGTGAAGAAATTCGGCCCTTTTTCGAAAAAGAAAAAAGGAGTGGGCCGAATGACAGGTTTTGAAAGTTTCGAAAATATTTTCGAGTTTTGAATTGGGCATAATACCGGCTAGAAAAAGGCTATTTTGAGTAAAATCATAAGTCCTAAGTTCGGTATATGACCGGGGTTTTGAAAAGTTGAATATTTTGAAAAGGATGCAAATTTTGAAAAATGACGGTTTTTGAAAAGATGTGGATCAAGTAGCACGTAGTCATGGAAACAGTATAATGACGCCATGTATGCTCTCAATCTAAGTCTCGGTCAGTCAATAAGGGTCTATACCAGTGTACATAGTCTATCAAGAATCGGGGCGGACTCCCTAACTCGAGTTGAGATTAGGACATGCCGTAAAACCCATATGAATCGGCTAATGGACACCTTTGACATAACCAGTTTGGACTATATCAACGGTATAGTGGGACGTCGGTCACGAGTACCGGCCCGGGAAAGTGGGGTTATGCATGAACCGTAAAACTAAAACGCGCATTGTACTAGTCAAACGATTTCTATTCGAGTCTCACCCTGAAGGACACCGAAGGTTATTAACTCATCAGAAAATCCCCAGCGGAGTCGCCAAATTGTGGACATGACATAGGTCCACCCCGACGCGGCCACGCGCGGGTTTGGGGAGGCGAATGAATCTCCATGAGATGGTCAAATGGAAATTTAAATCGAAGTCGGAGTCGCCACCGAATTTTATGGTTATTCGGAACCGTTCGAGCCCACTCTATGTCGTAGTGGGCCGTGTACAAAATACGGCCCAGTTCCGATGTCAGAGTTTATTGGGCTCGTCCCTTTGCATATCGATATAGATGCCGACTGGAGCGGTTAATCATATATTGAATGACTCTCGTTGCCAATGGTTTCGGACATCCAAAAACCACGGTTCTGAGTAAGGGGTGAGGGTACGTGTTGGGAAGTTCACTAAGAACACCCAATCCCGCCCGCACATTAGCGGCCTCTACTAGGATATCGAATGACGTTTTAATGCGCGCGTTAGTAATACGATGAATGATTATGCAAACATTGTTTTCTAAGCATGTGAAAAATTAAATGGGTAGCTAAGTCAATTTAATGCATGAAAAATTAACGTCAAAGTTGAATTTAGCATATGAGGTTCGTTTTAGTATAATAAAACAAATGAAATAAAAAGATGAATTTGCTACAAAAAGATGAACAAACGAGTTAGTATCGATTTGTAAATAATAATATAGCAAAATATAAATATGCAAAATTGAGAAAAATATTAATCGAAAGCTAAAATAAATATTGTTGAAAAGAACGTTGTTTTGTATGAAAAACGATGTCCGAAAAATAATAAAAAAACGGAAGAGGCCGCGGCATAACAGCCGGCCGCGCGACTCGCCCGGGATGCCGGCGGGTCGCGTGGTGGCCTGTTTTGGTGCCGGTTTTCGAAAACTCGAAGTTCGTATTAAATCGCGTATGAATATTGCGTGATTCGTACTCGAATTAATATTTTCGATATTCGTTATATTCGATAGTTGACTATGAAATCAATATCGAATACTTGGAATAGTTTTAAGAAAAGATATAAATTTTAGAAATCGATCGAAGAATAAATAATAAACGAACGAAAACGTAAAAAAAGGGATCCGGGTTCCAGGTCTGCGCGCGGGTCGCCCGGACATGGCGCGACTCGCGTGCGGATCTGTCCGTTTTTATTTTTGTTCGAAAATTGTTATTTTGAGGAATCGCGTACAAATTATGAATTAATTTGTATTCGATTCATGTTTTCGATATTCGTCATATCCGATATTCGATTATGAAATCGATATCGAATATTCAGAATGAATAAAAAAGGGTTTTGAAAAATCGTTTATTTTGAACGAGAAAAGAAAAGAATTTTGAACGAAGAAAAGATGTAACGATTTTTAGTATCGTCGAAACCTTAATATAATTCTTTTTGATACGATATTCGATTATAGAAAAATCGATATCGTATGTTTAAGAATTTTCATTATGAAAATAGTTTTTCGTTAATAACGATATTAGGAAAAGAAAAAAAAACGACTCTTGACCCGTAAAGAGACACGACGGACGAAGAGGAGAGAAAGGAAGAAATCGGATTTGGTACACCCTCAACCTACATGCTTTGTTAACTCGGATCAGGGCTCGTCGGAATGTGGCTAGGCACGGGAGCGTCGAGGCAACGTCGGTTGGGTTAGGGTGGTATGGTTGAGACGGGTGAAGGGTGTCGGGTTTTGGACCGGTTTCCTTCGGCTTTTTGGTGTATTATCGATTTCTCGATGCTAAAATAACTATGTGTGTGTGTCGGAGGTCGTATGTATGTGTGTCGGTAATGTGTGTATTATGGCTGATAAAAAATCGTGTGTGAAAATTGGTAATTGGTGTTCATTATGTTGGATGCAAGGGGCTATTTATAGGGAATTCCCGACCTTGACTTAGGAGAGTTTGACTACCGCTTAGGATAGGAAACGTAGGAATCTGAGGGAAGTAAGAATTCCGCTTTCTTGTGAAGGAAGAAAGGGGACACGGCTGTTTTGCTACTGTTTTGGCCGAGTGTTTTACATTCGGTCGGGTGTTCGAGTCGGTTTTTGAATAGGATTCCTGTTTGAGCTAGAATTACCGCTTGAGTAAGAAGCTGAGGAGAACGAGAATTCCGTTTTCTTGTGAGGGAAGAAAAGAGGAAAACCGGCTGGTTTGTGGGTTACTCGGCCGAGTGTTTGCACTCGGTTGAGTGTTTGAATCGGTTCTCGGACAGGATTCCTACTCGAGATCGAATTCTACCTTAAACAGAATTGTTTATTATTTTGTGTAGTTTGATTTTTGTAGAATTGGAGTATGGACCAACCGTGTGAAGTGTCACGGTTGACTCACAAATTTCGGGAAATATCTTTGACCGGGTTTTGACTCGGTCGCTAAAAGACGGTTTTACCCCTGGTGTCGGATTCGACCCAAATTAGTGTTATTTGACTCGAAACGACCCACTGGGCCTGAATTTGAGGTTGGTTTTGTGAGATTTGTACTCCTTAAAATGCCTAGGCCAAATGCCATTGATTTCGAGCCCATTTCCGAGTACGTCAAGGCACGTTAGCGTCCGATCATCATCGGGTGTTTGTCGGAAACTACAATAGACACCTGGTAGTCAAAATGTGGGTGTCTACACTTACATAATTCCAAATCAAGGCAAGTGTTCGTGACTTCGTTCATTTCTCAATGAACGCAATTAACTATTTTCTTTTACTTGGACTTGTCCAAGTGCCCCCACATTTTCCTGGTACTTCATGAGCGCTCTAGAGGTCCTAAGCCAAAAGACCCCTCATAGGGGGTGGGCAATGCCCCCCACACTCACATAGGCAAGTTCATCAAGTTTGACTGTCACGTAAACCACCCACGAATGGACTATGAACTTGTTAAGAACCATAAGCTCTACCTTACACGTGTGACAGTACATACACAATCAATCAATGCTATGACAAACAACACTTTTACTAACAGGAATAGTTCGTAGCATTACACTTTGAGGTCCATGTGACTTCGTTTGACCGCGTTGAACTTAGCGGTACTAAGTTGGGTATCCATCACACTTCACTCTTTAACAAGCTTTTTAAACACATTTCTGATACTGTCACCAGCACAACTCAAACAATGGACATTGACGAGAGGATCTCAATATCCTCTCGATTTAACATATTCTCGAGAAACCCTATACTCTTGTGGTATCATACAGAACGATGATTGGTGGGCCGTATTTAGTCGTATTTATTACGACTGTTTTGGTATATTTTGTAAGGTAAATTGGTTGTCTTGTATTGCATTTGTGTCGGTTTGGTATGAATGTAATATAGGCTATTTTGAGGATGCTAATCATTGCACCGTCGATTTGGGCTAAGAGCGAATGAAACATGAAGGAAAAGAAAGCCCACTTGAAGACCTGGAACGACAAAATCGAAGGATCGCGAGAAACATCAGCAGGCGCTCAGGCGAGTCGCACAAAGATCATGCGAGTCGCGCGGCACACATGCGGGTCGTCCGGATGCCTGATGCTTCCTACGCGTTTCGGCCTATTTCGTGATATTTGCTACGTTTTAAGACTTTGGTTTCAATTAGGAAATTTTATTATTACTAGGATGTTTTTATTATTTTATTATTATCGGTAGACTATTATTAGAAAAAGCTTAGCTAGGGAGATTATTATTCACATCATCTTTGAGTTGTACCTTGATTAGAAGAACCCTAGTTTCAGATTATGTGTAACTAATCTTTTCTTCTCTGTTCAAGACATCGAAGCGCTTAATTATCGATTGTGAGTTTGAAAGTTCTAATCTTTATTCTTCATTATTGATTAATTGCTCAATTTAATTACATGAATGTTGTTATTGATTTCCAGAGTTATCAACTAGTTATCTTTTGCATCGTTCTATTGTTAGTTTTGTTAATTGAACAGGATTTGTTGATTAACTTGACCTGAGTAACGTCTAAGACTTAATCATTGAACGAGATTCGTTGATATTAAGACTTAGGAGCAATTATCATAGATGTATAGCACAACTGGATTGTATGCGTTTATTTATCTCTTTATCGAATTCTCTATATATTAATGTTGCTGTTGAATTAAATCTAGAACTGGATTGTTTAGGTTGTTTAACAGTTAGGACTGATTAAGAACGGGATACGTTTTAATTAGTTATTCGTAAGGAGAATTCGAATCTCCAATTCACGATAAAGTAATCAAGAATAACAATTTGAACCGGATTTCGATGATCAATTGTGATTAAGTTGTGCATTTGTACTTGACCCGAGACCTTTTAATCATCTAATTTAGTTAAAGTTTTCATCTTTATTAGTTTTAGTTGTTAGACAATTATTCAAAACCCTCCTTCTTATTGTTTAATTAATTAGTATTTATTATTCTACATTAGTACGTAGTTATAGTTAAACCGATTCTCTGTGGGTTCGACTTTTATTTCCATTATACTATTGTTTTAGTTAGTTGGTTATAAGTGATTATAAATTGTAATTTGAGGCATATGACTTTAGCCTGTCAAATTTTGGCGCCGGTGCCGGGGAATCAGTATTAATTATTTTTGTGTTTTCTAGTGTAGTTTTTAATTTTCTTTTTTTTATAGCTAATTTTATTTTATTTTGTGTTGTGTAGTTTATGTATAATATTCGTTCTTCTAACTTGAACCTCGAGGCATTCGACTCAGAGATTGAACGCACTTTTCACAGGTCACGGAGAATCGGAGAGGGAGCAATAGTTATCGGAACACAGGAATTCGAGGATCTAGAGTTTAACAACGATATTCCCATATATTATTCCCGTGAATAATGAAGTTTCTTCCGAATCCGAAGATGAGTCGTATACCATGGCCAACACAATTAAGCAGCTGACAACACCCGACCTTGCACAACAACCTTTGTGCATTACGTACCCACCATTGGGTGTGAATGTCACTTTCGAATTGAAGTCGGGTTTGATCCATCAATTACCCACATTTCATGGCTTAAGCAACGAGGACCCTAACAAGCACTTGTCGGATTTTCATATTGTTTGCTTCAGTATGAAACCGGCATCCGTCACTGATGAGCAACTTAAGCTAAGGGTCTTTCCCTTCTCGTTGAAGGATGATGCTAGGGATTGGTTGTATTACTTGCCACCGGCAAGTATTGATACGTGGGTGAAGATGAAGAAGGCGTTCCTCGAAAAGTACTTTCCGGCATCTCGAGCCTCCCAATTGAAGAAGCAGATTAGTAATGCGGAGTAACGAGATGGTGAAACGATGTACGAGTATTGGGAACGCTTTAAGAAGCTGTGTGCGACATGCCCCTATCATGGCTACAATCCTCAAGACCTTGTGATGTACTTTTGTGGAGGTCTTTGCGTGGAGGATGGTCGCACTGTGAATGCGGCATGTGGGAGATCGATAGTGAACAAGAGTCCAGATGCTGCTATAGAGGTTATCCAGGAGCTAGCTGAAAGCTCTCGGGATTTTTCTCGAAAATATTCCAAACGGGGAGTGCATGCCATAGGTAATTCATCATCCTCGAGCCTTGAACATAAAGTCGATAGCTTAACGGCTCTTGTCCAAAATATGATGTCGGGAAAAAAAATCAAGTTATGATATGCGGTATCTGTTCTACCGAGGGACATCCGAGTGAGCGTTGCCCTCACATGTATGAAGAAGGTCAAGAGGAGGTGAACGGAGTATGGGACCCCTACTCTACCACCTTTAATCCCGGATGGAGAGATCATCCTAACATGAGGTGGAGAACTCGTCAAGGAGACCAACTAATTACTCAAGGAAATCAAGTTGGTCAATCGAAGTAAAAATTCTTTGCTAAGCAACAAGTTCCTAACACAGTTACAAGTTCCCGGATGGAGAGATATGATACGTGCTTTGGTTGCTAATCAAACTACAGTTACGAGTCAAATGTCCAATCTCCAAGCTATGGTTCTTCAAAATCACACGGAGAACAAAGCTAACATTCAAAATTTGGAAGTTCAAATGGGCCAAATGGCGACCGCCATTGGTAGGTTGGAGGCTCGAGATTCGGGGAAACTACCTAGTCAAACCATTCTTTCAAAGGAAAACGTGAGTGCGGTATCTTTAAGGAATGGGAGACAATTAGTGGAGGCCAACAAGCCGAAGAGGAAGCCCAAGGAAGCTATAGTTCAAGAAGAGGAGTTAGTGATCGAGGAAGGTGAGAAAACTCCGATTGTGCAAGAGGAGGAGTTGATTACTCCTACTACACCGGTGTCGGAACCGGATGTTCCTTTTCCCGAGGCACTCAAGCGCACCCGTCGTTATGAGCATGACAAGGATATCTACGAGGTATTTGAAAAGTGTGAGGTAAACATTACCCTTCTTAATCTTTTTAAGAGTATTCCTAAATATGCTAAATTTTTGAAAGAATTATGTACTATTAAAAGGAATAACAAATTGAAGGGAGCTAAGAAAGGGGAGGTTAGTGAATATGTGTCAGCTATTTATCAAAATAAATTACCCCCTAAATGTGGCGACCCGGGCATGTTTACTATACCATGCACCATACGGGATACCTTGTTTGAAAAGTCTATGTTAGATTTGGGAGCTTCCATTAATGTCATCCCTCTTACCATCTATAAATTTCTTAACCTTGGTCCTATGAAGAGAACCGGGAAAGTACTGCAACTAGCGGATCGATCGAGTGTCTATCTTAAGGGAGTTGTCGAGAATGTCCTAGTTAAAGTTGGTAAGTTGGTCTTCGCGGCCGATTTTTATGTTTTAGACATGGAACATGATTATAGCGCAACTCCTATCATTCTAGGACGACCTTTCTTAAAGACCGTAGGAACAAAAATTGATGTCCCTAATGGTTCACTGAGTATGGAGTTTGAGGGGAGGGTCGTTAAATTCGACATAAACAAACCTAATTCTCACTTCCCGAAAGACAATACCTTGTGTCGTGTTGATATTTTTGATCATTTATCTCCTAACTCACAAGAAGAAGGGGTGAAATCGGTTCCTAAACTGATTTCGTCTACCCTTTCTAGCAAGGAATTTTTTTTAAAGTTGTGCAGGAATCTCCTTCTAAGGGACCCAAGTGTGTCATTCTTTGGGAGTCGCGTAGGGACGCGGAATTGAACAAAGGCAAAACAGGGTCATGGTTCGATCAATGGATGGTTCGAAAGAGCTCAAGCAAGCGTCCAATGGTCTTACAATTTCAAAATGGAAAAGTAAAAGATGTAGTCGGCATAAGGCTTAAGCTGACTCGTGAAAGGAGTAATGAATCAAGTGTCGGGAGAAGCAAGCTCTCGGACATGACGTTTTCTACCTAACCCCCGTCTCAGTCGAGCGAACGACTTTAAACAAAAACGCTTCCGGGAGGCAACCCGCTTTGTAGATTTTTATTGTAAAATTTCGTTTTATGGGCCATAGTTGTATTTTCGTTGTTTTCTTAATCATTTGTTTTATGGGCATGAGTCTTGGGCGACTAGCATGGAGACCCTCGAAAATCTGAGCAAAATTGAAGAAAAAGCAAAAAAAAAAGAGCGGATTTACAGGCATCCGCGCCAGTCGCGCGGACCCTGTGCGCCTTGCGCGTCCCCTACACACACAGGTCAGTTTTTTAATATTAATTTTTTAAAAAAAATTCTAAATTTAAACTAACATACCCGACCACCTTTCCCTTTACCCCTTCATGTCTTTCCCTAAATCTACTCTAATAACCCCAACCCTAAGTCCCTTTCTTCCCCAAATCAATTTCAAAATCCTTCACCATACCACTAATCCTTTCCTCCTCACTTCAAATCCAATTCAAGCTGTCAGTTTCTGCGTGTCTGTCTAGTTGTCGTGCGTGCGTCGTGGGTCAGTTCGTGTTCGTCGCCGATCAATTCTATCAGTTGGTCGCCAGTGGTGGTGGTCCGGTGAGTGGTCAGGCGCACCGCATGGTCAGTTAGGTAGGTCGCGTTAGTTGCCTTCTATATGCATCTCTATTCTGTTAGCGTCGATTCGTGTTCAATCTCCGTCAATCTATCAATCTGTCGCTGTTCAGAATTTTCATCTCCGTCGACTTGCTTCTGTCGTCAGTCTGCCATTGGTTGTGGTCCAGTGCGTATTCAGGCAGTCGTGTGAGTCGGGTTTCGTTGGTGTTGAGTGGGTTTGCGTCTGCGGTGTCCGACCGAATTTGTAAGTTTCTAACCCCCTCCTCTCACTCTCTTCTGCTACTCTCTGTGATTCCGTTGTTGGTGACTTGTTGCACTGTTGTTTGTAAGTCATCGAGTGTGTGCACTGTTTTATTTTGAGTTTAATATCCTGAGATGTGAGAATTTCTGTGTCGTCTGGGCGTCGGTTATTCAATGTGATGTGTGCTATAACTTGAGATGTATGTTCTTTCTAGTTGAATCACATTCCAGTCACATAACACTACGAGTCGGGTGTTTGGTTAGCTCTCGGTGAGTCGTCCGTCTAGTGTCCGTTTAGTGAGTTAACTCCGAGTCGTAATTGTGTCTTGAGTAAGTTTTGGTTCTCATAGTCGTCTGATTCATGGCCCCAAAGAAGCAAAAAACGACATCGGTTGACTATATGGGGTGAAAGAGTTAGAGTACGAAACAGAAATCGGTATGGCGCCAATTATTTGATCGAGTTATTATGTCGACTAAGTTTGTCGATAATTTGGCATTGGAGATGCTTGGGATTAGTAATGAGGTGTCGACATTATTGACTCGTGTTGGGTTAGCAAACTTTTACGATGTGCACGTGAACATATATAAGCGCTACACACTTGAGTTCTTGTTCACCTTAGAAGTACATCGTGAAGACGACCCCCCTCACATTACTTTTCGTCTCGGAGATTCAGAACGAGATGTGAACTTTGCATAATTGAGGGAGGCGTTGAGTATAGCACCGAGGGGGGGGGGGGACAGAGTTTCTGACCCTTACTTCTCAAATGATGGATGAGTTTTGGAGGAAAATTAACGGGAGAGCATATGGGGGGCACATGGGAACACTGGGGCTAAGAATGTTGATATTCGTCACCCCGCCCTTCGTTATGTTCACCGACTTTTGAACTCCACATTTCTTTGCAAAGGTAAACCTACACATCTACCTAGGGCGGATTTGATGTATTTTTGGGCCATGATGCCTGAATGTTTGGGAACACCGGATTGGATTGATATATTCTTGACTTGTTGTGAGAAGCACCAGAAAGCGGTCTCGGGGAACATTCCGATGGGTGGTATGGTTACTCTTCTAGCTCAATATCTTGACTTACCGAAGATGACAAATTCTCAAGTTGTGGGGGATATTACTCTTAGTCTGAAGTTCTTGGAGAGTTGTTCTATGATTTTGCGACCGCTTGGTAGTTCCCACCTAATCCGGACGATCGGAACGTCCCACCATCATTTCATGATTTTGCCTCGTCCGGATGGGAAACCGTTACCGTTGGGGCCTACTGCGGCTGCGTTTTACCTTCCTCATGATGCGGAACTTCCTAAGCCGACTACCGAGCCTAGTGTCCCGGTTGAGGAGGAGCCCGAGGTTGTTTCTGATTTTGATCGTTGGAGCGATTGTCGCGAATCTATAGAGAATCGAGTGGAAAATTTCGTCGACAATAGTAGGTTGGCCGCTGAGTTCGGTCAGTGTTTGAATCGGTTACAATTGAAGTTGCATCCTAATGACTACTCGGAACCATCTCCCGAGTTTTATGAAGAGCTTGCAGTCCGTGAGCAAGCAAGATCAGCTAGGAGAGCGGCACGTGAGACTAAGTCACGTGATGCCGACTCCTCTTCGCACTCTTGAGCACCCGAGGTATTTCTCTTCCCATTTCTTTAATTGTCTTTCACACATTCGAGGACGATGTGTTATTCAAGCGTGGGGAGGGAAATTATCTCGTTGTATATTGTAGTTATTTCGTATTACGTCTTTTATTTCAATTTCAAAAGAAAAATTGAAAAGAAGAAGAAGAAATAAATAATCCCGGTTAGGTGAAAACCCGGAAAGAGCGCCTAGGCAAGAATGGGGAATGTGGCCGAGGACGGAGTGAAAACCCGAAAGGGCGCTTCGGGTAAAAAGAAAAATCGAGTTGCATGCCACGAGAGTAGTGTGAGGAAAAAAATGAAAGCTAGAGTGAAAATCCGCAAGGGTGAACGCTCTAGGCAAAATGAGGGAATTAGGAAAAAAATCACTACTACTTTCTCCATTTTTGGTGTTGGCGTCATAAGAAGGGTGACAAAGAAGGTCAGAAGGGTAGGATAGTTGGCTAAGGTGTGAAGAATCGCGGTGCGGTGTAGTCGTAGCACTATATTCTATGCGATTGGTGATGTTTTGTTTGGTATATTGAACTATTAGAGGCGTTTAGGATTGATCGCATGTGTGGGTAGTGGAATATTGTGGTATATGTTTTGTACCACAGGTGACATTTGTAGCACATGTGATCCGTTCTAGGATTGGAGAAATAAGGGGTGTTAGATGTGGATTGTTGCTATAATTATTTGCTAATGTTCCTTGTTTTGATGAATTGGGTCGATGATAATAGTTTGATATTAGGTGTGTTAATTCAAGTGAACATTTGAGTTGAGTTTCATGAGAATGTTGGATTAGCAGGTGCATTATCTCATAACGAGGGAGATTGGTGGAAGACTGTGAGGGCCGGTGTGTGTAATGTTATTCTCACATATTTTGGATCAGTGATGGTTGTGTTTATGGTGCTCTTCGAGTTTTACTCGAGGACGAGTAAAGGTTCAAGCGTGAGGATATTTGATGGGTCGTATTTAGTCGTATTTATTACGACGGTTTTGGTATATTTTGTAAGCCAAATCGGTTGTCTTGTATTGCATTTGTGTCAGTTTCGTATGAATGTAATATAGGCTATTTTGAGGATGCTAATTATTGGACCGTCGATTTGGGCTAAGAGCGAATGAAACATGAAGGAAAAGATAGCCCACTTGAAGACCCGGAACGACAGAATCGAAGGATCGCGAGAAACAGCAGCAGGCGCTCAGGCGAGCCGCACATAGATCATGCGAGTCGCGCGGCACACATGCGGGTCGCCCGGATGCCTTATACTTCCTACGCGTTCCAGACTATTTCGTGATATTTGCTACGTTTTAAGACTTTGGTTTCAATTAGGAAACTTTATTATTACTAAGATGTTTTTATTATTTTATTATTATTGGTAGACTATTATTACGAAAAGCTTAGTTTGGGGAGATTATTATTCACACCATCTTTGAGTTGTACGTTGATTAGAAGAACCCTAGTTTCAGATTATGTGTAACTAATCTTTTCTTCTTGGTTCAAGAAATCGAAGCGCTTAATTATCGATTTTGAGTTTGAAAGTTATAATCTTTATTCTTGATTATTGATTAATTGCTCAGTTTAATTACATGAATGTTGTCATTGATTTCTAGAGTGACCAACTAGTTATCTTTTACATCGTTCTATTGTTAGTTTTGTTTTGAACAAGATTTGTTGATTAACTTGACCTGAGTAACATCTAAGACTTAATCATTGAACGGGATTCGTTGATATTAAGACTTAGAAGCAATTATCATAGATGTATAGCACAACTGGATTGTATGTGTTTATTTATCTCTTTATCGAATTCTCTATATATTAATGTTGCTGTTGAATTAAATCTAGAACTGGATTGTTTAGGTTGTTTAACAGTTAGGATAGATTAAGAACGGGATACGTTTTAATTAGTTATTCGTAAGGAGAATTAGAATCTTCAATTCGGATAAAGTAATTAAGAATAACAATTTGAACCGGATTTCGATGATCAATTGTGATTAAGTTGTGGATTTGTACTTGACCCGAGACCTTTTAATCATTTGATTTAGTTAAATTTTTCATCTTTATTAGTTTTAGTTGCTAGACAATTATTCAAAACCTCCCTTCTCATTGTTTAATTAATTATATTTATTATTCTACATTAGTACGTAGTTATAGTTAAACCGATTATCTGTGGGTTCGACCCTTATTTCCATTATACTATTGTTTTAGTTAGTTGGTTATAAGTGATTATAAATTGTAATTCGAGGCATATGACTTTAGCCTGTCAATTATCATCATTTCACAAAGCCTCAGCATTTGATAATTCGCTACCTCAATGTAGCTTTTGATAATTATGGTGGAGTTTATATCTTCCCCCACAATGGAAAATTTACTGATTGGCATTTTCACCACTCAGCTCATTCAGCAGACAATATAAGCAATTTCAGGCTTAGATTTCACAATAATTTAATATATATCGTAACACTTCGTGTTTAACAAATGTATGTAATTTAAAAAATTATCTTTCGTTATACAAAATTTAAAACTCAAAAATATTTTAATATATTGACCTGTCGATCTGACAAATTAAAATATTTTCTCGTCCCGTAAAATTTAAAAATAATTTATCGAATTTTTAAATAATTTTTAAAATCCCGCTAATCCGCTACATGAAGACATGAACAAGAGTAAGGAACGACACCTGTAAACATTTAATAAAGATGATTTAGATAATTACAACCAAATAATAGTACAAATTTCGTTTGGAAAATAAATTTTATGGTTTCCTTTATTTTAATTTCGTAATATTATGTTTTAACTTTCTAAGAAAGAAAGATGTTTGTATGAGATTCGGACCGAAATGAATCACTTTAGTCCTAAATTTACTCTTAATCTACTTGTGATGTTATGGGAAATGCGTGAGTTGCTAAGCCTAGTTGTCCTAGTATTAAGTCAAGTAATCACCTAAGCTATAGATGACTATTTACCCCTATACTTCGATTTGTTATAAGTAGGAATTTCATACTTACTATAAGTAGCAAGTAACATGTACTCCATAACTTAATACTTTTCCATAAAAAAACACTTTCTCTGACTAAAAATTTTCTCTCTCTAAAAATTGGGGGAAAACTAATTCTTTTCCTTTCTTCTAAGGAAAAGCGTCCATCTTTTAATTGGGGGACGATTAGGGATTTCTATTCCCTTTTCTTCTGAACGTTTGAAATCTGGGGTGTTGGATGTTATCTTCGATTTTACACTCTTGTCTCTTGTGAAGAAGCTATTTAATAGCTGGGTTCTATCAACATAGGGAGTTGGTCTCAAGGGATTTTTCTCATAATTCGATTTCTCGCAATCTCATTGGCTATCCCCGCAGTAATTGCCAGTAACTTGTAGTAGTTTCCAAGAAGTATTAGTATTATTCTGTCTTCTGAAACGTGATTGGGGAAGAGAAGAAAGGAGGGTTAGATAATAGGGATTTAGGGCTGTAGGGGTTTGCATGCAGAGTGTCCATTGAGCTTATTTAGAGAACTTTTCCAGAAGGCTGTCTCCTGATGGAGTATAAATGGGAGAATAAGCAAAGGGAAAAAAACACAATTTCAAGGTATCAAGAAACAAAACAGTAAGATACAAGATAAGCAAAGAAGATCATATAGTTTTAATTCACCAAGAAGGAAATCGAAACTCAACAGGTTGAAAGCCATGAACGGCGAAGCATATAACCTGGTCAACGGAGAAGTGGAAAGAAGACATGCAAGGCAGAACGGATTCATTAATGGAAGAATGGAGCATGAAATTGATGATGATTTGATTATCCATATCTCATCATCATCATCAGATGACAGCAGCAATGCAAGTGATGAGGAAGGAAACAGAGGAAATAGAATCCCAAATGGAAGGTTACCCAATGGTCACTTACCGAATGGGTTTGCTAGGAGGGGAAACCAGATGACTGAAGATGACATGGAGGAATTTGAGGACGATGGAGAACCAACAGGATTCAACGTTCCGGAGCATCCACCTAGAGCGAATGTCGAAGAAGAGTATGGGGAAGAGTGGAGGCTGCCTAGGGCGGGTGCGTTATTGACTCTCAATCCGGATATTTTTCGAGGTAATGTTACTATGTTTAGTAAGTGTGTTTTAGGGTATATGGTGGATTATAGGGAGTTTGAGGCTGTAGCCATTAATAATGCTATAGCAGCTAAGTGGACAACTAGGAGTTACATCACAGTTTATAAGATGGATGATATCTTTATTTTCTATTGTGATGATGAAAGAGACAAACTTGACATTATTTATCGAAGTGTAGCTACTTTTTTTGGGGGATTGATGGTGTTCAGAGATTGGGAACGGGAGATGGTACCCCGTAAAGTCAGGTTTCCAATGGCTAATATTTGGGTTAGGGTGATTGGGCTACCTTTCGAATTTCTGAATAACGAAGTAGGAAACGTGATTGGAAGGGTTTTAGGCCAATACTTTTGGGTGTGGTACCGGAGAACGATTTTATTCGTATAAGGGTGACTTTGTTCCTGGATGAACCGCTAATACCGGGATTTTTCTTGGCGTGTGATGACGGAATGTTACTATGGGTACAATTCAAGTATGAGGGTGTTTTCAAGTATTGTGTCAGGTGCGGAAAAATTGGACACAAAGTTAATAGGTGTGCTGCTACTGCCCGCCAAGTTGCTACCAGTGTTAATTCGGTCTTAAGGAGAGTGGTTCGCCAAAGATTCGTCATTTTTCAAGCAGAGTCGAACCATGCCATGTTCAATTTGGACATGAGGGCTACTCCACCACAGGCTGAGTTTGCAACAACAAGAATTCATCTAGGACAGAACAACCCAGGAGACTTTCAGGAGATATTAGAGGAAGACAGGCTCGTTGACTTCGATCTTGGGACTTTTCCAGGTGGGAGAGTGACACCAGGAATGAGGTATACTCCTAATGATCTTCCTTTTGCAGGTACGATTTTATATCCACTCGTTAATAGGAATAGACAGAGACGTGGCAAGAGAGAACAAAATGGAGACAAGATGGATATAGATGCAGATGAACAGGAGGAAGTGAGAGAAGCACCACAACCGATGAGAGACCTGGGTAGAAGAATTCTATTTGAAGGGCCTCACGGTATGGGAGGGATTATGGGAGACCCGAATCATCCCCCTCATGGATTTCATTATCAAGACCCTTACGTTCAAGCTATGAACGTTGACGAGGACGTGGACGAGACTAATATCGACCGGGTTAGGATGGAGGAAATTAGGAGGAGAGTTGAACCTAATATTGTTAGGGCTCTTGAAGAGGATGAAAATGAAGGGATAGCTCAAACCTTCTTTTCACCAACAGGATTTACAATTACTCCGCAAGGCACTCCGGGTAGGGAAAGGGAGGAGCACGGCGAGGGAGAGGACGACAATCAAGATAATAACAACGAGAACCAACAAAACAATACCAATCACGAACGGGGGGATGAAAGGGAAAATAATGAGGGTGAAGGAGGAGGGGAAGAGGAGATTCCTTTTGATATGGAGGGTGGAGTCGATGGGAGAAACAGAAATGAGGATGATTTGATAAATGATATGGTTCTAGTGGATGTTAGGGTGGGGGTACAGGAGGATGTGAGGATGGAAGAAGGGGGGGGGGGGGGATATGTTCTAGGGGAAAGGGAGAACGAGACAGGTAGAGAGGTGGAAGACATGGAAGAAATCGAGAGAGATGGTGTGAGGCGGGAGGATGGTATGATTGAAGAGGGTGATAGGGACGCAGAAGACTTACAAGACAATGACATAGAAGGAGGGAATATAGTAGAGGAGGGTTATGATGAAGATGCTGTGAGATTAGAAGAAGTGCTACAAGAGAGATCTTTTATAAATTTTTTGGAGGATTCACAGCCACCGCATAATCAAAATCAACAAGGAGAGAAAACTTTGGGCCGCTCATTTACTCGGGGTAAGGAATTTGAGGTCGGTGAACCTAGTGGGCTGATGAACCTTGACAGGAAGATGGGGAGTACAGGGGGCCCAAACCTGAGGAAGAAGAAAAAGGCTCATTCTGAACTGAACTGGGAAACTAAAGAGAAAAAAAGGGTAAGGGAAGAGGAGCTCTACTTGTCGGACGGAAGCAGCTCTGTAATCAAGAGGAGACGGGGAGGGGAAGCAGGGGACGAGGGTATGTGGTTTTGGCAAATTGAAGAAGGACAGGATTCAGACCAGGAAATGTTCATGGGCTTTGCGGAGGTTGAGCCTAATCAACCTCCTGAGGAACAATGATGGGCCTTGCTTGGAATTGTAGGGGCATCTCTGACTCGCTCAACCCTACAATTCCGAAAATTAGAGCGCTATTATCTAGTAATAGTAATTTCGATTTTATTTTTCTGGCTGAAACTAAAAGTGCTAGTCATGTAGCGGCTAATATTTGTAGGCCATTTGGTTTTAGGTCTTATGTTGGTACGGAAGCAAAGGGGGCTAGTGGAGGGCTGGCTGTATGTCAGGTGGAAAGTCGAGTCAGCATTCTCCACAATTTTTGTATGCTCTAATTTTATTATCCTTAAATCGAATATAATTGGAGGTTTCCCTTGTTATTTGATTTTTGTTTACGGGGAACCGGAGGTTTCGTTGAGGGAGGAAGTATGGGCAAACCTCGGTACTTGGATGGACTCTTTCGATACCCCATTTCTTTTGATTGAGGATTTTAACCAAGTTGACAATGTGGAGGATAAATTAAGTAAATCAAAGAGAAGTATTCCGGGGTTGGAATATTTCTGTCAATGGAAAATTGAACATGAGTTACTTGATATTCCTTATAAGGGCCCAAAATATACTTGGTGTAATAATAGGAAAGGAGAAGAAAAAGTTTTTGAAAGACTCGATAAGGCCTATGCTTCTAGTGATTGGATGAGTTTTTTCCTTGAGTCGGGCATTACTCATCTACCCATTCAGTTATCAGACCATGCACCAATTATTTTTAATAGTAATCTGGTTCGTGATAAAAGGAAGAGGCCATATAAAATTGAAGCTTGGAGTCTAAATATGGAAGAAGGTGTTGAAGTTGTAAAGGGTGGCTGGAATCTCGAGATTAAGGGATCAAAAGGTTATTTAGTGATGAGGAAACTAGAAAGAGTCAGGTCGAACTTAAGAGGATGGACTCTAGACAAAAAGAGAGAATGGGGGAGGAAGTGGGATGAGTTTGAAGTGGAACTCAACTCAGAGTATGAAAAGGTTATTAAAGGAGGAAACGATGAAGAATATAATACGATTCAGAGACGACTAACAGACTTCTCAAAAGCAGCAACAGTTTTCTGGAAGCAAAGAGCTAAAATTAAATGGGCTGCAGAAGGAGACGTTTGCACAAGGTATTTCTTTAACTGCGTTAAGGGAAGAAGAAATAAAAATTATATATGGAGCATCAAGGACAATGACGGGGTATGGATACAGGACCCGACTACTATCGAGGAGATCTTTAGGAATTACTTCAAGGATATTTTTAAAGTAAATGTAAAATTGGAAGATTTCGAGAGATACTACGAGAAAAATCACAGGTATTTTGACATCCTAGGAGGCAGCATAAGTAAAGAAAATCAAGAAATACTAGATAGGAAATTTACAGCAAATGAGGTCAGAAAAGCGGTTTTCTAGTTAGGAGACTATAAGTCACCGGGTCCAGATGGTATTCCGGCAGAATTCTTTAAGAAGTGTTGGTTTATTATTAAAGATGATGTTACGGAGGCGGTCTGCGCATGTCTTAACTCCGGGTTTGTTCTTAAGGAAATGAATAGAACATTTATCACGTTGATTCCTAAGAACAATTGTCCAGAGAAAGTGGAGCAGTTTCGACCTATAAGTTTGTGTAATGTTATCATGAAGATTATTATGAAGTGTATTGCAAATAGAATGAAGAATTTGATGCCAAACCTTATTGGGGAGTTTCAAAATGCCTTTATTCCAAATAGGGCTATTCAGGATAATATTCTCATTGCCGATGAGTGTCTACACAAGCTCAAGTCTAGCAAGAAAGGGAGCGTTGGAGATATAGCCTTTAAAGCAGACATGAGCAAGGCTTATGACAGAATCGATTGGAACTTCCTTCGATGTGCCCTAAAAGGTATTTGATTTCCTGATAAGTTTAGTCGGCTCATTATGAACTGTGTTACGACAGTTTCTTATAGTATCCTCGTTAATGGCGTCCCTTTGGAATTCTTTAAGCCTGCTTGTGGATTGAGACAGGGGGACCCGCTATCCCCTTACTTGTTTGTTATTTGTACGGAGGTCTTATCTAGACACTTGATCCATATGGAAGAGACGAATCAAATTAAAGGAATCAAGGTGGGGAGGATGGCTCCTTCCATATCACACCTTTTTTTCGCTGATGATTCTCTTTTCTTTTTGAAAGGAGATATTGCCCATTTGAAGAATCTCCATGGAGCACTAGAACGTTATTGTAGTCTCTCAGGTCAGGTTATAAATAAAGAGAAATCGGAAATGGTTTTTGCTCCAAACTGTAATCTCAGGGTTGTTCGTGCCGGACTTAGGCTCTTTCAACTTAAACCTTGTGCTTCTCTCGGTAAATACCTGGGGATACTGGACATTAGTGAGTCGGGGACAAAGAATTTTTCTGACGCAATCTATGGGGCGGTCCTGAAAAGGATTGGGTCGTGGAACGGTTCTTTTCTCACCCCGGCAGGAAGACTGACGTTGATCCACTCGGTGCTCGCTAGCCTTTCATGTTTCTCTCTATCGGTATTTAAGCTACCGATAAGTGTTGCTAAGAAAGTTGATGCTTTATTAGCACATTTCTTGTGGGCGGGGGTGAAATCGGGTAGAACTGTGCATTGGAGGTCGATCAAGTATCTAGGATTACCGAGGAGGATGGGGGGCTCGGAATTAGCCGTACAACACTAATGAACAGAGCTTTATTGGCAAAAAAATGCCTGGAGAATTATTCAGAATGAAAACTCGCTCCTCAGTAAAGTCTTTAGTGGGAAATACGGGGCCATAAGGAGTCAGGAAGAATTTTTAAAAAGTAAGAAAAAAGTAAACAGGTTTAGAGCATGGGGAGGAATTATGATAGGAAGGGATACGTTGGAAGAGGGGTTGGGATGGAAAATGGGAAGCAAAAAGATTAATAAGTGGCATTTCAACATCTTCCAGGACAAATGGGTTAATGGTTGTATCCCTGTCATTAAAACGGGAGTTAATTTGGAAGACCCAAACACTAAACCTGGGAACTAGAGAGTTAATGACCTCATGACAAAAGAGGGAGAGTGGGATCGGGATAAGATTGACTGTATTTTCTCATCAGAATGGAAGAAAAAGATAATGGCTATTCCACTAATTAGCGGAAGACGGGGAGTCAGCTGTATATGGCTAAAAACGGGATCAGGAGAATATACTGTCAAAAGTGGTTATCATAACCTACTTCTCAAGGAGTATAGGGAGTGTAAGTGCTATCAAAAAGCCACTCATTTGACGAATAGATTTCCTCGCTTCTTTAATAATGTCTTATGGAAGCTTCCGGGACCGGCTAGCTGGAAAATCTTCTATTGGAAGATTTTAGCCAATGCACTACCAATAGGAGTGGAAAGACAAAAAAGGCAGCTAATGGGAGCCTCACACTGTGTCTTGTGCTATAAGGAAGATGAAGGAGAAAGCTCTTCTCTGGAGACCTCAGATCATCTCTTCAGAAAATGTAACATTAGTAGGGGCTTGTGGAATGCAACTGAATTTGATGAATGGGTTCAAGAAAATAACAAATCCTCGTTCCAGAAATGGATCATAGAGTGTACTACACGACTTTTTGAAGCCAACGACAACTGGAGAGGTCTATTTAACTTCATAAATGTATTATATAATATATGGCTCTTTAGAAATAGCATCATCTTCAAAGGAGGTCGGAGTGAGGTAACAGGGCTTCTAACAAGATATAGGGAATCTCTTCATCTCCTTAATAATATGTGGGAAGACATGAAGGAAAAAAAGGAGACAACCAGTAAACCGTTAAGATTTGAAGGGAAAACTGAAAAGGAAATTAATAGGGATAGGATAAGGAAGTCTATGGATCATTGGCTGATTGTAGCCTCACCCGGAAATCCGGCTTGCTCAACGAGTACTATCAACGTCGACGCGGGATGGAAGGATTCGGGAGAAGAGCTGCGGGATGGGTTACCAAGAACCCCGGTTCAGGGCTATCAGAGAGGGGATATGGTAAGTTCCTAGTAGAGTCTTCTATACAAGCAGAAACAATTGGTATGATAAAGGCGGTCCAGTGGGCAATGAGGCGAGGACTCCTACATGTGACCATTCAATCGGATTGTCTACAGCTAGTGAATCAAGTTGCAGAAGTTGAGGAAACACATCATAGCATCAGGGATTTGGTTGATTATATTCATAACATAGCTTCATCGTTTCACTGCTTTTCTGTCAAATTTGTATCACGAAACCTTAACACTAGTGCTCATAACTTGGCAAAGGCTGTTATGAGTACGTGGTAAGGTGGGTTTATTTCCAGCTGGCAAAAAAAAAAAAAACATGTGCTCCATAGTAAGAAAGTTAATACACATAAAAATATATCATACCCTTATTACTGAAGTAAGTACACTACTTTTACGTCTGTTTACTACTCTTTAACCCTTTTATCCTATCACTCCATTTCACTTACTATATTTATTATTTTACTATTTTATTTCTAGCAAGGTTAGGACATAGCTATTTTATTTTCTTTTGTATGTGGGACGTGGAACTCTAGAAGGAGGAGACGACCTTCCTAACGTAGAAGATATTATTGATCCTGACAACCTCTCATTTTAATAAGATTAATAAATAGTAGCTATTAAGGTAACCAAGTTTTTCTTCTAACACCATTTTATATATATAAGTATATTATGTTATTAACTTAATAATCTGATTAGTGTGTGTGTGTGTGTGTGAGAGAGAGAGAGAGAGAGGTTCACATAAGGTCAACAATTCTTATAAGTTCATAAGTTCCAGTGTTAAAGTTACAAAAAAAGTGCTTAAAGTTAAACGAGATGAGTGATAAAGTTGCAATTTATCACTTGAAGTGATAACAATGTTGAATGATATAGTTACATATCAATTATCAATAAATGCAACTTTATCGTATGTCGTATGTAACTTTAATATAGACTTAATTACATATGGTGAACTTATTTGAGCTCTTCTCTCTCTCTCTATGTATATATATATATATATATATTTATTTATTTATTTATTTATTTATGCAAAAGTTACATGCTATTCAAACTTTTGTTATATTTCATTTATGACTAAATTACTTATGTGTGTATATGTTAGAAATGCAAGAGTAATTTAGAATGAGAAAATGAGATGATTAATATTAATTGATTTGGTTTTATTATTTGACTGATTTGCTTCATATTGGAAATACATATGTATGGTTTATATAGGCGATGATACACCTTAAATACATGCACATATTTATAATTTAATAAAGGGTTATTTAATAACAATAATAACAACTATAGGGCGTCTTCCCAAAATAATATCAATTTAATAAAGCTGAGAATAATACGTATTATTGGAGTAGTTAAACAGTATAGGTGACCGGTTACCTGTAGAACCCTTCCACCTTTCTTTTTCACCTTTAATTTTATTTAACGACAATAATACCAACTATAGGGAATCTTCCAAAAATAATACAAATTTTAATAAATCAGAGAATAATACGTATTTTCGGAGTAGTTAAATCAAAGTAGTATAGATGACCACTTAGCGGTAAAACCCGTTCACCTTCCTTTTTCGCCTTTAATTTAGTTCATATTACTTCACTCCTTTTCACTTACTCAGTGTACGAGGCATTAAACGTCATTAATGTCCTCCGTCTTTCTCTTCCTACAAGTATTCAACCTCACCAAATCTAGTTAACAACACAATCCTATACCAAAATCAATACGTTAATCTAAACGTAACGTATAGAAAAAAAACTGAAGAAGAATGAAGGGTAATGGAGAGAGACAATTAAGGAGAGAAGTAAGGAGAAGTAGACTTGACAAAACTCACCCGACCTGAATAAGCCAAACCGAACCCGGCCCGACACCCAAATTGAAGACCTGATTTTGACCCGTAATTCCATTTGACCCGAACTAACCCGAAACTGACCCGGCTATTATTATAGAAAACGACTCGATATCCCTAAAAAAGTTGAAAACCGCAAAACCGAGAATGACCCGAACCCAAAATTATCCGACTCGACCTGAAGTCAACCCGATTATTATAACCCGAAAGTTGCCCGACCCAAAACTGACCAGACAGGGTTTACTCGTTATCCAGGTTTAAGGAGGATGATGGAGTATAAGTATCAGGTTAAATATTAATTAGGTGACCTGATGTAGCAGGTTATAAAGTCACTTATGTCACTCTTGTTTAACTACTCCAATAATACGTATTATTCTCAGATTTATTGAAATTGATATTACTTTGGGAAGACGCCCTATAGTTGGTATTATTGTCGTTAAATAATCCTATAATAAATGATATAAGTTTCTAACTTTCAATCCTACGCCTAACGCATGAATTGAGTAATTGACATATTTTTCAATCTTCAAGACTTTATTTTGGATAAGTTTCACTTTCTAATACTCCTCCTTGAAACATCTTCCAATTACTCCGAGTTGGAGTCTTAGATATTCAAATCGTGGTCTTGGCAACGCCTTTGTGAAAATACTTGCTAGTTGTTCTTCTGTCGGACAATAAATGAGTTTCACTTCTTTTCTTATTGTGCATCACGCACAACATAAAATTTGATCTTCATGTGTTTTGTCTTAGTGAAAGAAACTGGATTCTTTGAAATGGCTATTGCAGACTTGTTATCGACCAAAATATCAATGGTTTCATTTTGGTTATAACCTAGGTCCGCAAATATCTTTCACATCCATTTGGCTTGATTAACAGCGGCTGAGGCAGCCATATATTCAGTCTATGCAGTAGACTGTGCTACAACATCTTCCTTTTTTGAAACCAGGAAAATACTCTTGATCCAAGGGTGAACGCATATCCCATAGTACTCTTGATATCATCAACTTAACCGCCCCAATCACTATCCGAGTAGGCAATCATCTTTGGGCTTGAGCCTGGTTGGTACAAATTACCAAAGTCACTAGTGCCTCTTAGGTAT
This sequence comes from Agrostemma githago, assembly GCA_958450325.1. Taxonomy (NCBI): domain Eukaryota; kingdom Viridiplantae; phylum Streptophyta; class Magnoliopsida; order Caryophyllales; family Caryophyllaceae; genus Agrostemma; species Agrostemma githago. Next base: position 15,247,435 of record OY288239.1, on the reverse strand, counting down.
CGTAGAATCTTTTTTGCAGAACCCATGTGAGTTTCAGTGGGTTCATTCATAAATCTTGATAAGAGGCTTGCAGCATACATTAAGTCTGGTCGAGTAGCTGTCAAGTACAATAAACTACCAACCAAACTTCTGAACTGCTTTGGGTTAACCTTATTTTGACCATCATTTTTTGAGAACTTCTCATTTAGAACGAGGGGAGTTCCCACTGCTTTACAATGATGTATTTTAATTTTTTTCAGGATGTCTTGAGTAAACCTTTTTTGAGAGATGAAAATTTCTTTCTCCGATTGATCAACTTTAATGCCAAGAAAATAATGCATTAGACCTAAGTCGGTCATCTTGAAATGTTTCTTCATCTCCTTCTTAAACTCAGTCACCATTTTTGAATTATTACCCGTGACTAAAAGATCATCAACATAGAGTGAAACAATGAGCAAATCATTTTCACCTTTTCTTTTTATATAGAGGGTGTGCTCATTTTTACTCCATTCAAATCCTTGATAATTAAAGTGAGAGTCAATCTTACTATACCAAGCTCGGGGTGCTTGTTTTAGCCCGTACAAGGCCTTCTTTAATTTGCATACCTTGTCTTCATCTTCTTTGATAATGTGATGAACTCATTTCGTATTTATATTTAATCCCAACTTTTCCTTTATTTTGGTTCGTTTTACGTGTCCTAGGAGACGTTTTTATAGCTTTTCATCCTTCTTTGTTATGTCGGGTATTTTGTTTACGTTTTGTAGGAAACGAAACAAATGAAGGCAATTGAGCTATATTTTGGGTAACAACGAGAGTCGAGCCATGAAATCTACAAGGAAGAAGTGATAAAAGTTAGAAGATACTAAGTGAATACTTGAGGAAGGATGTGGAGTGAAGAAACAATAAGAAACGACAAAGAAATAAGTTGAAAAGCTCAAACAAATGCAAATCGAGAAGAAAGAGTGATCGCTAAAACAAGGGTCAACTTCAAACGTGAATATCTTGAGTTCTACAACTTTGATTGAGCTGAATTTTATGGCGTTGGAAAGTTCTTTCTCTTAGCTTTCCAACGGTATATCGCACGTCCAAATCCAATAAGTAACGAAGAAACAGCAAGTATTTCAAATTTGTCGTGCAGTGCAGAGGAACCCGAACCGCTCGGGATGAACCCAAACCGGTCGGGACAACATTGAACCGGTCGGTTCAGGTCCAAACCGATCGGTTTGAAGCTGTTTCATGGGATTTTCAGTTTTTAGACTTCATAACTTACCATAACTCTTTTATTACGGGATATTCTTTCCTAATTAGTTTCTTCTAGCCAATAGGAAACTAGGAGTAATGACTCCTTATCATTATTGGTATATATACCCTCCTTAGGGTTAGATTTAATTACACTTTCATATTCATTAGTTTAGATTTAATTACACATTCATATTCATTAGTTTAGTTTAGACTTTTTATTAGCATTAGATATCTTCTAATTTGTAGTAATACTTTTATATCGTTAATCTTTCGGTTCTACTTAATTGGTACATTTTCTTATTCTCTTATTTTCATATTGTTCTTTAGCTTAATTCGTTTATTGCTTTATCGTTTATTATGAGTGGCTAATTTATTTATCTAGGGTTGAAGGGGATCTAAGTTAATTGAATTGGGGATGATAGTTTAATTAATTGTTTGATTGATCATTCATATGTTATTGCCTTACTACTTGTTTTGTATCGTTGTTTGATTAGTTTGAGACGTTGAACTAGTTGAATGTTTAGGAACCCGAACCTAAGATCGAAAGCCTGGTGATGGTAGACTTACGAGTGGGTAGGATAATCTGGTAAGTTGCGAGAGCCCGTTAGAATCTATCCTAAGGTTGACATAAGATCCGAAAGGCCGTGTCTTTGCCCTAAATAACTATGATTGATTAATTGAATGATTAATTAACTTTACCCAATTTAATTACATAGTGAACCGTAAGACCCTAGATCTCTTTTAATATTGTTAGAACCCTCAATTTACATTACTGCAATAGTTTAGAAAACAAACACAAACAATTCAGAATTTAAATAGTTTAGAATCAATTATAGATAATTTGCAATATTCATCCATCTCTCTGTGGTTCGACCCTTACTTGCTGCTAGCTATTTGTTAGTCGTTAGTTAGGTTTATTTTGATTGAGGTGATACGACTTTAGCCTTGTCAATTTTGGCGCCGTTGCCGGGGAGACGGTTTTGTATTATTGCTTCTTATTTGTTTTAGGTTCTAGATTATTTTGTGTGTATATATATATATATATATATTTTTTTTATTTCGTATATATTTATATATATTTTTATTTTTTTTATTTGTCTCACCATTATGACTATCTTTTATTTTCCTCAATTTAATAATGAGTCACTGCATATTTATTGGGAAAGACTCGAGTCTTTTATTTATCAAAGTGGCTATCATGTTGATATTTGGGAGATGTGTCATATGATTTATGATGGTGTGGATGATGAGAGACGGGCTAATATTGAGGCAAACTGCGATGGGATGTTTAATTATATGCCTTATGAGGAGCGATGGGAACTCCTTAAATATTTAGCCCGAAACAGTTCTGAGTCAAAGATGAGGTGGAATAATGAAATGGCAGAAATCAAGGCTTTGATGCTACAATTCACGCAACTTCTACAAAATCAAGAGACTCTAAAAGGTCAGCTGCTAGCTCTTACCCAATTAGCAGACGAAAAGCAACAAAGTCAATCGGATTCGCCTATGGAAGTAGCAAATAACCTTCAGATAAGTGTTCCATCTCCATCTTCTGTGAACATAATTGATGATGAAGAAGATGATGATGTGTATAATGTTCAATCTATCCAAGTTCCCCACTCCCCCATGAATGATAATATGATGCATGATGTCGATTTCCATGAATTTAATCCTTGTGAACCATCTCATCCTCCTTTAAACCAACTACCACACACTTTAATCCAACTTTCTCCCGACTTTGTGAATGTCAATGACACTGAGTTGGAATGTATGTTTTTTGAGGAAAATGTGTGTTTAGATGCTCCAAGTGTTGCTCTTTTAATTGAGGACAACATTAAGGATTTTGATTTGTGTGATTTTGAGGGAGTGTCATTTGATTTCAATTATGAGATTTTGGAGAAAGAATTAAATAAAAGAGAGGATCTTGAGCTTGAGAGGAAAAATCAAAGGAAAGAGGAGAATACACTTTTTGATGATTCCTTAAGTGGGAAAAATATGGATAGATGGGATATCGAGAGTGATTTATTTGAGAAACCCATTTTAGAGAAATTTGAGTTTTTCTCCTATGTTGAGGACGAATCCCTTTCACCCATTAATTGTCTTGATCAGATATCTCTTGACCCTTTGTTTGAACTTATGATTTGTGAGGAGGATTGTGATAATTCTTTGAAGCAGATTTGTTTGAGTTTAGACTTGTCGGATTTAGACAACCTTCCTAAAGAAAGTGAGACAAGTAAGATTGATGCTTTGACTGGTTTTGAGAGTTCTAACTATTCTCTTGTACAATTTATACTCGATGATAAGCCTTGGAGGAAATTTGAGAAATTTGGTGTGTATGTCGTCTTGCCTTACGAGCCGCCTATTAGCAGTCTTAATCTTCTTATATACTATGACCACCTTGTTCAGGATTGGCCCAGCTCGTTTGATAGACTAAGACGATCTTTAACATTTATTTTATATGATGTCTTTACTATATATTGGTGCTACTTATGCTTCTGTTTAGCACATGCGCAGACATTTGATCTACTCCTGCGAGCCTTGAACTGCTATGATTTTGATACTGATGGTTATGAGTCTAACCCCCATGTTAGTTGCTGGTTTGGGGGAAATTATTTGCAGCATAAATATATTGTCGGTACCTTTCCCTTTTCTCTCTTATTTTATTTTTTTTCATTTTTTTTGTGTCTTCTTTTACCCGTTATATTTTTGTCCTATCTTATTTATTTTGCTTCACAACGAGGACATTGTGTAATTTGGTTTGGGGGGATATTTTGTGTTTTGTGTATTTTTCTTTTCGGTGTGTTTTAATTTTCAGAAAAAAAAAACTTTTTTTTTTATTTTTTGTGTTTTTTTTTTTTTTTTTTTTGTGTGTGTTTTAGTATAGAGTCGTGTCGGCGATGATGACATTGCATTTGTCGCATGCTTTTCCCTAGTTCTTTGCTCTTTCTTGTGAATGACACTTATTTCCCGTTATTTGAGTTTGGGATTTCTTTGATCTTGTCGCTAATTATGTTTTGAATGCCAAAGGAGTAAATCGATCTGTTGTCGAGTAAGCTATTTAAATTGTGAGATTTAGAGCCTAAACTGATGACATCCATGATCAGTTTCATATAGGTTAAGAGTAGTACTCCTTATGAGACATGTAACATCAAATTGCATAAGCATGACATTCGTCTCTTAAATGCATGTATGCATTCGGTTTGTGATTGTGACATATGTAAAAGAGGCAATCCCTTTTCTTTTATCTAATTTCCATGAACTTCACATAGCCATAATTTGACCTGTTTTGACCCGTTTATTAACTACATGCCATATTTGCCTACCCTAGTCAAGCTAGTTGGTTAATTAGACGGAATTATTTTTTGCGGGTGAAATTTGGTACCATTGAGGAAGGGAATTGAAAAAAAACTGATGAATGAATTGAAAAAAAAAATCAATAAAAGAAAAGAAAAAGAAAGGAGATAGTTGAAAAGAAAAAGGAAAAAAATGAAGTGAAACAAGAAAAAGGAATTTGTTTTTGCTATGAGAAAAGAACTGATCTCTCTATTTTCGTAGTTGTTGGTGCGAAGCCGATTATGAAATGTTGAAAATAAGGTGCTTGGTACTACTTGTAATTCCTTTGATTGAAGTTGGTTAAGAATGGAATGAGTTTAGTTTGGTTACGGTTGTACTAGCTTGACTTTTACCTCCACATATCCAAATCGTTTTGCCCCTTCTTACCCGATTACCCTAACTTTATCCATATGTAAGTCCTCGGCATGTGTCTTGGTCCGATTGAATGTGTATGTACGGTTGGTAGAGATTAATATCATGTTTGATTGCATGCATGTTCTTATAAGTCGCAGTTAGGTGAGTGTTTTGTCTTTCCAATTTTACATAAACTCACAATATTGCCCTTATTGAGTGTTGAGTGTGAACTGTGAGGAATCTCGACATAGAAGGTTATTCAAGATTAAAAGTTTGGCATTTGAATATTAAATGGAGCTTGATTTTTGAAATTCTTTTACTCTTCATCTTTTTGCTTTAGAATTTGTTTCTTTAGCATTGGTGTCATTCGCTTGTTGGAATAATAGATCTTGGGATTCGTGTTGATAATTAGTTCAGAGCCATTGTTTTAAGTCTTGTCCATATTCTTTGATGATTGATTTGCTTAGGGACAAGCAAAGGTTTGGTTTGGGGGAATTTGATGAACTCATTTCGTATTTATATTTAATCCCAACTTTTCCTTTATTTTGGTTCGTTTTACGTGTCCTAGGAGACGTTTTTATAGCTTTTCATCCTTCTTTGTTATGTCGGGTATTTTGTTTACGTTTTGTAGGAAACGAAACAAATGAAGGCAATTGAGCTATATTTTGGGTAACAACGAGAGTCGAGCCATGAAATCCACAAGGAAGAAGTGATAAAAGTTAGAAGATACTAAGTGAATACTTGAGGAAGGATGTGGAGTGAAGAAACAATAAGAAACGACAAAGAAATAAGTTGAAAAGCTCAAACAAATGCAAATCGAGAAGAAAGAGTGATCGCTAAAACAAGGGTCAACTTCAAACGTGAATATCTTGAGTTCTACAACTTTGATTGAGCTGAATTTTATGGCATTGGAAAGTTCTTTTTCTTAGCTATCCAACGGTATATCGCACGTCCAAATCCAATAAGTAACAAAGAAACAGCAAGCATTTCAAATTCGTCGCGCAGTGCAGAGGAACCCGAACCGCTCGGGACGAACCCCAACCGGTCAGGACAACATTGAACCGGTCGGTTCAGGTCCAAACCGATCGGTTTGAAGCTGTTTCATGGGATTTTCAGTTTTTAGACTTCATAACTTACCATAACTCTTTTATTACGGGATATTCTTTCCTAATTCGTTTCTTCTAGCCAATAGGAAACTAGGAGTAATGACTCCATATCATTATTGGTATATATACCCTCCTTAGGGTTAGATTTAATTACACTTTCATATTCATTAGTTTAGATTTAATTACACATTCATATTCATTAGTTTAGTTTAGACTTTTTATTAGCATTAGATATCTTCTAATTTGTAACAATACTTTTAGATCGTTAATCTTTCGGTTCTACTTAATTGGTACATTTTCTTATTCTTTTATTTTCATATTGTTCTTTAGCTTAATTCGTTTATTGCTTTATCGTTTATTATGAGTGGCTAATTTATTTATCTAGGGTTGAAGGGGATCTAAGTTAATTGAATTGGGGATGATAGTTTAATTAATTGTTTGATTGATCATTCATATGTTATTGCCTTACTACTTGTTTTGTATCGTTGTTTGATTAGTTTGAGACGTTGAACTAGTTGAATGTTTAGGAACCCGAACCTAAGATCGAAAGCCTGGTGATGGTAGACTTACGAGTGGGTAGGATAATCTGGTAAGTTGCGAGAGCCCGTCAGACTCTATCCTAAGGTTGACATAAGATCCGAAAGGCCGTGTCTTTGCCCTAAATAACTATGATTGATTAATTGAATGATTAATTAACTTTACCCAATTTAATTACATAGTGAACCGTAAGACCCTAGATCTCTTTTAATATTGTTAGAACCCTCAATTTACATTACTGCAATAGTTTAGAAAACAAACACAAACAATTCAGAATTTAAATAGTTTAGAATCAATTATAGATAATTTGCAATATTCATCCATCTCTCTGTGGTTCGACCCTTACTTGCTGCTAGCTATTTGATAGTCGTTAGTTAAGTTTATTATGATTGAGGTGATACGACTTTAGCTTTGTCATAATGAAACCCGGAGGTTCCTCTATGTATATCTCCTGCTCATGTTTGCCATTGAGGAATGCGGACTTGACATCCAACTGATAAATTTGCCATTTTTCGATCTTTTGGCCTATCAACCAACTCCTAGGTCTCATTCTTCTTGATCATCTTTATTTCATTTTACATAGCATCTTGCCACTCTTCATGCCTAGATGCTTCATCGTAATCTTTTGGTTCTTCGACGGCAAAATGACATCTATCACACTCTTCTTGATCTAAGTGAATAACTGGACAATGATCATATATCTCCGATAATGCTTTTTTACCTCGAGGGCCTGTAACGATGTCTGAATCATCTGCACCTCGGTGAGGTGATCCTGCATGTATTGGAGAATTAGGAGGTATGTTCACATCATCTTCAGGTTCATTATGTTCATGTTTCTTGTGATGAGATTCATGAACCAACATAACACTTCTTTTTACCTTTTCCTCCCCCCATTTCCAAATCGCATCTTCATCAAATGCTACATCTCTGCTCATCACGATCTTCTCGGTTTCAAGATTAAAAATTCAGTAACCTTTTAACTTTGAATCATACCCAATGAAAATTCCTTTTTCAGCCTTTTCATCAACCTTACCTCTTTTTTGAGGTGGAATGTAGGCGTAGCAAACTGAACCAAACACCTTCAAATGTTTCGACGTTGGTTTCTTTCCACTTCAAGCTTCAATTGGGGTTGTTCCTCGAAGTGCCTTTGTAATGAGTCTATTTAATAAATAGACAGTTGTATACACTGCTTCAGCTCAAAATTTCTTCAGCAGTTTCTTTTCAGCGAGCATACATCTCGTCATTTTCATAACAATTTTGTTTTTTTCTTTCCGAAACTTCGTTCTGTTGAGGTGTATACCCAACTGTGAGTTGATGTTCCATGCCTTCACCTTCACAGAACCTATCAAACTCCAATGAAGTGTATTCTTTTTCTCTATCTAATCTTAACATTTTTATTGTACACACACTTTGATTCTTTGCAAGAGCTTTGACTTCTTGAAGACATGAAATACTTCTGATTTTTCCTTCATGAAATATACCCATGCATGCATGTGAAGTCATCAATAAATAAGATAAAATATATATTTCCATTAAGTGACAACGTTCATTGAGGACCGCACACATCAGTATGCACAAGCTCAAATTTCTCTTTAGCTCTCCACGCTTGTCCCTTTGGAAATGGTAGTCTGTGTTGCTTCCCTAGCTCACAAGGCTCGCATAAATCATTAGTAACAAATATTGAGGGGAAGTCACGCACAATATTTTGTTTGTGGAGATCACTTAGTGCACGTAAATTAAAATGTTCATATCTTCGGGGCCATAACCAAGGGTCTTCCATTGCCCTATTCACATTTTCTTGTGGCCAGTCCCATTTTAATGAGAAATTTTTATTCTCCAAAATAACTCTATCAAATTCTCTTTTGTCAAGTCCATAAATATTGCAATGGTCATTTTCAAAAATAAGTGAATGCCCATGTTTAACCATTTGAGCAACACTTAATAAGTTCTCAGTAAGATCAAGAACAAGAAGAACATCGTTAATGTATTTTGTTCCTCTTTTTTTTTTGCAACATGGATAGTGCCTTTACCTTTGGATTTTACAACACCGCCATTTCTCATCCGAATTGGAATATTAATTGATGTATCCAATCTGCAAAAAATGCTAGAATTATTAGTCATGTGGTTTGTGCAACCACTATAAATTAACCATTTCTCATTTGGGCTAATGATCGATGCTTGACGAACATGAAACAACCGATCTTCTTGATCGGTGCTTGAGAAATTTGCTTTTGTTTTCGTTCTACAATCTTTCTCCATGTGGGAAAATCTTTTGCAGTGATGACATTGAGGTTTGCCTTTGAAGTAACAATCCTTTTCAGCACGTCTTGCCACAAGTTTGACAAGGAGGATATTTTTCTCTTGATTGTGAATTTTGTTTCCCAGAAGAAGCACTTGAATTTGCAGTATTCAACTTCGAGTTTCTGTTTTTTTAATTGAAGGTCTTTGATTTATGGTTTGATGTATGGGAAAACCTTCTGACGGATGATTCTCCAACTTCTTAAATTTCTGGTCATAGGCAAGCAAAGAGCTTGTTAATTCAGTCACACTGAGTTTTGATATATCTTTGGACCCTTCATTTATCGTGATAATTGTGTCAAACCATTTAGTTAAGGTTCCCATGTTTTTTTTTGCACAATTCTTTCATCGGAAATTTTTTCATCTTACATTTTCATTTGATTAACCACTTCCATAAGTCTCGAAGTGTAATCTTTGATATTTTCAATGTCTTGCATCTTCATATTCTCAAAATCCTTTCGTAAAGAATTTAGTCGAATGGTTCTTATTTTAATGTCTCCTTGGAATTCTGGTTAAAGTAAATCCCAAGCTTCTTTTACGGTTTTTTCACGCGTGATCCTTGGAAATATTACCTCATTGAGCGCATTTAAAATATATGAGAGAGCTTTAGCATCTTTTAGCTCATCATCATTATATTTTTTTTAATTGGGTTTCGGTGCGTGTACTCAACACCTTCTTTTCGTTGTTGAGGACCGTTGTCCACAATTTCCCATAGTGCATTCGCTCTTAAAAAAAGCTTCATTTTTATGGACCAATAACCATAATTTTCTCCTCCGAAAATATGAGGTGCGGGTGTTGAAGAAGTGTTTGTTGCGGAAGCCATATTTTTTCTACGACCCTTAAGATCTTTAAAGCTCTGATACCACTTGTTAGAAATGCAAGAGTAATTTAGAATGAGAAAATGAGACGATTAATATTAATTGATTTGTTTTTCTTATTTGATTGATTGCTTTATATTGGAAATACATATGTATGGTTTATATATAGGCGATGATACACCTTAAACTCATGCACATATTTATAATATAATAAATGATATAAGTTTCTAGCTTTCAATCCTACGCCTAACGCATGAATTGATTAATTGATATATGTTTCAATCTTCAAGACTTTATTTTGGAGAAGTTTCACTTTCTAACAATGTGTGTGTGTTACATGATATTTTAGTTATGTTATGTATTTTGTTTATGACTAAATTTAACTTAACTAAATTATCACTTGTTTAATTTATTTATCACCTTTACATTTCTGTTTATATGAGAAATTGAGTAAATGAATAAATGAACATAAAGTGATAAAATTTATTTATATCATTTTTGTTTTATATTATTTTATTCTATTTTATTATTTGTATCCATTATTCGTATTATATATTTATTTTATGTACTTTATATTTTTAGTATTTACTTGACGTGTATTCATATTTTCATTTCCTTAGTGTTTTTATGCTTATTTATGTATGAGGACAATAGTATAAATTAGTAACCTACAAAATATCTTATTTTAATCATACTTCACTTATTTTTTAAATAGACGGAAACTTATAAATTACATTTTCTATAATAAATGAATTTGTTTATTCTGAAACTTTTACACGACATTCATAAATATTAAACGTGATTCTATGTCAAAATTTTAAAAAACGACTAAGTATGACTTAGTTAATATTTTTCCAAAACTTTAAATTTTAAAATAATATTTTTATTATACCTTAGTTTTATCTTAATATATAAAACCTCATTTTAAGAAATTACTATTTTGAAATAAGTTTAAAACAAAGGTTATACGATATCAGGAATATAATGTTTCGAATGACATTTGAAGATTAAAGAATAACGTTGTCACACCGAAAGTGAGAACTTGACTATTTCATCGACTTTCATTTCGCCCAGACCCTCGTCTGAATAAACGTATAAATATATTAGAAGTCCGACTCGATTGAGCCTTATGGGTGAGATATAAACCTCATAAGATCAAATAGAATATAAATTATCAAATAGAATGTAATCATCGACTTTCATTTCGCCCAGACCCCCATCTAAATAAACGAATGAATATATTAGAAGTCCGACACAATTGAGCCTTATGGGTGAGATGTAAAACTCATAAGATCTGTTCGGTCTATGAGTCGGTAACACGGTTACTTCTATTGGTGAGATGCAAGCCAATAGGGTGTAGCGATAACTAGTACTAGGAGCCACGTCTCGTGTGTTTATTCTCTGTTTACGCAGGAATTCTTTTAAAATCGAATGACTGCCAATGTCTCATCTTCTAAACTTTACCGTTTTCATCACCTCACATGTTGGTTAATTGAATTAAAGGAAACTATCTTTTAAGTGATATCCTTTAATATTTTGTAAGCATATTGTTGGCTAATCATATTTTGTTAAGTGATGTTAGAAGAACGGACTGGTTGTTGTTCCGCTTAACGGTCTCTGTTTTATAATTTTGCAGGTATAAGACGATGGGGGAATCATCAAGAGAGAGATTTAATAACCTCAGCGTTGTTTCGGGCCAGAACTTATTCTTGAGATTGAGAATGAGGTCAATAAACTCATCGAAGCTGGTTTTATTCGTGAAGTCAAATACCCCACATGGATAGCCAACATTGTGCCAGTGAGAAAAAAGAATAGTCAATTACGTATATGCGTGGACTTTCGGGATCTTAATAATCCTTGTTCGAAAGATGATTTTCCTCTCCCCGTCACAGAACTTATGATCGATACAACAACCGGTCATGAAGCTCTGTCATTCATGGATCGCATAGCAGAGTACAATCAAATATTGATGGCACCTGAAGATCAAGAGGCCACAGCATTCCGCACTCCAAAAGGGATATTCTGCTACAAAGTTATGCCGTTTGGTCTGAAAAATCTAGAGCAACATATCAAAGAGCGATGCAAAAAATCTTCAATGACATGTTGCATAAGTCAATTGAATGTTACGTTGATGATGTTGTTGTCAAGACCAAGAAAAGCGACGATCATCTCCGTGACCTTCGAACTCTCTTCGAAAGACTAAGAAAATGTCAGCTGAAGACGAACCCTCTCAAGTGTGCATCCGGTGTCTCCTTTGGCAAGTTCTTAGGATTTGTGGTATGACATAGAATAATTGAGATAGATTGTAGACACCCACATTTTGACAGTCAGGTGTCTATAGCAGTTTCCAAAAACACTCGATGATGATCAGACGTAAACATGACTTAATACACGATTTTGGACTCGGAATCAATAGTAGTTGGTACGAGCTTTTAGCGGAGTAAAAATCTCACCAAACCAACCTCAAATTCAGGCCCAGTGGGTCATTTCCAGTCAAATGAGACTAATTTGGGTCAAAACCGAGACCAAGGGCAAAATCGTCTTTTAGCAACCAGGTCAAATCCCGGTCAAAGGCATTTCCGAGCCATAAATATCTGTCGCAACATTCGAGAATCCAATTGGATGTCCAATTCCTCACAAAAATCAGCCACAAAGAAGAATTAAGCAACCAAAACTCTTCCTTAAAGATAAAAATCAATCTCTAAATGAGACTTCCACCCGGGTCAAGCCCACTCGATCGAGTGGACTGGCCACTCGGTCGAGTAAGTTCCAAAAAATGCCAAAATCGAACACCAGACCGGACACTCGATCGAGTGCTGCGCACTACTCGATCGAGTGACCCTTATTCCAGCTAAGGACGAAAGTTTCTTCCCATGCAAGCAAGCCTTTCCTATCTAAAGACGGAATCTCACTTTGTCCCAACCGGTAGCTTTATTCCTTGGCAAGACATCTATCTCCTATCCCAAGTCGGGTATTTCATCCTATAAATACCCCACCCCCGCAACACAATATCATCATCAATTATTCACTACAATTCCCAACATCAACAATTCCCGACAATTACAACATTCGACATACACAACTATCAAACCGGAATTTCAGCAATACTAGGCATATTATATTCCGATCTTTCCTCTAGAAATCCTATAGGAAACCCAAGCCAAACCATACAAAAAATACAACACCATAACTCACCTATATACATCTTAACGCTCCCGCGCCTAGGCCGCTATTACGAGTCCGTTTTCGAGATAATTAAGCATGTAGGTTGATGGTGTTACAAATCCCGTTTTCTTCTCTTCTCTCTTTCTTTTTTCCGTTTTTTTTGTTCGTCGTCCGTCGTCGTCCCTTTTAATATTTATTTTCTCGTCTCTAATATCGATATTATCATACTACTATAATTAGCAATAAAAGTGTCGTCCCTAAAGATTCGATATCAACTCTATAGTTGAATATCGGATCTAAAGGAATCAATCAAATAAAACCGTTTTCAAAAAACTTTTCCCGTTGATGCCGAATTAATTGTCACATAGTCCTAAAAAGACTAATACGACATTACAACGCGGAGGGATTTATTTCAATTCAAAACAATTTCTAAAAACATCTCTTTTTTTTCTAACAATCACTCTAAATATCAGATATCGATTTCATAGTCAAATATCAGATATTTACGAGTTTTGAAAATCTTAAGTCGGGTATAAATTATGCCATATTTTTACACGACTTAACGAATTTATCAGTTTTCAAAAATTAAAAGCAACATCAAAAATTGCAAATCGAGTCACCCCTCGAACAGGGAGCAGTCGATCGAGTGCCATAGCAACTCGGTCAAGTGACACCCCAAAACAGAACCATAAAGCTTTTTTTTAGGACCACTCGATCGAGTCCCGTCATGACTCGATCGAGTGGCGTCTAAAAATCCGAACAGAAGGCTTTTCCCGAAGTCCACTCGGCCGAGTCCACCCATGACTCGACCGAGTGGCCTTTGTCACGACAAATCCGTGAACCTTCTACATATTTCAAGATTCGATAAAACTTTTTTAACGACTTCGGTCAACACGTGTCAAGTCTATCACGTGTCCTAATCTTTCAAAACCTTGCTCCATATTATTTACGTCATTCTAATCTTTTTTACAAACCGTCACTAACTCGTTTGTTTCTATTTTGGCATTTTTTTTGTTTTATTGTACTAAAACGAATCTCACATGCTAAAACAACTTCGACTTAGTTCAATATGCATTAAACGACATACTTAAACATAATTCACATGTTTAGTCTAAAAAGCCTTGTTTGCATATCATTCAACCGTCGAACTAACGCGCGTACACCAAAATCGAACGATATCTTAGTAAAGGCCGCTAAGTGCGGGCGGGATTGGGTGTTCTTTGTGAACTTCCCAACACGTACCCTCACCCCTTACTCAGAACCATGGTTTCCGGATGTCCGAATCCATTGGCATACGAGAGTCATTCAATACTCGATTACCGATAATGTCGGTATCGGTATCGCAATGCTAAGGGACGAACCCAATAAAATCTGAAATCGGAATGGACCGTACTTTGTGCACGACCCACTACGACATAGAGTGGGATCGAATGGGCCCGAACTCCCACAAAGTTCGGTGGCGATTCCAACTTCAATTTAAATTTCAACTCGAGATCCATCTCACATGAGATTCATTCGCCGCCCCAAACCCGCGCGTGACCGCGTCGGGGTGGACCTATGTCATGTCCACATAGATCAGTAAAAAATTAAAGCTATCCGAGAAATGCCCGCACCGAGAAATTTGAAGGAATTACGCGGACTACAATGACGTTTAGCTTACATACGAAGATTCATTTCAAACCTTGTTGGACGTTGTCAACCGTTCAGTCACCTTATGAAGAAGGATGTTGCATTTCAGTGGAATGAAAAATGCCACAATGTCTTTGAAGGAATAAAGAAGTACTTGTCCTCCGCGCCAGTGTTGGGGGAACCCATTCAAGGAAAGGCACTTATCCTGTATATAGATGCACAAGAACGTTCTCTGGAGGCATTATGTGCTCAATAAAATGAAGATCGTAAAGAAAGGGCGCTTTACTACTTGAGTCGAACTTTGGTGGGAGTAGAATTGAATTATTCTCCAATCGAGAAGATATGCCTAGCCCTTCTCTTTGCAATCCAAAAATTAAGGCACAACATGCAGGCTCACAGTGGTTTCAAAAGGTGATCCTATAAAGTATATAATTTCCAGGCCGGTCTTGTTTGGATGCTTAGCTAAGTGGGCAGTGTTACTCAAGCAGTATGAGTTAGTTCATGTGCCTCAAAAGGCAGTCAAAGGACGAGCTTTAGCAGTTGATACGGGTTTAGATGAAGTGGTATTATTCAATAACAACGAGCCTGTGAAGGAAAAGACGACTCGTGGTATGTATTTGGGAACGAGTAATAATCGAGCTTGTTCTATGGTGAAAATACTCGGGATGACCGAGTAAGGAAGAGTAATTAAATTAATCCAAGTAATGAAGGCAGAGCAACAACAGAGGATTAATTAGTTATCATTAGTTACTATTATTAATTTAGCATAATAATTGCGTGACATAGCAGTAGTTTGTAACAGCCGATCCGTGGCTATAAGAAGTAGACTTTGTTTCTAGTTTCGTCAATCTTGGATAATAATAAACAAAGAAAAATGCTTGTGTGCTTCTCTGGTTGTCGAGTTACAATTCGTTTCATTAGCGTTCGACGCGTTTCGAGCTCTAATATTTGATTACTACTCAATAGGTCTTGAACGGTAATCACCTCTATCAATTTTCTATTTTTGCTGCTATTGGTATTTGTATCATAAGTGGTATCAGAGCTACAACTCTTAAAATCAAGACGGTCGAAGGGAGTATCGAAACCAAGTCATTGGTTGAATTTCCGGTTGCGATTGAAATTCAAAGGTTAAACTCGAGCGAGGTTGTTCGAGGGTTAATCAGTTTAGATAGTCTAGTCGTTCTTGTTGAAGTTCGGATTTTTACAAAAAAAAAGACATTATTCACCGTGTACTGTTCACGAGTAAAAACATATCAAAAAAAAAAATCCCAAAACATGGCAGAATTTGACGATGATATGTTACTTGCTTAGTTACGAGACTTGTTTCGCACCGGCGTTCGAACTGGGCTTCCAAGACGGGTGAGTTCAAGGTCACGAAACTTCCCGAGTTCACCGGAGGCACAGATACCAAAAATTACTTGGAATGGGAGTGGAAGATTGAACGTATGTTCGATTATAAAAGCCTTAGTGATGAGAAGAGGTGTAAGTACGCAATTCTAAAATTGGGTAAGGGAGCATCATTATGGTTCGAGGGAGTGAAATCCAAACGAGCACGAGCCAGTAAGGAGAAGATCATCTCTTGGGAATCCTTAAAACGCAAACTTAGGAAAAGGTGTGTGCCTACCACACATAGACTAAATTTGTATCAAAAAATTGCGGATTTAATACAAGGACCGACATTATCAAACCAGATCCCACATTATCAAACCAGCCCTCGAAGCCTTAGCTCCACAGAACCGAGCTCCCGATTTCGAGTCATCAAAACCAGATCCCACATTATCAAACCAGCCCTCAAAGCCTTAGCTCCACAGAACCGAGCTCCAGATTTCGAGTCATCAAAGCCATTTACTTCGTAGCACCACATTTCCGAAAACATCAAATTCCCCGAGAGCATAACTCGTTAAAAATCCCGAGAACAAAACTCGTTAAAATTCCCCGAGAGCAGAACTCGTTAAAAATCCCGAGAGCAGAACTCGTTAAAAATCCCGAGAACAAAACTCGTTAAAATCCCATCCAAACCAGTTACCAATCCCAAACACGGGAACTCAACTTGCAGTCGGCATAGAACATGCCCAAATAGTTCACACCACCTCTGAGGGCTACCCCGGAGTACGCTCACAGTCACAGGATTAATATCCTCACCATTCAAGCCCTTTGATCAAGACATCACTGGTAATGCATCTAGCCTACACCGTCATTACGGCGGCTAAGTTACACACAAAGTCCTATTAGAATAGGCACCATAATACATCTTCCGACACTGAACTACGACATGGTTTGATTTCACTACACGTGAATACGTAGGCAGCCTTTAAACAGAGGCACAACCACCCACATTGACACACATCCAAAAAGCGCCATTATTCCGGTCATGACACCATCATGTTCTCAACAGCTAGCTTTGTTGTCCCGGGGGCTTCTCCTAGGCAGAAGTTCTCCATCCACTCACAAAATCCAGATAAATCCAAAAAAAAATTTAGCCACCTTTCTGTAGTGTGTCCTAGTACTCGGCTCAGTCGAAGACAAGAATCTGTCAGGACTCGAGGCAATACCCACTTTGGAAATGTACCCTAGAATCAGAAATCCGGAAGGGCACCAGACTAAAACAGTCACACTACAGGCTACTGCAATCCCCCCATAGCATATCTATCCCGTTTCGATGTGCGACCGTGTTGCCACTCATCTAGGCTACGGGATAGCGCAACTTAAGAGTCTTTTTAGGCGGCCCACACCCCTACCGAGTCACGGTCCAACCCCTCGAGAGTCCAGTCGTGTCAGTCAACTCGTCCGGTCACGTCCAGAGTCGAGTCTGTCGGTAGGCCTCTCTCTTCAAATTCCACTTTGAAATTTGCAAAATCTAGCCATTCGAAAAAAGATCCTTTTCAACAAGGTCAAATTTCGGTCTATTTAAACTGCAAATTACTTTCCTAATCTTTGTTAGGAGTCAAAAATCTCAAAGTTTCCAAAATTCAAAAATCTCAAATTTTCAAGATTTCAAAATTCAAGTTTTCAAAAAATCATTTTCCCTCAGCGCGAGTCATTTTGCTACCTACGTGTTGCATGCATTTTATGTGACTTACAGGTACGACTCAAACAGGGACGTGCAACCCACTATACCTCCCCAGCGGAAGCCAACGGTGGTATCTAACGGGATGGGCCTACATACAGGCGCACCCAGGACTTATGCGACAAGTCAAATTCAGCACGGAGTTATCGTCATCAGCTCAGGTATGACTTCTAGCTTATGGATGGCGAGCCCTTCACGCGAGTCTAATGGACTATAAACGACCCGACCGGAAGTCCGCCATGTTTCAATCCGCGATTGGCCTGGTGGCTACTCTGACTTTCGCCTTGTCCAAGCCTCAGTCAGAGTGGGGGCTCTGTAGACACCCGCATTTCGACTGCCAGGTGTCTATAGCAGTTTCCACAAAACACCCGATGATGATCGGACGCTAACATGCTTCTATGCGCTCGGATACGGGCTCAAATCCATTAATCGCTGGCTAACACACTTACAGAGTACAAATCTCACAAAATCAACCTCAAATCCAGGTCCAGTGGGCCGTTTCCAATCAAATAAGGCTAATTTGGGTCAAAATCGACACCGGAATTAAAACCGACTTTTAGCGATTGGGTCAACCCTGGTCAAAGTCGTTTCCGAGACACATCAAAGCAGTCACTCAAATACAAAAAGTCCAACTCAAGAAGCAAAACCAACAGTCCACCTTCAGACGGGCAATCAGGTCAAGTCCGTCAGGGCACAAAACCCTAGACACCAAAGTACATGGGCAATGCCTATATAAGCAACCCCATGCACACACAATTACACATCTTTACACGTCAAGTTCAACCTTAATTCAACTTTTACCACTTCAAGAAGAACCCTAATCAAACCCTAGCAACTCTATACTAGCAAAAAAACCCTAAAACTAGTTTTAAGGAATCAATCCCGAGCCACCATAACTTAACCTCCATAAAACCTCGAAGACTCTTGTGTTAAAGCCACGGTAACGAGTTCGATCCGAGACAAGAACATGTAGGTTGAGGGTGTCAAAACCCCGTTCTCTCCTTCTTCTCTTCCTCTCGTCATCTTCTTCGCTTTTTCTTACTTTTTTATTTTTTTCTATTTTTTTTCTTTATTGCGTCATAATATCGATAATAACTAATACAAAACACTAAAATACTTATCGATTTGTGTCGAATAAGAGGGGTATCGGAATAAGGAAACACGAATATACAAGTATACTGCACACAGCGTTGACGGTCGCTTGTTCCAATACCCCGATTATTTGATTATTGAGATAAGTTAACTTAAACAATAATTTTTTTTTTTTCGTTTTCATCATTGTTTGAGTCATATATTTACATTAATTTTCAAAAACAAGCATTATATTTAATAAGGGTCAAAACCCGTTGATGCGGATCCGACATCAAACAATTCGCAAGAATTAATTATGATGTCGGGATGCGGAGGGAATCAAGGCGAGTTTTTTTTAAGGTGTCAATCTATTAGATTCGATACCAATTCCATTATTGGATGTCGAATATAATGATTTAGTCAAATAAATTAATTAACACGATTTTCGTTGATGCTAATATAGATGTCCTCTAATTCAATTGAATTAATTACGACATTAATAAACGCGGAGAAAATTTATATCGTGCTAGTTAATTTAAAACGACTTATATTATTTTCTTCAAATTTTCGCTCTAGCATTTCATACCGATTCAATAATCGGATATGGGATATGACGAGCATCAAAATTAAAATCGAGTATAAATTATTCCAAGTATTTAATATCGATTTCATAATCGAATATTGAATACGACGAATATCGAAAATATTAAGTCGAGTGCAAATTACGCAATATTTGTACGCGATTTAATAAAATCATCAGTTTTTCGAAGAAAACAATTTCGCTCTTTTTTATTATTATTCTTCGAACATCATTTTTTTTAGACAAAACATTTTTTTTTTTTAGATCTCGATATATTTTTTTTCCTTGACCTCGGTCAACACGTGTTAATCCATCACGTGACCTACTATTCTTTTCAAAACCATGCATCATACTACATTATTTGCAAACTGTTATTATCGTTATACCGTTACTAACAAGTTTGTTATTTTCTTGTCAATTTATTTTTGTTTATTTTATTGTACTAAAGTGAACTCACATGCTAAAATTCAACTTCGACGTTAGAATTAATTGCATTAAATTGACTTAGAAACCCTTTTCAATTCCATTCACATGTTTAGGGAAAATAATCTTTGCATATCATTTTCCCGTTTAACTAACGCGCGTATTGGAAAGTCATTCGAATTCTTAGTAGAGGCCGCTAATGTGCGGGCGAGGTTGGGTGTCCTTTGTGGGCTTCCCAACACGTACCCTCACCCCTTACTCAGAACCTCGGTTTCCGGATGCCCGAAACCGTTGGCGCACGAGAGTCATTCAATACACAATATCCGATAATGTCGGTATTGGTATCAAATGCAAAGGGACGAGCCCAATAAACTCTGACATCGGAAATGGGCCGTATTTTGTATACGGACCACTACGACATAGAGTGGGCTCGAATGGTTCCGAATAACCACAAAATTCGGTGGCGACTCCACTTCGACCTAAATTTCAATTCGATCCATTCTCATATGGAGATTCATTCGCCTACCGAAACCCGCGCGTGGCCGCGTCGGGGTGGACCTATGTCATGTCCACAGAGAGCAACAGCGGAGGATTAGTTAGTTATCATTAGTTACTACTATTAATTTAGTATAATAATTGCTTGACATAGCAATAGTTTGTAAAAGCCGATCCATGGCTATAGGAAGTAGACTTTGTATCCAATTTCGTCAATCTTGGATAATAACAGACAAAGAAAACTGCTTGTGTGCTTCTCTGGTTGTCGAGTTACAATCAGTTTCATTAGCGCTCGATGCGTTTCGAGCTCTAATATTTCATTACTACTCAATAGGTCTTGAACGGTAATCACCTCTATCAATTTTCTATTTTCGCTGCTATTGGTATTCGTATCAGCATATTTTCTTTCTGACCATCCTATCCCAGGCAGGTGGGAACTACAAGACAACTTCCCTGGTGAAGAAATCTTCTATGTTGATGTGCTTACTCCATGGCAAATGTATTTCGATGGAGCTGCAAGACGAGATGGTGCAGGTGCCAATTTCGTGTTCTTGTCACCTGAAAATCATTTATTGCCTTATTCATTTGTCCTCACCCAGCTATGCTCAAACAACATTGTTGAATATCAAGCTCTTATCTTAGGACTTGAAATGGCAATCGAGATAAGGATCAAAGACATAGACATCTTTGGCGACTCCCAATTGGTGGTGAATAAAATTCTCGATGATTATGAAGTGAAGGAGGATGATCTCATCCCTTATCATCAATATGCAATCCAGTTCCTCCATAAGCTAGATAGTGTTCGCATCGGTCACGCACCAAGAAGTGCCAATAAGTTGTCTGAAGCGCTCGCTAATCTTGCAGCCACTTTCGCACTGGGGGCAGATGACATCACATCCATTCCAATTTGCAACAAATTGGTAGTACCGCTGCTAGAAATGGAAGAAATAAAGGAACATCCAACATGATTTCCACTTATCAAGTTGAAAAGGAGGATTGGCCACAACTATCATTGACTTCTTAGATCACCAAAAGTTACCTGATGATCCAAGGCATAAAGTTGAATTTGTCGACGTGCTCCACAATTCATCTACTACAAGGATACATTGTACACACGTCCCTTTCTGGGACAATGGGTAAGGTGCCTTGATGAAACTGAAGCAGCTGAAGCCATGTATGAGGCTCACTCTGGCATCTGAGGTGCTCATCAATCTGGGCCTAAATTG
Organism: Agrostemma githago; assembly: GCA_958450325.1. Classification (NCBI taxonomy): domain Eukaryota; kingdom Viridiplantae; phylum Streptophyta; class Magnoliopsida; order Caryophyllales; family Caryophyllaceae; genus Agrostemma; species Agrostemma githago. The sequence continues at coordinate 15,226,112 of OY288239.1, read as the reverse complement.
CATGATCGTGTCAAGAGGATGGGGTATTACGGGCCAACAATGGTACACGACTGCATGGACTTCTCAAAAAAATGTTTTGCTTGTCAATTCAACGCAAACTTCACACATCAACCACCTGAACCTTTACATCCCACTGTATCATCATGGCCCTTCGAAGCTTGGGGACTAGATGTACTAGGGTCTATCATTCCAAAAGCCTCCAATGGACATGTGTTTATCCTAGCAGCAACATATTATTTCTCCAAGTGTGCAGAAGTTGTCTCCGTGTGTGAAGTCAAGAAGGAAACAACTGTTGATTTCATCCGTACCCAAATCATTTATCGGCATGGTGTGCCGCAGCATATAATAACTGATAATGGCACCCCCTTTGTCAATAAACTGATGACAAAATTAGCTGAAAAGTTTAAGTTCAAACAATACAAGTCATCAATATAAAATGCCCCTGCAAATTGTAACACCCGCTAATTTTCTACGCGTTGTTATCTATTTCGTTATGACTCCGTCATGACTGTTATTTTTCTGCCTTCAGTTTCCTTCATTTTCAAGCTTCATAATATTTTCGAGTCACATATTATTTATTTTCATTAAAATATTTTATTTTCCTATGATAGATCTATTTATAAAATTTTCATCGCAAACTATTTATTTATTCGTAAGGAGTTCTATTTTTCTACGAACTAGCGTTTTAATCTTGGAATTAAGTTATTTATTTTTCCTAAAATATCCAAACACGTTTATATGATATTTCCAACTAAGAAATATTTTTTTACGAAAATTTAGCCTTTAATGATTTTGTTACGAAGTTTCGTAAATAATTGTTTTCCAACACGAGATTTACTCGATTTGCTTTGAAATACTTTTAATAATTTTACGATCCTTATTTTTAATAACCTACAATTGTTTGGGACCCCTTTCCCACCATTTTGGACCGTGACCCCATGTCACACTCCTTACTACATTATTTCTATATAATTCATATTATGAAATGTTATGTATGTAGACATTTCTTTTATTCAACTCACTTACTTTAGTGCTTGATAATCAAACCCTTCACTCTCCTAATCCACTCACTTTGGCCGGTTTATGCTAGCCTTTTTACATTGTTTTTATCAAATTATAAGGTCATATTCATTCACCACCTCTTCATTCATCATTCATTTCACAAAAATATTCTAGGCAAGTACTCTTCATTTCCTCCCCTTTAGCCATGGTTTCCAGCAGCAATTCTAGTCAAGATTTGTCTCAAAATTGAGTCTTGATCGTCTCATTTTCATCTCCAAATTAATCGTCCTTCCTTTCCCTCCGTTGAGGTAATAATCGATATTATTTCCAATAATCGTTATTTACCTTGATTCTTTTAGTTTTCTCATGGTTTTTTTGTACCATGTATGTTGTGTGATGTAGGATTCTTGGACAACCCCGGAGCCGACGAATTTATCGTACACTCGGATTTGGATTGAAGGTAACGACGATGTTACTCGGTATAGCATGATTTTATTTGTGTAATTGCATGTATATAATCATAATTTTATTTTTGACAATATAGGTATGTCTCATATTCTGGAAAAGTTTAAAGTAGTAAAAATTTGCATGTTTTGGTATTTTTTATCGCTTTTACGAGATTAACGATTAAATTGTTGTATTGTTTTGTAAAATCGTAATATTCGGCCTAAACATGTAAAATATTAATATATTCTGTAAAGATGATATTTTTGATGATTTTTGATAATTTTTTATTTTTTCTGATATTTTAAGTATCGATTATTGAATTATTACCGTTTTCGGACAAAAACGATTAAAAGCCGATTTCTAGTTCTAGCACTTACACATTTTATTATAATCTGAAATTTGGCATGGATAACCTTTCTGAAGAAAATGATTTTTCTGAATTCTTTCATAATTTTTCGGAATATTTAAGTGGGTGAATTAATTAATCACTTTAGATCATCGTTTATCGTTAAAAACCGTTGTCGTTTTAATTCCCGATTTCTGATTTTTGTTTTAAATCTAGAAAAAAAATTCCTCGTGGTTTCTTGATAAATATTAATTTTCCTGATTTTAGTGTTTTTAATAAAATTAGGAACGACAAGTTTATTAAGAAAATCGTTAATTGTGGAAACGGGTTTTAAAAGACGATTTTATTTAAATTTTGGAAATATAGAAAATTTGATAATTTCTGAAAAATCGTAATTTTTAGGTTTAATAATAATTTTCGGATATTAATACTTAATAGTTTCGTAATTACTATTTTTATTAATCGTTATTGTCGAGATTAGACGATTAACGAGAAAACCTTTTAAAAACTGAGTTTACAGATTCTGAAAAACTTCTTTTTCTGGACAGAATATCCAAAAATTTATTTTAGTTATTTTACATAATTTTTTTACTATTTATCGAAGCCTTTAAGTGATAGTATTGATTTTTGAACAAAATCACGATTTGTCGTTAAAATGCTTCGTTTCAGCTAAATGAATGATTTTTTCAGCAATTTTGAAAATATTAAAATATGAAACTTTAGGAGTTAAATCAGCCCTTATCATATTCTAAATTTGTTTAATGGTTTAATGAAACAAAAAAAGTTAAACAATTTGTTTTGACATTTGCCGGAAAATTCTATTTATGCTTGTTTTGTCGAAATTATTAATAATTAGAGAATTTAAGTTTTATAAATTTTGGAACCCCCAAATTAGTCGTATTAAAATGTTATAAACACTTGATGGGGGTCAGTAGCCTGCCGCGGGTCGCCCGCCATAGGGGCCCCGGGGAAGCCCAACCCAGAAGGAAATAAAGATCTGCCTGGCAAGCTAGCCAGCAGAACCTTGCTAAGAAGCCTCCAGAGAGCAATTTCAGCCGCTCCCAGCTCCAAGCCAGCTTCCCTTCTACCTAGCAGGGCCCTGCCATGGGTGCTAAGGTTGTGAAGAATAGTCCCCTGTCTGCCAAGGGTCAGGACCCCCTCTCCTGGCAGACTCTGGAGGCAGAAATCAGAGCTCTCCCGTCCATGCCTAAGGTAAGGGGGAACGAGTGGACGAGGTAAACCCACGTGTCATCTCCTCGTCCCCTCATTCTTCCTCTTTCTCTCTCTCTTGGGGGAACCTATAAATACTTCGGTATTTCCTACAAGAAAAGGGTTGAACTTTCTCTCTCTAAAATCTTACTCTAAAAACCGCCGCCTTACTCCTCACGAGTAAGGTCCACCAAGGCATTTCACGGACTGACTTAGGCATCGGAGAGGGTTTCCTCGGACACCTCCGAGGCCCTGTGCGTTCTTGTGCAGGGAGCAGGTCGTCTCTGCCGGGAAGGTCCGATCATCGGAGTAAGAGAAAGGAGAGGTTCAGGAAGTAAGACGATCACCATCAAAGCAATATCAAGTTCAAAGGACCCGAATCCAAATCAGGTTTATTGTTTCCGTGACCGGAACAATTTGGCGCCATCTGTGGGGACTTTAAACGGTTGTGCTCACGAATTTCCCACAAAAATCAACCACGACCAGGAAAATGCCTGAGATTATTGAAGACAACTCCGGGGCGGATCCGATGGGACAACCGGTGATCCCTCTGTATGGCATGCCTCTGCCAGAGGTAACGCCCGCCGCTACGATCCGAGGTGTAGAGCGGGCCAGCCTCCATGAGGTGCCCAACAAGGAGACTACAGTCGCAGCTGGGCTGGTTGATCATTAGAGGCCTAACCTTAACCTCATCCCTGCCCAGGTCGCACAGACTGCGGCCTTCTTCTCAGCTATGCTAAATCAAGAATTTACGCCGGAGGACCTGGTGGGTCGGATTGCTACGACCCCCAGGCACCTGCACTTCGAGAGTGCTGAAGACGCTGGGGGCACGAAGCGAACCGCTACCAGGAATGTTCAGAGAAAGGCGCAGAAAACTGCCCGGGGGTATGTGCAGGCCAAAAAACGCATCACAGCCGGCAACCAGGCGCCGCCCGCCCAGCAGCAAGTGTTTTCCATACATACCAACAAATCTACGGCAAGTGCCGAAAAAGGAGGGTTATCTCAGGAGCTTCAGGAGCGGAAGAGACCCAGGGAACCTGCCTCGAGGCGCCTAGGAGAAAAGGAGGGTGGAATCTTTTCTAGGCTAACACTCGCTCCAGAGCCACAGCAGGCACCAGGACTGTCCAGAAGCATGCAGACCAGGCTTAACAATGGACATCCGCTGGGACCAAGGCACCGCCAGTGCGATAACCTCGAGCCGCCCCAAGGGAAACGACCCCGGCCCCGCACCCCTGAAAGGGAGGATGAGGCTATGAGTAGGCGAACGCCAAGGCACCGCTCCCCCAGTGTTGGAAAACCGACTCCTGGCAAATGGGATGACTAAGGTTACCACTCTACGGGGAGCCGGTCAAAGATGATGGGCAGGCCTACCAAGACCCCACTCCGTCCTGAGGTTCAGGGGTGTCCCATCCCAAAGATTTAGATGCCTTCTGTCAAGTTCGATGGGACCACTGACCCGAAAGATTACCTAGCAGCCTATGAAAGTCATATGGGGATGTATGATGCCGATGATGCGGTCTAGTGCAAGATCTTCCCTACCACCCTTGTGGGTCTGGCTCAGGGATGGTTCAGGGACTTGCCACAGGGATCAATCAGTTACTTCATAGAGCTGGCTGAAGCCTTCTTGGATCAGTATGCCGGGAACAAGAGACGAAGACTGACTCGTTTTGACTTGATGACCCTTAGACAGAAGAAGGGCGAAACTATTAGAGAATACCTGAAAAGGTTCGACCTGGCCTTCCAGCAGAGAATTCAAGAACAGAAGGAAGCGACGCCCCGAAAATGGAGCGTGCAACATACCAGCCAAGATTTGACAGCTACACAGCTCTCAACAAATCAAGGGCTGAGATATTTGAGCTGGAGAAGGAAACAACCAAATGGAACCGTCCGAGTAAGCCACGCAGCCCGAAGGGTGACCCAAAAAATTCTGCACATTCCATGATTGTGTGGGGCATAACACTGAAGAGTGCCGCCACCTAAAAGATGAGATTGAGAAGCTTATCAGAAATGGCTGGCTGTAACTATGTTGTAAGAAATAAGGGTCAGAAAATTGCAACAGACAAGCCTGAAGTCCCCACAGAGGACCGCTTGATAATTCATGTGATATCAGGGGACGCTGAAGGTCAGATAAGCAGAAGGGGCCAAAAAAGGCAAATCCGAGAGCTAAGTAACCAAATCAGCAAAGCTGAAAGAGCAGGGAGCCCAACAGGCCTGACCCTGAGCATCGCCCCTCATGATGCAGAGAGGGTAATCTACCCCCATAGCGATCCCCTGGTCTTGTCCCTCACCATCAGCAATCATATAGTGAGGAGGTGTATAGTGGACACAGGCGCCTACACCAATCTGTTATACAAAGACGCCTTCGAAAAAATGAATCTGGAAAAGAGGCACCTCAAGCCCACCCCCGGATCATTATATGGATTCAGTGGGGCAGGAATCCTCCCAATGGGAGTCATCGAGCTGCCGGTGACATTTGAAGAGGGGGCATCGGCCAGAAACATCCGAGCCTCGTTTGCTGTTGTGGACGCAAAATCTGCGTATAATGCCCTAATAGGCAGGGCAACCCTGGATGAAATCGAAGCAGCCATATCCATCAGGGCGCTGACGGTGGCCTACGTCACGGATTTTGGTATGAAGGGAAAGGTACACGTAGACCAAGAATCAGCCAGACAATGCTATTCCATGGCCCTGCATGCCCATGAAACGGAGAGGAAAGGAAAGCGAAAGGCAGAACATTTCCCCAGCAGGGCAGGAGAGATTCCGATCGGTCAGCAAACTTCAGACCACCCTGAACCTGGGGGAGAAAGTATGCTGGTGGAATTAGAGCCAGGAAGGCAGGTCCTGGTAGGAGCAGATCTGGAAGAATCATATCAAGAAAAATTGATTAAAGTCTTGCAATATAACAGAGATGTCTTCGCCTACTCGGCAGACGAGATGCCGGGGGTCGATCCGACTCATATCGTTCACAAGCTAAACGTGAGTCCGGAAGCACGCCCTGTTAAGCAAAAGAAAAGAAATATGTCTACAGAAAAAGATCAAGCCATCAAGGAGTAGATCGAAAAACTCCTGAAGGCTGATATCATAGAGAGTTGCGACTACCCTGAATGGCTGGCTAACGTGGTAATGGTAAAAAAATCCTTGGGTGCCTGGAGAATGTGCGTGGACTTCACCAATCTTAATAAGGCGTGCCCCAAAGATTGATATCCTCTGCCAAGGATAGACCAGGTGGTAGACGCCATCAGTGGTTTTTCCATGCTCAGCTTCTTGGACGCCTTTTCAGGATACCACCAAGTGTATCTCTGGCAACCTGACAGGGTAAAATGCGCGTTCATCACCAGCTCAGGCACATATATGTACAAGATAATGCCATTCTGGCTCAAGAACGCAGGTGTCACTTACCAGCGGTTAGTTGATAAAGTATATGAAAACCAGAAGGGTAGGAACCTTGAGGCTTATGTGGATGATGCAATAGTGAAGAGTAAAGGGGATGAGGAGCATCTAAAAGATTTGAAGGAGACCTTCTCCTCCCTGCGCGCCTACCGGATGAAACTAAATCCTAATAAATGTACCTTCGGAGTACGCTCCGGATAATTTTTAGGTTTCCTGGTCAGCGCTATAGCTGTTCATGGGACGTACCGCCCGATTGGCCCGTCCCGTCCGACCCGATTTTTTAGCGGGCTTGGACACAACATTTTCAAAAATATACAAAGGCCCGGCCCGCGAACCCGTCCCAAACCCGCTAACCCGCTTGTCCGTGGGCCAAAATTTCACACTTAACCCGGCCCGTGTCCGACCCGAACCCGCAAATGATCACCTCTAGTCAGCGCCAGGGGAATTGTTGCGAACCCAAAGAAAGTTCAGGCTGTCCGGGACCTGCCAGAGCCAAGAACAATTAAGGACATTCAACGCCTAACCGGCAGAATTGCTGCCCGGGCACGGTTCATCGCCAGGTCAGCCGAAAAGTCGACACCTTTCTTTAAGGTGCTGAAGGGAAACAAGCAATTCATGTGGGAAGTTGAATAGAGGGAAGCTTTCGAGCAACTAAAAGAACATCTTAAGAAGCTGCCAACCCTGACGAGGCCAGTGGCAGGGGAAAAGCTCTTCCTTTACATTGTCGTGACCAATTCAACTGTGAGCGCGGTAACCTTAAGAGAAGAAGCAGGCTCCCAACAGCTGATTTACTTTGTGAGCCATGCCCTGGGGGCAGCGGAAAAGAACTACCCAGTTATTGAAAATGCAGCCTATGCGGTCGTCATAGCAGCTAGAAAGCTCAGGCCCTACTTCGACGCTCACCCCGTCGTCGTATTAACTGACCAACCTCTAGAAAAAGTGTTAGAAAAATTCGAGAAATCTGGAAGACTGTTCAAGTGGGCCATAGAACTGAGTGGGTAAGGTATATCATACCAGCCCAGGACTGCCATCAAAGCACAGGCCTTGACGGATTTCCTAGCTAAGTGTTCCCACTCAGAGGAAGACGATCCCCCTGCCGGCGAATGGATAATATATACCGACGGGTCGTCCACAGCCAATGGCGCAGGGGCAGGGATCGTTCTTACCAGCCCCGAGGGAGTGGACTTTGAGCATGCTCTCAGGTTCACTTTTCCGGCATCAAACAATGAGGCCGAATACGAGGCTGTGCTGGCAGACATCAACCTAGCCAAAGCTCCAAGAGTGGAGAGGCTCGTCTTGTCCACTGACTCTCAGCTCATAGCAAACCAGATCAATGGAGAATACGAAGCTAGAGATCAGGTTATGGCCTCATACCAGGAAAGGGTAAAACAAGAGTTGTCAGGGTTGAAGTCCTATGAAATTAAGCAGATTCCCAGGTCACAAAACAACCGGGCAGACGCCCTGTCTAAGCTGGCCAGCTCCAGCCTGCAGGATATAAGAAGATCAGTGTGGGTGTATGTAATACAATGGAAATCTACCACGCCCTGCCAACTGGTCAGTGTCATCGAGGAAGGAGAATCCGAAAACTAGGTGACCCCAATCATCCTGTTCAAGAAGTATGGAACCCTTCCGCAAGATCCAATCCAGAGAAGAAAAATGTCAGCCAGGGCTACATGGTTCATACTAGTTGGTGAGGATTTGTATCGCAAATCATTCTCCTCTCTCCTTCTCAAATGCCTGGGAGCAAGGCAGGCCGCGGAAGTCCTAGACGATATACACTCAGGTATCCGTGGTCATCACATAGGGGGAAGATCACTGGCCCACAAAGCCCTGAGGGCAGGCTACTATTGGTCGACCCTACTCGCTGATGCCAGGGATCTAACCCAGAAATGCAGAAAGTGCCAACTATTTGCCTCATCAATACACGCCCCCGCCCAAGACCTCAGACCAATTCTATCTCCCATCCCCTTCGCTCAGTGGGGGGTGGACATCCTGGGGCCGTTTACCGCTGCAACTGGAGGTCGAAAATTTCTAATAGTGGGGATCGACTATTTCACTAAGTGGATTGAAGCTGAAGCTCTCCCAAATATAACAGAGCCAGCGGTTAGGAAAGTGATCTGGAGGAATATTATAACAAGATACGGCCTACCAAAAGTACTAGTCTTTGATCATGGCAGGCAGTTCGACAACGATCCTCTGAGAGCCTGGCTAGAAGGCCATGGCATAGCCGTCGCTTACTCCGTCGTCTGCCACCCGCAAACTAACGGGCAGGCTGAAGTAGCGAACAAATAAATCCTGAACGGGCTGAAAAAGGATGGTGGATGAACACAAAGGGAGATGGGCAGACGAGCTTCCGAGCGTGTTATGGTCAATCAGGACCCCCAGAAAGGAGTCCACGGGGCAGACTCCTTTTGGCCTGGTCTACGGGGCTGAGGCCCTGTTACCCATAGAAGCGCGAATTCCCACCCTCCGATCCCAGCAATATGACAGGGCAAGGAATGAGGCTGCAATGACCAAGGCTCTTGATCTAATCGGAGAAGTAAGACAAGACGCCTGCGTCAATATCGCCGCCTATCAACAAGGAATGAGAGAAGTGCTTACAAAAGGAAAGTGAATGTAAGGAACTTCCAGTTAGGGGACCTGGTCCTAAGAAAAACACAGGCTGTAGGAAGATCGCGGGAGCACGGCAAGCTAAGCGCCAATTGGGAAGGCCCATACGAAGTAACTCATATTATGGGGCCAGGAACCTACAAAATTGTTAACCCAGAAGGCCACGAGTTGGCTGCCCACTGGAATATGGATACCTTGAAAAAGTACTACGTCTAAAGTTAAAAGTCTTTTTTAACTTTCTTTTTTTAGAAACATCGGCGGAGGACGGTCAAGATGCAATGTCGACGACTCCGACCACATATATTTAAGGTTTTTAAAGAAATGAAAAAGACTCTCAAATCTATACTCGTTGTCTGTTCAAACAAAGCATTTCACACACAAATGAGCAGGGGGAAATAGGGGGAGGGGCCCCTTGTTGCAAAGCTCAAGGAAAGTAGACCCCCCAGCGAAAAACCTAAGTCCCCCCACCTGCCTCTGGGCAGGCAGGGGGCAGGCCCCCTGGACTTCGGCAAGAAGCCAGGGTTAAGCCGGGCCCTACGTGCCAAAAAGAACAAGGACTGGGAAACCCCCAACCTCGTATAAAAAATACAAAGTCCCTCCACCTGCCTCTGGGCAGGCAGGGGGCAGGCCCCCTGGACTTCGGCAAGAAGCCAGGTTCAGGCCGGGCCCTACGTGCCAAAAAGAACTTGGACTGGGAAACCCCCAACCTTGTATAAAAAACGCAAAGTCCCTCAACCTACCTCTGGGCAGGCAGGGGGGCAGGCCCCCTGGACTTCGGCAAGCTGCCAGGGTTAGGCCAAACCTTGAAAAACAACAATGGGAGTAACGAAAAGGAAAGCATTCATAAAGAAATAATAACAGATACTCAAAAGAGTTTAAACACAAGTGATACAAATCCAGATACAAAAAAGCTAAAAATTACATCAGCCGGCAGCCGACCACATCAGGGCCCGGCGCGCAAAGGATAGCAAAACCAACAAGGAAGCGGAGGCGCAGAAGGGTAGGGACAGGAGCCCTCAGAGGACGACTGCCCTGCATGTTACGCAGTAGGAGCATTCTGGTCCGGGCCAGAAGCCTCCTCGGGGGATTTGTTAGCCCTGGCCTCATTCTTAGCGTCATAAAGGCTCTGGAAGGCATCCTCATTGAAGTCCGGAAGCATTTCCCTAATAACCTCCATAATAAACTTTGAGGAAGATGAGGCTTCTGAATTAAAGGACTTCTCCGCCTCTAAGTTGGCCTCCTGGATAATCTCATCCTTCTCTTTGAGCCATTGTTCACCCTGAGTTTTTAGCTCAGCTCGCGCCTTCTGAAGGTCCGAGTCAGCCTTGGACAGGCAACCTTCCAGTTCGACAACCATCTTCTCAGTCTGCTCCAGCTCAGCCCCCTCCTTCCTGGCCTGCCCTATCTCAACCTCTAGTTTCGCCGACTTGTTTACCGCCTTCTCGCCCTGATCCTTCCAGCGAGCGGCCTGATCTTTGGCCTCCTCCAACTCACCTTCACACTTGGCCAGCTGAGACTTCAAACTGGCAATGAGAGCAACATCCCTCTCAATCAACTCTATACGCTCAGGAAGGGGGAACCCAGTGGAAACACTTAACTCCTCATCACTCAAGTGGTTGAGAGCCGCCAGCTCTGCAGAAGCCTGAAAGACCCTGGAGCAACGTTGGATGAATTGGATCGCCTGGTTGCTTGAGTAAGTCAGGGATTTGGCAAGATGGTCCGCCAGCGTAGAGGTAAAGTCCGAAAAAAAGGCAGAGACGTCAACGCTCTCACAAGCAGTGAAATTGAACTCAACATTTCCATCTGAGAACAGAGTCTCTGAAAGATCAGCAGCAGGGCGCTTCGGCTGAGATGTGCTGGCATCTGCATCCACGTCCACCACCTGGTCGGCGCTTACCAGCTCCCTATCCTTCCTTTTTCTACCCACCAGAGGAAGGCTCTCCCTGGTCTCCTCTGAAGCTAAAGGCCTCGCTTCCACAGGAGGACGAGTTCCAGGAGGGAGCCCCCGCGCCCGCTAACCGGGGAGAGAGTAGCCTTCAAAGCAGCCTCCACCTCTGCCGTCCTAGAGACAGTAGCAGGGGTCGCAGGGCGCGTAGAAGCTGGCCTGGGAGGAGGTGGAGGAAGTCTTGCCCTGCTGGCTGAGATGTTCTTTACGTACTTCATGAGAGTCAGCTTCTTAGAATCAGATGGGAGCGGAGGATGGCTGGTAGAAATCGTGAGGTCCTTATTCAGGCCGAGGTCCCTCAGCTCCCTTTTAGACCAAAGATGAGTAGCAAGTTCTGCAAAAGTCAAGAGAATTAACCAAGTAAGCATACAAATAAGCACGGCTAAAAAAATCAACTATTATCATAATCCCCAGGCTACCTTCTCCAAGGTCGGGGTTTAACCCCACTCGGGTCAAGTAGTCATCAGTTGATAAAAGCTCCGCGTGGGGGAGCCAATGGTCAGGACCATATACGCCCTTCCTATCCTTGGAAGAAGCAAATTGTTTGACCAAGTTCTCTTCTATGCTGTCTAGCTTGACTTCAAGGGCCCGCCCCCCAACACCAGGGTGATACTCCTAGCGGGTTTCCAACCGGGTGTGGATGTGGTTCCTGAAATGCTGAGGGATTCTCCACCCCTCAGCACTAAGCACATACAAGAAGTTATCCTTCCAGTCCTTCAGACTAGTCATGGTTGGGCAGGCTAGGGAACAGCTCTTCTGCCTAAGAAGGGAGAAATACCCTGGAGAGTTGCCCCCTTCGGAGGAAGCCACCATCTGCAGGCCAACCATATACCTTAAGGCGTCTATGGAGGGCCCCTCACCCAGGAACAGACAGGTCCAAGTATAGGCTATCAGCGACCTGACAGCCACGATGGTCAACTGAGCAATGGCTACGTTCATGCGCCTGAAGGCCTCCTCCAAGAAAGGGTGCAGAGGAAAGCGCAGGCCAAATTCGAGACATTTATGATAGACAGCTATGCAGCCGTCAGGGGGATTGCACACAATGTTCTTTTCTTCAGGAACGATAACTGTGTAGCCCTCCCCAAAATTGTAAAAGTCTGTAATGGCCTCGACAGCATTCTTCTCCAGTATAAGCTCCCGATTCTTGGAGGCAGGGTAAGTCCGCAGGGGGATCCTATACTTATTTTTATCTAGATAATAGGTTCTCCCCGACACTCTGGGAATAAGGGGGCCGGCAATTCTGGAGGGGTCAATCTCCATCGTCTCATCATCAGAATCAATAATATCATATGGGGCAGGTTCAGGGGAGTTGCCACCACCACTGTCCTCCTCAGCCACCCTAGCCCTCGGTCCCCTGGAAGAGGAGGGGAGGTCAGCATCAACTCTACCCCCATCCTCCTCTGGTCTTTCAGTAGGGGGGTCATTAAAGGAAAGAATTCGAGCGCCGCGACGATGGGCCATGGTGTTCAAAGAAACTAGGAAAAGAAAAGAAACGAGAAATGAAAAGAAGAGGAAGTCAAAGATGAGGGTCATAACCTAGTTACGAGTCGCCGGAAGGTGGCGTCAGGAAAGTTCCTCAGTCTAAGCGCTCGAAAGAAAAGGGGGGTTCGAAGAAGGTGGGGTTTATGAGATCCAAAAGTGTAAAGGGGGAAAGCAAAGGTGTTTTTATAGGAAGGGGAAGACGAAAAGCCCCTCCTAGAAAAGCCATCCAATCAGGAAGCCATCCTACAGAAGCCCCACGTGTCATACTCTTTTAATCCAACCACCCACCACTTCCCAAGAGACCTCAAGAACATAACAAGAGCAGAAGAAAATCATTACGTGACGTCATCCAAAGCAAAAAAATGAGACAATAGCACGTTGAAGACAAAAGTCCACTTAATTTTCATTAATTAAGAAGCCCAAAGGGCCAAGATTACGAAATGAGTGGGATTAAAAGAAGAGTACAAAAGGAGCCTCATAGTCCGGCTCTGCCTGCCTGCAAACGCAGGGTGGGCCTAATCTTCGTCAAAACCCGGGGAGTAATCCCCAGGGCTGCCGCAGCCTCCGTCATCGAACCCCCAGTCCCAGCTGCCTGAGTTCTTGAAAGGGTCATCAAAGCCCTCTTCTTCACTCCCTAAAGCATCCCGGCCAGACGAGTAGCCCTGACCGTCACTGTCCCCTGAGTGACGGCTGCTCAGGTCCCAAACTTGGCCATATTTGGCCACCTTGGTACCCTCAAGGGGCCATAATAATCTTTTGGCTTCCTCACCAGAGGAGAAGAAGGGCTTGAGTCGGGAGAAGAGCCCGAACCAGGGCAGTCAGAGTTGAGGTTTTCAGGCTGTAGCTAGGGGAAGCACCTGTAGCATCCCTTGAAAGGGCAACCCCCCGCCTGGGTGCAATACGTGGGCCTAGATTCTGCGGGGGACGAAGATTTTTTGGGGCGTTTGCTAGCCCTACATGAGGATTTCGCCTTGACAGCTCGCAAATGGCGAGGACGTGTTCGCCTGCTGCGGCGGATGGCTGAATACGCTTGTCGGGGAGGTACCTTAGCCTTCTACGCCCCCTATAGTAAAGGGCGTTCACGTAAACCCCACGACGAAGGATTTTATTTCTCAGCCAAGACATTTTAGGAGAAGAATAGTGGAAGAGGATTTTGAGGAAGGATTGTGAAAATGACGAAGTGGAGTGGGATTTTATACCCATAAGATGAAGGTAAAGCATTAAATGGCATCCCAACCATCCCTACAAGAGGGCCAGTCGCCAGTCCCGCACACAACTCGAGGGCTCGTTCTACGAGAAAAGTAATCATGAGGGAACAACATCCCAACAATTTGCATGCCCGAGGCATTAAAGACATTCCTCCTCGGGAACATGTGTTGCTTTAAATACCAAGATGTGATTCAAGAAGTCAACCTCCCGCCATCCAAGTCAAAAGTCGTCTGCTGAGGAGGAGCCCTGCTCCCCCCCCCCCCACCGAGGAGGGCCAATTGATAGGGGTCGGTAGCCTGCCGCGGGTCGCCCGCCATAGGGTCCCCGGGGAAGCCCGACCTAGAAGGAAATAAAGACCTGCCTGGCAGGCCAGCCAGCAGAACCTTGCCAAGAAGCCTCCAAAGAGCAATTTCGCCCCTCCTAACTCCAAGCCAGCTTCCCTCCTGCTTAGTGGGGCGCTGCCATGGGTGCTAAGGTTGTGAGGAGAGTCCCCTGCCTGCCAGGGGTCAAGACCCCCTCTCCTGGCAGACTCAGGGGACAGAAATCAAAGTCCTCCCGTCCATGCCTAAGGTAAGAAGGAATGAGTGGACGAGGTAAACCCACGTGTCATCTCCTCGTCCCCTCATTCTTCCCCCCCCTCTCTCTCTTTCTCTTTCTCTCTTTCTCTCTCTCTCTTGGGGGAACCTATAAATACTTCGGTATTTCCCACAAGAAAGGGGTTGGACTTTTTCTCTCTAGAATCTTACTCTAAAAACCGCCGCCTTACTCCTCACGAGTAAGGTCCACCAAGGCATTTCATGGACTGACTTAGGCATCGGAGAGGGTTTCCTCGGACACCTCCGAGGCCCTGTGCGTTCTTTGTGCAGGGAGCAGGCCGTCTCCGCTGAGAAGGTCCGATCATTGGAGTAAGAGGAATGAGAGGTTCAGGAAGTAAGACGATCACTATCAAAACAATATCAAGTTCAAAGGATCCGAATCCAAGTTGGGTTTATTGTTTCCGTGACCGGAACAACACTTTTATGATATTTTAATAATTTTATAACCCCAATTGTTCTCGTTTTAAAAATTAATATCGTTAAGAACGAAAGTATTAGTTTTATAAATCTATATTTTTACTAAAAATGTTTTATTAGTATAAACTAATATTTTTGATAATTTAATATAATGCTATTTTTTGTAAAGTTTCTAAAAATAGAAGTTTTAAAATATAGAAGTTTCCTGAAATAGAAAGTTTTCTCTTTTTGGGATTGATCATTTTTCACTTTTGTTCTCTCATTATTACAATGATTATATCTTTATATATATCTATAATGGCTTTGTTTTAGAGTTATGGAATAAGGACAAGTGTGGGGTTTAGAGTAATATAGTCTGGGATTTACGTTTTTGCCATCAACTGTAAGGCTGATGTGTCTATATGGGGCACATTGATTGTTGAACCGAACATATATGGTGTGTTCAGGAGAGTGTATATTGACCTTAAACTTAGATATCGCATCGTGTAAGTTGCGTCAGGTTGAACTGGACATGGTTTGTGTCCAAGAAGGGTATGCACTATTTAAACCAAGACCTCGCTACACGCAGTTCTGTTATGGTTGAGTTGCCTAGTTAGAGACTGAAGTCTGATATGTGTTAAAACTGAAGTTCTTGAAGCTAGTTTTAGTATTTTCCTGGTGAAAGTTTAGCCTTCATCAGTAATCTTATCTATCCATAACGCCATTTTGAATATTTAATTATTATCAATATAATGTGGTTTGTAGGTTGGCAAATGTTTGATGTTTACTCCGGAAAACTCATTTTTATTATATTATTTCGATGTGTGAAGTTTTTCACTGAAAGCTTAATTTTTTATTATAATGTTTCAATGTTTTCTGTTTTTTCTATTTTCATATAATAGTAATTACAGTTTTAAATTCTTGTAATATGGTTGGGAGAACGCCGTCGTTTCTCCTCACTGATTGTAGTTGTTATGTTTTTAACATGGCAGGTATATGTGTTTCCCTTCCGGTGGGCTAGCGAGTAGTTACGGATCCTGCTTCGCTGATTAATAATTTGAACTATGGATTGTTCTAACCCTTTTTATGGATTTTATTTATTTTTATTTTGTAGCCATTTTTTTTATGGCTTATGTATTGACTTACCATTTTGATTTAATCAAGACATAGTTATGTGGACGTCCCTCCGCACCGTCGGCGCCCCGCGCATGCCCGCGTGGGACCTACCCAATTTTCAATGTATGGCGGCGGTCACCCACGCGGCCCCCTTCTAGTCGGGGGACGGTCCGATCTCGCGTACGGGGCGATGTTTCGGACCTCAATTCGGATGACGATCCGGACATGTACTAGACGGGTGCGGGCACCCGTGTTTCCGTTTGGAATCGATCGAGTCGTGGTTGTAAATGTTTAAAGGTCGATATGTTTGGTAAGGCGACCTTTTTAGTGAACTGAATTCGTTGCCGATTTGTGGAGTCGTCGCCGAGTCAATTATGGTGACTCGAAAACCGTTCAAGTCAACTTTGACCTTAGCCGGCTCAAAGTTGAGGGGCACGGGACCTAAAGATAAAGACTTGTACCCTTAAGCACCTCATGCCTGGAATGACTCTCATTGCCAATGGTTTCGGACATCTGGAAACCGTCGATTCTGAGTAAGGGGTGAGGAAATGTATTGGGAAGCCAACGTCCGATAGACATCGACACCAAATCCCGCCCACACTATAGCGGCCTCTACTAATCAATCGGTGAGCTGATAACTTTGTTATTTTGTTGTAGCGGAAGTACTGTAACATCCATTGTTTTCACCCTATTCCTTTTGCTATGTCGGTTGTTTAAGGACAAGTAAGTTTTCTCGTCGAAGTAGTTGTGTTTACACTCTTTGCATGCGATTTCACGTGATAGGCAGACCATGAAAAGATGCACGTAAGAGAGTAGAGAGTACTAATATTATAGTTATTAGCAAGTCAGTTTTAACGTGACAATACGGATATTAGTCATTCTCGTGATATACCTTACCTGGTATTCTGCTTAAGATGCGTCTGTTCGGTATTAATAGAGATGCGTCGAACCATGCACGGCAAGCACCGGGACTAATACGGAACACCCGACCATCGCTTTGTTCATTTTTAGCTTATTTACGTTTTGATTTCCGTGTTAGGTGATTTAGCATGAGATTATAAGGTCATAAAAGCAATAAATCATACGAAAAACTGTAAATGCGAATGTAAGTAAATCACATTGTGAGGAGTTGGACCCTCGGAGTATACACTAAACGGGACACGATGCAAAGATAGTTGAGAACGGATCTCAGAATTAGTCGGGTCTATTTACTGTATTTTAATGTTTGCGGTTGAAGTTGGGACGTTACGCGTTTTTGTAAGTGTCGTGGACCTAGTATCCACATTTAGTATTATCGTAGTGCGTAATAATAAAGGTGCGAGAATGTAAAGTTTTGTTTAGATGACAACCTAGTGATGACTCGACTTCAAAGGCAGATGCTCCTAGCTTGCCTGGTGATTTCGGTAGAGTTCCGTTACCGTTGGCCCTTCCTGCGGCTATTCCGGCAGAGCTCCGCTACTACTTGTTAGTTCTGCGGCTAATCCGGCAGAACTTCGTTGCTAGACTAAGAATTGCTAGTCAAACACGGGCACCTCGGGATCGAGTGAACTGCTCGAAGATGAGGAGTAGCGTCGATGTCGCTTTATTGGAACTACGATCGAGTGGATCGTTTGCCTCAGGTGTCGGAGTGTGAGCCCTTAGCGAGAAACTCTTTACGAGTAAAGAGGGAAGAGAGAATTGAAGTCTGTCGAAATGAGGGGGCGGAGGGGGATATTTATAGGTGCTTTACGGTCCTCGTCACCTAGATAGGCGCCTAAGCCCAGGCGCACCAGAACTCAGGTGCCTGGGTTTAGGTGCGGGAAGATACAGGCGCGCAAGGTGAGGCGCTCGGAGTTTTGGAGTTGCGATTTTGATACTTTCCAAAACCGAGAGGTGGGTGTATAATACGAATCTTGGGGATTAAGTCTTCCCCGGTTTTGACCAAGCGTCGTGGTGTTTAGTGGGCCTCGGGTGTGCATCCCGGGGTTCACTTGGCGCGGTGCTGATTCGGTTCGAGTTTTGGGACCGACTTGGGATCCCGGTGTCAGAATTGACCCTAATTAGTGTCTGTGCGACCATAACGACACGACTAAGGCTGCCAAGATGTTAGTTTAATTTTTCCGAGTTATATATTTTATTCGTTCTATAGAAAAACTATCTAAAGTATTGCGAACCCGCGTCGCGTTGCAGTCCGATCGTCATCGGGTGTTTGTTGGGCACTTCTGCAGCCAGGTATAATCACTCAGGTCAATTGAGGATTACGACCTGGTGGCTGTCCGGTCGTGTCTTTTTAAGTCCGTTAGACTACATGTTGAGGCTCGCCAGCCTAAGCTTAGAAACCATACCTGACGTCTTTGCCTGTGGTTACTTGCTTGGGCCCGGGCCGGTGCTTGTCATTTTGCTCTAGGTTCTTCATGTTCGTGTGTTTTGTCTTTTCGGATGCGCAAAAATTATTCCAAGCCCATCTGTTGTGTGTGTGTGACGTGTTAAGCGTGAGTGTGGAAAAATGTTCGATGTGCCAGCTTCCATTCGAACACTTGTCTTTGGGATGCCTATGACCCCTCAGACTTAATGAATTGTCTTTTGAGATACTTATGACTCCTCGGGCACGAAAATAAAATAAAATGTTCGAGGGCGTAAGTCTCCACTCGAACAGCTGTCTTCGGGATGCCTATGACTCCTAGGATGAAATAAAACGATATAAAATATTCGAGGGCGTCAGTCTCCACCCGAATAGCTGTCTTTCGGGATGCCTATGACCCCTAGGACAAAATAAAATGATATAAAATGTTCGAGGGAGTCAGTCTCCACTGGAACAGATGTCTTTCGGGATGCTTATGACCCCTAGGACAAAACAGAACAAGATAAAATATTCGAGGGCGTCAGTCTCCACTCGAATAAAAAAAATGTTGTGGAGGTATAAGACTCTAATGCCTCTAGGATAACTAAGACCCGTTAAGCAAAAATTGATGTGGAGGTATAAGACTCCTTCGAGGGCGTTAGTCTCCACTCGAATTAAAATTGTTGTGGAGGTATAAGACTCCTTCGAGGGCGTTAGTCTCCACTCAAATTAAAATTGTTGTGGAGGTATAAGACTCCTTCGAGGGCGTTAGTCTCCGCTCAAATTAAAATTGTTGTGGAGGTATAAGACTCCTTCGAGGGCGTTAGTCTCCGCTCGAATTAAAATTGTTGTGGAGGTATAAGACTCCTTCGCGTTAGTCTCTGCTCGAATTAAAATTGTTGTGGAGGTATAAGACTCCAATGCCTCTCAGATAACTAAGACCCGTTAGGCAAAAATTGTTGTTGTTTATTTATTTTAGTTAAGTTGCTTTTGTTTTGCGGGTTAGTCTTATTTTCCTCGGGTTTGCTTTGCTTCGTTTTGATTTGCCATGCATTTGGGATTTGTTCGGAATTTGCTTAGATTGGCTTTTTTTGGTTCGTTTTATTACGTGCTCGGGTGCAACGTTCTTGCCATGTGTGGTTCTTTTGCTCGTTTTGTTATGGGCGTGCTTTATCGGTATCGATTAGTAATTGCTTTGTTATCATTAGTTTGCTTGTTTTAAAGGGTGCATGTTCGTTTATATCGGACGTTAAGCCTCGTTTGTTTCCGTCTTAGTCTGTGCTGGATTGTTCAGACACGCGTCCAATAGCGCCTCAATCCTCAGGCGCCTAGCCCCCAGCGGTTCAGGATTTGGGCGCGTCACCTGAGGCGGTCGGGTTTCTGTGGGTCGGGTTTGTTTAAGTTGGCGAAGGTTGGGGCGATTCGTTCATTCGTCCCAAACACCGAACGCGTCACCCCCTTCGCCCCTATTTCGCCTTTTTTATTTTTCTACCCTATTTCCGTCTCGATTTCTGTCATACGTGAGAATGTCGACTCCGGGTAAGTGTTCTTTGCTTGTTTATTGTCGATTTTGCTTGATTTGGTTGATTGTGAGTTTGTTTTGTTGAAACCCTAGAAAATCGATTTGGGTGTTTTTAATTTGCTAAGTTTCGATGCGTGTGCTTAATCCCATTGTTAAATTAGGGTTGATTAGAGCTTGTTAGGGTAGTTATAAGTTGAATAGGGGATTTCGAGGTATGACAATGGCCCCCTATAGTGATAGGTTCAAAATGCTAGGGTTAGAGACCGTTTTCCCGGATACCCCCGCACTTGTCTTGTGTAATCTTGCTCAATTAGCGTTTGTGATGATATGGGTGTACCCTTTGTCGATTTTTTGGGCGAGAATGATCTCTAGGGCCTTCCGTGAGGTTTTGTGTGACTTACGACGGACCAAAAGGTGTCGTAACGATGTCGGATTTTCCCGAAACCAGTTCGGTTGTGATCGGGGACGAAAATGGGTGTTAGTGGCCCTCTTGGAATTTTAATATCTTTATCCGAAAGTTTGACCTTATTTTGACTTGTTTCAGCTGTTTTAGCCTGACCTGAGGCATGGGTTTTTCGTGTTTTATTTGGTTTTGCAGCTAGAGGTGATACCGAGCGTCCCAAGGGAGCTCCTTCGGTTGGTACTAGTAGCGAGGCTACTGGGACGAGATCACATAATCCCCGTGGGAATCGTAGGAGACGATGGAGCATTTCATCTCAGCGTCGTGATCCGGATGCCATAAATGAGGCCGACTTTGATAGGGTGAGGAAGCGTAGGCTTCTCGAGACGGTTGCTAGGAGGGCCCATGTTCCGGTTCCCGTACCGGAGAATGAGGAGATTGGCTACGAGGATCCCTAGTGGGCTCGAGGCTGGGATGGTCACCAGTTGTTGTTTCGTCCTGACCTACACGTTTCTCACCGCATTGTGCAGGACCTGTTGAGTATTTAGCTTATGCCTTTAGGTTTCGAAATTCGGTTGCGGTTGGGTTTGGTTTGTTTTGTTTATACTTGTATTGCTTCGGTTTACATCCCCCAGGTCCGATGAGGACTTTCTCGGGTTTTTTTTTTTTGGTAAAATGTAAGTAATATCATTCCAACCAAAAACATTACATCTTGATCACCATCCAATCATATCGACATCAATACGTAAAAGACTAACTTAGGAAACACCTAATTTGCCATTGCATATTAGAAATAATCCTAATGGTCTACTACATGCCTTGAGATTTATTCTCAGAAGTTGACCCCTGCGGCAAAGGGGATTATCGTTAGGACCGCTCTAGGTCCCGTGGTCGAGCAGTGGGTCCGGTTGGTGGGTTGCAAGACTAAGTGCAACCTTATGGTGATTAGAGCGATGGTAGATCGCTTTCATGATACTACCTCGACCTTCTACATGCCCTTCGGGGAGGTCGGGATGACTTTAGAGGATTTCGGGGTAATCACGGTTTGCCCTAGGATCCGAAGACGATTAGGTGGGCTGCTGAGGGCCCTACGTTATATAGTGATGAGGTGCGGGGCCTCATCGGGGATTGTTTGGAGTGTGAGGCCTACAGTACGCCTCATGCTCTGGTGAGTTCGTACATCACTGATCACTTTGAGCAGGTGGTGGTGTTAGAGGGTCGAGTACCCAACACGCCGGAGCAGGATGCCCGGTTGTGGTTGTGGTATTTCCTAGGATCGACCCACTTCTCGGACAAGGGCGAGAGGTTCAGCACCAGGATTTTGCCTCTCCTGGCTGATCTAGATCAGCTGGGACGTTTTGATTGGGTAACCGCGGCTTTCGCGGAGATGACTCGCTGCTTGCAAGTCATGGTGAGGCCGTTGGAGGTGGAGTCGGCCTCAGCTTTGCCCATCGTGGGCCTAGGCCTTGTACTGGAGGTTATTTGCTATTCCCGTCTTTGTATTTTGAGTTCTACTTAGTTTGTTTTATTTTTGCTAAAGGCGTTTTGGGATTTTGTAGGCTTGGATCTATTCCTACTTCCCTTATTTTGCACCTAAAATGGTGCGGGTTCATCCAACAATATTCCCCCGGCGGGGATCGAGTGGAGGCTAGCTCAGCCTAAGAGTACAATCAGCCACTACCCGTCGGAGAACGTGCTGGTTAACCAGCTACGCCTCGAGGATGTAAGTTTTCTCTTTATGTCCTGTTTTATTTAGCAGCTCCCAAGGCTTAGGATATATTTAGATGCTGGTTTTGTTGGTGTAGTTTGTGGCCCGCCCTTGGGCCAATTATGAGGGCATGCCTGGGTATGTGGCTGCGAAGTTGAGGCCTCGGAGCTATAGGAGGATGCTCCTTCCTGCGTTGTTTCGCCCGGTTTGGTATCTGGGCGAGCGGTTGGTGCGTCAGTGTTTATATGACGACTTTAGGGTGTCGATTGATCCTCCCCAGACCATGTTCAGACCACTGACCACCGCAGAGGTCCTCGAGGGTAGGAATGGAGAAGAAGGTGATGCACTCCTAGTGCCTCGTGCCTCCTATCTGTCTCATGTCAACCAGCGGCTAGCTTGCTACCGCCTCATGGTAAGGGTTTAATCTTTGGTTTTAAAGTTTGTTTTATGGCTTAGTGTTTACTTGCCCCCGACCGACCGATTCACTTCTCCCTCAGCTGGCCGACCCGGCTGATGCTATTCAGCCCCCAGACTTTCCCTTGACGCTACTTAGAGTGGATACAACCGGGATAGCTTTCAATGAGCCTCTCCCCCCGTGTTCAGCCGAGGAGATTGATGCTGGGATAGAGTGGCGTGATCGGGTATACCGGGTAAGTTTTGGTTTCTGTTTTGGGTTCGGGTTCTAAGAGCTAGGATTGGTTTGTCTAATTTGCGTGGTTTCACCTTTCAAGTTTCATCAGCTTGCCATCAGCGGTTGTGACAGGCCGCCAACCGCTTCTGGGCCTACGCCTCAAGGGTTTCCCGTGACACTTCGGGACCTCGATCGGTGAGTTTGCGTGACTAGAGTGGCTTTCTAGGCTGTTTGTGTGTTTTCCTAACGCTTAAGTGTACTTGCAGGATATCCCGGATATGGTGGGGCAGTTGGAGACTCGGGTGACCGAGCTTGAGGCGGAAGCGGCTGAGGCGCGACAGCTCCTGCAATCTCGGGCCGACGAGATTGCTCAACTTAAGGAGCAGCTGGCTCGGTCTCAGGGCGAGACCTCCGTGCAGGGTGAGGCTAAGCATCAGATTGAGAGGGAGGCTGGGGCTGAGGCCGAGGCTATGGGTCACGTCACGGGTGCTGCCGAGGAGGTTGAAGGAGTTCCCGGGACAGTTACCCTAGACTTGTTGTCGGGAATGGATGGTAGTGAGTCTCCTCTTCTGGATCTAGAGGATCTAGGTTTGGACGACATCATTTGTGAGGTTGTGATAGCCATTGGTGCGGCTTCTAGGGGTCCTCCCTAGTCTATAAACTTGATTTGTGTATGGATTTGTACGTTTCATGTATTTGCTTAAGATTTTTAGTATTTGAATTAGTTGGATTAGTCTTGTGTTTTCGTTTGGTGAATTGTTTACCTAGATTAACAAGTAATCACTTCGCGTTCATTTATTTGCGATTTGATCTTAGTTTAGGATGCATTGGAGTTGAACGAGAGTACGAAAACAATTCTTTTTGGATGTTTTGAAATGCGTTAGTTTGAGCCAGGGACCGGATCAGATAGTACGTCGATTAAAATGTTTTGACTTTAAGGCGTTAACGTGCTCTGACCGAGTGTATTAGAAGATGAGTGTAGTTGTTTTGACATTCATAAAGAGGTCGAAATTAAAATCCAGGCAACTTTTGAAAAAAAAGTTAGACCACTTTTTGCATACTCATAACATTGCCTTATTAGGCTACAGATGCGACTTGACAATAACCGTTAAAGGCTACAACACGCCTAGGTGGGGTAGCTTATCCCCCTAAAAGAAAAAAATGAAAAGACGCCTAAGACTCGTGTGTCCGACGGATGAACTGGCGTTCCTGTAGCTCCTGCATGGGTATTTCGGTCTCCGGAGATGGTTTTAGTGACTTCGGAAGGTCGTTCCCGACGTCCGAGATGTCAGGTGGTAGTTATGGTGACAACACGGGATCACCGTCTCTATTTTTTTGGGGCGCTTGAGAGGTTATCTGCTTAGGGATAGGCGCCTGGGCTAAGGCTTTCGGGTTCCGGGTCGCCTGGGTTCGGGCGACTAGAGACTTGGGCGCCTGGGCCTGGGCGGTTCAAGCCCCGTTTATGGAAATTTTTGTTGTTTCCTAATTGTTGTGGGATTAAGGCTATATATATGGGTTGTGGGTGCTTGTTTTAGACATACTAGAATATCCATAGGGTCTAGAACATCCATATTTAGGGTCATGTCAGGTTTCGGGAATCTCATAACCGAGTGGGCGGGTTATTTTAAGAAATGTGACCCCGATGTTTGTTCAAAAGACGGTTTGTCAATGATCGTTGCGCTGAGTCGAGCCAAGATAAAAGATGACTTCTTATTGGCGTGTTCTAAGTTTTGGGACTCAAAAGGCCATGCTTTTGCTTTCCCCGGGGGTAAAATTTGTTCTCTCCTCGAAGAGCAAGACGCTATAGGTGGGTGAAATTCGGTTCGGCCTTGTGTGCCTTCGGGAGATGATGCTTACGTAGAGCAGTTTTGTCATTTTTTGGACCTTTCTTCATTGGAGGAGGCTAAGGTTTTCTTTGGGAGAGATGGCATTGACCTAGAGTTGCTTTTTATGACATTCCCACAGGCCGGTTCTTACGATATTTCGGCTCTAGCATGTAGGCGTGCTTTTAACATCGCAGTGGCTTGTTATTATCTTTTCGAGGATGCGAGGGCGCTTGAGAGTTGGGGTAACCCTCGAGTTTTGGATGTGGTGATGGGAATGGAACATGGACGATCACCTTCTTTGCTTATTTTGGGTTAGCGATGCTCGTGCCCGACTCCACAAGACGTCTTTTCGGGGTTCCAGGATCATTTTACAAGTGTTTTTGGTTTCATGTTTCCTTGTTGCTTGGCTTTTTTTCTCTTTTTTTGTTTTTGTGGTTGTTTTGGTTTGAAGTGTGACGTTTTGTCGTGGTTCGTACAGGTTTGGCTACAGGAGCAGCCTTGTTTGGTCAACCCTCCCCGGGGCTTCAAAGGTTATAACTACAGGGGTTTCACGGGCCGAAAGACGGTGCAGGTGTGGAGTAAAGCTCACACCAAAGAGGAGTGGCTCTCCTATTTGGCTAAAGGGCAGTTGGTCATTAGGTGGTCTGTCCCGTGGTGGAACATTAGTGGGCATACTGGGTTTCCTTTTTTGTTTTGTTAATACTATCTATGAGGAATCCGATTTATATTTATCCGCGCGTATTGTCGAATCAAATGGGCGTTAAACCATCCACTTTGGCAGCTGCTAAGGGTATTTCTGGGTTCGACTCATGGACAGAGAATTCGTTTAGGGAGTTTAGGGTGTCTTGGGAACAGAGGTTTTCGCGTCTCGTTGTTATTGAGAGCGTCCGACCGACCGACACTGCTTCCATCCGGCGGGGGGTTTGTGAACATCCGTCAGGATAGAGCAACTCGATAGTTAGGAACGAGGAGGCAACTCGAGGAAATGTCACTAAGTGCCTGACGAAAGACAGTGTTACCGATCCTAGTACCGTCAGTTCATCTATACGGGCCAAGACTAATGAGACCCATATTGAAAATGTGAGTAAGGAGGGAAAGTGGGATTGGCTGGACTCGCCTTTGGCTAGGGTGGTGGAAGCTTCTGTTCAGAGGATCGATGGTGAGAAACACAAGCAGGCACACCCGAATGGCAAGGGAAAGAAAAAGTTGGACTGGTAGAGTTCAGCCGTTTTGTATTATGTCCTATTAGTTGATATAATGTGGCGTATTAGTACTAGTTTTTTGTGGAGTTTTGACACGTTGTCACTTTCCGGAATAGCCGGGTTTCAGATTCTTGATGTAAAGGCCTCAAGAAAGGCTCGACTTAACCAAATTTTATTGTTAATGAGAAGCACATTGTTATTATTTCCTTTTTTTCTTTTTTCTTTTTGTGGTGGCTCGCAACTCGATTCTTCATTTTACCCGGAGCGCCCTTTCGGGTTTTCACTCCGTCCTCAACTCACCATTTTTTTCTTTTTTTTTGACGGCTCGCAACTCGTTTCTTCATTTTTCCCGGGGCGTCCTTTTGGGTTTTCACCCCGTCCTTGGCTCATCATTTTTTTTTACGACTCGCAACTCGTTTCTTCATTTTGCCCGGAGCGCCCTTTCGGGTTTTCACCCCGTCCTCGGCTTGCCATTTTTTTATTTAATTTTTTGACGACGACTCGCAACTCGTTTATTCATTTTGCCCAGGGCGCCCTTTTGGGTTTTCACCCCGTCCTCGGCTGGTCGTTTGTGCTTCGTCACTTAAATCACTCATTAATCGAAACGTGGGAAGGAGTTCCGATTTGTATGTGAATCGAGTAATCGATTTTATTTTTTTGTGGTTGTACCCGAAGGAGGGTTGCCTACATATCCGCTTTTAGACGGAATCAAACCATGTTCGTAGTTCTTTTTAAAAATGTGAGTGATTTTGCTTTAGACTCGTTATGCCAATTATCGATGCGAATTTGTTTGTTTTTTTTTTTTGTGTTGTTTTGCATGGGTATCCCCCTAATTCGGAGACTAGAATCTGGTTGTTAGGGTGTTTATGGGTAATATCATTTCAGTTGATCCATGTTGGTTGGGGTTGAGAACTCTTGGCCGTCTAGGACGGTGAGGATTACCCCCCCCCCCCCCCCCCGGAGAGTATTTTCTTGACGAGGTAGGGGCCCGCCCAGTTTGGTTTGAATTTCCCTCTAGGATCGACGAGAAGGGGTGCTCTAATGGATTTGACTGCTAAGTCTCCCTCGTGTATGTTTCGGGATTTCACTCGTTTATTAAAGGCTTGTTGTATACGTTGTTGGTAGGCTTGTACGTTGGATAGGGCATGTATCCTACGTTCATCTAAGATTACTAGCTCGTCATATCGTTTTTGGTCCCATTCTTCTTCGGGAATACCGCTCTCGGCTAGTATCCTTAGTGACGGTATTTCTAGCTCTACGGGTTGTATGGCTTTGGAACTGTAGGTTAAGTAATAAGGTGTGGCTCTGGTGGGTGTTCGGTAGGATGTTCGGTACCCTGATAAGGCGAAGGGAATTTTGCTTGGCCAATCACGGTAATTGTCTATCATTTTCTTAAGGATCGTGGTGATGGTTTTGTTGGCTGCTTCTATGGTTCCGTTTGTTTGAGGTCTATAGGGTGAGGATTTGTGTCTTTGGATTTTGTATTTGTCGAGGATTTTTTGGGTGTCGGCCCTGAAATGAGCCCCCCTGATCACTGATAATTTCGTGAGGTATCCCATAGCGACAGATGATGTTATTCTGTAAGAATTTGACTACTTGCTTTGAGGTTAGTATGGTGTAAGAAGTGACTTCTGCCCATTTGGTGAAATATCGACGGCCACTAGTATAAAGCAGTGTCCGTCGGTCCCGAATGGGTGTACCTTTCCTATGATGTCAATTCCCCAAGTAGAGAAAAGCCAGTGTGTGGCTATAGTACGGAGAGGATATGGCGGTAGGTGTTGGATGTTGGCAAATATTTGGCAATTGTGGCAGTGAAGGACGTGACGTCGACAGTCTGCCTCTAAGGTAATCCAGTAATAGCTCAGTCTCATTATTTTTCAAGCTAGTAGGTGTGCGTTCAAGTGGGGTAGGCACTCTCCGTCATGTACTTCTTCCATGACTCTCTCGGATTGGGTTTTGTTTATGCACCTAAGGAGGACTCCTTGTGGGGTTCGTTTGTATAATAGTCCTTGATTCAGGACGTTATGGGCGGCCTGTATTCGTAGGGCTCTTTGGTTTTTGGTGTTTGTGTTGGGTGGATATGACCAGCTGGTTTTAAAGTCTAGGATTGCTTTGTACTAGGGTTCCCCGGAGGTATCGTCGGTTTTGAGGTTATGGATGTAGGCCGGTTGTTCGCTTCTCTCTACGCAGATAGGCATAGAGAAAAGATGGTCGGGCATGTTTATTAGTGAGGCTAGTTTGGATAAGGCGTCGGCGAATTGGTTTTCTTCACGAGGTATGTGTATAAAGTCGATTTCGGTGAATTCCCGGGACACTGTTTCCACTTTAGTTTGGTATGAGGTTAGGCTTTCGTTATAAACTTTCCAGGTGCCCGTGGCTTGGTTGACTACTAGGGATGAATCCCCATGCACTCTAAGGTTTTTAACTCCTAGAGATATGGCTGTTTTTTAGTCCTATTAGGCAGGCTTCGTATTCAGCTGCGTTGTTGGTAACGGGGAAGTCGAGTTTGTATGAATGCTCATTTGTTGTAGGCTTTCTGTTGTTTGGTCAGGGGGTCGGTGATGGGTTGAACCTAGAGCTGTTGTTCCTGATCTCTTTTTAGGGTGAAGTTGAGTGGGTCGTTCGTTGTAGCCCTTGCATTTTAGTCAATTGCTATTAATAAATGGCATAGCGTCGAGTCCTTAAGCGATAAAGTAAGTTACTGAAAGAAGTCAAGCGATTGTCGAGGCATGTTTGTAAAAAATAGTTGCTTTATTCGATAAATAGTAAACGGGCTAGATGCCCGTGATTAGGTTTGGCAGACGTGGAGGACATGTCCCTTCTCACCTCCCGGCCTCGATAGAGAAGACGTTTATTATTACTAGCAAGCCTAGGCCCTAGGATGAACTAGACTCTGAATATGACCGGTTATGCCTCTAAGAATCGAGGCTCCCTCCAGGGAATAGCACCTTCATGGTGCCGCTTGTCCTCACCAGTACAGACGCGGTTGCCCCGTCACTAGTCTCGCCGGCAGCGGGTTGTGACGTCTGTGCCTTCACAAAAGGGAAGGTTCTGGCATCCACCAGGTCCAGGATGTCGTGTTTGAGGCGATCACAATCCTCCGTATCGTGCCCCCTACCCTGATGATACAGGCAATAGGCACTGGGATCCCAATTCGCCCCCCAGGTTTCGCGGGGTGGATCTGGAGTAGGGACGAGTTGTGATAACTGCCAATCCTCGTTGGCAATTCTAAGAGCCTCGGCGTAGGACATGCCTAGGTCGGTAAGGCTTCTGAAGGGGCGCCCTCGAAGGGCTGGGACAAACCTAGCCGGACCGAGTCTCATCCTGCCTTTAGGGATGAAAGGTTTCTCGTCCACCTCCTCCTGAGGGAGGTTTCGTGTCCCATTGGCCGCGCTCTCAAGCTTGCCAAGCTGGAGT
The DNA here is from genome assembly GCA_958450325.1 of Agrostemma githago. NCBI lineage: Eukaryota > Viridiplantae > Streptophyta > Magnoliopsida > Caryophyllales > Caryophyllaceae > Agrostemma > Agrostemma githago. The sequence continues at coordinate 15,197,338 of OY288239.1, read as the reverse complement.
AGGATGTTGTCAGGGGCGGCAGTTATTTGGGCCATGTTGTTTTGAAGTTCTTTAACAGGCCCTAGCATTATGTTGAGTGGTTCGGTGTTGTCGTTGGAGAACATTTCTAGATCTGCGAAACAGAACTAAAGGTGAGGTTGAATCCACCAGACAATTTAAGGACTCGAGGAAGGCTCGCAACTGAGTGACGTGGGAATGAGACCCTTAACTTGCGCGTGTTTGCGGCTGTTGGCTTAGGGACTCGAGTGCTTTAGACTCTTGGTGTATTCGGCGGAACGCCTTATGAATTTATGTCTCTATAGCGAGACGATTTGACACAAACCTCAGGGGTGAGATTCAGAAAAGGACTTTCTCTAGACGAGACTACCCAAAATGTATGGCCTCGGGTAGAGGCGACCCAAGTAACTAAGATAGACAGTTAATCACACGGTTGTACGACGTAAGGAGTTGATCGCGATCCCGGCTTAGGATCAAAGAGTTTTGATATGTTGTTTTTTTGAAAACGATCGGGCTTTTGCAAAGGAAGTTTTTATTTTTTTTTCGAAAAGGACGATTCGTAAAATTGGGGTGACGATGCCATGATGACATTATCTGTGACGTGAAGGGGTATTGCTGGATGTGTGTCGAAGATTCGACTCGATAGCAAAAGTGTAAATGGTGTTTTTTCAAAGAAGGCACGGTTTTTAGAGGAACCGGTTTTGAAAATGCTGACATGGAGCTTTTATCGAAACTACTATTAATTAGTCAGTTCGACATTTGTGGTGTAGCGGTGTTTGTGACATAACGTGATGCCCGGTGACAGTGTTTTGAAAATGATGCTTTGTGAATGTGACCGTTTCGGATTCCTTGACTTCATTAATTGAAGCTTCAATTGTGTTAACGGTATGTGCATAAAAAAAAAATTGAAATAAAATGTAACCGTTTGAGGTAACTTGATCCCATTGATCGGGAGTTTTGGTGGTATTAACGGTATTCGTTATTTTACTTTGGCCAGAGTGATGGCATTTTTTTTTTTAAAAAAAGATCTTTTGAAAAATCCGTCATGATGACAGTGCTTTTAAAAGATTTTCGAAATTTTTGACTTGGCCGGAGTGTCGGCGCTAAAACGACAATCTTGGAGATGGTCTTTTTCGAAAACGGAGTTGGGTGCAGTTAAATATGTTGGCGTGGTTGAATCCAGATTTTAGTGTTTTATTTGGGTTGTTCAAACACGCTACACATAACTAGGAATGCATACACTCATGCAGGATGCAGACACGGGTAGCTTATGGTAGGCTACCGCCCACGAATAGTCTTTACTTAGGTATTAACAAGTCATATGGGGAGACGAGTGTCATACTGTCCGTTCAGAACTATCCGTTTAGTATTCCAGCAAGGTACGCGTTAGACGGCCAGAGCGTCAACCAAGGATCTCTCCGCGTGTCCATAAGGATCTTACCGCGAAGAGGTTGATTGGTCCTGATATTGGTTAGGGTGGGCTTTTTAGGGCCAAAACCTGTAGTGACCACAACTAGGAACTAGAAAATAAGCTTCACCGACCTCGTTCAAGTTACACCACCGCTGGAAACTTGTTTCCAAATCCCCAGCGGAATCACCAAAATGTGGACGTCCGTCCACACCGCCCGACGCCCCGCGCGGGACCGACCTGGTTTTCAATGTATGGCGGCGGCCACCCATGCGGCCCCCTCCCGGTCGGGGGCTGGTCCGATCTCGCGTGCGGGGCGATGTTTTGGACCTCGATTCGGATGACGATCCGGACTTGTAGTAGACGGGTGGAGGCACCCGTGTTTCCATTTGAAATCGACCCTAGTCGTGGTTGTAAATGTTTAAAGGCCGATATGTTTGGTAAGGCGATCTTTTTAGTGAACTGAATTCGTTGACAATTTGTGAAGTCGCCGCCGAGTCAATTATGGGGACTCGGAAACCGTTCAAGTCAACTTTGATCCTTAGTCGGCTCAGTGTTGAGGGGCACGGTACCTAAAGATAAAGACTTGTACCCTTAAGCACTCCATGCCTGGAATGACTCTCATTGCCAATGGTTACGGACATCCGAAAACCGTCGATTCTGAGTAAGGGGTGAGGGTACGTATTGGGAAACCAACGTCCGATAGACATCGACATCCAATCCCACCCGCACTATAGCGGCCTCTACTAATCAATCGGTGGGCTGATAACTTTGTTCTTTTGTTGTGGCGGAAGTACTGTAACATCCATTGTTTTCACCCTATACCTTTTGCTATGTCGGTTGTTTAAGGACAAGTAAGTTTTGTCGTCGAAGTAGTTGTGTCTACATTCTTTGCATGTGATTTCACGTGACAGGCAGGCCATGAAAAGATGCACGTAGGAGAGTAGAGTGTACTAATATTATAGGTATTAGCAAGTCAGTTTTAACGTGATAATACGGATATTAGTCGTTCTCGTGATATACCTTACCTGGTATTCTGCTTAAGATGCGTTGGTTCGGTATTAATGGGGATGCGTCGAACCATGCATGGCGAGCACCGGGACTAGCACGGAACCCGACCATTGCTTTGTTCATTTTTAGCTTATTTACGTTTTGATTTCCGTGTTAGGTGATTTAGCATGCGATTATAAGATCATAAAAGCAATAAATCATACGAAAAACTGTAAATGCGAATGTAAGTAAATCACATTGTGAAGAGTTGCACCCTCGGAGTATACACTAAACGGGACACGGTGCATAGATAGTTGAGAACGGATCTCGGAATTACTCGGGTCTATTTAGTGTATTTTAATGTTTGCGGTTGAAGTTGGGACGTTATGTGTTTTAGTAAGTGTCGTGGACCTAGTATCCACATTTAGTATTATCGTGGTGCATAATAATAAAGGTGCGAGAATGTAAAGTTTTGTTTAGATGACAACCTAGTGACGACTTGACTTCAAAGGCGGATCCTCCTAGCTTGCTCGGTGATTTCGGCAGAGTTCCGTTACCGTTGGCCCTTTCTGCGGCTATTCCGGCAGAGCTCCACTACTACTTCTTAGTTCTGCGGCTAATCCGGCAAAACTTCGTTGCTAGACTAAGAATGGCTAGTCGAACACAGGCACCTCGGGATCGAGTGGAGTGCTCGAAAGTGAGGAGTAGCGTCTATTTCGCTTTATCGAAACTACGATCGAGTGAATCGTTTGCCTCGGGTGTCGGAGTGCGAGCCTTTAGCGAGAAACTCTTTACGAGTGAAGAGGGAGGCGAGAATTGAAGTGTGTCGATATGAGGGGGTGGAGGGGGGTATTTTATGGGTGCTTTTCGGTCCTCATCACCCGGATAGGCGCCTGAGCCCAGGCGCACCAGAACTCAGGCGCCTGGGTTTGGGCGCGGGAAGACACAGGCGCGCAAGGTGAGGCGCTTGGAGTTTTGGAGATACGATTTTGATACTTTCCAAAACCGAGAAGTGGGTGTATAATACGAAGCTTGGGGATTAAGTCTTCCCCGGTTTTGACCTAGCGTCGTGGTGTTTAGTGGGCCTCGGGTGTGCATCCCGGAGTTCACTTGGCGCGGTGCTGACTCGGTTCGAGTTTCGGGACCGACTCGTGGTCCCGGTGTCAAAATTGACTCTAATTAGTGTTCGTGCGACCGTAACGACACGATTAAGGCTTCCAAGATGTTAGTTTAATTTTTTCGAGTAATTTATTTGATCCGTTCTATAGAAAAACTATCTAAAACATCGCGAACTCGCGTCGTGTTGCAGTCCGATCGTCATCGGGTGTTTGTTGGGCACTTCTGCAGCCACCAGGTCCAAATCTGGGTGTCTACAAGTTACAGTGTGTTACAATCTCATATCTACAGTGTTTCCGCCACTGTATTGCGTTAGAATTTCTAGGAGATTACAGTAACGGTTTGGCTGAAGCTTTCAACAAGACACTATGCAACTTGTTAAGAAAAGTAATGGGTAAGTCGAAGTGTGATTGGCATGAAAGAATGGGTAAAGCATTGTGGACATATCGTACAACATACAAGACACCCACTCAATCAACCTCATACCGTTGGTATATGGAGTTGAGGTTGTGCTGCCACTAGAGCCGCAGATTCCATCATTGCGTATTGCTATCAAGGAAGAACTTTCAAGTGATGATGATCAACTGTGTTTGTCGGAGTTCGAAGCTCTTACTGAAAGAGAGTTGCTTGCACAACAAACACTTCAATGTTATCAAGCAAGAATGACACGCACTTTCAATAAAAAAGTGAATCCTCGATCTTTTCAAATAGGAGACTTGGTGCTCGCCATTAGAAGGCCAATCATGACCTCTCACAAACCAGTAGGTAAATTCACTTCTAAGTGGGATGGGTCATATGTCGTGCAAGAGGTGTATTCCAATGGTTCTTACAAAATTGTGGATGAAGACGGTGTGCGTATAGGACCGATCAATGGAAAGTTCCTGAAGCGTTTCTACTCTTGAGTCCCTATATAACAATGCTCCTAAGCAAGAAGATAAACTGGAATAATATTCCTAAGCAGGAGGATAAACTGCAACAAGGCTCTTAAGAAAGTATAAACTGCATTAAAAAAAACCTTCCTTCCCTTGAACTACGTTGGCTTGATCTTGTAGAGTATTTGATACTTTGCAGGTACGTAGGCAACTCGAGTGAATATGTAGCTTGAGTGCAGCCACACCTACATGACAACTTAAGTAGGACGAAATGACCCAACTTGGAGTAACTTGAAAGGAGTCTAGTGGTCGATGGGCAGGTTCATTGCATCATAACTCTAAAGAAATTGAAATGATTCGCTAAGAATTCTAAAGTATTCAGCGGTCCACGAGGCAGATTCATAGCATGATAACTCAAATGGAAAGTTGAAATGACTCGCTCAAAATGTCTACACTCGTCGTCGGCTCGAATTCCTGCTGATTAATAAAATATCCGAGCAATTGACTTCATTTCTTTTAATTTACACGAAATTCTTCCAATCACCATCAAGGGCACAAAAGCTTTTACCATCTTGTGCGTCACCTCCGAAATAACGAGCAGGAAGAGTCGGGGCACCATGATTCAAATTAATCTACACAAAAAAAATGGTTATCATGATTCAAGTCAAAAAGAGAAGGAAAGCATTAAAAAATTATATCATCACTTTTCTTTTCCATCTTCCCCACCCCCTGCAAGTGACCTATACACAAAAAAAATACAAAGACAAAGCATACAGATTATTAAAAAAAAAAAAAAAATTGAAGTGTGTTCCTTCCATCTCATCTCCCATGATAAAAAAAATATGTAGAAAGTGAAGTCCCTGATATCAATGTCCGACTTCATCTTGATTGAACTTTCTCGAAGCTAGAAGCAATTTGAGTAGCTGATTTAGCTTTTTCATCTCGAAGTAGCACCACACGGACTCGATCGTCATCTTCGGTTTCGATACTCCCAGCCTCCACCTAGGTAACAAAAAAAATAAGTCCCAGATTAAGGCTGACACAACAAAAAAAATAGCTTATCGGAGTTGCTATACTACTGAATGAACATGAGAAACTAGAGGCGAGTCGATGCTCGACGGACTATGAAGTTATACCTACATAAAAAAATGAAGAAGCAAGAAAACTGAAAAGCAAAGTGTAGCACTTCAAACAAACAAAAAATTAGAAAATAAATTTGTTGGAGGTAGGGTAAGTTGTCTTCCGATCCAAGTATTTATAAGGGCTTTGAGGAAGGAATCAAATAGCTATTACTCCTATTAACTTTGTTGTTACAAAATCTGGCACCACGAATGCTTCAACGAATAAATGATTGATGAGCATTAAGCGCCACCTTTGACTGCAACAATTACAGTGTCTACAAGCAACTACACCGTTAATGTCCGTTATAATTTGGTTTAGAAAATGGATTTGGCAATTGACGGATTAATAAGATTTGATTTGCTGACCAAATACTCTGAAGTCTCAAATGATGACCTAAGAGCAAGTTGGCGGTGGAGTCATGCATTAGGGCTCGCTTGGAATAGGGGTGCACTATTTAGGCATGTTCTATGACGACTGCAAATTTAGTTCCCGTGTTTGGGGCTGGTAACTGGTTTGGATTTTTTGGAAATGTGGAGCTAGGTCGTAAGTGGCTGTGATGATTTCACATCTGGAGCTCGATTTTGTGGAGCTAAGGCTTTGAGGGTAGGGTATTGTAATGTGGTAGGAAAGGAGGAAGTCGAGTAAAAATGACTCGAACTTCGATCGGGCAGGTTTGATAATGCGGGATCTGGTTTCCATGTCTGGCCCTAAAGGTTAGGGTATCCTATGGAACTTGAATCCTCAAAATTCTGGGCTGTATCTAGCCTAGGTCTGGAGAAGGTCTTGAGGGTTGTAATGTGGGAAGGCTAGATGTGGTGCTAGCTGACCAGCTTGATTGTCTCTCCCTTATTGGATGGTATGAGTATTGATAATTTTGAATTGACCGTTTTCACTACGGTCATGGATTTTTGAATATGTTTTGGTTGACCTCTTAGCCCCGGTCTCGGGATTCTTCACTTGGATTGACCGTTTAACCTTGGTCATGGATGCCTCTTTTTTTTTATGATAGCATGCTTTTTTTGTTTTGGCCTTTTGCTTTTTTTTCTCTTGGACTTTTGATCTTTTTTTTTTGTCCAAGTTTTTCTCTTTGTTCTGTTGGTCAGATTAACACCTAAGGTAGGGATTGGTCAGTCTTATTAGAAGGGTGTTTATTGTGGGAAATGGGCTTGCCTCCCGTCTTGAACCCAAACTAGGAGACTACCTAGATTTGTCATAGGATTCGATACTGCTCATGCTAGGGGTAGTTATGTGGCTTTTCTATATCAGACATGGAATAGGTAAAAGGAAAACACAGGCTCAGTTTCCTGCAGTCATTATAGATGTACCTGTAATAGTCACGTGCGTGTGCTCACAGTGTATCATGGTGTTTGTCTTGTTCTCGGAAACACATAAGGAAAGCATATATGAGAGATTGAAAAGCTGATTTTATTGAATTTTGAAAGGAGGACATAATACAGTTGATTCTGACTCTGACTTTAAAATTGAAAGGAGTAGAAAATCCTAGACTTGGACTCAGACTCGGACTTAAACCAAATCTAGACTCTTGGATGAGGTTGTCAGTAGTCTTTGGCTTCTAAGCAAGTGGATGTTCAGTATGGCTTCGGTAGAAGCTTCACCCAGATCTTCATTATGTCGAAGATCATCTTCAACCCTAGTGCCCATTTCAGTTGAAGTGGCGAAGTTGGGTATGATAGCATACCGGAGATGGACCCGGTAGGAAGGGAGGAGGTTCTTGACAAAGGCCTCCATTAAAGTTTTTTCATTGGGCTTCTCCACCAGCTTCACGCTTTCGGCCCTCCAGCGTTGGAGGTATTTGGTGAAGCCTTCTTTGGGCTCCTGGGCCATGACTTCTAGGGTCCGCATGGTAGTCTGCAGTTCAGTATTATCAGAATAGTTTTTAGCGAACTCGGTAGCCACATCTTCCCAAGCTGGGAATCTTTTTGCATTAAGCCTATAGAACCAGGCTTTTGGATATTTCCCGAGGGATGCGCCTAACAAATTGATGAACATGTCGGCTTTGACCCCCTTGACTGCCATGAATTGTTTGAAAGCCCGGAGGTGTAATAATGGATCCTCCGTCCCTTTGAATATGGGTAGCCCTTCTAAGTTGAGGTCCTTTGGTAGTTTCTCACTAAGGGGTGTATATTCTCGGGCATTTTCCGTGTGGATAGTCTTGTTCATTGATAAGTGGACCTGTTCCTCCAGCTTACGGACCGCGCTGACTAGTTCAGCTAGGGGCCCAGTAGTCTCAACCCCACCACTAGGGGTCCCTTGTTCCAAGGTGCTCAAACGGGTGGCAATGGCGGTTTGGTCGGTCCTGATGGCTGTCAGTTGGGCCTCCATCTTAGCCAGCGAGGCGGCCAGTTGGTCCAAGGTTTCTTGCATTTTGTGTTGGCGTCTGGTTACCGGTGGTCTGTATGTAAGAATACCGCGTAATCAGTAAAGTTGCTTCGGAACCCGAATATATCAAGACATAGGAAATAACGCGGGAAGAGAGACGACTCTGGTTTGACTCGGGTTAGACTCTCCTGAGACAAATGTGTAGGGTACGATTCTTGGAATGACTGTGATTAATCGCTCCGTCGGAGAATAGCCCCCAAGTGAGACTAAAGACTCAGATAGGACTCAGATGGTGTGAATTTAAGTGACTCAAAAGTGGGGTACGTGAGACACGTGTAAGACATGACCCTTAGAGCAATCGTGATTGATTGCTCTGCTGAAGGATAGCCTCCGAGTGAGGAAAAGCCTGAAAAGGGAATGACTTGGAAAGGACACCTAGACGGATGATTCGTGAAAGGTGGACCTCCCTTAGGATTCGGCAGAGTAGGCCTAGTCCCGTTCGAATGAAGGTCCAAGTGAGAATTCCCCAGGCTTTGGACTCGAAAGTGTAAACGGGCATGCCTTTGTAAGAGTACGTCCTACGTAGGTGGGCCGTGCCTTGACAAGTAAGGCGGACTGGGATAGGGAGGAAACCCGTGATGTAAGATCAACGGATTCGACGCTAGAGACTTTGACGACTTATGACAAGACCCGACACTACTAAATACGGGAAGTCGTAAGAAGAGGAAAGTGTTGAAAAGGGAAATTTAGACTTTTAGAAAAAATTGAAAAAAAGGTTGAATGGACGGCCCAATTTTTTTTGAAAATCGACAAAGGGCCATCGAGCCGGATTTTTGATGGTTGAAAATGTTCGGGCAGCATACCGACTAAAAATAGGCTATTTTGAGTAAAATCATAAGTCCTAAATTCGGTAGCTTTCTGGGTTTTGAAAAATGAATAATTTTGAAAATATGCAAATTTTGAAATGACGGTTTTTGAAAAGATGAAATGTAGATCAAGCAGCACGTAGTCATGGAAACAGTATAATGACACCATGTATGCTCCTTAAACTAAGTCTCGGTCGGTCGAAATAGGGTCTATACCAACAAGGCAACAACGATGGCTTTCTCGCAAATCAAGACGGACTTCCTAAGCCGAATTGGACTTAGAACATGCCGTAAAACCCATGCGAGTTCCGCCATCGAAGTCTTTAGTGCACCCATTTAGGAATGCACCGCGGTATAGTGGGACGTCGGTCACAAGTAACCGGCCCGGGAAAGATTTGGGTTATGCATGAACTATTGAACTAAATGCGTACATTACTAATCGAACGATTTCTTTTCGAGTCTCACCCTAGGAACCCCGATGACTAGTGGTACATCAGGAATCCCCAGCGGAGTCGCCAAATTGTGGACATGACATAAGTCCACCCCAACGCGGCCACGCGCGGGTTTGGGGAGGCGAATGAATCTCCATATGAGATGGGTCGAATTGAAATTTAAATCTAAGTGGAGTCGCCACCGAACTTTGTAGGAGTTCGGGCCCGTTCTAACCCACTCTATATCTTAGTGGGCCATGCACAAAGTATGGCTCATTCGGATGTCAGAGTTTATTGGGTTCGTCCCTTAGCATTTGATACCGATACCGACATTATCGGATACTGTGTATTGAATGACTCTCGTGTGCCAATGGATTCGGACATCCGGAAACCATGGTTCTGAGTAAGGGGTGAGGGTACGTGTTGGGAAGTTCACAAAGAACACCCAATCCCGCCCGCACATTAGCGGCCTCTACAAAGATATCGTTTGATGTTTTAATACGCGCGTTAGTAATACGATGAGATGATATGCAAACAGTATTTTGACTAAGCATGTGAAAATTCGAATAAGCTGCTACATCAATTTAATGCATCTAAATTAACGTCAAAGTTGTATTTAGCATGCGAGGTTCGTTTTAGTATAATAAAACAAACAATAAAATAAATCCCTGAAAACATGAACAAACAAGTTACTAACGATTTGTAAATTGAATAATCGACATGAATATAATGCAATGCATGGTTTTGAAAGAATTTGACACGTGATTGACTTGACACGTGTTGACCGAAGTCATAAAAATATTTGATTGGGACTCAAAAAATGCCAAAAAAAACTCACGGTTTTGATGAACCAGGAGCCACTCGATCGAGTCACTGAGGCACTCGACCGAGTGGTCTCGAAAAAGGGATTATGCCCGAATTATGGGGTGCCACTCGATCGAGTGGGCTAGGCACTCGATCGAGTGCCCCTTGTACGAACTATGGTTCGTTTGATTTTTTATTTCGAAATTGCCTTTTTGAAAAGATCGATAATTTTGCTAAATCGCGTATAAATATTGATGATTTATACTCGACTCAATATTTCGATATTCGTCATATTCGACACTTGATTATGGAATCAATATTGAATATTCGGAATGATTTTTAAAAAGTATGTTTTATAAATTGTTTGAAATCGAACTAAGACAAAATAAAATTCTCCCCGCGTCGAAATCGTCGTATTATGTCTTTTTAGGACCATGTGACGATTGTCTTAGCATCAACGAGATTAATTTTAATTCTCTTAGATACGATATTCGATTAGAGAATCGATATCATATTTTAAGAATGTTTGTTTTGTGAAAATTAGATAGTTGTTACGATAATATCGATATTAGAAACGAGGAAAGAAAAGAAAAAAAATCAAAAATAAGAAGTAATAAAAAAAACGTGAAAGACGGAAGAAAAGGAAGAGAGAAAAGGAGAAAGCGGGATTTGTGACACCCTCAACCTACATGCTTAATTATCTCGAAAACGGACTCGTAGTAGCGGCCTAAGCGCGGGAGCGTAAAGATGTATATAGGAGAGTTATGGTATGTATAATTGGGAAGGGATTTGACGAGTTTTGCTCTCGGGTCTTTGACGAGTTTTGATCTCGGGTTTCCTAAAGGATTTCTAGAGAAAAAATCGGGATTGGATGTGTATAATCTGCCTAGGATTGCTGGAATTTTGGTTGTGTATTGTTGTTGTGATGTCGGGAATTGTAATTGTTGTTGATGTTGTAATTGTGTGTGCAAGGGGGTGTATTTATAGGAGAGGTTTCCTGCTTTGTCTAGGAAACGAAACCCGGCTTGGATGGGAAGAAACACCCACTTTGGATAGGAAAAGGTTGCTTGGAGGGGAAGAAACACCGGTTGGGGTGAAGTAGGATTCCGGTTTTTGGATGGAGAAAAGGAATCCGGTTTTGGATAGGAAAAGCTTGCTTAATTCTTCTTCATTGCTGATTTTTTGTAGTATTTGACTCCAAATCAGATTCGTGAAAGCTGTGTGACAGATTTTTCCGCCTCCAAAATGTCTTTGTGTAGACACCCACATTTTGACCGCCAGGTGTCTATAGCAGTTTCCGACAAACACCCGATGATGATAGGACGCAAACATGCTTTAACATACTCGGAAATGGGCTCAAAATCTTGGGCATTTGGCTTGGGCTTTTTATGGGGTACAAATATCATAAAACAGACCTCAAATTCAGGCCCAGTGGGTCGTTTCAAGTCAAATAAGACTAATTTGGGTCGAATCCGACACCAGGGGCAAAACCATCTTTTTACGACCGAGTCGAAACCCGGTCGAAGATATTTTTTTCGAGACAACGGACCAGCCATGATACCTCACGAGTCCGGCCTGGACTCGAATACTACAAAAATCAGCTACGACAAATATTAAACCATTCCGTTAAAGGTAGAATTCGATCTCAAATAGGAATTCTATCCGAACACCAAATCAAACACTCGACCGAACGCAGGACACTCGGCCGAGTAGCCTGTTTTGAGCCGGGTTCGTTGCTTCTCCGCCAAGCAAGTGGAATTCTCGTTCCTCTCAGCTTCTTACATTTCCTATCCTAAGCGGTAGTTCTAACCCAAACACTTCTCCTAGCCAAGGTCGGGAATTTTCCTATAAATAGGCCCCTTGCACAACACAATTAACACACATCAATCATATATCATACAACAACTTCACATCAACTTTCTTATTCATACACATCGACTCTCATACACACCTACAATATCAATTTTTCACACATAGACATAAATCTCTTACACTTAGCATCGAGAAACCGATAGTACATACGAGACCCGAAGGAACCGGCCCTTAGACCCGATACCCTTTACACGTCCGAACCACCATAACTCACCGACATTAACTCGACGCTCCTTTGCCTTAGCCACATTCCGACGAGCCCCGATCCTAGTAAACAAAGCATGTAGGTTGAGGGTGTAAAATCAAACCCGACTTCTCCTTTCTCTCTTCTTCTCCTTCTCGTCTTTTCTTCTTTTTTTCATCGTCGGTCGATTTTTGTTTTACGGGTCGTTCGTCGCATTTTTCTTATTTATTTCTAATATCGATACTACAAAATTATTTTCATATATAACGTTCTTAAAATACGATACCAGTTCATTAATCGAATATCGTATCCAACAAGAACTAAATTAAATCTCGTTGATGCTAAAAATCGTTACATACTTTTTTAAAACAAAATACGACAATGTTAACGCGGAGAGAATTAACATTCTTTTCTTTTCGTTCAATTTCTTTTCAAAACGATTTTATAAAAACTTTTTTCCAAAAATCATTCCGAATATTTGATATCGATTTCATAATCGAATATTGGTTACGACGAGTATCGAAAGTATAAATCGAGTATAAATTAATTCATACTTGTACGTGATTTATCGAAATTAACGATTTTCGAAAATAAACGAGCCGAGACAGCAGCCCACGCGAGTCGCGCCTCTCCCAGGCGACTCGCGCGGGAGCCTGGAAACCGCGGCCCCTTTTCTTCGTTTTCTCTACTTTTTTTAAGCATCGTTTTTCTAATTCTACAAAACGATTTTTCAAAACCTTTTCCTTTCATCTTTTCCAAAATTATTCCGAATATTTGATATCGATTTTATAATCGAATATAACGAATATCGAAAATATTGAATCGAGTACAAATTATGCGATATTTGTACGCAATTTAATAAAATCATCGATTTTCAAAAAATCGACTTCGAAACAGGCCGGGGCGCGAGTCGCGCGCCCCCAGGGCGAGTTGCGCGGCTGGTTGAAACGCGACGCGATTTTTCTGTTTTTTTATTATTTTTTCGAACATTGTTTTTTAGACAAAACAGTGTTTTTTTAGTAATATTTCAGATCTCGACTTTATTTCTTGACCTCGGTCAACACGTGTTAATCCATCACGTGAATTAAACTTTTCAAAATCATGCATATTGTCATATTATTCAATCGTTACTAACACGTTTGTTCATCGTTTTAGCGATTTCTTTTTTTATCTTTTGTTTTATTAGACTAAAACGAACCTCACATGCTAAAATACAACTTTGACGTTAAATTTTAGTTGCATTAAATCGAATTAGCAACCCACTCAATTCTCGCATGTTTAGGGAAAACAATGTTTGCATATCATTTCATCGTTCAACTAACACGCGTATTAAAACATGAAACGATATCCTAGTAGAGGTCGCTAATGTGCGGGCGGAGTTGGGTGTCCATCGTGGGCTTCCCAACACGTACCCTCACCCCTTACTCAGAACCTCGGTTTCCGGATGTCTGAAACCATTGGCAACAAGAGTCATTCAATACACGATATCCGATAATGTCGGTATCGGTATCAAATGCAAAGGGACGAACCCGATAAACTCTGACATCGGAAATGGGCCGTATTTTGTACGCGGCCCACTACGACATAGAGTGGGTTCAAACGGGCCCGAACTCCCACAAAGTTCGGTGGCGACTCCAACTTTGATTTAAATTTCAATTCGATCCATTCTCATATGGAGATTCATTCGCCTCTCCAAACCCGCGCGTGACCGCGTCGGGGTGGACCTATGTCATGTCCACAATTTGGCGACTCCGCTGGGGATTAACTGATGCGTGACTTACCATCGGCATCCTCAGGGTGAGACTCGAATAGAAATCCTTTGACTAGTACAATACGCATTTTAGTTTTACTGTTCATGCATAACCCCATATTTTCCCGGGCCGGTACTGGTGACCGACGTTCCACTATACCATTGATGTAGTCCAAATTGGATATGTCAAAAAGTGTGCATGGCAGATTCGTATGTGTTTTACGGCATGTTCTAAGCTCAATTCGACTTAGGAAGTTCGCCCCGATTCTCGGATAGGCTATGTACAGTAGTATAGACCCTTATAGACTGACCAAGACTTAGCTTAAGAGCATACATGGTGTCATTATACTGTTTCCATGACTACGTGCTACTTGATCCACATCTTTTTTTTCAAAAAAAACGTCATTTTCAAAAAATGCATCTTTTCGAAAATATTCAAATTTTAAAAAATCGGAAAGCTGCCGAAATTTAGACTTAAGATTTGACTCAAAACACGCTTATTTTCTAGCCGGCATGATGCCCATTTCAAAATTCGAATTTCCGATCCACCATTCGATTTTCGAATTTTCAAGATTCAATTTCGATTTTAAAATTTTCGAGATGCCAGTTTTGATTTTCACAATTTTTGAGATACCAGTTTCAATTTTCAAATCTTCGAGATGCCGTTTTCGATTGTCAAATCTTCGGGATCTCATCTTCAATTTTCAAATTGTCGGAAATTCATTTCGATACTCAAATTTCAAAATTCCAAATATTCAACTTTTCAAAACCCCGGAATGCTACCGAAATTAGGATTGAGGATTTGACTCAAAGTAGCCTATTTTCCAGCCGGTATTCTGCCCATTTCAAAACTTGAATTTTCTTCGAACTTTCAAAATTGTGGCCCGATGCACTTTTCCGTTTTTTCGAAAAAATTGGGGCATCCACCGAGACTTCTCGGATTTTCCAAAAAAAATCCCTTTTTCAAAACCTTTCTCTTCTTAGGACTTCCCGTATTTAGCAGTGTCGGGTCGTGTCATAAGTCGTCAAAGTCTTTAGCGTCGAAACTCCGTCGATCTTATATCACGAGTTTCCTCCCTATCCCAGTCCGCCTTATTTGACTAAGGCAAAGCCCACCTACGTAGGACGTACTCCTACGAAGGTTGGCCCGTCCACACAATTATCGAGTCCAGAGTCTGGGGAATGTCTCACGTAAACCTCCTTTCAAACAGGGCCCAGCCCACACAGCTGGATCCTAAAGGAGACGCACCTTTCACGAGTCACCCGTCTAGGTGTCCTTTCCGAGTCATTTCCTTTTCAGGCTTTTCCCCACTCGGGGGGCTACCCTTCAGCAGAGCGATCAATCACGGTTGCTCTAAGGGTCATGTCTTGCACGTGTTGTCTCACGTATCCCACTTTTGAGTCACTTAGATGACACACCATCTGAGTCTCTAGCCTTACTTAGGGGGTTGTCCTCCACCCAAGCAGTCAACCACAGTTACCCTAGAGAGTACCCTACGTTCTTCCTACACCGGCGTCCTTATGATGCCTTCTTCGAGTCATACCCACGCTACGAATACTCGGATCACCTAGGGTTAGGTCACCACGGTTGGTCCAAGCACACGGCACGGTCAAATACGGTCGCCCCATTTTCGGACTTATCCTTGTACAGCTCGAGTCTCGTGGTCGAGTCTAGGTCACAGTCGTTACTTTGTCTGGATTAACGTTTAAGTAGCCCGGTCATAGAATCTTAGTCATTTCCGCCCCCGGGCCGTACCTAGTTTGACTCTCTCTCTTGCATTTGCGCAAAACTGAGCTTAGGCGAGTTCTAACACCTGTCGTTTCTTCCGATCAGGGACCCTATGAACGAGACACTACCAAACCACAACAAATCTCGCACTGTCGAGAAAGGGGATATCCAAGGAAGCATGCTTATGCTATCTTGCTCCATTAACAATATCTTTTTGAAAATCAATACCGCCCTAGATAACCTAAATGCCAGGGTGACCACCATCGAAGAAGACCTTGTAAGAACCCGAGCCCGTCTAACACAACTAGAGCGGGTAAGACAACCTATCACCCAACTGAGCCATTTAAAGGGTGAACACTCTTACGAAACTGTCCGGTATCCTCAAGATGGCAAGGCCGAGAGAGGTAACCCTCAAGTCACCTCTCCAAAAATCAAGAACCAGTCAAAGGAAAGGACATTTACCCACTTGGATATGTCCTACACCGTCGCTTTCCAAAGGTTGGTTCCGAAGGGCCTAATACTACCTATAGGCCCAATAGCCGACCCACCTTTGGAAAAACGCTCCAAAGCATGGAACGCCGAGCATTACTGCAAATTCCACAGAGGGAGGGGACACGATACAGAACAGTGCTGGAAGTTGAAACACCTTATTCAAGACTTCCTCGATGCCAAGAAGACTCCCGTTTTGGAAACATTGTCACTTGCAAAGCCCCTCATGGACTATACAGGGCCCGATGACCAAAGCATCCAATCTACCTCTCTTGCATCCAAGAGTCTGGATTTGATTTAAGTCCAAGTCTGAGTCCGAGTCTAGGATATACTATTTATTTCAACTTCAAAGTCAGAGTCGGAGTCAATTGTATTCTGTCCTCTTTTTCAAAATTCAATAAAATCAGCTTTTCTATTTCTCATATATACTTTCCTTATGTGTTTCCGAGAACATGATGAACACCGTCATACACTGTGAGCACATGCACGTGACTATTATAGGCACATCTATAATGACTGCAGGGAATCAAGACCCGTGTTTTCCTTTACCTGTTCCATGTCTGACATAGAAAGCCACAAAACTACACTTAGCAGGAGCGGTATCGAATCCTATGACAAATCTAGGTAGTCTCCTAGTTTGGGTTCAAGACGAGAGACAAGCCCATTTCCCACAATAAACACCCATCCAATAATACTGGCCAATCCCTACCTTAGGTGTTAGTCTGACCAACAAAAAAAAGGAAAAAACTGGACAAAAAAAATCAAAAGTCCAATACAAGAAAAAGCAAAAGGCCAAAACAAAAAAGCAGGCCATTATCAAAAAAAAAGAGGCACCCATGACCGAGGTTAAGCGGTCAATCCAAATGAAGAATCCCTTGACCGAGGCTAAGAAGTCGACCAACTAAAAAATATCCAAAAAACCCATGACCGTAGTTAACGGTCAACTCAAGTGAAACGGTTAATTCAAAATTATCAATACTCATACCATCAAATAAGAGAGAGATAATCGAGCTGGTCAACTAACACCACATTTAGCCTTCCCACATTACAACCCTCAAGACCTTCCCGAGACCCAGGCTAGAGATAGCCCGGAATTTTGAGGATTCAAGCTCCATAGGATACCCCTAACCATTAGGGCCAGACATGGAAATCAGATCTCGCATTATCAAAACCTATCCCGATCAAATTTCGAGCCATTCTACTCGACTTCCCCTTTACATAACAGAATTCACAATCACCATACGCAAATCCGAGAGCAAAACTCGTTAAAATCCCCGAGAGCAAAACTCGTTAAAATCCCCGAGAGCAAAACTCGTTAAAATCCCCGAGAGCAAAACTCATCAAATCCCCGAGAACAGAACTCGTTAAATTCCTCGAGAGCAGAACTCGTTAAAATCCCAACCCAATTCACTACTACAAATGAGCACTTGGGCCACGGTTGAATTCGTGGCAAAAGTGCTAAATTTTCGTGGCTAAAGTACTTTGCCACGGAAAGACCATCCGTGGCGCAAGTGGCCGTGGCAAACAAATAGCCACAGGAAAAAAAACGTGGCAAGTATTGATTTTATTGCCACGGAGTCTCCCATGGCTAGAACTAAACGGATTATCCCGTGGCTAATTATGTTTGTAGCAAAACATTTATTTCGGTGAAAAAATATATAATAAATTAAATAAATTAATAACCGTAAGAATTCTCTGCCCCTATAGTAGTCACATCTGGAACGATTACTAGCTTTATAGCTGAGTCAATATTATTTAATTCACCATATGCATCGAAGGGCCTTCCCAGGAGGTCACCCATCTTAACACTACTCTCACTCAAGCACGCTTAACTGTGGAGTTCTTATGGCCAGCTACCAGAAATGAAATTGAACTTTATTAACATAATCATTGGTTCGAATTCTTTTAAAGTGACGTTTTTTTCACAAACTACATTTACTTTTGAGTAATTATTTTTTTTCCTCAATGATTTACATATTATGACTAAAAAATAATTATTCCGAAAAAAAGAGTTTCGAAGTTGATTTTCGGACTCATGATTTCATTAATTTATCGATATTTCTATTTTAGTTTCTATTTTCCACGTTCTTTTATTGCTAGTTCTTTCGATATGTTTTTTTCTTTTCGTTATCGGTCATTCTTTTATTTCATCAGTTTTTTATCCTCATTGAGTTTTCTCTTGCCTACTTCATGTTTTACCCAAATTTTATTTTTCATAAAGTAAATTTTATTTTAAATTCATTTTTTAAAAATATCTTCCAAATAATATTACAGAACAGTTATTGAATTAAAAAGTTGTCGATAAATTAATTTTGGATTTTCTCACTAGTAGTCCTTAATTATTATATTTTCTTACTTCTATTTGTTAATTAGTTGATTTTCTTATTTATACCTCTCTTTTTTTTGAAAAAATTATTTTGACTGGTTTTTGAACTTAGACACAACTTTCTAATACATTAATCTTTCTTCCAAACCAAACAACTTGAAAGAGAATTAAATTACAAAAATAATTATTGTTTTCACATTCAAAGTTAATTCCATAAAAATATATAGACTGATTAGAATTCTTAAATACGAATTTAATAAAGCAATTTTTTTCACAATGAAAATATTGTAAGAGAATCAATAATTTGGAAAAAAAAAATCATTCTCATTCACTTTCTTTTTTAAGTTTTTTTGTCTTAAAAAGAAGTGTATGTATAACATGTGAAAAAATTAATTAATTAAGCGGTAAAAATGAAAGAATCTTAAATAATATTAGACGTCTCAATGATGGATGATCAATCGCATGCTTCTTTTACTTGATATGCTATGTACGCCACATTTTAGCTAGCATATATAACACTATGTAAATGTTAGTTGTTTTTCAAAAGTCATACTTAAGATTGTAGTATTTTAATAAAACATGTTGTCAAATTAAAAAAAATCAATTACTTCAAAAATGATGATTAGTAAAAATTCAACAAATTAGACAACCAAAGTTTTCTTGTATTTAATTTTACAAAAAATCAATTTTTTTTCTTAAAATAAACTAAATATAATAATACCAAATTTTTATTAATAAAATATTTTCAAAGTTAATAATTTTTTTTTCATATTATCTTTAACTTTGAATTTTAATGAATTTTTTAAGATCAATATTTGACACTCGGCTTAACTTGAAAGTAATATGATTAAAGTTTGGAGAACCATTAGCCACATGCATTTATTAAATCTGTGGCTAAAAATTAATTTCGCCACGGAAGTATATTATGTCGTGGCTAAATAATATTTGCCACTGAACAAATTCGTGGCTAAACATATTTTTGCCATGGGTGTGGCATTCTTTCGTGGCAAGAGCGATTATTGGCCACGATTTTAATAAAATTCGTGGCGCAAGTGAATTTTTGCCACGGGAAAAAATGTTCCCGTGACATATTTTTTTTCCAAGGTAGCGATTCAAATTTTTCCCGTGGCTAGGTAAAATTCAGTCACAAATAACAAATTACCGTGGCATAATTCGTGGCGCAAGTGCCAATTTGTTGTAGTGATTCTTCTCATTCAAACCAGTTACAAACCCCGAACACGGGAACTCAACTTGCGGTCGGCATAGAACATGCCCAAATATTTTACACCACCTCAGGGGGCTATCTCGGAGAATGCTCACAGTCACAGGATCAACATCCTAACTACTCTATCCCCTAGATCAAGACATCATTGGGAATGCACCTAGCCTACACCATCACTATGGCTAGTTACACACAAAGCCCTAATAAACTACGGCTTGGTTTGATTTCACTACACGTGAATACGTAGCCAGCCTTTCAACAGAGGCATAACCACACACATTGACACACATTCAAAAAGTACCATCATTCCGGTCACGACACTGTCATGTTCTCAACAGCTAGCTTTGTCGTCCTGGGGGCTTCTCTTAGGCAGAAAACCTCCATCTACTCACAAAATCCAAATTTTCAAAAACTAACCACCTTTCTACAGTGTGTCCTAGTACTCGGCTCAGTCGAAGACGAGAATTAGTCAGGACTCGAAGCGACATCCACTTTGAGAGTATGCCTCAAAACCAAAAAAAAGATTCGAAAGAGCACTAGACTACAACAGTCTCATTACAGACTACTGCAATCCCCCTATAGCACATCTTTCCCATTCCGAGGATTCGACCACGTTGTCACTCGTCTAGGCTACGGAATAACGCAACCTAAGAGTCTTGTCTTTTTTAGGCGGCCCACCTCCCTATCGAGTCACGGTCCAACCCTTAGAGAGTCCAGATCGTGTCTGTCAACTCGTCTTGTCGCGTCCAGAGTCAAGTCTGTCGGTAGGCCTCTTTCTTCAAATCATCTTTTTTAAAATTCGCAAAACTTAGCCATTTGAGAAAATCCTTTTCGACAGATCAAATTTCAGTCTATTTTGAAAACCTATCTCCTAGCACGTGAGTTGCTTTCAGGACTTCGATTTCAAAATGAAGCAAAAATCATTTTCCCCAGCGCAAGTGAGTCTATAGATGTTAAATGCATTTCTTGTATGCTATCTTGTTATCTGCTATATTTGTTATTTCTGCCTACATATCTAATGTTTCAGGTACCAGCTTGTGCTTCCCAAAGGAACATCAAGTTCTACTTCCCAAGTGTGAGTCGGTGTTTCGCCTAAATGTTACATACGAATTGCTATGTTTCGGCATCATACAGGTACACCCAGACTCGAGAAGGAAGACTCTTCGCTAAAACTCCCCAGCGGCATTTAACGGGATGAGCCCATATATAGGCGCACCCAAGACTTGTACAACAAGTCCGATTCCCCACGGAGTTAGCATCATCAGCTCAGGTATGATTTCCAACTTATGGCTGGTGAGCCCTTTTACGCAAGTCTACTGGACTATAAACGACCCGACCGGAAGTCTGCCAGGTCTTAATCTTTGATTGGCCTGGTAGCTACTCTGACTTTCGCCTTGTCCAAGCCTCAGTCAGAGTGAGGGCTCTGTTGACACCCACATTTTGACCGCCAGGTGTCTATAATAGTTTCCGACAAACACCCGATGATGATAGGACGCAAACATGCTTTAACATGCTCGGAAATGGGCTCGAAATCTTGGGCATTTGGCTTGGGCTTTTTACGGGGTACAAATCTCATAAAACAGACCTCAAATTCAGGCCCAGTGGGTCGTTTCGAGTCAAATAAGACTAATTTGGGTCGAATCCGACACCAGGGGCAAAACCGTCTTTTTACGACCGAGTCGAAACCCGGTCGAAGATATTTTTTTCGAGACACACGGACCAGCCGTGATACCTCACGAGTCCGGCCTGGACTCGAATACTACAAAAATCAGCTACGACAAATATTAAACAATTCCGTTAAAGGTAGAATTCGATCTCAAATAGGAATTCTATCCGAACACCGAATCAAACACTCGACCGAACGCAGGACACTCGGCCGGGCAGCCTGTTTTGAGCCGGGTTCGTTGCTTCTCCGCCAAGCAAGTGGAATTCTCGTTCCTCTCAGCTTCTTACATTTCCTATCCTAAGCGGTAGTTCTAACCCAAACACTTCTCCTAGCCAAGGTCGGGAATTTTCCTATAAATAGGCCCCTTGCACAACACAATTAACACACATCAATCATATATCATACAACAACTTCACATCAACTTTCTTATTCATACACATCGACATTCATACACACCTACAATATCAACTTTTCACACATAGACATAAATCTCTTACACTTAGCATCGAGAAATCGATAGTACATCCGAGACCCGAAGGAACCGGACCATAGACCCGATACCCTTTACACGTCCGAACCACCATAACTCACCGACATTAACTCGACGCTCCTGTGCCTTAGCCACATTCCGACGAGCCCCGATCCGAGTAAACAAAGCATGTAGGTTGAGGGTGTAAAATCAAACCCGACTTCTCCTTTCTCTCTTCTTCTCCTTCTCGTCTTTTCTTCTTTTTTTTATCGTCGGTCGATTTTTGTTTTACGGGTCGTTCGTCGCATTTTTCTTATTTATTTCTAATATCGATACTACAAAATTATTTTCATATATAACGTTCTTAAAATACGATACCGGTTCATTAATCGAATATCGTATCCAACAAGAACTAAATTAAATCTCGTTGATGTTAAAAATCGTTGCATACTTTTTTAAAACAAAATACGACGATGTTAACGCGGAGAGAATTAACATTCTTTTCTTTTCGTTCAATTTCTTTTCAAAACAATTTTATAATAACTTTTTTCCAAAAATCATTCCGAATATTTGATATCGATTTCATAATCGAATATCGGATACGATGAGTATCGAAAGTATAAATCGAGTATAAATTAATTCATATTTGTACGCGATTTATCGAAATTAACGATTTTCAAAAATAAACGAGCCGAGACAGCAGCCCACGCGAGTCGCGCCCCTCCCAGGCGACTCGCGCGGGAGCCTGGAAACCGCGGCCCCTTTTCTTCGTTTTCTCTACTTTTTTTAAGCATCGTTTTTCTAATTCTACAAAACGATTTTTCAAAACCTTTTCCTTTCATCTTTTCCAAAATTATTCCGAATATTTGATATCGATTTTATAATCGAATATAACGAATATCGAAAATATTGAATCGAGTACAAATTATGCGATATTTGTACACAATTTAATAAAATCATTGATTTTCAAAAAAACGACTTCGAAACAGGCCGGGGCGCGAGTCGCGCGCACCCCGGGCGAGTGGCGCGGCCGGCTGAAACGCGACGCGGTTTTTCTGTTTTTTTATTATTTTTTCGAACATCATTTTTTAGACAAAACAGTGTTTTTTTAGTAATATTTCAGATCTCGACTTTATTTCTTGACCTCGGTCAACACGTGTTAATCCATCACGTGAATTAAACTTTTCAAAATCATGCATATTATCATATTATTCAATCGTTACTAACACGTTTGTTCTTCGTTTTAGCGATTTCTTTTTTTATCTTTTATTTTATTAGACTAAAACGAACCTCACATGCTAAAATACAACTTTGACGTTAAATTTTAGTTGCATTAAATCGACTTAGCAACCCATTCAATTCTCGCATGTTTAGGGAAAACAATGTTTGCATATCATTTCATCGTTCAACTAACACGCGTATTAAAGCATCAAACGATATCCTAGTAGAGGCCGCTAATGTGCGGGCGGGGTTGGGTGTCCTTCGTGGGCTTCCCAACACGTACCCTCACCCCTTACTCAGAACCTCGGTTTCCGGATGTCCGAAACCATTGGCAACGAGAGTCATTCAATACACGATATCCGATAATGTCGGTATCGGTATCAAATGCAAAGGGACGAACCCGATAAACTCTGACATTGGAAATGGGCCGTATTTTGTACACGGCCCACTACGACATAGAGTGGGTTCGAACGGGCCCGAACTCCCACAAAGTTCGGTGGCGACTCCAACTTCGATTTAAATTTCAATTCGATCCATTCTCATATGGAGATTCATTCGCCTCCCCAAACCCGCGCGTGGCCGCGTCGGGGTGGACCTATGTTATGTCCACACTTTGACCGGGGTTTGACCCGATCGCTAATAGACGGTTTTGCCCCTGGTGTCGACTTTGACCCAAATTAATCTTATTTGACTAGAAACGACCCACTGGGCCTGGATTTGAGGTCGGTTTCGTGAGATTTTTACTCCGCTAAAAGCTCGTACCAACTACTATTGATTCCGAGTCCGAAAATCGAGTGTATTAAGTCATGTTTGCGTCCGATCATCATCGGGTGTTTTTTTGGAAACTGTCATAGACACCTAACGGCCAAATGTGGGTGTCTACAATACAGTACAGTACAATTGAAATTGATACAAAAAAAAAGTGAAATACCTGATTTCAAATGCGAGATGCGAGATGATTTCACGAGATGCGAGAGGATTTCATGATTTGTGAGCGTTTGGTGAGCATACAGTTGAAAAATAAATTGACCTTCGATGAGCGTTTTGATGATACCTTCGTGAATCTGGTGAGGGTTTTGATTTTTGTTTCAGTTTTGGTTTAGGGTTTGATGATGGATTTTGTTTAAGTTTTAATATTCAATCTTGACCCTTGATTTAATTTGATCTAAATGGCTGTAAATTGAAGGTAAATTGTACAAAAAATTAAGGTGGGTAAATGATCTCACTTCTATATATATATGTATATATATATATAATACACCGAAGTTGAACAAAAATATATTTAAATATTGATGATTAAAATAAAAAATCTCAATATTTTTGTCGTACATCAATAGTGAATAAAATTTAAATAAATTGTCACGACGAGGAGTATTTCATAATTAAAGTGCATGAGAATATATAACGAAATCGTAACTTAAAACCGTTAAACAAGAGCTTAAAACTAAATGCATGATAAACATAAAACGGTCAAATATTGGAAATGTAGCTAATTAATCTCAACTGTTCCTCCAAAACGTTGCCAAATATGTTGTACCAAATCAGCTCGAAGTTGATGGTGAATTTCAGAATCACGGACCTCGGCAAGCTTTTAAATGGTAGAACGAAATTCCTCGATAAATCCTTGGTTGTAAGTAATTATAGGACTCTCATCAACATCAACCGTAAAGTTTGTAATTTCATCTCTTTCATTCTCGACAATCATGTTATGCATTATAATGCAAGCATACATCATCTCCCTCAAGTTCCCTCTATCCCAAAATCTTGTTGCGTTACGGATAATTGCCCACCTAGCTTGCAAAAGTCCAAATGCTCTTTCCACATCCTTTCTTGCTGCCTCTTGCATT
Organism: Agrostemma githago; assembly: GCA_958450325.1. Classification (NCBI taxonomy): domain Eukaryota; kingdom Viridiplantae; phylum Streptophyta; class Magnoliopsida; order Caryophyllales; family Caryophyllaceae; genus Agrostemma; species Agrostemma githago. Next base: position 15,172,617 of record OY288239.1, on the reverse strand, counting down.
TTCTTAAATAGCTTTCTCTTTGGATCTAAAGGAGTGGGAAAACTTTTCACAAAAATAGCCCACTCTGGATATATACCATCAGTAAGATAATATCGCTTTGTATACTCAGTTTCATTAACAGTAAAACGTACATCTGGAGCATAACCCCGCACCACATCATTGAACACGGGAGACTGTCTCGGAACATTAATATCGTTGTTAGCCCCAGCGACTCCGAAAAATGCATGCCATATCCATATCATACGAAGCAACCGCTTCAAGCATAATTGTAGGAACTCCTTGGTCACCTCGAGTAAACTGCCCATGCCATGCAACGAGACATGCCCCTCACTGCCAATGCATGCAATCAAGACTGCCTAACATGCCTGGGAATCCATGTCGCAAATTATGCATCTCAAGTAAACGTTCAACATCAGCAGCAATTGGTCTCCTAAGATATTGGGGGCCAAAAATTTGTACAATCTCATGACAAAAATTAAGTAGACACTCTTTCGCAGTTGTCTCACCCATTTTTATGTAGTCGTCACAGGAATCTGGTGGACATCCATATGCAAGTTGTCTAATAGCAGTTGTATATTTTTGAATTGGAGTAAAACCAGTTTTGTACCATGCATCGTACCTTAAATGGAAATACTCAGATTGAGTTGACAAGGCTTGAACAATACGATTGAATAAATTCTTTTGCATACGGAACCTTCGACGAAACATTTGTGGGGGATAAATTGAGTTATCAGCAAAATAATCATTGAAGAAACGATTATGAGCATCTTCACGATCACGTTCGATATGTTGTCTCTGCCCGTTATTCTTGTAGATAATCTTTGTTGTTCGGTGAGCATTTGAAATACTTGATCATCCATATCATCGTTTATTTCATCCGTTAGAATTTTAACGAACATTTCATCAGAATCACTATCATCATTATTGTTAAGTGAAGACATTTTTTCAATTAGAGAAAAAGAAGTAAGTGTTCTATATTAGACGTGAAAAAAAAATGGTTGTGAAACATGGAAGACTAGCATCCCTTATAAATAGGCACTATTACAACTACTACCAAATCTTAATTTAATTTTTTACCTACTTTGTAAAAACTATGTACTATTAATTCTCCTGGAGTCATTTCCAGTATTTATGGAATTGGAGTTTTGGTGAATACCTACCACGTCAAATTGAGATACATGAATCGAAATTTTGTCCATTAAATGTACTATTTAATTCTCTTGGTAAATTGTGGCTACCATATTTCAAGTTTTAAAATTTAATGTGGCTAACTTTGCGTAGATTGTAGTAGAAATTACGCTAGTACATCCAATAAGACGACAAAAACTTACAACAGAATCGTAAAACAAAAAATTGAATATATATATATACACACACATTAGGAAAGAAAAAATACTTTGCTAAAAATAACTTAACCAAGGTACAAAGTAATAAAAAATGCATAAGAACATTACACATTCCACTTAGCTTTGATTTTATCACACATTTTGCGATGTACTGCTTTAGCCTCCTCTGTATAATTGCTAGTATCTGTATTTAGCAAGGTTAGATCTTGTGCCATTGAATGATTTTTTAGGGTAACATCTAGCTCTTTTATAACTTTGATTCTTTCTTGTTGAATCTCATTGTACATAGAATAATTCACACTGAATTTAGCTTGAAGTTGATTAGGTTTCTCTTTTCCCTTACCTTTCTTTCTAGCCTTAGCGGCTTTATTACCTATAGGGCGAGTAGCGGATGACTGTCCCTCCATACTAGATGATGATCTCTTAGAACCGGAATGTTCTCCTTCCTTTACTGCATTCCACTTAGAATGCTCGTTGAGTATACTCCATATATGCATATATTGGAATTTACGTTTCTTAACTTTACACCACTCTTCTATTGTTGCTTCTTTGAGTTGATCATCTGACCATCCACTATGATACTCATTGTAAATCCGTATGTAAATCTCATTAAACTCGTTGAGATCACCAGAACATCTATGCCAACGGGCTTTGGCTTGCTCGACCGATCTTACACTCCCAATGTCATTATGTTGGTTGTAATAATCCACAATTCTCTTCCAAAATTGACCATCTTTTTGATTTTTTCCGATTGTACTATCCCCGGAGATCATCACCCAAGCCCTTGCTAGCACTTTATCTTCTTCCATAGACCATTGAGCTCTTTTGCCATCACCACTTGGTTGATCACTAATAACATTGGCATTTAAGACATTTTGAGTTAAATTTACGGGAGACGAAGGAGAAGAATCGGAGATTGGAACACATGATGTTGGGGTGCTCAATGACATATTTGGATTATAAGGACTTGGACGTGGACTAGTAATATTTGGATTAACGTATCCGGTCATACCATACAATCCACCAACATTAAACATCGGCATTTGTGAACCGAATGTGTTTTGGTTACTAGAACTTATAATCGGAAATTGATTATTTGGTAAGTTAAAGTATCCCAAATTTTGAAAAATTGGGATACTTTGTGCATTTTGAAAATGGAAATTATGAAAATTTTGCGAGTTTGGACTAGTACTAAAATTTTGTGGAGTATTAGGAGTGTGTATATTTAAGTTTATATTATCCCTTATATTTGCTCCCATAATTAATATTAATAAGTTTGGAGAGATTTTTCTAATTTTTTGAATATTAGTATCAAAGATTAATTGTTATGAATATGTACATTGTAAATAAAATACAATGACTATTTATAAGGGGAAATGGGTTACATAAAATATTAATAAAAACTCAATGTTAATAAAAAGCAAAGCATATTGTGGCATGTTAAATAAAAATATGGTACGTTGCTTTTCATGGAAAAAAATATGGAATTTCCAAGAATAATGTCTAAATGCTCTTCCAGAAATGGTGCTTTGAAATAAAAAGAAGAATGGTACGTTGTTTGGCATGCAAAATAAAAAGGAAAGCATATGCATGCAAAAATAGTGTGGTAAAAAAGTAGTCATGTCTATAGGATTTTTTAGGTTTGTAGATTGTTGTATCTCATACACAAGGATTGGCCAACTCTTTTTTGGAATGAGCACAAACCAAGTTCTTAAATAAGAACTCAATTTCTTAAAAATAGTGAGAACTTTTGTCTACAATGGACAAACTTTATCAAATAAAGTTTGTGTGACAACCTCAAGGATAAGAACTACCCATTGTGGTTGCTCTTATGCCATATTACGGATTGTATTTACGAGTATTCAGTTGGTATGTTTATATTGTCTTGTACGTATAATCTACCTATATTTAAGTTAAGGTATGGACCCTCACTAAAGACTCCTTGTGCGTGTATTTTCTCATCACCATTTGCTAGTGTTTGTATATACATTAGGATGTATTTCCAGCATAGTTTTTGATAGAGGATACCGTATTATTACGGTATCATGATACAGTTTAGGAAAGAATAGGAATATTACGATATATTGGTATATTACAATATACCGTAATATTCATATTCTTTCCTAAACTATATCATGATACCATAATACTACGGTATCCTCTATCAGTTTTGTAACTTTTGTACGCATTTTATGGTTCTTGTATATGTTATAGAGTGCTCGTAATTCTCTGCCTATATAGTTTATGCGTTCGATAAAGTTATATAAAGATTAAAGGTTTATATTTCGAATATTAAGTTTCAGGTTCTTGTAATTGGCTATTCAGTTTGTAAGGTCTCTATTTTTAAATCGATTACATTTGGTTCATTATTTTGTTTGGTATTCAATCATATGATGTGTAGTACGTGGTCTCGTATATTTGATTATTGTCTCATATTACGTTTTATGTATGAATTGGGACCTGTTTGGAATTTCGGTTGCGATTATTGTCGCGTATTTATAATTGACAAGTTGACTTCTATGATGAAATAACTAATTTGGGTTATATTTTCTTTCATCATTTAAGGTTTCAGTCACTTGTTAATTATGGTTTGATTAAAAGAACTTGATTTCAGTTTCAATAATATTGGCTATTTGGTTTTTTATAAGACGTCTAATATTTTGGATTGTTTGATCGAAACAATACGTAGCCAAAGTAACCTCTATTGCGTGGATTAGATAGTTTAAATAATTAGACGATTGTATGTGATTGAATTTCATGCGGGTAATGGTTGGCCCAAAGAAAGTCCATTATTTGGCCGAAAATCAATCATACTTATGGTGATAAATTAAATATGTAACAGTTATTCGGTTCTCGTGTAGATGTTAAGTCGACCCAAAGGAAGGCTTGACATTTGACATGATCTTACTATCAATATTTGATTATTACACCAAGAGTACCACTTACAAGTCTAATTATCGTCCAAAGATGAGATTAGATGTCATGCTAGGTATCTTGTTATGATGGGAATGCTAATATTCGAATCTGAAATACAAGTTAAAGGAGTGTTATTAAGTTTATGACACTCATAAGGATTATGTAAATACAATTTTTTTTAATGGATAATAAATTCAAACATTCAATTTTAAAGTAGTATGTGTAATCATGCGGAAAGTGGTCGGCCCAAAGTAAGACCGTTATTTGGCCGAATACATATACAATTTCGGGTGATAAATATGTGACGATTATTCAGTATTTTCATGTGTATACTAAGTCGGCCCAAAGGAAGACTTAGTGTTCGACATGAGTTTATCGTCAATATTTGATCACGATTATTTAAGTGTAGTGTCAGTGCATAATTAATAATTTATGCCTAACGGCTAAATATTAAATTTGCAAAAACACTATATTGTTTGAATTTATCCAAAATATGAGAATATTGTTTTGTTCATCAAACTTGACATTAATCTTCATTATATCTGTCATATTCAGGTTACATTCTCAATTCGGATAACGCCATTTATTTAAATGAATGGTAAGAGAATGTAAATACTTATTTGGGGTATTTATGTAAATACTTGTTACAATCTTAACACAGCATTGGGAATTATGATTGTGCTACTCATAAGAATGAAAATATCGTGTGAACTCACGTGTTTTTGTAGAGTATAAAAATTAATGCATGTGTTTAATGATTGTTTAATGCAACATTAAGGAAATATTAAAGGGCATTATTTCTATTAAATAAGTTGCAGGTGTCCAACTCAAAGAATAACAAGATAAGGGTAAAGTTATTGGTTGTTGACTTGTTACGAGTATGGACACATAAGGAATATAGTACCAGTTTGTACGCCTCATCGCATTTTGGTAAGGGCACACTTCTCATTTAAGATTTGTCTAAGGTTAATTATTATATCCAATCATGTTTTGTGGGTGGATTTGGTTTTTCATTCACATTAGTACATTAATGCAAGTAAAAGTAAGAATCTAAGATGTTGTATGTCAATTGGTGATGAAAGATTCATCCATTTAGGGCATGACATCATCTGAGTTTGAGATAATCAGCTAATTTAGTTATCATTAATGACTTGTTCTTTTATTTGAATCTGGAAAATTTTCGGTATTACCTTTTGGTGGAGTTCAATTATTTTTTGTTTGGTCAAATTTGGTTCATTGTCAATTGAGAAATAATTAATTTTGTATTTTCCTAATTCAAATAATGGTAAGTTGTCGTTTTTGGTAATTTTATATAGCTTAGATTGAAATATTATTTAAAGACTTGCATTAAAATTTCAGTTGATTGATAGTGGAGTTTTGTCGCCAATCCTACCATCAAACAAACCAACTAACCTAAACTAAAATAGCAAGGGCAAGTCGGGTCAAATCCTCAGAGAGATCGAGAATGAGTACTAGTTCGGCCTCAGATTATAATTAGCTACGCGAATCGATTGATAAGAGTGAGATTAAACTAGATAGACTAACTAATGAATGCATAAAGAAACTAATACTCTAAGACAAGATAAAAAACTAGAAAACTAAAGAAACAAAGAGATGAAATGATGTAATCAAATAAGAAAAGGTACTAAGGGACGATGTCACCCGCGACTTATTCAAATCACGCTAACGAATGCCAAGTATCGAGGAAGTCGGGTTCTTGGACAAGAACAAGATGCATTGTAGGTCGGTCACCTCCCTCTCGGGTTTGTGAAACGACTAATTACCCCGTTTACCTCCCTCCCGGGTTCGTAAGACGGAATCCTAAGGTCTAGACCGGAGACTCACTCCCGTGATGTTCCTCAAACTAACCCAAGTCAATGAAAAGCACGCTAATCGAAACTAGTGTTAGGGATACCCCGCTTAATTCCCACTCCCGTGTTCAACTAAGTAGAGTAAGACGAGATAAAGGGGAAGAATCGACAATTAATCCTAATCGACTCCCGTCGATGACCAAGGGACTAAATTCGACCCAAACGAACCCCATAAACCAAGTTAATCCATAAATCCCAACACATCCTCATCCAATCACCCAAATAAACCGATACAAGACATTCAACGCGTAATTCAAATAAGTCGGGGATTCATCGACCCTAGTGAGAATCTACTCACTACTCATATTTATACTAATAAAAACACAGATAATTACTCTACATATAAAAATAAGCATAAAGAAACAATAAAGACTCAAACTTTGACTAATGAAATAAATTAAACTAAACTAACCTAACACATACTAATTACTCAACATAAAGATGAAATACAAACTTAGAATCATACTATTAAACACAATAAACTATAAAGACATAAACTTTAAGTGATTAACAATCTAAACATGAAATAAGTTAAAATCGAATTAAACAAAAGAGAGATGAAAATACTTGAAATGAGACAATCTAGAATGATTAAGAAAAGATTAGATGATAAAATTAATTAGAGGAACTAATTAAACAAAAAAAAAGAAAAAGAGGAAGGGAAAACAGAGGAGGGTGCGTTCCCTTGCTACTCCTCCTACTGCTGATCTCCTCTCTAAATCTCTACACTCTAACTCTCTACTCCTCCGCCCTCTTTTCTATCTCTCTTCTCTATTTTCTTACAAAAATCAGCCTCCCTTCTTTTCAATAGTGGGCCGGGATGTTTCTATTTGGATTTTGGCCCAACTTTCTTCTTGATTCAATAGCTGCTGTTTTGATCCGTTTTGTTCCGTCTTTATCGTCTCGGTTCTCTTCGGTACCTACACAATCAAATATCGAGGCACAGTACCAAAATCCCGAGAAATAACATAAAACGACAATAACTAAACTAAACTCGACTAATAAGCTAAATAAACGTAAAATGACTAATTACTAACAAATCGGGTTATAAAATTGATCAAATAAGAGTAGAAATATGGGGCAAAAACGAGTAAAATCACGAGTTATCAAACTCCCCACACTTAACTCTTACTCGTCCTCAAGTAAGCTCAAAAGACAAACTACGACCCATAAATGAAATCATGGAAAACAAAAACACAAAATATATATACAAAAACGAAAATAAGCAAATATAGACAAACTAGTCACAAGTCTCCCAAATCAAAAGTCACAATTCTAAAATTCAACTAAAATATAGAATATGAATGTTAAAATTACAAAATCGGTTGTAAAAATTATTATTACATATCTCTTGGCTTCGGTCCATGCTATGTCGGGATGTGAGATGGAAATGGAAGGAGTTCTCCCATGGAGTTATTGACTAATGCATACAAGTCTCGACCCCTTGAATAAACAAAGGGCTAGGGTCGTCCTAATCACCCAAGTGACATAAAAAACGATCCAAAATGGAAAATATTGATAAATAAAAATACTCGGGGAGGAATCATTTTTCTTTTTCTTTTTCTTTTCTTTTTTCATTTTCTTTTTCTTCTTTTTTATTTTTCTTTCTTTCTTTTTCTCATTCATTTTTTTTTCTTATTTTTTCTTCTCCCCTTGTTTTCTTCTTTTTGTGGATTTTTCTTTGTTGGCTCATTTTTTATGTTTGAGCTCTTTTTGGATGGAAGATAATGCAAAACTCAATATCAAGTTTTATTTTGTGGAGTATTTTTGTGGGATATGGGATCGAAAAAATGAGCCACTTGGGTAATAGTCACCTAGACAAATATGCAATGTCACGATCACAACACGAGAGGTGAAAGGTGGAAACAAGTGAAGGACACATCCCGAGCGACTTATAGTAGGAGGACAATTAATATATAATATTAAGAAACAACCGAGAAGTAATAGAAAAATCCATATTCTTTAAAGAAGTTGAAAATTAGAAAAATAACTTTATCAAGGAAAACAAGTGAACCAAAAACATAAATCTTTTTGGAATTTTTCATTTTTCACTTTTTAGTAATTTTTCAAAATTTTCAAGTTTTACAAAAGAAAAAGACAAAAACGAGACAAAACACAAAACAAGAAACCAAAAACAACCAAACAATCCACACAAGCTACAATCCCAAAACAACACATATTTACAACAAATAACGCCTCCAAGAAATCTCCAACAAGAGTATCGACCACAAATCCTCAAGCACAACAAACTATCAATCAAGAATCTACCTCCCCACACTTGAAACGAACATTGTCCTCAATGTTCAAAACTAGGGAGGGAAATGGAGGGTGAGGGAATACCTTTTTGAGTATAAGTCTTCCCCACACTTGATTGATTTCATGTCTATAATCCATTTTGCTACATTGTGGTTCCTTATTTGAGGTACCTACAAACAAAAACACGAACAAACAAAAACATAAATATGTACAACAAACTTGGGGTGCCTCCCAAGAAGCGCGGTTTTAAGGACCGCCAAACCTACAAATCAAGGTTATCTACTTAGTGCCCACCAAAGATCTCATTAACTTGTCAAACGAGGTAGACCAATCCTCATTAAAGTGGTCATAAGGCATCATAGTGGATAAGCATGACCAAATAAGAGAGAAAGAAGTGATAGAAGGATGAATGAGATACTTAAGAGAAAAGGTAATAAATCCAAAAATCTCAAATTCATCAAAATACTTGGCACTTGCTTTGAAAGTGTTAAGAGGTGGGTTAAAGTCAAGTGCCAGGCATGAAGGATCCTCGACCTCAAAGATAGGATTGTAAAAATCCTCATCAACATATATGGTCTCGAACAATGGGGTAAGAGAAACACGGTCTACATAATCAATGGATGAAATAAATTCATCCTCAATATAAGATAAAGACTCAAATTTCTCTAAAATGGGCTCCTCAAAAAAATCTAGTTCAACATCCCGTTTATCCCCAACTACTCCAATGTTCTCAACATCTCCAACATTCTCATCAACAAAATCATCATCATCCATAAGCATATCATAACCATTCACATTCTCATGGGGAAGGGGAAGATGATGATAATCAATATGAGATCGAACATAAGGCACATCCACAAGAGAAGAGGATTCCACATTTTCACCTATAGCATCAAACATAGAATAGTCATTAGGTTCAACTCTAGCTTGTGGTCCTCTCTTAAATGCCCAAATAGAATTTCGATTCTCATCGGCACTAGCCATGGCCTCAATTAAAGCTCTAGCCTTATCAATGCTCAACTCATCAAATGCTCCTCCGGATGATATATTCACAAGGTTTCTAAGAGAAGGAAGCAAATTATCAAAGAAAATAAGCATGATTTGGCAAGGTGAAATACCATGGTGGGGACAAGCTCTCAACGAACCCTTAAATCTACCCCAAGTCTCACTCAAAGTCTTAAACTCGCCTTGTTGGAAATTATAAATTGCACGAATCCTTTGGGCGGTTTTAGAGGGAGGGTAGAATTTGTTCAAAAAGGCTTGAGCTAAGTCATCCCAAGTGCAAAAAGTAGAAGAAGGGTGAGAGTATAACCATTTCCTAGCTTCACCCTTTAGACTAAAGGGAAAAAGTATAAGTTTGGTGGCTTGGTCCGATACTCTCTCCATTCTAACTACAGAACAATTCGCTTCAAATGTCTCTAAATGGTCAATTGGCTCATCACTCTCTAAACCACAAAAGACATCTTGTCGAATCAACTCAATAAGCCCTGCATTAAACTCATAAGGTGCTTCCACAACTCCAATATTAATAGGCCGGTTAACATGAGTAGGGTTGGGTCTAGTAAGGTCACATATGCTAGGCATCGTCATGTGTGCACAAAAGGGTGACAATTAAGAAACAAGTCACAAGATAAGAGGCAATGCAACACACAAGCATGCAACAAAAGACAAGTAACAAGTAACAAATGCGTAGTCTAATAAATCAAAAACTAAACTAATATCAATTCGTTGATCTCCCCGGCAACGGCGCCATTTTGATAGTGGAGATTTGTCGCCAATCCTACCATCAAACAAACCAACTAACCTAAACTAAAATAGCAAGGGCAAGTCGGGTCAAATCTTCAGAGAGATCGAGAATGAGTACTAGTTCGGCCTCAGATTATAATTAGCTACGCGAATCGATTGATAAGAGTGAGATTAAACTAGATAGACTAACTAATGAATGCATAAAGAAACTAATACTCTAAGACAAGATAAAGAACTAGAAAACTAAAGAAACAAAGAGATGAAATGATGTAATCAAATAAGAAAAGGTACTAAGGGACGATCTCACCCGCGACTTATTCAAATCACGCTAACGAATGCCAAGTATCGAGGAAATCGGGTTCTTGGACAAGGACAAGGTGCATTCTAGGTCGGTCACCTCCCTCCCGCGTTCCTGAAACGACTAATTACCCCGTTTACCTCCCTCCCGGGTTCGTAAGACGGAATCCTAAGGTCTAGACCAGAGACTCACTCCCGTGATGTTCCCCAAACTAACCCAAGTCAATGAAAAGCACGCTAATCGAAACTAGTGTTAGGGATACCCCGCTCAATTCCCACTCCCGTGTTCAACTAAGTAGAGTAAGGCGAGATAAAGGGAAAGAATCGATAATTAATCCTAATCGACTCCCGTCGATGACCAAGGGACTAAATTCGACCCAAACGAACCCCATAAACCAAGTTAATCCATAAATCCCAACACATCCTCATCCAATCACCCAAATAAACCGATACAAGACATTCAACGCGTAATTCAAGTAAGTCGGGGATTCATCGACCCCTAGTGAGAATCTACTCACTACTCATATTTATACTAATAAAAACACAGATAATTACTCTAAATATAAAAATAAGCATAAAGAAACAATAAAGGCTCAAACTTTGACTAATGAAATAAATTAAACTAAACTAACCTAACACATACTAATTACTCAACATAAAGATGAAATACAAACTTAGAATCATACTATTAAACACAATAAACTATAAAGACATAAACTTTAAGTGATTAACAATCTAAACATGAAATAAGTTAAAATCGAATTAAACAAAAGAGAGATGAAATTACTTGAAATGAGACAATCGAGAATGATTAAGAAAAGATTAGATGATAAAATTAATTAGAGGAACTAATTAAACAAAAAAAAAAAGGAAAAGAGGAAGGGAAAACAGAGGAGGGTGCGTTTCCTTGCTGCTCCTCCTACTGCTGTTGTCCTCTCTAAATCTCTACACTCTAACTCTCTACTCCTCCGCCCTCTTTTCTATCTCTCTTCTCTATTTTCTTACAAAAATCAGCCTCCCTTCTTTTCAATAGTGGGCCGGGATGTTTCTATTTGGATTTTGGCCCAACTTTCTCCTTGATTCAATAGCTGCTGTTTTGATCCGTTTTGTTTCGTCTTTATCGTCTCGGTTCTCTTCGGTACCTACAAAATCAAATATCGAGGCACAGTACCAAAATCCCGAGAAATAACATAAAACGACAATAACTAAACTAAACTCGACTAATAAGCTAAATAAACGTAAAATGACTAATTACTAACAAATCGGGTTATAAAATTGATCAAATAAGAGTAGAAATATGGGGCAAAAACGAGTAAAATCACGAGTTATCATGGATATAAAGAATTGAAGACAATAATTTCTTTTTGGTATGACACATTAAAAGGATTTTTAAAGTTGTGTCAAAATAAAATTATTGACCCTTCTACTTCGGATTCTCATATTGAAGGAGAATAAAGACGAAAAGAGAAATAGATAGTAAAAGGACTTTGGATGTCTTATAATTGATATATAAGGGTATGTGAACTATTTTATGTTTTAAGTTGTATTAGTTCACATCACTATATTGATTTGTAGACAAAATTATGGCTTGATATTTATATCTTGATATTGAGAAGTTTCAAGTTCCTAGACATTTTTTATCACATATTTGACTTAGATATGTTACTCGGTAAAGAATTAAAGATGTCAGTTCACCATAAGTGGAAACACTTTGACAATTTGACTATTCAGGATGATAAGGTTAATGTTATTTCGGATAACTTCTAGAGAAGTTTGATCTTACATTAAATATCGCACCATATGAAGGTCTGAATATGTATGGTGTACTATGTATGCAAAGTAAGATCTCGGGGCATGGTATGAGTATGATTATTCACACTCTTTCCGAGATAACTGATCTAGAAGTAACTTTAGAATTGCAGCTTGTTTTTTTGGATAAAGGTGCAACAATACTATTGACTGATTAATGATAGTGTAAATTTTTTACACCTAAGGTATGTCCAACTGATTAAGAATGTGTTTTTTTTAGTTGGACTTAAGAACAATCAATAATTATTTTGTCGTATAAATTTATAAGGTTTAAGGGTAATAAGGTAATAAAGTAATCATCTCATATGCAAGTTATTTTGAGACGGATAATATGGGTTCATTGAGGTTATTGAGTTTGGGGGGAAGAAAAGGGACTTACGGACATGATACTACGTCTCATTATAAAGGATCGCAAGATCATTCTAGTAAAACAAACTCAAATACCTCAAGAACAATTGTTATTAAAGAAATTCACTAAGAAAGAATGAATGCAGTTTCAGAGGATTACATTGTTTTCATGTCAGGCATATTACAATGTAATAACAGATTTATATATTGCATACATTCAAGAGTAAGAGTTAGATGATGAAACGGTAGAAAAGTATTCATTCAGCATTTTATCGAATCATTGAAAGTTCTAACTAATACATGTGAATTTAAATATGTCATCAATAAAGTATTAAGTCATTTGATTGATAAAGACACTTTGGAATTGTTTCATTGCCTAAAAGTATAAATTATATTGGTTTCAAATGGCTATTTGTTACCAAGACAGACTCATTCGGTAATGAGACCATAAGGTTTGTCTTGTCAATAATGACTATAAAGACAGTTGGCATATCCAGTTATATGTATCTGGAGTTACATTGGATTAAAGGTAAAGACATGTTTGTCAATGGTTACATTGATAAACTCAAGGTTGCAGATACTGGAAATCTTGACTTGATAGATTTAAGGTAAAGTTTCTGCAAATTAAGGTTAATAATTATCCAATGAAAACTCAAATAAGGTTTTCCGTCAAAGAGTGCATCAATCTACCATGATATTATCCCATTTAGTTTTGTATGAATGTGGCACATGATTGTAGATATTCAAGATTCAGTGGGAGTATGAAAATATATTAAGTTTTATACCCTTTCAGTAAATGAGACTAATGCAGTTTCATTAATGTCCAAAGTACAGTTTACTTAAATCCATGTATTTCAAAAATTATTTCATGTGTTTAAGTAATAAGGTATAATTAAAATTTGTTTTTACATGTTAGGATATTGTGTACATTCTATAGTTTAATTGACAGATATTAAGAAAACAGTAGGATATTGAGATCCACTAAGGGCAGCCAAATATTGTTTGTCATTTATATTTGGAGCAAAACAATGTTATCATGTAGGAGATCGATTCAGGTTGAGATCATTCGATTTTCCGACTCCTATTTGGTCATGCTTATTTGTCATAAGGCTGCAAATTAAGTTTGGTATTGAAAGACCATTTAAGTTATTTGTGACAAAATGATGGTTATTAGAGTTTCAAATAACAATACAAGTGATGTATTGTTATAGAAACGATTCAGAGTGAAAGGCGTTTAAGATATTTTTGTACAAACTCCATTAAGGAATTATCACCCACGGTCTTTCTTGAGCATATTATTGCTCAAATGGATGTTTCGGTTCTAAGGATATTCAGGTTGAGTGGGAGTTTGTCACATTAGACACATTATCGCATACGGTTATTTAGTTCTGCAGAAATAAGATTTACAGTTTTCAGTTTCACCCTGTCTTATTTGGTTGATCTCACTAAGGTTTAAGGTGGAACAGTTGGAAATATGCATATTTGGATCACATTCAGTTGCTGTTTCCATGCTACACTCCTATACTAGATTCATGTCGTTAGTCATGTTTGCATATGTGATCATTGATGGGTCCTGTTACGACAAACTGTGGCAAAGGCCGCTTTGAGTCTATGTACATATGATTAATGGACCAAATTGCATAAGACGGTTAGAATGTTTGATAGCACTATTGAGCTCATACGGTTATAATGAATACAATTTTTCAGTGTCCTACATATTCTTGTACATGACCCAAGTGGGAGATTGCAAGAATTATGGGTATAATACAATATATGTGGACAACATTATTTGGACCTATTGTATTTATTAGCTATCATTAAAGTTAGCTCAAATATGTGATCCGTCGTAGTAATAATAATACGTGTTGTATAAATATACACCGGGATACAACAATATCAAAAAGTACAATAGTTACAAATACAAAACTATTATAAATTACAACAACGAAATTACAATTGCATGGATATCTTTGTAAAATCGTGAACGGATCACTCTCCTTCAAGAAAAATCGACCCTAACGTGTCCCGGGTTACACGATTTTCTTGTGGGATAAGATTACAAGAGCACACTCTTATTCCAACACTAGAATTTTTGAGCAAAAACTTATGGAGATAGAATATTTTATCTTTTACAAAGAATACCCGAGAGAAATCAAACGAGGAGATGGAGTTTTTGATCCTGTTGTTTTCTCTAGTGTACAATGTACTTAATGATCAAACAATGTCACGTAAAACTTTTGCTTGTGCATGAAAATAACCAACTCAATATGTGTGCATGTGCATGTCTCCCATAGGCAACATTAATTCATTAGAATCAATCCACGTCAAATGATAAAAACATGAGACGGTTGGTATAGATAGAACCAAAGATACAACGGATTGCTAGGGAGCACACACCCGGTTCTACACCCGTATTCCTGGGATTCCGTACGACCCGAGCACAAATATTGAAGGAAACAAATAAACACATACACTTGATCATTAGACAAACTGTAAGCTCAATTTAGACTTAGACAAGCGTGCACTCCGCACTCCCGACTCGTCATATAGCTAAACCGAGTTCACCCTTCTTTGTAACTAAACCCCGACTACATCAAATGAAACGTGATTAACTCAAATCACCAACAATACGGGCTTATTTACGTCTTATAAAGTATGGGTCGGATACTATAACAGTGTAGAGACCCATTAGGGCTTTAAGTGATACATGATGGGCGTATCTACTAAGGCGGCTAATATAGGTCACCAGGTTTCATATCTCTCCCTATATATAGTCAGGGTTATGGTCCCTGACAGCACACTTTTAACCTAATCTCACATATATCCCATCAGTATGGAGAAATTAAAAGGCGAGTGTGTCTGTTAGAAGACTATAATCGGGTGATTCCCATTCTACCTCCCTTCTTCAATTGAGTCAGGTACGCTTTGGGTCAGATTAAATCTAACAGAAGATTGTGAGGCCAGGGTTTGATTGTTGTTGTGTTTTAGTTTGATTTGTAACGAGCGGGTTTTCAGTGATGGGAGATTGATGGTGATGAGACCATTGATTGGAAATGTTGATTTGACAAGATTAGGGTTCTCGGAGAATTGGGGAAGAAGGTTGAAGGATGATTGTTTGATGATGAAAGAATTATAGAATTAAGGGTTATTATGTTTTTCACATAAGAGTCATGTCAACACCATCAATTAGTCATATCATAAAATGAGTTATTACTTTGTGTCATGTTGGTAGTTAACGTCAAAACTAATAGCCATTGAGTATATTGATCACGGTTGATAATAACTAATGCATTTTAAAGGTATAATTGAGATTTGCTCATACCCAGGGGTACAACTAAGAAAAGTGATACTTGAAGGGTATAAGAGAGAATTATTCAAAATTTTAAATTTCCCGATAAAATTGTAAAATAAATTATACACGATATATATCAAATTAATACCTATATATATTGGACTCAAGTTTTTGAATGATCATCAATTATTGTTACTCCGTAGAAGTTTATACTAATACTTGTATAATGTGAAACTCGTGAAAACCTAATTGGTACGACCAACTATAAATAGTGAAAAACAAGCCGAACACTCTTCATATTTCCCAAATTTGAGCTCTTTTATGCATTCTTAATATTACCCAAATTTGAGCTCCTTAATGCATTCTTAATATTAGTTTCACCATTTTTAACTTGCTTAATCACTCAATTGATCGTTGTCAGAACAAAGATTAAGGATATTATTTTTTGGTTTGTAAGCTTGACTAAATTGTTTTATAGAGTGACATTTATTGGGAATGAGGGAGAGTAGTACGTGAATGATTTTTATTTATTTTACAGATGACAATACGAAGTGTGGGATATAGATGCTGATTGGGGTCGGCCGCCTGTCGAGTAGCCGCCTGCTAGGCAAGCCCTGAGACGGTCCCTGTCAAAGAGTTGAAGGATCAGCCCCTAGCAAGAAATTGAAACAGGAAGCATAAAACGCTAAGGGTGGCCATCAGCTGCTGGGAGCATAGGCCAACCCAGCCTGTCGAGACTTGGCAGCCCCCCTGCCAGAAGACTGTCTGCCCTGGGAAAATCCCTGGCCAACAGGGCCAGAACCCCCAGGGGCCCTCTCGTCATTTTGCCTAAGGTAATTAGGAATGGATGGATGAGAAGCCGCCACTTGTCGCTTCTCTATCCAACCATTCCTCTCCCACTTCTCTCTCTTGTGGGAAGGTATAAATACCTCCTCATTTCCCACATGAGAGGGGTTGGATTTTCTCTCTCTAGACTCTTACTCCTAAAAACGCCGCCTAGTTCCTCACGAGCTAGGTTCGTAAAGGCATTTCACGGACTGACTTAGGCATCGGAGAGGGTTTCCTCGGACAACCTCCGAGGCCCTGTGCGTTCATTGTGCAGGGAGCAGGCCGTTTCCGCCGGGAAGGTCCGATCCAAAGAGTAGGAGAAAGGGGAGACCAAGGGAAATCAAACGATCAATTGTTCACCATTAACCCGATTGTACAACCCGGATCCTAGGCCGGGTGAACTGTTTTCGTGACCGGAACAATTTGGCGCCGTCTGTGGGGAACTTACGGTTGTGCTCACGAGTTACCCACTAAAATCAACCACTCATAATCACAAAACTAAACACAATCATGCCAGAAATCGTTGATGCCAGTACAGGAGCGGGTCCGACGGTCCCACCGGTGACCCCCCTGTATGGTATGCCGCAGTCGGAAAGGGTTCCTCCTGCCACGATCCTAGGGGTGGAGGGAACCAATCCCCTCGGTGGGTCCAACACCACTGTGACACCTGAGTTGGGGACACGCCCAAGACGTGCTCTCAATTTGACCCCAGCTCAGATGGCACAGGCGGCCGCGTTCTTCTCTGCGATGCTGAATCAGGAATTCACACCTGAGGACTTGGTAGGCAGGGTCGCATCGGCTCCCAGGCAACCGTCCCCAGTCAGCAGGGACGAGGCCGGGGGCACGAGGCGAACCGCCGCCAGAAATGCTCAGAGAAAAGCGAGAAGAACAGCTCAAGTGTATACGCACGTGCAAGGGCGCATCACTACCGGCAATCCAGAGCCACCTGTCCAGCAGGCGTTCTCCATTCATACAACAGAGTCAGCGTCTGGAGGACAGGGAGGCTTATCCCAAGGATTACAAGAGCGAATGAGGCCCAGGGAGCCCATGTCGAAATGCTTAGGGGAAAGGCCGGGCGGAGTTTTCTCCAGGCTAACACCTGCAGCCAAGGAACAGTCGGCTCCCGGCTTATCCCAAAGCCTGCAATCCCGGCTCAACCGGGGACAACCGCTCGAGTCCAGACACCATCAGGGTGAAAACCTCTGCCACTCTCAGAGGAAGAGGCCCAGGCAGATCTCCCCGGAAACAGAGGATGAAGCAGCAAGCAGGCCACCACCAAGGCACCGCTCCCCCAGTGCGAGGAAACCGACCCATAAACAATGGGATTCTCACGGTAACCAGTCTGGGGAAAGCAGGTCACGACTGGTGGGCAGGCCCACAAAAACCCCGCTACGTCCTGAGGTACAAGAGTACCCCATTCCAAAAATCAAAATGCCAACCATCAAATTTGACGGGACGACAGACCCTGAAGACCACCTGGCAGCCTTCGAAAGCCACATGAGCATGTATGACGTAGATGATGCCATCTGGTGCAAAGTTTTCCCAACCACCCTGGTAGGGCTCGCGCAGGGATGGTTCAGAGACCTCCGCCAGGGGTCAGTCAGGTTCTTCATAGAGTTGGCTGAAATTTTCCTCGAACAGTATGCCGGAAATAAGAGGAGACGCCTTACCCGTTTCGATCTCATGACCCTGAAACAGAAAAAGGGTGAGAGTGTGAGAGAATACATGAGAAGGTTTGATCTATCCTACCAACAGGTCAGGGAGATCGATGATTCCACTGCCGCCTACGCCCTGACAATCTCCCTACTTCCAGGGGAAATGAAAAACCAGATGATCAGGGCCCAGCCAGAAACCCTAGCCATGGCTAGAAAGATTGCTGAAGGGTTCATTCTGCAGGAGGAGTTCCACGGCCTGACGGACACCCCTGCAGGCCAAACAAAGCTTCCAGGGGGACCGTAGGGTGGAAGGGGCAGAAGTGAGCCAGGCAAGCAAAGGGAAGAGGGAGACACTCCCAAGAAGGAGCGCCCAGTCTACCAACCCAGATTCGACAGTTACACTGCTCTGAACAAATCCAGGGCGGAAATCTTCGAACTGGAAAAAGAAACTGCTAAATGGAGCCGCCCGAACAAACCTCGCAGCCCAAAAGGAGACCCCAAGAAATTCTGCACTTTCCACGACTTTATAGGCCATACCACCGAAGAATGCCGTCACCTGAAGGACGAAATTGAGAAATTAATCAGGAACGGATGGTTGGCCACTACGCAGCTAAGAATAAGTCTCAGAAGGAGGTGTCTGAAAAACCCGAAGGGTCAGTGCAAAACCGCATGGTGATCCATGTAATTTCAGGGGGCACTGAAGGCCAGCTCAGTCGAAGAGGCCAAAAAAGACAAATGCGCGAGCTGAGGAACCAGATCTGCTATGCTGAGAAAGCAGGGAGTCCAAGGGGAGTGACATTAAGCATCACCCCTGATGATGCAGGACGAGTGGTATATCCGCACAGTGATCCTTTGGTGCTGTCCCTAGAGATCAGCAACCATATTGTGCGAAGGTGCATGGTGGACACAGGCGCGTACACAAATCTATTGTACAAGGACGCCTTCGAAAAAATGGGCCTGGAAAAAAGGCACCTACGACCTGCTCCCGGATCGCTGTATGGATTCAGTGGGGCATGCGTGCTGCCCATGGGAGTCATCGACTTGCCTGTAACCTTCGGGGAAGGCTCTATAGCCAGGAATGTCAGGGCAACCTTTGTTGTTGTGGACGCAAGATCTGCCTACAACGCCCTGATTGGCAGGGCCACTCTGGACGAAATCGAAGCGACCATCTCCATCAGGGCTCTCACCATCGCGTATGTCACTGACTTCGGGCTGGAAGGAAAGGTACGCGGGGACCAGGAGTCAGCCAGACAATGCTACTCCGTGGCCCTGCAAGAGCACGAGAAAGACAGAAAAGGAAAAAGAAAAGCTGACAGTTCCCCCTGCAGAGAAGGCGAAATCCCAGTCGAGCACCCGGCGCCCGACCGCCTGGAACCAGGGGGCGAAAGTATGCTGGTGGACTTGGAGCCAGGAAGACAGGTCCTGGTAGGAGCAGGCCTAGAGGAATCCTACCAGGCCGAACTGGTCAAACTACTGAAGGAGAACAAAGACGTATTTGCCTATTCTGCAGACGAGATGCCCGGCGTTGATCCATCATGCATCGTTCACAAGCTGAATGTAAGCATGGATGCTCGCCCTGTAAAACAGAAGAAACGAAACATGTCTGCGGAAAAAGACGCAGCAATCAAAGAGGAAATTGACAAACTCTTGAAAGCAGATTTTATCGAAGTCTGCGACTACCCGGAATGGCTGGCAAATGTTGTCATGGTCAAGAAATCGTCGGGCGCATGGAGAATGTGCGTCGACTTTACAAACCTGAACAAAGCCTGCCCGAAAGACTGCTATCCACTCCCCAGAATTGATCAACTAGTAGACGCCACCAGTGGCTATACCATGCTGAGCTTCCTAGACGCCTTTTCAGGGTATCATCAAGTATACTTGTGGCAGCCGGACAGGGTGAAGTGTGCGTTCATCACCAGTTCAGGCACCTACATGTACAAGATGATGCCATTCGGGCTCAAAAATGCAGGGGCTACATACCAGCGGTTGGTTGATAAAGTGTTTGAAAAACAAAAAGGCAGAAACATCGAGGCTTACGTTGATGACGCCATCGTAAAAAGCAGAGAAGACAGAGAGCACCTGATAGACTTGCAGGAGACCTTCTGTTCCCTGCGCGCTTACAAAATGAAACTTAATCCGAAAAAATGTACATTTGGAGTCCGCTCCGGAAAATTCCTGGGGTTCTTGGTCAGTTCTCGGGGTATAGACGCCAACCCTGAAAAAATTCAGGCAGTTCTAGACCTCCCTGAGCCCAAGACCATTAGAGACATCCAGCGCCTGACGGGCCGCATGGCCGCCTTAGCACGGTTCGTCGCCCGATCAGCGGACAAGGCCACTCCTTTCTTCAAAATACTGAAAGGAAACAAACAGTTCAAGTGGGAAAACGAGCAGAAAGAGGCCTTTGAGCAACTAAAGGACCATCTTAAAAAGCTCCCCACCCTGGCTAGGCCAGTAGCAGGAGAAAAGCTTTTTCTCTACATTGCAGTAACCAATATAACTGTCAGCGCGGTCATCCTACGAGAAGAGGCAGGCGCCCAGCAGCCTATATACTTTGTAAGTCATGCACTGGGGGCAGCCGAGAAGAATTACCCGATGGTCGAAAAAGCCGCCTACGCAGTCATAGTTGCTGCCAGGAAACTCAGACCTTACTTTGACGCGCATCCAGTCGTAGTCCTCACCGACCAACCTCTGGAAAAGGTATTGGAAAAATTCGAAAAATCAGGGAGATTGTTGAAGTGGGCAATTGAGCTGAGTGGGCTAGGTATATCTTACCAGCCGAGAACGGCCATCAAGGCCCAGGCCTTGGCAGATTTTTTGGCTGAGTGCTCCCATTCAGGGGAGGAAGAAGCCCCTGCCCAGGAATGGATCGTGTATACTGACGGATCCTCGACAGCCAATGGCGCAGGCGCAGGCGTCGTGCTAACCAGCCCAGGAGGGACTGATTTTGAGCATGCTCTCAGATTTGTTTTCCCAGCATCAAACAATGAAGCAGAGTACGAAGCAGTACTCGCAGGCGTCAGGCTAGCTAAAGCCGCAGGAGCGGAGCGAATTGTCCTGGCGACAGACTCCCAGCTCATCGCCAACCAAATCAATGGAGAATACGAAGCAAGGGACCAAGCAATGGCCGCATACCTAGAGATGGTGAAGGGAGAGTTATCCGGCCTAAAATCTTACGAGGTCAAACAGATCCCTCGATCCCAGAACAACAGAGCAGACGCCCTGTCGAAACTGGCAAGCTCCAGTCTGCAGGACATCCGGAGATCAGTATGGGTCGACGTTTTGCACGAGAAATCCACTAACCCCTGTCAGGCGGTTAATACTGTGGAAGAAGAGCCAGAAAACTGGATGACTCCCTTCATCCAGTACAAGAAACACGGTATCTTACCATCAGATTCATTACAAAAAAGGAAGACGCAGGCTAAAGCAGCCTGGTTCATACTCATTAATGAAGAGCTTTACAAGAAGTCTTTTACTCATCCGCTGCTCAAATGTCTGCGGGCGGATCAGGCCGCTGAGGTATTAGAGGATATCCACTCAGGGATATGTGGACACCACATTGGTGGGAAAGCACTGGCCCACAAGGCCCTCAGGGCAGGCTACTACTGGCCTACCATGCTGGCGGATGCCAAGAGCCTGACCCAGAAATGCAGGAAATGCCAACTCTTTGCCCCATCAATCCATGCCCCAGCCCAAGAGCTCAGGCCAATCCTATCCCCCATCCCCTTCGCTCAATGGGGGATGGACATTCTGGGACCCTTCGCGGTGGCCACAGGGGGCAGAAAATTCTTAATTGTCGCCATAGACTACTTCACCAAGTGGGTGGAGGCCGAAGCAGTACCCAATATCACTGAACCGGCGGTCAGAAAAGTGATCTGGCGAAACATCATCACCAGATTCGGTCTACCAAAGATGTTGGTATTTGACCATGGCAGGCAATTCAATAACGATCCGCTGAGAATCTGGCTGGAAAGCCACAACATTTCAGTCGCCTACTCAGCCGTCTGTCATCCTCAAACCAACGGACAGGCAGAAGCAGCCAATAAACAAATCCTGAACGGCCTGAAGAAAATGGTGGATGACTGCAAGGGTAGGTGGGCTGACGAACTCCCCAGTATACTCTGGTCAATCCGAACTACCAAAAAAGAGTCTACAGGCCAAACCCCATTTGGTCTGGTATATGGAGCAGAGGCACTATTGCCAATTGAGGCAAGAATCCCCTCTCTGCGCTCCCTGCAGTACGACCAGGCTGAAAACGAAGCTGCAATGGTTGAAGCCTTGGACCTGGTAAATGAGCTAAGGGAGGAAGCCAGTACCAACATCGCTGCCTACCAGCAGCGAATGAGGAAAACCTTCAACAGCAAGGTACGACAGAGGAGTTTTCAGATGGGCGAGCTGGTTCTGAGAAAGACACAGGCGATTGGGAAGTCAAGAGAACATGGAAAGCTGAGTGCCAATTGGGAGGGCCCATACCAAGTAACTCAGGTTCTGGGGCCAGGCACATACAAGATAGCCAATCTGGAGGGACAAGAGCTAAGCGCTCACTGGAATGTAGACACACTAAAGAAATATTACGTCTGAACGAGAGTACAGGCAGTTTTTACTTTTACTAAAAAGGCGGAGGACGGTCAAAAATGTCGACGGCTCCGACCATCCCAAATGTCAGAAAATTTTTAAGAAATGAGAAGATACAGATTTATACTCGTTGCCTGTTCACACTCGCGTCTTTCACACACAAACGAGCAGGGGGCAATAGGGGGAGGCCCCCCTGTTGCCGAAATTGGGTAAAGTGAACCCCCCAACGCAAATCAGAGGCCACCCTACTTACCCCTGGGCAGGCAAGGGACAGGCCGTACTAACAAGGACTGGGGGCAGGCCCCCCAACCTTGTATAACAAAAAAACGCAAAAGCTACCCTGCTTACCTCTGGGCAAGCAGGGGGCAGGCCCCCTGGACTTTGAACGAAAAGCCAGGGACAGGCCAGGCTAACAAGGACTGGGGGCAGGCCCCCCAACCTTGTATAAAAAACGCAAAAGCTACCCTGCTTACCTCTGGGCAAGCAGGGGGCAGGCCCCCTGGACTTTGAACGAAAAGCCAGGGACAGGCCAGGCTAACAAGGACTGGGGGCAGGCCCCCCAACCTTGTATAAAAAACGCAAAAGCTACCCTGCTTACCTCTGGGCAAGCAGGGGGCAGGCCCCCTGGACTTTGAACGAAAAGCCAGGGACAGGCCAGGCTGACAAGGACTGGGGGCAGGCCCCCCAACCTTGTATAAAAAACGTAAAAGCTACCCTGCTTACCTCCAGGCAAGCAGGGGGCAGGCCCCCTGGACTTTGAACGAAAAGCCAGGGACAGGCCAGGCTAACAAGGACTGGGGGCAGGCCTCCCAACCTTGTATAAAAAACGTAAAAAGCTACCCTGCTTACCTCTGAGCAAGCAGGGGGCAGGCCCCCTGGACTTTGAACGAAAAGCCAGGGACAGGCCGTACTAACAAGGACTGGGGGCAGGCCCCCCAACCTTGTATAAAAAACGCAAAAGCTACCCTGCTTACCTCTGGGCAAGCAGAGGGCAGGCCCCCTGGACTTTGAACGAAAAGCCAGGGATAGTCCAGGCTAACAAGGACTGGGGGCAGGCCCCCCAACCTTGTATAAAAATAAAAAGAAAAACTACAAGGAACCCCCAGGAGGGCAGACACAAAGTTCAGGGACAAACGGTAAACAGGCGTAACCAAACAAACAAAAGAAGGATCCCCGAATTTCAAAACAGTTTGCCATGAAAAGAAGAAAGAAATATCCCACAAAACGAAATCCACGAAGGGTGGAAAGATCATTACAAAGGCTAAAGAAGAAAAAGCAAAGTGGCGAATATTACAAACAAAATAGCCATAAAAACCGACTCAGCATGGAAAGATAAAAGCTTTTATAAGGAAAGAGGAGCATCACGTAGCATCCTGGTGAGCATCAGCATCTGCCTCAGGCTGCCTGGTCACCCGAGCTTCATTCTTAGCGGCATAGAGACTCCGGAAGGAGTCCTCATCAAAGGTGGGGAACATCTCCCCAATCACCTCCATTACCAGCTCCAGAGAAGAGTTAGCACCACTCGCAAAGCTGGCATCCACTGCAGCCTCAGTCTCCTCAGCCAGGGTCTCTTTCTCTTTCGTCCATTCCCCTTTAGCCTGTTCAAAAGCCGACTTGGCCTTTGACAGCTGCTCCTCCAGGTCAGTCACTCTCCCCTTCAAGTGCCCCATCTCGGCCAAAGATAGATTGGCTCGGTCCAACGACTGCCGGCTCTCCTTCAGATCGGCCTCTAGCTTGGAAACCTCCTTCATAGCCATTTCCCCCTGCAGCCTCCATTGATCAGCCTGCTTCTTGGCCTCCTCCAACTCCCCCTCTTGCCTTGTCATTTTATCTTTCAAAGAGCTTATCAAGGAGACGTCCCTTTCTATCATGGCCAGGCGGTCGGGAGGAGGAGCCCCAGGGGTAAATGTTAGCTCCTCATCACTCAGGCGGCTGAGAGCCGCCAGTTCCGCGGATGCCAGCATAACCTTGGAGGTACGTTGGATATATTGAAGCACTTGATGAGAAGTGGAAGTCACCATCTTTGTAAGGCGGTCGGCCAAGACAGCTCCGGAGTCAGAAAGCAGGCCCGATACATCCACACTATCACCAGCCGTGTAGTGGAACTCCACATTTTCCTCTGGGAAGGGAACGCTAGAGGGCTCACGCGCTGGGCGTTTCGCCTCAGGGGTGGAGACATCCGCCTCCAGGTCCACCACGTCAGCACTAGGAGGCTCCCTCTCCCTTTTCCTCCTCGTTTCCAAGGGAACACTTTCCCCAGTCCCCTCGGAATCTCCAGGCTGCGTTCCCTGCGAGATCCGAGGGCCAGCCGGAGAAGCGCCCTGTTTTTGACTGGGGGAAGGAGTAGCTCCTGAAGTAACCTCCGCTTCCCCCTCATGAATGCTAGGGGTAGGAGTCGCCGGCTTCGACGAAGGCAGCCGGGGGGGGAGAGGTAATCTTCGACCAGCGGCAAAATCTTTCACGAGCTTCATGAGGGCTTTACTTCCTTTCCTAAAATTTGCAGGAAGGGAAGGACGCTTTGAAAGAACGTGCAACTCCTCGCTCAAACCTAGCCTTCTGACCTGCTTCTTGGTCCAGCGCCAAGTGTAGGAATCTGCAGGAAAGGAAAGTCGGTCATCTAAAAGGCAGGGAGAAATAAAATCCCTGGAAAATTGTGACAACAAGAAAACCCTAGAACTACCTTCAAGGCCAGGAATCAGGCCCACGGGAAGCAAGTACTCGTCTGTCGTGATGAGCTCCGCATGAGGGAGCCAGAAAACAGGGCCAAAGTTCCCATGTTTATCCGCCACAATCTCAAACTTTTTTATCAAAATCTTCTCCTTCTCGCTCAGCCTGACTTCCAGAGCCTTCCCCCCAATGCGAGGGTGATACTCCTCACGCGTCTCCATGCGGGTATGGACATGGTTCCTAAAATGTCTAGGAATTTTCCACCCCGACGCACTATGGACATATATGAAATTGTTTTTCCAGTCTTTGAGACTGCTCATGGCCGGCCAGACCAAGGCGTACTTTTTTCTGTCTCAGCAGAGACCAGTAACCAGGGGAGTCATCCCCCCCAGATGAAGACACCATTTGGAGGCCAACCATAAAGCGAAGGGCGTCAATATACGGCCCCTCGCCATGGAAAAGGCAGGTCCAGGTGTAGGCCACTAATACTCTAATGGCCGTTGCAGTTAGCTGAGCGATAGCAACGTTCATCCTCCTGAAAGTTTCCTCCAGGAAGGGATGCAACGGGAATCGCAGGCCGAATTCTAGGGCCTTATGGTAGACGGCTATACACCCTTCTGGGGGACAGCACACTGTGTCTTTTCCCCAGGGACTACCACTGTGTACCCCTCCCCAAAATTTTAAAATTGTTCAATGGCCTCAGCCGCGTTACATTCCAAGATCAGGTCCCTATTCTTAGCCTCGGGATAGGTCTGTAAGGGAACCACATATTTTTCTTTGTCCAAAAAGTAGGTCCTCCCTCTCTCCCTGCAGATAAGGGGACCGGCCACCCTGGCAGGGTCCACCTCCAGGGCCTCGTCATCAGAATCAATCACATCAAAGGGGGCTGGCTCGGGTGACTCAGCACCCTCTCCCCTGTGATGATCGTCTTCCTCCCTGGGGCCAACCCCGGAGGAAGAAGCAACGTCATGACGGCTACCGTCGCCGCCGCTAGTTCTCCTGAGCAAAGAATCAAGGGAAAGGGGACGGACTCGCGACATTTAGGCTATGGAGGGAAAGAAAAGAGGCGAGAGATTCGAAAGTTCTAACCTAAGGACGCCGGTGAAGTTGCCGGAGACAGCGACAAGAAGTGTTCCTTGCTCCTCGAAAAGAAAACGCTCGGCCAATGAAGGAGATTCAAGAAGTGTTATGGGGTGTAAGGTATCAAGAAGAGTAAAAGAAGAGAATGGAGGGAAAGAAGGGTTTATATAAAGCCCAAAGAAGTTCGAAAGGCGAATCCCCTGACAAAACCTTCGAGGATCGTCCACGTGTCACATACTGAACACCAATTGCTCACCCTTTTTCAAAAAAGAGCCTCGATACACAGAAACGTCAGAGGGAAAGGTCAATCAATGACCTCATTCAAAAAAAAAAATAGTAATAATAACTCATATTAAAAATTCAAATACACAAGATATTCATTTCATTAAAACCTTACAAAGGAAAGCTACATTATGGGACGGATATGAAAGAAAAATACATAAGGCCCAAAAAGTTTCGGCCTGACAGAAATCCAAAGCCCTGCCACACAGGCCTAGTCATCCCCCAAATCTGGGGAATAATCCCCAGGGCTGCCTGGACTCCCGAGAGCCGAACCCCAGTCCCAACTTGGGGAACCCTGAAAAGGGTCATCAGAGGCCTCGTCTCCATCCCTATCGCTCAGGCAGCCAAGACCCTCGCTGTCATCAGAGTCATGGCTGCTGTCTTCCCAGTCCCTTCCAAAGGGAACAGCTCGGGACTCGTCGCAGGTGCGACAGCCTGTCTTCTTCACAGGCGAAGAAGGACCCGACGCCAAGGAGGAATCGGTGTCAGAGTTGGGGCCAAATTGTTCAGGGTGCAGCCATGGAAAGCACTCATGGCATCCCCTGTCATAACAGCCCCCTCCCTGGGAGCAGCGCCTAAACCTAGGCGCAGCAGGAGGCGAGGACCTCCTAGGGCGTTTGCCCATCCTAACGGAGGCCTTCTGGCTCCTCCGGCGGAAGTAAAGTCGTGAACAGCGACTCCGGGGAAACAGCTAAATAAGCGGCCCGAGCATATCGGAGCCTCCAAAACCCTCTAAAGATGAAGGAAACATGTTTGACTCCATGGCGAGTTACGCTTTTCTTGATCCAAGCCATGTTTAAGACAAAGAAAATGGAAAGATTGAAGATGGGTTGAAACACAAATGACAAAGGAAACTGAGGATTTTATACAAAAGAAA
This sequence comes from Agrostemma githago, assembly GCA_958450325.1. Taxonomy (NCBI): domain Eukaryota; kingdom Viridiplantae; phylum Streptophyta; class Magnoliopsida; order Caryophyllales; family Caryophyllaceae; genus Agrostemma; species Agrostemma githago. The sequence goes on along the minus strand of OY288239.1, from coordinate 15,144,775 downwards.
GCGCGGCATTAATGAACGCTCCAACCACCCTGGGAGGAGAGCCACCAATCAGGAACTCTTCACGGTTCCCCAAAATCTGCCCAGAAGAGAAGTGCAATCATTACAAAAGCGCTCTCACCTCTTTGCATACCTGATATGAGCAGTGCAAAGTTCCTTGGGAAGGTGCGAAACATTAAACGCTGCGACAGACATGGAAGTCAACCTCCCACCAAGCAAAGGTCGCCAGCAGAAGGAAAGCCCTACTCTCCCTCTGCTGACGAGGGCCAATTAATTGGGGTCGGCCGCCTGTCGAGTAGCCGCCTGCTAGGCAAGCCCTGAGACGGTCCCTGTCAAAGAGTTGAAGGATCAGCCCCTAGCAAGAAATTGAAACAGGAAGCATAAAACGCTAAGGGTGGCCATCAGCTGCTGGGAGCATAGGCCAACCCAGCCTGTCGAGACTTGGCAGCCCCCCTGCCAGAAGACTGTCTGCCTTGGGAAAATCCCTGGCCAACAGGGCCAGAACCCCCAGGGGCCCTCTCGTCATTTTGCCTAAGGTAATTAGGAATGGATGGATGAGAAGCCGCCACTTGTCGCTTCTTTATCCAACCATTCCTCTCCCACTTCTCTCTCTTGTGGGAAGGTATAAATACCTCCTCATTTCCCACATGAGAGGGGTTGGATTTTCTCTCTCTAGACTCTTACTCCTAAAAACGCCGCCTAGTTCCTCACGAGCTAGGTTCGTAAAGGCATTTCACGGACTGACTTAGGCATCGGAGAGGGTTTCCTCGGACAACCTCCGAGGCCCTGTGCGTTCATTGTGCAGGGAGCATGCCGTTTCCGCCGGGAAGGTCCGATCCAAAGAGTAGGAGAAAGGGGAGACCAAGGGAAATCAAACGATCAATTGTTCACCATTAACCCGATTGTACAACCCGGATCCTAGGCCGGGTGAACTGTTTCCGTGACCGGAACAAATGCCTATATAAACTTTACAAGTTAAAGCACATACACCGACATTACAAGTCTTTCATCCATTTTGCTACTCAAGTACTTCTATAGCGTAGAGAGGTATTTTATTAAGATAATTATGTACTTCCGATTTCTAAACATTTGTAGATACACATAAATTTTTCTAGATAACTAATTATTTTAACAAGAGGTTGGTGGACAATTGATTAAAAAGTGTTATGATAGATCGTGATTTATGATTAAGAGGTTAATAGGTGGCATTATTTTGTTTTAAAAAAAAATTAAACTAAGGTTTAAATTGGAGAATTAATGAAAAACAAAAAATATTCCTTAGATGTACTTTACTATAATTTGATATGATTATTTATTTGAAATTTTAATTTTTGCATATTACAAGTTTGTTTAAAAATAAGGTAGTCACCCACAAAAAATAAATAATAAAATGTAGTTTCCCACAAACAAAAAAACTTCACGTTTAGTCAGCGAACTTTAGTAATCGAACCTTCTGTTCAGGTGACCACACCAATTTAGTAATCGAACCTTTAAGTTGTTTCTGTAACTTTGCATCGCTTGCCAGCTTATACATCATGTCTTTGTATCTTACAGTTGCGACATCCATGTATCTGTCTCGAACAGCCACCTCGAGACCAACGTTGTAGCAGTGTTTCAACTGCAAGATAGTTTGTTGTCGTTGTATTAGTAATCTGTAAACAATAACAGATAATTAGTAAAAATCAGAAATTGGCGTACCTTGAAGTTGGCAAACCACTTCTCCCGTTGCCACAGAGGCAACTTAGTCCAGCTCGTGCAGTAAGTAGTCAAATCATTCATGAAACTGTCCTTGACACCAGTCACCGTCGCACGAGTACGAAACCTACACCAAAGAGTGAAATAAGATGATGTCTCACAAAAAAAAAAATACAATGTCTCACCATGTGCCCTCGGGGCCAATGATTAGGCGCCCGTCGTCTGTGTAGCGAAGCCCTTCATCCTGGCGTGGTTGCGGTTGCTCTTGTTCCTCATTGTCCTGCGCCTCCTCCTCGTTCTCTACTTGTTCGTCCTCTCGCCTGTTTTCTTCTTGGTCTTGCAGCTGTACCCGGTCCCTGCTCCTGCTGCTGCCGCTGCTCGAACTACCAAACCTCAACCTGCTGCCCAACGTCATATCTGCATACATGTAATAGTTGAAAGTTAGGAACTGACATCATAATATTGAAATACACTCGAAAAAAAATCATGGTTCGCAGATTACTACGTACAAATAATATAACTTACTGAAACTATACATTACTAAAAATCATCGTCACTGTCGTTGTCATCTTCAACTTGCCTACTCGAACCAATGACAATGTATCTGGAGTTGTATATCATAGAAAAACTGTATCTAATTTTTCTACTCCCACTAATTTTTCCAACAGTTGGCACCTTTATCAATTAAATAATACGGTATTATTTTTATAAATTTGTAAGACTCAATCTTTAAATTTGTAAGACTCAATCTTTTGCAAGTCTCTCAATGTACATGCTCTTAAATACTACTCCGTGCTAGTCTATTAGCAATAATCCATGTAACATTAATCCCATCCAAACAATAATCCTCCTCACATTCTACCCATGTTTTGACTATTCAATTCCTTTTGTGTTTGTGTTGTGTCGTGGTGTCTCGTCTTGCATCTAAAAAATGCAGCAGCCTACTAACCTCAACGTATTTTTTGGATCCAATTATGTCTCCCCTATTCTTAATCTTAATCTTAATTACCATAATAATAATAATAATAATAATAATAATAATAGTAATAATAATAATGATAGTATCAAGTATCATTCAATCTTCACATTCATGACCACAATTATCATTAATTTTGTTCAACTCAGGTACCAAAGTGGTGGTCAAGTACCCTCCCCTTTCGAGACCAACCCAATTACCCTCTCGGCCACTATTCTCGGCTTCTTCCTCTGCTGCTTCTTCCAACAACTAAAAAACTACACTAAATATTCAAATTGGGGAACCTATTGGGCGATTAAAATCCTAACTACGCTAAATATTCCAACAACTAAGAAACTATCCAACCCAATAACTAATTTATTTAAATCGATAAAAACAGAAATTAACAAATAATTGAAACCAAATAAAGATAGATAAACATACCTTAAGGAAAATGAGAAAATTGAAGAAGGAATGAAGAGGAAAGGAAGGAGGGACGAGTGTTAGAGAGAGGGGGGAGGGTTTTAGAGAGAGAGACCGAAATGAGAGAATGACTCGGGGGAGGGGGGGTGTTCGTTTATTTTAAAAAAATTAACAAGTTTAGCGACCGAAATCGGTCGCGCGCCACTCTCATTAGCGACCGATTTCAGTCGCTAATTCTGTCGCCATTTCATTAATTTAGCGACCGAAATCGGTCGCGCGCCGATTTTTTAGCGACTGATTTCAGTCGCTAAAGTTAATTAATTTTTTAAAAATTCCGTCTCCTCGTCCAGCTACTAATATCGGTCGCATTATGAACTTTCAGTCGCTAAATTAGCCACTGAATTTATCAGTCGCTAGTGATCAGTAGCTACATGCAGTATTTCTTGTAGTGGCCAGAAAGTTGACTTCAGGTCACCGAAAATTAGATTTAGATAGTTTTTAACAAAAAATGAAAATAAAAGGTAATTGAATGCCAAAAAATAAATAAAAGATAGTTGCTCACAAAACATCTTAAATAAAAGGTATTTTCTGACAAAAGAAAACTCTAAATATAAGGCAAAATTACACGTTACACCCTTTTATAAATCACATTTTTGAAGTTATAGGCTTATATAATTATTTTCAAATTACAAATCACCAAAGCTCATTTATGTACCAAAATATAACGAAAGTGTTTTATAAGGTTGTAATTGTTGAAAATATTTTTATAAGACTGTAATTTCAAAAAAATGATTTATAAAAGGGTTTAATGTGTAATTTTGTCTAAATATAAATATGTTTGTGTCATATTTAAATTATTTTTGTTTGATTTTTTTATTGTTGATATCAAAATTTGGGAAGTGTTTTTTTTATTTATTAAAATGTAAATTATATAAATAAAAAAATGATAATTACAACCAAAGCTTTCTAGCAACATATCTGCTATCAGCCAAATCAATCAAAATTCATACTAAGCTTACATGATTCTGTTCAGCCATATTCTATCCTTTTCTGCAACCTCTCCCTTAACTTGTTGACTAATTCTAGTTCTCATGTCTGGTATGGTCATCTTTGTGCATTTTTCAAGTCTTAGAACTTTGTGTTCCCTTCTGCTGCCGTTCCTTTGCATCCATACATGATACACTGCAGCACTAATCACACCATTCAGAACTCCAACTTTAAGTCTAGAGAACCGCCTATGTCTTCTCCAACTCTGCTCATTATTCACTACTAAGCATACACCCATTCAGTCTTGCAATCCTTTGATAATGCAGCTGCTGTAGGGACATTGGAAGAACAGATGTTGCACGGTTTCCTCCCCCTGATCACTTATACAGCATCTGCAATCAGGTTCAATGTTAAGGTTATGTAATTTGTCCTTGGTATTAAGTCCCTTGTTGTATAATAACCTTGAGACAAATCCATGCTTGGGTATGATCCATTTACTCCACACAAAGTGATGCCAATCCACATCATCTGGAGGCTGAATCATCCAGTTGTACCCTTTCTTGACTGGTGTTCTAGGTCACTCATTCTGGTCATACGCAGCCTGCATAATGCTCCTTTCTTGAAAATTTGGGAAGTTTGACTTAAAAAAGTGTATGGTTTGACTTATGAAAGTTCCAGTTCGTTTTTTTCCCATGACAACCTTCACTAAACTGAGAATGTTATGGATCTAGTTCATTTATACACAAGCATTGTGTTTGTGCATGTGTAAGTCTAAAAGACTTACTTTTGTGACCAATTGTAATGTGTATGTGTTTGCCTTATTAGAAACTCTAGAGAGGTGTTATGGTTTTACTTGTGAAGTAACTTTGAGGAGTGAGACAAACATTATATATAAAGAATGAAACAAAAAAGAGAAAGAGGAAGAATATTTCAGCTCGATTTTTCATGACAGCCCTCACTAAACTGTCGATTGTCGGAATTTCAACCGTTGGATCGTGCTGAAATTTTGTCAGATTGTTTGGGACTCACGGGGCTACATTATGACAGTTCATATCGTCATTTAGAGCTCTGGATTGTCTGTTATTGCAGCTGGACAGAAGGTTGCGTTTTTGGTGATATTTCTCTTTTGTTCTCTAGTTTATTATATTTTATGTATGAAGTTGTTGGTGGGTTTTGAAGCCTTTGTAGACTGATTTGGGTTTCTTTTACCCTCAATTTTATCATAATAAGAGAAGAAAGAAAAGGGTGGACTCCTTACAAATCCCATGATTTTTATCCTCCACATTGAAGTGGTTTTCCATGTATAGTTCTTGTGTGTTATTTCCGTTTTTGTGTTCTTTTGTTACTTATAGTTGTTGCCCGGTTTTGCTCTATTGTTTGGTGGTAATTTGTGCTATTGGATTGGTTTTGTTCTTGTTGAATTGGGTTGATTGTCTTAAGGTTGATTATCTTAAGGTTGATTTTGTGGGTATTGTCATCACCGACTTGGACCCCTTCAGATAGGAAGGAGTATATAGTAGTGTCTGGTATAAACAATGTCTGAGGTGCTTGGTTGTTGCTGGTCTCGGCACCCGAATGTTTTTGTTAGCTAAGACCCTCCACAAGTAGAAATTAAGGGGCCGTTTGGTTTGAGGTAATCAGGAAAGGGTAAGGGAATCAAAGGCAATGATTCCCTTTGTTTACGTTTGTTTTGTCAATTCAATCATTCTCTTTACCCCTCCCTTTCCCCCAAACTCTTCTACCTTCTTACCCCTCACCCCCCTGGGTAATCGATTCCCTTTCCCCCTCTAATCAACCGGGTCACCACCACTACCAATGTCCACCAACCACTACTACCACCACCACCAAGGTCCACTTATCACCACTGCGACCAACCCTACACTTTCGGATCAGGTCCAATATGAGTCGGATTAGGGTCAAAATAATTTTTTATGTCTTAATTTATCAATTAAAAATAAAAATAAAAAATCATTTTTAAAAATTTATCTTGTAAAAATTATTATAATTACCGTATTTATAACTAAAAATTGTAATAAAAAATATATTATTTCTCAAGTATTTCATTATTAAAAGAATAAAAGTCACGTAGAATTTTTTTTTTTTTTTTTATTATTTTATAATTTAATTTTTTTTTTTATTTCAAATATATTGTACAAATATTACGATGACACACCGCTAATGTTATGGTTTGGGTGAAAGTTGGTGGTAATGCATTCCTATCATTGAAACCAAACGACAACCTAAATCTGGGGTAATCCCATTTCTTTCCCTCTGTTTCCCTTTGTTGATTTCATTCTCTTTCCCTTTGATGAACCAAACGCCCCCTAAGTGACCTTCAGTTTCTCTTTTTATAGTGTTCGTTTCCTACAAAATTTAGAACTTTATGCGTATCGAATACATATCGTATCAGTATGCGTGCTAGCTAGACCTGACAAAACTGACCTGGCTTGAATGACCCGACCCGAATAAGTCAACCTGAACCCGACCCGACAACCGAACAGAAGACCCAAGTTTGACCCGTAGCCCGAATTGACTCGGCTTGACTCGAAACTGACCCGAATATTATTATAGAAAACAAGTCGATATCCATAAAAAAGTTGAAAATAGCAAACCCGAAATTGACCCGAACCGAAATGACCCGGCCCGGCTCGAACCCAACCCGATTTTAATAACCCGAAAATGATCCAACCCGAACCTAACCCAACTCGTTGATCCGTTTTGCGAGGTCTAGTGCTAGCTAGACCAATCAAAAACTGATCCGACCCGAAAACCCGACCCGAAACCGCCCAAAAAAAACCTCGAAAAAATCCGCCCGAAAATGATCGAAACCGGAAAGTGATCTGACCCGATAATAACCCGAATATTTTGGGTCAAAACCCGCCCGAACCCGTTACCCGTCCGAAAATAGATAAATTAAAAAAATATTACTATTATACACTAAAGTTTATCAAAAATACTAAAAAATATTTTTTTTTAATTTTCAAAATTTTAAGAAATTATATATATATATATATATATATATATATATATATAAATCATATTTTTTATCACATGATTATTATAATGAGAAATAAAAATTAGTAACTCGAGTCAAAGTTTGTCATATATACCTGTACTTCCTATAAAAATAAAATATCAATGTATATTAAAAATATATTAAATAAAACATGTTTATTCTCACTAATATCAAGTATATTAAATTAGATGATTAAGAAAATTAAGAATAAAATTGTATTTATGATTAAAAAAAATAAAGAAAATTAATGTTTTCAAAGTTCGTTAATAACTCGTATTTGACCCGAAACTCAACCCGAAACCTGTAAAGACTCGATCCCTATAAAACCCGAATTTTTAAAACTCAAAATACACTTGACCCGTATTTTACCCGAACCCGAAATCCGACCACCCGACCCGTTCGACATATCTAGTGCTAGCTAATGTAATACAGCAATTTTTCACTTTGATAACAACAACCAAGTCCCCACTCTGGTGGGTCCAATCCTAAACAAGTGCGGGCAATCGGGCATCAAGCAACCTAGCCAGAGTACTATACCAAGTGTGAAAACCTTAAAGAACACAAGAAAGGTGGGCTTAAAACACGAAAAGCATAAAGATCAACGAACCGCCACCAATCACGCTCTTATTGCCTTAACTCCTCAAGTCAACTTTCTAAAGTGGGACAGATGCTTTTGTGCTCAAAAAAACTTCTGTTCAAGTAAGAGTTATCAAATGTTTATTATTAAAGTTAAAAAAATCAATTGTTTATTATTAAAGTTACAAATGTTTAGAGGTTATATATTTGTTTAATATTAAATGTAGGTTAAATTGTAATTTAAAATAGGGTTATTTAACAGGAATAATATCAAATTTTAGGTTGTATTCCATCAATAAAATCAACTTCAATTAATACGGGAATAAAACCAAGTTTGAGTCATATTACACGAGAATGAAATTGGTTCTTAAATGACCGGCTGAAGTCAGTTTTGTGGGTCCCATGCTATTAATTAACACTCTCATCTTCATCTTCTTCGTTCTATTAATCTTCATTGCCCTAAATCTTCTTCATTGCCCTAAATCAAATTCTCTCTCCTAAACCATCATTTCTCCAAATCCATGGATAACTCATCAATTTCATGTTCTTCGAGTTCATTGGGATTGAGCTCGAAAGAAGTTATCTGCAACCACAAGTTACGGGCAGTGATTAGGACTATCAAGAAGGGAGAAAATGTTGGGAAGAAATTTTATGGATGTCCTTTATGGCCGGTAAGTTCAATAATTACGATTATTGCTATCAATTAGTTTAGTGATATCAATTTAACTAATATCCTTTACCATTGTAGCATAATGGGTGTAGCTACTTCTTGTTGGTGGAATCAAATGCTCACCCTCAAGTAAGTGGTTGCGAAATTGGTAATTTGAAAAAGTCAGAGTTGGAGGAAAAAGTCATGAAACTGAAGATGAAGAAACAAGAATTGAAGACGAAGAAACAAGAATTGAAGATGGAGGTTATGGATCTCAGGGCAGATTTGAAGAAGCATATGAAGAGAGAGAAAAAAGCAATTTTTGCGCTGTTGCGTTCTTGGATTTTTTTGCAATATGTTTGTTGTTTAGGAAGGAATAGCATCGTTGAATATATAGCATCGTTTGTAATGTAGCAGTGGTCAGTTTGCAGCAGTAACTGGGTCGTCAAATTGTAGCAGTAATCGGTTTGTAATTGTTCAGTTTATGGACAAGTTTTCCAGTAATCTATGTTTGAAGTTTTACATTACAGTGTATCATCACAAACAACATTCAACTAATTAATGGCGGAAGTAAGAAAATGGATCGAAAAGAACTAGAAATCGAAATTTAGATAAACTGGGATAAACTTTTGCATTCTAAACATTCCCATTGTCAATAACAAAATGGAGCCTTAATATTCAACCAACAAAGTAGCATCTTGAAGGTTGCCACTGTCACTAAAAAATACGGCCCTAACATTCGACAAACACAGTTTTTGAGTGCTAATTAAAACTACATAGAAACCGATTAGTGAATGCATTTCCTGCAGTTTTTGAAAGCCAAAATATAACAACACAGTTTAGTAGTACTAATTAACATGGTTATTAGAAGTTTGAGTTGATACTTCCGCGTTCACGGACCTTGGCCCCCCTGAAGTTCCTGGTAGATTAGTGAATGCACTTCCTGCATCATCAAAGAGCACACCCATTCCAACTGGTGGCCTGGATCTTCCTCCAAAACCACCTCTTGCAGCACCTGTTCTCCGCCCTCTTGCAGCAGTTCTCCCCCCTCTTGCAGCAGTTCTTCCTCCTCTTCCAGACCTTATGACTCTGCCACCCCTTCCAACTCTTGCTTCTTCTGCGGTTGTATCATGATGATTGTCGGAGACAGGAGGTACTGCACTTGTGGAAGCCTCTACGGTTGTATGGAGTCTTGGTCTGCCTCTTCCCCTTTTTGGTTGTGGTGGAACAACTCTGTCTTTATCAGGACACCTTCTCTTGTTGTGAGTTTTCAACTTGCAAATGGAACAAGTCATTTCAACCCCGTGCTTTGTAAGCTTGCCACTCCGCTTTGGATCCTCAAAAGGGTCCCTTCTTCTGTTCTTCCTCGGCCTGCCAGGTCCAACTTTTATTGGAGGGGGGTGCAGTTGTTGTTCCACACTTGGCCAGTGCCTCTGACCTGCAAGAGACCTAATAGACCCACTGTATGTCTTAATGTAAGTCTCCCTCTTGTACCAATCAGAAACATAGTCCTCCGGGTGTGCGTGATTATAGAATATAGCGGCCGCAGCATGACAACAAGGTATACCCGTCAAGTCCCACTTTCTGCAGGTACATGTCCTTGCTTCTAAATTAACAGTAAGGTAGTCTATCCCTTGTCTTACCTGAAACTCAGTGGCAGTTGATGGCAAGGCGTCACACAAAGCAGCTTCATCCTTGATCTTGTCTAGCTTATCTTAAACTCTTGGGCATAATAAACATGTCATCTTCTCCATTTCTGTCCTCTTCTTCATCATTCTCTGCATTAATGCCATCCTAATGTCCTCAAGCATATAAATCAGATGTTTTGACCGTGCATTAATGATGTATGCGTTGAAAGTCTCTGCCATGTTATTCACAACTACGTCCGTAGTCGTGCTTGTCTTGATGGAGGACTTGCAAAACACCTCTGGCTTGCAAGCTAAGAATGCCTCAACAGCCATTGGATCTTCCTCCTTCATTGAGTTAATGGCATCCTTGAAATCAGCTGAGTTGTTAGCATTGACGCAACTCCAGAACATAAGCTTTATGTCATCGCCTTTATAGCTTTTGTGCCAGTGGGCAAATATGTGTCTAGCATAATGTCTGTGCTCAGCCATTGGAAACTCTTGAGCTACCATGGTTAGTATGCTCTACAACATAAAAATATTGCATCAGTTTTCATATACAAAGCTGCTTTAAAACATAAGAACAGAAAAAAATATTAACACAAGAACAGAAATAGTTTCAAAACAGTTTCAATGTATATAAGAATAGAGGGTGTAATAGACCAACAGTGAAGAGAGGAAGCAGAATTTCATGTAAACATTGATGTTTCGGAGATGGAACACGCAGAATTCACATGACATTCATATTCGTAAAACAAGATTGAGCTAAAAACCAACCAAAACCAGAACAGATGTTATGGTAGGCTTGTGAAGGAACAAGTACTATGATTTGTATCAAATGGATATTAACATAAGGAGTTATTAACATTCATATTAACATAAGGACTTATTGTCAGTTTCAATGTATATAATGGATAAGAATAAAAATGTATATAATCAGAAATAAGAACAAAAAAAACAGTTTCGAAACATACCGGATGCTCGTCAGAAATAAGTGTCCATCCTTCACCATTTGTGTCTCCCACACATTTCTTCAATTCCTTAAAGAACCACTCGTAGCTCTCGTTGTTTTCACCTTCGACCACCGCCCAAGCTAATGGAAACATTTGCTCATTTCCATCCCTCCCTACTGCACTAATCAACTGGCCACCCAAGAATGTTTTTAAGAAGCATGCATCTACGCACAACACTTTTCTGCATCCACTTATCCAACCTTCTTTCAAGGCATCAAAACATACAAACAGTCTCTGAAATACAGGTGGATTAGAAGACCTCACAGAAGGGGCAGTGTACAAAGTGAAGACACTTTGTGGGTTTCCTTCTTGAAGTGCTGCTAAGTATGCCCCTACTTTGCTATAATGCTCCTTCATTGAACCATGTAGCATCCTGTGAGCATAGTACTTCACTTTGTAAGCCACTCCTCTAGTGATTAGCACTTTGTAGGCTCTCATCACTGTCTCGATTATCTCAACTGCTGGCCAGTGAGGTCTTGACTTAAAAACCTCAAGTAGTTGCTTAGCTAACCATGACGACTTCAGTTGTGTGTTCCTCTCCATGGTTCTCTGACAAGTGTGCTTTGGATCTACACTCTTAACTACAAAGCAAGCCCTTCTAGTATCCCAACTACCATAAAGCTTAAAGGGACAACCAGCTACACATCTAACCCTAAGCTTCTGGCCCTTTTTTTTGTGGCTGACATCAACTTTCAAATTCCTACCTTGAGCAACTGCATATCTTGTCACACAGTCCCTAAAAAATTCCCTACTCCGAAACCTTATACAACCTTTCCAACTAAGTTTTGAGAAGTCAGTCTTCTCATTTACTACTAGCAAACTGGACCTTCTTCTACTTCCAGGTGTGTCTTCTTCATCATCACTTTCGACAGGGGTGTCTTCACCTTCACCACTTTCATCATACCCACTGTCCTCACCACCCTCGCCAGCCTCACCACCCTCAGTAGCTTCTCCACCCTCAGTAGCCTCACCAACCTTTGTTCTGTCTTGACCAGTTAACAACCCACAAGATGCTTCTACTTGCAACTGTTTTGCAATCTTCACACCGTTTGCATTCCAATTTCTCACTTTCTCTCTTGCTTCCCTATACTCTTCATCATCTGAGTTATTATCAGACTCCACCTCCTGCTCAACAAAGGCCTCCCTAACCTCTTTCTCTGCGTCAGAACCACTACCACCACCCTCTTCCTCTTCTAGTTCTAGATCAGTAAGACCACTCTCAATATCTTCAACTTCTAGCTCTTCTAATTCAGGCTCATAAACAGAGTCATCTTCACTCAAGCTATTAGATCTCTCCCCTGAACCCTTTTCTGATGCATTATCTTCACCTCTAGATGCAAATAAATGTATGGCATCACTCAAACTAATACCATTACAATCATACAATGGTGTATTTGAGCTAATTTTTGTAAATCTGGGTGAGGATCTGAGTGGGGCTAGGTTTGAAGTGCTCTTTCCATAGGCTTTCTTTGGAGTTGTTTCCTTTGCTTTACTTTTGGAGAGAGGATTACTTTGACCACTTTCTTGTGATTTTTGGACACATATGGCAGTGGAATCTTTATAAGAGGTAGGTGGTCCCCTGTTTGTCTTGGAAGTTAATGACTGTTCTGGTTCTTTTCTTCTCCTAGGGGTAAGCTTTTGGCGAGTGGGTTCTACATTTGGTTCCTTAAAGGGTTCCTTTTGCACTCTTTTGACAAGAGATTCTAGGGTGGTAGTGGTAACTTCCTTACTTAACTCAATTAAGTTCAATAGTTGAGCCACATCCTTCTCAAGAATTAAGTAACACTCCACCATTCTCCTCTCTACTGCAACACCTAACATTGTATATGCATCCTTGTCATCCAAAGCTCTCTTTAGTCTAAAGTTTTCTGGGTCTTTGTAGAAGATCGCATTTTACTTACTGCTAAAACTACCACACTTATTTGCTTCCTCATCAAGTGTAAACCAACAAAACTTATCTACCTCCACCGGAACTGTTCTACTAAGCTTTCCAGTGTAAACTAAACCCACCTCATGGTTGATAAACGAACCCCCATAAGAAAACTTCAAGGTCAGCGTACTCCATGGATCAACCTACGTTTTCAATTACACCAATTATAAAAGAATACTTAAAACCCCAAATACCCCAGAAAAATCGAAAACCTAAAGTGAAACCCAGAAAAATAGAAAAAATCGAAAACCCTAATTTCAACCCAGAAAAATCGATTTAGGGTAAATGAAAAAAACACTAACCGTTGACATTTCCGAACCACGAGATTGAGGAATGAACTTCACTATACCCCTGAAATTGATTTTCGACAAAATTAATGACATACCTTCGACCAAGTTTGAAAAAAAATTGAGAAAGAAAAAAAAATTAAAGGGAAATTCTCACTTGTACCCCTCTACTTTTTTCATTTTTTCACTTGTATCCTTTTTTTGGCGGAAATAACTTTGACTGACAATAACTCTCAGTTACGTTTTCGGAAAATGGTAAAAAAAAATCTACATTGTATGTCTTTAAAAATCTTCAGTTTGAAAAAAAAAATTATCGTTTTTCGAACTTTCACCCCAGAGTTTTACCCGGTCAAAGTTTATTGCGTCAAAACACTTTGACCGATCATAAATCCCGATTACGAATTCAGAAAATAATGATTTTTTTTTCAAACTGGAGATCTCATAAAGACATACAATATGGAAAAAAGATTTACCATTTTCCGAGTTCATATCTAAGATTTATTCTCGGTCAAAATTTTTCTTCCAAAAAGAAGGGGTACAAGTGGGAAAATTAAAAAGTAGAGGGGTGCAAGTGGGAATTTCCCAAAATTACCTCGACGAACGGACGAAGTGATGAATGATGGATGAAGTGATGAATGATGGATGAAGAAGACGGTTGAGTTGATGAAGATGAAGTTTAATCGAGTTATTAATGGGGTAAAAGTGATAAAAGTGATCGAGTTATTAATGGGGAAAACAGTTAGGTAAAGTGAATTAATGAGTTAAGAGTGAGGGAAAATTTGTGTTAGTGATACTATAAACAGGTCTAGGCGGTAGCAGGTAAACCAATTTCATTCTCGTGTAATATGACTCAAACTTGGTTTTATTCCCGTATTAATTGAAGTTGGTTTTATTGATGGAATACCACCCAAAGTTGGTATTATTCCTGTTAAATAACTTTTTAAAATATTTATTTAATATTAAAACAATAACTAAAATGAAAATGAGAAGCTTGGACTTGAATGTCCAAAAATGAAATATGCGAGAACAAAACAAATACTCCCTTCGGTCACAATTTATTGCCCCATTTCAATTAAAATATACCTCACATATAATCATGAAATGGGGCAATAATTTATGACCGGAGGGAGTAGCAAACAATAATAAAACTGACACACAGATTTACGTGGTTCACCAGCAAAATCATTGGCTATGTCCACACCGACAAGGAGACCAAATTCACTGTTGTGCAGATAATAGTGCAACAGTAAACCGTAATACACGCGTTTAATAACTGACAGCTAACACCAAAAGTACTGTCAATTCTACCAACCAAATAATAATCTCAAACAGAAAAGAGACTACCCAGTTGACCTGGGACGAACTCACCAACGAGACGATGGACAAATGATCTTGCGGTCAACCAAAATACGAACAAACGCCAACGGTCTCCAACGAAGAAGAGATGAGTAGAACCACCAAATAATAGGGACTCAGAACAAATTGACTTTTTCCTCAAGAAAACCTCACAAATCAGCCTTCTATATTTGTTATCTTAAATCATCTATCACTCTTAATTAACGTAGAAACTAGCCAGGTCTTTATATTATTTCACCCAAACTAGTTACCTAAACTAATTAGAAAACAAACACTAACCAAATACACAACATTCCTAAACCAAATAATATTGTTGTTTATATTCTTGTTTATATTCTTGTCTATAATATACTAATAGACATATCCATTACAAACTTGTGACAATTAGCTAGGCACAAAAGTATTGATTGACCCCTTTACCTTTACTTAATTGTGAAATTAAGCCTCATAAGTTTCAATTGGAGTAATTTAACCATATATATAAGTATGACATAATGTGAAAGTCAAGTCAATCCAATATCTCATCAAAATCTCCTCCCAATTTCTCGTACACTCACAAATATATACCATATATATATACTTAAAAAAATACACTCATACTTAAAACACTAATAAAAAAAATTAAAATTACATTGTTGCCGCATATAAATAATAGAAAAATTACATCAGTTTGAAAAGGCACACAATGATTCTAACGAATTAATAGAATTCTGATAACAAAAAATAATATTAAAAAATCATAACTGAAAATACACAATTCCTAGGAACAGTATTGAGCTGAACAAAATTAAACTGAGTTGAACGGAACCGAAGTGAGCTGAACTGAACAGAAATAAAGTAGGCTAAAAGAATAATAATAATAATAATAATAATAATATAGAATTAGGATCTCATCCGAACCAAAAGTTCGGTACGAACCGTCCGAACCAACTAGTTACACTTTTAAGGACTTCACTTACACTCTTAATATTTAACTAGTTACACTTTTAGTGACCTTGGTTACACTTTTTTTTAAGGACCTTAGTTACACTTTTGAGAAAAACCCAAAAAAATGAGGGAATAAAGGGATCGCTAAAGAGTGTAATATTTAACTACTTAAAAATTATTCAAAAATTAAGGAAATAATGGGACTCCAATTACTTTTCAATTTGTTTTAACCTTAAAAGTGTAACTAAAATCCTTAAAAGTGTAACCGGAGTCTTTAAAGGTTAGTTCGAACAGTTCGTACCAAAGTAAGGTTCGGATGGGATCCCATCCCATAATAATAATAATTATTACTCCCTCAGTTTAAGTATTCCTCCCACTTTTCTTTTTGAGCTTGGTTTGATTTTCTTCCCAATTTCCTTTTTTTGGATGTACTTTTAATTATTCTTTGTTCTTCCTTCAATTCTTTATTCTTTTTCTCCACACCTAACCCCAACAACTTTTCACTTCATACCTCACCTTTTACCCTTCATACCCCACTTTTTATCCATTTCTTAATCTTTTCCCAAAAAAAATTGGGGAGTAATACTTGAACTAGGAGGGAGTATTAATGATTTTAGAATATAATAATTATTAATGATTTTTTTTGGAGAAACATCATCATACATCTTAATTAGTTGTAATTTTGTTTTTATGTAGGTTGTGATTTTTTGGTGAGAAATTGAAGAGATATTGATCTATGAGAAAATTTTAGCTAAAAAAAATTAGAGTTAAATTTCACATTATGTCATACTTACGGGATTAATTTACTCCAATTGAAACTTATGAGGCTTAATTTCACAATTAGATAAAGTTAAGCGGAATTATTTTTTCTTAACGAGTCTTTACTCATTTCTAACGATTTTTTACCGCTTTACTCCTCTCATTTAATCCCATCAAAAACTGAAGGTTTTATTTTTTCTTTCTAAATAAATCTCAAACACCCATAAATGTGCCATGAACCACCACAAATATGGAACCGTCCGGGGTCGGATCGAAGCCGGGGTGGGCGGCTGGGCTAGATGGTGGGTGATGGGCGAGTGGGGACAACAGGGGATGGGTGGGGACGGGTCGGAATTTGGGTGGGTCGGAGCCGGGGTGGTCAGGCGGGCTGGGCGGGGGGGTCTGGGTGGTGCTGATCGGTGGGCAGGTGGGCTGAGTGGTTAGGTGGTGGGGATCAAGGGAGGGAGGACGCTATAAGAGGGGTTTATTTTTTAAAAAATTATTTTATTTATTTTATTTTTTTTGTTAGTTATTTGCTAGTTTTTTTTTTTGTTTTTTCATTTTTCTTTCTTGTTACGTAAACTCTTTTGTTATATAACATTATTTTTATTTATTTAAATAGAGGAGAATTTTATATAAAAAAAATAGTTCACAATTTTATTTATTTATTATTATTCAATCATCGTTTGTGGTTAAAAAAACCATAAAATTACAAAAATGAAACCAGTATGTCATGGTGATTTATTGAAAATTATACTCCAAGTAAGAAATAACTGAAAGAAGTTATAATTGATTTTGGTAAATAAATAATCGATTTTACATCATCAGTAAATTAGAAGTCCTAATTAAAACCGGGAGCGATTGATTATCTAAATCGATAGAGCAAAATGAATAATTGAGGTTGAATCTCAATGTGAAAGGAAAGTTTATACTGGGTATAATGAGAAAAGTGTAGGAAAATTCGTTAGGATTGAGTAAGGCTCGTTAGGAAAAAAAACACGACCCAAGTTAAGGGATTCAATCAACACTTTTCACGGCTAACTAGGAGCCAAAAAGTATAACGATTGGGGAATAGCAAATGAATTTTTTAATGAATTTTATCCACATGCGAGTAATATTTAACCCGTTTTAAGCTTGTGACGGATACAACTCACAAGGGAGACTTACCGGATGGAGGGATGGTAAATTGGTAATGGTAGCATACTAGCTTAGGCCATATTCTTTTCCATTTCTTTCCAGCTCAATTCAGTCCACTTCAGTTCAATCATGTTTAGTTCAGTTTCAGGAGACTCGTTTTGTCTTAGTATTTTGGCTTATTTCAGTTCAGTTCAACTTATTTCAGTTCAATTCAGTGTACTTCAGTCCAAAAGAACAAGACTTAAGATCATGGTTATCCACGGATACAATTTCTCTCCATAGAGGACCTCACTTCTTCCATACCTCATTTTCCCTCTCTTATAAAATACTTTCTTACCCATGAATTCAATTTTTATCCTTGGAGGTCTAACTCATGCATGTCACCTTATTTATGATATCATATCCATTAATTTTTATTTCATTTTTATAAATTATCAACGTTTATATTTCATAAATTTTGAACTTTTTTTAAAATAAAAGCGATGAATTACAAATCCATTTTTGACTTGATTTTTTTTTATGTAATTATTATTTTTATTATTATTATAAAAATCAGAACTTGTATTAAGAACGAAACAAATTATAAGAAATGAGTGAGTAGCCGAGATACTATCTGGGCACTCACTCCCTTAGCAATAGCAAAACTAAGTCTAGTGAAAATAAAAGAATTTGTGCGAGTCCCGCGTCCTGAGAGATAGAAAATTTCTGAACCGGCTTGAGCAATGCAACCGCCTCTGCGTCAAGCTCCCCATCGAAGAGAAAGAGAAAGGCAGGAACTAGGGATGACAATTGGTCCAGACCCGGCGGGTCGGACCCAAATGGGTCTGGGTCTGGGTCTCATTTTTTCAGGCCCGACGAGTCCGGGTCGGATCTGGGTCTTGTTTTTAAAACCGGGTCCGGGTCTAAAATACTGGGCCGGACCCGACCCGTGGACCCGACACTTTAATTAAAAAAAAAAGAAAAAGAAGAAAAAACAAACTAAAACCTACCAACTTAAGCAGAAGCCAACAAACAACAAACAACTAAAACAACTTACTAGATTTATGTAAACATTGTGGTCTTGTGGACTTGTAGTTATGACTTGTGGACTTGTGGTGATGAATTTAGTTTGTTGTCGGACATTTATGTAAGTCTCGTAAGACCATTATGAATGAGTTTGTAAGAGTGTTTAATTTCTTAGTACAACCTATGTCGTAGACAATTTTGTACGTTCTAAAAGTCACCGGCGAAATATGAAATTTGGAAGAAATGAGGAATGTAGGACAAAATAAAATAAAATAGTGAGACTCGCGGGTAGACCCGGACCCGGCGGGTCTGGATCTAGGTCTTAAAATTTTGGACCCGGCCGGGTCCGGGTCCAGAGTAATTTTGACGGGTCCGGGTTTGGATCCTAGTGGACCTGGTCCAGACCCGGTCCATTGCCATCTCTAGCAGGAACCCATAACCAATCTTGGTGCACAAATCTCCATATTTGGCGCACTTACGCTGGGTAGCATCAACGACCGCGCGACCAGGCAGAAAATCAGACATCGCAGAATGAATCAAAGGGGACGACCCCGTCACATCGACACACACATCATCTCCATATTATTATTATTAGTAGTAGTAGTAGCAGTAGTAGTATGGTAATGTTAAATACAGCCCTTAGGGTTGTATTTAAGCATTAAATATCTCCTATATTTGGCATAAAGTTAAAAATTTAAGAATAAATTACACATACATCGACGCAATAAATACAAGTATTAACATTTTATTTTCTTTTTTTAGTCTTTTAGATACAACCCTAAGGGTTTTATCTATCATTTTCCTTATTAGTATTATCATTATTATTATCCGTTTTTTTTTCTCGAAAAATATTTAAAATATATTAAGATTAATATGAATAAGTAATACTCCGCAGAAAATTAATTTAGATTGAAATGAACCAGTGAGTAATGACTACCATAGAGTCAAAATGGTAGGATATTTGTTTTTAATAAGAAAAAAACAAAAATAAAGAATAATTTCATATAAATGCATACACACTCTCTTTCCTTATTTTTTTATATCTCTAACCAAGAATTAATTTGGTAAATCCTCCGTAGAGGATGAATAATCCATAGATGTGAGACAATTTTCACTATGAGTAATCCATAGATGCGAGACAATTTTACTTCATCCTTCCTATGGATTTAATTTCAATTCATGGGTAACCATGCTCCAAGACTTAGAGCATGGTTATCCAAGGATTATAATTAGCTCCAGAGGGAGGATGGAGTGGGAATGAGACTATAGCAATGGATTATGAATCCTTTAAGGAGGATTATGAGATTTTCTCCTTCCTCAGTCCATGATTATCAATGGATTCAATTTCTCTCTACAGAGGACTCCACTTCTTCCACCTCACTTTTTCTACCTCATTTTCTCTCTCTTATAAAATACTTCTATATCAATGGATTCATTTTTCCCTCCATAGGGGGTCCACTCATCTCACAACATTTATCATGCCTTATCCATTTAATTTTTACTCATTTTTTTATTTCATTTTATAAATTACGATTATATTATAATCCATAAGTTTTGATCATTTTTTTTAATAAAAGCGACAATTTATAAAACGAGTATTTGACGTTTTTTTTTTCGTACTTTAAATATTTTTTTATTTTTTAATAAATCTAATTTAATAAATTTTAACTAACGAAGAATTAGCGGCCTTATATAGATTTCGAATATAATTCGAAACTAAAAAACGAGAAGAGTTTTATAAATTAGAAAATATGAATGAATAATAGAAGTTTAATGGTACAAGTTTAATTTTATTAAGATGGGATGAATAAATAAATATTGGTAGAAGAAATGTATTTATAACACAATTGTAATAAATAGGCGTTGAACTCAATTATTACACATAATACATTTAAGGCAATTTAATCACTAATTGCTTAATCTTTCCTCTTTTGTTCAATGCGTCAAAGTGGATATTTTTTCTCAATCCTCCTCCAAGGATTGGGGATCCATTGATGTATCATCATTTTCAATCCATTCACCCTGTGGATTGAGTCCAAATCCATTGCTAACCTTGCTCTCACGGAGAGAAAAGAGGAAAGAGAGAGATGTGCGCTGATTGGTGGAAATCTTTATTTTTTTTCTATCCCACCTTTTGTGTTTGGGACCACATGCATTTATTTAGAAATTTTGTTGTTTATTCTTCTTTTTGTTATTAACGTTCATTTTTTTTAAAAACGAAATTAGGTTTACTAAATCAATCACTTAATTTAAAACGGCTAGTTACATTGCAAATTGTATCTATAAATATTTTTGGAGTTAAATATTGTAACAACCCGTATTTTTTTCAGACTTTATAAATAAGTCTATAATAGAAAACAGCAGAAGATATAATACATATCCGAGTAATTACTATTCTCAACTAATTAGATTACTGCATAACAATTATTGTCTAAAATATAATGTACAATTATTGTCTAAACAAAGGAAGATATAATGTACATCTAATAAATCATTGTCTATCTTACATAATATGTGAATCTAGTTCCTTATAAGATGATGTACTTTATCCTCGAATTTCACTACTACAAAACCCTTGTTTTCCTGACACTTTAAAGGTAGGTTCTCGACGCTTTAAAGTGTCGTAAATTTAATTTTCGACGCTTCCGAAAAGCGTGGAGATTTTGGGCGTCAGGAATTCTCGACGCATTTTTGTGTCATCATCCTCGACGCATTAAAACGTTGAATATTTTATTCATGACACTTTTATGTGTGGCCACATGATACACTAAAATACGTAACCTCGACGCTTTTCTATGTCATGATTTTTTTTCCCGACCAAAACTTTTTCTAATGGTGCGACTTTCTACTACTAAAAGTGTCGAGAGATAATAATATAAAATTCAATTACCAACACTTTTAAATGGTTAATGCGTCGAGAATCCAATCATAAAGAATATATTAATAATATATTTTGATCCAAAATCTAACTCCTTACAATTGCAGATATATGTTTGTCTAGTAAGCGCGACTCTACATTTACTGAATTTATATCAATATATAATACACAGATCGAGTTGTAACAAACTTTACACGCATTTGTAGATTATTACAATAATGTACTAACATACATACAGTGCTACAACAATCTTATGCACAACAGTATCCTCTAATTTTTCTTGGGAATTTCTCAAGCATTTCTGGTATGATCTCGAAAAAAATCCCCAACAAGTCTGTAATAGGCCACCTGCAATAATAACAAGTCAATTACCTAACTTATTACTCCACCTCTCCCACTACGATTGTTAAGTTTGATCTACATCAACTTTTAACAACAAAATCGATATATTTTAATTGAAGTTGCATTTCTTGATCACAAAAATAAAGCGAAGATTTTGTTTTTAGTAGCCTGTGTGGTAAAAAAAATGGACAAAAATCTGAGGCAGAAGGCATAACCTGGAAAATAGGCGCATCTGAATCCAAGATGTAGGTGCTCCGTATCTTGAGAGCATTGCTTAACATATCTAGATTCCTCTAAAACATCTACGAATGAGCCACTGAACTAATTATCATAGCATATAAGAGCTCATCGAAGGCAGAACTTGAATGTTAAAAATATTGAATTCATCATCGAGGAAATTGGATTTAGACACTACAACTTTCCTTCTTGCTACCAATACAGGTCTTATGCACAAAAAATATTAGTCTACGATCGGTCACATCATCATACCTTATGCAGAGTGCTGGACATACACTCTAGCATGAAAATACACATACCTTCATAAAAGTTTGAGAAATGAACCTGATGAATGGGAGCAGCATTAGCCCTTGCTTTTTCTGTAATAGGAAATGAGGCAGAACATACGGTCAATATGCATGGGAAATCACCGGTGTATCTCACTGTACAAAGAGCATTTCCAGCATAAATAGGGTTTTACATGAATGCTTGCATAAAAAAAATATGCTTTATGGTAACAACTTGCCACTTTGACAAGGCAAGGTTCAATTCCCCATTTCCATTTAATATTATATATAATACGCTATATGCACTTGACAAATAAATAATACTTCGATTAAATATAATTACAAATAGAACGGTTATTGTACTGAACTGTCCTCTTTAATACAATTCATAACTTTCTTACACATAAATATATATATACACACACACACACCAAATTAACAAGTACAATAATCTGCCAAATATTCATAAATCGCAAATTTTCCAAACATTATACACTTTGCTAATCATAGAAGGTATTATACAAGAATTTGTTAACTAAAGACGGAGTAGTAATCTTTTCTAAACAAAAAGGATAAGGGTGAATCAAAGTCTAAGAGACAGCAACAGGCCAACAGCAATAAACAACCTGATACATCTATGCCTCCTTGTGCAAGCTAGAGGTAGGAGCTAATTTGTGAGACCAAAAGAATGACAAAAAAAGTTGGAAAAGGAAGGAAAGTATCAGCTGAGTGATCACTACCTGATACATCCGAGGTAGAGTGCTATGCATACAACTCTCTCTAGACCATACTTCACCTTGATGCACAACATAAGTTAGAGAACTCGCACATAATAAAATTAAGTTCCACTACATAAAAATAAAAAACGAAAATGACTGACTCATGACATTTACTACCGTTAATTTATCAAACATTCAGTCACTCTCAAACGAGGTTATTTAAACATTATAGCTTACTTGAGTGGTATAGCCGCTGAACTCTTGACCAAGTGTCAAAGGTGTTGCATCTTGTGTATGGGTACATCCAATCTTAATTATGTCGTTGAATTCATGAGACTATACAAAGTACCAATAAGCAATCAACATAATTGTCTTAGCCTGATCAATACTCCGTAGGTACTAAGTACTAACTATCAAAGTGATTCCATAAAAGCAAAATGTTTAGGCATAGAAAGTTGATCTCAAACAAAATGACAATGATAAAGGTAGCAACAAGAAATAATTCTACGTAGTACTTTATGTAAAATGTATATACGGAGTAGAATTTTAAAAAAGAAAAAAAAAGATCATTAATCACCTTGGCTTTCAGTGTAGAATGTAATGTTTTCAAACTTGGTAAGAATCTTGAATTTACTTCCATAGTTGCGGCAATGTGCATCACCTAGAAAGCCAATAACATGTTAGTGTCGGTTGCTATACCACAAGGGATCACACCATTTCATTAGGGAGTTGTATATTACTTAAAACAATTAACCGCTAATATATTATCCAATTCCTACCAAATAGCCATGTCTTCATGCAATCACAAAACAACACTGAATTGTGTTCGGATGCTGATAGAGAAATACCGAAACAAATAAACACTTACTGTCGGGAACATATCGTTAGAAGACTGAGACCTGTTCACGTGATCATTTGGATGCACAAACTTCCCACCCCTATGATGACCGAGGATCTCAGCTGCCCTGTTTGCAATGACCTACAGCCAACATCAATAATAAGCCAACGCACGAAAACAACAGCAGTACAAGCAGCGAAACAATTTCAATAATTGTGCTTTACATGACACAAGCACATCACACACATACTGAATGCTCAAAGGAATATCAATTCGTTTTTTTAACCAAATTTGCAAGCATAGGAGAAGAATTCTAGCACTCGGAAATTCCGAACACAGAACACAATGCAACACAGAATGCGATAGTAAAAAAAAATGCTTTCGATAAATTTTCTGATGTTAAAATTATTGAAATATGTTCCCTCTGTTACACAAGAATAAAGGGGTCAAAATATGTTTGTTAAGATTAATCAACCACAGAGGGCGAGAACAAATTGAAAGATATATTCACCCCAAAACCTCCCTAAGAGAAACAATTCAATTGAATCTTAAGTAAAATCAGAAAATGCACTTCCCTTCTTGTTTAAGTTTAGGTTTTGAATGATGGGGGCGGGCTATTAACTAAGTTTAGGTTTAGTAGATCAGTAGATTAATAATAAAAATACTTTACACCTGGACAGATAAAAGTGTAGAGAATGAATTTTGGGGAAAATGAAGGTCGACGGTTTTAAAAGCGTCAAGCCTAAAGTGTCGGGATATGAGGGGATTTGTAGTAGTGTTTATCAAGTCATTTCAACTACCAACTTAATCCATAAAATCCGTAGAATTATAAAACATATTTGCCTCGATACATTTTAAATAGCCATCTTAACCGTATAATCGCATGATCTCCTTGCAACGCTCTCATAGTTACATTACAAGATCATCTCACTTAACCCGGGTGCTCCAATCGTCGACTCACGGAAACCCGGGTGCGATCCACCTAACACGTACGGGACTGATCAGGACCCACCTAAAATATGGCCACACTCCCGCCTACTCTCGAGTCAATGTCAGCACAGCCAAAGACCCTTCGTACGCTACGGACGATTTTATACGGTTAAGTTAAGCGCTATTCTTCCAAGTTATCTCGTACAAAATAGAGACAACCTGCTTTCCCGCTCAAAGAGATTTCGAATTAAGTCCTAAAAATACCCAATAAAATATGACTTCATTTGAAATTTATTTCATTTAGAACACGTTATGTGTTATCCAACTCAAATTCCATAGAAAGTTCCTTCTCTTGTAATTCGATACGAAGTAACAATAGCCAAATAGCACGTAGTCAAATAAAGGTCTCCTTACGGGTTGTCCCTATTTGTAGGCCGAGATTTGGCTAACGAACTTGGTTAATATGTCAAATGATTAGTATGACCATTTAACGGAGTTTAGCCAAGTTTAATCAATTTAACTAAGGGACGGTTTTCATTCCCCTGAGTAGTTTAATCGATGTAGACCGTCTTAGTTTAATTTTGTTAATTACAATTTCTTTTCAAAATATTGATTTGAAATAATTTAAGAAAAGTTATTTAAGAGATCTCTGATTACGTAGTGTAACGTAAGCGAATGCTTTTTGATTTGAAACTTTTATTATTAAAAAGTTTGTTTATTTAAATACTTTGATTTTAAAAAGATTGTTTGTGGATTTAAGTCCATGTTGGAATGTTTTGACAAAGTCCAAAAAGATTGATGTATATTTGTTTATGCTAGCTAAAAACCCAATTTCGTCTTATAAGAGATTTTATTTTGAAAACGTCAAAGTATACCGAAAAGTTTATTTAAATATATATTTTCAGGAAATACCGAGATTTATTTAGGCGAATTTTAGTGATATCGTGAGTCAGGCCTAAACGCTTGCCAAGGTCCTAGAAATCTAACCTATTCGTAAGAATGACTAGGTCTTTTATATTACATATTTTGGGGTATCGTTTGGTCAAGTCTCGCCCTAATCTATTAAATTACATCGATTTTCAAAGTCTTTAAATAAAACAATAAAAATATAAATATAAATCTAAATTTACAACATTATTTAAAGAATAACAAATAAAAGCAAGAAATCATTTATCACGTAATTGGTCCATGAAATAATAGACTTTAGTGGTGTTTCCGTGGATTCTTTTAAGACACTAAAATAATTTCGGAAAAGTCCCTATGCCGGATTTTATATTATCATACCCAAAGTGATTATCTTTGTTCTTAATTATACGATTACTCTAAAATTTTATTAGACCCTAAATTTTATTATTATCTCCATTTCAACTCAAACTGCCACTTTAACTAATTATTTTCCCTTTTCATTATTTATGTCTTTAGACCAAAGTCTTATCTATACTATAAGTTATTATACTAATGTTTTCCATAATTTAGTAGTGGTCTTACATGCATCCCCTTATTTACCTAAATCTATTACTAAAATTAACATGCAAGCAGTTATATGAAAAATTCATTCTATAAAAATGAATTTTTCATCAATTAATCACAATTTACCCACCCTTGATTCGATTTTTGGTCTAAAAACGAGATAGGGCAACTAGGCTTCTTCGACCTGATTCCAATGTCTTCTTCGGCCTCCTCTGCTTCTTTTTCTTCGTTTTTGCCACCATGACCCATAACACATATACTTGAATTAATTCTACCAAAATTCAGAAATTTTCATAAAAATACAAATAAAATAAAATAAAAGTAAAATACACTAGATCAAAAAGTTTTAAAGACATGCAATGCCAAAAAATAGTCTCAACTCAAAAGTTTAAAAATAAGATAATAATTATATAAGTCAAATACCTTAGATTTGTAGGTTTAAAGGACATGCAAGTCGAAAATAGTTCAAATTCCAAAAGTTTTAAAAATAAACTAAACATTAAATAAAATAGAAATAGAAATAATGGACTATGAATTTTTTTAAAACATGCAAGTCTTTAATTATAAAAATTTTGACTTTATTATTATTACATAAGAATATTATTATATACAAGAATTTGAAGAAATATACCTTTTACAAAATGGAAATTTGGTTAATCTAGAATCTCAAGCTTGCCTTAGTTTTCTTCATTTTGGATAAATACCCCTTGATTTTTATGATTTTTCTGTAATCTTACTATTATTATTATTATTATTATTATTATTATTATTATTATTATTATTATTATTATTATTTTGTTTTCTTTTCTTTTGGATGGTGAAAAGTGAAGGTGGCAGAATTGAGAGAGAGAGAGAGAGATGACGTGAAAGGTGAAAAAAATGGAGGAGAGAGGGATATTAGAGTAGGTAGTAATAATTATAAAATTTTTGGGACTTCTAATGGAGTCCGTTTCGAAATTAAACCGGTCTTTGTTCACGCTTATTTTTAAAACACGACATTCTCGAAATAGTTCAAAATAATTTATTGCCAGAGAAATTAAATGTCTTAGCTTCTGGGGACTCATAGTACTCACTCTCATCTTCAAAATGTATATTGGAGTGTGCAAGTATGAGAATTAATGAAAGAGTTATGATCGACTTAAGTTGTCTTTAAGCTTAGCCAAAAAATCTAATATAAATAATAGTAAATTAATTTAAATAGATAAAATGACATGTTACAACTTTTGAAATAAAGAATAAAATGAGAAAATTTGTAGAAATCAAATATGAAATTTCTATCCATCCCACGGAAAGGGGTCTGGTAGTTTCTAAGATACGACAAAATATAACGTGAAGTAGAAAGTATTTCTAAAAGGATGTTAAAAATACGGGGTGTTACAGTCTTACCCCCTAACAAAAAGTTTCGTCCTCGAAACTTGTAAGGTACGAAAATTATCGAGGATGATATAGGTTTCCTACTGGATGCCTTGCTCTCACGAACTTAACAATCATACTATACACGAGTCTAATCCATTATCAGACGATATGGTCATATCCTCAAATGCATTATTATTATTCTTATCATCTTATATCCTCAAATGCATTATAAATATTCTGACTAGATCATGACCCAAAAATCCAAATAATAATTTAGCCTCAATATATCTCCACGTATAACATTTCCTCGAGTATAACATTTCAACTCCCTCGAGTATAGCATTTCCTCGTCCTTTGACCTAGATTATTTCCAAAATTCTCAAAATTCATCTTTATCCTCGAATTTATCATTGTCTATCTTACATAATATGTGAATCTAGTTCCTTATAAGATGATGTACTTTATCCTCGAATTTATCAAGTCATTTCAACTACCAACTTAATCCATAAAATCCGTAGAATTATAAAACATATTTGCCTCGATACATTTTAAATAGCCATCTTAACCGTATAATCGCATGATCTCCTTGCAACCCTCTCATAGTTACATGTACAAGATCATCTCACTTCTAAGTTCCTCAAAATTATGTTTCCAAGCTTCCATATATTATTCCATAATCTTAAAGAGAATATCTAATAAGCCCAAAATCTCTCCTCTTACAATTCCATTAGTCCATAATGTAATTTGTCTCTAATCATTCTTACTAGTTTTCACCTCTATATACCACGATTGTCTGACAAAAACATATGTGTCCTAACGACATCATTCCACCTCTCATGTTTTCTATTTTTTCCAAATTAATATAATTGTTAATCCCCTAAACATTCTAGAGACCATCATTTCTATTATCACCGTTCTTTCAAGGTTAGTATCAATCCATAATAAATTATTCTCAATACTTCATCTTTTTCCTTTCAACTAAAAAATTCACTCTTTTAACTTCATATTACTCAAATATGTTCTCGACCCATTCAAGAACTTATATTCAGAAAGACCTAAAATATCCTTAAATAGTGGTTTTACAATTTAATATCCATAAAACAATACCATATCTTATTACCTATTCACTTTTAGACTATTGTTCAAGTACTCCTCAAAGAATATCATCTCTCCAGTTGAAATGTAATTATCTCACCTTCTATTATTCATCCATTAATGTCACATCTCAAATAAGGTTCCAAATGGGGTAGGAGGGTTAGAAATTCTTAAAATTTAATGTTTGTAGGAAAGTAAAATTTCAAAGAATTATATTTTAAAGGTCAAGATAGAATTGACTTTTAAATAAAGAGGATAATTAAGATAGAAAAACAAAAATGAGTACATTTTAAATAAAATTTCCAATCAAAAATAAAATTCCAAACTAAGTTAAGAGTGAATACGACCTACTATTTAGATCAAAGGTAAAAATGATTTTAAAAACAAAATATTAAGGTTTGTAAGAATCAAATAATGGTCTTACAATCAAAAGAATATTAATGCTCAAGAGACAACATAAGTTATACTGAATTTACTTTTGGAATGACACTACTGATAAGAGAAGCATGTCTTATAAATTTTGTGAGGGAATAAGTGTTCATTAGGACGAAGGAGGGTTCAATTTAAGGATCTTACAACATCGAACAAAGCAGTGGTCAATCAATGGTTTTAGAATTTTGTTAATGGGAAAAGAGGCATTTCGAATAGCTGGACTTAATATTACATCCTATATAGGAGCAAAGACAATTCGAGAGATAAAGAAAGAGGAACGATATACCCCAACCATGAAAAGCACCTCAAGCATTAAGAGTTAAGAGGATGGGAAGTAAGGCAAATAATATAAGGTTGGTACAAAGTTTGCAAGAAATGATAAGTTCTAGGTTGAATTGGTATATGATTGTTTCAGATGAAAGCAATGTAATAAGTGATGGGTCAGGGTGATAAGGGGTAAAAGATGATTCCAAAGCATGAATTCGTAACGTAAAAGACAAGACAAAGGAAGCTTGTAACACCTGAGAATATGCAGAAAAAGAAATTTTCTAATAACTAGTAAATGTATGATGCTGAAAGCCACTCACACTTATTTATCGAAAGTGTTCTTATGCAAAGGAAATGTGGCATGAGCTAAAACAATGGACGTAAGTTGAGTGAGGATCTCAATATTGAATTGAAATGGAGTGCCGCAAGACAACAGAAAGAAGCATTATGAGTATAACTGACAATGCATTACTTTAATTTAGCAGTTGCAATTCACCTTATACTGGGATTAAAAGAAACATCAGAATATTTATTAATATAGAAAGGTGGTGTAAAAATTAATAAATCAAATAAACTTTGCTAGACTGAGAGGTAAGGGATAGATTTGAGCATGAATATGATATGATGAATGTGTAGTCTGGTAAGATAGGTCTCTCGTATTCCCTAAATAGATTAATAAGAGAGTCAATAAACTTTCTTGCAAAAATAGTAATATGGATTAGAAAGTTTTAATGAAATAAAAACAAAGGTAACAAGCTGAAGTGGATTTTGAAAAGACGGAGAAAAGTTCAAGTAATAAAGTGAGAATCCACAAATACGATCGATAAGAAGATAGTGGTATAAAAATTTATAGCGAGTTAAAAGAAATGAAGAAAACATACATCTTTCCAAAAATTTATTTAATAGTATGACAAATTGTAGGTAGGATGATGAAAAAATAATAATTTGACAAAATTTTGAAATGAAACACGGCATGTGAAGATTTCCAACTTTTTGTTTGAATAATTGATCTACAACGTTAGCTATTTCCTATATTTAATTAATAATTAAGATATGTTATTTTATACTCTGCAACCAAAGTAACAAAGTTAGTATGGCAGGGAGTTAACCCACCAACATGGATCAATACACATGCTCACTAGTAGAATTAATGCCATTGGAACCTATCAAAAGGAACCGGTTGTAAGAACAAGAGGTTCCTTAGATGACCAAAAAAATGATTGGCACCTGTTGTAAATTGAACCGGTTCCAAAGACCTTATCAATGGAACCGGTTGTTCACTAAAAGAGGTTCCAAAGGTAGTTTCTAAAATTTTTAGGCCATATTAAAATACTTTGGCACCTTTTGCGGGTTCAACTGGTTCCAAAGACCTTACCAATGAAACCGGTTGTTAACTAAAAAGAGGTGCCAAAGGTATATGTTAAAATTTTTGAATCTTATTAAAAACTTCACCATCAATGAAACCTATTTTCCTAAAAAATGGTTCCAAAGACTTCTAAATTACAAATCATAAAACATAAAATCCTAAGTTCTACCAAAAAAAATAAAAAAAATAAAAAATAAATAAATTGAACCCAGTTAACACAATTGAAAACACAAGATATAGAACACAATAAGCTACCAGCATCACAATTGAAAACACAATAAGCTACCAGCATCACAAAAAAAAAAAACTTACCACGAAGAACCCAGAGACACGAAGAACAGACACGAAGAACGACCTAGAGACACGAAAAACCCAGACACAGAAGAACCCTAATCGGGCAACATACACGAAGTAGAAGATGAAGACGCACTATCAGAAGAAGAAGAAGAAGACACGAAGGAGAACTCGACGAACCCTACCCGCGAAGAACCCAGACGACACGAAGAACGACGAACCCTAATCGGACGTAAATTCCTTGGTAAATTCACGAACTTCTCTGATCACCATTCCTTGGTAAATTCTATCACATGTAGTTTTATTCTTCTATCTGTTACTTTGCAGTTCAATTACAGCAGTGGGCAGCCTGCACCAGAGTCCATCACTGATAAGATTTATGGAAACACGCTCTCTGTACGCTTCTCAAATCCCCTTTCATGTTCATGCTGTCTAAATTTTGACTCCTCGTATTCAGTGTCACATCATTTAAAACATGATTTGCTATTTTTAAGTTATGTTTCTGTCCAGTGTCAAGTCTAGCATTTGGTGGTTATACATTTGCAATATAGTAATGGAGATTTTTTTCGAGCCACAATCTGATTTTTGAAACCCCTCTGCAGATATCTGAAATTAAGATGGCAAACATCCTTGATGTAGATCTTTCTAGGGTTGGAGTAACGAAGTTTGGCAATTTTGTTGTTGAAGTAGTTGACCCAGTTGCTGACTACATTGAACTGATGGAGGTATATATACTCAGTGAAGTTTTTTGTCGTGCCTCCTTATTTAGATCTATTCAAGACTAAAAAAATTGATTACTTAATTGTAAATTCCTTAATACTGTCTTTTCGTGCAGAATGTTTTTGATTTCGAGCTAATCGGAAGTCTGCTGTCACGATCAGATTACAGGTTCACACATTGATCCTAGCGGCCAACTTTCACCCCTTTTCCCATTCTTGTAATTTTGTATGTTTGTCTTAAGTTTGTGTTGTGGAATATCATTGTTAGTATTTCTGTAAATTTGGGTCAAACAACGACATGATAAGCCTATTAGTTTGAACATAGGATTGTAAATCAAGATGTTCTTATGTATCAAGTGTTTCTCTTCATTTTTCGTCGTGTTACCTATATTTGATAATTTGTTGTCTATGCTTCTCAGGTTCACATTTGATGCCATGCATGCCGTTACTGGTGCCTATGCAAGCCCAATTTTTGTGGAAAAGCTGGGTGCTCGTTCGGTATGTTACTTGGTGACTAAAGTATTGGGTTAGTGGTTGATGTTTTTGAAGCAATTGGTTTCATTTCTTCAGTCTGGTATTCAGGAATCAATAACAAATGGCGTTCCTCTAGAAGACTTCGGCCATGGTCATCCTGATCCTAATCTCACGTGAGCCAGTTTTCCCGCACTTTTGCACATGCCTTTCTGTATGATCTGTTCTAAGTAGTATTTGATACAGTTATGCTAAAGACTTGGTTGAGATAATGTACGCTGAGAATGGATCAGATTTCGGAGCAGCAAGTGATGGTAATACATTCTTTTTCTATACGACTCTTCCAATAGTTTTTATCTTTTATCTTCTTGGTAGTTTTTTCCCCTGAGTTGCGAATTTATGGGACTTATCTTGTTATTTGGAGGAAATAATTAACAATAAATGCTATAGAATTCACAAACAATAAATGGCTAAATGAATTAGGCCATTTAGCTCCTGACCTTGCCAGTTTAGAGCCCCTTCAATATTTGTATGTACTTTCCTCATATTTCAACACCATATTGCAAATTAATCAGTCATACGCTCTTTCTTTTGCTGTTGCTTTACATATTCATATTCATGTTTAATTCATTGGGGGTTCCACAGAGAACTATACGGCAACAATTTTGTGGGGCGAATACCGGAGGAGTTAGGTGGGCTAAAGAGCCTTTTTAGCTTAAATCTATTTTGCAACAGTCTCAATGGCCTAATTCATTCCTGCATCCCTCTCCAACCTCTCCAATCTTAAGCTCTTGTCAGCATTCCTCTCTCGTTTCTTCTTTAACACCTCTACCCCAGCCTTAGCTTTGCTTCTACTATTAATTAATGATATGATGATGCTTCTTATATATATATGCAGACGCCTCAACAACAACAAGCTGACTGGAAGAATACCCGGAGAGCTTACTAAACTTCAAAACCTTAAGATCCTGTATGCTCTTTTTTCTTCTCTCTTTTAACTCATACAGTAATAAAATCACATCTCCTCGACTTCTCATAACCATACATTGATAGAAAGAATTCATCTGACCACTCATAAAGTCACCCTCCTTGTCTTTCTCATCTGATCACTCCCTTGGCCTCTCTTATTAGTAGGAACGCAAGGAAGGGTTAACCATCATGCCAAGTTAATTCTTGTTAGTTGGAATGCCACAAACTTCTGCATTGTCATCACTCAGAGCTGAGGCCGTCACCAGCTACACGGACAACGGTGCAAGTATTTTTTTATTGTTTATTTCTCAGTTTGTGTTAATCCCACTTTGTTGTTTCATGAAACCTCTGTTGTGGTCTCACCTTAATCTCACTAGTAGAATGCCGACCCTAATAGGTCTTGTAAATGTAATTACCTTCTTTGTAAATCGTAAACACCAACTCGACATAGGGGAAAAGGTGCTTTTGATAAGCGTGTCTTGTACCGTGTCATTTGGCTCATTTTGTGTCCCTTTTTTCTGTTTATAATGCCGGTTTTGTGGGTTTTTATGATATTTTACCGGTTTTCACTCATTCTTATAATTATCCAGTTTGAAACCCAATTTCGTGATTTTTGTGAGTTGGAAGTCGTAATCAAGTAAAACAAGGCTCCTGAGAGTATTTTGCACTCAAAGTTAGGAGCTTTAACTTGTTTAATTATTTCATTTTTTTACATGGGTTAGTACTTGCCATTTAATTTGAACTTAAAGTGTCGATTGAAATAGTTGATGAAATCAGGTTAATGATTTTGAGTTCTTATAAATATTTACTCCATTATAGCTATCTGATTGTTGTCTTTTGTTTTCTGTACAAATTTTGTGTCGGAGATGACTAAATTGAAGCAATGTTTATAGCGCAATTGATGAATTAAAAATCTTGGTGAATAATGATTTATAACACTTTTTTTGTTCTTACAATTTCAGTGTCCTCGACAATTTGGAGCCTTTGAATGTGGATACTATGTCATGAAGTGGATGTACGAAATCACTGTATTTTACTCTAAGAGTCAAGAAAGCTTAATTCAGGTTTTTTTACTTAATCTTAGTTTTTCTGTTATAAAGTAATTATGAGTGTAACCGCTAATCCATCGTTACTATTCTTTTTATTTGTTAGTGTGTTTCAAAATCAAGAATGACGACGAAAGATATGAACCAAGTTCATGAATATTGGTCTCAGAAGTGCATAGAGTTGATGATATAGTACATTTGTGACTTTGTTAACTTTAGTGGTTAGATATTGTAGTCATGTTGATAGCTAGACGTGGGGCGTTCTACTGGAGATGTTGCTTAATTAGTTGGACGTGTGGATTGGTTATGGATTTGGTTGTGCTATTTAAACATTGTAGTGATATGATTTTGATTTTGATTTTGGTTTAATCAAATTGTAGGGAGGTGCTGCCCAATTTTCGACAAATAATATAATTGCTGTGCCTTGATTTGTTTTTTATATATACCATTCTTAGAGATACGAAAATTCAATCTTGTAATTAAAATCAGTAACATTTGTCACCGGTTTCAAAATATAAATAAATGATAAAATGACATGCCTTTGAAACCGCGTCTAAATTATCATAGGTTTCAATGAGGTACCCTTTGGAACCTGTTGGCATTACAATAGGTTCCAATGGTAAACCTTTGGAACCGGTTGTGAATTGCAACAGGTTCCAATGAAACACCCTTTGGAACCGGTTGTGAATTGCAACAGGTTCCAATGAAACACCCTTTGGAACCGGTTGTGAATCACAACAGGTTCCAATGATATACTTTTGAAACCGGTTGTGAATAATAACAGGTTTCAATGGTACACCCTTTGGAACCGGTTGTAATTACAATAGGTTCCACTGGTATACCCTTTGGAACCGGTTCCAACAACAACCGGTTCCAAAGGGCATCTATGGAACCTTCTTACAACCGGTTCCAAAGCTCCGGACCTAAAGAATCTGTGGCAGTAGAACCTTTGAAAAAAGGTTCCAAAGGGTAGTTTACAATCGGTTCCACTACAACCTAACTTTAAAGATTGTATCGGGATATTGCTCAACTCCTAAAAGAAAAGAATTGATGATGTAATTGATCTTCATCCATCACGGTAGCATGATCTTCATTTGCTTTAAGACGGGTCTCAAATTCTCAATTGCTGATTAACTTAGTTATATATAATCATGTAAATAAAATTACTATTAAGGAATATATAATTTCTTATATATAATATATTAGACAAATATATATCATAATATAACACATCCTCTTAATACTAAGAGAATAACTCTATGCCACATGTCATCCTCTCATGATATTTCTTCCCTCCAAAAAATTTATATTCAATTATGGAAATACATAATTATGGAAGCTAATCATCAATTAATTAATACTCCGTACATACAAAATTCTAATTGTACGAGTAATTTTTTTTTATCATAAATCATGAAAGGTGAAAAATATTTAAAAAAATAAAAAAGAACTACTAAACTATACTTACGGTATATTGATGAAAGAGGTGAGTATCTCGAAATACAAGATGAAATATACGGAGTAGTATTTTCATTTAAATAAATATTTAATGACATTTCAAGACATTACTCAATTATCTTGATTAGTTTTACAAATTCAAAAATATTTGTCTATATTCAAAGTTTACGAACAACAGAACAATTGATTAGTAAAAAAATCCCCTATATACTAAGAGGATAGTGAATTCTAGAAAAGTGATGAGGTGTCGACACCTCCTTCACTATTTTCCGTCCAAAAAACTCACATTTAATCGAGAAAAAACTATTCAGTATAAATATTATATTTGGTATAGATAGCTATTTATTGCAAAATTTTAAGTCATGTTATTATTCAAGAAGGAGAAAACAATTTGTAAAACGACTGTTCATTTTATTGTTAAAAACTGCTATATAATTAATTAATCTTTTTATTACGAAGTAGTTTCTAATTTAACTTTCTGAAATCACTATATTTTAATACATTATCTAAAAAATAATTTATTTTAATCGAACATCTCTAAATATAATACTCCTATAGACTATTAAGTAACTAATCTAGATATATCCGTGCAGTATTGCACGGGTCTATACTAGTATATTAATAATACTATTAAGGACTATTTAATATGTACATCACTACATAACATACACATAAGAGCAGATTACAATGTACGTCACATAAATAAAAAACAAGTATAAAACAAAGGCTACGGGTTCCTAATTAAAACTGGGTCGGTCTTAGTTGTTTCTACCCTTTTACTTTTTCCTTTAAGTGATCTAGTTATTTTAATCTATGTTATCCTAGAAAATAGATGACTCGATCCCGCTAGCCGAGTTAGTTGGGAGTATAAGACTGTATTTCCAACTTAGTCAGGAGCTTTAAAGCTCTAGAGCAGATAAAGTCATCAAGCCATGCTCTGATACCAACTGTAACAACCCGGATTTTTTTTAGACTTTATAAATAAGTCTATAATAGGAAACAGAGGAAGATATAATACATATCCGAGTAATTACTATTCTCAACTAATTAGATTACTGCATAACAATTATGAAAGTACTTAAATATTACATTTATTTGTAACAATTTGTGAAGAAATAGAAATATAATTGAGTCCCATCTTGAGCTATCTCCAACCATGCCCGTCTGAGGAGTGGTCAGTCTCCCTTAATCTGACGATTATAATATTTTAAAAGAATTTCATAGAAAAACAAATCGTCAGGTGGGTAAATTATCAAAATTTAATATGAATAAAATATTAAATCAAACATAGATCAAATAACAGTACATAAATGCGCAACCGATAACACATAACTTTAGAAATCGTAAGAAATGTTTTAAGTGCAGTATTATTTTTGGAAAAGTTTTATCAGGGTATACCGGCCAATCATTGTACAATTACCGAATAAGTTTCGTATTTGATACTTGTACAATAATAATATACCGCCAATCACACCGATCCCAGGGGGCTTACACTATTACCCCTGTTTACCGTGGTGACATAAACACGTTTAAAACTGTTCCGGTTATTGGAATCAATTAACCCGACGTGGAATTCGGGTTCGTATCATTCAACGCTGCTTCGAATGTCAATCGGTCAATCTTGACAGGCTCTCCTTCCTCCTACTCCTTTAGTCGGACCTTCCCGGCGGAATGGGCTGGCTCCCTGCACACAGAACGCACAGGGCCTCGGAGGTCGTCCGAGGAAACCCTCTCCGATGCCTAAGTCAGTCCGTGAATGCCTTAAGAAACCTAGCTCGAGAGAAACTAGGCGGCGATTTAAGAGTAAGAGTTCTAGAGAGAGAAAATCCAACCCCTTTCTTGTGGGAAATGGAAGAGTATTTATACCTTCCCACAAGAGAGGGAAGTAGAAGGAGAATGAGTGGACAAGGAGATGACAAGTGGCGTCTTCTCACCCACCCACTCTCAATTACCTTAGGCAAAATGACGAGAAGGCCCCCTGGGGATCCCTGCTCTGCCTGCGGAGATTTCCCCAGGGAGCAGGCGGGTTTGAGTTGTGAGAGCTAGGCTCCAGCAGGCTGCGTCACCCTGCTGGCCCGGCGGTCAGCTGTTTTCCTTAGCAGTTCTTCCCACTTCCATGTTCTTTACTTTGACTGTTTGCCGGGTCGGCTTCTGGGCCCTCTAGGCAATCCTATGGGAGCCCGCCTAGCAGGCTGTTAATGTCAGACTGCCGACCCCGATCAATTGGCCCTCGCAAGCAGAAGGGGAGCGAGGTTTCCTTCCGGCTGGCGACTTTCACTTAGATGGAGGGAGGTTGACTTATTTCCACCTTTACTGCTGCATTTAATGCTTTGTACCTTCCCGAGGAACGAAGCTCAGTTTGTGTCAGGTATGCAAGGAGTTGAGGGGTTTCTTGCAATGATTACCCTTCTTTGCTCGGTGGATTTTTGAGAAACGTGAAGACTTTTTGATTGGTGGTTTCCCCTTCCAGGGCGGTTGGGACACCATTTAATGCTGCGTTTCACTTGTATAAATCCCAGCTTTCCTTGCCATTTTCGTTTAACTCATCCTCAATCCTTCCACTTCTCTCTGTTGAATTATGGTTTGGATCAAAAAGTCCATTACTCGCCATGGAGTTCGTACTGTCACCTTTCTTTTCAGAGGATTTTGGAGACTCCGGTATGCTCGGGCGGCTTACCGGGCCATCTGCCGCAGCCGTCGTTCACGGCCACACCCTCGTCGGAGTGGTCGGAAAGCTTCCATCAGGGCGGGTAAGCGCCCCAAGAGATCTTCGCCTCCTGCAGCTTCCAGATTTAGGCGCTGTCCTCAGGGAGGTGGGTGCTTTGATCGGGGATGCCACGAATGTTTCCCGTGGCTGCACCCTGAACAATTTGACCCCGACTGCTCTGATGCAGATTCTTCCCTGGGGTCAGGCCCTTCTTCTCCTGTGAAGAGAACAGGTTGTCATACTTCTGATGAATCCCAGGCTGTTCCCTATGGCAGGGATTGGGATGATAGTAGCCGAGACTCCGAAGACAGTGAGGGTCTAGGCTGTTTGAGCGACAGGGATGAGGATGGACTCCCTGATGACCCTTTCAAGGACTCCCCAGACTGGGATTGGGGATCGGACTTCGGGGGTCAAAGTAGCCCTGGAGACCATTCTCCAGATTTAGATGATGATTAGGCCTGCTTAGCCGGGCATAGGTGCGTCGAGCCGGAGATTTAGGCTCTTATGTATTTTCTTATGTATATATTTTTTTTACTTGCCTGGCATGATATGTAACCTGCCCATTTTCCATTAAGGCTAATGAAAAAATCCGTGCGACTTGGCTATTCTCTCTTTTTTTTTTTTGGGGGGGGGGGGGGATGACGTTGCCAGTCGTCTATTCCTCTGACACTTTTTGCCTTTTCGAGGCCCTTCTTGGGAAGGGGTGAGCAGCTTGTTCAGCGTGTGACACGTGGGGTAGGTTATTGGGGACATCTTGTCAGAGAGGTGGCCCTTTAGGCTTCCTGGGCTTTATATAGGCCCCTCTCCTCTTTCATTTCCTTCTTTTACACTTTTCAAAATTCGTAACCTCCCTCATACTCCCAAATCGTCCTCGTTGCTGAGAACTTTGTGAGATCAAGAAGTGTCTACTGTCACATTTTCCGGCGACGACCGACATTCTAGGTTAGAATCTTTCTTTGAATCTTCGTCCTCTTTCTCTTTCATCGGTACTTTTCTTCATACCCAGTATGTCTCGAGTTCGCGCTTTTTCTTTTGGTTCTTTACTTGGGAGGAATGAAGGTGGAGACGGAGATAGGCGCGATTTAGCCTCCTCTTCTGGGGTTGGACCCAGGGAAGAGGAGGATCTTGACAGGGGGAGGGCGCTGAATCACCTGAACCCGCTCCCTTTGACGTTGTTGACTCTGATAATGAGGCCCTGGAAGTAGACCCTTCCAGGATTGCCGGCCCCCTCATCCGTAGGGAGAGGGGGGAAATTTACTATTTGGATAAGAAGAAATACTTAGTTCCCTTAAAGACCTACCCCGAGGCCAAGAATAGGGACTTGATCCTAGAAAGCAATGCTGCCGAGGAAATTGAAAAGTTCTATAATTTTGGGGAAGGGTACACTGTCGTAGTCCCGGGGGAAAAGGACACGGTATGCTGCCCCCCAGAGGGTTATGTGGCTGTTTATCACAAGGCTTTAGAATTCGGCCTGCGATTCCCCCTTCATCCCTTCCTGGAGGAGACCTTCAGGAGGATGAACGTTGCTATAGCTCAGCTGACTGCCACAGCTATTAGGTCCTTGATTGCTTACACTTGGACCTGTCTTTTCCATGGCGAGGGGCCTTCCATTGATGCCCTTCGCTTCATGGTCGGTCTTCAAATGGTATCCTCGTCGGGGGGGACGGTTCCCCTGGTTATTGGTCCCAGCAGAGACAGAAGAAGTACGCCCTGGTCTGGCCGGCTATGAGCAGCCTGAAAGACTGGAAAAATAATTTCTTGTACGTACATAGCGTGTCAGGGTGGAGGATTCCTAGGCATTTTAGGAACCATGTTCACACCCGTATGGAAACTCACAAAGAGTACCACCCAGGCGTCGGGGGGAAGGCCCAATAGGTTAAGCTGGGTCCAAAGGAAGAGATTTTAATCCAGAAGTTTGAAATTGTCGCGGATAAATCCGGTGTCTTTGGCCCTGCTTTCTGGCTCCCTCATGCGGAGCTTATAACCACAGACGAGTATTTGCTTCCCTTGGGCCTAATCACTAGCCGTGAAGGTAGTTCTGGTGGGGCTTTTGCTGGCGCGATTTTTCTGAGATTTCTTATTCCTTTGCTTTTAACTGACTGCCCTTTTTTCTCTGGCAGACTTTGCTTCTCGCCGTTGGACAAGGAGGCAAGTTAAGAGGTTAGGTTTGAGTGAGGAGTTTGTCGTCCTTTCCAAGCGTCCCTTCCTCCCCTCCAATTTCAAGAAAGGGGAGAAAAGCTTCATGAAGCTGGTAAAGGATTTTGCCGCTGGTAGGAGGCTACCTCTCCCTCCCCGACTGCCGTCAGCAAAGCCGACGACTCCCTCTCCCAGTATTCATGAAGGGGAGGCTGAGGTCACCTCAGGGGCCACCCCCTCCCCTGGTCAGAAGCAGAGCGTCTCTCCAGCCGGGCCCCGAACTTCCCAGGGGTCGCACCCTGTGAACTCAGAGGGAGACTGGGGAGAGTGCCCCTCTGGAGCCGAGAAAGAAGAGGGGTAGGGAGCCCTCAGGGGCTGATGTGGTGGATTTGGAGGCGGATGCTGCTTCCCCTGAAGCAAAGCGCCCTGCACGTGAACTTCCGAGCGTTCCCTTTCCAGAGGAGAACACAGAGTTTCATTATACCGCTGGTGATAGTGTGGACGTATCGGGCCTACTTTCCAACTCTGGCGTCGTCTTGGCTGACGGCCTTACCAAGTCCGTGACTTCAACTTCTCACCAGGTGCTCCAATATATCCAGCGCACCTCCAAGGTTTTGCTGGCGTCTGCCGAGTTGGCGGCTCTCAGCCGTCTGAGTGACGAAGAATTGACCGTCACACCAGGGGCTCCTCCTCCTGACCGCCTGGCTATGGTGGAGAGGGACATAACTTTGATAAACAACCTAAAAGAGAAGCTGGCGAGGCAGGAGGATAAGCTGGAGGAGGCAAAGGACCAGGCTGGTCAATGGAAACTTCAGGGAGAGAGAGCTATGAGGGAAGTAGCCAAGCTGGAAGCTGATCTGAAGGAGAGCCGTTTGTCAATGGAGCAGGCCACCCTTTTTCTGGCTGAGATGGGGCACCTGAAAGGAAAAATATCTGACTTGGAGGAGCAACTGTCCAGAGCTGACTCGGCCCTTGAGCAGGCCAAGGGAGAGTGGAAGAAAGAAAAAGAGGCCCTTGCGGAGGAGACCGAGGCTGCGGTGGATGCAAGTTTGTGAGTGGTGCCAACTCTTCCCTGGAGTTGGTAATGGAGGTGATTGGGAAAATGTTCCCTGCGTTTGATGAAGAAGCTTTCCGGGGTCTCTACTCTGCTAAGAATGAGGCTCGGGCGGCCAGACCACCTAAGGCAGCTGCCGGCCCAAGCCAGGAGGCTCCATGATGCTAATCCTTTCTTGTAATAGCCTTACTCTTCTGCGCTGAGCTTTTGTTGTGGCCAGCTGTCTGTAATATCTATTCTTTCCGGATTTTGGCCTTAGTTGTTTTGTAAAAACTTTCTACCCTTCATGGGTTTTGTTATGGAACACCTTTCCTTTGTTTAGTCTGCTTCTTTTACGTTTTTTATACAAGGTTTGGGGAATTGCCCCCAGCCCTTGTTAGCCGCGCGCAGCCTGGCC
The DNA here is from genome assembly GCA_958450325.1 of Agrostemma githago. NCBI lineage: Eukaryota > Viridiplantae > Streptophyta > Magnoliopsida > Caryophyllales > Caryophyllaceae > Agrostemma > Agrostemma githago. The sequence continues at coordinate 15,102,991 of OY288239.1, read as the reverse complement.
TGTCCCTGGCCTCTGCTCGGAGTCCGGGGGGCTTGCTCCCTGCCTGCCCAGAGGTAGGCAGGGAGGACTTGCGTTTTTTATACAAGGTTGGGGGAATTGCTCCCAGTCCTTGTCAATTGTGCGTAACCCGGCCTGTCCCTGGCCTCTGCTCGGAGTCCAGGGGGCTTGTTCCCTGCCTGCCCAGAGGTAGGCAGGGAGGACTTTTTGCGTTTTTTATACAAGGTTGGGGGAATTGTCCCCAGTCCTTGTTAGTTGTGCGTAGCCTGGCCTGTCCCTGGCCTCTGCTTGAAGTCCAGGGGCTTGCTCCCTGCCTGCCCAGAGGTAGGCAGGGAGGGCTTTTGCGTTTTTTATACAAGGTTGGGGGGATTGCCCCCAGTCCTTGTCAATTGTGCGTAACCCGGCCTGTCCCTGGCCTCTGCTTGGAGTCCAGGGGGCTTGCTCCCTGCCTGCCCAGAGGTAGGCAGGGAGGGTTTTTGCGTTTTTTATACAAGGTTGGGGGAATTGCCCCCAGTCCTTGTCGATTGTGCGTAGCCTGGCCTGTCCCTGGCCTCTGCTTGGAGTCCAGGGGGCTTGCTCCCTGCCTGCCCAGAGGTAGGCAGGGAGAGTTTTTGCGTTTTTTATACAAGGTTGGGGGAATTGCCCCCAATCCTTGTCAATTGTGCGTAGCCTGCATCCTTCCTTCTTGGGGATAGGTAGCGGTTTCAAAGTTTTTGTTGGGGTGCCTCTTTTTCTGGGTTCTGGCAACAGGGGGGCCTCCCCCTATTGCCCCCTGCTCGTTTGTGTGTGTGAGCGCAAGTTTATACAGGCAACGAGTATGAATTCTTGAGTGTTATAGAAATTTCGTTAAAACATAAAGATTGGTCAGAGTCGTCGACATTTCTTTTTTGATCGTCCTCCGCCAGTGTTTTTTCTATAGACGTGACTTCCTTAAGACTTAGCTATACATAGTATTTTTTCAGGGTGTCGGCGTTCCAGTGTGCGTTTAACTCTTGGCCTGCTGGGTTGGCGATTTTGTACGTGCCTGTTCCCAAGATCTGGGTCACTTGGTATGGGCCTTCCCAGTTGGCGCTTAGCTTGCCGTGCTCCCTAGATTTTCCAACAGCCCGTGTCTTCCTTAGCACTAGGTCGCCTACCTGAAATCTTCTCTCATGCACCCTTTTGTTGTATGCTTTTCTCATTCTTTGATGGTAGACTGCTATATTGGTGCTAGCTTCCTCCCTGATTTCGTGGACCAGGTCAAGAGCTTCGGCCATTGCTTCGTTGTTGTCAGCCTGGTTGTATTGCTGAGATCGCAGGGTAGGAATCCGTACTTCGATGGGTAGCAGAGCCTCTGCTCCATACACTAGGCCGAAGGGTGTCTGACCTGTTGACTCTTTTCTGGTGGTTCTTATTGACCAGAGAATACTTGGTAGCTCGTCTGCCCATCTTCCTTTGAGGTCATCCACCATTTTTTTGAGTCCGTTTAAGATCTGTTTGTTTGCGGCCTCGGCCTGCCCATTGGTCTGGGAGTGGCAGACGGCAGAATAGGCGACAGCTATCCCATGCCCCTCCAGCCAGGCTCTTAGGAGGTCATTATCAAATTGTCTTCCATGGTCAAATACCAATATTTTTGGAAGGCCAAACCTGGTTATAATGTTCCTCCATATGACCTTCCTGACCACCGGCTCGGTGATGTTTGGAACTGCTTCAGCTTCAACCCACTTTGTGAAGTAGTCTATTCCCACGATCAGAAATTTTCGTCCCCCTGTAGCTGTGGTAAAGGGACCTAGTATGTCCAATCCCCATTAGGCGAAAGGAATGGGAGATAAAATTGGCCTGAGTTCTTGGGCTGGGACATGGATTGATGGGGCGAATAATTGGCATTTTCTGCATTTTTGGGTCAGGCTCCTAGCATCTGCTAGCATGGTAGGCCAGTAGTAGCCTGCCCTTAGAGCTTTGTGGGCCAACGACCTTCCTCCAATGTGATGTCCGCAGATTCCTGAGTGGATGTCCTCTAGCACCTCGGCGGCCTGGTTTGCTCCTAGGCATCTGAGCAGGGGGTAAGTGAAAGATTTCTTGTAGAGCTCTTCGTCAATGATTATGAACCAGGCTGCCTTGGCCTGTATTTTCTTTTTCTGTACCGGATCAGGTGGTAGGATGCCGTACTTTTTGAACTGAATGAGGGGGGCCATCCAGTTTTCCTGTCCTTCCTCAATGGTGTTAACTGCCTGACAGGTAGTGGTGGACTTCTCATGCATAACATCAACCCAAACTGACCTCCTTATGTCTTGTAGGCTGGAGTTGGCCAGCTTTGACAGAGCGTCAGCCCGATTATTCTGTGATCGGGGTATTTGTCTGATTTCATAGGACTTCAGGCTTGATAATTCCTGTTTTACTTTTTCAAGGTAGGTGGCCATGGTCTGATCTCTAGCCTCGTATTCTCCGTTAATTTGATTAGCAATGAGCTGGGAGTCAGTTGCTAGTATAACTCGCTCTGCCCCTGCGGCTTTCGCCAGATTTATCCCTGCGAGTACGACCTCATATTCCGCCTCGTTGTTTGATGCAAGAAAGGTGAATCTGAGCGCATGCTCGAAATCCACTCCCTCAGGGCTGGTCAGTACAACGCCTGCCCCTGCTCCATTGGATGTTGAAGATCCGTCAGTGTGTACGATCCATTCCTCGGCGGGGGGTTCTTCTTCCCCTGAATGGGAGCACTCATCCAGGAAGTCAGCCAGGGCTTGTGCCTTGATGGCCGTCCTTGGTTGGTATGATATTCCCAACCCGCTTAACTCGATTGCCCACTTTAGCAGCCTTCCTGATTTCTCAAATTTTTCCAACATTTTTTCCAGTGGTTGGTCGGTGAGGACCACAACGGGATGTGCGTCAAAGTAGGGTCTGAGTTTTCTGGCTGCAATGACGACTGCATAGGCGGCCTTTTCTATCAGAGGATAGTTTCTTTCGGCTGCCCCCAGGGCGTGACTCACAAAGTAGATGGGTTGCTGTGAGCCTACTTCCTCCCTTAGGATGACTGCACTTACTGTTGTATTGGTGACAGCAATGTATAGGTACAGTTTTTCTCCGGCCACTGGTCTTGCCAAGGTTGGGAGTTTCTTCAGGTGTTTCTTCAATTGTTCGAAGGCTTTCTTTTGTTAATCTTCCCACTTGAATTGCTTATTGCCCTTCAACACTTTGAAGAATGGGGTGGACTTGTCTGCCGATCTGGCGATAAAGCGGGCCAGGGGAGCCATCCTGCCTGTGAGTCGCTGAATGTCCCTTATGGTCTTAGGCTCTGGGAGGTCTAGGACCGCCTGAATCTTTTCGGGATTGGCGTCTATCCCCCTGGAGCTGACTAAGAACCCCAAGAATTTTCCGGATCGGACTCCGAACGTGCATTTTTTCGGATTCAGCTTCATCTTGTATGACCGCAGGGAGGAGAATGTTTCCTGCAGGTCTGTTAGTTGCTCTTTGTCCCCCTTGCTCTTGACAATTGCATCATCGACATAGGCTTCCAAGTTTCTCCCTTTTTGGTTTTCAAAGACCCTGTCCACCAATCGCTGATAGGTGGCGCCTGCATTCTTCAGCCCAAACGGCATCATCTTATACATGTAAGTGCCATGGCTGGTTATGAAGGCGCACTTCACCCTGTCAGGCTGCCAGAGGTATACTTGATGGTACCCTGAAAATGCATCCAAGAAACTTAACGTGGTATACCCACTAGTGGCGTCAACCAGTTGGTCTATCCTGGGCAGGGGGTAGAAGTCTTTTGGGCAGGCTTTGCTAAGATTTGTGAAGTCTACGCACATCCTCCATGCGCCTGACGACTTTTTTACCATCACAACGTTTGCCAACCATTCAGGGTAGTCACAGACTTCGATGAAATCTGCCTTTAAGAGTTTGTCTATTTCTTCTTTTATCGCCGCGTCTTTCTCTACAGACATGTTTCTTTTCTTCTGCTTCACAGGGCGAGCCTCCGGGTTAACGTTCAGCTTGTGAACAATAAAAGCCGGGTCGACCCCTGGCATCTCATTTGCAGAGTAAGCAAATACGTCCCTATTTTCTCTCAGGACTGCAATTAATTCTTTCTGGTAGGACTCCTTGATGGTGTGGATTTGTCGTGGATCCCGCCACAAAATAAAAACCAACTAACCTAACTAGGGTAGCTAGGGTAAGTCGGGTCGAATCCACAGGGACGGGAGGTCAGACTAAGGTATGCTACGGTCTAGGACTAGGTTCGAGACGAGCTAATCAAAGGAGGGGGAGTCTAGGACTAAGCTAGGTCTAAAGTGAGAAAACGATCAAAGGAAAACGGGCTAGGATTAGGTCGGGGTCAAAGGGTAACGGGATGGTCGAGGAAGAGCTAGAGTGAAGGAGGTAGTAGGGTAATCTAGGTAAAGTCCGGGCTCTCGCAACTTAGACTCACCTAGAGGTTCCACCTAAAACCCATTTTGGCGACACACATGACAAACGGGGTTACTAGCGTGTATTGTGGCCTAGATCGCATCCGGGCTCTCGCAACTTAGACCGACCTAGGGGTTGTCCTCACCGGGCTCTCACTACTTAATGAGGGAACCGAACCCACAAGCAAACTATTACCCACAAGAGAAAAGCAAGAAAAACAAGCATATGCACATACTAGTCATTCAAGCATTTCAACAAACATGTGATATGCATCAAACCAAGAGGAAACCCAAATCTTCCACCAACATCTCCAACAATCCCTTAATCATCCAATTAACACCCTAATCACCTTACTAACCCTAGCAAGATACTACTCTAACATATCTAATCTAAAACTAACACGAACAAGATGAACCAACATAAGAACAAGAGGATGCATACATGAAACTAACAAAGATGAAGAACAAAACAATAAACAAGAACTAAAGATTCAAACTTGATGAAGGAACAAAGATTAAGATAAAGGAAAAGAGATTATACCATACTAGAAGATGAAAGGAAGAAGGAAACTTGCATAAATGAGAAAAACCCAAAACAAACATCCAAGGTTGTCAAGCTTGGTGGAGATCTTGAAGAATTCCCAAATTACAAGCACTAAACTAAGATTAACGATAATCTAAGGACTAATCTACACTAATATAATCTAATCTATGCTAAAACTAGGCTAGGTTTTGTGGGTAATGAAGAACCTAAGCTAAACAAAACAAGGGAAGGATATATATAGGGTTACAAGTGGAAGGAAGATGAAAGAAAAGATGCGGAACAGAGACTGGGACATTCCCGATCGGGAATGGGAAATCCCGATCGGAAAACTTCCACTTTCCCGATCGGGAATTCTTGAACCCGGTCGGGAATGCTCGACAGTGAGCAGCTATTCTTGCACTTCATCCCGATCGGGTATGGGCCCTTCCCGATCGGGATGGGTCTTGTAGGCCTCCCTTAAGAGCTTTTTGGTCCCTCCTTGCCTCTCATGGGTTTCTCGTCGATTCTCGGGACTCGGGATCGGGTCTCGGAGGCTCGGGATTGGGTCCCAGGGTCTCGGGGTCGATTCCAAGGCATCGAGTCATCGTTTCTTTACCTCGTTGGCTCCAAAAAGTGTATGTATTGAGTCAGAATCGCTCCAACTCTTCGTGATTGGTCCCGGGAACCTGAAACGAGCTAGAGGAAGCATAAGAAGCCCATAAACCGCTCCCAGGGAGCGATTCCACAAGGAAATTGGGGCCAAAACACAGTAAAATAAGCACTACAAACTACACTTATCAACTCCCCTACACTTAACCCTTACTCGCCCTCGAGTAAGCACATACTAACTACTATACTAGCCGAATGGGTATTAGCGCACCCTACGCCCTTTCAACTCACGAGAGTGCACTTAGAGGAAAAATGCACTCCGCAAGGCAAGTCGGGTCTTGCGACAAAACTGCGGATGCAACCGGACACAAGACACAAAAACAAACAAACACACAAACGAACACATAATCGGTTGCACCCAAAGAAAAACAAATACCGCTTCCCTCTAAAAGCGGTGAAAGAAGCACCGGTTTAGGACTCGAGGTAAGTGACAACGTTTCCAAGCTAGCAATACAAACTGAGGTGGACTAAACCCTAATAGTATGACGATAAAGCAACAAAAACGTTGGTAACTTACCTAGGTCCTCCTAACTTTCTAAAAATGTACTACGGGACGATCGGCGGAGTGGGAAGTGATGATCCACGGTGTTAGTCGACACTGTAGGTAAGTGAGACCCCGCCCCCTTTAGCGTGAGCCAAGAGGGTCGTCCCGTGTCCAAAACCGCCTAACTAGTCCAAGTAAAAAGGTGGAAAACATGCAAAATGAGGGAAGACCGACTAATGCCGCTATCATCCTTCCTCAGGACTCGGTCCTTTGGTAGGCTTTTCACGGCAAAAGTCGGAAAAAGGCTTATTTTTGTGGGGTTAAGATCTTTTTGTGAGACGATTTTCTTTTGGCATTTTCTCCTTTCTTTTGCATTTTTGTTTTGTTTTGCCATGCCATTTCTTTTTCTTCTTTTCTATTTTCTTTTTGGCTTTTGTGCCTTTTCTTTCTCTTCATTCTTTTCTTTCTTTCATTTTTCTTTCTTTTCTTTTCTTTGCCCTTTTTTTTGGCAAGATTTGGCTTTTTGGCATTTCTTGACAATTAAGAAAGAGAGAAATCAACACTTTGCAATTTATTGTGTGGATATGTGTAGGAGGAAGGGAAATGGGAGAGTCGGGGAGCGTCCTTCCCTTCAAACCCACAAAAAGTGGGAAAACTTGGACTAGTCGAGCAATCTTAAACACGGTCACCTAAGGGACGAGACTCGGTAACCAAGGCCTTTTCACACCGCGGGTGGTCATAATGGTCAAAATGCAAATCCCGTAGTAAATCCCTAGTAAGCTAGGTGGACTCAAGGTAAGAAACCAACGAAATCATTGATTTAGGGTCATTCTACTAGACTAAAGTCCAAGACTCGATTTATACTACTAGGAAGGGAAAGTAAACACTCTCACACTAGCCTCTAAACCGGGTTTTCGAAAACCTTTTACACACAAGACAACACAACAAAACACAAAACAAAGACTCAACGAAAACGAAAGAAAAAGAAACAAAAGCAACAAAACAAGAACAACACAAAACGAACACATACATAACACAAACACCACCCCTAGCTTCCAAATGAGCAACCAACCAACAACAAACTTTACAAAGCTCCTCCCGAGCACACCACATCACATTCTCCTCCAAAATCCGCAAGAGACAAAGAAGGAAAAAGGGATAGAAGATGTTACCGGACATCTTGAAAACTTTCTAAAGCCATCGGTGGTTTAAGCAACCTATAAGGAAAAGGGGGCAAACACACACAACAAAACAAATATACGAGACAATGACACAAAAGAAAAACACACAAAAAGAAAATCTTTTTGATTTTTGTGAAAAAATTTCAAATTTTTAGGGTTTTTAAAGATTTTTTTTGAAAAACTACGAAAATAAAACTAACTACGATAGAATATCGCTCCCCTACACTTAAATCGAGCCATGTCCTCATGCTCGACCGTAGTGCATGGGAGCACAAAAGAAAAGAAGAGAAACTACGAAAATAAAGCTAAAAATCAAAAATAAAGGTGAAGAAAAGGGAAGAAGGTGTCCGGCCGGGGTGTAGTCAAGTCACCATGGGCCGAGACAAGAAAAGATATGGAAGGGGGAAGAAAAATAAAAAGAAGGAAATAAAAGGAAATGGGAGGGGAGGGCTAGGTGTAATCAAGTCACCTAGCCCGGATTCCGCCTAAATCCGACTAAATCCAACAAAAGGGGTGAAAAACTTGTAAAATTTGGATTTTGAAAAGGACTCTCGATGTAATTACATCATCGAGAGTAGGGAGCAACCACCAAGACATCAAGACACAAAAGTGTACAAGGGGAAGGGAATAAACACAAAAGAAAACAAGCTATAAAAGACGGGAAAGAAAGGATAGTTGCCGTACCAATAGGTTAGCAACTCACTCGCTCCATCGTCTCATAGATCAATATAGGCACAAAACTTGTCTTCGTCACTGCTATTCCTCTTCATTCTCGGTCAAACCGCATGGTGAGGTAGTTATGGTGTGAGGGGGTGGGATTTGATGTGAATTTCGGTGTAAGAGGGAATGAAGTGAGGGTATGTAAATGATGTTTATGGGTCATATGATACGAGCAAGAAGAGGTAGGGAGGTTGGGTGGGGGTGTACAATGGTTGGGTGGACTCGAATGTCGAAGAAGAGGCACAAAGGGAGTAGGGGGCCATCCCGGTCGAGATGGGTGGTCCCGGTCGGGATGACACACCCGTCCCGGTCGGGAAGCTCCCGTCTCGGTCGGGAAGACACTCCAGAAGTCTCGAAATATGGCACCCTCGTCCCGGTCGGGATGGCTCCTTCCCGGTCGGGATGCCTCATCCTTCCCGGTCGGGAAGCTCTCTTCATGGTCTTCTTGACCTCCAAAACCCCAAAAGCTTAACCTAAGCTTCAAAAACCGACTCCCTAGCTTTCAATCAATGCTCTATCGAAAGCCATTCCTCTCTAGGATCACCTTCACTTCACGCCTATCACAACAAGCTCAAATACAACATCAAATTCCCTCCCTCACATCGCTCATCAACAATCCAAATAACAAGAGTTTCACAAAACTAACAATCCTAGAAACCAAGGTACCAAACAAACATAAACACAAATACAAGAACAAAAGAAAAGGGAAAAGATATTTACACTAACTACTCTTTCCAACTACCCCTCCATGGCCATCAAGAGCTCGAAGGAGTAAGTCAAATGCCCTAGCAACATCTTCATTGAAGCTCACATGGCCAAGCCTAGCCACTTTCAAAAGTTTCCAAGTCGGAGGTGAGAAGCGATCATCTTCATTAAGCTCGGGGTTCTCGTGATCTTCCGGGTCTTCGGAACCAACATAGCTACGACTCTTATGACCATCCGGTAGGTATAGTGGTCTAGAGTCAAGCTCGGCATCATGATGTGGGAGATCACACCCTAGGGGTGTCGCTTCTTCTACGGGGTCGAGAGTGGGACTCTTTTCCACCGCCCGACAAGGATCCTCTTCACCAACCGTTTCACAAGACAAGGGACTAGGCATCGAGTGCGGTAGAGGAGGAGAAGGCATCAAGTTTTCTTCATTGGAGGGTTTAGGATCCTCCAATTTCCCGTTCAAGGCAAGTTCCAAGGCATCTACTTCTTTTTCCCAAGTATTGCGCTCCTTTTCACTCACCTTGTCTATATGGCCTAGAGGAGGTATGTCTTCACTTGGCTTTGGATTGTCTAATGGTTCATCACGAAGAAAATCGAACAAATCCAATTTTAACGCCAATACATTGGCTCCCCAAGAGTTATCTTGAGAATCATGTTCACACCCCTCCTCATTGTTGGCCCTTGAAGCTTCAACTTCCTCTATTCTCTCCTTATCTTCACCGCCCAAGCAACACTCAACAATGGTCTCTTGATCGACCCTCTCTTCTTCATTTGTAGCTTCAAGGTTGGGTTGACTTTCTTGTGGAGGCACCCGACCTTCTTGCCCAAATGAACCTTCCTCAACATGTAGTGGAGCTCGAGTGGCCAACATCGTGATATGAGCCATGAGTGCATCGATTCGAGCATCTTGCACCTCTATTTGGGCCTTGAACTCCTCCCTAACCCCTTGTATTTGAGTCAACATCAATTGTTGACCCTTTTGCAATAACATCAATGTCTCATTTTGACCCATTTGCGTTTGGACCAACATTTGACAAGTCTCAAAGTTAGGGATATTTGGTTGTGGGTTTTGTGAGGGTGTTTGGTAGTTGTTAGGATGTTGGAACGATCCTTGACAACTTTCTTGGTAACCGTATGGAGGGCGTTCATAAGAATGTTGATGGTTGAAATGGTTGGTGAAATTTCGGGACTTGGCCTTTTGTCCCAAAGTTGTCCCGTGATGATTGATGGTAGCTTGGACGTGCCATGTCCATAACGTCGCTTTGGTACCTAGGATGAGCTAGAAGCACTTGAGAAAACGTTAGTATCCTAGTGCTTTTGAGGCACTAGGAAGGGAGAGTAACACACAAGAAGAAAAACGGAGATACACAAGGAGAAGATAACACAAAAATCAAGAACAAAGTCCAAAACTAAGCAAACAAAAGTCTAAACTACGCCGTCCCCGGCAACGGCGCCAATTTGATGGTGTGGATTTTTCGTGGATCCCGCCACCAAATAAAAACCAACTAACCTAACTAGGGTAGCTAGGGTAAGTCGGGTCGAATCCACAGGAATGAGAGGTCGGACTAAGGTATGCTACGGTCTAGGACTAGGTTCGAGACGAGCTAATCTAAGGAGGGGGAGTCTAGGACTAAGCTAGGTCTAAAGCGAGAAAACGATCAAAGGAAAACGAGCTAGGATTAGGTCGGTGTCAAAGGGGTAACGGGATGGTCGAGGAAGAGCTAGAGTGAAGGAGGTAGTAGGGTAATCTAGGTAAAGTCCGGGCTCTCGCAACTTAGACTCACCTAGAGGTTCCACCTAAAACCCATTTTGGCGACACACATGACAAACGGGGTTACTAGCGTGTATTGTGGCCTAGATCGCATCCGGGCTCTCACAACTTAGACCGACCTAGGGGTTGTCCTCACCGGGCTCTCGCTACTTAATGAGGGAACCGAACCCACAAGCAAACTATTACCCACAAGATAAAAGCAAGAAAAACAAGCATATGCACATACTAGTCATTCAAGCATTTCAACAAACATGTGATATGCATCAAACCAAGAGGAAACCCAAATCTTCCACCAACATCTCCAACAATCCCTTAATCATCCAATTAACACCCTAATCACCTTACTAACCCTAGCAAGATACTACTCTAACATATCTAATCTAAAACTAACACGAACAAGATGAACCAACATAAGAACAAGAGGATGCATATATGAAACTAACAAAGATGAAGAACAAAACAATAAACAAGAACTAAAGATTCAAACTTGATGAAGGAACAAAGATTAAGATAAAGGAAAAGAGATTATACCATATTAGAAGATGAAAGGAAGAAGGAAACTTGCATAAATGAGAAAAACCCAAAACAAACATCCAAGGTTGTCAAGCTTGGTGGAGATCTTAAAGAATTCCCAAATTACAAGCACTAAACTAAGATTAACGATAATCTAAGGACTAATATACACTAATCTAATCTAATCTATGCTAAAACTAGACTAGGGTTTGTGGGTAATGAAGAACCTAAGCTTAACAAAACAAGGGAAGGGTATATATAGGGTTACAAGTGGAAGGAAGATGAAAGAAAAGATGCGGAACAGAGACTGGGACATTCCCGATCGGGAATGGGAAATCCCGATCGGGAAACTTCCACTTTCCCGATCGGGAATTCTTGAACCCGGTCGGGAATGCTCGACAGTGAGCAGCTATTCTTGCACTTCATCCCGATCGGGTATGGGCCCTTCCCAATCGGGATGGGTCTTGTAGGTCTCCCTTAAGAGCTTTTTGGTCCCTCCTTGCCTCTCATGGGTTTCTCGTCGATTCTCGGGACTCGGGATCGGGTCTCGGAGGCTCGGGATTGGGTCCCAGGGTCTCGGGGTCGATTCCAAGGCATCGAGTCATCGTTCCTTTACCTCGTTGGCTCCAAAAAGTGTATGTATTGAGTCGGAATCGCTCCAACTCTTCGTGATTGGTCCCGGGAACCTGAAACGAGCTAGAGGAAGCATAAGAAGCCCATAAACCGCTCCCAGGGAGCGATTCCACAAGGAAATTGGGGCCAAAACACAGTAAAATAAGGACTACAAACTACACTTATCACTCCTCCAGGTCGGCCCCTATGAGGACCTGTCTTCCTGGTTCTAAGTCCACCAGCATGCTCTCTCCTTCCGGCTCTAGGTGGGCAGTTTTTTTCTGTGCAGCCGGGATTTCACCTTCCCTGCTGGGTGAACCCTCGGCTTTTCGTTTTCCTTTTCTTTCTGTTTCATGGGCTTGCAGGGCCACGGAGTAACAGTGTCTGGCCGACTCCTGATCCCCATGGACCTTCCCTTCCATGCCAAAGTCTGTCACATAGGCTATGGTGAGGGCCCTGATTGACACAACGGCCTCGATTTCATCTAGAGTGGCCCGCCCTATCAGGGCGTTGTACGCAGACTTGGCATCCACCACAACAAATGATGCCCTGACATTCCTGGTAGAGGCCCCCTCTCCGAATGTTACCGACAGGTCGATAACTCCCATGGGAAGTACACCTGCCCCACTGAACCCATACAAAGATCCAGGGGTTGGCTTCAGATGTCTTTTTTCTAAATTCATTTTCTCAAATGCGTCTTTGTACAAGAGGTTTGTGTAGGCGCCAGTGTCCACCATGCATCTCTTGACAATGTGATTGCTAATTTCCAGAGTTAAGACCAAAGGGTCACTATGTGGGTATATGACTCTCCCTGCATCTTCAGGGGTGATGCTCAGGGTAGTGCCTCTTGGACTGCCTGCCCTCTCGGCGTAGCAAATTTGGTTACGTAATTCACGGATCTGCCTTTTCTGGCTTCGTCTGCTGGTTCGTCCCTCTGCATCTCCTGACACCACATGGATGATCGTGCGATTTTGGGCTGAGCCCTCAGGTTTGTCCGCCGCCTCCTTTTGGGGTTTGTTCCTTGCTGCATAGTTGCTCAGCCAGCCGTTTCTTATGAGTTTCTCTATTTCGTCTTTTAAGTGTCGGCATTCTTCTGTGGTGTGTCCTATGCAGTCGTGGAACGTGCAGAATTTTTTAGGATCCCCTTTTGGGCTGCGCGGCTGGTTTGGACGATTCCATTTTGCTGTTTCCTTCTCCAGCTCAAAGATCTCTGCCCTCGGCCTGTTGAGGGCCGTGTAGCTGTCAAACCTTGCCTGGTAGGCAGTGCGCTCCTTCTTGGGGGTATCCCCCTCCTCTCTTTATTTGCCTTGCTCGTTTCTGCTACGTCCACCCTGCGGTCCCCCTTGCGGCTTTGTCTGGCCTGCAGGGGTGTCCGGCAGGCCGTGAAACTCCTCCTGCAGAATAAACCCTTCAGCGATTTTTCTGGCCTTGGCCAAAGTTTCTGGCTGGGCCCTGATCATCTGATTCTTCATTTCCCCTGGGAGCAGGGAGATCGTCAGGGCGTAGGCAGCTGTGGAATCATCAATCTCCCTGACTCGCTGGTAGGACAAGTCAATCCTCTTTAGGTACTCCCTGACGCTTTCGCCCTTTTTCTGCTTCAGGGTCATTAGGTCAAATCGAGTGAGTCGCCTCCTTTTGTTCCCTGCATATTGTTCGAGGAAAGCCTCGTCTAACTCTATAAAGAAGCTGATCGATCCCTGGCGAAGATCCTTGAACCATCCTTGTGCAAGTCCTACCATGGTGGTTGGGAAGATTTTACACCAGATTGCGTCATCCACGTCATACATGCCCATGTGACTCTCAAATGCCGCCAGATGATCCTCTAGGTTTGTGGTCCCGTCAAACTTGACGGTGGGCATTTTGATTTTTGGGATGGGGTATTCTTGTACATCAGGATGAAGAGGGGTTCTTGTAGGCCTTCCCACCACTCGTGACCTGCTTTCCCCAGACTGGTTACCGTGGGTATCCCATGGTCTAGGGATCGGTTTCCTCGTACTGGGGGAGCGATGCCTCGGTGGCTGCCTGCTTGCTGCTTCGTCCTCTGTCTCAGGGGAGATTTGTCTGGATCTTTTTCTCCGGGACTGGCAGAGGTTGTCATCCTGGTGGTGTCTGGACTCAAGCGGCTACCCCCGGTTAAGCCTAGATTGCAGGCTTTGGGACAACCCTGAGGCTGGCTATCCCTTGGCTGCCGGCGTTAACCTGGAGAAGACTCCGCCCAGCTTTTCCCCTAGGCGCTTAGATGCTGGCTCCTTGTGCCTCATCCGCTCCTGCAACCCCTGGGATAGTCCTCTCTGCTCTCCAGACGCGGACTCCGTGGTGTGGATGGAGAACGCCTGTTGTTGAGCAGGCGGCTCTTGGCTGCCTGTTGTGATGCGCCTCTGCACCTGCGCGTATACCTGAGCTGTCCTTCTTGCTTTCCTCTGGGCGTTTCTGGCGGCGGTTCGCTTCGTGCCCCCAGCTCCATCCCTGCTCATTGAGGGAGGCTGCCTGGGGGTCGTTGCAACCCTGCCTACCAGGTCCTCAGGAGTGAACTCCTGGTTTAGCATCGCAGAGAAGAAGGCAGCTGTCTGTACCATCTGAGCTGGGGTCAGGTTCAGGGTGTGCCCTGGGTGTGCCCCCAACTCTGGTGCTACAGCTGCATTTGACATGCCCAGGAGACTGGTTCCTCCCATCCCCAGGGTCGTGGCAGGAGGAGCTCTCTCCGACTGCGGCATGCCGTATAGGGGGGTCACCGGTGGGACCGTCGGACCTACCCCTACACTGGCGTCAACGATTTCCGGCATGATTACTTTGATTGGTTAGTTTTTGTAACTGGGAATGGTTGATTTTTGTCGGTAATTCGTGGATACAACCAGATCTTCCCCACAGACGGCGCCAAATTGTTCCGGTTATTGGAATCAATTAACCCGACGTGGAATTCGGGTTCGTATCGTTCAACGCTGCTTCGAATGTCAATCGGTCAATCTTGACAGGCTCTCCTTCCTCCTACTCCCTTAGTCGGACCTTCCCGGCGGAATGGGCTGGCTCCCTGCACACAGAACGCACAGGGCCTCGGAGTTCGTCCGAGGAAACCCTCTCCGATGCCTAAGTCAGTCCGTGAATGCCTTAAGAAACCTAGCTCGAGAGGAACTAGGCGGCGATTTAAGAGTAAGAGTTCTAGAGAGAGAAAATCCAACCCCTTTCTTGTGGGAAATGGAAGAGTATTTATACCTTCCCACAAGAGAGGGAAGTAGAAGGAGAATGAGTGGACAAGGAGATGACAAGTGGCGTCTTATCACCCACCCACTCTCAATTACCTTAGGCAAAATGACGAGAAGGCCCCCTGGGGATCCCTGCTCTGCCTGCGGAGATTTCCCCAGGGAGCAGGCGGGTTTGAGTTGTGAGAGCTAGGCTCCAGCAGGCTGCGTCACCCTGCTGGCCCGGCGGTCAGCTGTTTTCCTTAGCAGTTCTTCCCACTTCAATGTTCTTTACTTTGACTGTTTTCCGGGTCGGCTTCTGGACCCTCTCAGGCTGTTAGTGTCAGGCTGCCGACCCCGATCAAAAACAAAATTCGTCCTCTCATCTCCAGGGTCGAATGCCGGTACGTGGGGTTGTTACCCGCACCACGGACTACTCACCACCCGACTGGTTATCCCCGCAGCCACGCTCCAATCGTCGACTCACGGAAACCCGGGTGCGATCAGTCTAACACGTACGAGACTGATCAGGTCCCCACCTAAAGTATGGCCACACTCCCGCCTACTCTCGAGTCAATGTCAGTGTGGACATGACATAGGTCCACCCCGACGCGGCCACGCGCGGGTTTGGGGAGGCGAATGAATCTCCATATGAAACGGATCGAATGGAAATTTAAATCGAAGTGGAGTAGCCACCGAACTTTGTGGGAGTTCGGGCCCGTTCGAACCCACTCTATGTCGTAGTGGGCCGTGTACAAAATTCGGCCCATTTCAGATGTCAGAGCTTATTGGGTTCGTCCCTTAGCATTTGATACCGATACCGACATTATCGGTTATCGTGTATAGAATGACTCTCGTGCGCCAACGATTTCGGGCATCCGGAAACCGAAGTTCTGAGTAAGGGGTGAGGGTACGTGTTGGGAAGCCCACGAAGGACACCCAACCCCGCCCGCACTAGCGGCCTCTACTAGGATATCGAATGACTTTTGAATACGCGCGTTAGTTAAACGGGAAAAATGTTTATGCAAACAGTATTTTCCCTAAGCATGCGATAGAATTGAAAGGGTTTCTACGTCAATTTAATGCAATTAATTCTACGTCGAAGTTGAATTTTAGCATGTGGGTTCATTTTAGTACGATTAAATAAACAACCAAAATTGACAAGGAAACAACAAACGGTTAGTAACGGTATAACGATATTAACGGTTTGTGCAAATATTGAATTGATGTAAATATGATGATGCATGGTTTGAAAGAGTGACGCTTCATGTGATTGATTAGGCACGTGTTGACTTAAGTCACGAAAAACGATTGACGATACTCGAATGCGATTTGTAAGACTCACGGTTTAACGTGATAAAAGGTCGCTCGACCGAGTCATTGCGAGACTCGACCGAGTGGACCTCTGAAAAAGGTTCTGTCCGGATTTTACGACCCTACTCGACCGAGTTATTGACCAACTCGACCGAGTACGTGGCCACTCGACCGAGTCACTGTGAGACTCGACCGAGTGGAGGTCGTAGAGACATTCTGTTTTGGTTTTTGTGACGTCACTCGATCAAGTAGCATAGGCACTCGGTCGAGTGGCACCTGTACGAACCAGGTTCATTTGCAATTTTGTTATCAATTTCGAAATTGCTTTTGATTTTGATAAGTTGATGAATTGGGCATAAATATTATGGAATTTATACTCGATTCTAGACTTGAATACTCGTTGTATCCCATATTCGATTATTGAATCGATATGGAATACTACAGTGAAAATAAAAGAAAATTAATTTAAGCCGCCTTAAATTAACTACCGCGATATGGTAGATTTCCTCCGCGTTTAATAATGTCGTAATTCTAATGAATTGTATTGACAATTATTTTAGCATCAACGAAAAATCGCATTAGTTAACTTATTTGACTAGATCGTTAGACTCGACATCCAATTATGGAATTGGTATCGACTCTAACGGATCGCACTTTGCTTGAAATAGAGGACTTGATTCCCTCGACTTTTCCGATATCGAAATAAATCCCTAGAGATCGTGATGTCGGATCCGCGTCAACGGGTTTCGACCCTTATTAAAATAGAACGCTTGTTTTGGAAAAATCGATGTGAATATGCGATGCAGACGAAAATAAACGAATTATTGTTGAAATTGACCCGTTTCAATAATCAAATGCTAGGGTGTCAGGATAAGCGACCGGCAACGCTGTGTGCAGTACACTTGTATATTCGGGTTTCCTTATTCTGACATCCTTCGCACTCGAAACAAATCGACGAGTATTTTAATGTCTTTGGATATTAATTATACTATTGATATTACAAATGCGGTAATTAAAAAAAACAAAAAGAAGAAAAAAATGACGAGAGAAAAAGAAGAAGGGAAGAACGGGAATTGGCACCCTCAACCTACATGTTCTTGTCTCGAATCGTACTCGTAGTCGCGGCTTTAACACGGGAGGTTTATAGAGGTTGAGTTGTGGTGGTTAGGGTGTTTGATTCCTAAAGCTAGGTTTAGGGTTTCGATTTCTAGGCTAGGGCTAGGGTTTGCTTAGTGTAGAGTGGGGTTTGGATTAAGGTAGAATTAGGTCAAAAAAGTTGTTTTTAGGGTTGTGTATGGGTGTGCTTATATAGGCAAACG
The DNA here is from genome assembly GCA_958450325.1 of Agrostemma githago. Classification (NCBI taxonomy): domain Eukaryota; kingdom Viridiplantae; phylum Streptophyta; class Magnoliopsida; order Caryophyllales; family Caryophyllaceae; genus Agrostemma; species Agrostemma githago. The sequence continues at coordinate 15,085,622 of OY288239.1, read as the reverse complement.
CAAGGTACCCGGCTAGGGTTACTCGACCGAGTAAGTGGCTTACTCGGTCGAGTGGCCCTGTGCGTCAGCCGTCGGGCTTGAAATAGGCCCACTCGATCGAGCGGGTGGGGCACTCGATCGAGTGGCCCAGCTGGGTCGCGCGGGTCCATTGTTTTGGACCGTGACTTGGGTTTTTGATGGGTTTGTGTTTGACTTGGACTTTGGATGTTGTGAGGGGCTGTTTTTTATGTCTCGGCAACGACTTTGACCAGGGTTGACCCAATAGTAAAAAAGTCGATTGTATTTTCGGTGTCGGTTTTGGCCCAAATTAGTCTTGTTTGACTCGGAACGGTCCGCTGGGCCTGATTTTGAGGTCAGTTTTGTGAGATTTGTACTCCGTAAGTGCATTAGCCAGCAACTAATGGTTTTGAGCCCATATTCGAGCGCGTAGAAACACGTTAGCGTCCGATCATCATCGGGTGTTTTTTGGGAAACTACCATAGACACCTGGCAGTCAAAATGCGGGTGTCTACAGAGCCCTCACTCTGACTGAGGCTTGGACAAGGCGAACGTCAGAGTAGCCACCAGGCCAATCGAGAATTGAAACCTGGCGGACTTCCGGTCAGGTCGTTTATAGTCAATTAGACTCGCGTACAGGGCTCGCCAGCCACAAGCTAGAAGTCATACCTGAGCTGATGACGATAACTCCATGGGGAATTGGACTTGTCGCATAAGTCCTGGGTGCGCCTGTATGTAGGCCCATCCCGTGCTATTCCGGGAAAATGCCACCTAGGGCTTTCCGCTGGGGAGATATAGTGGGTTGTATATTCCTGTTTGAGTCGTACCTGTATAAGTCACATAAAATGCATGCAACACGTAGGTAGTAAAATGACTCGCGCTGGGGGAAATGATTTTTTAAAATTTTGAAGATTTTGAAAATTTTGAAATTTTGAAATTTGTTTGAAAATTTGACTCCTAAAGAAATTAGGAAAGTTCGGGATGAGTATCTCCGTGCTAGTATCGAGACTAGGCTTGTGGCTTGATTTCAATTGGGATTAGGAAACTATGGGGTAAGGAGAGATATGGAAAGAGGGTGTAAGGTTGATTGCTATATATAGCCCCTCTTATCATTGATTTTCCTCACAATCCCACTACAATTCACTCCCTTCTTAAAAAGAAAACCTTTTCATCCTTCTCAAGAAACTAGCCATGGGAATTGATAGATTGATTGTGATGCTGCAAGAATGGTCCCGACGCTTCAGGGACACAGATAGGGTAGCCCTTAACCAAACGGGCATAACTCAGTTGTACCCGTTCCGTCAGATGGTGGTTGATCGTTATTTCTTGGATGCATGCTTGGCTTACTGGGACGACATATATCATGTCTTTGCCTTTCCTCGGGGCGAAGTTTTCCCTTTACCTGAGGAGATAGCAGCTATAGGAGGATGGAACCCGATACTCCGTCCCGCTATCCCATACTCGATCTATGACCCGAGGAGGAAGCTTCGAGAATTTCTAGGGCTCTCTCACAACGAGGTATCCCGTATGATGGAGGGTGATAATATTTCTCTGATCGACTTGGCTGAGAAATTTATGAATCCTCTTGACGTTCGGGTCAGACCGGCTTACAGCCGTAGGGCTTTTTCTTTCTCCATGCTCCATGTTTATGCTTTCGAGGGTCACATGGATTTGCTATCCTGCATGGGGAACACCCGTCTTTTGACCGTAGTGGACTTGATGGAGACTGAACACAGCCCGGCTTGGCTGATCACGGGCGAGATTATCCAAGGATTGGACAGCCGCAAGAGGGACTCATCAATTCGTTTTACCGGGAGCACCCGATTGCTGCAAATATGTCGGATTTTTATTATTTTTCTAATTTCTCGACTTTTCGATTTTTTGATTTTTTTGGCGGATTGCCTGCTGCAGTGGGCACTCGATCGAGTCACCCTGGCACTCGACCGAGTGCCCTCGTAGAAACCTCCTGATCTGCTCCCAGAGGTACCACTCGATCGAGTAACCCTGGCACTCGATCGAGTGCCCTCGTAAAAGCCCCCTGTTTGTGTTCAGGGGTACCACTCGATCGAGTGTCCCAGGCACTCGACCGAGTGGCCTTAGGCGGACGCCTATTTTGCCTTAAAAACTTATGTTTTTGTTCCCTTTTGCAGATTTGGCTATATGAGAGGCTATCGGTGATAGATCTTCCTCTTGATGCGAGCAACTATCGTCATAACCAGGTGATGACGAGGAGACGGGCCATTGACTTTTCTCGTCAGATTACGCAAAAGTATTGGGACGAGGTTTTGTCTTTCCATGGTGGCCCGTTAATTCGATAGGTGGTTCCGTGGTGGCCCATCTATCTTTCGACCGGCTTGGAACCGAGGGACAGAGCTCGTTATCTGGTGATATTATCTTTCAGGCAAACAGTTCATCTTTTTCCGGATCGCATACTAAGGCAGTATGGATGGACCCAGCGAATCCCTGAAGTCGAGGCAGTTGTAAGTGACCCTACCCAACTGACTGATGTGATGTGCGATACATGGATGCAAAGATGGTACACCCGGCACACCTGCCCCATCACCAAATCTCGCCACTCGATCTGGGTTTCAGACTCTTACACGAAGTGGACCAAAGCAGGCGATGCTAAAGCCCGAGCTGCTCTGAAGGTTGATGAAGATTTCGACCTGCTGCGAAGGGAGCAAGCTAAAGACAATAGGAGCTTTTTTGACGAAAGAGACACTCCTGCTACCCTAGTCCGTCTTATGTCAGGACAAAAGAAGAAGACCAAGACTCAAGATGGAGGGTCTAGTGCTAAAGGTGCTTGGGGGAAGGTGAGCCCCCAGACTGACTTGGAAAGGAGACTGGGCCCAAGACTACCCGTGCAGGACCGACTTGGCCCACGGGATAGATTACCCGAGCACGTGCGGGCTCGCATTGGACCGAAGACTGTGGTAGAAGACCCGTCGTCGAAGAAACGGACTCGTGCTAAGGAGGTTCTACTTGTGATTCGGGAACGCTCGCCACCACCTCGAAGACCTCAGGCTCCACGCGACCCGAAGGACAAGGGGAAGGGCAAAATGCCCGGATATTAGTCTCCATTATTATTATTTGAATATTATTATTATTTTTTGGGAGTGATTTTTTTTGTGATTTGCCGTTTTTGGCATTTTTTTTTGTAACTCCCGAGTTTATTGGTTTTTTAATAAAGACGTATTAGCGAATACCGTTCCCGTCCTTTCGTTTATTGCAGTGGTTGTACCCTTTTGAGGGGTTGCCTACGTATCCACGATTAGCGAAATCAAACCAAACGTAGTTCAAAATTGATTTGATAGATTTTTGCAATTTTCGAAATACATCGAGATTATTAATTCGAGATGTGCGACAATAGAATAATTAATTCTAACTTATTGACTTGTTTATAATTTTTGAAAATTTATAAAAAGACAAATTTTTATAATTTTTTTTGCAAATGACATTGAGATGGGGTTTATGGGTAGTAGCGCTTCAGCTGGTCCAAGTTGGTTGGGTTGACAAATTCGTTCCCGTCCAAGTCTGTCAGCATCACCACTCCTCCTGATAGGACCTTCTTGACTAGGTACGGCCCAGCCCAATTGGGTTTGAATTTACCCCTTGGGTCAACCGGTAGTAAGGCACGAACCGATTTTAGGACCAGATCCCCTTCTTTGATGTTTCTGGGCCTAACCCTTTTGTTGAAAGCCCGTTGGATCCTCTTTTGATATATTTGGATATTGTTGAGGGCCCGTGATCGCCTTTCGTCTAAAAGGACTAGTGAATCGTATCGGGCTTGGACCCAATCTGCTTCAGGTACTTGGCTTTCAAGTAAAATCCTGAGGGATGGTACTTCTAGCTCGACCGGCTGGACTGCTTCCATTCTATATGTCAAATAATATGGAGTTGCTCCGGTCGCGGTGCGAATTGACGTTCGGTACCCCCATAAGGCGAAGGGTATTTTGTCGGGCCAGTCCCGGTAATTCTAAGCCATCTTTTTAAGTATGGTGACAATTGTTTTATTGGCCGCTTCTACCGCTCCGTTTGTTTGAGGTCGGTAAGGCAAAGATGTGTGCCTTTGAATCTTATATTTTGCCAGCAATGCGGCAGTTTCAGCTTGAAAGTGTGTCCCGTGATCACTGATGAACTCGTGAGGGATCCCATACCGGCATATGATCTTATTCTGGATAAACTTGGCCACGTGCTTGGCGTTCAAGACACGGTATGACTCGGCTTCGATCCATTTGGTGAAGTAGTCGATGACCACCAAAATGAAGCAATGACCTCCCGTCCCGGAAGGGTGCACCTTTCCAATTATATCAATACCCCATGTCAAAAATGGCCATGGTGATGTCAGGGTATATAATAGGGAAGATGGCATATGCTGTACATTGGCAAAGATCTGACAATTATGGCAGTGCTTGACATACAACTGACAGTTTGTTTCCATGGTGTTCCAATAATACCCGAGCTTCATGATTTTGCGGGCTATCATATGGGCGTTCATATGCAGACTGTTTTCACCATCGTGTACTTCGGCCATAACCTTTTCGGCCTGTATTTTGTCGATGCATAGGAGGAGAGCCCCCTGTGCCGTCTTCTTGTACAATTGTCCGTCATCCGTGCGAACAAATTGGGTTGCCAATCTCCGCAGGGCTTTCTTGGCCCGGTTTTCAGTTCCCGGGGGATATTCTCCCGCTGCCAAGTAGGTTAGGACTGACTGATACCAAGGTTCTGGGTCGGCTAGCTCGATGTCCTGAATGGCATGGATGTAGGCCGGCTCGGACCGTCTTTCGACGCAGATCGGCATGCTGGTCAGGTGATCCGGGATGTTCAGTAGAGATGCTAATTTGGAAAGTGCATCTGCGAATTGATTTTCTTCCCGGGGCAGATAAATGTATTCTACCTTTTGGAATTGTTTCTCTAGAATCCTTACCCGTGCTTGGTAAGCCACGAAATTGGCGTTCCGAGTTTTCCATTTTTGGAGCGCTTGATTGATGACCAGCAATGAGTCACCGTGGACCCGGAGGTTTGTTACCCCTAGATCAATGGCGGCTTGCAACCCGTGAATGCATGCTTCGTATTCGGCTGCGTTATTGGTCACGTCAAAGTCCAATTTGATGGATAAGGGGGTGTGTTCCCCTAGTGGTGAAATTAGCGGAATCCCGACCCCGAATCCTCGAAAGTTGGATGCTCCATCAAAATACAAATCCCATGTTTCGGTGTCAGTATGGAATATGTCTTCATCAGGAAAGGCCCAAGTGTCGGTGTGGTCCTCTTCAGATATCGGGCTATCGGCGAGGAACTCTGCTACTACCCGGCCCTTGATGGCTTTTAATGGTACAAACTTGAGGTCAAACTCAGCTAACATTAATGTCCATCTGGACATCCTGCCATTAAGGATGGGCTTCTCGAACAGGTACTTGATAGGATCCATTTTGGATAATACATGTACCTCATGACTCAGCATGTAATGTCGGAGCTTTTTAGTGGCCCAAACCAGAGCTAGGCACGTCTTTTCGAGCATTGTGTACTTGCATTCGTATTCGAGGAACTTTTTACTGATGTAGTAAATAGCCCGCTCTTGTGAATCAACTGTCTGGGCCAGCATAGCCCCCATGGCTGTCTCGGTCGCTGTTAGGTATAACGACAAAGGCAAACCGAGTTGAGGTGGCATTAATACCGGCGGAGCAGACAGTATCTCCTTGATTTTGTCAAAAGCCGTTTGACATTTATCGTCCCACAGTACCCGTTCTCCTATCTTCAGTTTTTTGAAAATGGGCTCGCATACCATGGTTAATTTTGAAATGAATCGGCTGATGTATTGGACTTTCCCGAGAAACCCCCTTATTTCTTTTTCGGTCTTGGGTGGTTGCATCTCGGTGATGGCTTTGATTTTAGCTGGGTCGACCTCGATGCCGCGTTGGCTAACGATATGGCCCAGTAATTTGCCCGATGTTACCCCGAAACTGCACTTTTGAGGGTTTAGCCTCATGTTGTATTTGCGCAGTCGGGTAAAGAATTTTCTTAGGGTCGCAATGTGCCCACTCCGGTCTTTGGACTTAACAATCATGTCGTCCACATAAACCTCCACTTCCTTATGCATCATGTCATGTAATAAAGTAGTGGCGGTCCGCTGATAAGTGGCCCCGTTATTGATGAGCTCAAATGGCATAACAGTGTAACAGTAAGTACCCCAAGGTGTAATGAAGGTGGTCTTACTCATGTCCTCTTCTGCCATTTTAATCTGATTGTATCCGGCATACCCGTCCATGAACGATAGAAGGGCATGATCGGCCGTGTTATCCACCAGTATGTCGATGTGTGGTAACGGAAAATCATCTTTTGGGCTAGCCTTGTTAAGGTCCCGGAAGTCTACACATACCCGCACCTTGCTGTCCTTCTTGGGTACCGGCATGATGTTTGCGACCCAGTCTGGATATTCAGACACTTGTATAAAGCCCGCTTTGAATTGCTTGTCGACTTCTTCTTTGACTTTGAGAGACCATTCGGGCTTCATCCTTAGGAGTTTTTGCTTTACCGGTTTGCACCCATCTTTGATGGGTATTCGGTGCTCCGCTATTTCCCGGTCTATACCCGGCATGTCCTTGTAGGACCATGCGAAAACGTCTTTGAATTCCTGGAGGAGGTCTGTGAATTGTCTTCTCTCCTCTGGATCTAAGGATAGGCCCAACTTAAGCATCTGGGGCTCTACAGTGGTTCCCACATTGATGGATTCGGTTTCTTCGATTACCGGATCTCGGGACTCCCTTTGTTCGAGCTGCTCGATCAGATGTGGAGGTAGAGGTACCTGTTCGTCGGGTTTCTCAATGTCATTGCATATAAATTTTTTGAAATTGAGAAAATTTTGGAAATAAGACAAGTCGTAAGCAGAACGGTTTTCGTTATTATTATTAATGGTGAATTTTGTGAAAAGCTCGAAAAGAGCGGCCATCTGATCGTTGGTCAGTGGCGGGATAGGGAGAGGTCTTGGGACAGGCCCCGAGACCTCACTGGATAAGGGAAGAGGGGTTACAGACTCGACTCTAGCACCAGACCCTCTAGACTCGGACTCAGACTCCGACTCTGTCTCAGACTCAGAGTCGGTATTCGGCATGTCTCCCTCGCCGGTGGTCAGCTTGTAGACCCGTCCTTGACTGTCGGTCCACTTGATGGTCTTCTTCCAGGCTCTTTTTCCTGTATCTGCACCAACTTCGGTGATCAGCTTTGTTGGGTCGAACCGATCGCTGCGGAGGACCAGATTGACCAAGTCGTCTTTTGGAGCAGGGACGACTTTGTCTTCTCCAAATAAGAATCCCAGCACGGTCTCGGCGTTTTTTTCCCCTTCCTTGGACTCGGTTTGAACGAGGGCAAATATGTCATCGGGGATGAAATTGCATTCCCGAGCCGTTTTGGCCTCGGGCTATGTGATGGTGGGTTGGTAGAGGCCCACTTGAACAGCTCCGAAAACTGAGGTGACGAAGTAATCTGTTAACTTCGGGCTATAAGGGCCTATGTAAGTACCCTTGGAAATGTCGATGGCCTTGTGAATACCGCCCCGAACTACATTTTCCGGGGTTATAGCATACCCCAATCCGAATTGGGACTCGCCGTGATTCAGGACCTCGATGATCTTCCCAGCTGGAAGATATGGCCTTGAGGTAGCCCCTGGTAAGTATCCCAAGTTTTGTAGCGTCATGTCGATGCTAGTTGTGAAGTAAGGCCGAAAGAGATACTCTTCTTAGATCATGCCCACGAAATCAAATCCTCGTGGGTCAACCCGGCCCGTAGCGTTGCAGCTTGCCACGGTAATAGGAGTAGCCTCTAGTGTGATGATGCCGTCCCAAAGTGGCATCTTGACTTTTCGGTGGAGAGTGGAGGATACGGCCTTGACTGCGTGGATCCAAGGCCTTCCTAATAGTAAGTTAAAAGACGAGGTGACATCAATCACCTGGAACTCCAACTCTTTCTCGATTGGGCCTGTTATTATTGTTAACTTAACGGCCCCGGCCACCGGTTTTGGGCTTCCGTCAAAAGCTTGGATAGTCTGTGCTGTCGGGAGGTAGTCGGCATCGGTGATGCCGAGAGCTTTAGCGGTCCTTAGAGGTAGGACATTCACAGCGGACCCATCGTCAATAAGGGTCATTGGGAGATACTTTCCTCGGCAAATGACCGTAATGTATAGTGCCAGATTATGATTGGGCCCGAACGCTGGCAGATCAGACTCGGAGAAGGTGATGAGTGGGCCTTCCTCCTTGGACTTGCCTTTGAGATAAGGCATAATAGTGGCTACCATTTCAGAAGGGGTAACCTGTGAGTCAACCTTGATTTCATCGAGAGCCTTAGTCAGTGCTTCTCGATGTGCTTGTGAGCTAACCAGTAGCTGCCATATGGTTAGATCGGCTCGAACCCTCTTCATTTGTTGGACCAAAGCGGTGTCGTTGCTTGGTTCTTCAAGGGTAGGTTCCGTCCTGGCGGGTTCAGTGACGAATGTAGGAGTAGAACGTCCAGCTGTGGCGAGGTGGTTGGTGGCTAAGGCTTTGGACTTAGCCTTTCGGACCTCTTCAAGGGTGATGGGGACAGCTTCCCCTTTGGTTAAGTATACGTCATCCTCGTCATCGAACCATATCCCGTTAATTTGTGGGATATAGGGAGAGATGAGGTGAGAACAGTCAATTACCTCACCGGTGAATATTGCGTGGGCACTAAACGGGTTTTCTTTGTTGCTCGGCTTGTCTCCTGGCAACGGAATTTTCCCGCTCTCGATCAGATCCTGGATTAGATGCTTCAGTTTCCAGCATTTTTCAGTATCATGCCCATTACCACGATGATATTGGCAGTAGGCCTGGGCGTTATAACTTTTGGGCCTCTTCTCCACTGGAAGCTCGGGCATCGGGCCTATTGGTTGGATCAGACCCTTCGAAGATAGCCTTTGTAAGGCATAAGTATAGGTAGTCCCGATATCTGTGAATACCCGATTTGGTGTATTCTTTTTGGATGAGGTGTCAAGCAGGTTTACCTCATCAAAGATGCTGCGAGTTGCAGCTGCGGGTGTGGGTTTGCTCGTAGATGAACTTGCCCCTTGATAGCCTTTGGTAGAGGCCTTAGTCAGGCTCTCTAACCTTAGGTCGTCCTCTATTCTTGTGCCCATTTCAGTGAGGGCGGCGAAGTTAGGGATGATAGCATACCGGAGATGGACCCGGTAGGATGGGAGGAGGTTCTTGACAAAAGCCTCCACTAGGACCTTCTCACTGGGCTTGTCGACTAGCTTCACACTCTCGGCCCGCCATCTTTGCAAATATTTTTTGAACCCTTCTTTGGGCTCTTGGGCCATCACCTCCAGAGTACGCGTTGTAGTCTAAATTTCAGTATTGTCGGTGTAATTCCGAGCAAATTCGGTCGCCACATCGTCCCAAGTCTTATATTTCTTGGGGTCAAGCCTATAGAACCAGGCCTTAGGGTGCTTCTCGAGAGAGGAAGGGAATAAGTGCTTGAACATGGCGGACTTTACCCCCTTGACCGTCATAAAGTCTTTGAAAGCCCGGATGTGATGGACCGGGTCTTCAGTACCCTCAAACATTGGAATTCCCGTAAGGTTGAGGTTAGCAGGCAACTCGTCATTCAAAGGTGAATAGGAACGAGCATTTTCGGTGTGGATCGAGTTGTTCGTCGACAGGTGAACTTGTTCTTTGAGCCTGCGAACAATGCTGATAAGTTCAGCTATGGGCCCAGTGGTCTCTGACCCGTCAACAGGGGCCGTCTTTTCTACGGCGCTCAAACGGGTGTCTAACGTTGCTTGGCTAGCCTGGATGGAGGTCAGTTGAGTCTCGATTTTGGCCAACACGTCCTTGAGTTGATCCATTTGACGTTGATGTCTGGTTTTGGGTGGCCTGTCTGTAAGAACACCGCGTAATCAGAAACTAGCCCGAATCCTGGAATAGAAAGTACATCCCGAACAAGACTAAAAGGGAAATGACTCGAGAAAAGACACCTAGACGGGTGACTTGCGAAGTGTAGGCCTTCCTTAAGGTTCGGCGAGTGGACCTAGTCCTGTTCAAAGGAAGGTTCACGTGAGATATCCCCAGACTTTTGACTCGATCGTGTAAACGGGCCCTCCTTTGTAGGGGTTTGTCCTACGTAGGTGGGCCTTGCCTTAGTCTAATAAGGCGGACTGGGATGAGGAAGAAACCCGTGACGTAAGATCGATAGAGTTTCGACGCTAAAGACCTTGACAACTTACGACATGACCCGACACTGCTAAATACGGGAAGTCCTAAGAAGAGGAAAGTTTTGGAGATGGATTGTTTTTGAAGATCCGAGAAAACTCGGTAGAGGGCCCAATTTTCGAAAAAACGAAAAAGAGTATTGGGCCACGGGTTTTGAAAGTTCGAAAGTGATTTCGAGTTTTGAATTGGGCAGCATACCGTCTAGAAAATAGGCTATTTTGAGTAAAATCATAAGTCCTAAATTCGGTATGCGACCCGGGTTTTGAAAATTGAATACCTTGAGAAAGATGTATTTTTGAAAAGTTGAGGATTTTTGAAAACGACACGGAAACCAAATAGCACGTAGTCACACAAGCATTATAACGATGCCATGTATGCTTTACACTAAGTCTCGGTCGGTCTAAAGGATCTATATCAGTGTACATAGTCTAGACGTTGATCGGGACGAACTCTCTAAGTCGAGTTGAGCTTAGAACATGCCGCGAAACCCACTCGAATCGACTATGGACACCTTTTGACATATCCATATTGGAGTACATCAACGGTATAGTGGGACGTCTGTCACCAGTACCGGCCTGGGAAAATATGGGTTATGCATGAATCGTAAAACTAAAACGCGTATTGTACTAGTCAAACGATTTCTATTCGAGTCTCACCCTGAGGATGCCGATGGTAAGTCACGCATCAGTTAATCCCCAGCGGAGTCGCCAAATTGTGGACATGACATAGGTACACCCCGACGCGGCCACGCGCGGGTTTGGGGAGGCGAATGAATCTCCTAATGAAACGGATCGAATGGAAATTTAAATCGAAGTGGAGTCTCCACCGAACTTTGTGGGAGTTCGGGCCCGTTCGAACCCACTCTATGTCGTAGTTGGCCGTGTACAAAATACGGCCCATTTCCGATGTCAGAGCTTATTGGGTTCGTCCCTTAGCATTTGATACCGATACCGACATTATCGGTTATCATGTATTGAATGACTCTCGTGCGCCAACGGTTTCGGGCATCCGGAAACCGAGGTTCTGAGTAAGGGGTGAGGGTACGTGTTGGGAAGCCCACGAAGGACACCCAACCCCGCCCGCACTAGCGGCCTCTACTAGGATATCGAATGACTTTTGAATACGCGCGTTAGTTAAACGGGAAAAATGTTTATGCAAACAGTATTTTCCCTAAGCATGCGATAGAATTGAAAGGGTTTCTACGTCAATTTAATGAAAATAATTCTACGTCGAAGTTGAATTTTAGCATGTGGGTTCATTTTAGTACGATAAAATAAACAACCAAAATTGACAAGGAAACAACAAACGGTTAGTAACGGTATTACGATATTAACGGTTTGTGCAAATATTGAATTGATGTAAATATGATGATGCATGGTTTGAAAGAGTGACGCTTCACGTGATTGATTAGGCACGTGTTGACTTAAGTCACGAAAAACGATTGACGAGACTCGAATGCGATTTGTAGGACTCACGGTTTAACGTGATAAAAGGCCACTCGACCGAGTCATTGCGAGACTCGACCGAGCGGAACTCTGAAAAGGGTTCTGTCCGGATTTTACGACCCTACTCGACCGAGTTATTGACCAACTCGACCGAGTACATGGCCACTCGACCGAGTCACTGTGAGACTCGACCGAGTGGAGGTCGTAGAGACATTCTGTTTTGGTTTTTGTGACGTCACTTGATCGAGTAGCATAGGCACTCGGTCGAGTGGCACCTGTACGAACCAGGTTCATTTGCAATTTTGTTATCAATTTCGAAATTGCTTTTGATTTTGATAATTTGATGAATTGGGCATAAATATTATGGAATTTATACTCGATTCTAGACTTGAATACTCGTTGTATCCCATATTCGATTATTGAATCGATATGGAATACTAGAGTGAAAATAAAAGAAAATTAATTTAAGTCGCCTTAAATTAACTACCGCGATATGGTAGATTTCCTCCGCGTTTAATAATGTCGTAATTCTATTGAATTGTATTGACAATTATTTTAGCATCAACGAAAAATCGCATTAGTTAACTTATTTGACTAGATCGTTAGACTCGACATCCAATTGTGGAATTGGTATCGACTCTAACGGATCGACACTTTGCTTGAAATAGAGGACTTGATTCCCTCGGCTTTTCCGACATCGAAGTAAATCCCTAGAGATCGTGATGGCGGATCCGCGTCAACGGGTTTCGACCCTTATTAAAATAGAACGCTTGTTTTGGAAAAATCGATGTGAATATGCGATGCAGACGAAAATAAACGAATTATTGTTGAAATTGACCCGTTTCAATAATCAAATGCTAGGGTGTCAGGATAAGCGACCGGCAACGCTGTGTGCAGTACACTTGTATATTCGGGTTTCCTTATCCTGACATCCTTCGCACTCGACACAAATCGACGAGTATTTTAATGTCTTTGGATACTAATTATACTATTGATATTACAAATGCGGTAATTAAAAAAAAACAAAAAGAAGAAAAAAAATGACGAGAGAAAGAGAATAAGGGAAGAACGGAAATTGGCACCCTCAACCTACATGTTCTTGTCTCAGATTGTACTCGTAGATGCGGATTTAACACGGGAGTTTCGAGGTTTATGGAGGTTGAGTTGTGGTGGTTAGGGTGTTTGATTCCTAAAGCTAGGTTTAGGGTTTCGATTCCTAGGCTAGGGGTAGGGTTTGCTTAGTGTAGAGTGGGGTTTGGATTAAGGTAGAATTAGGGTAGAATTAGGTCAAAAAAGTTGTTTTTAGGGTTGTGTATGGGTGTGCTTATATAGGCAAACGCAAGGTACCCGGCTAGGGTTACTCGACCGAGTAAGTGGCTGACTCGGTCGAGTGGCCCAGTGCGTCAGCCATCGGGCTAGAAATAGGCCCACTCGATCGAGCGGGTGGGGCACTCGATCGAGTGGTCCAGCTGGGTCGCGCGGGTCCATTGTTTTGGACCGTGACTTGGGTTTTTGATGGGTTTGTGTTTGACTTGGACTTTGGATGTTGTGAGGGGCTGGTTTGTATGTCTCGGCAACGACTTTGACCAGGGTTGACCCAATCGTAAAAAAGTCGGTTTTATTTTCGGTGTCGGTTTTGGCCCAAATTAGTCTTGTTTGACTCGGAACGGTCCGCTGGGCCTGATTTTGAGGTCAGTTTTGTGAGATTTGTACTCCTTAAGTGCATTAGCCAACAACTAATGGTTTTGAGCCCATATCCGAGCGCGTAGAAACACGTTAGCGTCCGATCATCATCGGGTGTTTTTTGGGAAACTACCATAGACACCTGGCAGTCAAAATGTGGGTGTCTACAGTCAGCACAGCCAAAGACCTTCGTACCCTACGGACGGTTTTATACGGTTAAGCTAAGCGCTATTCTTCCAAGTTATCTCGTACACAATAGAGACAACCTGCTTTCCCGCTCAAAGAGATTTCGAATTAAGTCCTAAAAATAACCAATAAAATATGACTTCATTTGAAATTTATTTCATTTAGAACACGTTATGTGTTATCCAACTCAATTTCCATAGAAAGTTCCTTCTCTTGTAATTCGATACGAAGTAACAATAGCCAAATAGCACGTAGTCAAATAAAGGTCTCCTTACGGGTTGTCCCTATTTGTAGGTCGGGATTTGGCTAACGAACTTGGTTAGTATGTCAAATGATTAGTATGACCATTTAACGGAGTTTAGCCAAGTTTAATCGATTTAACTAAGGGACGGTTTTCATTCCCCTGAGTAGTTTAATCGATGTAGATCGTCTTAGTTTAATTTGGTTAATTACAATTTCTTTTCAAAATATTGATTTGAAATAATTTAAGAAAAGTTATTTAAGAGGTCTCTGATTACGTAGTGTAACGTAAGCGAATGCTTTTTGATTTGAAACTTTTATTATTAAAAAGTTTGTTTATTTAAATACTTTGATTTTAAAAAGATTGTTTGTGGATTTAAGTCCATGTTGGAATGTTTTGACAAAGTCCAAAAAGATTGATGTATATTTGTTTATGCTAGCTAAAAACCCAATTTCGTCTTGTAAGAGATTTTATTTTGAAAACATCAAAGTATACCGAAAAGTTTATTTAAATATATATTTTCAGGACATACCGAGATTTATTTAGGCGAATTTTAGTGATATCGTGAGTCAGGCCTAAACGCTTGCCAAGGTCTTAGAAATCTAACCTATTCGTAAGAATGACTAGGTCTTTTATATTACATATTTTGGGGTATCGTTTGGTCAAGTCTCGCCCTAATCTATTAAATTACATCGATTTTCAAAGTCTTTAAATAAAACAATAAAAATATAAATCTAAATCTAAATTTACAACATTATTTAAAGAATAACAAATAAAAGCAAGAAATCATTTATCACGTAATTGGTCCATGAAATAATAGACTTTAGTGGTGTTTCCGTGGATTCTTTTAAGACACGAAAATAATTTCGGAAAAGTCCCTATGCCGGATTTTATATTATCATACCCAAAGTGATTATCTTTGTTCTTAATTATACGATTACTCTAAAATTTTATTAGACCCTAAATTTTATTATTATCTCCATTTCAACTCAAACTGCCACTTTAACTAATTATTTTCCCTTTTCATTATTTTGTCTTTAGACCAAAGTCTTATCTATACTATAAGTTATTATACTAATGTTTTTCATAATTTAGTAGTGGTCTTACATGCATCCCCTTATTTACCTAAATCTATTACTAAAATTAACATGCAAGCAGTTATATGAAAAATTCATTCTATAAAAATGAATTTTTCATCAATTCATAATTTACCCACCCTTGATTCGATTTTTGGACTAAAAACGAGATAGGGCAACTAGGCTTCTTCGACCTGGTTCCGACGTCTTCTTCGGCCTCCTCTGCTTCTTTTTCTTCTTTTTCGCCACCATGACCCATAACACATATAATTGAATTAATTATACCAAAATTCAGAAATTTTCATAAAAATAAAATGAAATGAAATAAAAGTAAAATACACTAGATCTACAAGTTTTAAAGACATGCAATGCCAAAAAATAGTCTCAACTCAAAAGTTTAAAAATAAGATAATAATTATATAAGTCAAAAACCTTAGATTTGTGTTGGTGATTTAAGTGTAAATACTGTTTTCATTTTAGTGTACTTGGGTTTGGTTTATGGATGCGTGAATTCAATGTAATATAATATAGGTTCGGAGGAAGTACGAAGTGTACGCTTATATATAATTAATTGCGAATTCACGGTACCAGGTTCATACGGTACACTGTGACGGGGGTTCGGGGGCTGTGCCCCCGAGGCGAATTTTTGGCGCCAAAATCTGTTGAACAGATTTTTGGTGAGAATTCCTGAAGAGTTGTAACTCTTCAAACTCGTATCCCTTCCTCCTTCAAACTCTATATCATAGAGTTTGATCAAATCCGAAAACAGAAGAACAAAAATCTGCACAGCATACTTCACAGTTATATCTCTGTTTCTTGTGCAAAATTCAGAGGAACACCGTCTTATCTCAGTAGAAAATTCGGTATCACCCTGCACTGAAATAAGGGTCGAATTGTTCTATTAGGAAAGCATAAAGACGATTCGGTGTTGATTTTTCCATCATTTTCCTTATTCGCACATAACAATTTGTAGGTTTAAAGGACATGCAAGTCGAAAATAGTTCAAATTCCAAAAGTTTTAAAAATAAACTAAAAATTAAATAAAATAGAAATAGAAATAATGGACTATGAATTTTTTTAAAACATGCAAGTCTTTAATTATAAAAATTTCGACTTTATTATTATTACATAAGAATATTATTATATATAAGAATTTGAAGAAATATACCTTTTACAAAATGGGAATTTGGTTAATCTAGAATCTCAAGCTTGCCTTAGTTTTCTTCATTTTGGATAAATACCCCTTGATTTTTATGATTTTTCTGTAATCTTATTATTATTATTATTATTATTATTATTATTATTATTATTATTATTTTTTCTTTTCTTTTGGAGGGTGAAAAGTGAAGGTGGTAGAATTGAATAGGAGAGGGAGGAAAGTGGGATAATTGATGTAATATTGAAAGAGGGTGGAAAGTGGGAGGGAGGTGGAGTTAAGATGAGAGAAAGAGAGAGAGAGAGAGAGAGATGACGTGAAAGGTGAAAAAAAAAATGGAGGAGAGAGGGAGATTAGAGTAGGTAGTAATAATTATAAAAAATGTTGGACTTCTAATGGAGTCCGTTTCGAAATTAAACCGGTCTTTGTTCACGCTTATTTTTAAAACACGATATTCTCGAAATAGTTCAAACTAATTTATTGCCAGAGAAATTAAATGTCTTAGTTTCTGGGGACTCATAGTACTCACTCTCATCTTCAAAATGTATATTGGAGTGTGCAAGTATGAGAATTAATGAAAGAGTTATGATCGACTTAAGTTGTCTTTAAGCTGAGCTGAAAAATCTAATATAAATAATACTAAATTAATTTAAATAAATAAAATGACATGTTACAACTTTTGAAATAAAGAATAAAATGAGAAATTTGTAGAAATCGAATATGAAATTTCTATCCATCCCACGGAAGGGGGTTTGGTAGTTTCTAAGATACGACAAAATATAACGTAAAGTAGAAAGTATTTCTAAAAGAATGTTAAAAATACGGGGTGTTACAGTATTTACGAGTATTTCTGATTAAATGTATTAATTTTTAAAAAAATAATCTTTTATTTCCGAATTATATTGAAAATCTAAATCACGCCACTAATTATTCGTTATTTATAATATATTGAATTAGATTAGATTTACAAAAATAATTAAATAAACATATATGAAGAAAAAAATCGATAAACTGTCGCCTTTGATAAAAAAAAATTACGACATACATTAAAATTGTGCGGAGAAATTTATAAAACGAAATAAAAGATAGGTGAAAATTAAATGGATATGGGTAGGACCCTCTATGGAGTGAAAACTGAATCCATGGAGATAAAAAATATTTTAGAAGAGAGAGAAAATAGGATAAAAAAATTAGGTGGAAAGGGTGGGGCCTCTATAGAGAGCATTTTTATCCTTTGATAACCATGGTCTTAGTAACTTATACGAGGTGTAATCAATCTTCGCAGAGCAGTGATATTTTTACTTAAAAATCAGTTTCATTTATAATACTACGTACGTCATATAAAAGTTATCACCGATATCATAATCAACATATACTCCCTAGTCCTTCCATCCATTCTTAATCTTCTTATTTTCTTTAAAGAATTGATCATCTTTAAACTTCTCACTTGTAATATTTTCTCTTTTGGTTCATTTTTGTGGTCATCATAATATTAATTCTTATAGTGGGAGAGATATTGAAGATAAAATAAATTGTCCCAAAAAATAAGAATTACTTGTAAAAAAAAGAAAGAAAAACGTTATTGTGAGAAATTGGGGCTTATCGCCATAAAAGTCAACGTAATTAATGCAGAAGTTTGGAATTTAATTGCATGATGAATTTTGCCACTTCCCTCTCTTATTGAATACGGAGTACTCGTTTAACATTATGATGTGCAACGGGGAGTATAACTTCTTCCTCTCATTTTTTTCTCTTTCGTTCTATTTTTTTTTAGACATCGTGATCTTTTTCATCCATCTTATTTTCCACTATTTTCATCATCTTCATTTTCTCTTCTCTGATTTTTATAAATTTTATCCCACGATAGAGAGAATCTTTTTATACTACTTTTTTAATTATTTATTTTAATTATTTTATGGTTAATATTATTTTTATTTAACTTGTTCATTTAAACCAATGATATTTGTTTGTACGCACAAGGCCAAAACTAAAAATCCTCTAAAATTTGATAAAGTACTCAAGTTCCTCTGAATAAGAGGACCTTCCATATTGATCCTACAAGGAGATGACTTCTCGTAGAAGAGAGAGGGGGCTAAGAGGAGGGTAAATTATCTCTATTATACATGTTCTAAACTGGTTAAAAAAAACCTTGGGGCTACCACCATTAATGGTGGTAAGCCCCCAATTTTTTTAATTAATTATATTATTTTAATATTAGTACTATTAGTATTTTAGTTATAACAATAAGTCCTCTCCTTTTGGAGAGTTTCGCTCCCATCAATTGATGGGTTTCGCTCTCTCTTTGAGGAGAGATGTTAAATCTATTATAGTGGAGAGGCCAGGACGCGGAAGATCATCAGTGCTACAATCGCTCATCACGTGGTATCTCAATTGATGTCAGATCGGCGGCTACAATCTATTGGGTTAGATGAAATTGATTCTCGTCAAACCTTGAAAGATCCGAAGACCCTCTTGTGAAAAGTTGTATCATTAAACAGCGATGTGTTGAAAGAGGATGTGCAGAAGCGGAGATCAAAATCTTAGTGAGAGATCTTTGTTTTAATGAGAATTTTTTTACTCAAATTTTATAGTATTGTATCCGTTCAATTTTTATATAAGTTGTAGATGTCGTATGACTTCTTATTAATGAAATGATCTATTCGCTCAAAAAAAAAACTGGTTAATTATGTAGAGGCCCTCGTTTGTCATCTTTTTAAAATCGAAACATAAATTTGAAACCGAAAACTGTAACACAAACCCGAAACTTAACACCGTAATTTTTTTCAAAGGTCAAGATAAAATTGAAGTGGTAGATAAAATAATGTTATTTTAAAATTATTATAATGATAACGGTTTCGTAAAACCGAAACCAAAAAACACGATCTTAATTATAAAGTTAAAAATATATATTAGAAATCTATAAATAAAGTTAAAAGGTTTCTTGAGACATTTAATTTTTTGCCACGTGGCGGGCATTAAATGCTTAAGCCATTTTTTTTTTTAATTATTATTATTATTATTATTATTATTATTATTATTATTATTATTATTATTATTATTATTATTATTATTATTATTATTATTATTATCATCATCATCATCATCATCATCATCATCTATAAATTCCTTCATTTTGTGAATTTAGTCCAAATTTTAAAACATTTAAAACATTTCCCCATCTATTTTAAAACTCTATTTTAAAACATTTCCCCATCACGTTTTGAATCCCTCGCTTTTCAGGTATAGCAGTTTTGTTTCAGTTCATTTTTTATATAGATTTGTCTTATTCAATAATTTCCCGTTCTATTTTCAAAATATTCTCCCCAATTATAAATACATTTCACGTTAACTTTAAATATAATGGATTTGTTGTTCATAAAGTTAAAAGGTTTCTTGAGGCATTTAATTTTTTGCCACGTGGCGGGCATTAAATGCTTAAGCCATTTTTTTTTTTTAATTATTATTATTATTATTATTATTATTATTATTATTATTATTATTATTATCATCATCATCATCATCATCATCTATAAATTCCTTCATTTTGTGAATTTAGTCCAAATTTTAAAACATTTAAAATATTTCCCCATCTATTTTAAAACTCTATTTTAAAACATTTCCCCATCACGTTTTGAATCCCTCGCTTTTCAGGTATAGCAGTTTTGTTTCAGTTCATTTTTTATATAGATTTGTCTTATTCAATAATTTCCCGTTCTATTTTCAAAATATTCTCCCCAATTATAAATACATTTCACGTTAACTTTAAATATAATGGATTTGTTGTTCATGGGCGTGTGGTTTTATATATATTCAGACTTGAAGAAATTTGCAGAATATAATTAAGAAGAGGTTACAGCTGTTTTGGTTTTTCAATTTCTTGCGTTCGGCTCTGATTCATTCTTATTGCATTTTGTTCGGTTGCTTATATATGTGTTGTTTTTTCATGATTCTAAATAGATAAGTTCCCGTTCTATTTTTAAAATATTCTCTTCAGATGTACAATTGTTGTTCCTTGATTCTAATTTTAGTGCTGATTTCATCTTTTCGCATTTGTTTTGGTTTAGTAAATTCATGCGAGGCCAATAATCAACTCTGCAATTTTTCATTTCTCAGGTATAATAATTTTGTTCTGGTTGATTATTTATATAAATATTTTGTCTTATTAAAACATTTCCCCATCTATTTTAAAAATGTTCTCCCCAATTGTATACTTGCTCTTTGTGCGTTCTAATTTTTTAGTGCTAATTTTTTTAGGTGCCTTTGTTGTTGTTTGGTGACCTTACGTGAAACCACTGATAACGTCTCGAATCCCTCGCTTTCAGGTATAACAGTTTTGTTTCAGTTAATTTTTTATATAAATTTGTCTTATTCAAAAATTCCCCGTTCTATTTTAAAAATATTCTCCCCAATTATATATACATTTCAGGTTAACTTTAAATATAATGGATTTGGTGTTCATGAGCGCGTGATTTTATATATATTCAAACTTGAAGAAATTTACAAAATATAATTACGGAGAGGTTACAGCTGTTTTTGTTTTTCAATTTCTTGCATATATATTCAGAATATAATTAAGTTGATTATTTATATAAATATATTCCAAGTTAACTTTAAATATCACGGATGTTGGGTGCATAAGAGTGTTCTTTTATTTATATTGAAGCTTCGCTACAAAATATGATTACGAGGATGTTGCAACTGTTTGTGCTTTTACAATTTTTTCCATTCGGCTCTGATTTACTCTTATTGCATTTTGTTTGTTGCTTACATATATGTACTGTTTTTTTCATAATTTCATACAGTAACTTTTTGTAAAAATCCAATTTCATACTTGATTACTGCCTTTGCATAATTCTCTAACCAAAAACAATATCCGAAAAGTAATATCCGCAATACATTTATTACCGCCTAAATTAAATTGAATTATTTATGAAAAAAAATAATTACTTATGGGTAAACGAAAGGTTTGTGATATGTATTACATTGTGATTAAAATATTGTAAGTCAAATGAAATTTTCATTCATTATCAGTAAATCTTATTATCAAATATCACATATAATAATACAACAAATTATTAAATAAAAGTTCTGGATAGGATCGTTATTCCTGAAAATGTACGTCACAATAATTTCCTTAATGACAACAATTAAATTTATATAAATAATAAATTAATGATGACACATATTAATTATTACATAAGGGTAAGTGAAAAGGTTTTGGTCAATTACTAATGTAATTAATTACATTTAGTCCAAAAAAAAATAATATCAATTACTAATGTAATTAATTACATTTAATAAAAACAATTAGTGCCAAATTAAAGTTTTAGAAAATTTGTTAATGAAAACAATAAATCTATATATAAATAATCAATGAATTATGACAAATATTAATTACATAAGGGTAAGTGAAAAGATTTTGTTCAATTACTAATGTAATACAACAAATTATTAAATAAAAGTTTTGGATAGGATCGTTATTCCTGAAAATGTACGTCACAATAATTTCCTTCATGACAACAATTAAATTAAATTTATATAAATAATAAATGAATTATGACACATATAAATTACATAAGGGTAAGAGAAAAGGTTTTGGTCAATTACTAATGTAATTATTTACATTTAGTCAAAAAAAAAAAACAATTACTAATGTAATTAATTACATTTAATAAAAACAATTAGTGCCAAATTAAAGTTTTTGTAAATTTGTTAATGAAAACAATAAAACTATATATAAATACTCAATGAATTATGACAAATATTAATTACATAAGGGTAAGTGAAAAGGCTTTGTTCAATTACTAATGCAATTAATTACTTATGGGTAAACGAAATTGTTTTTGTTTTTACAATTTCTTGCATTCGACTCTAATTTATTTTTATTGCATTTTGTTTTGTTGCTTATATATATGTATTGTTTTTTCATAATTGTAGATATGTTATAAATTTTTCACTTTATTATTAAACTTATAGATAATCACATTAGTGAGCGTCGCATACTTCTCGGTTGGCCTTGGTAGTTGGTTATATATAGTACTGAATTTTTTATAATTTGCAATAATATAGTACTGAATAATTTGCAATAATATAGTACTAAATATTTTTAATAATATAGTACCAAATTTTTAATTATTATATGTGATGTTAAGTATTCTATTTATTAAATTTGGAGTTAATTATATGAGCACTTGATCCAAAACCTTTTCGGTTACCCTTATTTAATTAATTAATTAATTATTATAATAATCAAATAGAAAATTAATATTCATCCGTAAATAATGGAAGATTTCAAATTTCATTGCGTTTACGTTAATGCATTTCTTACCTTTGTTTTTTGACTTCTCCACAAATATGATTCACTTTATTTCTCCGTAATACCTTTATTATCGCTTAAAAATTTTTTTATCACAGATTTTTCTACAACTTATATCTAATACTCCGTAAGGACTAATTTGTTATGCTATTAGTTTGTAGTATTAATTTATGCTTTTATTAGATTTCTTATTAATTTTATTATTAATTGATCGAAACCTTTCCGTTTGCCCTTATTTTATTATTTGTTATAACAATCAATACAAACTTAATATTCATTGATAAGAAATGACAAATGTTTTACAACAAAGATGATTCATTACTCCTAGGTAACTATTGTCTCCTCTAATTATAATTTTAAGCACATCATTGTTGGCAACCATCATAACTTCTGAGATTAGCAACATCATCTCGATTTTAAATTGTCCCGTAAAATTTGCATGTATGTACGTCTACCACGGTTCAAGGTTGCATTTTTTTTGGCTCTATATACCACATTATATACGTATATGTGTCGCGAATAATAAACCCGAGTTACTTTTATTTAATAATTTGTTGTATTATTATATGTGATGTTAAGTATTCTATTTATTAAATTTAGAGTTAATTATATAAGCATTCAGTCCAAACCTTTTCGGTTACCCTTATTTAATTAATTAATTAATTAATAGTTATAATAATCAAATAGAAAATTAATATTCATTCGTACAGAATGGAAGATTTCAAATTTCAATGCGTTTAAGTAACTTCATTTTTTAACTTTAATTTTTTGACTTCTCGACAAATATGATTCATTTTATTACATTTATTATCGCTTAAATTTTTTTAATCACATATTTTTCTACAACTTATATCTAATACACCGTAAAGACTAATTTGTTACTATGTTATTAGTATGTGGTATTAATTTATGCTTTTGTTAGATTTCTTATTAATTTTATTATTAATTGATTGAAACCTTCTAATTACAACTTTAAGCACCATCATTATTGCAATCGAAGCTACATTTCAACTATGTTTAATTCCATTAAACACGAAATCGATCCACATGTAATTTCAGACAACTACTCTGTGTGCGTTGATTTACAAAAACCAACGCACACAATTTTTAAGCGGATAATCCCGTGAATTTCACGGGTGACGTACCTAGTTAATTATAAGAGAGGGAAGAGCATAGCTGCATAGCAGTCCTTTTGATCATTTAATGTCGACATTCTGAAGTAAAGCGTCGACGGTAATAAGTGGTTCAATATTGTTAGGTTTTTTTTGTTAGGTTTTGTGTTTTTAGAAGGGAAAAAGCCTAATTATTTTCGTGATATTATTTAGGGGTCGTTTGTTTCGCGTAAGGTAGGTACTCCGTATGAGTTACGAATTTAGAATGAACCAAACTCATATCTTGTGTTTGGTTGACAAAATTGTGAGGTTGATACCCATACTTCAAACCTCCTAGACATCAGCTTCTCATACCCAAGGGAGGAGGTGGGTTATATTTTAAATTTTATTATGTAAATCGAGGTTATATATCGCTAATAAAAAATCTGAAGTTTTTTCGGAGGGGTCCACCCTGGCATTCATCATCATCAGATTGTTAGAATATTTATATTCTTATGGCCTTGTGTCTTTCGGGTTTATAAATAACGAGTTCACATTTAACGGGACTTTGATATAAAGTCGACACCGTGATGGTTCGGTTTCGGTTAACGTAATTAAAGTTCGGGAATTACTATTCCCTCCTACCTTACCCTAATTATTTGAATTAGACCCTTTAAAATTACTGATTGTCATGAAAAGTTATCATGAAGAGGTATGACTCTTCATGAATTGTTTAACTGTCAACTTGTATTTATACAAGGACAGTGTACGTTCATCTTATCTATCAAAAACAATACTCTGTAAAAGTGACAGACAATTAA
Source organism: Agrostemma githago (assembly GCA_958450325.1). Lineage (NCBI taxonomy): Eukaryota > Viridiplantae > Streptophyta > Magnoliopsida > Caryophyllales > Caryophyllaceae > Agrostemma > Agrostemma githago. The sequence goes on along the minus strand of OY288239.1, from coordinate 15,061,393 downwards.
AGGGTTTGTTCAAAGTTTCTTATTCCATCTTAAGAAAAACATAAAGGCAAAGGGTTAAGGAGGAGAAGCATATTTGGGTCTTTATTCTTATTATTATTGAGTGCGTCGTAAGACATGGACCACGGTTAGTTTCTTTTCCTTCATCGATTGTTTTGGGTTGAATTAAATCAAATCTATAATGATCATGGGATAGATTTCATCATCGAATCATAACATATGTCTTACAGTTGGTATCAGAGCCATTATAGATTTGATTAATTTACCATGAAATTTTTTCTTCCTCTGTTTCGTAAAGGGGAGTATTTATATGATGATTATCTGCGTATGATTTAAATCGAAGCGGGTCTGATTATATGCGGCAGTGCGGCAAAATGATGAAATAGTAATTGTCTGATGATACCTCTTCATGATAATTATGAACCCGATTGATATTTATAAGCATTAATGATCTTCATTAATGTTCCATGATAATTATCATTAGTGATGATGCGTCTCATGATAATTATAAAGCATTAATATTTCCACTTGCTTGTCTATTCATTGTTTGCACTTTCATTACGGATCTTCAAAAATTAATCAAATTGATTAAATTAATGTTTGATTAAATTAATGTCTTGTCATCATCATGTAATCATTGTGTATAATTCTTACGGACTAATTTGCATGATAATTAAAGGAATTCGCAATGACCGTATGTTTTCACATGTCAATTATGATAATAAGTCTTTAATTGTCTTTCAATTATGACCGTATGTTTTCACATGCTTAACTTTGCGTTTAATTTAGGCAGAATAAGTATATGTTATTAAAATTTCATGCGTGGAGTTTGATTTTGCATGTACGTCCATGTTCAAACATAATTATTGACAATAATGTTTATTTTCTTCCGCTGCGTATGGTATTGTATGGATTAATGAACAATAGGTATATAAATAGTCGGTACACTATAAACTACTCTATTGTTGAATTGTGTTACTTTCACCATAATGTTTTCATTGTGATTGGTAAATTTTGTGTTTATGAAAAATTAACACATTATAATGAATATTATCCATTAAAGTTTAAATGTTTATATTGTATGTACAAGTTAGTCACCAAAGTGACCTTGTTATGATACCCTTAAATATATGAAAAGTTTAAATGGTTTTTTAGACCATATTATAGAGATGCTATATATTAAAGTCCTATATTTTATTATGTATGTTTATGTGACCACCCAAAGGAGGAACATGAAATATAGATAATAATATGAGAGGGTTAAATTATTATTTGTACGAAATTTGAATGTTATGTATGTCCAAAGATGTCATTCATTTAAAATTTTGGTATGTTGATAATTGACTATTAAAGTATTTATAACATCAATTGTAGTATATGCATTTTAGTATTGCCCAAAGGTTACTTAAATGTGTATGTAATGTTACTGAATTTGTATTAAGTTTTCAAAGCACTAATAGGTTAAGCATGTGTAAATTTTGCAGTCTCATCTAATTTACCTGCATCCGCTAACTCTGTTACCAAGTTTAATGGGCTTAACTATGATGAATGGTCCGAGGAAATCCGGTTCACACTGGGTATTATGGCACTCGACCTAGCCATTATTTCTGATGAGGAACCCTCAGCCATAACTGACAAGAGCACTAAGGAAGAAATTTCTTTATATGAGTCATGGGAACGCTCTAACAGGCTGAGTTTAACCCTCATGAGATTGACAATGGCGGAAAGTATTAAGCCATCAATGCCTAAAACAGAGAAAGCGAGGGAATTCTTGAAAAAGATAAAGGAGTGCTCCCAATCTGAGCTGGCGGACAAGTCAATAACGGGTAGTCTTATGAGTGAACTGACTAATAAGAAATATGACTTGAACGGCTCGGAATCAATGCATACTCATGTGACAGAAATGTCAAATCTGGCAGCAAAGTTAAAGAAGCTAGGGATGGAAGTAAATGATTCCTTCTTGGTGCAATTTGTCATTAACTCCCTACCTGATGAGTTTAGCCAGTTTCAAGTGAATTATAACACATTAACGGTTAAATGGAAACTTCAAGAGTTAAAGGCTATGCTCATTCAGGAGGAAGGGAGATTAAAGAAGGCAAAAACCCCAGTTGTCCATCTTGTAGGTCATGAAGGAGCCAGCAGCAGCAAGAGCACACCAGGTTGGAAAGGCAAAAACAAGGGCAAATCTTACATTAAAGGACCCGAAAGTAAGATGAAAAAGGATTTGAAGTGTCACTTTTGTAAGAAAAAGGGACATTTCAAGAAAGAATGTCCAAAAATGAAAGATTGGTTCGAAAAGAGAGGTATGCATTATTGTTCTGTATGCTTTGAATCAAACCTTATTGAAGTGCCTAATAATACCTGGTGGTTAGATTCTGGTGCTACTACTCACGTTTCTCATATTAAACAGGGATTCAGTTCGATCCGGCCCATAAGAGGACCAAATGAATATCTATCCATGGGAAACATGATGAAGGCACGAATTGAGGGTATTGGGACCTATCGTTTGATCTTAGACACTGGTTGTCAAATAGATCTTATTAATTGTCTTTATGTACCCGAATGTGCTAGAAATCTTGTATCTTTAAGTAAATTGGATGATGTAGGATTTAAAGTTAAGTTTGAACTTGGATTATTTTCTTTGTACCTGAATGATTAGTGGTACTTTGAATGATTACTATTATGGTAGTGGTACTTTATGCGATTCTCTTTATAAGTTCAATCTTGATATTAATTTTTCTGAATCTTTGTATCATGTTGAGAGTAGAGGCATTAAACGTAGTGCATCAGATGAAAGTTCAGCTTACTTGTGGCATCAAAGACTAGGTCACATATCTAAAGAAAGGTTATTGAGGTTGGTAAAGAATGAAATTCTCCCTCAATTAGATTTTAGTGACCTAGATGTATGTATAGAATGCATTAAGGGTAAGCATACTAAACACACAGTAAAGAAACCAGCCACGAGAAGTTCTCAGCTACTTGAAATTATACACACTGATATTTGTGGACCTTTTGACGCTCCTTCTTGGAGTGGTGAAAAGTACTTTATCACCTTTATTGATGACTACTCACGGTATGGATACACTTATCTACTGCATGAAAAGGCCCATTCTGTGAATGTCCTCGAGATATTCTTGAATGAGGTAGAAAGGCAGCTAGAAAAGAAGGTAAAAATTGTGAGATCGGATAGAGGTGGTGAATATTATGGAAGGTTCACCGAAAATGGTCAGTGTCCCGGTCCATTTGCAAAGCTTCTTGAAAATAGAGGCATTTGTGCTCAATATACTATGCCAGGTACACCTCAGCAGAACGGTGTAGCTGAAAGGCGGAATCGTACTCTAATTGAAATGGTTAGGAGCATGTTAAGTAATTGTTCTTTACCTCTTTCTTTATGGATCTATGCATTAAAAACTGCAACCTATGTTTTAAATCGGGTTCCTAGTAAGTCAGTTCCTAAGACTCCTTATGAACTGTGGACGGGAAGGAAGCCGAGCTTAAGACATCTTAGAGTATGGGGTTGCCAAGCTGAAGTGAGGTTGTATAACCCTCATGAAAAGAAGCTAGATTCTAGGACGGTCAGTGGTTTTTTCATTGGCTATCCTGAAAAGTCAAAGGGGTATGTATTTTACTGTCCTAATCACAGTACGAGAATAGTTGAGACTGGTAATGCTAGATTCATTGAGAATGGTCAAACTAGTGGGAGTGATAAACCACGAAATGTGGATATTCATGAAATTCGGGAAGAAATTCACTCTCCTGAAGTTGCACCTAAAGTAGTTGTACCCATTGTATCTATACAATCAAATGACACAATGGAGCAACATAATGATGTTCAACACCCACAAAATGACAATAACAATGAATCAGAAGTCACAATTCAAGGAGGAAATGATACACCACATGATACACCACATGAACAACCAAGGCGGTCTGTAAGAGATAAAAGACCTGCTATTTCAGATGATTATGTGTGTTATCATGTGGAAAGTGAATGTGACTTGAGCATTAGTGAGGATCCTGTCTCATTCCAAAAAGCCATAGAAAGTAACGATTCTGAAAAGTGGTTAATTGCTATGAAAGAAGAGATGAAATCAATGGATGATAATAAAGTGTGGAATTTAGTTGTGTTACCTGAAGGGTCCAAGACCATTGGTTCGAAATGGGTCTATAAGATCAAAAAGGATTCTAAGGGGAACATAGAAAGATACAAAGCCCGACTTGTCGCCAAAGGTTTTACTCAGAAAGACGGTATTGACTATAAGGAAACCTTCTCTCCAGTATCTAAGAAGGATTCCTTAAGAATTGTGTTGGCAATGGTAGCTCATTATGATCTCGAGCTTCACCAAATGGATGTGAAAACCGCTTTTCTAAATGGTGAACTTGAGGAGAAAGTATATATGAAGCAACCTGAGGGCTTTTTAGCTCCAGGTAATGAGGACAAGGTTTGTAGGCTGAAGAAGTTGATATATGGACTAAAACAAGCTTCTCGACAGTGGTACTTAAAGTTTAATGATACTATCACATCATATGGTTTCACAGAGGTCATCGTTGATCGATGTATCTATATGAAAATCAGTGGGAGTAAGTTTGTAATTTTAGTTCTGTATGTTGACGATATTTTGCTAGCTGCGAATAATATGGGTATGTTACATGATGTAAAGAAGTACCTCTCTAAAAATTTTGAGATGAAAGATATGGGTGAGGCATCCTATGTGATTGGGATTGAAATAACCCGTGATAGATCACAAGGATTGTTAGGACTGTCTCAGAAAACTTACATCAATACAATTTTAGAGAGATATAGAATGGAGAGTTGCTCGCCCGGAATCGTTCCTATACAGAAAGGGGATAAGTTCAGTAAAATGCAATGTCCCCAGAATGAGCTAGAACGAAAAGAAATGGAAAGAATTCCTTATGCATCAGTGGTTGGGAGCTTGAACTATGTTCAAACATGTACTCGACCAGACATCAGCTTTGCTGTTGGAATGTTGGGTCGGTATCAAAGTGATCCCGGGATGGACCATTGGAGAGCTGCAAAGAAAGTGCTCAGGTACTTGCAAGGAACCAAGGAGTTCATGCTTACATATAGGAGATCCGATAATGATCTAGAGGTTATTGGATATTCAGATTCAGACCATGCCGGATGTAAAGATACTAGGAAATCAATATTTGGTTATGTCTTTCTATTAGCTGAGGGAGCAGTATCATGGAAATGTGGAAAACAATCTATCTTTGCTACCTCCACTATGGAAGCTGAATTTGTGGCATGCTTTGAAGCCACTATTCATGCATTGTGGATGCGGAACTTTATCTCGGGACTTGGAATCATCGATAGTATAGCCAAGCCACTGAGAATTTATTGTGATAATGAAGCAGCCGTATTCTTCGCTAAAAATGATAAGTACTCTAAGGGTGCTAAGCATATTGAATTGAAATACTTATCAGTTAAAGAGGATGTGCAGAAACGTAGAGTGTCAATTGAGCATATTAGGACAGATGTAATGGTAGCCGATCCGTTAACTAAGGGATTACCACCTAAAGCGTTTATTGGCCATGTAGAGCGCATGGGTGTTGTAGATAAAGCCTTGCTAATGTAAAAGTAGTGTGCTCATATTATGTTTATGACATTTTGATATCATTTATTGTTATGTTTCTCTATAAAGTACATGTGATCATTATGATATATGTATACATTTATGATTGGAGATTACATGTGATCGTTTTGAGAATTATTATATTTTCTCAAAATTAGAGATAGTTAAGAGTTATGATTGATTTGTGATACATGGAAGGGATCATGTCGCAGAATGATGTGTGACCGCCATGATTCAATTAATTCTAAATCTATTAAAGTTTTATAGAAAGTTTAATGAGCTCAATTTAAGATGAACATTATAATTATTGATCCTTTAAGTGACACTAAAGCCAAGTGGGAGAATGTTAGAATATTTATATTCTTATGGCCTTGTGTCTTTCGGGTTTATAAATAACGAGTTCACATTTAACGGGACTTTGATATAAAGTCGACACCGTGATGGTTCGGTTTCGATTAACGTAATTAAAGTTCGGGAATTACTATTCCCTCCTACCTTACCCTAATTATTTGAATTAGACCCTTTAAAATTACTGATTGTCATGAAAAGTTATCATGAAGAGGTATGACTCTTCATGAATTGTTTAACTGTCAACTTGTATTTATACAAGGACAGTGTACGTTCATCTTATCTATCAAAAACAATACTCTGTAAAAGTGACAGACAATTAAAGGGTTTGTTCAAAGTTTCTTATTCCATCTTAAGAAAAACATAAAGGCAAAGGGTTAAGGAGGAGAAGCATATTTGGGTCTTTATTCTTATTATTATTGAGTGCGTCGTAAGACATGGACCACGGTTAGTTTCTTTTCCTTCATCGATTGTTTTGGGTTGAATTAAATCAAATCTATAATGATCATGGGATAGATTTCATCATCGAATCATAACATATGTCTTACACAGATCTCAACGATTTCAAGGTTTGCTATTGGTAGCTTCCCCTTCAGGTACTTGGGGGTTCCACTTAGCCCCTCCATTCTCAGGCAAGTCGGATATGTGAGCCTTGTGCAAAAGATCAAAGCAAAAAGGCACCATTGGAGCACTAAGATTTTGTCTTACGCCGGGAACGAAGGTGCAACACCTAAACTCGACTATTATTGGTCTACTTTCCCATTGGAGCTCCTCTTTCCTCCTCCCGAAGAGTGTTGTGAAGCAAATCAACAGTATCTGTAAGGATTTTTTCTGGAATATCAAATAGGGTACTAGGAAAATGATCTTTAAAGGGTGGAAGGATTCGTGTGCTCCTATGAAGGAGGGTTTCATTTGAGAGATACAGAGGCAAGGAATAAGGCTCTGATTTCAAGAAACATTTAGAATCATCTTCATGATTCTGATAACATTTATTTGGATCCGGTGGCTTCAGGGATACAAGATTAATTCTACCTCCATCTTGGACGCAAAGGCAGTCGATTCAGATGCCGAAGTGTGGAGGAGCATACTCCATGTCAGATACTCCCTCCGAGTTTAAATGATTGCCCCGTTTAAATATAATACTCCTCGCATATATTGCACAAACGGGGCAATCATAAGAACTCGGAGGGAGTATATTATTAGGGATCAAATGGGAACTGAACAACAGATCATTACAACAGTTGAAGGTTGAGGGTGTAAGGAGAGATTTGCTCTTAGCAAGGCCTATGATTTTTTCCGCAACACACGACCATTAAAGCGGGAATTTACCGTCATCTGGAAGCCAAGTTTTAGTCCTAATCACAGTATCATACCCCCTCTCATCAATTCAATTCTTTACACTTATTATAAATGTACAATCCAACCAATTCTTTACATTTCTCTTTGGCAAAAGATTTTACCTTATAATCCTCATATCTTTCCTCTATTTACACAATAAATGTCGCTCTTTTTTCCTTACTTTAAAGTTTGGTGGACCCATAACATCACTTGATTTACCAATAATACTCTTACTTTTATCACATTTCTTAAAAATTGTGAAAACCCTTATGTAAAGGATTGAATGGATGGGATGAAGTATCTCTCTGACTCTACAAGGAAGACTCCCCACCATGGATGTCCTTTAGAGAAGAGGTTTCAATTTGGCCAATTATTTTGTGCTTTGTAAAAAGTAGGAGGAAACGAAACATCATCTTTTCTTTAAATGTGATTTCTCCCGGGAAGTCATGACGGTTATTCATAGTTGGCAGAGTAAGTATTACCGAGAGACCGAGGTCCCTAGAAAATGAACTTAAAAGAGTCTAGAGGTGCCAGGGCAATTTAAATTGGCTTGCGCAATGGAGGATTTACAACATCGTTGCAACGACTCGTGCAATCTGGGAGGAAAGAAACAGAATGATATTTGTTGGCTCGGATAGAAAATCGTCTGATGTTGTGCTTAGATTTAAAATCATGCAAGTATTAGACTTTTGAGTAGATGTCACAAGTCTCATTTTGTTTTAGAGAGACATAATGGTTATTTTTTTGGCTGCTTCTTTTGTAAGATATGGTTACTTTTGTTTTTTTTTCTTTTTTTTTATCGATGGACGAATAAAAGTTACCCCTCTTGCAAAAAATAACTAGATTATTATTGAAATTTATTTTACTATTATTTCGTGCTAAAATTAATATACGGAGTAGTCGATATTATATAAAAAAAATATTTAAAATAAGAGATTAAATATCGAACATCATCATATATCCAGTTTTTAAGGCTAGATTAACTCAATTATTCAAAAAAATGAACCAAATAATAGATATCAGATCCAATCTCATACAACCATAATTTGAATCCTAATTTCTACCCCATATCTTTATGCGAACGAAACTACCCGTTAGAAATATTATAGTGCAGCAAATTGTGCTGACATCCTCTAATTTACAACGTATTGTCCAGCCCATTAAATCCATACTTGGAGCTGTCACATGTTCACATGAAAGCAGCATACGAATTGTTGGCAAAAATGTAGGGTTGACAAAAGAGTTCAGAAAACCTGATTCGTTTGGATATGCATTTCGGATCCACTTCGATAGTTTAGATATCCGATTCGAAAATGAATTTTGTAACGAAGATCTGATGTACGAGTATTTATTTAGATTGGATAAGTATATTCGTTTTAAAACATTTGGTTTTCCTAACGTTTACTCTTTCCATCTCGATTGTTGTCCTTTAATTAAAATATCGCTCAGAAATAATATAAAGAACAACAAATGAACGAGACGAAGGGACTATTAATTACTCATTTTTAATTTATTACGGAGTATTAAATTTTGATCTTATGAGTTTATTTGGAGGGCATACTCTTTAAATGATTTATTTGGAAATCTGTCTTTTTTAAATTTTTTTAAAAAAATCTTTCATCGTATTTTAAATACTTCGTATAATTAGGACTCGTTTGGTTCACCATGGAAAGATGGAGTTACCGGGAAGTTAGATTCACGTGAATTTGTATTTCATGGGAATTACAAAAATATTGTTTGGTTGCCAGGTGGGAAATACTCCATATTTAAGAGGACAACCAAATAACCCCTATACATTGTCTCTCTTGCGACGGGTCTATCCGTCATAATAATATAACGGGTCAAATACATATCACAAGACAATTGGTTTGCTATGTCCCACCCACACTTTATTTTTGTCTTTAGTGTAGTACTTAGACCCGCGTCACAAACAAGAAGTTGTGATTAATATATACTCCGTATAAGAATAAAAGTAAGTGGTACACAGATTTTATATCGAGATCTATAGACTAGAGGAAAGAAAGATAACCATCGTGTAGGATGACAAATATGATATTGTTTCAACACAAAATCTTGTAAGAGACGGTCTCTCAATAACTTATTGAGAGACGACTTTTCAGTACCACTCTAATGTCTTATTCGTACCCTTAAATGGCAGCTTTGTTTTGTAACTGTTTTTATAACAAGCGTACCCTCTTTATATTTGTATACTCTTTTATGTTAATCGTACCTACTTCTATTAGGTTTGGTACTACTGTTACTTTCATTTGTACTTAGTCTCTCAGTAAAGTTAACGAGAGACCGTCTCTCAGAAGACTTACTCTTGTTTCAAACTTAATCGTTCAAATATGGAGTAATTTTTAAATATGAATATCTGACAGATATTCGCATCCGATTCGATATTCCTGGATTGTCCAGAGGTACAACAAAAGTGGTTATTGAGAGATTGTCTAAAATAGTTGACAAAAAAACTCTTTTGGTAATGCCCTACAGTATGAAAAGAAGAGAATATCAACGGTAACATAAAAATTATCTCCAGTTTCCGACTCCACTCAGGCCTTTACCCTATCCCTTTCCCTTTCACAGACAGCTAATTCCACGAGGTCTTTAATGCACACAATACAAACCTGTCACACTCATTAGGTGCTAAAATGGTGTAGCAAGTTAGCATTACTCCATCCCCATCGCCAAAACATCCCAGAGCCCCAACAAGCTCAATAGATTTTTAAGAGGTTAACAAGTCGGCTGCTATCTTAATCAATGCTGGAAAACCAGGGTTTGAACTCATATTACTAGGGCACCTCGAGGTCGAGGAGCAAGCAGGCCCCCGAGACATAACCAACATATTTGCACAGGGATTAACACTGAACAAAATCCACAAACATGAAACAAAGGGATCAAAAGAAATCAACTGTAAACAAGCATTTTAGAGAAACAGGAGTACACAACACAAATTGTGGCTTGTGAGAATGTGAGATAGGAGAGGACAAACTAAGTACTACGAGTATAACCGAGAGTAATTATGAAAGTAGAAACACCATTGACTGTAGTAAACAAGCATTTTAGTCACATGAACACCGAAGATGATATAGATTAGCAATCACCACCATTGATGAACAAGAACCCCACGTTCCCTGAGGGAAGTAAACAGGTTCAAGCACTGGCCATAAGTTTTCTCATACTTGGGACTTCTTTCACCAGGGCAGCACCTCTGCCACCGATTGTAATGGCACTCGAGAAAAATCTCGTCAATCAAGCAAATAGCTCCGGTTTCAATCAACCTGGGGATGAGATCAAACTCGGTCCCTTCCACATCCATCTTCATCACCACAAAGTCCTTGTCAGTTACCGTTGCCTTCAACCACTCGGCAAAATCAAACCCCAGAATCTTATCAACACCAGCAATAGCATCATTATCCGACTGAACAGGCTTGATCCTCCCCATCCCACGCCCTGACGATCCCTTTTCCTGAAGATCATCCCCCGGATCATGATTAACCTCGAAAAACAGCGTCTCATTCTTCACCCACGCTGCATAAGGCAACAGCTTAACCTGCTTCTTTTTCGCCTCATACTCCTTGTAAAAAGACTTATCAGCCTCAATGGCATACACCTCAAAAGTCTTGTTCTGTTTGGGATACTGCTTTCGGAACCAACTCCCGATACTCGAACCATAACTCCTAGCTCCTACATCTACATATATATACCTAGACTTAAAACTAATATCCACCATATTAGGCAAATACTTGATATTCTGTATGTTCCTCTTTAATGTAATCCATGGCTTTAAAGGCTCTTCCTCAATCAACCTTTCGGCTTTTCCAACAATCTCCCGCTTATACCCCGGAACAACCTCGCAGTCCCTCTTATTATCTACACCGCCATTATACTCTTTCTTCATCACAATCTCACGTATATAACCACTACTATCATTATCATTATCATTACCATAAATCTCACGGAACTTAATGAATGTGCAAGAATTAAACAAAGCAATCAAAGAATGCAAAGTATAAGTATCATTCGATTTTGTATGGATTACCAAATACCCTTCCGGCTTCAAAATCCTTTCAATTTCCGCCGCAAACTTGGACACCAAATCTCCGTTGGCGGAATACACGAAGTCGAAAACTTCGTGACTAAAAGGAAACAAGGTACTGTTCTTCACCCCCAACACGAGCGGCTTCGCCGCCTTCTTCGCAATACCGACGGCACTCTCCACGCCGACGAGCCTCAACGCAAGGACCTCCGTCGCCGGTGCCGGCGCGTGGAGAACGGCCAGCGCGTGCGATTGAGGCGACAGAAAGCCATCCGACATGAGATCGGCGAAAACGGAGGCGTAGAATCTGTCGGATGATGAAACGAGGCCGTCGTCCGAGGTTAGGGTTAGTGTTTGGGGAAAGGAGAAGAAGCAGAAATCGCCGAGGTCACAGGATTCGCCGCGGATGGTGACGACGTAAGCGAAGCGGAAGCAGATGACGAATACGCAGAAGACAAGAGCCTTCACCATTACGTTTCGGAAAACGGTTGGTTTTGGTACCTCCATTAATGGAGTCACCTCTGAGCTATGTGCATGCATGTGTTTCTTCATCTTCGAAGAAATCAATCAATCAATCAATCAATCAAAATTAGGAGAAAAAATTAATTATAAATCGACGGAAGAATATGTATGTATGTGTGTGTAATGGGGGATCACTGGATGAGGGTTTAGAGTTACTACTTAGAGCAGAAGCGGGCGGAGGTATGGTTGCCGCCGACGAGGGAAGGGCGGGACAAAGGGTAGTAAAATTGTAAGTAGATGGGAAATTCAGGGGTAAATCGGGAAAGCATTGTGTGAAAAATTGTAGGGAGTTTATTCGTCAAACATGCGAGTATGAATCAATCAATCCAAATATCATGATGGATGATATGAATCCAAGATTGGCTGGGTCTGTGGTCTGTGGTCTGTAGTCTGGGTAAGTGGGGGAAACCGGAGGAGGAGGAATATGAGGAGAGATGGGTAAAGGAAGGAAAGAGAGTGGAAAGATGGAGACACGATAGCACACCGGAATATTTGACAATGAGTCTAAAATGAGCAATGACGCGTGGGCCGCCCAAAGTTTTCAATCCTATCAGAGTAATTGGTCTACATGTATAAAGGAAAAGCGAAATTTATTGGAACGAGGGTAGCAAATTAAAAATTATAAAAATAAATTTACTATAAAACCATTTTATACAAGAATTTGTGTATAATTTTAAAAAAATAAATGTAGTTACGCCTAAAAGTGAAAACCAATACTCCTAAATGTTTCGGAAGAAACCAATACTCCTAAATGTTTCGGAAGAAATTAACAATATCATAATTTTGTAAATAATAAAAATATACCCAAAGTCTAGGAAGACAGATAACATCGAGATATACTTGTAATACAACTAAAACTGAGGGGTATCACGGGATACTGTGTAGAAAATCCCATAAATATACTTGTCTTTTTTCTTCATTAACGTTTTTGGTTTTCGAGAAAATCTCTATCTTTTTTACCAATTTATAAAATTATTTATACTCCATATTTTGTTTTTTGTTTGCAAGAAAATGTATCATTTCATTTCATTTTGAAAGGAAATTACAATTGTTTGCAAAAAAGAATTATCACAATACAATTAAAATCCTCCTAAATTTAGGATTTCCAACATAACATGACATTCGAGTAGTAACCAAAAACTCGGAACTACTCTTTACCGTCGCCGCTTTACTTCTTACCGTCGGCGCTAATGACGTAAAATGACGACTTTGTCCCTACAATTTATTCTCGAAATAATATTACTTTTACATTTTATGGATTATCGAATTATTAAAACTCGATAATAAAACCGTTTTTTCGATTATCGTAATAAACTAAAACCGACTTCCAATAAAGGTAATTTACGAAATTACGTAAATGACGATTTTTCCCTTGCAATAAATTCTCAAAATAATATCACATTTACATTTTATAGAGTATCGTGTAGGCACCAAATTTTTTATAAAGTGCCGAATAAATTAAATTAATTAATTATTCTGAGTTAATACAAAATTTTAACTTAATTTAATTATTTTGTACCGAATAAATAAAATACGGGTTGATTTGGATAAGAAAATAGCTTATTTGGATCGTTAAACCCGAAAAAAAAGACAAATTGGGTTAATATCAATAATAAGCCCATAAATGGGCCTGTGACTGCAAAAGTTCACCGAGAAGAATCAAAACTCTATATATAGAGTCATCCTCATTTATTTGAGGACATTGGAAAATTTCTGAAGCAAAGGATCCAGAGAGAACAAGACACAAGTCGTTACAAGCCTCTCCATCAAATCCGTCGCAAGCAGTCAACAAGCACAATAAATCGTGTCGCCTGCTCAGAAGATCCAAAACAAATTCAAACATTCAAGGGAGATTCAAGCCCAGGCAACCCTCTCAAGAATATCAAGTTACAACGCGCGCAAGACAGTACAAGTCAGCTACGCATGCGTCCCTCATGTGTACCGCATACACGTGTTCCCTAAACAGCGTATTAGAATTAGAGGATATATTAGAGATTGTACACGTACTTTTGATAAATAATTAATTAAATTTATTTGTTTCCTTATTTTGTATTTCAGTTTTCTGCGATACAAAATTTGTCGTTACAAATTTTGGTGAACCCAACTTGAAAATCTCTACCTCTCATCTCTACTGCTGAAGCAACGAAGACAACTCTTCGAGAAGATGTCTACCAACCAAAGCAACACTTTCAACACCCCCAGGAAGACCTACGCTAACGCTCTCCAACAATCTCCTGGCGCTGTTATGCAATCCGCTGGCATGGTCACCAGGGCAAAGGCGAAGAAGGCTGCCCTCGACGCCACTGCCGCCAGCCTACGCGCCGCCCGCGTCCCTACTAGACCGCATAAGATTTCTGCCGCCTCAATTGCTGCTGCCGTCGAAACCATGATTGCGGCCTCTTCTCCTTCACGCAAGGATGAAGTCTCTAAGAGCAACACCGCCTCCACGCGCAAGCCTAAGGTGTCGCCGAAGAAGAAGGAAGCCGTCACTCCTATCAGCGCTTCGGTGATGATGGCTAGTGGTTCCAGTATTGAAGATCAACTCCTGAATCTGACTAAAATCGTTGAAAAAATGCAAAAGGAGAATGAAGAGAAAAACCAGAAGATCGAAGATCTTCAAAAGGAGGTGATTGAGCTCCGCGAAAAGCCTGCTCCTAGTGTGCACGATAGTGACATTGACAAGGACAACATTCACGAGAGCGACAATGAAAAGGATGATGAAGCTGATGGTAAGAAGCCTCCAAAGAAAAAGACTGGAACTTACACCCCGGAGCAGTTGCAGAGTCTGATAGCTGATGTGATCAAGACCCAACTCGGTGAAAATACTTCCACTGGACGGTATGTTAAGCCTTACACCAAAAGGATTGATAGTCTGCGCATGCCTTCCGGATATCAACCCCCGAAGTTTCAGCTGTTCGATGGGAAGGTAACCTAAAGCAACATGTCGCGCACTTCGTGGAGGCATGCAATAATGTTGGAACTGATGGTGATCGCCTTGTCAAACAGTTCATGCGCTCTCTCGAGGGAATCGCTTTTGACTGGTACTCGGATTTAGAAGCCGAATCAATCGACAGTTGGACTTGGATGGAAGACGAATTCCTGAACCGATTCTACAGCACCAGGCGCATCGTTAGTATGAGCGAGCTGACAAATACCTCACAGTGGAGAACAAATCGGTCATTGACTACATCAACTGCTGGCGTGCGTTGAGTCTTGAATGCAAAGACCGTCTGAGTGAAGCTTCCGCGGTCGAAATGTGCATCAATGGCATGAACTGAGATCTCCTTTACATTCTACATGGGATTATGATAAACCTCATTTTAGTCATTATTTTACCCACATTTATTTACTTATTCGGGTCGATTTTGTGTGCTTAATTGATATTATTGCTCAATATAGGTTATTATACGATATTAATTGTTAATTACCGTCTTAGTAATAAATATCGTAATAAATGTTATTTCTCGAGAATTTGGTACTGCTTTGTCTCGTTTGTATTTTAAAGGTACCGTTTCGGGAGTAACCGAGTAAAACCGGGTCAATGAACAAAGCGGGTCAAGCAAAAGTCAAAGGCCTACTTGATCGGACTATCTTAAAATGACGATATCTCACTCATAAGACATCGGAATTAAGTGATTCAAGATGCGTTGGAAAGCTAAATTCGAGACCTAAAAGTTTGTAAAAGGGAGCGATACTCAATTCCATTATTTCATGGCTCGAAATCAAGCTGAAAAGCAGCAACTATGAAATCGAAGTAAAAGTCGGGTCCAAAACACCAATAGCTGGCCCATTATGAAGAGAGAAAGAATTGGGGGGCTGTTTGGCAGCAACAAAAAAAGCCCGAAGGCAACACAAGAGGGGGGCAGCTGGCAGCAGCACAAAAGACAAAAGAAGCCATGAGAAAGGGGGTAACAGGCAGCAATACAGGTGTCGCACAAGTAGGATTGTAGGAACGAGGAAGTAGATTAGGAAGTGGATGGCAGTAGGTTTAGGAGTAAATTTATTTATTTTCCTCTCTTAACTTTTCTCATTTGGTAATTAGTTTAATTCTAATTGTATTAGTGGATATTATTTTAATTAGTCGGGTTAGTCAATCTACACTTCATCCTCCTTCATTCATGATATTCTCCATTTCAAGTTGGTATATTTCTTCTCCCTTTTCATTATTGTTTATCTTTATTGTTTATTAGTTTAAGTTAATTTTATTGTTTAATTAGTTTAAAGTTTGCATCTTTATGAGTTATTCATGTTTATTATTATGATTAGAGTGGTGGGTAGTTTAACTAGTTTAATTATAATCATGTTTGAGTAGTTAATTTCTAGGGTTGAGTAAGACTTGGTTTGTCTCATTTTGTGGGTTTGTTGTGTGTTTACGGACTTTGTCGACTTATTGTTGGTATTCTCCATTGATTGCGATTTTTTTATGATTTACTTGTCTTGGTCGCGATGAGTGAATTATATTTTGTTAACCTTTCTTTGGGATGGGTCGACCTAGTAATAAGTGCGAGAGCCCGTTATTAGAACCGTCCCGGGTAGATAGAGACTCGAGAGAGATCCTTTATCTTCTCAATTACCGACCATAATTGACTCATTTGTGAACTTCAACAATTCCCTTGAGACTACCTCGTTGACCTTGACCCTAGTCCTTTTTATCGTATTATTTCATTTGTTTATTTGATTCGTTTAGCTTGCTAGTTTAGAACCCTCTTCCAACCAAAATTTTCTCTTCCTTTGACTAATGACCCTTATTTAGGTAGACCGTCCCTGTGGATTTCGACCCGACTTACCCTCGACTACCCAAGTTTAGGATCAGTTGGTTTTTACTTTGATCGATCGGGATTCACGACAAATCCTCGTCCGTCAGATTAAGCCAAGGCTTTCAGGATTTGGCAACTCGGGTACACGACATGGAAATCACCATCAAACAAGGGCGCGACAAAAACCGATTGTCTTCTTCCAAAGCACCAGGTAAGAAGAAGGAATTCAAGAAGACCGAAAAGGGGTCAAAAACAAAGGAGACAAATACCGTCGACACCGGTAATGGAACAATCAAGATCTCGGCCAGGTCAAAAGATGAGAAACGGAATGAGTCATTCTCCTATGACTACCGTCGGAATAGGCCTACATTGAAAGAATTGCAAACTAAGAATTACCCGTTTCCTGATTCGGACTTGTCAGAGATGCTCGACAATCTGCTAGAGAAGAAGATCATACAGCTACCAGAGTCCAAGCGACCCGAGCAAGCTGATAAGACAAACGATCTTAAATATTGTCGTTATCACAGACTGGTGAGTCATCTTATCGAGAAGTGTATCACACTCAAGGAAAAGATCATGCAACTGTTAAGGGATGGGAAGATAATCCTTGATCTTGATGAAACAGTGACATTAAAACCAAGCTATTATAGTCGGGGAGCAACCGGGACAAAAGACAACAGAAGTAGCTAATGAATTGATTGGGCATATGCTACAGTTTGGGACCCTTGAGCCTGTAACATTGTGTATTCCGAGGCTAGCATCACCGCCGCCTTCAGAGTCACAAATCAAGAAAGCAAGTCTTCAGGATGAAGAAGGTGCGCATGATGATGAAGGATGGACCTTGGTGACACGCAAGAAGCTAAGGAAACAAACAGTCAAGCCTGTTCACCGCCGTCGAAAACGAACGAGAAAACCACTGCCTCGCAAATCCAAGGGAAAAAAGAAGCTTAAAATAGTCGTCAAGCCGCATGTTTTACCCGAGGATTTGCTGGAACAGAAGTCACTTAGCCTGATTACTCTCGAAGAATTCTTTCCAAAGGAGTATCTGGATGAAGTTGCAGTATACACCATCTCCGCATCATCAAATGATCACGATGGAGGAGTGGATGAGAGTGACGTAAACAAGCCCAAACCTTCACAGCAGTCGTAGCCTCAAAAGGAGATGAAGGTCGCTAGGGCTCTGGATGGACTTCTTGCAAACATGGGATGGAGACAAATATTCCATTTTCCTAAAGAGAGTCGCGAGTTGATCCTCCAAGGACTCGAGAATCCAGAGTTATATGCCGGCAAGATGAAGGATATAGCAGAACCCCTAGAGCAATCAAGTCAATGTCTCTCCTGCAATGTTGCCTTGACTTTCTCGGATGAAGACTTGCTCCTCGGGTCTAAGCCCCATAATTGGCCACTCTACCTATCCAGCTATATTAGAGGTAAAAAGGTGCGAACCTTGATAGATGAAGGCTCGGGGGTCAACATAATGCCAAAAGCTACAATGAAGGAATTGGCCATCACCGTGGGGGAACTTACCAGCAGTCGGACGGTTATTCACGGTTACGTTTCAACTTGACAGGAGAACGTGCAATCGGGATGATCCACGTAAACCTTACCATGGATGACCTTTCTTCCGACGCGTTGTTCCATGTAGTCGAAGCCAAGACATCTTACGGTCTACTGCTGGGACGACCCTGGAAGTACGAGAATGGCGTCGTCGCTTCAGCCCTTCATAAATACCTGAAGTACTACCGAGGAGGTGAAAGGAAAATAAATGGAGATACCAAACCATTCTCCAAGGCCGACACCATTTTCCCAGATGCTAAGTTTTTCGATGAAGATGCGACGCCTAACGAATTTATGCTAACCACCATCTTTTCAACTTGTGTTGGAGGCGAGATGGAGAAGAACATCGTCAAAAAGGATGCAGCTGCAGGTCGTACTGAGGAAAGAAAAGACGAACTAAAAGAAAACAAAGCTGTCAAGTTTATCAGTCCAGTGGTAACTCCCAAGAAGCAAGAAGTGCCAATGACGCTTGCATCACCTGTCCTTCGATACATCCCAAATTCTCGTCGCAAAGAAGAAGAGAGTCCTTTTGCAGAATGTGCACAAAAAAAGACGGAATCCAGGGATAAAAACAAACCAAGTCAAACATTTAAGCAAGAATGGGTAGCCAAGGTCACCACACCTCTGCCAAATTCATCAGAAACTAAGATCATCGGACCACCTTTTGATGGATTCGACAGAGCAGTTGAAGATACGCAAAGCCTAAAAGAGTTCGACAAATTTTGTAACCTCAATACGCATAAAATGTTAGGGAAAGCAGGTTACGACTTTTCAAAACCAAATCATATAGGGACGTCTATCGATGAAATTCCAAAAACCATATAGCCTTAGTAAAGCACAACAAGACCAGTACGAAAAGAAGGCATATGTAGAGTTGCCAAACATGGGATAAGCTATCAACCTCCTCCACCAGTAAAGATTGGAAGCCGCAAAGAAAGCAATACTACATCATTACAACATATCACAAGAGGTCGAGGATGATGAGGCAGGGGGCACGATAAAGTCATCACCCACATCGATTTTCGATAGAATAAGTACGCCCGTGGAGACAACTTGAACTTCTGTGTTTGCCAGGATAGGAAGGACGAATTCTTTAGTAAATCGTCGTTCTGTGTTCAACAGGTTGGGCAACCAAGAGGTAAGTGAAGCAGTTTTGCCAAACCTTATACCACAAAGCATCTGTCAAAACTTAGCACATCATTGCCTAGGCGCCCGGACAAAAATGGTTTTCAATCGGCTAGGGGTCCCCATGAAGGATAAAGGCGAAGATCGTCGTTCCTCAACTCTTGAAGAGGAAGTGAAAGTAGACGATGACTTAAAAAGTACAATACCCTCCCGCATGAGGCGCTTGCAAGCAGTGGACATCATACAACATACACCACTCAAAGTACGAAGTCGCGTCTTTATTCTCACTAGTTATTCAAAAAATATTGAGCATGTTGACTCGTCATCATCAAACGGTGGCAACATCAAGAAGGCGAAGAATTCAGAAGTGGCAACCTCTTATCATATCACGGTGGAGGAGATCCCTGACGATAATAAAGAAGTGGATGCAGACAAAGCACCTGAACCATTGGAAGACGGCGGGCAATTAACGGTAGATGAGTTGAAAGAACTCAAACTGGGGACTTCTAAAGACCCACGCCCCATATATGTGAGTGCTCTGCTGACTAAGGAGGAAGAAGACGAGTACTACAAAATGTTGTTCGAGTACAAAGATGTTTTTCCTTGGAGCTACAAGGAAATGCCGGGACTCTGTCCAAGGGTTTTAGTACATCGTCTAGCAATAAAAAAGGGAGTTAATCCTAAGAAGCAACCCCAGCGTCGCTTCCGGCCTGAGCTTGTGCCTAAAATTGAAAAGGAAGTCAACAAACTCATCGAGCTGGTTTCATCCGTGAAGTTAAGTACCCTACATGGATAGCCAATGTTGTCTCAGTCAGGAAGAAAAATGGATAATTGCGAATATGCGTCGACTTTAGAGATCTCAATGACGCATGCCCGAAGGATGACTTCCCTCTACCAGTTACAGACTTAATGATTGACGCAACTACTGGGCACAAAGCACTTTCGTTCACGGACTGTACTACAGGGTATAACCAGATACACATGGCACCAGAAGATCAAGAGGCCACAACTTTTCGCAAACCGAAAGGGATATTCTGTTACACAGTCATGCCCTTCGGATAGAAGAATGCCGGCGCGACATATCAACGGGCAATGTAGAAAATCTTTGATGACATGTTGCATAAAACAATAGAATGCTACGTCGATGATGTGGTTGTTAAATCAAGAAAAGACATGACCACATTAAAGATCTCCGAACTGTCTTCGAAAGGCTCAGAAAATGTCAGCTGAAGATGAATCCACTAAAGTGTGCATTTGGTGTCACTTCAAGAAAATTCTTAGGATTCGTTGTCAGACATCGAGGCATCGAGATCGACCATGCTAAAATTAAAGCGATTCGAGAAATGCCAGTGCCTAAGACGTTGAAAGAATTACGCGGATCACAGGGACGCCTCGCATACATTAGAAGATTCATATCTAACCTCGCAGGGCGTTGTCAACCGTTCAACTATTTGATGAAGAAGGATGCTCCGTATCAATGGGACGATAAGTGTCAACATGCTTTCGAAAGCATAAAGAAATACTTGGCAAGTGCACCTGTGCTGGGGACACCTATTCCTGAGAAGCCACTTATCTTATACATTGCAGCACAAGAACGATCCCTGGAGGAAATGTGTTCTCAAGAAATTGAAGACCGCAAAGAGAAGGCACTCTACTACTTGAGTCGTACCTTGGTTGGAGCTGAGGTGAATTACTCTTGATGGGGGTCGGTTGCCTACCTCGGGCCGCCTGCCAGTCAGGCCCCAAGGCGACCAATCCCAGAAAGAGGAAAGGCCTGCCCAGCAGACTGTCCGTCAACATCATTGAAACCTCCAAGTGTATGGCCTTAATCCCTTAGCCGCCTGGCACAGCCTGGCCGCCTGCCAAGCAGGGCGAACCAGGCCTCCTGCCTGCTTCCAGGGCGCTCCCGCCTAAACAGGACCAAAGGAGAACCGAGGACCCATCCGTCATTTTGCCTAAGGTAAGGGGAAATGAGTGGACAAGGTGAGTCCACGTGTCGCACCAGCATCCACTCCTTTCCCTCCTCTTCCCTCTCTCTCTTGTGGGAAGGTATAAATACTTACCCATTTCCCACATAAAGGGGGTTGGATTTTCTCTCTCTAGACTCTTACTCCTAAAAACGCCACCTAGTTCCTCACGAGCTAGGTTCGTCAAGGCACTTCACGGACTGACTTAGGCATCGGAGAGGGTTTCCTCGGACAACCTCCAAGGCCCTGTGCGTTCATTGTGCAGGGAGCAGGCCAACTCCGCCGGGAAGGTCCGATCAAGGGAGTGAGAGGAAGGGGAGGCTGAAGGAAATCAAACGATCAACTGTTCACCATTAATCCAATCATACAGCCCGGATCCAAGGCCGGGTGAATTGTTTCCGTGACCGGAACAATTTGGCGCCGTCTGTGGGGAACTTACGATTGTGCTCACGAGTTACCCACTAAAATCAACCACTCATAATCACAAAACTAAACACAATCATGCCAGAAATCGTTGATGCCAGTGCAGGAACGGGTCCGACGGTCCCACCGGTGGCCCCCCTGTATGGTATGCCGCAGTCGGAGAGAGTTCCTCCTGCCACGATCCTAGGGGTAGGGGGAACCAGTCTCCTTGGTGGACCTAACACTGCTGTGACGCCTGAGCTGGGGGCACGCCCAGGACACGCTCTTAATCTGACCCCAGCTCAGATGGCGCAGACAGCCGCCTTCTTCTCTGCGATGCTGAACCAGGAGTTCACTCCTGAGGACTTGGTAGGCAGGGTCGCATCGGCTCCCAGGCAACCATCCCCAACCAGCAGAGATGAAGCCGGGGGCACGAGGCGGACCGCCGCCAGGAATGCTCAGAGGAAAGCAAGAAGGACGGCACAAGCGTATGCGCATGTGCAAAGGCGCATTACTACCGGCAGTCCAGAGCCACCTGTCCAGCAGGCGTTTTCCATTCACACAACGGAATCTGCGTCTGGAGAACAAAGAGGCTTGTCCCGGGAAATGCAGGAGAGAATGAGGCCCAGGGAGCCCATGTCAAAACGCTTGGGGGAAAGGCCAGGCGGAGTTTTCTCCAGGCTAACACCTGCAGCCAAGGAACAGTCGGCCCCCGGCTTATCCCAAAGCCTGCAATCCAGGCTCAACCGGGGACAACCGCTCGAGTCCAGGTATCATCAGGGTGAGAACCTCTGCCACTCTCAGAGGATGAGGCCCAGGCAGATTTCCCCGGAAACAGAGGATGAAGCAGCAAGCAGGCCGCCACCAAGGCACCGCTCCCCCAGTGCGAGGAAACCGACCCATAAACAATGGGATTCTCACGGTAACCAGTCTGGGGAAAGCAGGTCACGACTGGTAGGCAGGCCCACAAAAACCCCGCTGCACCCTGAGGTACAAGAGTACCCCATTCCAAAAATCAAAATGCCCACTATTAAGTTTGATGGGACGACAGATCCTGAAGATCACCTGGCGGCATTTGAGAGCCACATGGGCATGTATGACGTAGATGATGCCATCTGGTGCAAAGTTTTCCCAACCACCTTGGTAGGGCTCGCACAAGGATGGTTCAGGGACCTCCGCCAAGGGTCAGTCAGATTCTTCATAGAGTTGGCTGAGATCTTCCTCGAACAATATGCTGGGAATAAGAGAAGACGCCTCACTCGTTTCGATCTTATGACCCTGAAGCAGAAAAAGGGTGAAAGTGTGAGGGAATACCTGAGAAGGTTTGATCTATCCTACCAGCAGGTCAGGGAGATCGACGATTCCACTGCCGCCTACGCCCTGACAATCTCCCTACTTCCAGGGGAAATGAAAAACCAGATGATCAGGGCCTAGCCAGAAACCCTGGCCATGGCCAGGAAAATTGCGGAAGGGTTCATTCTGCAGGAGGAGTTCCACGGCCTGACGGATACCCCCGCAGGCCAAACAAGGCCTCAAGGGGGACCGCAGGGTGGACGGGGCAGAAGTGAGCTAGGCAAGCAAAGGGAAGAGGGAGACACTCCCAAGAAAGAGCGCACAGTCTACCAGCCCAGGTTCGACAGTTACACTGCCCTGAACAAATCCAGGGCGGAGATCTTCGAACTGGAAAAAGAAACTGCTAAATGGAATCGCCCGAACAAGCCTCGCAGCCCGAAAGGAGACCCCAAGAAATTCTGCACTTTCCACGACTGCATAGGCCATACCACCGAGGAATGCCGTCACCTGAAGGACGAAATCGAGAAGTTAATCAGGAACGGATGGTTAGCCAACTACGCAGCTAAGAATAAGTCTCAGAAGGAAGTATCTGAAAAACCCGAAGGGTCAGTGCAGAACCGCATGGTGATCCATGTAATTTCAGGGGGCACTGAGGGCCAGCTCAGTCGAAGAGGCCAAAAAAGACAAATGCGTGAACTAAGAAACCAGATCTGCTATGCTGAGAAAGCAGGGAGTCCAAGAGGAGTAACCTTAAGCATCACCCCTGATGATGCAGGGCGCGTAGTATACCCGCACAGTGATCCTTTGGTGCTGTCCCTTGAGATCAGCAACCACATTGTGCGGAGGTGCATGGTGGACACTGGCGCATACACGAATCTACTATACAAAGATGCCTTCGAAAAAATGGGCCTGGAAAAAAGCCACCTACGACCTGCCCCCGGATCGCTATACGGATTCAGTGGAGCAGGCGTGCTGCCCATGGGAGTCATAGACCTGCCCGTAACCTTTGGAGAAGGCTCCACTGCCAGAAACGTCAGGGCAACCTTTGTTGTTGTGGATGCGAGATCTGCCTACAACGCCCTAATTGGCAGAGCCACCCTGGACGAAATCGAGGCGGCCATCTCCATCAGGGCCCTCACCATAGCATATGTCACCGATTTCGGACTAGAAGGAAAAGTGCGCGGGGACCAAGAGTCAGCCAGACAGTGCTACTCCGTGGCCCTGCAAGAACACGAAAAAGAAAGAAAAGGAAATAGAAAGGCTGACAGTTCCCCCAGCAGGGAAGGCGAAATACCAGCCGAGCACCCGGCCCCTGACCACCTGGAGCCAGGGAGCGAAAGCATGTTAGTAGACTTAGAACCAGGGAGGCAGGTCCTAATAGGAGCTGACCTGGAGGAATCCTACCAGGCTGAGCTGGTCAAGCTGCTAAAAGAAAACAAAGACTTATTCGCCTACTCGGCAGACGAGATGCCCGGCGTTGATCCATCATGCATCGTTCACAAGCTGAATGTAAGCATGGATGCTCGCCCTGTAAAACAGAAGAAACGAAATATGTCCGCGGAAAAAGACGCAGCAATCAAGGAAGAAATTGACAAACTCTTGAAAGCAGATTTTATTGAGGTCTGTGACTACCCACAATGGTTGGCGAATGTAGTCATGGTTAAAAAATCGTCAGGCGCATGGAGAATGTGCGTGGATTTTACAAACCTCAACAAGGCTTGCCTGAAAGACTGCTATCCGTTCCCCAGAATCGACCAACTGGTAGACTCCACCAGTGGTTATTCCATGCTGAGCTTCCTAGATGCCTTTTCAGGGTATCATCAAGTATACTTGTGGCAGCCGGACAGGGTGAAGTGCGCGTTCATCACCAGTTCATGCACCTACATGTACAAGATGATGCCATTCGGGCTTAAAAATGCAGGGGCTACACACCAGCGGTTAGTTGATAAAGTGTTTGAAAAACAAAAAGGCAGAAACATCGAGGCTTACGTTGATGACGCCATCGTAAAAAGCAGAGAAGACAGAGAGCACCTGATAGACTTGCAGGAGACCTTCTGCTCCCTGCGCGCCTACAAAATGAAACTCAATCCAAAGAAGTGTACATTTGGAGTCCGCTCCGGCAAATTCCTGGGGTTCATGGTCAGCTCTCGGGGGATAGACGCCAACCCTGAAAAAATTCAGGCAGTTCTAGACCTTCCTGAGCCCAAGACCATTAGAGACATCCAGCGCCTGACGGGCCGCATGCCCGCCTTAGCACGGTTCATCGCCCGATCAGCAGACAAGGCCACTCCTTTTTTCAAGATACTAAAAGGAAACAAACAGTTCAAGTGGGAAAACGAGCAGAAAGAGGCCTTTGAGCAATTGAAGGACCATCTTAAGAGGCTCCCCACCCTGGCAAGACCAGTAGCAGGGGAAAAGCTTTTCCTCTACATTGCAGTGACCAATATAACTGTCAGCGCGGTCATCTTACGAGAAGAGGCAGGCGCCCAGCAGCCTATATACTTTGTAAGTCATGCACTGGGGGCAGCCGAGAAGAATTACCCGATGGTCGAAAAAGCCGCCTATGCAGTCATAATTGCTGCCAGGAAACTCAGACCTTACTTTGACGCGCATCCAGTCGTGGTCCTCACCGACCAACCGCTGGAGAAAGTTTTGGAAAAATTTGAAAAATCAGGGAGATTATTGAAGTGGGCAATTGAGCTGAGTGGGCTAGGTATATCTTACCAGCCGAGAACAGCCATCAAGGCCCAAGCCTTAGCAGATTTTCTGGCTAAGTGCTCCCATTCAGGGGAGGAAGAGACCCCTGCCGAGGAATGGATCGTGCATACTGACGGATCCTCGACAGCCAATGGCGCAGGCGCAGGCGTCGTACTAACCAGCCCAGGAGGGGCTGACTTTGAGCATGCCCTCAAATTTGTTTTCCCAGCATCAAACAACGAAGCAGAGTACGAAGCAGTACTCGCAGGCGTCAGGCTAGCTAAAGCCGCAGGAGCAGAACGAATTGTCCTGGCGACGGACTCCCAGCTCATCGCCAACCAAATCAATGGTGAATACGAAGCAAGGGACCAAGCAATGGCCACATACCTGGAGATGGTGAAGGGAGAGTTATCCGGCCTAAAATCATATGAGGTCAAACAGATCCCCCGATCCCAGAACAACAGAGCAGACGCCCTGTCAAAACTGGCAAGCTCCAGTCTACAGGACATCCGGAGATCAGTGTGGGTCGACGTTTTACACGAAAAGTCCACTAACCCCTGTCAGGCGGTTAATACTGTGGAAAAAGAGCTAGAAAGCTGGATGACTCCCTTCATCCAGTACAGGAAGCACGGTATCCTACCATCAGACTCATTACAAAAAAGGAAGATACAGGCTAAGGCAGCCTGGTTCATACTCATTGATGGAGAGCTTTACGAGAAGTCTTTCACTTATCCCCTGCTCAAATGCCTGCGGGCGGATCAGGCCGCTGAGGTATTGGAGGATATCCACTCAGGGATTTGTGGACATCACATTGGCGGGAGATCACTGGCCCACAAGGCCCTCAGGGCAGGCTACTATTGGCCTACCATGCTGGCAGATGCCAAGAGCCTGACCCAGAAATGCAAAAAATGCCAACTTTTCGCCCCATTAATCCATGCTCCGGCCCAGGAACTCAGGCCAATCACGTCCCCCATCCCCTTCGCTCAATGGGGAATGGACATCCTGGGACCCTTCACGGTGGCCACAGGAGGAAGAAAGTTCTTGATTGTCGCCATAGACTATTTCACCAAATGGGTAGAAGCCGAAGCAGTGCCCAACATTACTGAGCCGGCAGTCAGAAAAGTGGTCTGGCGAAATATTATCACCAGGTTCGGTCTGCCAAAAATGTTGGTATTTGACCATGGCAGACAATTTGATAATGATCCTCTAAGAATCTGGCTGGAAAGCCACAACGTCGCAGTCGCTTACTCAGCCGTCTGTCACCCTCAAACCAACGGACAGGCGGAAGCAGCCAACAAACAAATCTTGAACGGCCTGAAGAAAATGGTGGATGACTGCAAGGGTAGGTGGGCTGACGAACTCCCCAGTATACTCTGGTCAATCCGAACTACCAGAAAAGAGTCTACAGGCCAGACCCCGTTTGGTCTGGTATATGGAGCAGAGGCATTATTACCAATTGAGGCAAGGATCCCCTCTCTACGCTCCCTGCAGTACGACCAGGCTGAAAACGAAGCTGCAATGGTCGAAGTCTTGGACCTGGTAAATGAGTTAAGGGAAGAAGCCAGTACCAACATCGTTGCCTACCAGCAACGAATGAGGAAAGCCTTCAACACCAAAGTCCGACAGAGGAATTTCCAGATGGGCGAGCTGGTTATAAGAAAGACGCAGGCGATTGGAAAGTCAAGAGAACATGGAAAGCTGAGTGCCAACTGGGAGGGTCCATACCAAGTGGCTCGAGTCCTGGGACCAGGCACATACAAAATCGCCAACCTTGAAGGGCAAGAGCTGCATGCTCACTGGAATGCGGACACTTTGAAAAAATACTACGTCTGAACAAAATCCAAGGATAGTTTTTATTTTTTGCTAAAAAATGGCGGAGGACGGTCAAAAGAATGTCGACGGCTCCGACCACCCAAAAATGTCGCAGTTTTATAAAGAAATGAAGGATATTCAGATTTATACTCGTTGCCTGTTCACACTCGCGTTCTTCACACACAAACGAGCAGGGGGCAATAGGGGGAGGCCCCCTGTTGCCAAAATCGGGAAAAAAGACCCCCCCAGCAAAAATCCGAAGCACCACCCCGCTTACCTCTGAGCAGGCAGGGGGCAGGCCTCCTGGACTTTGAACAAAAGCCAGGGACAGGCCAGACTAACAAGGACTGGGGGCAAGCCCCCCAACCTTGTATAAAAAACGCAAAAGCCACCCTGCTTACCTCTGGGCAGGCAGGGGGCAGGCCCCCTGGACTTTGAACAAAAGCCAGGGACAGGCCAGACTAACAAGGACTGGGGGCAAGCCCCCCAACCTTGTATAAAAAACGCAAAAGCCACCCTGCTTACCTCTGGGCAGGCAGGGGGCAGGCCCCCTGGACTTTGAACAAAAGCCAGGGACAGGCCAGACTAACAAGGACTGGGGGCAAGCCCCCCAACCTTGTATAAAAACCGCAAAAGCCACCCTGCTTACCTCTGGGCAGGCAGGGGGCAGGCCCCCTGGACTTTGAACAAAAGCCAGGGACAGGCCAGACTAACAAGGACTAGGGGCAGGCCCCCAAACTTGTGTAAAGAGAAACAATCAGGAACCCCCTACTTACAGGCAGGCAGGGATAGGCTGCGAATCAAGCTCATGAGGAATCAAAACAGACAAAACAAACAGGAAAAAAAAAATTCACATAAAAAGAGTAGTGTCAAAGGAATACAGGACAAGAGTTTTTAAAACAAGTGATTACAATCAAGAGTACGGCAGCCGGCCACCAAAGGGCTCGGCGTGCAAAGAAGTAAGGAAATTAAAACGTTGGCACAGGCGCAGCAGGAGACGAGCAAGAACCCTCTGAGGAAGACTGCCCTCCATGTTAAGCAGGGGGAGCATCTGGGCCGGAAGTAGCGGCTCCTTCAGACAGTCTGCGCATTTGAGCTTCGTCCTTAGCAGTATAAAGGGCTCGAAAAGCATCTTCGTCAAAACCTGGGAACATCTCCCTGACGGCTTCCATGACAACCCCTAGGCAAGAGTTAGCACCATTAACGAAGCCCGCCGACACGGCCGTCTCCACCACCTGGAGTATTTCGTCCCTCTCCTTCTCCCAATCCTTGGTCTTCGCCGCCAGATCGCCAAGAGCCGCCTGCAGACCAGAATTTGCCTTGGAAAGGCGCTCCCCAAGGTCGATGACGCTCTTCTTGGCGTGATCCAGCTCAGCCAAAGCTTTCCTGGCTTGCTCCAACTCCGCAAAAGCCTGCTGAGCTCTCTTTGACTCCTCCCCCAGGCGGGACACCTCCCTAATAGCTTTCTCATTTTCAGACTTCCAGTGGATCGCCTGACCTTTGGCCTCTTCTAGCTCGGTCTCCCTTTTCGCCAACTGATCCTTCAGGCTGGCAATGAGAGCAACGTCCCTCTCGACTGCAGAAAGGCGGTCAGAGTTGGACAGTTCCTCATCACTCAGACGGCTGAGGGCCGCCAGCTCTGCAGACGCTTGCATGATTCGGGCAGTGCGCTGGATGTACTGGGTCACTTGGTTTGTAGCAGATTGGACAGTCTTGAGGAGATGGTCCGCTAGAACTGCCCCTGAGTCGGAAAGTAGGGCGGAAACATCTAGGCTGTCTCCGGCGGTATAGTGGAATTCAGCGTTCTCCTCAGAAAAGAGGGTGGCAGGAATCCCCTGAGCAAAACGTTTAGGTTCAGGCGTGGAAGTCTCCAGGTCCACCACCTGGTCAGCACTTGGAGCTTCCCTGCTCCTCTTTCTAAGCAGCGCCCGGGGAGTGCTCTCCCCAGTCTCTTCGGAACCTGCAGCCCGTGGCCCCGGGGGAATCTGGACCCCTGCTGAAAGGCCCTCTTGCCTGCCAACGGGCGAAGGGGTAGCCTCATAGGCAATCGCCTTCGCAGCTGGAGAAGGGGTGGCCTCAGAAACCACCGTCTTTGCATGCGTTACTCTAGGAGGAGGGGGAAGCCTTGGTCTACTGAATGACAGACCCTTCAAATGCTTCATCAGATTCTTCTCACCTCTCTTAAAATCAGGGGGAAGAGAAGGGCGACTTTGGACAACAGTGAGATTCTCGTCCAGGCCCAGGCGTCTCACCTCCCCTTTCCTCCAAATAAAGGTAGCAAGATCTGCAAGGCAAACATACAAGCTGTCAGGGCACTTTTAAAAGGAAAAAAGAGTGAGAAAGAATCACCAACACTCCTGAACTACCTTTATCTAGACCCGGATTCATGCCCAACCGGGTCAAGTAATTATCAGTCGCTATAAGCTCCGCATGAGGGAGCCATAAAGTGGGGCCATACACCCCATACTTGTTAGTGTGGGCAGCAAAGTAGGCCGTCAATTCCTTGTCCTTCTCACTTAGCTTAACCTCCAAGGCCTTTCCACCCACGCCAGGGTGGTACTCCTCAAGGGTCTCAAGCCTGGTGTGGACATGATTCCTGAAATGACGAGGAATCCTCCACCCATGGATGCTGTGTATGTAGAGGAAGTTGTTTTTCCAGTCTCTCAAACTGTCCATGCCAGGCCACACCAAACAATGTCCCTTCTGCCTCAAGAGGGACCAATAACCAGGGGAGCCCGTACTCCCAGAAGAAACCATTTGTAAGCCCACCATAAACCGCAGGGCGTCAATGGAAGGCTCCATGCGGTGGAAAAGACAGGTCCAGACATATGAAATCAACGCCCTGACAGCCGTGGCTGTCAGCTGGGCGATGGCGACGTTCATACGCCTGAAGATCTCCTCTAAGGAAGGATGGAGGGGAAAGCTAAGGCCGAACTCCAGACATTTATGGTAAACCGCTATGCACCCATCAGGGGGGTTGCATACGGTATCCTTTTCGCCGGGGACAACAACTGTATACCCCTCCCCGAAGTTATAAAGCCGCTCAATCACACCAGCGGCGTTCTTTGCAAGGATCGTCTCACGATTTTTCGGGTCAGGGAAAGTACTCAGAGGGATACGGTATTTGGCCTTGTCTAGATAGTAAACCGTACCCCTTTCCCGACGAACAAGGGGGCCGGAAGTTCTAGAAGGGTCAACTTCCAACGCCTCGTCGTCCGAGTCAATAGTGTCAAACGAAGGGGGGTCAGGAGAATTACCACCCCCACTGCCCGCCGAATGCTCTTCCTCAAAACCAACCTCCCTAGAGGAGGAGGCAAAATTTACCCCTTCCCCCCTCTTTGATGGGTCAGTAAAGGGCAAAATCCGCTCGCGGGTTCTAGACATTCTACTCTAGCGAAAGCAGAAAGCAGGAAATCAAAAGGAAAAAGCAGAAAATGGAAGGCGAGAATCTGACCTAAGATCGCCTGACAGCACGGTGCAAGCCCGAAGAAAGAGTCTCCCAGGGAAAGGGGGGTGCAAAGTAGGATACGATTCGTTAACGCTCGAGGGTTTTAACGGATAAAGAGAGTAGGGAGTTTCGAAGGAAAAGAAAGATTGAAAAAGTGAAAGAGTGGATGACTGATCACTTTTATAGAAAGAAAGGCATGCCAAGAGTCGCCCAACCCTCAGGAATTCACCCAAAGGCTGCGGTCCACGTGTCACCCCTACGGAGGTTTGCTCTGAGCAGCTTCCCAAGAAAAACCTCGGGAGGACCAAAGGGTGTCAGAAGATTGGTCACCCTATGACGTCCCCCTTGGCAAAAAAAAAAAAAAAAGAGGAGTACAATGCACAAACGCGTCGCCTGAATTTCATTTCATCAAGTCTTACAAAGGAAAGTTACATCTTGAGACAGATACGAAAAGAAAAATACATAAGGCCCAAAAATTCCGGCCTGACAGAAACCAAACACCCTGCCACGCAGGCCTAGTCGTCGCCCAAATCTAGGGAATAATCCCCAGGGCTGCCTGGACTCCCGAGAGCCGAGCCCCAGTCCCAGTCTGGGGAGCCCTGGAAAGGATCATCAGAAGCTCCGTCTTCATCCTTGTCGCTCAGGCAACCAAGACCCTCACTGTCATCAGAGTCATGGCTGCTGTCCTCCCAGTCCCTGCCAAAGGGAACGGCCTGGGATTCGTCGCAGGTGCGACAACCTGTCTTCTTCACAGGCGAAGAGGGACCTGACGCCAAGGAGGAATCAGTGTCAGAAAGGTTGGGGTAAAATTGCTCGGGGTGCAGCCACGGAAAGCACTCGTGGCATCCCCTGTCAAAACAGCCCCCTCCTTGGGGGCAGCGCCTAAACCTAGGCGCAGCAGGAGGTGAGGACCCCTTGAGGCGTTTGCCCCTCCTAGCAGAAGCTTTCTGACCCATCCAGCGGGAACGAAGCCGTGAACGGCGACTATGGCGGACAGCTAGATAAGCAGCACGAGCATATCGGAGCCTCCAAAACCCTCTGAAGATGAAAGTAACATATCTAACTCCACGACAAGTTACGCTTTTTTTGATCCAAGCCATGATTAAAGACAAAGAAAGGAAAGTTGGAAATGGATCGTGAAAATAGTGGAGGATGCAATTTATACAAAAGCAGAAGCAGGGCATTAATGTTGCCCCAACCACTTCTGCAAAGAAGAGAGCCAATCATCAAACTGGCACACTGCTCGAAAATTCGCTATGCAGAGGAGAGTAATCATAACAAAAGACGTTTGAACTCTCTGCATACCCAGAGAAATTAAAGCATGTTCCCTCGGGAATACGCGGCACATTTAATGCAAGAGTGTCCAAGGAGTCAACCTCCCACCGTCCCAAAACAAGATGTCGCCTGCCGAGCAGGAGCCCCGCTCCCCCTCAGCCGGCGAGGGCCAATTGATGGGGGTCGGTTGCCTACCTCGGGCCGCCTGCCAGTCAGGCCCCAAGGCGACCAATCCCAGAAAGAGGAAAGGCCTGCCCAGCAGACTGTCCGTCAACATCATTGAAACCTCCAAGTGTATGGCCTTAATCCCTTAGCCGCCTGGCACAGCCTGGCCGCCTGCCAAGCAGGGCGAACCAGGCCTCCTGCCTGCTTCCAGGGCGCTCCCGCCTAAACAGGACCAAAGGAGAACCGAGGACCCATCCGTCATTTTGCCTAAGGTAAGGGGAAATGAGTGGACAAGGTGAGTCCACGTGTCGCACCAGCATCCACTCCTTTCCCTCCTCTTCCCTCTCTCTCTTGTGGGAAGGTATAAATACTTACCCATTTCCCACATAAAGGGGGTTGGATTTTCTCTCTCTAGACTCTTACTCCTAAAAACGCCACCTAGTTCCTCACGAGCTAGGTTCGTCAAGACACTTCACGGACTGACTTAGGCATCGGAGAGGGTTTCCTCGGACAACCTCCGAGGCCCTGTGCGTTCATTGTGCAGGGAGCAGGCCAACTCCGCCGGGAAGGTCCGATCAAGGGAGTGAGAGGAAGGGGAGGCTGAAGGAAATCAAACGATCAACTGTTCACCATTAATCCAATCATACAGCCCGGATCCAAGGCCGGGTGAATTGTTTCCGTGACCGGAACAACTCTCTAATCGAGAAAATATGTCTTTCACTGGTGTTTGCGATTCAAAAGCTGAGGCACTACATGCAAGCACACACTATACACGTGGTGTCCAAGGCAGACCCAATCAAATACATACTCTCAAGACCGGTATTGTCGAGAAGGCTCGCAAAATGGGCAGTGTTGCTGAAACAATATGATTTGGTTTTCGTGACTCAAAAAGCTGTGAAAGGGCAAGCCATTGCCGACTTATTCGCCGACCATCCAGTCCCAGCCGAATGGGAACTTTCTGACGACTTGCATGGGGAAGAGATCTTCTATGTGGACGTTCTACCGACATTGCAAATGTACTTTGACGGTGCTACAAGACGAGCCGGAGCCAGAGCTGGAGTGGTGTTTATATCTCCACAAAGTCATGTCTTGCCATACTCATTTTTATTGACTCAGCTATGCTCAAATACTTTAGCTGAATACCAAGCCCTCATACTTGGTCTCCAAATGGTGCTCAAGATAGGCGTTCAAGACATGGACATCTATAGAGACTCGCAGCTCGTGATCAGTCAAGTCCTCGATGAATATGAAGTGCGAAAAAAGGATTTGGTTCCATATCATCAGCAAGCACTCCGATCGCAAAATCAACTCGACACCATCAACATTGGTCATGTACCGAGAAGTGGCAATAAGTTGGTTGACGCGCTTTCTAACCTCGCAGCCACATTGGCACTGGGGGCAGAGGAATCAATCCAAGTTCCAGTCTGTAATCGTTGGGAAATACCGCTGCTTGAGGAGGAAGAAAGTAGGAACGAGACGAACATGATCAACGTCTACACAATTGATGACGATGACTGGCGTCAACCCATCATCGACTTCTTGGACCATCAAAAGTTACCAGACGATCCTAGGCACAAGGTAGAGATACGCCAACATTCCGCGAAGTTCATCCACTTTAAAGGAACACTTTACAGACGCTCTTTTCTTGGACAATGGTTGAGATGTTTAGGGAATAATGAATCCACCGAAGCCATGCATGAAGCTCACTCTGGCATATGCGGAGCTCACCAGTCGGGTCCAAAACTTTACGATCACGTTAAAAGAATGGGATACTACTGGCCTTCCGTGATGCAAGATTGGATGGACTTCGCAAGAAAATGTGACGCGTACCAATTCAACGCAAATTTTCATACATCAACCGCTGGAGCCATTGCATCCTACCGTCTCTTCATGGCCTTTCGAAGCTTGGGGACTTAACGTTGTTGGTCCACTCACTCCAAAGGCTTCCAATGGACACGAGTACATTCTTGCCGGTACCGACTACTTCTCAAAGTGGGCGGAACTAGTCACATTACGAGAAGTGAAGAAAGAAAATGTTGTGGACTTCATCCAACTCAAATCATCTACAAGTATGGTGTACCACAACGCATCATATCCGATAATGGAAAGCCATTTGCCAACCAATTGATGACACGCCTAGCAGAGAAGTTCAAGTTCAAACAATACAAGTCATCAATGTACAATGCACCTGCGAATGGTCTAGCCGAAGCATTCAATAAGACGCTCTGTAACCTGCCAAGAAAAGTGGTGGCAAAGTCAAAACAAGACTGACATGAAAGAATTGGCGAAACTTTATGGGCATATCGCACTACATACAAAACACCAATTCAAGCGACCCCGTATGCATTGGTGTATGGAGTAGAAGCTGTGTTGCCGCTGGAGTTGCAGATCCCATCGTTGCACATAGCCATTCAGGAAGGACTTACAGAGGATGAAAATGATAAATTGCGTCTAGAAGAGCTAGAGGCTCTAGATGAAAAAAGGCTCCAGGCCCAACAAAAGCGTCAATGTTACCAGACACGGTTGTCGTGAGCGTTCAACAAAAAGGTGCGCCCTCGTTCCTTCCAAGTAGGAGACTTGGTCCTTGCAGTACGAAGGCCGATCATTACTTCTCACAGGCCGGTAGGAAAATTCACCACCAAGTGGGATGACCCATATGTGGTGCGAGAAGTCTACACAAATGGTGCATACAAAATTGTAGATGAGGATGGTGTGCGCGTAGGTCCAATCAATGAAAAGTTTCTGAATCGCTACTATTCTTAAATTCCCACATTGAAGACTCCTAAGCAAGAGATTAAACTGCAATGAAGACACCTAAGCAAGAGGTTAAACTGCACACAAAAAAAAACCACAAAAAACAAAACCCACACAAATTTATCTCATGAACTACGTTGGCTTGATCTTGTAAAACATCATCTGTGTTTTGCAAGTATGTAGGCAGCTCGAGTGAACATGTAGCTTGAGTGCGGCCACACCACCAAACAAACCACCCATTCCTTCATCGAACTACATTGGCTTGATATTGTAAAGCATTATTTTGTTTTGCAAGTACGTAGGCAACTTGGGTGAACATGTAGCTCAAGTGCAGCAACCCCTCCAAAATAAAAAAAAATAATAAAAACAATGCTCCTGGCCCGCAAGAGCCTAAACCGTGAACGGCTAAATGAACTTCATTATAACATTTGAGGTTGTAAATCGAAACAAAGGAGTCATTGCAGAAAAACAAACAAACATGATGTCAATCACTAATGAAGCAGTAAGACTATATTCTATGGAACTACAAAGAAAGGAAATAATTTAACATCCTAAGTTTCTACTAGTCAGTATCAAAGAAGGCGTGCATCTCTTCCAGTTCTCTTCACTGCTCCTCGATCATAGCCTGTTCTTCGGCGGTCGGAGCAGGGATGTCTTCAAGCTCCTCTAGTGATCTAATTGCACCATGGATTTCTGTCTGCAACAAATTCAAAGTTTCATCTTTTGCTGTCACACTACTTTATAGTAAACCTTCCTCCTCTCGCGCCAATTTAAGCTGGGCCTCGAGCTCCTCAATCTTCTCACAAGTAACAGAAAGCTTCACGGTTTCCGCCTGATGCTCCTCTTTCACTTTATCTTCAAGTGATTTGGTCTCCTCGATTTTCTGATGTAATGCAAGTTTTATATCCTCGAGTTGGTGACATTTTGATTTTTGCCTCTCAAGCGCAAGATAGGCATTAACCGCACTCACATAAGAGTCAACTTGAACCCGCAACAAAGAAGGGTCACCTTGAAGCTGTCGCATGCTTGCATAACAATCTTTGGTCTGCATCGACACCTCGCCTACTTTAGACCAACTGGCATTTTTCAACTCTGTGAGAAATGTCGAACGGACTTCTCGCAATTGTTTTTCTAATACTCCCTCGTACGCAGAGGCTGGCCGAAACGAGGATATAGAGCAAGTAGGTAGAACAATAGGCTTGATCGGGACATGCGAAGTTTTCTGCACTTCCCGCTTATACTGGGGAAGCCTCTCCACTGAGGGCGGTCCATCTACAGCGGCACAAGAACTTCCAGTCTGGCTAGCATGAGAAAATGGAGTAGTGCAACCTTCTAAGGGCGCAGATTTATCAAGCATGACAAGCTACTTTCCCTTCCCCTGTCGTGTGTTTGGTTGAAGAGGCATCAAATTATGTTCCTCAGGAATCCCAACCAACTCCAAATCTAAGTCACCCTCTTGAAAATGGGTGAGCAAGCGAGAAACACATTGATAGAAAAAAAAATTATTACCAGTGTCTGCGACGGCATACACGAAGCGCTACAAACCTCTTCAAATATCTAGGTATCCAGCCTAAGGTTATTCGTGACGGGGGTACGGGTCTCTTTTCTTCCTCGACGATCATGTTTAGGATCGACCTCGGAATCTCCATCGCTATTTCGATCATCCCCTTCAGCATGTTCATCCAATCTCACAATGGCGACTTCGGATTGTAATTTCCATCTTTTTTCCTGAGGCTGATCGGCGGTATCTCTCTGTGGATGTCATTCCTTGGTTTTTGGGGATCACTATCGGTGCTACGAATGAGAATGTTCACATTGTCCCTCAAATTGTTCGGACATTTCGCTTCCCACTATTTGGCGAAGCAAAGAGTGATACTTTCTCGCCAATCGAGTACTGGACTAGGGAGGCGAACTTGAACCGTGCTTCCTGTAAACAAGATTAATCTCCAATACCTCAACGCCTCAATGCGTGTAAAGTTTCTTTTGCTGGAGCCAAAATCCAGCAAACCGGGAATATCCTGACAAAAAGCCAAATTGTCTGCTAATGAGGATTATAAGGTTGAACATGAAAAATATCACTTGATCATCGCAGACACAAGTACGAAGAGCGCATCGAGGCAAAATAATCAAGCTCATAATCTTTGAGGCTCCCGTTGTCTGACAGAACATCACAATCCTTTTTGTTTCGTATGAAGCGTCTCAGATTGACATCAACTCCCTCATGAATTAGCTTTCTATCCCCAGCAACATCATTTCTTTTTACTCCGAGAGAACTTGCCATGGTAGGGCCGTAAGGAGCAAGTTCCATAGCATGATGTGTGCTAAAGTAGTGAGCGGTCCACGCATAAAGGTAATGGGTTGGAAAAAACGACTTGGCATACCCAGGGTTCGAATGTGTGACTATATCGTTTAGAACCCTGTAAATATTATCCAAGACTGAAATCGCCAAACTAAAGACTTGACCATCTGCCATCAAGCTCACGATTTCAAAGGTGGTAGGTCTGATTAGTCGGTCGGTATGCTCCGGTAAAACAAATACGCAGAGCCAACATGACAAATACACAGCCATGTAAGCCTTGGTACGTCGAGAGTCATTGATCCTCAATTTTTTGAACACCGCATGCTCTTCCTTTGTCCACTCATCAGGTGGTCGGGACTTGATCTCATCATTTGGATTTTGCGGAGGTCTAGGTGCATTTTTTGTCTCCCGTCTCTTTTCTCGCGATGAGTATACCCTTTCTTTCTTGCACCAAAAAATAATCCACCATTCAGCAGGGACTTCACCTCGGATTGTCGATCTCCTCTCAAGGTGATAAAACGCCTCAAGCAAGATCTCACACGTGCTAGGAAATATATACTTGTCGTTCGCCTCCTTCGCCCTTAAAGTGCTCAGTGGTGACCCCGTTTCATCGTATATTTCCCCCACAATAGTCAGGTCTCCAAGCTTGTGCAAATCATATAGTGAAAGAGAAAATTCACCTGCCTTGGTATGGAGCGTGTTAGTAATGGGACATCATCCTTCGAAAAAGGCACGCATAACATGCAGGTTCTTATCATAAGATTACAAAGAAGCATAAATCGCCGAGTGGAGGGAAGCTGACGAAAGAATACCCCTGAACCGAGCAAGCACATCTTCAGTCCACTCTAAATATCTTGGAATGAAAATTGGTTCGCCATGGATTCTGAAGTTGTGGGATCCCCATCTTAGGTCCCCGTCAATAATGTGCCTAAGAAGCGGATAAGTAGAGTGAAACTCATCCTTCACCTTCACGACGCTTCACAAAAGGTAACGCGATTTAGCGTCAGGTTCTTTAGGATTTATCTTCATTGACATTTTATCCGGAAAATCCTTTCTGGTGATGTTAGCTGTCCCGCCTACTAATGAGCGCAGGGATGGACGAGTGGGAAAACGTGAGTCTAGATGCAGCATCGTCTTCCTTGCGGCCAACGATGGATAAATATTCATCACAACCTTCCCTCCAACTCTTCAGAAACACCATGGTAATCCTGCAAATAGGATAAACACAAAGAAGGTAAGAAAAGGCTAGAAGGTACACCTGGTTTAAGGAAGGTCAAGCAAATTGATCTTTAGCATGCTTCAAATAAAAGAAGAATCATCGGGTGCTTCTCCATGCGAGCGTCGTGATGACCCAAACGGGTTCACCTCGTAACAACTCGGGTGCCTCCTCCATGTGAGTGTCGTGATGACCCGAATGGGTTTACCTCATAACAACTCGGGTGTCTTCTCCATGCGAGCGTTGTGATGACCCGAACGGGTTCACCTCGTAACAACTCAGGTGCCTCCTCCATGTGAGCGTCGTGATGACCCGAACGGGTTCACCTCATAAAAACTCGGGTGCCTGAAGCGCCCCTATTTAAGATCGGTCGTTAACAATGTATAGGGAGTCAAACAATATTTATAGACTCGCAAAACACAAAAACTACTAGAGTATTCGTGGTAAGTCGAGGTCGGTCCACAGGGAACAGAACGATATTGAGTTAAGAGTAACGTGTTTGGAATCTAGAAGAGGTTTTAAGGGTCGAGTCTATGCTAGAAATGCGGTAAAAGATGGAAATTAAATGACAAGAAAAATAACAATAAAAGTAACTAGAGATGATCAATCAAGGAGAAGGTGTTAGGGGGAAGTCGGGATTCGGAAATTGGGGTCTAAGAAAATCGGAATCGGGTTGGTTACAACATTGATAAAGGGAGAATTCCACCTTTCGGTTTCTTCACCCATCCCACCTAAAAACCCGCTTTCGCGGCGGAGAAGGGTAAGTCTCAAGTTAAGGTAATTTCTACCCCGAGTGTCTCCATATTGATAGAAATGAGTCAAGGTCGATCTAGTTGGCCGGACTAAAACAACGATGACACAACAACCATAAACAAGATAAACCAACAAGCAAGCAACCCACCAACATCCCTCAATTCAAATAATCCAAGTCCTCATCCCTAAACCCCTCAACAAGAAATATACTCACTACTCATAATGGAAAACAACAAAACGTTAACAAAGTAAAAAACAACTAAAACATGCATATTAACTAAATCTAAGGAAAATAACAACAAAACAACAAGGAAATAACGATCTAACAATTTAACCACAAGAAACTATGAAAGAAAATGCAATCAACAAAATAAACTAGAGAATAATCTAGAACAACATAAATTAGATCTAGAGAAACTAACAACAAATAATGAATAAAAATGCAATCAACACAATAAACATGAAATGATCTAAAACAACATAAATAAAGATGATCTAAACAAGACAATAATGAAAGAACAATTAAATGGACAATATTGAAAGAACAATAATTAAATCTAAGCTAGAGATTAGAGAGTGGAAGAGAAATTTACCAACTATGAAGATCAACAATAAATAAGAAGATTGCATAAATAAAGCTTGAATCTTTGATGAAGAAAATAGAGGATTTGTCACTAATCCCTTAATAATCTTCACAAATCTTCAAATGAAACTTGGAATCTACAAAGCTTGAATATAAATCTAGGGAGTTGATGAAGAAAACTATGAGGATCTACTATTAAATTACTATGTAAAACTACTAGAATTATAGAGAATTACTAAATTATTACTAGAATGATCTACTAAATGGAGGGGTAAGTAGTGGGAGAATGGAGTGGTTTAAACTAATGAAAGCATAATGTAGTGACTTAGGCAACAAACTAGGGTCTGCATATATATAGTAAAGCATTAATGGATCTCTTAACCTAAAGCCCAAATCCAAATTTTTGCTTCATTAGTGAGATAATAACCCTTTAATCTTCATGAGGTGGAACTTCGCCCCGTTGTACACGGATCAATACCGCCGGGTGAAATTTCACCCGGTGATTTCATTCTGGTTTTGCAATTTTGGACGCCTTTACCGTCGGGCGAAACTTCACCCGGTGGGCGAAGTTTCGCCCGGTCATTTCGCCCGGTGGAGAAGCTCTCGGAAAATCTTCTGGGAGGCAAATTTACCGTCGGGCGAAATTTCGCCCGGTGGTGTTTCATCGGGTGAAATTTCACCCGATCATTTTTCTGACCTCTTTTCTTGTCTCATTCTTCGTCGTATGATTGGATGGCTTTGAACTTTAAGTTGTGTGCTTTGCTTTTCGGACGATATTCCCCTCTCTTGTGCTCGTGGAAGCTCGATATGCTTTTGGTGCCAAAACCTATCAAAAATGATAGAAAAACTACCAAAAACACGTAAAACACACAAGAGGGACACTAATGCAAGAAATACTCAAAATAGGGCAATAATTGCACTTTAATCTTGCAAAACGAGGGAAAAACGGGTCTAAATGGGAGGAAAAACGGTCTAAATTTAGCACACAACAATTCCCCCACACTAAACCGTTGCTCGTCCTCGAGCAAAGACCCAAAAAAAAATTAAAACTACTACTAGCTAGACTATGCTAAGCCGATATGGGGCAACTAACGGGCCTGCTCCGTCCCTTCAACTCACATCGAAATACCCATGAGGTAGAGTACTCTCATGCAAGGCAAATTGGGGCTTGCTCAAAATGGTGGATGCGACTAAACACACAAAAACACATAACACGAAAGAATAGACGCATCCAAAGCAAAAATAAAACACCGAATCTCTCATCGAGACGGCGGGGAAGACACCGATTACTTACCTAAAACAATAATAAACATTTCAAGATAAATTACCCACGTAAACAACGACCAAAGTCTAACACTATGACATTAAAGCAACAAAGATGTTGATAACTTTTCTAGGTCCTCCTAATCTTCTAAAGGGGTACTACGGGGCGTATAACAGAGTGGAAAAAGTGAACCATGGATTCGTTTGACACTATAGGTAGGTG
Source organism: Agrostemma githago (assembly GCA_958450325.1). Taxonomy (NCBI): domain Eukaryota; kingdom Viridiplantae; phylum Streptophyta; class Magnoliopsida; order Caryophyllales; family Caryophyllaceae; genus Agrostemma; species Agrostemma githago. Next base: position 15,019,966 of record OY288239.1, on the reverse strand, counting down.
CAGTCCCGCTCTTTTGGCCAAGCCAAGAGGGTTGTTCCAAACTCGAATTTCTTAAATTAGCCCAAACAAAAAGGTGAAGTGTTTACATTTTTTTGGTGGATCGACTAATTACCGTTATCTTCCTACGTCGGGACTCGGTCCTCTAGTAGGCACTTCACGGCGACGAATCAATCAAGGTTTTTTTTTGTTTTTTTTGGGAGATGTTTCTGATGATATGATTTTCATTTGATGCTCCTTTTCTCTCCCTTATTTTTTTTCTTCATGTTTTTGTGCCCTTTTCTCTTGCTTTGGTTTGCCCTTTTTGGCTCTTTGATGTGGTTTGAAACCAAGCTTGGAGGTTATTTTTGTGTAAACTTATTGTGGTGATGTATAAGGTGGAGGAAAAATAGGAAACCGAGAACGCGCGCCATTCCCGGATAACCCACAAAAAGGCGGAAGGAATTTGGACTAAAGGTGCAATGGTCATTCGAGCAAGGTCACCTAGAAAACGGGATGCGAAAACCAAGGCCTAACTTCTCCATGGGTGGTCAAGGTGGTCAAATGCAAACCCCAAAGTAAACTTCTAGTAGAAAAGGTGGACTCAAGCTAAAGGATCAACAAGTTCATTGATTGAGAGTCATTCCACTAGACTATGGTCCAAAATCTACAATGGTTTATCTACTGATAAATGTGTTTTGTATTGTTTATTTCTCGTGTTTGGTCCTGTTTTCTCTTGTGGAATCGCTCTTTAGAGCGGTTTCGAGGCTACTTACACTTCTTCTAGCATGTTTTAGGTTCTTAAGGCCTATCTTGGAGAAATGGAACGATTCCGACTCGTTTCCGATGCATATGGAGCCAATGGAGAGAAGTGACGATGATTCGGTGACTTAAACTCGATCCCAAGTCCCATGGAGCCCACTTGATGATATCCCGAGCACCGAGCATCGATAAGAAGCCTAGAAAGAGCAAATAAGGACCCATCACGGTCGGGAAGGACCCATCACGACCGGGATGAAGTGACGAGAAGATACGACCTCCTGTGGGGCCATCCCGGTCGGGACCACAACCTTCCCGACCGGGACCCCCCCTTCCCGACCGAGATCACCTCCTTCCCGACCGGGAAGGACCCAGCTCTGCCCGATTTTATTCTTTCGCCTCCCTTACTTATGGAACCCTATATATACCCCCTCTTGTATTGTTTTAAGGGAAGCCACGAAACCCTAGACTACTTTAGGTTAGATTAGCTTAGATTAGGGTAGATTAGCTTAATCCCTCCTTAATTACTCTTCCATTAAGCATCTTGTATTATTGGAATTCTTGAAGAATCTACCCATCTTGACAACATTGGTTGATGTTTTGGGTTTTCTTATATGCAAGTGTTCATCTTTCCATTTCCTTTCTAGTTGGTATAATCCTTCTCCTCTCTTTTCCTTTAATCTTTCATAGTTAGTGAAGTTTACATCTTTATCTATTGCTTGTTGTTTCTCTTTGTTTGTTCTTCATAATGAATGTTTTTGTTTTTGTGTTTGTTTCTCTAGTTAATGTTAGTTTTAGTTTAAATATGTGTGAGTAGTTTTCCCCTATGGTTAGTAGGGGGATTGGGTGTGATTAGGGTGAAATGGGTGATGCTATTTGTTGTCTTTGTTGTTTCCTATTGCCTTGCACTCTAGATGTTTGATGAAATGCTTGTGAGACTTGAGACGATCACTCCTTGTTTTTCTTGCCTCTTCTCTTGCATTTTCTTGTTTGGTGATGGGTTGGGTTCCTCTACTAGAAGCGAGAGGGTGGTGAGGAGACCCCTAGGCCGTTTAAGTAGCGAGAGCCCGAATGTAACCTAGGCTACGAAGCATGCTAGCAACCCCGTTTCCCCTTTGAATCTCCTTGGCATCCATGAACCCGACCTAGCCCTAGTTTCCTTCTTATTGATTTACCTCGCTTCCCGTTATCATTAGTTGCTTGTTTTGCCTTTTTATTTATTGTTTTAGACTCTAGTTTAGTCATTAGTGCCCTTGTTTTGCTTGAACCTAGTATAGAATCGTAGCTCACCTTAGTCCGACTTACCGTCCCTGTGGATTTCGACCCGACTTACCCTAGCTACCAAGCCTAGGTTAGTTGGTTTAATTTGACGGAAGAATTTGTCGTGAATCCCACCGATCAAGATAAACCAACTAACCTAGGCTTGGTAGCAAGAGTAATTCGGGTCGAAATTCTCAGAGACGATAAGTTGGACTAAGGTGAGCAACGATTCTAGACTAGGTTCAAGCAAAACAAGGGCATTAATGACTAAACTAGAGTCTAAAACAATAAATAAAAAAGCAAAACAAGCAACTAATGATAACGGGAAGCGAGGTGAATCAATAAGAAGGAAACTAGGGCTAGGTCGGGTTCATGGATGCCAAGGAGACCAAGGGGAAACGGGGTTGCTAGCATGCTTCGTAGCCTAGGTTACATTCGGGCTCTCGCTACTTAAACAGCCTAGGGGCCTTCTCACCACGCTCTCGCTAATATAGAATAGATCTGATTGGTCCGTTTATTTTTATTTAAGTTTGTTAATATGGAAAACATAATCATAAAAAAGTATAATAATAATAATAGGAAAGTATATAGAATAGAATAATATTGATAGTAATAAGCACTATACTATACTACGTAAGGAATATATATATATATATATATATATATATATATATATATATATATATATATAGAGTAAGGCTCTTATGAGTCCCTTACTCTATATGAGTCCATGAGTCCTCATCCCATCCGTTGGATGGGATGAGGATGGATGGACAAGATTCATTGAATTAAAAAAAAAAGAGGAAGATTTACGTTCCTAAAATAGATCCCAAGAATTTAGGAAACAATAACCCACTCCATCACGTTCATTCATCATTCATCACATTCATTCATTCATTCAACCGTGAGAAAAAAACGCTTTATTCATCACGTTCATCCTTTCATTCAATCAAAATTGTGCACGAAAACGCGTTACAATGGATCCAGAATCAGTATCATCTTCTTCAACAATTGATAAGCAATCGTCTGAGTATAACAATGGTGAGTTTCAATAATAATTTGACGTCGATTTTCATTGTTGCTATTACTTTCATTGTTGCGCAATTTTCTAACGTCGATTTGGATGTTGATATTGCTTTCGTTGCTATTTCATAATTGGGTTATTTTTTACTTTCATTGTTGCGTTATTCCATTGTTGCTATGGTGAGATTTACTTTCATTGTTGCGTTATTTTTTGACGTCAATTTTCTTTGCTGCTATTACTTTCACTGTTGTGTTATTATTTAACGTCGAATTGTATGTAAAGGTAGAAAACGTCATTGAAGTAACATACTGTCTGAGTTACAGTAACACTTATTCGCAATTATAGTAACCCTTTGAACGTTTAGGAAAAGGATTTAGATAATGATGTTAAAGTAACATGCTGTAGTAGTTAGAGTAACACAACTTATTAATTGAAGTAACTCAATAATTGCATGAGTGTAACGTTGATTAATTTTGTATTAGGGCAGAAACGTCATTGAAGTAACATACCGACTGAGTTACAGTAACACTTAATTGCAATCACAGTAACACGTAGCGTTTAGAAAAAGGGGTTTGGTGATGATGTTAAAGTAACATTCTGTACTAATAGGAGTGACAGTACTTGTTAACTGCAGTAACCCATTGGTTCCATTGGTGTACCGTTCTTTGATTGGGTGCAGGTGGCATTGGCAATGAAGCAAACGCACAGGACAACAGTGCAAAAGGTGAGATTTTATTCATTTTATTGATCGTGGGTTAATAACAGCGGTTCATCGCTCTCGTTTTAACTCAGATTCCATATTTAACGTATGCTACATTGATACTACCGTTTTTTTAGTATTAACGCAGAAGCGTCGTTGAGGTAACACACCTTCTGAGTTACAGTAACACTTTATTGCATTTACAGTAACACATCGGTCGTTTTAGGATAAAGGTTTTGATAATGATGTTAAAGTAACGTACTGTGTTAGTTAGAGTAACGCAACTTATGAAGTAAAGTAACACATATGTCCCAATTGTGTAACGTTGTTTTTAACTTGTGCAGGTAGCGCTTGCCAAGAACCGAATGCACAAGAATGGTGCAGAGATGTGGGTGAGGCTTTCACTCCGTACATGGAGCAAGTATTCGAAACAATTGAAGAGGCAGTGGAATTTTACAAAATCTACGCACTGGCTTGCGGATTTGATGTAAGAAGGTATACAACAAAGCGATGGCACGGTGGTGAGATAAAGTCAAAGCTTCTAGTCTGCAACAGACAGGGTTTCACGAAATCCGTTAAAGCTGTTAAGAAAACACCTGCGGCTGTGAAAGCTGTTAACGATGCAGCTGGGGGAGGAGTTGTTGAAGCTGTTAACAATACACCTGAGGCTGTGAAAGCTGTTAACAATGCAGCTGCGCCAAAAAAAAAAATGAAAGTCCGTCGTTGCGGGTGCAAGGCAAGGATCAGGCTGTTCAATAAAGGAGGCATTCTCAGGATTGATAGGTTCCACATCGGCCACAACCACGAACTGATCTCACCAAAAGACAGAGAATTCCACAAGCTGTCGAGGAACCTGACAAAGTACCACAAGCAACTGATCTTGAACAATTCGCGGGTACGGAGTAACACAAGTTCTTTCATAGAATAACATTTGACTAATATAGGTGTAACACCGTTTATTTGCTAGAGTAACACAGCTGGATTAGTCCAGTTGTGCATAATCTAATTACTTTTTTTTGCTAGAGTAACACTAGTGAACCTATAGAGTAACAGTACTTAAGAATAAGAGTAACACAATTGGTGTATTAATGTTAAATTGTCACAACGCTTGATTCTTATTTTCAGCTGAATATCAGCGCAAGACGGACGTACAACATGTGCAAGGAGCAGGTGGAGGGGTTCGCAAACGTGGGTGCGAGCTTGGTTGACTTCAAAAACTGGGGAAGAGATATAAAGTGCTTCTTGCATGAGAGGGACGGTCAGCTATTCATCGATCGTTTCAAAGACATGGCTAAGAATAGGAAGGGTTTCTATTTCGACTACGACCTGGATGAAGATGGGAGTGTGAGCAAGGTTTTCTGGGCTGACGGAGAGGCGCGACGAAACTACCAGTTATTCGGGGATGCAGTTTCGTTCGACCCGACATACGGGACGAACAAATATAAGATGATTTTCACGCCGTTCACCGGCATTGATCATCACAAACGATCGGTAACTTTTGCTGGGGCTCTGATAGCGCACGAGGATTATGAGTCGTTCGTCTGGGTGTTTCAGAGATTTCTGACAGCAATGGGAGGTAAGGAGCCGGTGTACATTATTACCGACCAAGATCCGGGTATTATACCAGCCGTGAGGGAGATGTTTAAGACGGCGCTACACCGTTTCTGTATGTGGCATATCTTGAACAAGGTTCCTACAAAATACGGTGCATCGCGGAGTGACTACCAGGATTTTTTGAAGAGATTGAATGCTATAGTATGGGATGTGGATATTGATGGAGATGAGTTCGACGCAGAGTGGCGTGACATAATGGAGGAGTACCATGGGAGTGATGTCGAGTGGTTTTCAACTACATTCTCCATTAGGGGGCAGTGGGTGATGGCACATTGCAGGGATTTAAAGATGGGCGGCTTAATGCGAACAACGCAAAGGTCGGAGAGTGAGAACAGTTTCTTCAAAAGATTCGAACAAAAATCGGGGACGTTGGTCAAATTCTGGATGCGATTCGAGAGCGCCATGGACCAGCAACGTTATACACAAAAAAAACTCGACAACGACAATGTTCAAGCCTCTCCAAAAATAGAAACCCACCTGCCAATTGAACATCACGCTGCTAAAATTTACACCCACGCCGCATTTGAAGAATTCCAGGAGGAGGTGAAATTTTCTGTGGGCACTTGCAGCGTGAGGGGCTTCCTTGTGAAGGACGGGATAGAGGAGACACTAGTGAGGGATGCTACACGAGATAAAGAGTTTACGGTCCAGTATATATCAGGTACTGCTTAAACTCACTCATGCGCTGACATTTGATTCATGTGATAGCAGAGTTGTTATGAAAGTAACACCAGTCAGTCCTTACAGTAACATATATATTGAGTTACAGTAACGGATGATAGGATTTTGACATATGCGTTGTGAATGCTTAAAGTAACCCTGAACATGCATTAGAGTAACACCTCACATTCTTAAAAGTAACTCATTCTGCCCTCCATTACATTTTGCACGCCATTCCCTCCATCATAATTGTTGTCTCAGCTTATTGAAAAGATGGATAATATATTGTTATTGACGCATTGAAGTAACGCTGACATATATTGTTCACGCTGACATTTGATTCATGTGATAGCAGAGTTGTTATAAAAGTAACACCAGTCAGTCCTTACAGTAACATATATATTGAGTTGCAGTAACGGATGATAGCATTTTGGACATCTGCGTTGTGAATGCTTAAAGTAACACTGAACATGCATTAGAGTAACACCTCACATTCTTAAAAGTAGCTCATTCTGCCCTCCATTTCATTTTGCACGCCATTCCCTCCATTATAAATGTCGTCTCTGCATATTGAAAAGATGGATAATATATTGTTATTGACGCGTTGTTTTGCGGGTGCAATGTCGCTTTAATATGTCGTCATCTTTCCAGGTATGTGTGAATCAAGCTGCACATGTCAGCTGTTTAAATTACGAGGGATACTGTGTCGACACGTAATCTGGATATATTCATCAAAAGAGCTGACCACTATACCCGAAAACATGGTAACCAAAAGGTGGACAAAGGAGGCTGTTCGCATTGCTCGAATCAGTGATGAAGGATTAGACGGCGAATACATTGACATCATCGACGGAAAACAGATAGAGATGTAGAAATTGTGGTCGGAAATCCATGAAACCATGGGACTTCTAAAGGCAGGAGACAAGGCAGATGTGGAAAGCTTGTGCGGATTAATACGGGAGTTCAGGTTGCAGAGGCAGCCAGTTTCTGGTGGGGGAAATATTGGCAAGACACAGGAAATTGAAAATATGCTCGGGTGTACGACCTCTGACAATATCACGATACTCCCCCCAAAGATTTCTAAGACAAAGGGCAGCGGAAAGCGGACGTTATCAAGCAAGGAAAAGAAGGTCGCACTTTCAAGAAAGCCGAAACGCATGTGCAATAACTGCAAACAGATGGCGCATCATGACAAACGAAACTATCCAAACCCGTGTGCAGCACGACTCTCTAAACATCCTACTAAACCACACAATGATGAGGATGAGGAGGACGAAGAAGATGAAGACATTGAGGGAGAGGAAACTGAAGAAGACACCGAGGAGGACGAATAGGAGGAACAAGTGTTTTGAAAATACTCGTTTTTTTTGTCATTCTAAGCATTTTTTCTTTTTTCCTGGTCTACACGAAAAAACTAATGCCGTACGGATTTTTGACACATAGTGTTGTGCTGCATTGCAATTAACACTACACTTTATTTAATACACGTGGTTTTTTGGAGAAGTAACCGATCTCATGACCATAATATCATTATAATAACACCATTACTCTCTTAAAGTAACACAGTTTGTTCATTATAGTAACATTTACAGTAGAGTACTACCAGCAGAGTTTAACTAAAGTAATTCGCATAGTAATACAAGCAGAGTTTAACAGCTTCTTCCATTGCTGACAGTCGACAAACCAATGCAATCAGACAAGTATCTAAACAAATACAAAAGTACCAATTTGTACCTTAGAAAACAATTTATGAAGGCTTCTGGAATTGACTGTAATATCATCATAATAACACCACTGATCTCCTAGAGTAACACGATTTGTTCATTAGAGTAACATTTACAGCAGAGTAATACCATCAATATGCTAAATTAATCCCCATACCATTCACAGCTTCAATCCATTGCTTATAGTCAAAATACCAATGCAATTAGACAAGTATCTAAACAATACAAAACCATTAATTCGTAGTTAGAAAAGAGGAGGCATGATTCAGTAAAAAAATTATTTTTTTCGGCCCTTTGTTGTCTTGCTCTTGCCCTTGACACCGTCAATGATCTTTTGTCTCGCGTCGGTATACTTGTCCACGTTTTCCAACAACCGCGACCACACCTTGTTCCTGTCTGCCAATAGAAGTGTGGCTGCAAGTTGGACCACCAAATATCGTCTGTTGACCTTCCTTTCAAGGTCTATGTGGTGGAATGTACAGCCCTCGTACATCAACATGTGCATCATAAGGAAGATTCTCGACTCATCCCAAGTTGCGTCTGCTTTCTGCCACTTAAACTTGACCTCTCTAAACTCGTAAGTAACGAAATCAGATGCATCAGGGACTTTGAGCTTGTCGAAATAATCGCTAATTGCTGACACCTGTGAGCATCACAGATACGTTATTAGGAGAAAAACTGATGGCCGCGTGCAATAACAACTACCAACATACATATACTAATCGGAAGAAGAGCACTAACCATTAACCTTGCGGCCTTGTACAATCTTGTTTCCTGAACGTTCGTGTAACGTTGGTGGTCAAGGAGATCTATTGTCCTATCCTTATGGTTAATGCACACGCATGAGTAGTACTCATTGATGTTGATCGGAGCAAAGGTAAGATCAGCTTCCAAGTTAAGAGAACGACCACATACACTTTCTTCTAAAAAGATCGAGATGGGACATCAAGATGTCCACTGCTTGCGTGGATGGGCCGTCTTCATAATCATCAATCATACCATAAAGGCAGTCCTAGAAACACATTCACTACGTATCAGACTACTAGAATAAATATACAAAAAAGGATACAGATTAAAGTAACACGTTTTCTGTACTACAGTAACACCAACAATGCTTTAAAGTAACACAATATTTAAGTAACAACAAAGAGTTAATGTACCACAAAGAAAGTACTAGAGTAACAAAACGTACGAATTAGAGTAACACATATAAACAATTTAACGTACCAATGTGTATTAAGAAGTAACACGTCTTGTGCATTAAAGTAACGCATTTCCATCATTACAATAACACCATACATGTGGTGATACATTATGAACTTGGCACTTAAGCAAAACATTATGTGAGGAACATATGTTCTCCTAGAACAATGGTGATAACTATATACGCAAGCAGATGCAACAGTAATGCGTACCTTCTGTCGTATACCAAAGTATGCCGTCGTGGGTGTCTCGACCGAAGTATCGACGGGAGATGAAAGCCTGTTCAATAGCATCGACCAGCATTCGACGATGCACGACGCCATTTTCTGGCCCGGTAACATTGAACGTATGTCACTCCGCTCAATTGAAGCCAGTAATGAATAGCTTGCAACTTCCTCGCTGAAACGAAAAAAAAAAAACAAATCAAATAAACTGTTTTAATATTCACCTATTATTAATGTTACAGTAACTGTATACTAATTATCTAGTGTTGCAAGCTCCACAAGGCAGTAGTCCACGACGTTTTTGCGACGGATGGCGATATGGCTTAACAACGTCCTGTTGTTCGCAAGAAATGGTGACAACATAGGGGAGTCCGCATCTTCAGCGCCGCAGTCAATTGAGCATCCAAGTCCGTCACCCTTGCCACGGTTTCGGCTCTTCAGGACAGATCTAGTTTCTGCGACCGGGGTTGTAGGGTCAGGAGTCGACAGTCGGCTCTTCTTCGGCGGGCGTTCCTCATAATCTGCCTCGCCTGCCCTCTTGACGGTTTCCCCGGTAGACCCCGCAACACCAGATATTGTTCTCTCGATGGCGATGTTCGCTTTATCGTTTAAGAACTCCCTCACCCTCGCTATAACCTCGTCTCTGTCCTTATTGATATCGCACAGGACCAGGGTTGCTGCAATCTCCGATCTGAACAGGTTGTTCGCCTCCATTATGCCAAGGCAACAGTCGAAAACTTCCCCCCTATGCAGCATCATGTGTATCATGAGGTAGACACCGCAATCGTTCGCCAAGAACCCTCCACCCTGCTATGCGAATAGGACGTTGACAACAGGGAACTCCGCGACAGCCGAACCCCTCGCGATACCTGTACTGACCATGTACTTTCCCATTTCCACAGCCTTGATCATACAATAAACAAAAAAAAAATTTAGACGGAAGGTAAAATAATGTCCGATTGTATATCAAAATAAATTCACTTACGGCGATTTTTGCCATCCCGACATATGGCAGGCTTTCGAATTACTGTTCTTCGTAACTCCTGTTGTCTAGGTACTCAATCTGCTTTGACAGGAAGTTGATACATGCACAGCTGTAGTGGTCGTTGTTTTCCGAAAGCACCGGGACAAAGACCTGTTATTTGGTAATAAAAGTGTTTGGCGATTATTGTTAAAGAGCTGTAACGAAGGGTAATAAAGTGTTTCATATAGACATACCAGGTCAGAGTTTAGGTTTATGGTGTCTTTATTCACTTCGGTCCAAATGTCCCAGAAGTTGAACAAGTCATCGCCAATGTCGACATTTACACCACTCTTTCTGCCCTTCCACAGCTTCATTACTGTCTTCTGCATGACACATGTTGAAGTAGCAGTACATGATCGTGACAGTAAGGCAGAGTAACACTCGTTATTAATTAAAGTAACAGTTTGAAAGCCTTACAGTAACGCCTGTTATTGTGATAGAGTAACAGTATTAATTTATAAGAGTAACACTAGTTATGGATATCCCATGATAATGGTTAATATGAATGATCATTCCAGATATGTGAGTGACACTATTTGTTGATTGAGTCGGTATGATAGAAATAATAGAGACAAGCTTACGCTGTGGCTAACGTCAAAGAAGTAGCGTGATGTAGGACGTGGCACAGTCTGACTCGCGTCCAGGCTGTTAAGAAGAATACACCAGATATCAATAATAGCGTTCGACAGCTGCTGCCCCGGCTGGAGTGTCGAAAGCTCATCACGAGGGACGTTGAAAAAGTCATCAACCCTCAACAGCATCTCGCTAAAAGAATTTGAATGAATTATAAGACAATCGATAAAAAAATAACATAGATAAATAGAATCAGGTAAAGAACATTGATGACTATTGAAAACTTACCCCGCACTGTACTTGTTATTGTTATAAAAGACGTAATCCATTACATCTTTCCGAACACTCAAAACAATCGATAAAAAAATAACATAGATAAATAGAATCAGGTAAAGAACATTGATGACTATTGAAAACTTACCCCGCACTGTACTTGTTATTGTTATAAAAGACGTAATCCATTACATCTTTCCGAACACTCAAAACCGACCTGAACAATGCACTGTTTCTGACCAGAAAATCCGATACTATTAGCTGGTCTGGTTCAGGGGTTCCACAGTCATAAGAGCATCCAAGCTTCTCATCGACAACTTGCATGCAATCCAAAAAAATTTCAGAGTGGAGAAAGTAAGGATGGAAGACCTTCCGTCCATCGAGTTCCACCCACAAATTCTCAATAACATTCGCTTCATCAATTCGGTGATCCCTGTCCTCTGAACAATCGTTAACAGCCTTAACCATCTCCGTCGTCGTGTACAGTTTGAAGTCGGAACAGCCTCGATTCTCATCCCCAGTGACAACATCCTCATCCCCCGCCACATTTGTATGCATGCTCGCACCTGCTGTCTGTGAGGGCTGGCCTGTGAATGCAGAGCCTTGGGTAGCTGCGTTCTTCGCACGTGCGTACGCCTCGCACACTTCATCGACCGTCCGGTGGAGCTCTTCTCCACTCCAGAAGTCTTGGGAGGCCTGTGACGGAACGGAGTCACCGTTCAGTGGGTTACCGGATGTTATTCTCCTGAGTTTGGAAGCGGCTGAGATCCACCAATCATGGAATGCAACTGCATTCCTTGCCATCATGAGGTACAATTCATGTACCTCCTGCATCAAGAGTAAACAAATAGTTTTAGTTTGGAGGGGTGGCTGTAACTTATGATTCGTTTTAAAATGACACATCTGTGTCATTAGAGTAACATGTAATCAACATTAAAGTAACACATATTCATGCTCAGATTAACACGCCTTGAATACCTTAAAGTAACACATTATGCGCGTTACTGTAATAGGATATGATAGTTAAAGTAACAAAACAAGGCAACTACAGCAACAACAAAATTGTTTTCTTAGTTCCATTAGATCAGGGGACCAACTGCATACGTATTCAATAGACACATACCACCATTCTTGCGAACAACACGTATTCAATGAACACAGGGACATAAACACATGCAATTTATTGATGAAAATTTTTATTACTTACGTCAACCGCCTTAGCTCTTATATCAGCGTCATCCTCGACGCCATCTGCTAGCTCAATGTTTATGGACTTCGAAGCTTTGTGCCCGGATGATGTTGGGGCATTCGTTATCCTCAGCGGCACCCCGCCATCCACCACCTCCTCGTCCACCACCTCCTCAAGTAGACAACGGGGGTATTTCACCTTTGACTTGGTAAGACGACCAAGCCCACCACCAACAAATTCACCATGTAACCTACCTAGCATCCGCTCGCGATCCCAATGCTTAATAAGCGGCAGATCGTGCGGACAACGATGATCACGGTAATGGAAACGCTGAAAGTATGTGATCATAAAAAATGGCACACAACCGAGCAGGTATGTCGGTTTCCGAATAACAGAGTCTTGACAGGCTGCAGCAAGCCCATCCAATACAATCGTGCACCAATCATAGTTCCTAATCTGCTCCACGTTCTCCACGCACCTCAGCAGACTAAGATCAACAGTGTAATTTGACGTTGGATTAAGAAAAATAGACATGTTGTACAAAACAAACAATCTACAAAAGTCGTCCCCCCCATGAACGTCCTTCTGTAGTTCTTCCAGCAACAGAGTCAGAGAAATCGTGTCGCTTCCAGTAGGAAGATGGAACCGGTCCCTCCATGCTTGTTTCAGACTGACGACATCCTTCGCCAGTGCTACCTTCGACCGGCCCATTGGGAGCAGGTCAGCTGGGTTCGGACCGTATGGTAGGAGGAAGCAGTCGTGGACATCATGCTTCGTAACCAAGAATTGATCGCTTTTCCTTGGCAGTCTGAAAATCAGAGTGTCATCCGCAAAAAGCGTCATGAAGTCGATTACATACTTACCGGGGAAACTTTTGAGTCGCATCTGTAGTAGGTCGCCAAAGCCAATTCTGATGACAGCCTCCCGCTGCCTATCATTAAATTTGGACATTAACTCAACGAGGTTCTGCGGTCTACACCTGAACTGGATCTTCTTAACAACAACTTCTTGTTCCCACCCTTCTTCCTTCTGAAAATTTACAAGTATACAAATAATTAGTATGTTCAACTGTTGTTAGAGCTAAATATGCACCATGTAAGAGAAGAACATCAACAATGCTAAGGCCTGCAACTAACCTGCTCCTTGATGACCAGCTCCTTGCTTTGCCTCCTGCTTTTGTCATCTATGACACGAGTTTTTTTGGACTTGTCTTCTCCTTTTGCCATTTGAAAAGTACAATTATGTACAACTGTTCTAACAAGTAGCTGGTAAGCATTAAAGTAACACAAAGAAAGTGTTAAAGTAACATAAAAAGCGAATTAGAGTAACAGATGTACATAATTTACAAGGATTCAGAGTTTCACGAAGATGATAGTTATAGTAACACCTCTTCTGCATTACAGTAACACATTGTTGTCTTTGAAATAACACCATTCATGTGACACAGAAAACGAGCGACCTCTTACAGTAACACATAAAGATTATTAGCTGTACCAGCATATGGGCATTAAAGTAACACCTCTTCTGCATTACAAATAATTAGTATGTTCAACTGTTGTTAGAGCTAAATATGCACCATGTAAGAGATGAACATCAACAATGCTAAGGCCTGCAACTGACCTGCTCCTTGATGACCAGCTCCTTGCTTTGTCTACTGCTTTTGCCATCTGTGGCACGAGTTTTTCTGGACTTGTCTTCTCCTTTTGCCATCTGAAAAGTACAATAATTATGTACAACTGTTCTAACAAGTAGCTGGTAAGCATTAAAGTAACACAAAGAAAGTGTTAAAGTAACATAAAAAGCGAATTAGAGTAACAGATGTACATAATTTACAAGGATTCAGAGTTTCACGAAGATGATAGTTATAGTAACACCTCTTCTGCATTACAGTAACACATTGTTGTCTTTGAAATAACACCATACATGTGACACAGAAAACGAGCGACCTCTTACAGTAACACATAAAGATTATTAGCTGTAACAACATATGGGCATTAAAGTAACAGAAACAATTACACGAAACAAATAAAAACCCAGATACCACAACAGTCTTTAGTGGAAAAAAATTGATTATGGGCACAAACACAACAAGGTTAATCAATCAATAATCAGCGAAAAAATTAATGAAATCAAACAATGATGATAATATTTGCTGAAGTTAGAAAGCGGCTTGACTGTAACCTTGCTCGAGTTGAAAGTGAGCGATTGAGTTGAATTGAACGATTGGGTTGAGTTGGATGATTGCGTGCTCGGGTATGCTTGAGTTGAGCGAGCGATTGAGATGAGTTGAGAGATTGAGTTTAGTTCGATTTAGTGCTTGAGATGAGCGAAAAAATTCGATTGAGTGCCTGAGTTGAGCTTGAGAGACGATGAAGTTGAAGGGTTTTTCTTGGGCGGGCGTTTGAACGAAATGAATGAGATGAGAGAGAGGGGGGAAGTTGGTGCTAATCTAGGGAGGTGGAGGATCTTTTTATTTTTTTCCAAAATTTGGTATTTACTACCTTAATTACCCTATACAATCTCAACCATTCATCTTGTTTAGATCAATGGCTAAGAATAGGACTCATGGACTCATAAAAAAAAAGGACCCACTTGTGTGTGTATATATATATATATATTATATAATATAGTAATAATGGGTAAAATATTCATATTGTAATAAAATTGGAATATATGGAATACTTGGGTACGTGTTTTAATCAACCAATAAGATCAAATTAAGCTTTTATTTCTATACGTGTTATATTAATACCTGTTATACCAATATAATAATAAAATCAAAGTACGTGTTTTAATCAACCAATATATGGAAAAAAAAGTAAACTCTACAATAATAATAATAATATAATAATAATAATAATTGTAATAATATAGTGCATGGAAGGGTTGCCTTAATTATTTTCTCAAACATATGGAAAATAATAATGTATAAATACTGGTTGAACTCGTCACAAAAAATCATTCATCCAAGTACGTAATTCTCAACAAGCACAATGTCAATGTCAAACCCAACACCTAGGTACGCGTCTACAAAATTTGTATATTTTCCACTATTACGTATACATAATGCATTTTATTATTATTTGAATGTGTTACATAGTATTTTTTATCATAATAACGGTATGATATTACGTATACATAGTGCATTGCATTACTTGAATGTGTTACGTAGTATTTTAAAATTGGAATAACGGTATGATGTCATTATATTTTAGGTCGTATTCATTTATTAATGAATTAAACTCGAAAGGAAGCGATTGGAAAATCAGAGTCCGTGTTTCTAAATTGTGGGACGTGGAAAACATTAAGAAAAAAGGATTCGTGATTTGTAGTGATATGGTGCTTATTGATGAAGAGGTAAATAATCTATGTTATCGTTATCTAAATAATAATAGATGCATTGTGAAAATTATGATTAATTGAACTTAATTCGTTCGCATCCTACACGATAATTTTCAACTTTTTGCATTGCAGGGTGAATATGTCCATGCAACACTACGCAGTGGTCAAAATTCACGATTGTGTCGAAAGATTGTGGAAGGAAAAATATATATCATTAAAATTTTTGAAGTTCTTCCTAACAAAGGAACAGTATCGTGTAGTAAGCGACAGCAAAATAATGCTAAACTTTCAATTTGATACTTTTGTTAAGTCTGTTAGTGAAGACGTGGAAGTCATATTCCTAACCATAAATTTGACTTTGTGCAATTTCATCATCTTGACAACCGTCGTGACAACTTCTCGATTTTAAGTGGTATGTTACTTACTTTCTTATAAGTATTTCTACTCCACATCATTATTATATATGATTTAGTTGTTAACCATCTAAATTACCATTTAAATATATATATGTATTTACATATATATTTGGAAAGGTTGTCGATGATTCAGGAGAAGATGTCAACAAAAAAAATTGAAATTAATAGAAGACCAACGGTATCTTTTTTTTTATACAATTGTGAAAAATTATCACCTCATGGAATATCAATAAGACTACAAACGTAAAATTATTTCCACACCGAAAAATTATAATAAGGTGATGAAATTTAATATTATAAATAAGAGCAACCATGTGTTCTTTTGAGTTTTTAAATTGAGCTCTTAAGAATATAAATTGCTGAAATTAAGTTTGATGGCAAATATCATGTGATCATCATATTTATTGTAATGACATAGTTTGATTAAGTTTCCTATTTAACGAATGTACATAATCAATGTAATTAAACCAACTAACCCGTGCAGCGCACGAGCTTTAATTTAGTAGATACTGTGTGTTACTCCAAGTAATTCTGTTACTAACAAGTTACTCCATATCATCTCATCCATCCATTAAATTACAATCTAATGAATGATATAAGGACTTAGGGACTCAAATATATAGAAGGACTCATCCAAACTCACCTCTCTCTCTCTCTCTCTATATATATATATATATATATATATAGTAGAGATCAAATAAGGTAACCATGTGTCAGTAAGTCTATATTAAAGTTACAGATGACATACGATAAAGTTGCATTTGTTTAAAATTAATATGTAACTATAACATTCGGCTCTTTTATCACTTCAAGTGATAAAGTGCAACTTTATTGTAACACTCCGTATTTTTGAAATAAGGTTAAAATTTTAAACATTTATTTAAACCAAGTTTAACAGTTGAAAATTTATTTTCGTAAATAAAATAATTTCATTTCATTAAATTAAAAATTATTCCATATTAAAAACAAGAGAATTTATTTATCGAATTATTAAAATTTTATCTTTCGTTAAATAAAGTTTAAAAATCGAAAATAATTTTTAATAATGACCTGTCGTTTTCACATTTTCTCGTCTCGTAAAAATTGGATACTTTATCGAATTCTTAAAATAATGATTACTTATAACTTTTGTCCCATAAAACTATTTACCGTCTATTTTACATACTGTCTCACAAATTCCTTTCTAAAAATAAATTTTACGATTTTCTTTATTTTAATTCCGTAATCTTATATTTCAATTTTTTAAGAAAGAAAGAAAGACGTTTGTACGAGAAATGGACCGAAACTCGGAAAACGTGTACCTCCTAACTGACTCCCACGTTTTTGTACGTACACTAACATTCCTACATCTATTCTAACCTACACTATACACTACTCACCCCCTATACTCTTCTCTCACTCCCACCTACACCCCCTACCCTCATACTCATCATCCTATTCTACCTATTACTTAATACTCATGCACCCTATTCATTCCACTATATATATATACTCCTGCTCACCACCACCACTCTCCACAATACGGAAAATAGGATTATACACCTAGCTGTACAATAGCATTGTACAACCAAGCAAAGTTTTTGAGCTTTTGTGTATATTTATTGAGCTTAAAAAGTTTCTGAGCTGAGTTGTAAGTTTTTGATCTTAAACATTTATGTGATTTAAATCGACAACTTTACACTAAAGCTCAGAAGTTTACAGCAAAACTCGAAATCTTTGTGATAAAGCTCAAAATCTTAAAACCAGTTGTACATAGAGCTATGTACAACTGGTTGTATAATCCTCTAATTGACGGAAAATAGGATTATACACCTAGTTGTACAATAGCATTGTACAACCAAGCAAAGTTTTTGAACTTTTTTGTATATTTATTGAGCTTAAAAAAGTTTCTGAGCTGAGTTGTAAGTTTTTGATCTTAAACATTTATGTGATTTAAATCGACAACTTTACACTAAAGCTCAGAAGTTTACAGCAAAACTCGAAATCTTTGTGATAAAGCTCAAAATCTTAAAACCAGTTGTACATAGAGCTATGTACAACTGGTTGTATAATCCTCTAATTGCCACAATACTAATACCTACTCCTACTACATATATATACACTACTACGAGGTATTACTACTACTTACTACTACAGTACTACGTACATGCTCCTACGTACTCCTACTACACTTTTTTATATACTATACTATATACTCCATAATATATATACTATATTTATTCCCTCGTCCTTTTTTATAATTGGAGCATCGGGAATGAGGAGCTGTCCAGTATTTGACGGAATCACTTTTCTAGAACCGTATTTGGGTCAAATTATTTTGACCCGAAATTTCCTTTAAAGGAGGAAGAAGCTGACTTTCCTAAAGCAGACGATATTATTGACCCCGTCGACCTTAATTCTTAATAACGTTAATAAATATCCGTAAGAGATATTAAGGTAACCAAACTTTTCTTCTAACAACATTTCTTATATATAAGTATATTGTGTTATTAAGGTTCGAATCCCCCCTTCCCTATATTATAATGTGACTAAGTGTGCTCTTCGTTGAACCAAAAAAAAATTAATAAATTGCTTATTCAAATATTTAGGCTTGTTTGTACGACTAAATTACTTATGTATATAAAAAAATGTTATGTGATATTTTATTTATGTTATGTACGTATTTATGACTAAATTCAACTTAACTAAATTATCACTTGTTTAATATATTTATTTATCACCTTTACATTTCTGTTTATATGAAAAATGAGAAAATGAATAAAAGAACTTTATTAAAATAAAATTTACTTATATCATTTTCATTATATTTTATTTATTTAATTCTACTTTCTATGTATATTTATTCTATATACTTTATATTTGTGTGTATTTTATATAATTGTAACTTTGATCATATTTAATTTTCTTTAGTAAAAATAAATGAATTTATTGTATTCTGAAATTTTTATACGACATTTATAAATATTTAAAAAATGATTTTACGTCAAATTTTGTAAATCGATTAAGTACGACTTAATTTTTATTTTTCAGAAACTTCTATATTTTTCAGAAACTATAAATTTTAAAATAATGTTTTATTATTATTATCCCTTAAATTTTATTTTTATATAAAACTTGATTTTAAAGAATTTACTATTTTAAAAATATTATACGATATTTGGGTTATAATGTTTCGGGTGACACTTGAGGATTAAAGAACATGTTGTCACACTGAAGTAAGAATTTGAGAATTTGACTGTTTCAAATGAGTCTGACCAATTATTGAAGGTCACCAAATAAAGTACTACTTGTTTACGGGCGACTTTTATATAAGGTTTACGATGCGAGTATGGGACGAATCGCTTGTGTTGGATCCTACCATGCGTGGTGTTTCGACTGCACTTGTAATGAAAAGCAGACTCGAAGGCTGCGGTCCGAGAGTCGACCTAGTGTTTAAGGTAGTCGTCCTACGGCAGTGAGAGCTTCAGTTCAAGAGTCTACGTAGGGTATGTGCGCATGTATAGACAAGTACTTGATCAGTATTACCACCTAGGTAGCGGGGGCAGAACAGGATTCTGAAAACTGCGGGTTCCCTCTTGGTGATGCAGAGAATGTAATCATCAGCTTTCATTTCAGCCCAGAGCCCCGTTTGAATAAACGTATAATATAATTGAAGTTCGGGCCCAATTGAGCCTTATGGGTGAGATGTAAACCTCATAAGATCGGTTCGGTCTACGAGTCGGTAACACGGTTACTTCTATTGGTGAGATGCAAGCTGTTCCGGTCACGGAAACAATTTACCCGGCCTTGGATCCGGGCTGTATGATTGGGTTAATAATGAATAATTGACTATTTGATTTCCTTCGGCCTCCCTTTCCTCTCACTCCCTTGATCGGACCTTCCCGGCGGAGTTGGCCTGCTCCCTGCACAATGAACGCACAGGGCCTCGGAGGTTGTCCGAGGAAACCCTCTCCGATGCCTAAGTCAGTCCATGAAGTGCCTTGATTAACCTAGCTCGTGAGGAACTAGGTGGCGTTTTTAGGAGTAAGAGTCTAGAGAGAGAAAATCCAACCCCTCTTATGTGGGAAATGGGTAAGTACTTATACCTTCCCACAAGAGAGAGGAGAAGAGAAAGAAGAGGAGGGAAATGGGTGGATGTTGGCGCGACACGTGGACTCACCTTGTCCACCCATTTCCCCTTACCTTAGGCAAAATGACGGATGGGTCCTCGGTTCTCCTTCGGTTCTGTTTAGGCGGGGACGCCCTGGAAGCAGGCGGGAGGCCTGGTTTGCTCTGTTTGGCGGATGGCTTAAGGGATTAGGGCCACACTTGGAGATTTCAATGACTTTGATGGAAAGGCTGCTGTGCAGACCTTTCCTCCTTCTGGGACTGGTCGCCCTGGGGCCTGATTGGCAGGCGGCCAAAGGCGGGCAACCGACCCCCATCAATTGGCCCTCGCCGGCTGAGGAGGAGCGGGGTTCCTGCTCGGCAGGCGACGTCTTGTTTTGGGACGGCGGGAGGTTGTCTTCTTGGACACTTGCATTAAATGTGTCGCGTGTTCCCGAGGGAACATGCTTTAATTTCTCTGGGCACGCAGGGAGTTCAAACGTCTTTTGTTATGATTACCCTCCTTTGCATAGAGAATTTTTGGGCAGTGTGCCAGTTCGATGATTGGCTCTCTTCCTTGCAGGAGTGGTTGGGGCACCATTAATGCCCTGCTTCTGTTTTTTGTATAAATTGCATCTTCCTCCACTATTTTTATGATCCATTTCCAATCTTCATTCTCTGTCTTTAATCATGGCTTGGATCAAAAAAAGTGTAACTCGTCGTGGAGTTAGGCATGTTACTTTCATCTTCAGAGGTTTTTGGAAGCTTCGATATGCTCGTGCTGCTTACCTAGCTGTTCGCCGGAGTCGCCGTTCACGACTTCATTTTCGCCGGAGGAATCAGAAGGCCTCTGTTAGGATGGGCAAACGCCCTAGGAGGTCCTCGCCTCCTGCTGCGCCTAGGTTTAGGCGCTGCTCCCAGGGAGGGGGCTGTTATGACAGGGGATGCCATGAGTGCTTTCCATGGCTGCACTCTGAACAATTTGACCCCAACTTCTCTGACACTGATTCCTCCTTGGCGTCAGGTCCCTCTTCGCCTGCGAAGAAGACAGGCTGTCGCACCTGCGACGAATCCCGGGCCGTTCCCTTTGGAAGGGACTGGGAAGATAGCAGCCATGACTCTGATGACAGCGAGGGTCTTGGTTGCCTGAGCGACAGGGATGAAGACGGAGCTTCTGATGACCCTTTCCAGGGCTCCCCAGACTGGGACTGGGGTTCGGCTCTCGGGAATCCAGGCAGCCCTGGGGATTGTTCCCCAGATTTGGGCGATGACTAGGCCTGCATGGCAGGGCGTTTGATTTCTGTCAGGCCGGAACTTTTGGGCCTTATGTATTTTTCTTTTCGTATCTGTCTTAAGATGTAACTTTCCTTTGCAAGACTTAATGAAATGAAGATCAGGCGACGCGTTTGTGTATTGCGATTTTTTTTTTTTTTTTTAGAGGGGACGTCATAGGGTGACCAATCTTCTGACACCCTTTGGTCCTCCCGAGGTTTTTCTTGGGAAGCTGCCTAGAGCAAACCTCCCTGGGGGCGACACGTGGACCGCAGCCTTTGGGTGAATTCTTGAGGGTTGGGCGACTCTTGGCATGCCTTTCTTTCTATAAAAGCGATCAGTCATCCATTCTTTCACTTTTTCCAATCTTTCTTTTCCTTCGAAACTCCCTCATTCTCTTTGTCTTGTCAAAAACCCTTGAGTATTGACGGATCGTATCCTACCTTGCACCCCCATTTCCCTGAGAGACTCCTTCTTCGGGCTTGTGACGTGCTGTCAGGCGATCTTAGGTCAGATTTTCATCCTCCATTCTTTTTCTCTCTTCGATTTCCTTTTTTCCGCTTCTTTTTTAGAGTAACATGTCTAGAACTCGTGAACGGATTTTGCCCTTTATTGACCCATCAAAGAGGGGAGAAGGGATGGATTTTGCCTCCTCCTCTAGGGAGGTTGGTCTTGAGGAAGAGCATTCGGCGGGCAGTGGGGGCGGTAATTCTCCTGACCCCCCTTTATTTGATGCTATTGACTCGGACGACGAGGCGTTGGAAGTTAACCCTTCCAGAACTTCCGGCCCCCTCGTTCGTCGGGAAAGGGGTAGGGTTTACTATTTAGACAAGGCTAAATACCGCATCCCTCTGAGTACTTTCCCTGACCCGAAAAACCGGGAGACGATCCTTGCCAAGAACGCCGCCGTCGTGATTGAGCGACTCTATAACTTCGGGGAGGGGTATACAGTTATTGTCCCCGGCGAAAAGGATACCGTATGCAACCCCCCGGATGGGTGCATAGCGGTTTACCATAAATGTTTAGAGTTTGGCCTTCGCTTTCCCCTCCATCCTGCCTTAGAGGAGATCTTCAGGCGCATGAACGTCGCCATCGCCCAGCTGACAGCCACAGCTGTCAGGGCGCTGATCTCATATGTCTGGACCTGTCTTTTCCACCGCATGGAGCCTTCCATCGACGCCCTGCGG
Organism: Agrostemma githago; assembly: GCA_958450325.1. Lineage (NCBI taxonomy): Eukaryota > Viridiplantae > Streptophyta > Magnoliopsida > Caryophyllales > Caryophyllaceae > Agrostemma > Agrostemma githago. The sequence goes on along the minus strand of OY288239.1, from coordinate 14,997,460 downwards.
TTTATGGTGGGTTTACAGATGGTTTCTTCTGGGAGTACGGGCTCCCCTGGTTATTGGTCCCTCTTGAGGCAGAAGGGACATTGTTTGGTGTGGCCTGGTATGGACAGCTTGAGGGACTGGAGGAACAACTTCCTTTACATACACAGCATCCATGGGTGGAGGGTTCCTCGTCATTTCAGGAATCATGTCCACACCAGGCTGGAGACCCCTGAGGAGTACCACCCTGGCGTGGGTGGAAAGGCCTTGGAGGTTAAGCTAAGTGAGAAGGACAAGGAGTTGACGGCCTACTTTGCTGGCCACACTAACAAGTATGGGGTGTATGGCCCCACTTTATGGCTCCCTCATGCGGAGCTTATAGCGATTGACAATTATTTGACCCGGTTGGGCATGAATCCGGGTCTAGATAAAGGTAGTTCAGGAGTGCTGGTGATTCCTTCTTACTCTTTTTTTCTTTTGAAAATGCCCTGACAGCCTGTTTGTTTGTCTTGCAGATCTTGCCACCTTTATTTGGAAAAAAGGGGAGGTGAGACGCCTGGGCTTGGACGAGAATCTCACTGTTATCCAAAGTCGCCCTTCTCTTCCCCCTGATTTTAAGAGAGGCGAGAAGAATCTGATGAAGCATTTGAAGGGCCTGTCATTCAGTAGACCAAGGCTTCCCCCTCCTCCTCGAGTAACGCCTGCCAAGACGGCGGTTTCTGAGGCCACCCCCTCTCCAGCTGCGAAGGCGATTGCTTACGAGGCTACCCCTTCGCCTGTTGGCAGGCAAGAGGGCCTTTCAGCAGGGGTTCAGATTCCCCCGGGGTCGCGGGCCGCAGGTTCCGAGGAGACTGGGGAGAGTACTCCCCGGGCTCTGATTAGAAAGCGGATTCGGGAGGCTCCCAGTGCTGACCAGGTGGTGGACTTGGAGACTTCCACGCCTGAACCCAAGCGTTTTGCTCCGGAGATCCCCGCCACCCTTTTCTCTAAGGAGAACGTTGAGTTCCACTATAATGCAGGCGACAGCCAGGATGTTTCCGCCTTACTCTCCGACTCAGGGGCAGTTCTAGCAGACCATCTTCTCAAGACTGTCAAGTCTGCTACCAGTCAAGTGACCCAGTACATTAAGCGCATCTCCCGAATTATGCAGGCTTCCGCGGAGCTGGCTGCCCTCAGTCGCCTGAGTGATGAGGAACTGTCCAACTCTGACCGCCTTTCTGCAGTCGAGAGGGACGTTGCTCTCATTGCCAGCCTGAAGGATCAGCTGGCAAAAAAGGAGACTGAGCTAGAAGAGGCCAGGGATCAGGCGATCCACTGGAAGTCTGAGAGTGAGAAGGCTACCAGGGAAGTGTCTCGCCTGGGGGAGGAGTCCAAGAGAGCACAGCAGGTCTTTGCTGAATTGGAGCGGGCCAGGAAGGCTTTGGCTGAATTGGACCATGCTAAGAAGAGCGTTGTTGACCTCGGGGAGCGCCTTTCCAAGGCAAACTCTGATCTGCAGGCGGCCCTTGGCGATCTGGCGGCGAAGACCAAGGATTGGGAGAAAGAGAGGGACGAGATTCTCCAGGAGGTGGAAACGGCTGTGTCGGCGGGCTTCGTTAATGGTGCTAACTCTTGCCTAGGGGTTGTCATGGAAACTGTCAGGGAGATGTTCCCTGGTTTTGACGAAGATGCTTTCCGAGCCCTTTATACTGCTAAGGACGAAGCTCAAATGCGCAGACTGTCTGAGGGAGCTGCTGCTTCCGGCCTAGACGCTCCCCCTGCTTAACATGGAGGGCAGTCTTCCTCAGAGGGCTCTTGCTCGTCCCCTGCTGCGCCTGTGCCAACGTTTTAATTTCCTTACTTCTTTGCGCGCCGAGCCCTTTGGTGGCCGGCTGCCGTACTCTTGATTGTAACCATTTGTTTTGAAAACTCTTGTCCTGTATTCCTTTGACACTACTTTTTTATGTGAATTTTCTGTTTGCTTTTGTATATTTTGGTTCCTCATGAACTTGATTCGCAGCCTGCCTGCCTGTAGGTAGGGGGGTTCCTGATTGTTTCACTTTTATACAAGGTTGGGGGACCTGCCCCCAGTCCTTGTTAATACGGCCTGTCCCTGTCTTTTGCCCAAAATCCAGGGGGCCTGCCCCCTGCCTACCCAGAGGTAAGCAGGGTAGCTTTCGCGTTTTTTATACAAGGTTGGGGGGCCTGCCCCCAGTCCTTGTTAGTACGGCCTGTCCCTGGCTTTTGTCCAAAGTCCAGGGGGCCTGCCCCTTGCCTGCCCAGAGGTAAGCAGGGTAGCTTCCGCGTTTTTTATACAAGGTTGGGGGGCCTGCCCCCAGTCCTTGTTAGTACGGCCTGTCCCTGGCTTTTGTCCAAAGTCCAGGGGGCCTGCCCCCTGCCTGCCCAGAGGTAAGCAGGGTAGCTTTCGTGTTTTTTATACAAGGTTGGGGGGCCTGCCCCCAGTCCTTGTTAGTACGGCCTGTCCCTGGCTTTTGTCCAAAGTCCAGGGGGCCTGCCCCCTGCCTGCCCAGAGGTAAGCAGGGTAGCTTTCGCGTTTTTTATACAAGGTTGGGGGGCCTGCCCCCAGTCCTTGTTAGTACGGCCTGTCCCTGGCTTTTGTCCAAAGTCCAGGGGGCCTGCCCCCTGCCTGCCCAGAGGTAAGCAGGGTAGTCTTTCGTGTTTTTTATACAAGGTTGGGGGGCCTGCCCCCAGTCCTTGTTAGTACGGCCTGTCCCTGGCTTTTGTCCAAAGTCCAGGGGGCCTGCCCCCCGCCTGCCCAGAGGTAAGCAGGGTGGCTTTTGATTTGCGTTGGGGGGTTCACTTTTCCCAATTTCGGCAACAGGGGGCTCCCCCTATTGCCCCCTGCTCGTTTGTGTGTGAAAGACGCGAGTGTGAACAGGCAACGAGTATAAATCTGTATCTTCTCATTTCTCTTAAAAACTTTTCTTTTTGACATTGGGGTGGTCGGAGCCGTCGACATTTTTGACCGTCCTCCGCCTTTTTTAGTAAAAGTAAAAACTGCCTGTATTCTTGTTCAGACGTAATATTTCTTTAGTGTGTCTGCATTCCAGTGAGTATGTAGCTCTTGTCCTTCAAGGTTGGCGATTTTGTATGTGCCTGGTCCCAAAACCCGAGTTACTTGGTATGGGCCCTCCCAATAGGAGGAGCCCCCCCTGTTGGGGGAACTGTCAGCCTTCCTTTTCCCTTTTCTTTCTTTTTCGTGTTCTTGCAGGGCCACGGAGTAGCATTGTCTGGCTGACTCCTGGTCCCCGCGCACCTTCCCTTCTAGTCCGAAATCGGTGACATACGCTATGGTGAGAGCCCTGATGGAGATGGCTGCCTCGATTTCGTCTAGGGTGGCTCTGCCAATTAGGGCGTTGTTGGCAGATCTTGCATCCACAACAACGAAGGTTGCCCTGACATTCCTGGCAGTAGAGCCTTCCCCAAAGGTTACGGGCAGGTCTATGACTCCCATGGGCAGCACGCCTGCTCCACTGAATCCGTATAATGATCCGGGGGCAGGTCGTAGGTGCCTTTTTTCCAGGCCCATTTTCTCGAAGGCGTCCTTGTACAGAAAATTCGTGTACGTGCTTGTGTCCACCATACACCTCCGCACAATGTGGTTGCTGATCTCTAGGGACAGCACTAAAGGATCACTGTGCGGATATACCACGCGCCCTGCATCATCAGGGGTGATGCTCAAGGTCACCCCCTTTGGACTCCTTGCTTTCTCAGCATAGCAGATCTGGTTCCTTAGTTCGCGCATTTGTCTTTTTTGGCCTCTTCGACTGAGCTGGCCCTCAGCGCCCCCTGAAATTACATGGATCACCATGCGGTTCTGTACTGACCCTTCGGGTTTTTCAGACACTTCCTTCTGAGACTTATTCTTAGCTGCGTAGTTGGCTAACCATCCGTTCCTGATTAACTTCTCGATTTCGTCCTTCAGGTGACGGCATTCTTCGGTGGTATGGCCTATACAGTCGTGGAAAGTGCAGAATTTCTTGGGGTCTCCTTTTGGGCTGCGAGGTTTGTTCGGGCGGTTCCATTTAGCAGTTTCTTTTTCCAGTTCGAAGATCTCCGCCCTGGATTTGTTCAGGGCAGTGTAACTGTCGAATCTGGGCTGGTAGACTGTGCGCTCCTTCTTGGGAGTGTCTCCCTCTTCCCTTTGCTTGCCTGGCTCATTTCTGCCCCTTCCACCCTGCGGTCCCCCTTGAGGCCTTGTTTGGCCTGCAGAGGTATCCGTCAGGCCGTGGAACTCCTCCTGCAGAATGAATCCTTCCGCAATCTTCCTGGCCATGGCCAAGGTTTCTGGCTGGGCCCTGATCATCTGGTTTTTCATTTCCCCTGGAAGTAGGGAGATTGTCAGGGCGTAGGCGGCAGTGGAATCATCGATCTCCCTAACCTGCTGGTAGGATAGATCGAACCTTCTCATGTATTCCCTCACACTCTCACCCTTTTTCTGTTTCAGGGTCATGAGATCGAAACGGGTAAGGCGTCTTCTCTTATTTCCGGCATACTGTTCGAGGAAAATTTCAGCCAACTCTATGAAGAATCTGACTGACCCCTGGCGGAGGTCTCTGAACCATCCCTGTGCGAGCCCTACCAGGGTGGTTGGGAAAACTTTGCACCAGATGGCATCATCTACGTCATACATGCCCATGTGGCTCTCAAAGGCTGCCAGGTGGTCTTCAGGATCTGTCGTCCCGTCAAATTTGATGGTGGGCATTTTGATTTTTGGAATGGGGTACTCTTGTGGGCCTGCCTACCAGTCGTGACCTGCTTTCCCTAGACTGGTTACCGTGAGATTCCCATTGTTTATGGGTCGGTTTCCTCGTACTGGGAGAGCGGTGCCCTGGTGGCGGCCTACTGGCTGCTTCATCCTCTGTTTCCGGGGAGGTCTGTCTGGGCCTCTTCCTCTGAGAGTGGCAGAGGTTCTCACCCTGATGGTACCTGGACCCGAGCGGTTGTCCCCGGTTGAGTCTGGATTGCAGGCTTTGGGAAAAGCCTGGGGCCGACTGTTCCTTGGCTGCGGGCGTTAGCCTGGAGAAAACTCCGCCTGGTTTTTCTCCCAAGCGTTTTGACATGGGCTCCCCGGGCCTCATGCGCTCCTGTAATCCTCGGGATAAGCCTCCCTGTCCTCCAGACGCTGATTCTGTTGTATGAATGGAGAACGCCTGCTGAACAGGTGGCTCTGGATTGCCAGTAGTAATGCGCCTTTGCACATGCGCATACGCTTGAGCCGTCCTCCTCGCTTTCCTCTGGGCATTCCTGGCGGCGGTCCGCCTCGTGCCCCCGGCCTCATCCCTGCTAATTGGGGATAGTTGCCTGGGAGCCGATGCAACCCTGCCTACCAAGTCCTCAGGAGTGAAATCCTGGTTCAGCATCGCAGAGAAGAAAGCGGCTGCCTGCGCCATCTGAGCTGGGGTCAGATTAAGAGCGTGTCGTGGGGGTGCCCCCAGCTCAGACGTCACCGCAGTGTTAGGTCCACCGAGGAGACTGGTTCCCCCTACCCCTAAGATCGTGGCAGGAGGAACTCTCTCCGACTACGGCATACCATACAGGGGGGTCACCGGTGGGACCGTCGGACCCGTTCCTGCACTGGCATCCACGATTGTTTTAGTTTTGTGATTATGAGTGGTTGATTTTAGTGGGTAACTCGTGAGCACAACCGTAAGATCCCCACAGACGGCGCCAAATTGTTCCGGTCACGGAAACAATTTACCCGGCCTTGGATCCGGGCTGTATGATTGGGTTAATAATGAATAATTGACTGTTTGATTTCCTTCGGCCTCCCTTTCCTCTCACTCCCTTGATCGGACCTTCCCGGCGGAGTTGGCCTGCTCCCTGCACAATGAACGCACAGGGCCTCGGAGGTTGTCCGAGGAAACCCTCTCCGATGCCTAAGTCAGTCCGTGAAGTGCCTTGATTAACCTAGCTCGTGAGGAACTAGGTGGCGTTTTTAGGAGTAAGAGTCTAGAGAGAGAAAATCCAACCCCTCTTATGTGGGAAATGGGTAAGTATTTATACCTTCCCACAAGAGAGAGGAAAAGAGAAAGAAGAGGAGGGAAATGGGTGGATGTTGGCGCGACACGTGGACTCACCTTGTCCACCCATTTCCCCTTACCTTAGGCAAAATGACGGATGGGTCCTCGGTTCTCCTTCGGTTCTGTTTAGGCGGGGACGCTCTGGAAGCAGGCGGGAGGCCTGGTTTTGCTCTGTTTGGCGGATGGCTTAAGGGATCAGGGCCACACTTGGAGATTTCAATGACTTTGATGGAAAGGCTGCTGTGCAGACCTTTCCTCCTTCTGGGACTGGTCGCCCTGGGGCCTGATTGGCAGGCGGCCAAAGGCGGGCAACCGACCCCCATCACAAGCCAATAGGGTGTGTAGCGGTGATACTAGGAGCCACGACTCGTGTGTTTATTCTCTGTTTACGTGAAAAGTGATTTTTAAAATCAAATGGCTGCCAATGTCTCATCTTTTAAACTTTATCTTTTTCATCACCTCACATATTGATTAATTGAATTAAAGGAAACTATATGTTACGTGATATCCTTTAATATTTTTTTAAGCATAGTATTAGTTATTCACATGATTGTCTTATGTGTTCGAGGTGATGTTAGATGAACGGCTTGGTTGCTGTCCCGCTCAGCGTCCACTGTTTTATTTTTTTGCAGGTCTAAGACGTTGGGGAATCGAGCGAGAGAGATTTAATAATATGTTTGTATAAAATACAATCTATATTCTGTATTAAGTGAATCAAGACTGTAATTAATAGTCGTTTGTTGTAAGGATCCGTAGCGATCCAGATTTATTTACACTCTGATATAATTTTAATTAAATGACTTAGATAACTTTCCGCATTATCTATTATTTTAAGTCATCGAAAATCCAGGTTGTTACATTTATCACCCATCTCGTGTAACTGTAAGCACTTTTTGTGTAACTTTAACACTGGAACTTATGACCTTAAAATAATTGTTGACCTTATTTGAACCTATATATATATATATATATATATATATATATATATATATATATATATATATATAGAGAGAGAGAGAGAGAGAGAGAGAGATGCGAGGGGATCAAGAGAGTTGTGTATATATTGGGAAGTTGGAGATTTATAATAGTAGTCATTGGTTGTGTAACAAATGGATGGCTTAGATTGATTTGGGTAAACAAATAATAAAACTTAAATGCATATTTCGGTCTTTAAACAATTTATCCAATAAAAAACATCTTTATCTTCAAGCTTCATTCATCCAAAATAAACCATAACTTTGGTTCTTCGTTAATTTTGTTTGTAGGCGAGATATTATTGTAGACACCCACATTTTGACCGCCAGGTGTCTATAGCAGTTTCCAAAAAACACCCGATGATGATCGGACGCAAACATGCTTTAACGTACTCGGAAATGGGCTCGAAATCATGGATATTTAGCTTGGGCTTTTTAAGGAGTACAAATCTCACAAAACCAACCTCAAATTCAGGCCCAGTGGGTCGTTTCGAGTCAAATAAGACTAATTTGGGTCGAATCCGACACCAGGGGCAAAACCGTCTTTTAACGATCGAGTCAAACCCGGTCAAAGATATTTTCTCGAGACACGTGAGTCAGCCGTGTCACCCCACGTATCTGATTCGAGCTCAGACTCCACAAAAAATCAGCTACACAAATATTAAACAATTCCGTTAAAGGTAGAATTCGATCTCAAGTAGGAATACTATCTGAATACCGAATCAAGCATTCGACCGAGCATGGAATACCCGGCCGAGCAGGCTGTTTTCAGCCGGTTCCCTTTTCTTCTTTGCCAAGTAACGGAGTTCTCGTTCCTCACAACTTCTTAAATTTCCTATCCCGATTGGTATTTCTTGTCGTACAAGTAAGGCCACCTCTACTCCTATAAATAGGACCTTCCCATCACACATTCAAGACACGAACATCAGTCATAGATCATACAATAACTTCACATCAACTTTCTTATTCATAACACCTCGAGATTCTTACACTTAGCATCGAGAAACCGATAGTACATCTGAGACCCGAAGGAACCGGCCTATACCCGTCACCCTTACATGACCAAACCAAAACCACCACAACTCACCGACATTAACCCGATGCTCCCGTGCCTTAGCCACATTCCGACGAACCCCGATCTGAGTTAACAAAAGCATGTAGGTTGAGGGTGTAATCAAACCCGACTTCTCCTTTCTTTTCTCTCTCTCGTTTTTTTTACGGGTCGTCGGTTGTCATCGTTTTTTTATGGGTCGTCCATCGTTTTTTATTTCTAATATCGATATTACTAAAACTATTTTCATATAACGAAACGTTCTTAAAATACGATATCGATTCTCTAATCGAATATCGTATCTAACAAGAACTAAATTAAATCTCGTTGATGCTAAAAAAATCGTTATATCTTCTTTTCATAAAATACGACGATTTTAACGCGGAGAGAATTAACATTATTTTCTTTTCGTTCAAATTTCTTTTCAAAAATATTTTATAAAACCTTTGCTAAAAAGATCATTCCGAATATTCGATATCGATTTCATAATCGAATATCGAATACGACGAATATCGAAAACATAAATCGAGTATAAATTAGTTCGTATTTGTACGCGATTTATCAAATTAGCAATTTTTCGAACAAAAAACGAGACCGGGACAGACCCGCACGCGAGTCGCGCCCATCCCAGGCGACTCGCGCACAGGCCTGAAACCCGAATCTTTTTTTTTTTAGCTTTTCGTTTATTTTTTTTATTTATTCTTCGAAACGACTTCTAAAATTTATATCTTTTCTAAAACTATTCCGAGTATTTGATATTGATTTCGTAGTCGACTATCAAATATAACGAATATCGAAAATATTAAGTCGAGTACGAATTATGCAATATTCGTACGCGGTTTAATAAAAACATCGAACTTTCAAAAACCGACCTCGAAACAGGCCGGGGCGCGAGTCGCGCGCACCCCGGGCGAGTCGTGGGCAACGCTGGAAACGCGACCCGTTTTCCTCTTCTTCTTTTTTCAAACATCGTTTTTTATACAAAACAGCGTCTTTTTAACAATATTTTTCAGATTTCGATTAATATTTTCTCGATCTTGCATATTCATCATATTTGCTATATTATTTCTTCACAAATCGATACTAACTCGTTTGTTCATCTTTTGTAGCAAATTCATTTTTTTTATTTCGTTTGTTTTATTATACTAAAACGAATCTCACATGCTAAATTCAACTTTCACGTTAATTTTTCATGCATTAAACCGACTTAGCAACCCATTCAATTCCTCGCATGCTTAGGAAAACAATGTTCGCATATCATTCATCGTATTACTAACGCGCGTATTAAAAAATCATTCGATATCCTAGTAGAGGCCGCTAATGTGCGGGCGGGGTTGGGTGTTATTAGTGAACTTCCCAACACGTAACCTCACCCCTTACTCAGAACCGTGGTTTCCGGATGTCCGAAACCATTGGCAACGAGAGTCATTCAATATACGATAAACCGATCAAGTCGGCATCGGTATCGAACTGCAAAGGGACGAGCCCAATAAACTCTGACATCGGAAATGGGCCGTATTTTGTATACGGCCTAGTACGACATAGAGTGGGCTCGAACGGTTCCGAATAACCATAAAATTCGGTGGCGACTCCAACTTTGATTTAAATTTCAATTTGACCATCTCATATGGAGATTCATTCGCCTCCCCAAACCCGCGCGTGGCCGCGTCGGGGTGGATCTATGTCATGTCCACAATTATCGATTTTTTGGAAAAGTGAAATTTCTGGATTGTGTATGTACGATGTGTGACTTTTGATGTATAAAATGTGTGACTGTAAGCACGATTTAAGTGACTTTATTCATTTAAGGGTGTGACTGTATTTCTAACAACTCGTGACTTTGATGTACAAAATGTGTGACTATAAGCGCGATTTGAGTAGTTCATGGATATTGCGTTACATAGTTGTATAATGAACTTATTTATAATTTTCAATCATTCGAGAAAATATTTAAACATTCAATTTAAGAAGATATCATACATTAGGATAAAAATCTTATGATACTTAGAGCATATATCCGAATAAACACGCATAAAAACATATAAGAACATAAGAGCATTCATATTACTAGACACCATTTTTCAAGAACTAATCTTCATATTTCATAACAAAACTCTTCAAAGTGTATAGTGTGACACAAAATACATACAAAAGTCACACATTCATGAGAAATGAAAATAACTATGAATCCAACGAGTCACAGTCACAGTCACGCAAATTGCACATAACAGTCACAACCAACTACAACCTCAGTCACATAAGTTACACCTCACAGTAATTCATAAACAACCCCAATCAAAGTCACACAAACATATATTCAAAGTTACACAAAATACAGTAAGTGTCACACAAAGTACATACAAAAGTCACACATTCATGCGAAATAAAAATAACTATGAATCCAACGAGTCACAGTCACAGTCACGCAAATTGCACATAACAGTCACAACCAACTACAACCACAGTCACGTAAGTTACACCTCACAGTAATTCATAAACAGCCCCAATCAAAGTCACACAAAATTATATTCAAAGGCACAGAGCATATAAACAAAAGTCACAAGGTCAATCTTCAAAATCTTATAAAACATAACATATAATTTGAAATCTTATAAAACGTAACATATAAATTGATTAAATAACAAATTCGTAAATTGAACAAATAATAAATAATCCGTAACATAAAATAATTGAATAACGATATAAGCAAATAAATATGGATTTGGTGCAAGTCTAGTGGAAAATAAAAAAGGGGGGAAATAATTGTGAGGAAGATGAGTGATGTGAGAGGTGGAGTGAGGGTGTGACTGAAGCGTCAGTCATGCTCCCTCCTCTCATTTTTTTTTAATGAAACCTTCTCCAACCATCCATCTTGAGATGGATGAATGGTGTGGATCAACACTAAGAGACTCTCCAAAAGTTACAAACTTCCTTGATCCGTTATATATATATATATATATATATATATATATATATATATATATATATATATATATATAGATAGAGAGAGAGAGAGAGAGAGAGAGAGAGAGTAAGGCTCTTATGAGTCCTTCTCTATATATGAGTCCATAAGTCCTCATCCCATCCATTAGATGGGATGAAGATGGATGGACAAGATGCATCCTAATATTTGTATTTAAAAAAAAGAAGAAAAAAAAAGAAGGGAGATTTAGTATCCTAAAATAACTCCCTTGATTTTAGGAAACAATAACTCCCATAATCATTTCATTCCTCATTCATTCATTCATTCACGTTATACGTTCATCAAAACCTAAAAAAAAAACGCTCCCATCATCACGTTCATTCATTCATTCAATCAAATCTGTGCTCGAAATTCCATTACTATGAATTCAATGATCGCGACATCTTCATCAACTATTGATAAGCAATTCATCGAGTATAACAATGGTGAGTTTCGATATTGCTTTCATGTTTTGCGTTAATTTTTATTCATCATCTTGATTAATTTGCGTTCATGTTTTTTGCGTCAATTTTCATGTTGATATTGCTTTCATGGTCGTTTCATTCATCATAGATTCATATCAATGGTTAATTGGTCTCTTGTTAGTATAGATTCCAGAGTTTTATGTTTGTTATTTAGGTTTTCCGTAATCTCCACTGATATTATTGTTTTGTTGTCTATTGAAGCAGATACGGCGTTGAAGTAACATACGTTCTAAGTTACAGTAACACGTAATTTTAATTAGAGTAACATACACTGAACGTTGAGAAAGGTTTTTGACGATGATGTTAGAGTAACGTGTTGTACGAGTTAGAGTAACTCGACTTATGAGTTGAAGTAACACATTGGTTGCATCGACGCAACGTTGTTTAATTTTGTGCAGGTGGAATTGACAAAGATGCGAATGCACAGGACAACACCGGAAAAGGTGGAATTTTATTCATTTGATTAATCATAGATTCATATCAATGGTTTTTGGATTTAATTAATCATAGATTAAGCAGTCACGACGTTGAAGTAACATACGTTCTAAGTTACAGTAACACCTTATTTTAATTAGAGTGACACACACTGAACATTAAAAAAGATTTTTGGTGCTGATGTTGAAGTAACTTGCTTTACGAGTTAGAGTAACACAACTTATGAGTTAAAGTAACACATATGTCCCATGGGCGTAACATTGTTTATTTCTTTTGCAGGTAGCATTGGCAAAGAAGCAAATGCACAAAAATGGTACAGAGATGTGGGTGAGGCGTTCACTCCGTACATGGGGCAAGTATTCGGGGAAATCGATGAGGCGGTGGAATTTTATAAAATCTACGCGCTGGCTTGCGGATTCGAAGATGTTTTATTTTGTGGGTTTACAAGAATAACTGATTTTTTACATATTTTTTTACACATAATGATGTACAACGTTGCAGTTAACTCTATATTTATTTAATACATGCATTTTTGGTTAGAGTAACATCTCAGATGTATTGTAGTAACACCATTCGTTCCTTAAAGTAACAAATATAATGCATAAAAGTAACTGAGGATATTAGCGTTGTTTATCATTCATTCTTAGATTAACCACAACCATTTCTTATAGTAACATGATTTGTTCGTTAAAGTAACAGCTACACTGCGTTATAATAACACATATTTTGAAAAGTAACACAGTTCATGAATTAAAGTAACACATTGTATGAGTTAAAGTAACAGTTTTTGCAAGAGACTATACAACAGTTCATGAATTAAAGTAACACATTGTATGAGTTAAAGTAACAGTTTTTGCAAGAGACTATACAACGTAACAGGTTTTATGAGTTAAAGTAACCCAGTTCATGAATTAAAGTAACACATTGTATGAGTTAAAGTAATAGTTTTTGCAAGAGACTATTATACAACGTAACACATTGTATGAGTTAAAGTAACACAATTCATGAATTGAATTAACACATTGTATGAGTTAAAGTAACATAGTTTACGGGTTATGACAGTAACATAGTAACATACGTACAACGACAGTAGAAAAATGATGATTTTTTGGTGAAGATGAAAAAAAACTTAATTTTAAAGAAACTTGTTGTGTGAGAGAAAGAAGCAGTTAAAAGATTGATAGGAGAGAGAAGATTTGCATTGAGATAATTAAGGAAGAGAGAGAAATGATATATTTACCAAGATTTGTTAGTTATTTCCTTATTTCACCTCAAGCAATCACAACCATCCATCTTCCACTTGATCAATGGTCCAAGATTGGATTCATGGACTCAATGTATATAGGACTCACTTGATCCTTCCTCTCTCTCTCTCTCTCTCTATATATATATATATATATATAGATTGAGGATCCTGTCCGAACCACAACTTCGGTGCTAACTATTGCTTACGGTCCGAACCCCACTTACACTTCTTTAATGCTCCACTTACACTTTCAATGGCTCCACTTACACTTTAAAAATAGCAAAAAAAAAAAAAGGAAGTCCGGCCGGTGGAGGCAGGGGGCCGGTTAGCCGGCCTGACCACCCTTTTTTTTTATATTTTTTTGTATTTTTTAAAGTATAAGTAGAGCCCCTAAAAGTGTAAGTGGAAGTTCAAAGAAGTGTAAGTGAGGTTCGCACCGTAAAGAAAAGTTAGCACCGAACATTGGTTTGCATCGGATCCCACCCCTATATATATATATATATATATATATATATATATATAGGTTCTAATGAGTCCCTCATAAGAATTGAGTCCCTAAGTTCTCATCTCATCCGTTGGATGGGAGATGGATGGAGGGACGAGATCAATCATTATATTTAAAAAAAAAGATACTGCTTCCATCAAAATATGAAGAAATATATTTGAGTAACCTATCATTCATACTGTCATTCATTCATTCATTCTCTGCCATTCATTCATTCTCTCGTTCATCATTCTCTCATTCAACAACGTTCATCATTCTCTCATTATTCAATCATTCATAACAAAAATCACATTCATCATTCTCGCATTCAATCATTCATAACAAAAATCACATTCATCATTCTCTCATTCAACCATTGAAATTCTTCTTCGTACCGCTGTCATTTACTTCCAATCAACACAATAAAGAACACATTCAATCATTCATCGTCTTTTTTGCGCTGCTATAACTTACGTTCGATCAATCAGGCTTAAAATTTTCATTCAATGACGCATATGCAAATCGTAGAACACACAAACGGTGAGTATATGCTTTGTAATTTATACTGGAATCGCCATAGACTGCATATACTCAATTATTAGTTTTTACGTTTACAAACTGCATAGTCTGATTCATCATATGAAATTTGCGCACACACAATATATTGAGTTATTGTAGTTCATATACTGCGTTACTTTGGTGTAGAGCATCTGTTACTTTAATGTCTACCATCTGTTACTTTATATGTCGTGTTACTTTAATACATTCCAGTCATTACTTTAGTATTTTTCATCTGTTATTGTAGTGCATTGTAGTGTCGTAAGAATTTAGGAAACCGTCATATTAAAAAAAAAGATATTGTTTCCTATAATAATGGGACGTGATTGCCACCAAAATAGGAAACAATATCAAAGAGTAACGCCATATAAAAAAAAAGAAAAAAAAAATATTGCATCCTATAATTATGGGACGTGATGACTTCAAAATAGGAAACAATATCAAAGAGTAAGATACTGCGTCATACTCTCATTTCTGATCATTATATGAATTTTTTATACTAACCTATACCTGGTGTTATTTTGATGAACATTATCTGTTACTTTAATTCACACTATCTGTTACTTTAATGTCTGACCTCTGTTACTTTATACCTGGTGTATAAGCATCCTTTGTTAATTTAATCCAATGTTACTTCAATGCACTTCATCTGTTACTTTAATTTTTCTTATATGTTACTTTAATTCATATTTCAAGTTTTGATTGTTTTTTCCGTCACGTTTATTGGCACTACTGTTATTGTTTTTTCAGTAGACGCAAAAGCACATGAATGATGTAGGGATGTGGGTGAGAGTTTCCTCCATTGTGCGGTGGTGAGATTTGAGATGATGAAGAAGAAGACGGAGAGGACGAGAAGGATGAAGAAGAAGCAGAATTCTAAGTAGTACATTATATTGTTAGAGTAGCCTACATTATTCGTTAGAATAACATACTTAATGAGTTACAGTAACACAGATTATGAGTAACAAGTGTGAAACATTGGAATTGTAATGGAGTTGATTTAGTTGGAATCTTGTACCACTTTTTGTTTTGGAGTATCTTAATAAAAACAAACATTATTCTTTTTGTTAATTGGAACTCTTGTTTTTGCAAGAGACTACTATGCAACGTAATAGATTTTATGAGTTAAAGTAACACAGTTCATGAATTAAAGTAACACATTGTATGAGTTAGAGTAACAGTTTTTGCAAGAGGCTATGCAACGTAACAGATTTTATGAGTTAAAGTAACACAGTTCATGAATTAGAGTAACACGTCATATGAGTTACAGTAACATAGTTTATGGATTATGGCAGTAACATAGTAACATACGCACAATGATAGTAGGGAACGGATGATTTTTTGCTGAAGATGAAAAAAAACTTAATTTTAAATAAACTTGTTGTGTGAGAGAAAGAGACAATTAAAAATTTGATAGGAGAGAGAGAATTTGTACTGAGATAATTAAGGAAGAGAGATAAAGAAAATATATTTTGATAGATATTATAGTTATTTCCTTAATTATGAGATCAAATCTTGTCCATTAATCTAACATTGAATCAAGGGCTAATATGGGGACTCACGGACTCAAAATATATAAGTGGACTCACCTGATCCCACTTATATACATACACACATACACACACACACACACACACACACACATATATATATATATAATATACACACACAAAAATTACTACGAGTACTTCTTATACTATTTTCTAGATTTAGAATTTTAGAAACTTAGAATTTTTCTTTGGATACCTAGATAAGAAAACTAATGATATTTGACGAGTTTATTGGTAATTCATTAATTTTTATAGTGACAAATAAAAAAAATCGTTCCAAGGACTTCTATATTTGTAAAATCGATTAGTCTCCCTCATGACAAAAATATCCGTCGTATCCTTATAATGAGTCAAGTAATAACCATTTAGCTAGGTGAGGATAAATCATTGGCATATACCATGTGCTTTATCTTGTCTTTTCTAACTAAACGGATATTATTTGACCCGTCACACTAATATGACAGATAAATCCGTCGCAAACAAGAATTTGTGTTGTAAAATATATCCCTTACAAAGTTGTAAAATTATACAATTAAAATTCTTTTAAAATTACATTCATATGATCACTACAAGTCTCACAAAAATTAGCCATATATTTTCATAAATATTGAGAAGTATGATTGTCTCGAGAAGTATGAAGGACATATTAAAAAACAGTACGGAGTAATATTTATTTTAGAATACACACATTAACATTATATTAATTAGTTAAAGTCCTTATTTTTTCCCCTTTTTTTACAAAAGACTAGCTCTTTATTCATCCATATCGAGAATAAAGATAATTACAAAAGAAGGCTAAAGTCTCTATTTTAATTAGATTAATTTCAAATTATTTTCTCAAATCAAAATATAAATATGAAAAAAATATTGAATTGCTAAATCAACATTTATTTTCTATAAATATTCAACTACGGAGTAAAAATTAAATTTCTATTTGTACCGTGTTGGACACGGGATCTATACTAGTTTTCTAATCCCTCCGTTCAAGTCGAATCTTCCCTTATTCCTTTTTGGGATATTCAATTCCAAGCTTCCCATTTCCATTTTAGGCATTGTTTTGTGTAGACACCCACATTTGGCCCCTAGGTGTCTATAGCAGTTTCCAAAAAACACCCGATGATGATCGGACGCAAACGTGCTTTAACGCGCTCGATTATGGGTTCGAAATCAGTAATGTCTGGCATGGGCTTTTAGCGGAGTACAAATCTCATAAAACCGACCTCAAATTCAGGCCCAGTGGGCCGTTTCCAATAAAATGAGACTAAATTGGGTCAAAACCGTCACCGGAAATAAAACCGTCTTTTAGCGACCGAGTCAAAACCCGGTCAAAGTCGAATCCCGAGACGAAACCAGCCTCACGCTGCGTCCAAATACACAAAATGAATCAAGTCACAACAACCAAATCCTTTCAAAAATGGTCAACAATCATTCCCTATTTACACTCCTTCCATTCACACACACTCGATCGAGTGGTTCACACTCACTCGGTCGAGTAAGGCCATGAACCGGCCAAACCGGACCCAAACCGGGCACTCGATCGAGTGCACCCGCGCCACTCGATCGAGTGACCCTAAACCGGGGTATTTCCCTATAAATACCCCATCACCCCAACACATTACACAACTCTTTTCAACCTTTTACCACCTTTAAAACAACTTTTCAATCATCAATCACCCTTCAACTTTATACATTACCCACCTCTACCACCTTTTCAAACTCATTCAACCTTCACACAATACATCCCTTTGAACTTGGCTTCAAAGTCACACACACATACATACATATTCAAAATCCTCAGATCAAAACTCTTCAAAAACCGAGAGCAAAACTCGTTAAAATCCATCTCTACAAAACCACATACACACCATAACTCCCCTACGTATCTCGACGCTCCCGTGACTTTGCCACCATTTGACGAGCCATATTCCGAGAAGCAAAAGCACGTAGGTTGTGGGTGTAACATTCAAATCCCGACATCCTTTCCTTTCTCCTTTCTCTTTTTCGATTATATATATGTACTATATATTATTACTATTATTACTATTATTATTAGTCGATATTAACAACACTAACATTTTTATTTCTTTATTACTAACACTAACTTTTAATTTCGTGTATACTAACTCTCTAATCTAACACTTTTATTTATCGCAATCTAACATATTTTTATTTATTGTATCTAACGCCTAACATTTTAATTATCGCTCATTTACATTTTGTTATATAAATAATACCGTGTATACTTACCAACAAAACTATTTTCAAAACGATCCGAGCAACGTCCGTTGAAGCTAAATTAATGATCGTAGGCCTTAAGGCCAAATTACGATATTAAAATGCCGAGGACTTAAGTTTGCGACGACGGTCGAATTTTCGGGTCGAATATGTTTAATTACGAATTCCGCCTAAAGTCTATTTAATCCCTTTACAAGTCGCATTGGAGGTGGCCCCCTTTCGAGGTGCGCCGCCCTAAACACTTAAGGGCGTAATAGATCGCGGTGATTTGTCGTTAAATATGTCCGACCCCATCTCATTCAAAATATTATTCTAAAAAGGTCATCGACAAATCGGATTAGGACAAAACCCGTTGACGCCGAATTAACTGTCACACGATCCGAAAGGATTGATTACGACATTATGACGCGGAGGGAATCGATATTTGTTCTAGTCCGATCAAACTCGATTTTGCAAATTTCGCTTTAACTACTAGATAACGGTTCTATAACCGAATGTCGAGTAGGACGAGCCATCGAAATTTACACTAATATAAATTAGACAATATTTATATTTAGTGTAATTACATGTCGATTTCAAAATAAATAAATCGGAATAGCCACCCCTTTTCGAAACGAGTTATGCCTCGTACAGGGGCCACTCGACCGAGTGCCATGGGCCACTCGATCGAATAGCACCCCAAAAACTGGGCACTAACCATCTCGAAGGCGCACTCGATCGAGTCCAGGCCATGACTCGATCGAGTGGGTCCTGTAGCCCAAAAATCCGAGAGCTTTAGTGCATCATTCGAGCCTCGTCCTTTTTTACGACTTAGTCGTCGCGTGCAAAGTCAATTACGTGATCTTATTTTCCAAAATTCATGCATTATAATTCACTTCTACGATTTTGATCGATGTCTTTCACAATTAGTTTTGTGTCGACGACTCTTTAGTCGTATCCGATACATGACTAATTTAGACGCCAATTTTTGGATGTGATAAGTCGGGACAAGGCATCGAGATTTGGGATCGAGCTAGCACCACGTCTAGGTCCCATATCTCCGTCCTCCGTTTAATACACAATATAATGTGTATTTAATTGGAGTTCATCCATCATTTATTCAATTTACGGTCTAGCTTATATTTACTATTTACGGGCCCATTTATAGTTAATATTTACCGTTTCCTGATTCGATTATTCTATTTTATTGCTCGTTGTATTGTGAATTCCGGGTTGTATTCCGCCCGTGTAATTTGTAATTTATTTACGAGTTTTCTATTTTTGATGTTTGCCATTTATTGCCTTAAATGAATATCGCATGCTAAATCACTTTGACGTGAATCAAGATGCATTAAAATGACGTAGCAACCCTTTCAATTTTTATATCTCGTAAAATGTTGTTTGCATATCATTTTACCGGATTACTAGCGCGCGTATTAGAAAGTCAAACGATGTCTTAGTAGAGGCCGCTAAGTGCGGGCGGGGTTGGGTGTCCCTAGTGGGCTTCCCAACACGTACCCTCACCCCTTACTCAGAACCTCGGTTTCCGGATGCCCGAAACCGTTGGCGCACGAGAGTCATTCTATACACGATAACCGGTAGTGACGGTATCGGTATCGCAATGCAAAGGGACGAGCCCAATAAACTCTAAAACCGAAATGGGCCGTACTTTGTGTACGGTCCATAACGATATAGAGTGGGCTCGAATGGGTCCGAACTCCCACAAAGTTCGGTGGCGACTCCATTTTGACTTAAATTTCAATTCGATCCATTCTCATATGGAAATGCATTCGCCTACCCAAACCCGCGCGTGGCCGCGTCGGGGTGGACCTACGTCATTTCCACATTTTGATATTAAACAAATACTTTAAGCTTTATATATTTACATAAATGTCACTATCTACCCTACCGTAGACACCAAAAAAAATTATATTTCGGTATCTATGTATGTATAATATCTTTAATATTTAGAGATAATTATCAATAAATATTGTGATAATATCTTAGGACACTCTAGAATATTCTATATTGCTCTCTAAGGTACTAGGTTATAAATACGGTCTTTAGGTTAGAGAAGGTCAGATGGATTAAGTCTCAAACGTCCCCCAGCATCATCCTACAATCACATTGTAGGTAAATTGAATAAGTCACCAAAAAGACTCTATTTTCCTCTACGGGATTTAAGTCGATAAGATTATCGTATAATACTATCAAAATCCTAGCTTTCGGGATGAAATCAAGATGTCCATGAAAGTTTTACTGCTCAACTTTCAGTTATAAAATAAAACTCTTGTTTCATATTATTTTGTATCTGTTATTTTAGTACTGAATGTTTGAAATTTTATGCGTTACCCCTACATTTAATACTCCCTCCATTTATCAATTTTCTTTCTCATTTGTCTTTTTGGAGGTCAAAGGTACAAAATTTTGACCGTACCATGAATAAAACATAAAATATAAAATCTCATAATATGAGATTTAAAGTTATGTTATTTATTGACAAATCTCTCATAAAAATAATTTTCAACAAAAAATAATTACATACAATATAAGTGAGTAAAAATTGCGGTCAAATCGTCGACTTGAAAACGGTTTATCTATGTATAAAGGAAATGAGAAGAACAATTATAAATGGGGGAGTATTAAACAAATACTATCTTTTACACATTTGTATCTTTAATAATAAATAATCAATTTCTTAAAATTCGTGTTAAAAGCAAAAAGAAAGTTTTGACTTAAACGGAGGGAATACTGTAAAAATAACAAATTAAGAAAAATGTAGAAGAATGTAGGGCACGCAAATAAGCAATTAGAGAAAAGGATGGCCATGTGAGTTGATTTCGAGAAGTCCTTGTGAGTTGTAAGTCGCAAGTGTTGTGAGTTGTGACATGAAATTGGCCGACGACTTTATTTTTTTCGGCTATATTTTAAATCAAGTTGCGGAAGACCCGATGAATGTCAACAACTTGTTCCATAGTGGTAGTAAACTTCGATTTTAATACGTCGTATATATTTATATAGCAATAATGCAAATGGCATACTCGTATAAACGAATAATAAGAGCATACACATAACACATTATCCTCTTTCACCCTTAATTTACAGCCAATCAAATTAAAATGTCGCACCCGACCACGGTTTCGACTTCAGAAAAACAATTGGTCGGAGCGGTTGCACAGCCATCTCCAGCGGTGGATATCGAGACGGGAGTAGCGGCAAAGGAGTGTTGGGTGAAGAATAAGGCGGTCACTTTGATTTTGAGGGCGTCGGCCTTACTCTTTTCCGTCATCTCTTTCATGCTCATTGTAACCGTCTCTGGCTTCACTGCCTCCTCCGCTTTATGGTAAAAATCAATACACTAACCATAATTTCTTAAATGAGTTCGTTATTTGTAAATCTTGGGTGACACTATCTCAAATAAATTTTGTGTGAGCCGACACACCTCATAACTCACTGCAAATCAAAATGATAACCACCCCCTATCTTAAAGGTCTCACATATATACTAATATGCTCCCTTCTTTCCATATAAGAGTATATTGTCCTGTACTCTACGGAGTATTTTGTGTCACGAACCGTAAGTAAACCCTACATTTAATGTATTTATTGTATGCGTACTTCCTCGGGTCTTCTATTATCTTCTCACTTAATTATTTTATACTTTTTAAAATGAATATTCAATGGAAAGATCAGACACAGCTCATTCAAACATTAAATTTCATTTTTATATGTAAGTCAATAGTATGTTATATGTATGCCTTTTGTTTTGTTTTAATTGGATTTACTTTTTACACCAGTTCTTTTATGAAGTGAAGTGATAAGTTCAGTCCAAAATCAACGGCATTATCTCTGATCTCTCTGAGCAATTTGCTGTGTTTCAATGATAGTAATCTATTGTAAAGTCATACTTTGTATGTTTATAACTAATACTCGTACAATCTATGGAATTCATATTTAAATTAGCGAAACTTTCTTATAAAATCCTCTTATAATCTAACACTACCAAAAAGGAACTTAAAATAAATTTATAAGGGTAGTCCTCACATTAAAAGCAAGAGGGTTTAACTCAGGGGCGGACCCAGAAAATTGATTTATATGGGGTTAATTTTTTACATCGTATTATTATTCACAATATATTTTACGTGTCACTATCATAATATATTAGTTAAACATGATTAATTAAATAACTTGTTTTGAGATTGTAGCATTAAAATATTATTACTTGTATAGTCGTATACTAGCTATATGAACAATTTCGAATTATTCTAGATTTGGCAAGAAATCACTTAAATTGAAGTTGGATAAAAATACATTGAAGGTTGTTAGTTGTGATGTACGGAGTACCTAACATGTTTTGTAATATCATCGCTTGTTTGACGTGAAATAATATAAGTACATTAAAATGAGTTAGAAAGTTAAAATTCAAACATGTACGGAGTAACTTATTACAGTATACAATACGACCCAGATTCATCAATTTTGTGAACAAAAATATACAAACTCGACATATGTATGATATACATGAAAGCATCCAAATATATACTCCGTATTTTACCTAAGAAATGATATATTCGTGTTAACCTTAATTAAAATGAGTCAAATTGGATAGATGAAAATATTTATGAGAAGAAATTAGTAAAAAATTTGACCTAAATTGATTAATTGAATAATATTTGGATAGTTTTGATCTTTAGAAAAGGAGAGAAAGTAGTAGGGAAACAAAGGAAATGAAAAATATAGGGACCATCAAGTTTTGAACCCAAGGCTCCTCCATGAAAGGAAGTCTACCATGCCACTGAGGCAAGAGTAGATAGACGCAAATTTCTTACACTAATTTTTATATGTCTTGAAATCATGTTGGGCTATAGCCCAACATGCCTAGATCCGCCCATGGTTTAACTGTTTCTTGGGTAAATTATTGGTTTGAGCTAGTCTTATCAGGTAAGAATTAGAGGCGGACCTAGCAGGGGGCCTAGGTGACCCATTTAGAAATTAGTAGTTTCGACCAATGTACAGCATAGAACGGTATTGGTGTAGTGATTTAGTCATCTGCCTTCTAGCTAGTCTAATAGCGAGGAGTTCAATCGCTGACGACAACGTTGTAGGAAATATTGATAATCTAACCAATCTCACCACCTCATACTTGCAAATATTTGACTTACTATTTTGCCTAATAATGTACTCCCTCTATTTAATTGAAAGTTTTCACCTAAAAATGATACATTTTTCAAGGATAATAATAAAATATTCAAAACCAGAAAGGGGTAAAGTACTAAAGTAGGTGGGTCACTTCGGTAAGAGAGAAGACTGATACCAAAAATAGAGAATAGAAGCTATCAAAGAAATTTACGAAAAAAAAAAAGTGAAAGCTTTCATTGAAATTAGAGAGTAATTAAATATTAATAGTATATGCATTAAATATAATTTTTTAATAGATTTACCTATTTTCGGGCATTAAATAAAATTTTTAATTGTTTTCGCGAAAGTGGTGATTGAACCCCTTTACTCTGCTCAATTGTGAAATCAAGTCCCTTAACTCTTAATTGATTCAATTCACCCCCCTTACCTTTCCCAATATGTGAAATCAAGCCCTTTTATTTTTTTCCCGGTTAATATCTTACCAGAATATCAATTTTCTTGTGAAATTATTGTCATGAAATTTGACATTTCATGTTTGATTTTTGAAAAAATATAGTCTGTACTTATTGTCAGATTTTTTTTGGTAACTGGTAAAAATTGAATTAATGAATATAGTTACACAATTTTATGACCAATAGGTCACATCATTACATCTAATCATCATGATTTTGTCAATCCAAGTTCTATCGTTAGTACTGATTTTTTCACAATTACACATTTGTATCTTTGCCTTCATCTCTTTTTTAAGATGTGTCACGACAGCTTCAGGCCTCTGGATACATTGATCCAGACGACTTCTATTCCTCTCAGTCCAAATGCTATATATTACCGCATTGATGACTCTATTCAGTAGATGCTTTTTAAGTTTAGATCCTCTCCTCTTCAGTCTCCATTCCTGCAGTCTCGAGTATGGAATACTGGTATGCAGCCAGGTGTTTACCAACATGATAATCTGTTTACCGTACTCACATTCACATAACAAATGTTCCATAGATTCCGTAAACTGATCACAAATGCAGCACCTGTCATTAGTCACGATGTGCAGATTGAATAATTTCTCCTTAGTATTGAATGCATTGTGTTGGTAAAGCCAACTGATCATGCGATGCTTAGGTGTTGTTCACCTAATCCAGATGATCTACCACCAGTTAACCTTCTCACCCTGCACCCGTAGCCAACCATAGCCCTTCCTGATAGTCCATGACTTGCCCATAGTACTCTGCCATTCAGTACAGGCATATGCAGGAAGCAACAAATTCTTAACCTTACATATCTTTTTCCATGTCCAAGGAGCGTCTGCAGGTGGTTCATATTGCAGCCAAGCAGTCTCTTTAGGTATATTTGATGGACAAATTGAACCCACAAAGTATCAACCTTACTATGAATCCACCATACCATTTTCCCAAGAGCAGCCTTGTTCCAAACTGCATCATCTTTCAAACCCAATCTTCATTTTACTAGTCTGCAAATTTTGTTCCAAGAAACCAAAGGGGTTCTTTTGTACTCAGTACTCCCACCCACAAGAAATTCCTACATAAAGACTCAATATGCTTAAGCACTTCAGTAGGTATCATGAAGATGGTAGCCCAATAGGTATGAAGAGTCTTAAGAACAGATTGAATAAGAATAAGTCTTCCAGCATAGGACAACTTCCTAGAACCTAGCATTCTGACTCTGTCCATAATATTGTCAGTAAGAGGTCTACAGTCCTTGACATTCAGTTTAGCCAGCTTAATAGGCACACCTAGATATTTAAGGGGAAGTTGGCCCTCACCCTCAACACAACCAGACACAACTACAATATCTTCCTTCATCTTATCCGGGACCCCATTGAAACACACATTAGACTTACCAGGACTCATTTTGAGTCCAGAAGCCTGTGAGAATGTAGCATAGGTTCTGAGGAGAGTCATAATAGATTTAGTATCTCCCCTTACTGAAGAGTAGGAGATCATCAGCAAACATGAGACTTCTCAACTTCATAGAGGCACACAGGGGATGATATCTAAAGTCCATGGTAGAGGTTGTATGGTTAAACAGCTTGGTTAAGTACTCCATACAAATGGTAAAGAGTACAGGGAATAAAGGATCCCCTTGCCTTAGCCCCTTTTTCCCTTTGAAGAAGCTAAGCTAAATACATTGCCATTTAGATTCAGTGAATATGATGCAGTTGTGACACATCCCCTGATCAGGGCACTAAATTATGAAGGGAAAGCCAATGCATGCAACATCTGTTCAAGAAAAACACATTAGTTCCCAACAAATTATTATAGAATCTAAAGAAACTATCTTGGATAGCCTTCGGATCAGTGTGGGTAATACCTTGTTGATTAGTGATTTGGGTCACCAAGTTATGAGCCCTCCTAACTCTAAGGACACCATGAAAATATGCTGTATTATTAGCATCCCCTTCTGCCATCCAGTGAGCTTTAGCCTTTTGTTTCAGGAAAGAGATCTGATGTTGCTCAAGTTTACTAAGCTCAGACAAAGTTGCTTGCTCCTGGTTAATCAGATAAGCATCTCGGGAAGTCAACATGAGTTTCTTTTGGATATGTAGTAGTTGTACCTTGGCCATCTCAGCATTTCTTCCAACATCTGAGAATCTATTATAGTGAAGCTTCTTGAGGTGGAATTTAATTGATCGAAGTCTATGCACTAGGATAAACATCTTAGTGCCATAACAGTCCATCCCCCCCCCCCCCCCCCCCCCCAACCCCCCCCCCCCCCCAATTAGCTTTGACTGCCTCAAGAAACTCAGGATCAACAGTCCACATATTGTAAAATTTAAAGGACCTCTTAGCATGTATCTGCACCCCTGTCCTCCTAACCAAGCAAGGACAATGATCAAACAAGCCCTCTGATAGAAAGTTAGCCCTCATATCGGGGAAGGTTCTACTTCAGTCTTGATTAATGAGTAGTCTATATGATCAACTATAGACTCTATCAGCAGGGACTTGTTTATTGTTCCATGTAAAGAAAGCCCCCTCCGCAGGACTATCAAGTAAATCACAATTGGTCAAGCAATCCTGGAATGGTAGAGCTTCCTCAGGCTTGAATCCACCTCCTAACCGTTTCTCAGCTGTAAGCACACAATTAAAATCACCACCTACAGCCCAAGGACCTTTCAAAGTACTAGCAACTTTATTAAGCTTCTCCCACGACACCTCCTTTTCCTGAATACCATTAAAGGCATATACAAAAGTGACATAGCTTGCTGCTGAGTAAGTATATGGAGGATTCTCATATGAATAAATTGAGGGTTATATTCAAGAAAATCCACCTGAACTGATTGATGACTCCATCCCACCCAGATTCTTCCTCCCTTATGAGTATGATTATTAGTGGAGATACTCCACATGGGGAAATTCAAAAGAGCAGTGGACTGATTACTATGCTTTATTTTTGTTTCAAGCAAACCAAAAAAATCTACCTTATTTTGGAGCATAAAATTATTTACTGTACTTATTGTCGGATTTAGTTGTGGAATTAGATTATTAATTTAGCGCGACCAATTTGAAGAGTTCATCTTTAAAATGCAAATTAAGAGGAAAAGGAGGAAATTTTTAACTCAAAATCTTTTAAAAAATAATTATCGGAATACGTATTTGTATACGTTTATTTGTGTATTTTGAGATTGTACCTAGCAATGAGATATTGACGAAAAATTGATATTTCGATGAGAAATTGACCGAAAAAAAAAATAAAAGTGTTTAATTTCACATATTGAGAAAGGTAAGCGGGTTAATTGCTCCAATTAAGAGTTAAGGGGTTTGATTTCACAATTGAGTGTAGTAGAGGGGTACGGGTTCAATCACCTCTTTCCTATTTTCGGTCGGATCTTGGGTTGGGCGGGTTCTGGCCATAAATATTCAGGTTAATATCGAATCGGTTACTTACTATCATTTTCGGGGCGATTATTTTTTGGGTGTTATTCGGACATTTTTTCGAGTCATATCAATTTTTAACAGTCTCTTTGTTCATGGATTATAGAGAAAAAATATATGGTAAAAGCTAATTTAAAATTTTAAGAAATGTGAGAAAAAATATTGTGCCCCTAAGTGAAAAATCTTAGGTACACCACTGGTAATAACGACCTTATATAACAATTTGTCTCTCTTAGCATGCAATTTAACCAAAATACACTCGCATAGAGCATTCCAAAATACAAAGGTTAGCAAAAATGAGTGCATAACTTATGAAATTCGCTAAAATATATTTTTTCTAAGAGTGATTAAATCAATTAACATATACTCATACAATAACCACTAAAAATAATTGTCTCACAAGGTAATGTGTTTTTATTAATTGAATAAAAAAAATTGTTTATTGAGTGGAATCGAAGGAGAATCTGATGTTGTGTGCTGGTGAATTTCTGGCAGTTATGTGTTTGCCATAGTGTTAGTGGTAATCATCTACACAGCAGTGTTCGTTGGGATACAGGGACACGAGGTTCGCACGGGAGAAGTGGTTATTCCTTCAAAGGTTGCTGTTTGGATCAACTTTTTGGGAGACCAGGTATGCTTCTCTTTTCTCTCAACCTACTATGATCATGTAAACAATTTTTTTGAAGTGAAGATAAATTTCATAGATAATAAGCTATAAGATATCTACAAACGATATTAAGTTGAATTGAATACAAATTTTTCAAAAAATAAATAAAGAACAGTTTTGAGACAAAGATCACTATTAGAATAACACACTCCTGCATAAGCTTCAATATACCGTTATTTATTGACATAACCTTTCACGAAAAAATATATGGATTTGATGAAATAGTTTTCAAAAGAATGAATTTTCTCTATTTCTTTATTTCGACAAATAGTAAACCGAGATCTGACACATAGTTCTTGGACATCTCCAAAAAGAGAGAACAAACCCACAAAAAATATGGGATAAAGGGAAAGGTCGAAGTTATTCATAATCTAAAGAAACTAATTAAAATAAATAATGTATAGATTAAAATTTGGGGCTTACCACTACTAGAGTTGGTAGATGGCAGCTCTTGAAGAAAAATGAATTTTTTTAGTGTTCACGAAGGGCAAAAATCTTGTTTGTGCCAGTAATATCTGTCTTAAACTTATAACGGGTCAAATAGGTAGGATAAGACAAACTCATGTGTCTAGGTTGTAGGAAAAACTTTTTGACATTTCCTTCATAGTTGGGTATATTTGACCCTTTTTAACTAGAGGTGGCAAAAAGTCTGATCTGGACCGGATCCAGGTGGATTCGCATCCCAGACATTGAATCCAGATCCGATCCATATCCGACAGATCCGAAATGGCTAGATCCAGATAATCCAGATTCGCGTACCCAATGCGGATCCAAATTATCTGCGGGTCTAAATGTGCAACTTAAAAAAAATTCAACTAATATTTTACGATTATATTATTTTTGACCCTTTTTTTCTTATCATTGTTTTGCTTAAGTACAAATGTCCCTATTTTTAACTTCATAATTTTGCTAATAATGGAATTTTAAGCAAATAAGGTATGTTAAGTCACTTAACATTTTTTTTATAAATCGCAATCTAATATTTATCCCCATGTGTTCTAATTCTAATTTTAAGCAAAATCACGAATATTAACAAGTTATGCTAAAATTAGGTTTGTTTCATGAATACTTATATGAGTATTTTTATTTTTATTAAAAAAAATACATTTTTTATACGAAAACGGATCTGCGGGTTGGATCTGCATCGCTAGATCTAGATCCAGATTTGTCTTCAAAGTAGTGGATCCATATCTGATATATATCCTGCGGATTCGAAAATTTTGGATCCGGATTCAAGATCTATTGTCATCCCTACCTGTAACGTTATGACGGATATGTTCTTCGCAAGTAAGACCAACAGTCGAGGGAGAGGCACAAATGAATTGATTTTAACTTAACTAAAGAAAACAAGTACAAACAAAATCTGAGGTTAAGGAAATTGTAAGTGTACGTAATGGTTTGTCTGTTTGATTAAGCAAGCTCGATTTATATACCGAGTGATTATGACAAGATGCATCGAATCTAGAACTACACTAATGACGGGAATATATAAAGCTAGATACTAATGACGAAATGTCATGAGACATTCATCGTTATTACTAACACGGTCCCTTAATCAAAACGGTATTTACGGACGCTTTGACCAAAAAATAATTTTGGATGACACTTGATCAAATGTACCAAGTTGACTTTTTGACACTGGAACCGCGGTCATCTGCCTTGAATGTATGTCTAGAATTTTCCCGAATTTCGAAATAAAAAACAAAAAACAAAACACTAACAAACCTAATGGTGCACGAGGCCGAAGCGGCAATTGGTGACACTTTTTACAAAAAATGGTGTACGGGAGCGTGACAACCCGTAAAACACCACAACTATGAGGGCAGAAGCAAACTCAACAGTATCACTAATTAATAATAAAAAAGACTAAACTAAAGAAACACTCGTCTGAGCTCTTCGATCTTGTGGTGACAGTGGTTGGCCATGCGCGTCGTAGCCGACATAGTTAGACCACTCGGCCCGTGGAGAAGGGGTGGTTGCTGGGGCGAACCTGTGACAGACATGGAGAGGGTAGTGGTGGGACAAGGAGGAGGTTTAGTACGGCCAAGAGTTATCAAAATAACGTGACAAAGATATGTTGCCGTAACAACGAGGGACAACGACAAGAGAGAGAGCGGTATTGACGAGGAGCGAGTCAACTGAGAACACGTCGGTGACAACATAATTAATATGACAATCCTTACGGAGGATATTAGTATTTATTGCTAATATTATAACATGGGTAATGAAGGTGAACATGGAGATAGACCGCGAGGGAAAATGGATCAGCAGAAAGCAATGCAAGGTGTAGTATGCAGGAACTAGTACTAAGTAATACTCCTCAGGGCACGATTTTTTACCCCATTACCTCCGTATTTGTGAGGAGTATTTTAATGAAATAGGGCAAAAAATAGTGTCCGAAGGGAGTACGAAGTAGTACTAATATTATAATAAGAGATAATATCTAAGAATTATTAGTAGAGTATTACTGCGTAATATTATAGGGAGGACATAATTATCCACCGAAGATAGAAAAATAAGAAAGGCATCTCCGGTCGACGGTTCAAAGCACGAGGTTGTGGCAAGCGGAAGGCTTTTTGAGAGGATCGGTTAGGCTGATACCATGTAAGTGTACGTAATGACTTGTCTATTTGATTAAGCAAACCTGATTTATATACCGAGTGATTATGAAAAGATAAATCGATTCTAGAGATATACTAATGACGGAAATATACAAAGTTAGACACTAATGACGAAATGTCATGAGACATTCATCATTATTGCTGTTATTATTACTAACAGTAATAATAGATTAATTATACTGATTAGATTAATTATACTAATAATAGATTAATGTCATGAAACATTCATCATTATTGTTGTTAATTTATTTAACTAATTAGCAATTACACTATATTTATTCTGAGGGTTCTACCAAACACCATAGTGGATGATTAGTTTTTAGTTTAAGTTTTTCATTTTATTAGTTTTTAAGTATATTATAAAATGTGCTTTCACCCTAAGTTTATGTAACACGATCTACCGAAGATTTACCCAATTTGCCTGGACCACATAAATAGTTTGGAGCTTTGTTAAGAGAGTTTCAATATGATGGATAGCTGTGTAAACTATTGACAATGTTCGTCTTAAGTGAGTTACAATTGTGAAATGTGCATGATAACATATTTTTAGTACTCCCTCTAATTCGTTACAAACTACTCTTCCGATCCCGTCCTGTTCATTTGTTTACATAATCTATATTAAGGTGTCTCATTAATTTGTTTTACCTTTCTATATATTATGATTGTTTTATGGGATAATTTGAGCATCTAAAGTCTTTGTAATCCATTTGTAATTCAATAAGAATAAGCACAAAATGGTCCACTCCTTCCTCATTATTGGGCTTTGTGCCAAACCCAAGGCCAAACCGCAAACAAATGATGGATGCAGTGGGAGTATCATTTAACTTTTGCACAAAGATTATGAAATATGATAGAATACACTCAACAGTAAGTGTTTGCAATGAAGCTTGTTACATATAACCTCTTGAATATTCACAGGTGTGCTTTAAATTTTCTAATATGAATAGCTACATATAAGTTCAGTGAGAATTGTTTGTCCTAGTTATTTATTAAGTTGTACAACTCGTCCAGTTATGTTCGTAATTATCCTGACCATTTTCAGTCGACATATAGCAGCAAAAATGCAACTAAAAGCATATTGATCTTTTTCCAAAAAAAATTGGTTCAACCTGTTGTCAAAATTTTACATTTAAGATCAATGTAAGACTCAGGTATAATGAACCCCAATTTATATTCAGTTCAATTTGATATCGTTTGTAAATGTTTTATTGCTTATTATTAATGAAATTGATCTTCATTTAAAAAAAATTATATTCGAAATCATCTAAAGTGTTTGGCAAAATATTTGAAAAGCTAGCTACAGAGTAATTGTGGACATGACATAGGTCCACCCCGACGCGGCCACGCGCGGATTTGGGTAGGCGAATGAATCTCCATATGAAACGGATCGAATTGAAATTTAGGTCTATGTGGAGTCGCCACCAAATTTTGTGGTTATTCGGAACCATTCGAGCCCACTCTATGTCGTAGTGGTCCGTATACGAAATACGGCCCATTTCCGATGTCAGAGTTTATTGGGCTCGTCCCTTTGCATTTGATACCAATACCGACGTTATCGGATATTGTGTATTGAATGACTCTCGTGCGCCAACGGTTTCGAGCATCCGGAAACCGAGGTTCTGAGTAAGGGGTGAGGATACGTGTTGGGAAGCCCACAAAGGACACCCAACCCCGCCCTCACATTAGCGGCCTCTACTAAGAATTCGAATGACTTTCTAATTCGCGCGTTAGTTGAACGAGAAAATGATATGCAAAGATTACTTTCCTTAAACATGTGAATGGAATTGAAAAGAGTTTCTAAGCCAATTTAATGCAATTAATTCTACGTCAAAGTGGAATTTTAGCATGTGGGTTCATTTTAGTAAAATAAAACAAACGATGAAAATTGACAAAAGAAACAAGCAAATTGTTAGTAATGATATAACGAATAATAACGGTTTGTGCAACTTTTGAATTGTATAGAATGATGCAAGTGAGTTAATGCATGGATTTGAAAAAGGTTATGACACGTGATTGATTAACACGTGTTGGCCGAGGTCATGGAAAAAAATATATCGAGATCTTAAAAAAATGTTTTGTCTAAAAAAAATGATGTTCGAAGAATAATAATAAAAAAGAGCGAAATTGCTTTCTTCGGAAAATTGATGATTTTATTAAATCGTGTACAAATATTGCGTAATTTGCACTCGACTTAATATTTTCGATATTCGTCGTATTCAATATTCGATTATGAAATCCATATTAAATACTTGGAATAATTTATACTCGATTTTAATTTTGATGCTCGTCATATCCCATATCCGATTATTGAATCGGTATGAAATGCTAGAGCGAAAACTTGAAGAAAATAATATAAGTCGTTTTAAATTAACTAGCACGATATAAATTTTCTCCGCGTTTATTAATGTCGTAATTAATTCAATTGAATTAGAGGACATCTATATTAGCATCAACGAAAATCGTGTTAATTAATTTATTTGACTAAATCATTAGATTAGACATCCAATTATGGAATTGGCATCGGATCTAACGTATCGACACTTTGCTTGAATGAAGACTTGATTCCCTCGGCTTTTCCGACATCGAAATAAATCCCTAAGGATTAGGATGTCAGATCCGCGTCAACGGGTTTCGACCCTTATTAAATATAATGTTTATTTTTTTGAAAATTAATGTAAATATGCGACTAATAATAATGATGCAAACAATATAAAGATTATTGTTTAAGTTAACTTATCTCAATAATCAAATAGTCGGGGTATTGGAACAAGCGACCGTCAACGTTGTGTGCAGTACACTTGTATATTCGTGTTTCCTTATTCCGATACCCCTCTTATTCGACACAAATTGATAAGTATTTTAATGTTTTGTATTAGTTATTATCGATATTATAATGCAAGGAACGAAATAAAACAAAAAAAGACGCGAAAAAGATGAAGATGACGAGAGGAAGAGAAGAAGGAGAGAAAGGGGTTTTGACACCCTCAACCTACATGTTCTTGTCTCGGAACGGACTCGTAACCGTGGCTTTACACAAGAGTCTTCGAGGTTTTATGGAGGTTGAGTTATGGTGGATCGGGATTGATTCCTAGAACTAGGTTTAGGGTTTTTGCTAGTGTAGAATTGCTAGGGTTTGATTAGGGTTGCATGTGTAAGATTAGGGTTTTTGAGGTTGTGAAAAAAGTTGTGTCATGTGGTGTTGCATGGGGTGTATATATAGGCATTGCCCATGTATTTGGATGTTTAGGGTTTTGTGCCTTGATGGACTTGACCTGATGGCCCGTCTGAAGGTGGACTGTTGGTTTTGCTTCTTGAGTTGCACTTTTGATGTCGTGAATGGTTGTTTTGCACGTCTCGGAGACGACTTTGACTAGGGTTGACCCAATCGTAAAAAAGTCGGTTTTACTTCCGGTGTCCATTTTGGCCCAAATTAATCTTGTTTGATTGGAAACGGCCCACTGGACCTGGATTCGAGGTTGATTTTGTGAGATTTGTACTCTGTAAGTGTGTTAGCCAGCGATTAATGGATTTGAGCCTGTATCGAGCGCACAGAAGCATGTTAGCGTCCGATCATCATCGAGTGTTTTTTGGGAAACTACCATAAACACCTGGCGGTCAAAATGCGGGTGTCTATAGAGCCCCCACTCTGACTGAGGCTTAGACAAGGCGAAAGTCAGAGTAGCCACCAGGCCAATCGAGGATTGAAACCTGGCGGACTTCCGGTCGGGTCGTTTATAGTCCATTAGACTCGCGTGAAGGGCTCGCCAGCCACAAGCTAGAAGTCATACCTGAGCTGATGACGGTAACTCCGTGGGGAATTAGACTTGTCGCATAAGTCCTGGGTGCGCCTGTATGTAGGCTCATCCCGTGAAATGCCGCCGTTGGCTTCCGCTGGGGAGATGTAGTGGGTTGCACATCCCTGTTTGAGTCGTACCTGTATAAGTCACATAAAATTTGCATGCAACACGTAGGTAGTAAAATGACTCGCGCTGGGGAAAATAATTTTTGATTTTTTTGAAATTTTTGAAATTGAAATCCTGAAAGCACCCACGGGCTAGGTTTTCAAAATGGAGAAGGGGTAGAAATTTGCAGTTTAATTAGACCGAAATTTGACCTTGTCGAAAAGGATTTTCTCAAATGGCTAAGTTTTGCAAATTTTAAAATGAGAATTTGGAGAGAGACATACCGACATACTCGACTCTGGACGCGACAGGACGAGTTGACCGACACGGACTGGACTCTCTAAGGGTTGGACCGTGACTCGGTAGAGGATGGGCCACCTAAGATGACGAGACTCTCGAGTTGCGCTATTCCGTAGCCTAGGCGAGTGGCAACACGGTCGAACATCGAAATGGGATGGATATGCTATAGGGGACTTCAGTAGTTTGTAATGAGACTGTTTTAGTCTGGTGCCCTTCTGGATCTCTGATTTTAGGGTACAGTCCAAAATGGGTATAACTTCGAGTACTGACAGATTCTTGTCTTCGACGGAGCCGAGTATTAGGACACACTACAGAAAGGAGGCTAGTTTTTGAAAGTATTTTGGATTTTGTGAGTGGAAGGAGCACTTCTGCCTAGGAGAAGCCCCCAGGATGACAAAGCTAGCTCTTGAGAACATGACGGTGTCGTAATGGGAAGGATGACGCTTCTTGAATTTGTGTCAATGTGGGTGGTTGTGCCTCTGTTGAAAGGCTGCCTACGTATTCACGTGTGGTGAAATCAAACCAAGCCGTAGTTCTGTGGACTGGAAGATGTATTATGGCGCCTAGTTTATTAGGGCTTTGTGTGTAACTAGCCATAGCGACGGTGTAGGCTAGGTGCATTCCCAATGATGTCTTGATCAAAGGGCTAGAATGGTTAGGATGTTAATCCTGTGACTGTGAGCGTTCTCCGGGGTAGCCCCCAGAGGTGGTGTGAACTATTTGGGCATGTTCTATGCCGACTGCAAGTTGAGTTCCCGTGTTTAGGGTTGGTAACTGGTTCGGATGAGATTTTAACGAGTTATGTTCTCGGTATTTTTAATGAGTTCTGCTCTCGGGATTTTTAACGAGTTCTGCTCTCGGGGAATTTTAACGAGTTTTGTTCTCGGGATTTTTAACGAGTTCTGCTCTCGGGGAATTTGATGTTTTTGGAAATGTGGTGCTAGGAAGTAAATGGCTTTGATGACTCGAAATCTGGAGCTCGGTTCTGTGGAGCTAAGGCTTCGAGGGCTGGTTTGATAATGTGGGATCTGGTTTTGATGACTCGAAATCTGGAGCTCGGTTCTGTGGAGCTAAGGCTTCGAGGGCTGGTTTGATAATGCGGGATTTGGTTTCCATGTCTGGCCCTATTTGTTAGGGGTATCCTATGGAGCTTGAATCCTCAAAATTCCGGGCTGTCTCTGGCCTGGGTCTCGGAAAGGTCTTGAGGGTTGTAATGTGGGAAGGCTGAGTGTGTTGTTAGCTGACCAGCTTGATTGTTACTCCCCTATTGGATGGCATGGATAATTTTGAATTTGACCGTACCACGGTCAAAGAATTTTCACTTGAGTTGACCGTTGACCACGGTCATGGGTATTTGATTTTTGATTGACCTCTAGCCGCGGTCATGGGTTTTGATAATTTTGACCGTACCCTGGTCGTGGGGCTTTCCCTTGAATTGACCGTTGACCACGGTCATGGGTATTCTGAATTTTTGATGATGGCCTGTTTTTTTTTTTGGCTTTTTGCTTTTTTTTTTTCTCATGGACTTTCGATTTTTTTTGTCCAGTTTTCTTTTTTTGATGGTCTTCTTTTTGTTTTGGCCCTTTCTTTTTTGATGGCCTTCTTTTTGTTTTTTTTTTACTTTTGATTTTTTTGTCCAGTGTTTTTTTTGTCTTTTTTTTTTGCCGGTCAGACTAACACCTAAGGTGGGGATTGGTCAGTCTTATTGGAGGGGTATTTTATTGTGGGAAATGGGCTTGCCTCCCGTCTTGAACCCAAACTAGGAGATTACCTAGATTTGTCATAGGATTCGATACCGCTCCTGCTACGAGTAGTTATGTGGTTTTTCTATACCAGACACGGAATAGGTAAAAAGAAAACACGGGCTCGGTTTCCTGCAGTCATTATAGATGTGCCTATAATAGTCACGTGCGTGTGCTCACAGTGTATGATGGTGTTCATCATGTTCTCGGAAACACATAAGGAAAATATAAATGAGAAAGAATATTGAAAGCTGATTTTATTGAATTTTGAAAAAGAGGACAGAATAAACCTGACTCTGACTCTGACTTTGACCTTGGCTTTGGAATAGAACATCCTAGACTCAGACTCGGACTTAAATCAAATCCGGACTCTTGGGTGCATGAGAGGTAGATTGGATGCTTCGGTCATCGGGCCCTGTGTAGTCCACGAGGGGCTTTGCAAGTGACAATGTTTCCAAACCGGGAGTCTTCCCGGCATCGAGGAAGTCTTGAATGAGGTGTTTCAGCTTCCAGCATTGTTCTGTATCGTGTCCCCTCCCTCTGTGGAATTCACAGTAATGCTCGGCGTTCCATGCTTTGGAACGTTTCTCCACAGATGGGTCGGCTGTTGGGCCTATAGGTAGCACTAGGCCCTTCGGAACCAACCTCTGGAAAGCGACGGTGTAGGACATATCCAAGTGAGTAAATGTCCTTTCCTTTGACTGGTTCTTGATTCTTGGAGAGGTGACTTGAGGGTTACCTTTCTCGGCCTTGCCATCTTGAGGGTATCGGACAGTTTCGTAAGAGTGTTCACCCTTCGAATGGCTCAGTTGGGTGACTGGCTGCCTTACCCGCTCTAGCTGTGTTAGACGGTATCGGGTTCTTACAAGGTCTTCTTTGATGATGGTTACGTACCCTTGAACTTAGGTTATCTAGGGCAGTATCGATTTTCGAGAAGATGTTGTTAATGGAGCAAGATAGCATAAGCATACTCCCCTGGATATCCCCTTTCTTGACGGCATGGGATTTGTTGTGGTTTGGTAGTGTCTCGTTCATAGGGTCCTTGATCGGAAGAAACGACAGGTGTTAGAACTCGCCTAAACTCGGCTTTGCGCAAGAGAGAGAGTCAAACCAGAGACGACCCGGGGTGACGGGTCGACAAAGTCTCTCGGACCGGGATACTAGAATGTTGACCTAGACGAGGTAACGACCGCAAATTAGACTCGAGCTGCAGAAGGGTGAGTCCGAAAATGGGGCGACCATGTTTGACTTGGGTTAGACCCTCCTAAGACGAATGTGTAGGGTGCGATTCTCAGAGTGACTGTGATTAATCGCTCCGTCGGAGAATAGCCCCCAAATGAGACTAAGGACTCAGATGGTGTGGCGTCTAAGTGACTCAAAGGTGGGGTACGTGAGACGCGTGTAAGACATGACCCTTAGGGCAACCGTGATTGATCGCTCCGCTAAGGGGTAGCCCCCAAGTGGGATTGAAGATTTTGTTAAGACTCGATTGTTGGACGAGTGATCCTTAGACGTAAGGACCGTGAACCTTTTGTTATAGGGCTATGCCTTGTAAAAAAGATCGACTCGGAAAAGACACCTAGACGGGTGACTCGTGGAAGGTGGGCCTCCCTTAGAATTCGGCATGTGGGCCGAGTCCTGTTCGAAGGAAGGTTCACGTGAGACATCCCCAGACTTTTGACTCGATTATGTTGACGGACCCTCCATCGTAAGAGTATGTCCTACTTAGGTGGGCCCTGCCTTAGTCTAATAAGGCGGACTGGGATAGGGAAGAGACCCGTGATGTAAGATCGACAGAGTTTCGACGCTAGAGACCTCGACAACTTATGACATGACCCTACACTGCTAAATACGGGAAGTCCTAAGAAGAGGGAAGTTTTGAAAATCGATTGTTTTTGAAGAAGGTCCGAGAAAACTCGGTTGAGGGCCCAATTTTCGAGAAAAAAGAAAGAGCATTGGGCCGCGGGTTTTGAAGGTAATTTTGAGCTTTGAATCGGGCAACATACCGTCTAGAAAATAGGCTATTTTGAGTAAAATCATAAGTCCTAAATTCGGTATGTGTCCCGGGTTTTGAAATCGAATGTCTTGAAAAAGATGCAATTTTTGAAAAATTGACATTTTTGAAAACGACTCGGAAACCAAGTAGCACGCAGTCACACAAGCATTATAACGACGCCATGTATGCTCTACACTAAGTCTCGGTCGGTCTATAGGGGTCTATACCAGTGTACATAGTCTAGACGTTGATCGGGACGGACTCTCTAAGTCGAATTGAGCTTAGAACATGCCGCGAAACCCACTCGAATCGACTATGGACACCTTTTGACATATCCATGTTGGAGTACATCAATGGTATAGTGGGACGTCGGTCACCAGTACCGGCCCGAGAAAATATGGGTTATGCATGACCCGTAAAACTAAAACGCGTATTGTATTTGTCAAACGATTTCTATTCGAGTCTCACCCTGAGGATGCCGATGGTAAGTCACGGATCAGTTAATCCCCAGCGGAGTCGCCAAATTGTGGACATGACATAGGTCCACCCTGACGCGGCCACGCGCGGGTTTGGGTAGGCGAATGAATCTCCATATGAAACGGATCGAATTGAAATTTAGGTCTATGAGGAGTCGCCACCGAATTTTGTGGTTATTCGGAACCATTCGAGCCCACTCTATGTCGTAGTGGTTCGTATACGAAATACGGCCCATTTCCGATGTCAGAGTTTATTGGGCTCGTCCCTTTGCATTTGATACCGATACCGACATTATCGGATATTGTGTATTGAATGACTCTCGTGCGCCAACGGTTTCGGGCATCCGGAAACCGAGGTTCTGAGTAAGGGGTGAGGGTACGTGTTGGGAAGCCCACAAAGGACACCCAACCCCGCCCGCACATTAGCGGCCTCTACTAAGAATTCGAATGACTTTCGAATACGCGCGTTAGTTGAACGGGAAAATGATATGCAAAGATTACTTTCCCTAAACATGTGAATGGAATTGAAAAGGGTTTCTAAGCCAATTTAATGCAATTAATTCTTCGTCAAAGTGGAATTTAGGCATGTGGGTTCATTTTAGTAAAATAAAACAAACGATGAAAATTGACAAAAGAAACAAGCAAACTGTTAGTAATGATATAACGAATAATAACGGTCTGTGCAAATATTGAATTGTATAGAATGATGCAAGTGAGTTAATGCATGGTTTTGAAAAAGGTTATGACACGTGATTGATTAACACGTGTTGACCGAGGTCAAGGAAAAAAATATATCGAGATCTAAAAAAAATGTTTTGTCTAAAAAAAATGATGTTCGAAGAATAATAATAAAAAAGAGCGAAATTGCTTTCTTCGAAAAATTGATGATTTTATTAAATCGCGTACAAATATTGCGTAATTGGCACTCGACTTAATATTTTCGATATTCGTCGTATTCAATATTCGATTATGAAATCCGTATTAAATACTTTGAATAATTTATACTCGATTTTAATTTTGATGCTCGTCATATCCCATATATTCGATTATTGAATCGGTATGAAATGCTAGAGCGAAAACTTGAAGAAAATAATATAAGTCGTTTTAAATTAACTAGCACGATATAAATATTCTCTGCGTTTATTAATGTCGTAATTAATTCAATTGAATTAGAGGACATCTATATTAGCATCAACGAAAATCGTGTTAATTAATTTATTTGACTAAATCGTTAGATTCGACATCCAATTATGGAATTGGCATCGGATCTAACGTATCGACACTTTGCTTGAATGAAGACTTGATTCCCTCGGCTTTTCCGACATCGAAATAAATCCCTAAGGATTAGGATGTCAGATCCGCGTCAACGGGTTTCGACCCTTATTAAATATAATGCTTATTTTTTTGAAAATTAATTTAATTATGCGACTAATAATAATGATGCAAACAATATAAAGATTATTGTTTAAGTTAACTTATCTCAATAATCAAATAGTCGGGGTAGTGGAACAAGCGACCGTCAACGCTGTGTGCAGTACACTTGTATATTCGTGTTTCCTTATTCCGATACCCCTCTTATTCGACACAAATTGATAAGTATTTTAATGTTTTGTATTAGTTATTATCGATATTATAATGCAAGGAACGAAATAAAACAAAAAAAGACGCGAAAAAGATGAAGATGACGAGAGGAAGAGAAGAAGGAGAGAAAGGGGTTTTGACACCCTCAACCTACATGTTCTTGTCTCGGAACGGACTCGTAACCGTGGCTTTACACAAGAGTCTTCGAGGTTTTATAGAGGTTGAGTTATGGTGGCTCGGGATTGATTCCTAGAACTAGGTTCAGGGTTTTTGCTAGTGTAGATTTGCTAGGGTTTGATTAGAGTTGCATGTGTAAGATTAGGGTTTTTGAGGTTGTGAAAAAAGTTGTGTCATGTGGTGTTGCATGAGGTGTATATATAGGCATTACCCATGTATTTGGATGTTTACGGTTTTGTGCCCTGATGGATTTGACCTGATGGCCCGTCTGAAGGTGGACTGTTGGTTTTGCTTCTTGAGTTGAACTTTTGATGTCGTGAATGGTTCTTTTGCACGTCCCGGAGACGACTTTGACTAGGGTTGACCCAATCGTAAAAAAGTCGGTTTTACTTCCGGTGTCGGTTTTGGCCCAAATTAATCTTGTTTGATTGGAAACGGCCCACTGGACCTGGATTCGAGGTTGATTTTGTGAGATTTGTACTCTGTAAGTGTGTTAGCCAGCGATTAATGGATTTGAGCCCGTATCCGAGCGCACAGAAGCATGTTAGCGTCCGATCATCATCGAGTGTTTTTTTTGGGAAAGTACCATAGACACCTGGCAGTCAAAATGCGGGTGTCTACAGTAATATTCAATAAAATAACGTAAATTGGCATTGTTGTAATATTGATTTCATAATTCAAGGGGGAAAGTCGGAAAATGAAAGGCTTATTATAAGCTACTCCAAGATTTTTTTTTATTTAAGCTATCGTATTTACAAAATAAGTTATTTCCTCTCATCCAATACAAAAATAAACTAGTTTAAATTTTGATCAAATAAGTTGGCTTATTGTGGGCGTCAATCAGAGCCTTAAAATCAATTTACCCAAAATGAAAGTTGTGAATGTGCTTAGTTTGTTTTTTTATGTATGATGTTTTTGGTGTTCTGTTAGAATTATTAGAAAGATTGATTATGAATTGCATGAATATTATTGATGAATAGGTCCAATATATAGAATATTACAAGAGATACAGTTTGCCTTAGGGTAGAAGTATACAATAAGTAGAAGATTTTAAAATATACAAATTACCTAAACTAAATTATATCACAATCAATAATATGAGAAAATAATATCCTGACATATATACAATATCTCTAATATGCTCCCGCAAGATGTACGGGCGGGGCGAAAGTACAATCTTGAAAATCAAGAGGAACGAATATCGGGTGAATATCAAATTCGTCAACTCGTCAGTCCAAGGTGCGTAAACTCGCCAGTCTCGGGTGCGTCAACTCGCCAGTCCAGGGTGCGTAAACTCGTCAGTCCAGGGTGCGTAAACTCGCCAGGCTAGGGTGAGGGTGCATAACTCGTCAGTCTAGGGTGCGTAAATCTAGGGTATCGGAACATTACATTAGAGTGTGTAAACTCGTCAGTCTAGGGTGCGTAATTCGCCATTCTCGAGTGCAGGTGTGTAACTCGTCAATGTAGGATGCGTAAACTTGTCAGTCTATGGTGCGTAAATTCGCCAGTCTAGGGTGCGTAAACTCGCCAGTCTAGGGTGGGTGCGTAAACTCGCCGGTAGTTTAGAAGAGACCAAGAAATTTATAGTCAAATTGAATTTGAGAGAGCGTAGAAAATTTAATCACAGATTTGATTAAAGTGGAGAAGATTAAACCTCAAAATTGGGTTCAAGGGGTAAAAGATCGATTTAGTGAGGGTGAAGAAAAGTTTATGGATGAGGGAGAAGGGAGAAATATTTTGATGCAATTCGATGGGAGGGCAGCGGAAGACGGTAGTTTCATGCTGATAAGATGGATCTAGTAGCTCTGATACCATGTTAAAATTATGAGAAAGATTGATTATGAATATTATTGATGAATAGGTCCTATATATAGAACATTATAAGAGATACAGTTTGCCTTAGCGTAGAAGTATACAATAAGTAGAAAATTTTGAAAGATACAAATTATCTAAACTAAATTATATCACAATCAATAATATGAGAAAATAATATCCTGACATATATACAATATCTCTAATATTTTCGAGAAGAGATTTTGACTTTAGTTTTTACGTGAATATATATATTAGTCCGATTTTTTAAAATAGTACACCATAAAATTCCTTATAAAACGAGCTTTTAAATGAGTAAACATTTCATGATATTAACTCTTATGTCGTTATGAGACATATTGAAGAGAGAATAACATGTGTCGAAAAATGAGAATGTCATATAAAAAAACAGAGGGAGTAACTCATTATTTATTGCGTATATGTTTTGTTGTAAATGTGTCCTTTA
This sequence comes from Agrostemma githago, assembly GCA_958450325.1. Taxonomy (NCBI): domain Eukaryota; kingdom Viridiplantae; phylum Streptophyta; class Magnoliopsida; order Caryophyllales; family Caryophyllaceae; genus Agrostemma; species Agrostemma githago. The sequence goes on along the minus strand of OY288239.1, from coordinate 14,954,740 downwards.
CGACGATCTTAAAAAAAATAGAACTGAAAATGTTTTATTATGATTGTTGTATCTTATTTGTAAATGACAAATGCAGATTTTAGCTTTAATGTTGCTGTCAGCGGCGTCAGCAGCTGCTGAAGCAGTGACTGCACTCAGGCAAAACTACGTAGGCCCAGATGTAGATCAATTGACAGCATCCGTGGCCATGACATTTTTGGTTTTTATCGCTCTTGAACCAGCCGCTCTAATTTCAACTTACCACTTCTGTATTTACATTTCTAAATCATGATTTTAATGGACTTAATTCTCTTTTTTTTTTCCTTGAAACTTTTGTATAAATAACCCATTTCTTTGAGGTTTCACAGTCATTTTTTTTGCTATGATTTAAATCCATAAATTTCATTGTAAAAACCCGAGCAGCCTGCGGCCTAGTTCTGCCTCCAGTCTTCAAGTTCTTCATTTCCTTTCATGCTTCCATTCCCGAGCTTCTTATTCTTCTAGTAGATATGTGTTGTCGACTCTAATCGGTACTTGATGCTCGGATTCCGCATTCACGTATTCTTTCGGTATCTGATGACATGTTTTTTGCATACGTTGTTAGATAAACAAAGTCTATCAATCAAACATATTTATACCTAGGCTAAGACTCACCATAAAACTTTAAACAAATAACGTAGTAAAGTGATAAGCAATAGGGTCGACCCACAGCGATGAGACTAATCGGTAGCTATAACAAACATAAAATCTAGAGTAAACGAGAAAATGCACAAACACAAGCACAAATGAGTAAAAACACAAGAATTGGAGGTTTTTGGTTTGTTTTTTGTGAAAGCTACCCTAAAAAAAGACAAATAAAAAAAAAGGAAGCAGATAGCTTTGGTGAAATACCCCAAATCAATCCCACTAAACTTGATGAGCAGAATCGGCTTGCCAATCCATCTTCATGTACCTACAAAATCATACTCCCACCACTTCTCTATAATCTTCCACATTTCTTATTCTGATAACTTCTCTATTATCTTCCACTTTTCTTATTGATAGATCTTTTGTGGTTCTTATTATTTGTGATCTCACCTTCTTTTCTCAGTTTCATTTTCATCAACGTATTCCACTCTTCTTAATTTTCTCCCAAATACTAATGTGGAAGATATACAAGAAGTGGAGTGAGTCCTAAATCAAAGCATAAAAACAGAAAAACAACATTGTCCAAAAATTATTTACAAACATAATCATCATTTATTTAACGTCGATGACTCGACCAAATACGTGGGAGAAGTTTAATCCCCTAGAAATTCTAACGCAATACAGTGGCGGAAACACGGTAGATAATGTGGGATTAAAACACGATGTAACTCTGTCTAGATTAAATAAAAGGGTAAGTCAATACATGAGCCATTAAATAAAAATGGCTAAAATAAAAAGACAATCCATAAAAGGGTGTAACAATCCATAGTACAAAATTTATAGATCAGCGAAGTAGGATCCGTAACTACTCTCTAGCCCACCCGAAGGAAACACATATACCAGTCATATTAAAAACATAACAGCCACAATCAGTGAGGAGCATCAACGACGTTCTCCAGCCATATTATATCATATGGAAAATAATAGTATTATTATATTAAAAGATTTAAAAAGAGAAAACATTGAAACGATATAATAAAAATAAGTTTTCAGCGAAACTTAAAGCACTTGCCAACCTGCAAGCCAAAATCAACCGATAATAATGATATTCAAAAATGGCGTTATGGAAATTCGATCAGTGTGCACAAGGCTAGACTTTCACTAGGGATATACTAAAACTAGCTTCGAGAACTTCAGTTTCAACACATATCAGACTTCAGTCTCTAACTAGGCAACTCAACCATAACAGGAGCGCGTGCAGATAGGGATGACAACGGATAGGGTATGGGTCGGGTCCGGCAGGACCTGGACCCGTGCCTCAAAAGTTGGACCCAGATCCGACCCGGACCCTTATGAAGGAGTTATGTCCACTGTCCTACGGATTAACCCGCTTAAGTCTATGTATCCGATATGCCTTGCTAGAGGTCGATGTCGGATTGACATGTAATGGAGTTACGTGTCTAGTAGTCTTAAGTGGGCCCATTGGGTCACACACAATGTGTACGGGATATTATTAATATATATCGATATATTAAATATATCGGGTCAGTAGTAATACGGACCCAGCTGCGTTGACAGGTTATGGTAATTAGAATTATACTAATAATCTAATTATGGTAATTGATGTTATGGAAGTAACCTAATTCCACCTTCTCATCTCTCCTATATAAGGAGGTTCATATGATGAACCAATATATGGAATAAAAGTATTGACTCATAATATATTCATCTTATAAAGAGTTATAAGAGAGATAATATAGAGAGAAGTTGTGAGACGGTCTCACGTACCTTTATACTAGCATATACGTCGCAGTTCCGTACCCGTGTGGATACCAAAGAAGGCATCACGTTTGGGGTGCTTTATTCTGTCCGTGGGAATTATTTATTCTTGTCCGTGGAGATTATTTATTCTTGTCCGTGAAGATTATTTATTCTTTCCGTGGAGATTATATATATTTCTGGGTTATTATATTTCTTATTAATATGCTGTTCCGCTGCAGATAAGGTATAATTGTTATCCCTCTTCTTTTGTCTTTTCGGTTAATACTCGTAACAGGTCCTTGGGTTTAAGGGTTGTAACCCTACAGTGGTATCAGAGCTTCTGTTACGAAGTATTAATCTAATCGACGTGAATCTTTGTCTCATAATTGGTTATGAGGGATTCTACTCGCGTATTAATTTGATTATTATTATTTTTCGTTCTATGAGAATCGTTCTCGGATTAATGTTTTATCAACTTCGTATTTGCGTGAGAATAGTTCTCATGTTAGTGATAGTTGATGTCACTGTGACATATTTTGATAATTAAGTTACTTGAATCACATGCTTATGCTGCTTAATTATTGGTGTACATTGGTGCATATGTAATGGTGGAGTGCTTATAAATACTAAACGTAACATGCGAGGTTTTGTTTCACGGTAGAATAATACTCCTTTCTTATTGCCCATGTATTATGCTAATAATCATCGCTCGTTAGGGTTTGTTTTAATTTACGAATTTAATTTGTTAAATTCTAAAATTGACTCGTAAAATTAATTTAAGATCTAATATTGATTATTTTTAATTTAATTTTGTCCTAAATTGACCCACTATAATCCCAAATTACCTTGTTGACGATGAGACTAATTTGATTAGTCAAGATTCGATTGAAATTTGGAACGTAAAATTACTAGAATTTATCGTTGACGATGAGACCTAATAAGATTAGGACAAGACTCGTTTTAATTATGGTGGAGACGGAACGAAACAAGGTCAACCCGGTCGACACGAGTGTGACTCGATCGGAACGGGTGTGACTCGGTAGGCACGAGTATGACTCGGTAGGCACGGGTGTGTCCCGGTCGGAACGGGATGACACGGGTGGCAAAGGTTTGACCAAGAGGACACAATATTTACTCGGACGACATGGTGTCGGATCGAGCGACGCTTTTAAGAAAAGTCGTTTTCTCGCGTTTGTGTGTTGTTTATGAATCAAACACGGATTATACTTTTATTTTTCCGAATCAATGAAAAATTAGTTTTCTAAATCGGCTAAATAATTTTGTGCATTTTAATTATCATGTTATCATAAATGGGTCGGGAAAAGAGTTTCTCGAGTCATAATTGATTTTGATGAATTGTTCATCTATATGACAATTATAAGTTGCAGATCGATTGTGAATCGAGTTTTGTATATCCGTTCAATTTTTCCAGGTGGGAAATTGTTCCTCATAGTTGAAAAAATGAAAGATATTGGTGAAATTGTTCAAACCAAATAGTAATTATGAATTGTAATATGATTATAAGTCAAAATATGAGATCTTTTAACTTGTTTTATGCACAAATCACTAGTAACAATTGAATTATTATGTCATATGATGCATGATTTTTATTGTTTGAGACTTGTGACTTGTGTGCCTAGAACTGATAGGTCGTCTTGTAAGTTGACCTAAGAGCATGTTTAGGACCCATAATGCATTTAATCCCTCGCACAAATATTAAGTATTGCCTTTCCAGAATTGACCACTACAATAATTTCATACCATTGGTTGAAGTGACTGCCTAAGCGGTGCTTTGCCGATGTGTGTGGATTGAGTAGGTGGGTAACGGTTACCCACAGGTTCAATCTGGTTTGCTTAACATTGCTATCAAGTCGGACTTGGGCTTTGAGGCAAATAGTTGGTGTCATATGATGACTAATTCCGACGAACCAAGAATTACATAGAGATGTAATTGACAAGTTTGTTGTCTACCTTTACTTTTGGAGCTTGAGCAGTGAGCCCAAGTTCACTTGAGCGACAAAAGGTTTAGGATCTTGGAATATTATGCGAACTTGAGGGTAGTTTTCATGATTTTATCTTAAAATTGTTTAAGATTTTTAATTAATATTAATTATCGTTTTACTTTGCATATACATATAGTTCTAATTTAGTCACCATTATCACATTTATTAAAGATGAGTTTGAATTGTTCAACCTTATCGATTGGTATCTTGAGAATCGTTCTCAAAATTAGAGATACGGATTTTGTCCTTGTGAAGGATAATTCCGACAAATTATTACCAATGTTAATGTACAGTATGGACTGTATAATTAGAGTCATGAAGATATTATAATTACCAAAATTAATTGTTTCAATAAAGGGAACCGTTTCCATTAAGTGAGAAAATGTTGAAGATGATCTAATTGATCCGTGTCATATGATGACGTGATTATATTGATAATCAGGAAATTTTGGATGTCTCTTTCTAAAGAATTAGGAATTGAAATCGTTTCAATTAGTCCTAAGTTTAGGTCACTTTATTATGAATAAACATGTGACTTAATAAAGTTTCTCACCTTTTAGCATGAGATGTTAAAAGACGATTGAACATTGTATCAAGAAGGCAAATAATATTAATGTTCTATGAGTTCATTAAGAAAATTGCTTGAGATAATGATTAATGAATCTAAGATGTTGGTTAAAGTAAGGGAAGAATAATTGTTATCATACCCAAACTTGTTGCCAAATTTAGATTAGGTACGATTTTATTAGTCATTAATGTAATGACAAATATTGGACATTGGTAGATAGTTTCTAGAAGTGTCTAGAAAATCTGCAAATCAATTGAAGTATGACTTCTGGTGTGTATGTTACTAAAGTAATAGTTACTTTCATTCCACTGTTTTGGTATAAAGATACCAAATGCAATTATTACATTGTGGATGTGATGACTCAAAGAGGGTGGAATAATGGTATATAAGTGAAGTATTTTATGATGAAATGGACAAACGTTGTTGTTTCATATATAAAAAGAAAATCACTTAATTTTACCATAAAGCTAAATACTGGAATTGAATAATTGTTATTCTTGTACTAGTCATAAGCAAGGACATTGATTCTGTTTCATGTATGGGCATGAAATTTTTTGATAAAAGTAGAACAGTTGTTGCTCTATACCTTGCAAGAATATGTGGTACAGTAAGGCTAACATGATTGTTGAGCTTTACATTTCTAGTAGTGAATGCTTTTATTTACAACATAACGACCAAAAGTATTCAAGTCCCACGACTCAAGTTTTACCTATTATGCCATTGTCCTTAATCCATGAGACAAGAGACATAAGAATAAGTTTCATAATGATGAAATTATAAACCTTATTGATAATGATCAACTGAGGTAAATGGATCTTGTTTAGATGGATAAATGACATTACAAGTGACTCCTACTATTAATTGTAGTGGGAGGGTACTTAGACTTGTTAGACCACACACATACAGATATGTGTGAGTTTAACTAGTTATGTTACAAAATGGGTAACACGTATGGTTTTGTTCGATATGATTGAAACAGGGAGGTATTGAACTAAAAGATTGTGATCATCTTAGAAGTAGTGAAAAAATTTTCAAACTATATCGAACCATATTTGATATGATTTGGTCTATGATGAGTCATATGCAGATTTTGTTGACGCTTTAGAAAGTTATGCACTATAAAAGTCTTTGTACAAATGTTGATGAGATTGTCCATGTAAGTCGAAGAATAGACACCATATGAGATATGGATTGAAATGTTCTAAAATAGTCTTTTCTTAATTATCAAGTCTTAAAGTTTAAAGAAAATTGTTTTCTAAAACTTAGACTGAATTATGACATGTGTTTTATTAGAGGTACTATGTTAATTCTACAAACCATCCAAAGAACAAACCTGTTTTGTTGCATGGAGTGGTATGTTTCTTTTAAAGAGATGTGATTTCTAATAGAAACAGTGGGAGTAGAATCGACCTTGAATTGTTCAAGATTAACAGGGATTCTCTACAATTGTTGAAGAGGATATTGATGTATCCATGAAAAGTCATGATCATCTTAACTGCAAAATATTACCCTACATAGGTTTGACCTATGATAAGACAATAATGGGCAAAAATTCCAAGAGTCACGTGAAGTCATAAATCTAATAGATTCCATATAACATAACTACCAAGTATAGACTTTGGTTAAATGGATCTTATAGTGAAGAATAGTCTTCAATATAAAGATGATATGGATTGATATAAGAGTATCTATGAAGCGTTGTTGGTAGTTAAGGATTGATCTCATAGTAATGACTATGGAAAAATTCTTCTTACAACATTATGCTTAAGTCTATTAAGATTGATTTAGCATTTTGAATGTCATCACTCATTATGATGAATTTTGGACATATATATGTGAAATACATTTCTTGAAAGGGATGCAATATGATGTGTGTGCGACACATCGTATGAATTTCATATTATTAAAATTGCTAGGCAAATGTGAATATTCTGATTTGATTGGAGCAAGTATTATGGAGCAAGTATCTTCGTTCTCAATGTGGTAATTCAAATATGTTTGTTTTCCATTGAGACGGAGAGAGACAAAGTGTGTACAAGAGGCTAGTGGGAGTGCATTTATCGTTATGATTTGGTATGTAAGTGACATACTTCTCTAACTAGATGACATTTGATTGCTTTAGTCTACGAGACTTTGCAAGAAATGTGTTTATTATGTGCTCGTGTGACGAGCAGATACTAATCTAGTAAGTGTCACTAGAATGCTATCTAAGAACTGTTCCTTTGTGCTTAAGAAGCAAAAGGGGAATTATTTAAGAGATGCGCGTGATGTGATAAGCGAATTATTGTAAACAAGTTACAACGATTCATATTCCAAATAGACAAAGATGACATGAGATTGTAATCTCAGTATATTTTGTTTTGGATGAGAAGTTGTGTGTTGGAACGGTTCCAAAGGACAACTTTGTGACTAGTATTATAACTAAAGTTAGTGTTCTATTGCTTTTGAAGCAAATAGACGTTTATTTGGTTACGAATCAAACACGCACTCAACTTTAAAGTTTATGAAGCAATTATTGCTTATGAAACAAACAGTTTGCCTTAATTAAGAGAAGGTAGATTGGTCATATGCTTGTAGATAACCGATACAAATGTTGTATGTCCCGAAACCTTCTCTACATAAAGATCATATTGGTTATGATCGGTATAAGACGCATGGGCGAGTGGTCTTAGTACTTTTAGAGGTGTTTGGTTTAGTGGGAGTTATTTCAATAATTGATATATTTATGACATATTGTCATTTGGTTAATGTAACCGAGTTTTGTCCCTAAATAATTTACATTAATGAAATAGATCACTAAGCACGTGACTTAGTCTTGGAACTCTATTTGGATGATGTAATTATTTTGTCTCTAGTCAGGGTATTGTGTTGGGATATTTGAATACCCGTAAATGACTGGTGTGTGAGTTGGTTGATGGCTAAGTTCCTTGAGTCATAGGTATTGAGATACTAAACCAAGCACACGGGTGTATGTTAAGAATATGCATTAGACAGACCCGCCGAAAAAGAATTTTATTAAGATTTCGCTTAGTGTCAGTAAAGTTCTTTGCAAGTTATGAACTTGTACGGTCTTTAGACCTGAGTCTTTGACTATTCTGTACATGTGATGTGTATGCTTTGATACTATTCCTCGTCAGCTATGAAAGGGGGCTATGGATGGTTATTGGGCGTGCATGGATCATGTGATAGGATGTGGTTAGACAAGAGGGGATTTGCTCTTCCTTTATTGAAAGGAATTTATTGTTTCTTGGCCACTCGAAGAGTGTGACTTGTGCAAATGCGTGGCCGCGCTCAGATAGGATGATTGTCATCTATCTGCTCTTTTAACAAGTCAACTTAAAGATTCGAGTAAAAGATTGAGATATGTGAGGATGACACTTCTTCTTACCTCATTCTCAATTGGAGACAATAGTAGCAAAGAGACTTAACGCCGTTCTTGAGAGGACATGTACAAGTGGGAGACTGAAGGAGTTATGTCCACTGTCCTACGGATTAACTCGCTTAAGTCTATGTATCCGATATGCCTTGCTAGAGGTCAATGTCGGATTGACATGTAAATGGGTTACGTGTCTGGTAGTCTTAAGTGGGCCCATTGGGTCACACACAATGTGTACGGGATATTATTAATATATATCGATATATTAAATATATCGGGTCAGTAGTAATACGAACCCAGCTGCGTTGACAGGTTATGGTAATTAGAGTTATACTAATAATCTAATTATGGTAATTGATGTTATGGAAGTAACCTAATTCCACCTTCTCATCTCTCCTATATAAGGAGGTTCATATTATGAACCAATATATGGAATAAAAGTATTGACTAATAATATATTCATCTTATAAAGAGTTATAAGAGAGATATAGAGAGAAGTTGTGAGACGGTCTCACGTACCTTTATACTAGCATATACGTCGCAGTTCCGTACCCGTGTGGATACCAAAGGAGGCATCACGTTTGGGGTGCTTTATTCTGTCCGTGGGAATTATTTATTCTTGTCCGTGGAGATTATTTATTCTTGTCCGTGAAGATTATTTATTCTTTCCGTGGAGATTATATATATTTCTGGGTTATTATATTTCTTATTAATATGCTGTTCCGCTGCAGATAAGGTATAATTGTTATCCCTCTTCTTTTGTCTTTTCGGTTAATACTCGTAACAGGTCCTTGGGTTTAAGGGTTGTAACCCTACACCTTAAGGGTCCAAAACTTTTAGACCCTTACCCGGACCCGATGGGTACGGCCGTACGGGTAGGGCCCGGGTCCTTCACGGGTCCAAGACAATTTAATATAAAATTTTATAATGTTCCGTATATGCCTTATTGACAAGCCGACACTTCTTCAAAACCCAATTCACAGACCAAAGTAAAAACAACCCGCCAACACTAGCTTTAAACAAAATTAAGAAGCATAATTAATCATGACAGTTCCTAAAATTACATACAATCATGCATAAAAACAAGAATTAAGCATAAAAGTTACTGTAAACGTGCAACAAATAACCGTACACCCAGCTGCAAATTGAAGAAAGAAGATCCATATAAGGGTTTATCATTTTAGTGTTAATGAATTACTCATACTAGTATGTATATTCAGTAACTTTTTCTTTTTTTCTTTTTTTTAATAATTTTAACGGGTCCAAGGGTTGGGTACGGGTCTAAATTGTAGGACCCGGACCCAAAATATTTTTGGAGGGCCCATACCCGACCCGTACCCGCAGGGTCTAAAAAACAGAGGACCCATACCCGACCCATTAGGGTAAGACCCGGCGGGTCTGGGCAGGGTCCACGACCCATTGCCATCCCTACGTGCAGCGAGACCCTGGTTTAAGTAGTGCACATTCCTCTGGACACAAACCATGTCCAGTTCAACCGGACGCGACTTACACGATGCGATATCTAAGTTTAAGGTCAACATACACTCTTCTGAATACAAACCATGCTCAGTTCAACAACCAATGTGCCCCATAAAGACATACCAGACTTACAGTTGATGAGAAAACGTACATCCTAGATTGTATTACTCTAACCTCACACTTGTCGTTATTCCATAACTCCAAAACAAGTCATTATCGATATATACAAAAGATATAATCTTTATAAATAATCTGAAGATAATAAAAGAAGTAATCATTATATTCTAGAAGATGAAACTTTCTATTTTAGAAAACTTCTATTTTTAGAAACTTTACTAAAAATAGCATCATATCAAAATTATTACGGAGTAGTTCATACTAATACAACATTTTTAGTAAACGATATAGATTTATAAAACTAATACTTTTGGTCTTAACGATATTAATTTCTAAAATAAGGTTAAATGGGTTGATGAAAAAATTGAATTACCACACAAGTGTTTATAAAATGATTAAAAATGTCTTAAATATTTTAATACTACTAATTAAGGTGTTCCCAAAATTTAAAACTAAAATTGTCTAATTATTAATAATTTCGACAAAACAAGCATAAATAGGATTTTACGGCTAATGTCAAAATAAATCATTTAACGTCTTTTATTTCATTAAACCATTAAAAAAATTTAGAATATGATAAGGGGTGATTTAACTCTTAAAGTTCCAGATTTCAATGTTTTCAAAGTTGCTGGAAAAATAATTTATTTAACTGAAACAAAGCATTTTAACGATAAATCGTAATTTTGTCCAAAAATCAATACTACCATTTAAAGACTTTGATAAATAGTAAAAATTATGTAAAATAGCTAAAGTACATTTTTGGACATTCTATCCAGAAAAATAATTTTTTCAGAATCTGTAAGCTCGGTTTTTAAAGGCTTTTCCCGTTAGTCGTCTAATCTCGACAATATCGATTAATAAAAATGGTAATTTACAAAACGATTTAAGTATTAATATGCAAAAATTATTATTAAACATAAAAATCATGATTTTCCAGAAACTATAAATTTTTCCAGATTTCCTGAATTCCAGATTTCACAAATTCTATTAAAACCGTCTTTTGAAACTCGTTTTCACATTTAATGATTTTCTTAATAAAACTTGTCATTCCTAAAATTTTATTAAAGCACTAAAAATCATAAAATACATTTTTATCAAGAACTATCAGGAAAATTTTTATTCCAGATTCAAAACAAAAAAATCAGAATTTGAGAATTAAAATGACAAACACGGTTTTAACGATAAACGACGATTTGAAGTGATTAATTAATTCACCCACTTAACAATTTCAAAAAATTATTAGAAAATTCAGAAAATTTGTTTTCACCAGAAAGCTTATCCAAGCCAATTTCAGAGTATAATAAAATGTTTAAGTATAAGAACTAAAAATCGGCTTTTAATCATTTTTGTCCGAAAACAGAAATAATTCAATAATCGATATTTAAAATATCAGAAAATTACAAAATTATCAAAAATCATCAAAAATATCATTTTTACATAACATATTCATATTTTACATATTTAGGCTGAATATTACGATTTTACAAAACAATACAACAATTTAATCGTTAATCTCGTAAAAGCGATAAAAATACCGAAACATGCAAGTTTTCGACTTTTAAATTTTTTCCAGATTATATGACATACATATATTGTCAAAATAAAATTATAATTATATACATGCAATTACACAAATAAAATCAAGCAATACCGAGTAACATCGACGTTACCTTCAATCCAAATCCGAGTCTATAATAAATTTGTCGGCTTCGGGGTCGTCCAAGAATCCTACATCATATGACTTGTATGGTACAAAAATACCATGAGAAAATTTAAAAGAATCAAGGTAAATAAAGATCGAAAATAAAATCGATTATTACCTTAACGAAGGGATCGGAATAACGATTAATTAGGAGATGAAAATGAGACAATCGAGACTCGATTAGAGACTAAATCTGGCTGGAAAGGGTGCTGGAAAATTTGTGACCCTCATAAACTTTAAGTGTGAGCTTTTAAGTGACGTAGAGTCCCGATAATTCTTTTTTTACGACATTCAAGTCATCACGTGTTAATTCAATCACGTGCTCCCTATTTCAAAAACATGCATCGCATCATTATTCTAACCGTCTAAGTCATTTATATTACCGTTACTAAGTCAATTATTCTAGTTTTTCTCGTTGTATTGTAATTTCGGGTTGTATTTCTGCCCGTGTAACTTGTAATTTGTTTACGAGCTTTTATTTATGATGTTTAGCCATTTATCACATTTAAATGAACATCACATGCTAAATTCAATTTCGACAATAATCTAAGATGCATTAAAATGACGTAGTTCGAACATATTTCACATGTTTAGCTAAAACGCTGTTTGCATTTCTTTTTATCGAATCACTAGCGCGCGTTTTAAAAAACCGATCGATATCTTAGTAGAGGCCGCTACGTGCGAGCGGGGTTGGTTTTCCTTTGTGGGCTTCCCAACACGTACCCTCACCCCTTACTCGGAACCTCGATTTCCGGCTGCCCAAAACCGTTTGCATACGAGAGTCATTCGATATACGATACCTGATAACTCGGCATCGGTATCGTAATGCAAAGGGACAAATCCCACAAGCTCTAGTATTGAAGTGGGCCGTGCTTTGTGCATGGTCCGCCCAAATATAGAGTGAATTCGAACGGGCCCGAATTTTCACAAAGTTCGGTGGCGTCTCTAACTTCAATTTAAATTTTGACTAGAGAACTATCTCACACGGGAAACATTTCGCTGCCCAAACCCGCGCGTGGCCGTGTCGGGATGGACCTATGTCATGTCCACAATTACTATATCAATTATTAATTTTTTTTTGTAACAGGTAAACTTGTTGTTGTTGTTTTTTTTTTATTATTATTATTATTTATTTTTAAAAAGGAGAATTTTATTGAAGAATCAAAATGCAGCTTACAAAATATTGGGGGGGCAGCCGAGAACAATCTGGGCCCTTTTCCCCTTAGCTATAGTAAAGATAAGTCTAGTAAAAATAAAAGGAGCAGCGCTGCTCCGACATCCTGCGCTATCGAAAACTTTTGAATCCTTTTTAGCAAGCTGATAGCTTTTCAGCATCCGCCTCCAATTTCCCTAGTGAATAAAAGGAAAAAGCCAAGAGCCCATAACCAAGACCCGCACACAGGCCCTGGTACTTAAATTAGCACATTTGCGCCGAGAAGCGTCGCCCACAACACGACCTGACATGAATTTGGAGAGCCCGGACTGAGCTAAAGGAGAAGACCTGGTAAGATCCACGCATATACGAATAAAGAAGCAAATCTGCGGGACGCATGGATCTGTCATGATCGTTGATCAGGCCAATATCAACCTCTTTACCCGCCGAGACCACGAAACGAAAACAAATATCCAAAAGAGTGTCGCGAACAAGGTTATACCAATGGTTTATATCGACAACTCCATCCCACACATGACACGACATGGTCCCCATAAATATTGTCGCCAAAAACCCGAGAGGAGGCAGAACACTGCCCAGGCACGGAAAACAAAGGAACGCCCAACCGATAGCTAAGCACACATCGGAACGTTCGACCGTTACCCAACCCTTCAATAGAGACAACGCGCAGCCAGTCAGAAGTATGACGAACTTGCTAAGACTTCCACAACGCAACCTGTTGGGGGGTCAAAGAGAAATCTGATTTTGCAGTAGTCACAACCCTCGCGAAATATATATCTGCTAAAGACTTCATAAGTTTGGGGGCAGCGATCTCACTAGGATTACACATAACATAACTCAAAACCTCCTTAATTCGACACAAGGCCGCATCGAAAGCGGGGTCTAGGTTGAGACACCCCCAGCACGAAGCAGCGTAGCCTGCAAACCCACAGACTACAGTCGAGATGCCACAAAAGCATAATGATGGCCATCTCCGGCGACATACACCCCAAGCCCTCCAAAAGAAAAGGGAAGGGTGGCAAGCCGCCACTACCAGTCGCCAAACCCGAGCCGATATGCAATTAATAACAATACGTTCTAAAAAAGAACGAAGTGCCCCGTCAAAAGCCAGCTTAGCTGACTTAAAACAGTCAATGAGCAAGTACGTAAAGCAAAATAAAGTTTGAAAATACCAGTACAAGCCCGAAGCAACAACAACTCACACTGCGGATCAACAAGCAGAGCGACGAAACCCATAAGCGCGATGGTTCTGGTCACTCTACTCATCACAAGTTCACTGCTGAAATCATGGCACACACTCAACTTTAGTTATGTATTCAGCCTACTTTAGTTCAGTTCAGTTCAAATCACTCCACTTTAACTCAGTTCAGTTCAGTTCAACTCACTCTACTTTAGCTCAGTTCACTTCAGTCCAAAAGGACATGACCAAAATAATTTGTATTAGGTTATATAGTTGTATAGATGATAAAAACCAAATTCGTATAATAAATGATAAGTAATGTTGTACATAGTACTCCCTCCGTTCCAATTAATTGTTTGCCTTTGCTTTTGGCACCAAGGACAAGAGGTCCAATTAGAAGGTGACATGTGGAGCCAAGAGTCAAATTACACATAAAAAGCATTCCTAAAATAGAAAGGCAAACAATTCATTGAGACGCCCCAATATGGAATATGCAAACAATTCATTGGAACAGAGGGAGTAATATAAAAACGGATAATGAATTGATTGTTATACCCGACCCAACCAAACAAATCCTAGTTTGACCTGAACATGACCAAAACCGACTCGAACCTAACCCAAAACAAGGATCCGACCCGGAATGACCTGGATTTGACCCAAACCCGGCCCGACAACTAGACATGGCAAAACTGACTTAACCCAAATGACCCGACCTGAATAAGCCAACTCGAACCCGATCTGACACTCGAACTAAAGATTCGAGGTTGACCCGTAGTCTGAATTAACCCGAAATTGACCCAGTTATTATTATAGAAACAAGTCGATATCCCTAAAAAAATTGAAAATAACAAACCCGAAATGATCTGGCCCGACCCAAAGTCAACCCGAAACTCACCTGACCCAAACCCGACCCGGTTGGCTTGTTTGCCAGGTTTACCGACAACCCAACCCAAACTTGACCCACCCGCTCGATTGCCACCTTTAATAATGACCACTTGGAAATTAAATTATTCGTATGTCACAAGATTTATTTAACGGTTAATTATTTAATTGTAATTAGTCGGATAATAAAATAAACGTAGATATTGAGATGAATAAAAAAAAGGTAGGTAGAAAGTTGAGGTAAAGTGAGATAAATAAAAAAATAAAATAAAATAAGATAGGTAAAGTTGAGGTGGCGTGAATAAAAAAATAATATAAAATAAGGTATGTGAGATGGGTTACCAATTGCCTTGCACTCTACATGTTCGATGTAATGCTTGTGAGACTCGAGACGATCAATCCTTGTTTTTCTTGCATATTCTCTTGTATGTGTGTGTTTGGTTGGTTGGTTTGGTTCCCCCATTACGTAGCGAGAGCCCGGTGAGGACGACCCCTAGGCCGATTACGTAGCGAGAGCCCGATCGGTGTTACCTAGGCTACGAAAGCATGCTAGTAACCCCGTCTTTCCCCTTTTTGTGCCCATGACATCCATGAACCCGACCTAACCCTAGTTTCTTCTTATCGTTTTATTAGCTTCCGTTAGTCATTAAATGCTTGTTTTGCCTTGTTAGTTCTTGTCATAGACCTTAGCGTAGTCCTTTGTCTATCCCCTAGTTTAGCTTGTCTTGAACCTAGTCTTTGACCGTAGCACACCTTAGTCCAACACCCCGTCCCTGTGGATTCGACCCGACTTGCCCTATCTACGTGTTAGGATTAGTTGGTTATTATTTGTTGGTAGGGATCCACGGCAAATCCCTCCCATCAATAGGTTACTTGATTATTTGGAGGACTTAGAGTTGAATACATTTTGGGGTGGTAAGAGTATATCGTATTTGATGGATACCTAGTACCTAATTTAACCTAGGATCGAACCAAGTGTAGCTAATAATAGTATTTTGGGATTCCTACCTAATGCTTATTTGATGGATGCATCGTGAATATTCGGGATCATAGAGTGTTGGTTAAAGTGTTAACCTGTGTGTTGTGGTACCATCAAAGGTTTTCATTAATATTGTTAGAAAATTTGGTTAACATAGATTACCCATGTTTCTTAAGGATTAGATCGTTGATCGTTGTTTAAGGTTGTAACCTATGAACTTTGGAGTTGAGTGATCTAAATTGGATAAATTGTTGTTAACCTTGAGAAGGAGAAATATATTGCCATTAGAGGTTAGATTTATCGCGTTGTTTTGAGGAATACATTGATGTCAATCATCTTAATGGATTTACAGTTCAGAACCTTAGACCAACGAGATTGTGGCTTCGTTGAGTTATTAAATATTTTGTGGTTGCACCATTACGATTAGAAATTTGATGGACTTCTCAGAAACATTAATCGAATGACGTGTTTGAAGATGTGAGTGTTTGCGCCATTACCTATAGGTTTGAGCGTGTTTTAGGATTTATTGTACTTCCCCAACTTCTGCACTTGTGGTATTATAAATATGTTGGTGATCATCTTTGAGGATTTTGTGTCCGAACATTGTTAATTGGTGGATTTTATTTAGTCTTCCTTACTCGAGAAATTTGAAGTACACCTCGAGTTGAGACCTTATAAGCTTTAAATTTATGAACCTTAGTGATTACGAGTTTGGGTATGTTTTGATAACCGATGGAATCTTAATTAATGGATTAGTCTAAATCATTTGTGGATTTTTAACATACTAATTGAAAGATTATATAAGCATGTAAGACTTAATTTTGGAGGTTGTATATTGAGTAGGACCACCCTGTACCGATATTGGACTTAGCGTTAGTTGATGGCCATGATGGGTCAATTAGGAACCCGTGTTTATGAGAGTCGTGCTAGGAATCTCGAGATGGTTAGTTTCTTCTATAATCCTTGAGAGCTCTTTCTGACTCTCAACTTCGTCTTCTTTTCTGCTTCTATTGAATTCTGTTTCCGCATCTGCTGCTAATCCCTTTGACCTTTATCAATTTTGAAAACTCTTATTTTAATTTATTGTTTATCCTTGACTCTATTCATCCGTTCATCATTTCCCCGAACTTATGAAAAGTTTGACTAATTTAAATTTTTTTGATTTTTGTGAAATTTTAACATTTTGAAGCATAATTTCAAATTCTAAAACTCCCCATTTTGTAAAAATTTTGAGCAATTAAACTTTTCGGATATCGTGAAATTTAACATTTTTTGAATTATAATTTAAGAACTTTATACTTCACTTTTTTTTTATCTTTGGTCGATATTTATACTTAGTCCTGTTTCAAAATGCCTTAATAATTTATTTTGAAAATATTTTTTTTTTCGATTTTCAAACGATAAGAATTTTATGAAGACTTTCATATTTCCAAATACTTCAACTTCTATAAGATTATTTTGTAAAGCGTTTTAACATTGTCGATATTATTTTGAATGTTCAAGTTTGATAACATTTTTTTTACTTTCATAATTACTTTGATAACATTTTCGAAATTTTAAAGTTTTGAAATTAGTTTCTCTTTATTGTTGGTGGACTTTTGAATCTATTATTGAAAATGCTTGACAACCGGATCGATTTTTACTGACTACAAATTTGATTTCTCAAAACTAAATTTTGTTTCATCAGGAAATGAAATATTATTAAATTTCTTAATCAAATTGTTTTACTTTTGTTTTGAAAATGTTTTAATTACCATATTTCCTTCAAGCTCGTTACAAATGCTATTTAGCGTCGTTATGTTATCAAATAGCTTTACTTTACGATTTCACTAATTAAAGGATTTCAAATTCCGGGTAGCTTAGCCCAATTTCTCTTGGAATAAATAATTGCATTTGATTTCATATCACTTTAAAAGTTGTAAAATTATCTTTTACGGCAAAATTTTTATGCGAAATTTATATCCTTATCTTTTCGAGTGGGGTAATCTTGACTTCTTTCTGCTTATTCTTAGTTTCGAGGAAGAAACTTTCTTTTAGTGGTGAGGATTGTATCACCCGCTAATTTTCTAGGCGTTGTTATCTATTCTGTTATGACTCCGTCATGACGCTGTAATTTTTTTCTGCCTTCAGAATCCTTCATTTTCAAACTTCATAATATTTTTGAGTCAAATATTATTTATTTTCATTAAAATATTTTATTTTTCTATAATAAATCTATTTATTAAATTTTCGTCACAAACTATTTATTTAAATTCACAAAGAATCTCATTTTTATACGAACTATCATTTTAAGCTTGGATTTGGGTTATTTATTTTTCTAAAAGGGCCAAATACGTTTGTATAATATTTCAAACTAAGAAAATATTTTTATTTATGAAAATCTATCATTTAATGATTTTATTACAAAGTTTCGTAATTAATTGATTTCTTACGCGAGATTTACTCAATCTGCTTTGAGATGCCTTTAATAATTTTACGATCCCTATTTTTATCGACTTACGACTTCTTTTGGACTCACCTTGAATCATTTGGACCGTGACCCTTGTCACACATCACCATTACACTTTCTTTTATAAACATTTCATTTTATATAATGATTAAAGGATTAAGATATTTTCTTTTCATCCATTAAATTTGATGACTCATGCATAGACATTTCACTCTCTTATTCATCCATTTTGGCCATGTGTTTTAGTGGTACATCCACCTTGTTTTTATCATTTTTTATAAGTCACATTCATACATAAACTCTTCATTAGTTTCATTCATTCAACCACTAAATAATATTCAAGGCAAAAATTCTCTCTTTTCCTCTCATTTTCTCATCTTGGCTGATATTTTCCAGCACCCTTTCCAGCCAGATTTAGTCTCTAATCGAGTCTCGATCGTCTCGTTTTCATCTCCTAAATAATCGTCATTCCGATCCCTTCGTTAAGCTAATAATCGGTATTTTTCCAGCATGCTTTTCTTGTGTTGAAGGATTTTTGAATGATCCCGAAGCCGACGAATTTATAATCGACTCGAATTTGGGTTAGAGGTAACGTCGATGTTACTCGGTATATTTCATGATTTTAATTGTATATTTGCATGTATAATTTTTATATTTCATTTTTGACAATATATGTATGTCATATAGTCTGGAAATTTTTTTAAAAGTTGAAAATTTGCGTGTTTCGATATTTTTATCGCTTTTACGAGATTAACGATTAAATCGTCATATTAATTTGTAAAATCGTAATATTCGGCCTAAACATGTAATATATATTTATATTCTGTAAAAATGATTTTTTTGATGATTTTTAATAATTTAGTAATTTTCTGATATTTTAGTTATCGATTATTGAATTATTTCCGTTTACGGACAAAAACGATTAAAAGCCAATTTTTAGTTCTAGTACTTAAACATTTTATTTTAATCTGATTTTTGACGTGGTGAAACATTCTGATGAAATAGAATTTTCTGAATTTGTTCGTAAGTTTTTGGAATTGTAAAGTGGATGAATTAATTAATTACTTAAAATCATCGTTTATCGTTAAAACCGCGTTTGTCGTTTAAATTCTCGATTTTTGATCTTTTGATTTAATCTGGAAAAAAATTATGATTCTGATGATTTCATGATAAAATGTAATTTTATGATCTTTAGTGCTTTAATAAAATGTTAGGAACGATAAGTTTTATTAATGGAATCGTTAATTGTGAAATCGGGTTTAAAAGATGGTTTTAACGGGGTTTATTAAATCTGGATTTTTTGGAAATCTGGAAAAATAGTATTTTCTGCAAAATCATGATTTTTAAGTTTAATAATAATTTTTGTATATTAATACTTGAGTCGTTTTGTAATTACTATTTTTATTAATCGTTATTGTCGAGATTAGACGATTAACGAGAAAATGCTTTAAAAACCGAGTTTTAGGATTCTGGAAAAAATTTCTTTTCTGGACAGAATGTCCATAAATATATTTTAACTATTTTACATAGTTTTTGTTCTATTTATTAAAGTCTTTAATTGACAACCTTGGTTGATGTATTTGGGTTTTCTTATTACAACAAGTTTCAATCTTTCTTCCTTACTAATTCGGTATAATTTCTCTTCTCCTTTCCTTTAATCTTTTGTTTTATTATTCAAGTTTTAATCTTTGTTCATTGTATTTACTAGTTTCATTATGAATGTTTTGTTGCTTGTGTGAGTAGACTTTTTGTGGGGTTAGTAGGGGGATTAATTATTGATTATGGATGGTTAGGGTTTGATTGTGGGTAAAGGTGGTTCCTTTTGTTACTAGTCACATGTTCCATGTGTTTGTTGAATTGCTTGTTTGAGTAGAATTGGCCATCCTTCTCATGCTAGTCTTCTTCTTCTCATTTCGTGGTTGACTTGTGATTGAATTCTTGTGTATTCGGGTTTAGTCTTTGACACGAGAGTGCGGACTTTGGTTTTGACGCGAGAGCGTGGACCGACCTTGCATAAGTATTCGGGTTTTGTCTTTGACACAAGAGTGCGGACATAGTCTTTGACGCGAGAGCGCGGGCCAACCTTAGTAACTAGGTGAACCTTGCACCATCGATCTCCCTACTATCCTACTATACTTATGAACCCGACCTAATCCTATACTTTCCTTGTTTGATTTCTTCGTTATTTTGGTCATTGTTCTTATCGTTCTAGTTTAGCTTAGCCTAGTTGACCTAGTCTTGTATTTGGGTGACCTTAGTCTAGACACCTCTTTACCGTCCTCGTGGACTCGACCCGACTTGCCCTATCTACGTGTTAGGAATAGTTGGTTTTTATTTGGTGGCGGGATCCACGACAAATCCCTCCCATCAGTGGGCCTCGGGTGTTCATCCCGAGGCTCGTTTGACACAGTGTTGACTCGGTTCCAGTTTCGGGCCCGACTCAGGGTCCCGATGTCGGAATTAACTCTAATTAGTGTCTATGTGATCGTAACGACACGACTAAGGTTGCCATCATGTTAGTTTTTAATTTTTCCGAGTAATTATTTGATCCGTTCTATAGGAAAACCACCTATAACATCGCGAACCCGTGTCGCGTTGCAGTCCTATTGTCATCGGGTGTTTGTTGGGCACTCCTGCAGCCACCAGGTCCAAATCTGGGTGTCTATAGAAGCCCCCACTTTGACTGAGGCTTGGACAAGGCGAAAGTCAAAGTATAGCCGCCCAGGTCAATCAGAGATTACGACCTAGTGGCTGTCCGGTCGGGTCGTTTTAAGTCCAGTGGACTACGTGTTGAGGCTCGCCAGCCATAGCTTAAAAATCATACCTGACGTCTTCGCTTGCGGTTGCTTGCTTGGGCCCGGGCCGTTGCTTGATATCTTGTTCTTGATTCTTTGTGCGCGCGCGCTTTGTCTTCTTCGGTTTATTTAGAGGTTTTGTTTAATTTTAAGTGTTTCTGCGCGCTAGTAACACATTAAGTTGGCTTTTATTTGTGCAAGTATATTTTGGGCTGCTTGTGAACCCTTGATGAAACAAAACGTTCGAGAGCGTTAGTCTCCACTCGAGCGGTCGTCTTTGGGATGCTTATGACCCCTGGGACAAAACAAAATGATATAAAACCATTCGAGTGCGTCGGTCTCCACTCGAATAGCTGTCTTTCAGAATGCTTTTGACACCAAGGACCAAAATAAAGTGATAAAAAACTATTCGAGGGCGTCGGTCTCCACTCGAATAACTGTCTTTCGGGATGCTTTCGACCCCAAGGACCAAAATAAAGTGATATAAAACCATTCGAGGGCGTTAGTCTCCACTCGAATAACTGTCTTTCGGGATGCTTTTGACCCCTAGGACCAAAATAAAGTGATATAAAGCCATTCGAGGGCGTTAGTCTCCACTCGAGCGGTCGTCTTTGAGATGCTTATGACCCCTAGGACTAAAATTGTTGTGCCTCCGGGATAACTCTGACCCTCGGGCAAAATGTTGTGCCTCCGAGATAACTCTGACCCTCGGGCAAAATTGCTGTGCCTCCGGGATAACTCTGACCCTCGGGCAAAAATGTTGTGCCTCCGAGATAACTCTGACCCTCGGGCAAAAATGCTGTGCCTCCGGGATAACTCTGACCCTCGGGCAAAATTGCTGTTGCTGTGCCTCCGGGATAACTCTGACCCTCGGACAAAAATGTTGTTGTTGTGCCTCCGGGATAACTCTGACCCTCGAGCAAAATGCTGTTCATTTATTCGTTTTACTTAAATGCTTGCTTTGTGATTTTGTCTTAGTTAATCTTGTTTTGCAGCTTGTCTTACTTTGTTTGGGTTTGTTATTGCTTTTGTTTTGATTTGTTTATGCATTTGAGATTTGTTTAGAGTTTACTTAGATTAGTTTGGTTTAGATTTGCTTTGTTACGCGTCCGGGTGTAGCGTTTAGGTTAAGTGCGTTTCTTATGCTTGTTTTATTGTCGAGAGTGTATTATCGATGTTGATTAGTAATTATTCCATTATTGTTGTTTTGCTTGTCTTAGTAGGTGCATGTTTTATGTGTATCAACTTTGAGTTCGTTTGCTTTGCTTCCTTTTAATCTGTGCCGGACTATTTAGGCGCGCGTCTGTCTGCGGCTCAGTCTTCGGGCGCCTAGCTCCCAGCGAACCAGGATACGGGCGCGTCACTCGGGGCGGTCGGAATTTTGTGATCCGGGTCTGTTTAAGTAATGCGAAAGTTGGGGCGATCGTTCATTCTACAAAGAATTCGAACGCGTCATACTCTTCGCCCCAAGCATCGACTTCTCGACTTTTCTCGCCAAATTTTATTTCGACTTTCGCTATTTACGACAATGTCGACTCCGGGTTAGTATTCTTTGCTTGCTCAATGTCGGTTTTGTTTGATTTGATTTGATTGATTATGAGTTGATTTTGTTGAAAAACCCTAGAAAATCGATTTGGGTGTTTTTTATTTGCTAAGTTTCGATGCTTATGCTTGGTTCCATTGTTGAATTAGGGTCGATTAGAGCTTGTTAGGTTAGTTATAATCTTGATAAGGATGCTCGAGGTGCGACAATGGCCTTTTATGGGAATGTGTTTGGAATGCTAGGGTTTAAGAATCGTTTCTCGATTATTCCCGTATTTGTTTTGCATAATTTTGTTCAAATAGCGTTTATGAGGATGTGGGTAGCTTTCTTGTTAATTCTTATGGGCTAAGTTGATCTTTAGGACCTTCCGTGGGGTTTTGTGTGTCTTAAGACGGACCAAAAGGTGCCGTAATGATGCCGGATTTTCCCGAAACCACTTCCATCGTGATCAGGATTGAAAATGTGTGCTAGAGGCTTTCTTGGAATTTTGATATTCTTATCCGAAATTTTAAGCCTATTTTGACCTGTTTAAGCTGACTTTGCCTGACTAGGGTTACTTTTTCCCATTTTGTTTTTGTTTACAGCCAGAGATGATACCGAGCGTCCCGAGGGAACTTCCTCGGTTGGTGCTAGTGCTAGGGCTAGTGCTAGTATGGAGGTTGCCGGGGCTAGTTCGCAGACTCCCCGAGGGATTCGCAGGAGACACAAAAGCATCTTGTCCCAGCATCGTGATCCCGAGACTATTAACGAGGCTGAATTTGACAGAGTGAAGAAGCGTAAGCTTCCCGAGACGGTTGCTAAGAGGGTTCACGTTCCGGTTCCTGTACCGGAGGATGAGGAGACTGTCTATGAGGATCCTTAATGGGCTCGGGATTGGGACGGTCATCAGCTGACGTTTCACCTTGACCTTCACACTTCTAACCGCATTGTGCGGGGCCTGGTGAGTGTTCTATTCGTGCTTATTGGTTTGTGGCTCAGATTTTTTATTGCTATTACTTTTTTTGGCTCGGGTTTGGTTAGGTTTGTTTTGTTTATCCTTGCATTGTTTTGGTTTGCAGCCCCCAGGTCCGATGAGGACTTTCTCGGACTTTACTACGTGTCTCGATATCTACTTTCAGAAGTTAACCCCCGCGGCAAGGAGGATTATCGAGAGGACCGCTCTAGGTCCCGTGGTTGGACAGTGGGCTAGGTTGGTGGGTTGCAAGAATAAGTGCAACCTTATGGTGATTAGAGCGATGATAGATCGCTTCCACGATACTACTTCGACCTTCCACATGGCTTTTGGGGAGGTTGGGATGACCCTAGAGGATTTTGGTATGATTAGCGGTCTGCCCTGGGGTCCGGATAGGATTAGGTGGGCCACCGAGGGCCCTAGTCTAGATAGCGATGAGGTGCGGGGCCTTATCGGGGATTGTTTACCGCGTGAGGCATATAGTGCGCCTCACGCTATAGTGAGTTCTTATATCACCGACCACTTTGAGCGAGTGGCGGTGTTGGAGGGTCGGGAGCCCAACACGCCGGAGCAGGATGCCCGGTTGTGGTTGTGGTATTTCCTAGGGTTGACCCATTTCTCAGACAAGGGCGAGAGGTTCAGCACAAGGATTCTGCCCTTCCTGGCGGAGCTGACTCAGCTAGGGCGCTACGATTGGGTGACCGCGGCTTTCGCGGAGATGACTCGCTGCCTGCAAGTCATGGTGAGGCCGATGGTGATAGAGTCGGCCTCGACTGTGCCCATTGTGGGTCCGGGCTTTATACTGGAGGTTAGTTATTGTTCTCACTCTTGTATTTGAAGTTCTACTTGGTTTCGGCTTGGTTTTGCTAAGGTTATTTTGGGATTTTTCAGGCTTGGATCTACTCCTACTTCCCGTGTTTGGCACCTAAGATGGTGCGGGTGCATCCAAAGAGATTTTCGGCGGGGATCAAGTGGAGGCTTGCTCAACCTAAGAGCACAATCAGCCAATACCCGTTGGAGAATACGTTAGTGAACAACCTACGCATTGAAGATGTAAGTTTCCTTCTTTTCTTTTTATGGCTTATTTTGCTCAATAGCCCCCAAGGTTCAGGATTTACTAGGACGTTGGTTTTGTTTGTGTAGTTTGTGGCCCGCCCCTGTGCCGATTATGAAGGCGTGCCGGAGTACGTGGCCGCGGAGCTGAGGCCTCGGAGTTATAGGAGGATGCTCCTTCATGCGTTGTTTCGCCCGGCCAGTCTGGTATCTAGGCGAGCGGTTGGTGCGTCAGTGCCTATATGACGATTTCAGGGTGCCGGTTGATCCTCCCTGGACCATGTTTAGACCGTCGACCGTCGCAGAGGTTCTCGAGGATAGGGACGGAGAGGGAGGCGACACACTCTTGGTGCCATGTGCCTCCTACCTATCTCACGTCACCCGGCGGTTAGCTTGGTACCGCCTCGTGGTAAGGTTCTAATTTTGGTTCTAAGATTTGTTTTGCGGTTTATTGTTTATCTGCCCTCTGACCGATCAATCTGTTGTCTTCTCAGCTGGCCGATCCGGTTGATGAAATCCAGCCCCCAGATTTTCCCCTGACACTACTTAAGGTGGATGCGGTTGGGATACCCTTCACTGAGCCCCTCCCCTGGTGTTCAGCTGAGGAGATGGATGCCGGAATTGAGTGGCATGACCGGGTGTGCCGGGTGAATTTTTTTTTTGTGTTCTTCGTTTGGGTTCTAAGAATTAGGGTCGGTTGGCCTAACTTTTATGGTTGCACTTTTAGGTTTCCTCGGCTTGCCATCAGCGGTTGTGGCAGGCTGCCAACCGCTTCCGGGCCTATGCCTTGAAGATTTCCCGTGACACTTTGGGGCCTCGATCGGTGAGTTTACGTGACTAAGGTGGCTTTCTAGACTGTTGGTGTACTTTCCTAATGCTTAAGTGTATTTGTAGGATGTTCCGGATATGGTGGGGCAGTTGGAGACTCGGGTGACCGAGCTCGAGGCGAGAGAGGTTGAGGCACAACGGTTCCTGCAATCTCGAGCTGACGAGATCACCTTCCTAAAGGAGCAGTTGGCTCGGTCCCGGGGCGAGACCTCAGCACAGGGTGAAGCTAGGCATCAGATCGAATGGGAGGCTGAGGCTGAAGCTGAGGCTACGGGTGCTACGAAGGAGGTTGGAGGGATTCCCGAGACAGCTACTCTAGATATACTGTCAGGGATGGACGGTTGTGAGTCTCCTCTTATAGACCTGGAGGACCTAGGGTTAGATGAACAGCTTTGTGAGATCGTGATTGCCGTCGGCGTGGCTTCTAGGGGTCCTTCTTAGCCTTGACTTGTATAAGGACTTGTATATTTTGTATATTTGTTTTAGATTTTTAGTATTTGAATTGGTTGAATTAGTCTTGCGTTTTCGTTTGGCGAATTGTTTACCTAGATTGACAAGTAATCACTTTTGCGTTCATTTGTTTTCCGATGTGACTCGGTTTAGGGTGCGTTAGCGTTACATGAGAGTACGAAAATGGTTTCTTTCGGGGGTTTGAAATGCGTTAGCTTGAGCCGAGAATCGGATCGGATACTACGTCGATTAAAATGTTTTGACTCGAGATGGACGAGACGTAAAATGTTAACGTAGGATATTAGCGTGTCTTGACCGCATATACTAGGAGATGAGCTTTAGTACAAAATCGGAATTTAAAACACGAGCACTTTTTGAAAAAAAAGTTAGACCACTTTTTACATATTCATAATATTGCCTTGTTAGGCTACAGACGTGACTCGACGGTAATCGTTAAAAGGCTACGACACGCCTAGGTGGGGTAGCTTATCCCCCTAAAAAAATAAAAAAAAAAATGTCTAAGTCTTGTTCGTCCGACGGGTAGATCCATGTTCTCGCAGCTCTTGCGTGGGTATTTCGGTTTTCCGGACAGGTTTTAGCGACTTTGGGAGGTCGTTCCCGATGTCCGGGGTTGAGGATGATAGCTACGGTGATAATGGAGGTTTGAATTTCTATCCTTGGGTTGCTCGGGATGTCTCCTGTGTGACTATAGGCGCTTGGGCTGAGGCAACTGGACTTCGGGCCGCCTGGGCTTGGGCGGCCAGAAATTCGGGCACGTGGGCCGATGCGGTCGGGGCCCCGGGTTATGGAAATTTTCGTTGTTTCCTAATTCTTGTGGGATTAGGGCTATATATACGGGTTGTGGGTGTTCGTTTTGGACATACTAGGGTATCCATAGGGTATAGCACACTTATATTTAGCGTCATGTCGGGTTTTGGGAAAATCCTTGCCGAGTGGGTTAGTTCTTTTAAGAAATGTGACCCCAAAGTTAGTTCAAATGATGGTTTATCAGTGGTTGTCGCGCTTAGTCGAGTCAAGGTGCAAGATAACTTCTTGCGAGCATGTTCTAGGTTTTGGGATCCGAAATACCATGCTTTTGTCTTTCCCGGGGTTAAAATTAGTCCTTTGCCCGAAGAGATAGATGTTATAGGCTGGTGGAGCTCGGTTCAACCTTGTGTGCCTTATGGGGATGATGCTTATGTCGAGCGGTTTTACCATTTTTTGGACCTTTCTTCGCTAGAGGAGGCTAAAGGTTATTTTGGTACGGACGGTCTTAACTTAGAGTTACTTTCTAGGACGTTCTCACAGGTTGGCTCTCGTCACCTTTCGACCTTGGCGTGCAGGCGTGCTTTTAACATTGCTATTGCTTGTTATTATCTTTTTGAGGACGCGAGGTCACGTGAAGGCTGGGGTAATCCTCGGGTTTAGGATGTGGTGATGGCAATGGAACATGGACGGTCACCTTCTTTGCTTTTTTTGGGTGAGCTTGTTCTAGGTCTTGATGCTAGTGTCTGGCTACAGGGGACACCTTCTCGGGGTTCTAGGATCATCTTACAGGTGTTTTTGTTTATTTTTTGTATTGTTTCCTTTTTTTTGGTTTTATTTTTATGGTTGCGATGTTTTGTAGGGCTTGTACAGGTTTGGTTGCAGGAACGACTTGGTTTGGTGGTCCCTCCCCGGTGTTTCAAAGATTATAATTACATGGGTTTCACGGGCCGGAAAATGGTGCAGTTGTGAAGTAAAATTCTCGAGGAAAAGGACTGGCTTTCCTATTTGGCTGAAGGGGATGTGGTCATTAGGTTGTCTATCCTGTGGTGGAACACTAGTGGGCGTATTGGGTTTCCATTTTCGTCATCGTCATGGGTTTTGCTAATACTATCCATGAGGGATCAAGTTCGTGTTTACCCAGGCATATTGTCACATCAAATGGGTGTCCAGCATTCTATTCCAACGGATGTTGAAATTGTCTCTACTTCTGACCCATGGACGGGGAATTCGCTTAGAGAGTTCAGGATTTCTTGGGAGCAGAAATTCTTGCGTCCCGTTGTTATTGAGGGTGTTCGACCAACTGACAATGCTCCTATCCGGCGAAGAGTTTGTGAATACTCGTCGGGGCAGATTGACTCAAAAGCTAGGAAGACAGTACCACTAAAAGGCAAGGAGGTGACTCGAGAGACCGTTACCAAGTGCCTACCCATAGACAGCGGGACCGATCCTAGTTTAGTCAGTTCATCTGAACGGGCCAAGACCGACAAGACCCATATTAAGGTTGTGAAAGTGCAAAGAAAGTGGGATTTGCTGGACTCACGTTTGTAATTGGATAGGGCGTTAGAAGCTTGCTTTCAGAAAATCGCGGAGGACGAACGCAAGCGATCACACCCGAACGGTAAGGGTGAGGAAGAGTTGGATCGGTAGAGCCCAGCCATTTATAGATGTACTACTAGTTGATAATATGTGGCGTATTAGTACTAGTTTTTGTGTGATTTTGACAAGTTGTTAAATTTCGGGATGTCCGGACTTCGAATTTTAATGTAGATGCCTCGACAAAGGCTCGATTTAACTGAATTTTGTTATTAACGAGAAGCACATTTTTATTTTTTCCTTGTTTTTTCTGGTGGCTTGCAACTCGATTCTTCATTTTACCCGGAGCGCCCTTTCGGGTTTTCACTTCGTCCTCGGCTCACCCTTTTTTGTATATTTTTTTTGCTCTTTTTTTTTGTTTTTTTTTTTATTTTTTTTTTTGTTTGACGGCTCGCAACTAGATTCTTCATTTTGCCCGGGGTGCCCTTTCGGGTTTTAACTCCGTCCTCGGCTCGTCATTTTTTTGATGACGGCTCGCAACTCGTTTCTTCATTTTGCTCGGGGCGCTCTTTCGGGTTTTCACCCCGTCCTCAGCTCGTCACTTCTTTTTTTCTTTTTTTGACGACGGCTCGCAACTCGTTTCTTCATTTTGCCCGGGGCGCCCTTTCGGGTTTTCACCCCGTCCTCGGCTAGTCGTTTGTGCTTCGTCATTTTAAATCACTCGTTGGTCGGGTCGCAGAAGGAGTTCCGATTTATACATGAATCGTTAATCGATTTTTTCATTTTTTGTTTTTTTTTTCGGTTGTTTGGTTGTACCCGGGGAACGGGTTGCCTACGTATCCACTTTTAGACGGAATCAAACCATGTTCGTAGTTCTTTAGAAAAGTCTGAGTGATTTTCTTTAGACTCGTTTATGCCATTTATCGATGCGAACTTGATTTTTTTTTGTTATTGTTGTTGTTGTTTTTTTTGCTTCCCCCTAAGCCGGAGGTCAGGACGTGGTTTCTAGGGTGTTTATGAGTAGTATCATTTGAGTTGATCCATATTGCTCGGGGTTGAGAACTCTTGACCATCTAGGTCGGTAAGGATCACGATACCCCGAGAGTACTT
Organism: Agrostemma githago; assembly: GCA_958450325.1. NCBI lineage: Eukaryota > Viridiplantae > Streptophyta > Magnoliopsida > Caryophyllales > Caryophyllaceae > Agrostemma > Agrostemma githago. The sequence goes on along the minus strand of OY288239.1, from coordinate 14,925,432 downwards.
TCTTAACGAGGTAGAGGCCTGCCCAGTTCGGTTTGAATTTTCCTCTAGGGTCGACGGGAAGGGGTGCTCTAATGGATTTGATCACTAAATTTCCCTCGTGTATGTTTCGGGATTTTACTCGCTTGTTAAAGGCTCGTTGGACGCGTTGTTGGTAGGCTTGTACGTTGGATATGGCATGTATCCTACGTTCATCTAGGAGTACTAGCTCGTCGTACCGTTTTTGGTTCCATTCTTCCTCAGGGATACCACTTTCGGCTAATATTTTTAGTAATGGTATTCTTAGCTCTACTGGTTGGACGGCTTCGGAACCGTAGGTTAGGTAATATGGTGTGGCTCCGGTGGGTGTTCTATAGGATGTTCGGTATCCCCATAAGGCGAAGGGGATTTTGTTTGGCCAATGTCGGTAGTTGTCTATCATTTTCTTAAGGATTGTGGTGATGGTTTTGTTGGTTGCTTCTACGGCCCCGTTGGTTTGTGGTCTATAGGGTGAGGATTGGTGTCTTTGGATTTTGTATTTGTCTAAGAGTTTTTGGGTGTCGGCCCTGAAGTGAGCCCCCTGGTCGCTAATGAGGTATACCGTAACGGCAGATGATGTTGTTTTGCAAGAATTTCACTACTTGTTTTGAGGTTAGTACGGTGTAAGAGGCGGCTTCTACCCATTTGGTGAAGTAATCTACGGCTACTACAATAAAGCAATGTCCGCCGGTCCCGGATGGGTGTACTTTCCCTATGATGTCTATTCCCCATGTAGAGAAGGGCCAGGGTGTGGCTATAGTGTCTAGAGGATAAGGAGGTAGGTGTTGGATATTAGCGAATATTTGGCAAGTATGGCAGTGTCGAACGTGACGTCGACAGTCTGCCTCGAAGGTAATCCAGTAATAACCCAGTCTCATTATTTTCGGGCTAGTAGGTGTGCACTCATGTGGGGTCCGCACTATCCGTCGTGTACCTCTTCCATGACTCTCTCGGATTGGTCATTGTTTATGCATCTAAGGAGGACTCCTTGTGGGGTTCGTTTGTACAGTAGGCTTTGATTCAGGACGTAATGGGTGGCTTGTATTCGTGGGGCTCTTTTGTTTTTGCTATTAGTGTCGAGTGGATATGACCCGTGCGTTTTAAAATCTAGGATTGCTTTGTACCAGGGTTCTTTGGTGATGTCGTCGGTTCGAGGTTGTGGATGTAGGCTGGCTGTTTGCTTCTTTCTACACAGATAGGCATGGAGAAGAGGTGATCGGGCACGCTTATTAGTGAGGCTAGTTTGGATAATGCATCAGCGAATTGGTTCTCTTCGCGGGGTATGTGTATGAAGTCAATTTCGGTGAATTCCTTAGACATTGCTTCTACTTTAGTTTGGTATGGGGTTAGGCTTTCGCTATAAACCTTCCAATTACCCGTGGCTCGGTTGACTACTAAGGATGGATCTCTGTGGACTCTAAGGTTTTTGACTCCTAGAGATATGGCTGCTTTTAGACCTATTGGACAGGCTTCGTATTTGGCTGTGTTGTTAGTAAGTCTGGTCGGGTGGCGGTTTGTTTGCTTCCAAGTTTATTGTTGTTTGGTCGGTGGCTATTTGAGTCTAAGGTTGTTATTCCGATTTCCTTGTTAGGGTGAAGTTGAGTGGGCTGTTTGGGGTAACCCTTGCATTTTAGTCAGTTGTCATCGATAATTGGCATAAAGTCGAGTTTTTAAGCGTTTAAAGTAAATTGTTGAAAGAAAGTTAAGCGATTGTCGAGGCATGTTTGAAAAAAGATGACTGTTTTACTGATAGTAGTAGACGGGCTAGATGCCCGTGATTTTGTTTGGGGGAGGTGGAGGACGTGTCCCCCCGCACCTCCCTTGACTTGATAACGAAAAGGAAGACAAAATATTTATTATTCTATTAGCCTAGGCGCTAGGATGAACTAGACTCTGACTCGGGTGCGTACTTCCTGGCCTCAGTAGGCGTCTTAGTGCCCTCGTACTCGGGATACGCCCCGAATTTTTCTTCCTAGATGAGGTGGCAAACTTGTTGCCTAAATTCACGACATTCGCTAATGTCATTTCCTCGGCCTTGGTGGTATCGGCACCATTTGTCACCATTCCAATGTGACGGCCTCTTGTCGGTAGGTGGGTCAGGTGTCGAACTCAATGGATAGAGTAATCCGTCAGATATTAGCATGGTTAGGGCCTGATCGTGGGATAACCCGAGGTGTTCTAGTAGCTTGAGACCCCTTTCCTCGAAGTTATTTGTTAAGAAACGAGTGGGCCTTTTTGTTAGTAGTGCGGTTTTAACTACCCCTGTTTTTATTAACCCCTCAACTTTATCTTTTAGCAACGTACATGATTCCGTATCGTGGCCGTTGCCCCTATGGTAGTGGCAGTATTTTGCCTTGGACCAATGACGGGATTTATGCTTAAGTGGAGGATCGGCCATGGGTCCTATGGGTCGTAAAAGGCGAAGGGAGGCTAAGCTTCGGAGTGCAGCCGCGTAGCTGACCCCGATTTGGGTGAACTTCTTCTTGGGCTGGATAGTCTCGGGTGAGCCAATGCCCTACCCCTTGAGTGATCCGTTACATGTGGAAATGAGAGGTTTGGAGAGTTCCTCGAGTCTCTCCTCGATGTTGGTGATCCTAGTCTCAATTCTCAGGAGTATAGGGTGTATATGCGAGACTAGGCGGACTAGGCTCTCGATAGTTGTTACGTGGTCGAGGGGTGTGGGTTCCGGATCAGTGTCTGGTTCGTCCTCAATGTTTAAGATTTCTTCCCCAAGGGGGACAAGGTGAGAGCAGTCGATAGTATCATCGAAGATGGCGTGGACACTAAAGGGGTTCGTGGTATTATTGGGTTTCTCAGGTGGTGGAAGAGGGATTGTCCCATTTTCTATCATGTCTTGTATAGTATGTCTGAGCCGAAAACAGGATTCTGTGTCGTGGCCGTTGCCACGATGGTATTGGCAATACTTATTTGCATCCCACGATTTTGCCCTCCTGTCCGCGGGCGGGTCCACAGTAGGACCTATCGGTTCGAGCTTCCCTTGCTCGGTTAATCTTTTTAAGGCTTCGGTGTATGTGATGCTTAGTTTGGAGAATGTTCTAGGGGTGAAGTTTGTTCTTCCCCGGGAAGTCGGTTCAACGAGGTGTACTTCCTCGGTTTTGTTACTTCCATGAGATCGGGTTTCGGGGGAAGTGGTTGGCCCCTGGTAAGCTTTTCCCATTATCTTGGAGAATACCCCCTTTTTCATATCATCTTCTAGGCGTATTCCTAAGGTGGATAGCTCCTTAAAGGTGTGGATGTTCTGGTACCTAAGATGGGAGGCGTAAGCTGGCCTAAGGTTATTGACGAATTTTTCCACCAAAGTGGCTTCGTCCGGGCGGTTTATTAGCTGGGTACTGACCCTCCTCCATCTGGTCAAGAATTCTGAGAAGCCTTCCTTCTCATTCTGGGAAAGGACCTCGAGGCTTCTAATGGTGATTTGTGTTTCTGCGTTATCCGCGTATTGTTTTGCGAACTCTACGGAGATATCATCCCAGGTGGCCACCTTCTTAGGGTCAAGTGAATAAAACCACGATCGTGGTGTGTCTCCAAGGGATGAGGGGAATATCCTAGTGAAGAGGCTAGGCGCGACCCCTTTAATGGCCATGTAATCCTTAAAGGCCCGGATGTGGTTCAGGGGGTCCTCAGTTCCTTTGAACTTGGGTATGTCGGCTAGGGAGAAGTTCTCAGGTAATTGGTCGTTCACCATTTCGAATTTCCTATGATTTTCGAGGTGGACGCTGTTTCCTTGGTTTAGACGCACTTGGTTTTCGACGAAGTCTATGCGGTTCATTGCGGATTGGAGGGTGTCGTCCTGAGGCGGGGTAACGGGATCGCTCGGGATGAGGCCAGCGGGCGCCCCACCTAGCGGGGTGGAATTTAAAAGGGCCTCGTTGAGGATTCAGGTGTGGTGTTCATCTGAGGCTTTGTCTTCTAGGTGACCTAAGCGGGAATCTATGCTGTTTACGGACGCGTTTATCGTGATGACAGTGGCCTGTAAGTCCCGGATTAGGTCGGCTAGGGCTCCTATGGTGTTGTCTGCGAATTGCCCGACGTTGTCCCCACTGTGGTTGCTTGCGTCTACGCTTGAATCCCCCGTCATGACTGTGAAAAGGCAATGCTAATGAGGATAGATTTAAGGACTCGGGAAATGCTCGTGACTGAGCAACGCTGAAACGAGACCCTTGACCTGTGCACGTGTGCGGTCATTGGCTTAGGGACCTGGGTGCTTTAGACTCTTGGTGTATTCGGCGAAACGCCTATGGAGTTTTCTGTCTCTGCAACGAGACGATTTGACACAAACCTCGGTGGTGAGATTTAAAGAGTACTTCTCAAAATGAGACGACCCGAAAATGTAAGACCCCGAGTGGAGGTGATCCTAGTAGCTAACATAGACAGTTAAACACACTGTTGTACGACGTAAGAGGTTGATCACAATCCCGGCTCAGGATCAAAGAATTTGGATGTATGCTTCTTTCAAAAACGACCAGTTTTGCAAATTTTGAAAAGGATGGTTTGTGAAAATAGTGATGGTGTGACGATATCGTCTGCGGCGTGTAAGTACGTTGCTATGTGTGTGCATCGGAAATGACGACGAAAAGTAAATATGTTTTTTTTAAAGGAGCGCATTTCTTTTAGGGGAAACGTTTTTTTTTGAAAATAATTACGTGATGCTTCTATCAAAACTGCTATTAATTAGCTAGTTCGATATTCACGGGGTGCGTGACGCTCGTGATGGAGCGTGAAGTCTGATGATAGTCTGATGTCTCTTAGAAACTTTCGCTTTTTGAAAAAAAAACTTTTAAAATTAGTGCCTCACGTTTGTCAATTGTACTAATTAACATTAGACGGTGGGGGTGTGCATCGTAAAAAAAGTGTTTTGAAAATGTAACCGCTTTTTGAGTTTCTTGACTTCATTAATTGAAGCTTCGGTTGTGCTAACGGTATGTGTGTAAAAGGTTTTTTTTAAAAATACAATGTGACCGCGTGGTGGCCTTAACCCCATTAATTGGGAGTTTCGGTTGCATTAACGGTAATCATTGTTGTTAATAGGTTTTAATTTGGCCAAGGTGACGCCACTAAAAACTTTTTTTTTGAAAGCAGTGAGTGTAAATTTTGTCATGATAACGACATCTAAAAATGTTTTCCTTTTTTAGAAATCACAATTTGATCAGAGTATTGATGTTTAAACGATCATTTTGAAAAGATGAGGTATTTTCGAAAACGGAATTGGGTGCGGTTGAATATGTTGACGTGGTTGAATCCAGATTTTTAGTGTTTTATTTGGGTTGTATTGTTCAAACACGCTACACGTAACTAGGAATGCGTACACTCATGCAGGATGCAGACACGGGTAGGTTAGGGTAGGCTACCGCCCATGAATAGTCTTTACTTAGGTATTGACAATGATCTAGGGAGATGAGTATCATACCGTCCATTCGGAACTATCCGCTTACTAATCCCGCGGGTTACGCGTTAGGCGGCCGGAGCGTCAATCGAGGATCTCTCCGCGTGTCCCTAGAGATCTTACCGCGAAGAGGTCGATTGGTCCTGATATCGGTTAGGGTGGGCTTTTAAGGGCCAAAACCTATAGTGACCACAACTAGGAACTAATAAATGAGCTTCACCGACCTCGTTCAAGTTACACCACCGCTGGAAACTTGTTTCCAAATCCCCAGTGAAGTCGCCAAACTGTGGACGTCCGTCCGCACCACCCAACGCCCCGCGCGTGCCCGCGCGGGACTGATCCGGTTTTCAACGTGTGGCGGCGGCCACCCACGTGGCCCCCTCCCTGCCAGGGGCCGGTCCGATCTCGCATACAGGGCGACGTGTCGGACCTCGATTTGGATGAAGATCCAGACTTGTACTAGACGGGTGGGGGCACCCGTGTTTCTATTTGGAAATCGATCGAGACGTGGTTGTAAATGTTTAAAGGCCGATTCATTTGGTAAGGCGACCTTTTAGTGAACTAAATTTGTTGCCGATTTGTAGAGTCGCCACCGAGTCAATTATGGGGACTCGGAAACCGTTCAAGTCAACTTTGATCCCTTACCGGCTCAAAGTTGAGTAGCACGGGACCTAAAGATAAAGACTTGTACCCTTAAGCACTCCATGCGTGGAATGACTCTCATTGCCAAGGGTTTCGGACATCCGGAAACCGTCGATTCTGAGTAAGGGGTGAGGGTACATATTGAGAAGCCAACATCCGACAGATGTCAACACCCAATCCTGCCCGCACTATAGCGGCCTCTACTAATCAATCGGTCGGCTGATATCCTAGTTCTTTTGTTGTGGTGGAAATACTGTAACATCCGTTGTCTTAACCCTATGTTTCTTGCTACGTCGGTTGTTTTAAGGACAGATAAGTTTTATCGTCGAGGTAGTGGTGTTTACATTCTTTGTATGCGATTTCACGTGACAAGAAGGCCATGAAAAGATGCACGTAGGAGAGTAGAGAGTACTAATATTATAGGTATTAGCAAATCAGTTTTAGCGCGATAATACGGATATTAGTCATTCTCGTAGTATACATTACCTGGTATTCTGCTTAAGATGCGTCGGTTCGGCATTAATAGAGATGCATCGAACCTAATAAGGCGAGCACCGAGATTAATACGAAACCCGACCATCACTTTGTTCTGTTTTAAGTTATTTTACGTTTTAAATTCCGTGTTAGGTGATTTAGCATGCGATTATAAGGTAATAAAAGCAATAAATCATACGAAAAACTGTAATTGCGAATGTAAGTAAATCACATTGTGCGGAATTGCACCCTCGGAGTATACACTAAACGGGACTCGATGCATAGATAGTTTTGAGAACGGATCTCGGAATTACTTGGGTCTATTTAGTGTGTTTTAGTATTTGTGGTTGAAGTTGGGACGTTACGTATTTTAGTAGATGCTTGTGGGTCTAGCGCCCACATCTAGTGTTGTCGTAGTGCATAATAATAGAAAGTACAAATATGGAAAGTTTTGTTTAGATGGCAACCTAGTGACGACTCGATCAACAGGCGGATCCTCCTAGCTTGACCAGTGTCTCCGGCAGAACTCCGTTACCGTTTGACCTTCCCGTGGCTACTCTGGCAGAGCTTCGTTTGCTAAGGACTAGTTCTGCGGCTAATCCGGCAGAACTTCGTTACTAGTTTTGAGCTAGTCGATCACGGGTACCTCCGTATCGAGTGGAGTACTCGAAGGTGAGGAGTAGCATTGATGTCGCTTTTTTTATCGGAACTACGATCGCGTGGATCGTTTGCCTCGGGTGTCGGAGTGCGAGCCCTTAGCGAGAGTTTAAAGGGATAAGTGAAGAATGAATTGTCGAATGAATGAGGCGGAGGGGGGTATTTATAGGTATTTTCGGCCCTCGTCGCCCTTATGGACGCCTGAGCTGGGGCGCACCAAGACTCAGGCGCCTGGGCTAAGGCGTGATGAGACCCAGCCGCGTAGGGTGAGGCGGTTGGGATTTTGAGGATACGGTTTTGATACTTTCCAAAACCGTGAGACGGGTGTATAATATGTTTTTTGGGTGTTAAGGCTTCCCACGGCTTGACCTAGCGCCGTGGGTTTAGTGGGCCTCGGGTGTTCATCCCGAGGCTCGTTTGACATGGTGTTGACTCGGTTCGAGTTTTGGACCCGACTCGGGGTCCCGGTGTTGGAATTAACTCTAATTAGTGTCTATGTGACCGTAACGACACGACTAAGGCTGCCATCATGTTAGTTTTAAATTTTTTCGAGTAATTATTTGATCCGTTCTATAGGAAAACCACCTATAACATCGTGAACCCGTGTCGCGTTGCAGTCCTATCGTCATCGGGTGTTTGTTGGGCACTCCTGCAGCCAACAGGTCCAAATCTGGGTGTCTACACATACACTCTCCGAAATTATCCTTTATCTACATATTCACGTGGGTTCTTTGACTTCGATTTTCAATACACTGTAATAGTCATATGCGTCAATATTGATTTCTTTTATGTTATTTTCAATCAAATTACAAAAATGTAGAGAGATTTATATTAGAGAAATAAGGTTGAGGATGAATGATAATGGGTGTGACCTGTGGGTCGTATGGCTAATATGATGAGTCTAGGTCACTGAAAAAATATACCCCTTCAGTTTTAATGCTTGTCCCTTTCAATATAACTTCAACTGTGTACTATGTTTCCGTATCTATCAAAATAAGGAGTAATGTTTTATTTCAATTTTAACATTGTAGTACAATTTAAAAACTATAATGACCTAGATCTATAAAATCTGCACATATTATAAATTTATGGAAAATACAAAAATATGGTTTTGATACAGATATCAATATGAAAAAAATATCTTAGATTAGTTGCATTATTAGCACATATTATAAATTTATGGAAAATACAAAAATACAATTTTGATACAAATATCAATATGAAAAAATATCTTAGATTAGTTGCATTATTGACCCTTGAGTCGTGTTCACCTGCATTATTCTTTGTAACTTATTATCATCAATTAAACTCCTTAATTAGTTGAAATTTGAGTATGCGCTTGATAATGTATAATATAAATTTTTTTTTCTACAATTGTTCGTGGATATTGATATCAACAATTTTTGTCAACTATACAAATAAATCTAACAAGATCTGTCTAATTTTAAAATTTCAGGGTAGTGAGTGCCACTTTGGATGAAGAACTCAAGAGGCGTTTTTGATGAAGAACTCAAAAGCGCCTGATTTTCAAGTATATTGAAGAATTTGTTTAGTGTGAGACAATCTGTCATAAGACTTATTCGTCATGTAAAGCACATTTTCAATCCAAATTATTAGTGATTGCTCCTTAGCAAATGTAAAGAACCTATTGGAACGGAGCACGAACTCCGTATAAGATTGAGTTGAACTGTTATGAGATCACCTAATTATGATCAACTAATGTGCCAATTTGTGGTTGTTTTGTTTGTTCTATTAAGAAATGGGTTTCAAATAGATCACTACGGGTCAACATGTATTGTATAATAAGGTGGAGTCAAACCGTTATCGGGTCAGCTATTTGCCTATTTATGATTGTACAATGGGTCAATAAGGATTTGTTTTAATTTGTCCGTTTTAAAAGACTTTGTTACTTCCTCCATTTTTTATCTTTCGTTTTAATATAATACCTGACTCATACATTGAGTCATTGAGGGGATGAGAAGATAAAAAAAATGAGGAAGTAGCACTTAAATTTAAAATCAATTTATCATCAACATCTTTCCACAAAATGGCATGTACTTGGTGAATAATAATATATGTCCAATTAATCATATCCATAAACATAACATCAGTTGTTTAAAATATAGGAGTACTTCGTATCAGCAAGCGTATCATCAAACATATCAGCAAACCTAAGCATTTGTAACGCGTTTGAAAATGTTAATAAACTATTAAAAAATATCGGGCTTCGGGTTATAAATCGTTAAAAAAATCGTTAAAACCGTTCAAAATCGTCAATAACGCGTTTGAAAATGTCGGGTTTCGAGTCAAATACGCGTCAGTAACGCATTTGAAAAATGTTAGTTGTCTTTACTTTTCTTTAAATGTAAATACAATTTCATTCTTAGTTTTCTTTATCATTTATTAAAAAAAATGATATTAGTAAGAATAAACAAAATTTAGTTAATATTGCATTTATATTAGAATATCGATATATAGAATTTTTTTACCCATAACAAACTTCGACTCGATTCATTGAATTTTTTTATCATTATAATAATCATGTGATAAAAATATGATTTAAAACATACTGCTTCATTTTTTTTAATAACATTATTAACAAAGAAATTTTTAAAATAAATACTCTCTCCGATAACTGTTTTTCGCCCCATTACCTTAATATTTGTGAGGAGTATTATAATGAAATGGGGCAAAAAATAGTAACCGGAGGGAGTAAATATTTTTTACTATTTCGAGAACTTTTAGTCTAAAATGAAGTAATATTTTTTTAATTTACCTAATTTCGGCTCGGGGTCATGGCTCGGGCGGGTTCCGCCTCTGAATATTTGTGTTTTAGAGGTCATAACATTCATTATATATAGACCTTCTTACTTTTTTGTACTTTCTCCAACTTTCTACGATTTGAAAGAGTTTGAAAGACATCTACATTTATCATACACTCTCCGAAATTATTATTTACCTACATATCCACGTGAGTTCTTTGACTTCGATGTTGAACACACTATAATAATTATATGCATCAATATTCACTTCATTTACGTTATTTTAAGTCAATATCGTCTTTCCGTTCACCCTCATATGGATTGTTATTTGTCTTTTTGATGCAAAAACGCTTCAACCTCCGTGAATTTTCATGGGCATTATGCTTTATTTCTGACTTCCTATTATTTTTAAAAAAATGTTCACAAACCTGTGACGTGTCACGGTATTACACCAACATTTTTGAATTGAGTAACATCGAAGTATGAAAAAGTACTACCCTTAATTATATGAAGGCGTTTACGTTGTCCGTTTCGTGAGGATTTTCATATATCTCGAACAATTTTTTTTAGTATTTAGTATCTACAAAATATTTTTTCAATCTTTATTGCATTGAATTGGGTTGGGTTAGGCTTGGACCGGGTTAACTGTCGGTCGACGGAGACCAGGTTGGGTTAGATTGTTTTATCTGGTCGGACTCGGTTTCTGATCGACCTTAGTACGAACATATGAAGTTACGGATCATAATCTAATCAAATCAGATCAAATTTGGGTAGCAATATTTCAATCGGGTTCACTCGGATTTGAGATCGGTAAGGCTTACTGTTTTGGTAAAAATTTACCGGATTATCGTTTTTTAGTAGCGAGTTAAAGTGATCGGCCTATAACTACGAATTAACAATATTGCGACGATACTGGTAAACGAAGAACAAAGAACGATAAAAAAGGAAAAGAAAATGACACAAGATATTTTGGTGACGCGGAAACCCGATGTGGGAAAAACCGCGGGGGGAGTCGGAATCCCGCCAATATTCCACTACGACCAAAAGAATGACGAAAATAATATCGAGAGTACAAGTATTTACACTTTATAATAATAAACTATGGAGTACTACGGAGTATTATATTGCTTTTAGTGATGTAGCTTGGTGGTAGTGTGTTAAGAATGTCTCCCCTTTTTTCTCTTTGGTCTTCTCTATTTATAAGCCCTTTTCCTCTTAGGGTTTTGTGTGCTAACCTCCTGCCTACCTCTCCCTGATTCTTTCCTATTTTTCAGGGAGAGTCCCCAAGGTTTAGGATCTAGCTTTGACTCTTTCTTCTGGTGTATTGGACTGATGCTTCTCAACGGGCCGCTACTTCTAATGGGCCGACTGGTGTTGCAGCGATCTAAATGACCCATTGCCGCGGCCTTATGTTGTTTTTGGATTCCGACTAGCCTAACGATTTTTAGTTGTGTTGACTTTTGCCTTCCGACTTTCAACTATCGACTCTCGTCTTTTGACCTTTCAATCTTTGACCTTTGACCTTTTGACCTTTTGACCTTCCGACCTTTGACCATTGACCTTTTGACCTTCATTTGACCTTCCATTTGTAATATGCCACATCGTGCTTTGAGGATGCGGATTTTTACCCCAAACAAATGCCCTCAAATTTCCGACTAAGCTCATCTTAGACGGGAATTTCCGTTCGCTTGGATTGTAGACAGTTTGCGTGACGATTGATTCTTTTACCCGACTATTCGGCCTAAACCCGAAGCAGATGACATTTCGCAATTTGCTCTATCCTTCCACAAGTGGTCCTTCTTTTCCTCCCCCAGAAGGAGAAAAAAGAAGAGTCTGGTGAGAATGTGTCTTCGGGCAAGATACGTTCATACTTGGTTAGATTTACCTGATCTCAGATTTTCATGGTACTCTTGCTTCCTTCTTCAGAATCCGCTAAACCTCGTGTGACCCTAGAGCAAGTTGTGGTTGCTTGGGGGGCCGTTGCTACTAGGGTGGCCTCCAAGTGGAAAATTGGTTCTGTTTCTACTGGCTTTGCTGGTTCTGGGAGAGGCGTAACTCGTCCCCTCTCTCAGAAATTACTTCTGCAGAAAGTGAACCCCCAGTGGTAAATCTTTCTGAGTCTCACTTTATTCTGCCCCCAGATCCGTTGAGGATGTTCCTGCTGGAGTGGTGCTCAAATTTCCTGAAGGCTTCGGTACGTCCAAGTCTGCAGAGGACATGGCTTTTCTGGATCAGATGCTACTTCCTGGTCCCAGATTTGTGCTAGAAAAATTTCTCTGGAGAAGTTGGATTTGGTTCGCGGATTGCTGGCGGAGGAACCTAACTCGGATGCTATCTCTGACGTGGAGGCGGAGGAGCTGGAGGAGTCTGTTGATTCTCCTATTGTTGATCAGGAGGCTGATGGGCAAGAGGGTGTGGACCAGGAGGATGTCGCTGATGATCTTGGGAGAGGTTCTGCTATTGTTCATCAGAGACCCAGGTTCCTGCAGAAGGATCTGCTACAGTTCCGCCTCCACCAGAGGAGAGTGTCCAGGATGTGGACCAAGTTCTGCTGGAGTGATGTTACTCCTCTTTTGTTGTGCTCTGTTTTTGGCTTGTAAATCCTGCGTGACATGAACTTCTGATTTGTTAGTGTTTGCAAAAAATTCTGTAATGACTTCGCCTTTGCTAAGGGGAGCGAAGTGTGTTAGTATTTTGTGGCACTTCGTGCCTTAACTTTCGTTGTGTGAAATCGAAGTAGCTTTCTTAATGTCATTTTTTCGATGTGCAGCTGTATGTTATGCCTGAATTTGATCGTAATTGTTTGCTTTTGATTGTAATTGTTTGTTGTAGTTTTGTCTTACTACCTTCTGTTGTATGCATGCCTTATGTTTGTATGGTCGACCTTTGATATAGTGGTGACCTGGGATTTAGTTCGCCCACTCAGTCGGAGGTGCCACGCTTTGCGTGGGTGCTAAGTGGCGCGGGAGACTGTAATGTCCCGGTTGTAGGCACTTAGTCATAGACGCACGCCTTCTGTAGAAATTATACACTCCACCAGATTGGTCACCAGTTTTGGTTGAAAAAGCTGACGAAAGATGGTAAAGATGCAATGTTTCAAGGTATATGCGGGAGGAAATCAAACTTTTGAAAATATGTGAAGGAAGAAAATCCAATTTTGAAGACATGTGAAAAGAAAATCGAATTTCGAAAACATATTAAATCTTGAAAACATATGAAAAGAAAATTAAATTTTGAAGACGTATGAAAAGAAAATTAAATTTTGAAGACGTATGAAAAGAAAATTAAATTTTGAAGACGTATGAAAAGAAAATTGAATCTCGAAAACATATTAAATCTTGAAAACATATGAAAAGAAAATTAATTCATGAAGACATATGAAAATAAAATTAATTCTTGAAGATATATGAAAATAAAATTAAATCTCGATGTTCTATATCTTGAAGACTAGAAAAATAGATAGAAGGATAAAGTAGAGTTAAAACAACAAGAAAACCTGGGTTCTGGTGGAGGTGTATTTGGCAGACTAGATGCCCTGTTTCTGGCAGCATTGGCCTGTGTTTCTGGCGACTTTGGCCCATTTAGAAGAAATACTTCTTCAAGTGTACTATATTCCAAGGTTTCTGGATGGTTTCTCCTTCCATGGTCATAAGTCGGTAGGCTCCATTCCCAACTACTTTCTCCACCTGACAGGGTCCTTCCCAATTGTAGGAGAATTTCCCTGCCTGCTGATTTCTGGTGTTTTGGAAGACTTTCCTAAGAACTAGTTCTCCTTCCTGCAGGACTCTGATTATGGCATTCTTGTTGTAGCTCCTGGCGACTGTCTGCCTGTAGGAGGCCATCCCGATTTGGGCATCAGTTTTGAGTTCGTCTATGGTATCCAAGTTGTTCGCCATTTCCACCTGGTTCTTTTCTTCTGACATGGGTAGGCACTCTTACTTCTGAAGGAATGACCGCCTCAGCACCAAAGACCAAGCTGAAAAGGTGTTTGTCCTGTAGCCACCTTGGTTGTGCTTCTGTCAGACCATAGCTCCAAGGGGAGTTCTTCTGCCCATCTGCCCCCTGCCTCCTCCAGCCTTCTTTTCAGGTTGTCTATCACAATTTTGTTGCTAGACTTTGCCTGACCATTAGACTGAGGGTTTCTGGGGTAGACTTGCTTAATGTGATGTTCCACCTGGCGCAGTAGGCCTCCATCTTGTTGCCAATAAACTGGGATCCGTTGTCGCAGATGATCTCTGAAGGAATGCCAAACCTGCAGATAATGTTACGTTTATGAAGGAAATAACCTGCTTCTCAGTCACCTGAGGGAATGCCTCTGCTTCTATCCACTTGGAGAAGTAGTCTGTCATGGCCAACATAAAGACTTTGTTTCCTGGAGCTCTTAGTAACTTGCCAACAATATCCATCCCCCACTTCATGAAGGGCCAGGGCGAAATTATTGGGTGCAACGGCTCTGCTGGCTGGTGATTGATTGGTGCATGTCTCTGGCAGGCGTCACACTTCTTAACATATTCCCTCGCGTCCTTGCGTAGTGTCGGCTAGTAGTAACCTTGGCGGAGTGCTTTGCTGGATAGACTCTTGCCCCCTGCATGATTTCCACACTCACCACTGTGGAGATCATGCATAACCACCTCTGCCTCCTGCTGACTTAGGCACCTCAAGTATGGTCCAGCGGCTGATCTTTTGAAAATGACACCATCAATGAGGGTGTACCTGGACGCTTTCATCCTAAAACTCCGGGCTTCCTTCTTGTCCGCTGGCAGGATATCGTTTTGCAGCCATTCTTGGTAAGGTTTTCTCCAGTCTGAGATTCTTTCTTGTTCTGCTGAGGTGCTGCAAACTGCTGCCTCCTGCAGCCACTGCAATCTCTGGTCTGGTGAATTGTCCTCCTGCCTCAGCATCTGGTGTTCCTGTGTGCCTATCCAAACTGCTGGCTCCAGTACATGGACAATGGGTATGGTGGAAACTATGCCTGGTTTGAAGGTTGCCCCCCAGGGTGGCTAGGGCGAAATTATTGGGAATCTTGTTGATCCAATATGTTTCCACGTTCTGGTCCCTAGGGACTTGGTTGATTGAGAAGGCTACGAACCTAAGGGAGAGCTTCTCTGCCACTTCAAGGTAAGACACCATCTTGGAGTCCTTAGCTGCATACGAACTATTCATGTGGTTGACTATTAGCTGGGAATCGCTGTATGCCTCTAGGCGCTTGATTTTGAGGTCTAGAGCCAGCTGGAGACCCAAGATTAGAGCTTCATATTCTGCCTTGTTGTTTGTTGTTCGGAACTCGCACCGTACTGCTTGGACTATGAGATCCCTCTGAGGAGACTTCAGAACTAATTCTGCTCCAGATCCTCGCATGTTGGAGACGCCATCTACATTTAGCTTCCACACCTGTTCGCCTTTGTCCTCCTCAAGGAGGTGGATGTCTTTCTCTGTCTGGGTCTGCAGTGTTGGGCTGAAGTCGGATACGAAGTCTGCTAACGCCTGGGACTTTATCGCTGTTCTGGGGACAAATTTCAGATCGAAGCCGCTCAAGTGTATAGACCACTTGGCCACTCTCCCTGATAACTCAGGTTTTCTCATAATAGTTTTCAGCGGGTAATTTGTTATTACGGAAATAGCATGCGATTCAAAATAAGGTCGAAGTTTATAAGATGCTGTAACAAGTGCAAGTACGAGTTTCTCAAGGAATGTGTACCTGGTCTGTGCAGGAGGCAGAGACTTACTTAACATAATATACTGGGCATTGTGCTCCTTCGTGCTCACGTACTAATACCGCGCTGGCTGCTACCTCGGTTACTGATAAATACAGGAAGAGTGGTTCTCCAGGTTCTGGTTTTGACAGCAGAGGTGGAGTGCTGAGGTAATTCTTCAGGTCACTGAACGCCTTTTCGTGCTCTGCTGAAGGCTGTCTTCTCCTGGTCTGCTGGATGCATCTTGATCTGGTTGTATCCACTCCATGCATCAAGAAAGGTTAACATCTCGTGGCCTACTGTAGCATCCACCATGGCATCTATGTGCGGCAGCGGGAATGGATCCTCTGGGCATGCCTTGTTTAAGTCGGTAAAGTCAACGCATACCCTTCACTTGCCATTCTTCTTTGGGACCACCACCACGTTAGACGGCCACTCTGGATACTTTACCTCCCTGATTTTTCCAGCAGCCAGCAGGTTGTCTACCTCCTGATTTATGACTTGATTTCTCTCTGGGGCAAATTTCCTTCTCTTCTGCTGGACTGGTTTGTAGCTTGGGTCCACGCTTAGCCTGCTTGGATCTATACCTACCATATCATCATGCGACCAAGCAAAACAATCCACGTTAGTTTTTAATAATTCAATGAGGTTTTGGCGGATATTTCCTGCGCATTCTGATTCGATTAACACTTTTCGCTCTGGATGTTGCTTGTCCAAGTTGACTTCATCCAGCTCCACCTGAGGTGGCTCTACGTACTCCTGCAGAGGCAGATAAAAGCTCTTTAATTGCTATGCTGGAGGACTTGCAGTTTTCTTGAGGGCCACCTTATAGCAGTCTTTCGCCTCCTCCTGATCTCCACTAATCTTCTGCACTCCCCAGGGTGTAGGGAACTTCAGGCATTGGTGGTTGACTGGCACAAAGAACGTCATGGCTGGTGGCACAAAGCCCTTGGGTACAGCTACACAAGCTAGGTCATCGGTGAAGGGCGAATCTGCGTAGCTGTCTCTGGTTGCTCTTTCCAGGGGACTCGACATCCCAGGAATCTTGTCGATCAAGTCCCTCAGCTCCTGGTACTGCTGATCCACTACGTTTACCTGATCCTGCAAGAGGGTCAGAGACAGGTGGAAAGAAGCCAAAGGGCGTACCTCCCGACCATGCTCCTCCAGGGTACTGGTGGTTATGGGGGTTAGGCAACGGTGTCGCGTTGATTGTGGACCCAGATTGCCACTCTGCTGCTTGCTGGAATGAGACTCCTGCTGACCAGACTCCTCCAGGATACGGGTTGCTGACTTGGACCGTCATGCTGGTTAGAGCTCCTGGCTGCCATCCTGACATCTGCTGGGTGGGAGTGGCTGCTGACCATTCTCCTCCAAGGATTCCTGCTGGCAAGACTCCTCCAGAGTAAAGACTGCTGACTTGGGTTGCCATGCTGGTTAGAGCTCCTGGCTGCCATCCTGATATCTGCTGGATAGGGGTGGCTGCTGACCATGCTCCTCCAAGGATTCCTGTTGGCAAGGCTCTTCCAGATGGCTGATTGGTGGACAAGGCGAGTACTCCTGGTTGAGTTGCAGATTATCATCCTGGTGTCTGGAGGATAAGGATCCCTGCGAGAGACAGTAAGTTAGTTTCCCGACTTTCGATGTTAGAGAGAATGTTACCTGCGATTTGGAGTCCGCTGGGCGTGCGATCATAGGACAGACAACCTAACCCCTGGGGTTCGATGATTTCGCCAGGTGGAGCCAACCCTAGTTCCAGCCTGGTGACTAGTCCTGAGGGAATTGCTCTGGTGGATCTTCTGCTGGTGTCTGGTTCTCTGCGGACGCTGGCTTCTCCTTCAGGTATCAGGGGCAGCATTCCTGGTGATAGCTGGAATGGTGTGGCTGGAGGTTTGATCACTGTTGAGATCTGGGCCTTGAGGTTCTGGGGGTGGTCCTTCTCCAGTGGGCTGAGTTGACGCTTCCAGGCTGCTGGAGGGACTTCGGCTAGATCCGGACATGACGATATGCAAGTCGTTTACTGCTGGTTTTGGCCATAGGAAATGATCACTTTTCCCCACAGACGGCGCCAATTTGTTTTGGTAGAAATTTACCGGATTTATCGTTTTTTAGTAGCGGGTTAAAGTGATCGGCCTATAACTACGAATTAACAATATTGTGACGATACTGGTAAACGAAGAACAAAGAACGATAAAAAAGAAAAAGAAAATGACACAGGACATTTTGGTGACGCGGAAACCCTATGTGGGAAAAACCGCAGGGGGAGTCGGAATCCCGCCAATATTCCATTACGACCAAAAGAATGACGAAAATAATATCGAGAGTACAAGTATTTATACTTTATAATAATAAACTATGGAGTACTACGGAGTATTGTATTGCTTTTAGTGATGTAGCTTGGTGGTAGTGTGTTAAGAATGTCTCCCCTTTTTTCTCTTTGATCTTCTCTATTTATAAGCCCTTTTCCTCTTAGGGTTTTGTGTGCTAACCTCCTGCCTACCTCTCCCTGATTCTTTCCTATTTTTCAGGGAGAGTCCCCTAGGTTTAGGATCTAGCTTTGACTCTTTCTTCTGGTGTATTGGACTGATGCTTCTCAACGGGCCGCTATTTCTAATGGGCCGACTGGTGTTGCAGCGATCTAAATGACCCATTGCCGCGGCCTTATGTTGTTTTTGGATTCCGACTAGCCTAACGTTTTTTAGTTGTGTTGACTTTTGCCTTCCAACTTTCAACTATCGACTCTCGTCTTTTGACCTTTCAATCTTTGACCTTTGACCTTTTGACCTTTTGACCTTCCGACCTTTGACCATTGACCTTTTGACCTTCCATTTATAATATGCCACGTCGTGCTTTGAGGATGCAGATTTTTACCCCAAACACTTACTATCTCTACACTATCACATGTGACGTGTGCCAACAAACTAAATAACTACTCGGCACATTAATAAACACCAGCAAATCCACTCTGTTTTCCTTGTCTTCCACTTCACCTCTTACTCCAAATTCTCACCCAAAAACATATTCTTCCAATCCAGTTTTGATCAAATTAAATAATCCATTAACCATAAATGTCTAACCCGGTCCCCGAACCCCAGAAAAAAACGATACCATCATCGGAAACCGACGTGGAGGGCGGAGATCCAGTAGCAGCGTCGACAAGCTCTTCGGGTTTCGGGATAGGATCAGTGCTGCGGAGGTGGAAAAGGGATGACTATCTGAGAAAAGGATCCTTGGGTTTAAGAGGATTTGGTTTGCTCTTTTCTCTACTTTCTTTTATCATCATGGCTAGTAATAATCATGGTGATTGGAGAGACTTTGGCAAATATGAAGAGTATAGGTAAATTTATTTATTTTTATTAATATATTTTTTTTTCTTTTGTAATTGGGTTGTGTAGTTGTGTTTTGATTAGATGAATTTTGGATGGTTGGCGTGTTGGATTAAGGTAGGTATGTGTTGGGTATAGCAATATTATCAACCATTTATACAGGAGTGCAGACATATAAGGAAGCTCATCAACTTTTTACCGGGAGAGAATTGGTTACTTTGAAGAATGCAGCTTTGATTGATTTTACTGGAGATCAGGTTGGTTAATGTTAAGAATGTACCGAGTATTAGATTATGATGATGGATTTAGAGACATAATGAAAGAACTAGTAGTAGTGTATTTATTTGTCCGTAATAATAATAATAATACTCCTTATTAACCTATCCGTCTTAACATTAAAACGAGTCAAATATAAAATGCAAAATATTTCACAATGACTTAAAAGGCAAATGAGAGTTGTCATAAACTTGTCACGGATATACTCGTCTTAAACTAGAATTTGTGATTGCATAGTGGGTTAACTCTATGTGCCAACGATTTTGTGCTATAACTCTGTGAGTAACCCGTAGTTTGAGTCCTAAACACGTAAGGTGCTTGTTAAACTGTTAGTATCAATTGATCTTACATAGTCACATACTTTAATACATTAGGATGGAGATTAATTAGTGTGGAAATTAATTAGTACGATTAATTAATTAATGAGTAACTCCCCTATAGACCGTGCTATATAGCATATGAGTTATACTCCAAATAAAAAACGTGGGTTATTACGAAAAAGTGAGCAATTACGGTTATTAATCGAGTTTTTAGGTAATGAATTCATCTTATAAGATAAGATGTTCATACACAACAATTTATGTTAATTAATAGACCGTGTCTTTTTTGGAAAAGTCTATTGATTTTTAAACTCTACAGAGTAGGATAGCCTAAGTTGGTGATAGAAAGTTCAGGACATCTTTTCTTGAACACTTGTCCATGAATTATCGCATGTCAAAGTATTTTACCGAAAAGTAGAGATAAATCATAAAAAATGAGAAACATAGGATAACACGTGGAATATACCAAAAAAACAGGTTCACTAAATTGTGTCTTACATTTGCTAAATCTGAGTCGAGGAAAAGAGGTTACTTAGGTGTTAATATGAATCTGAAGTTATGTGTGGTGGATGTTGAGAAGTATAGTTCGTTGATGATGGCCTACCTACTACTGTCATTAGCATTAGTTGCAGTTGCAGGTAGCTGAAGTTTGTGTTTTACAGATAATGGCATACCTGCTATTGTCATCTGCATCATCTGCGATTCCACTGACAAACAGAATGAGGGAATCATCGGACAACATCTTCACAGATTCATCGGCAGCTTCCATTAGCATGTCTCTCCTCGCATTCCTCTCGCTTGCATCTTCATCCATCATTGCTGGATATAAGCTCTCCACTCAATCCACCATTTAACTTCTATTACTCCGTATAAGTTTATATATCCCACCTGCTGTAAGGGTTTGTGCATTTAATTTTATTCCTTCCTCAACTTCCTCAACTTTCTGCCTCGCCTTCTTTCTCTTACACGGTGCAATTCAAGTGAAGAAAGGCAGCGGAAGTGAGAAATGTAATCATCCTGCTTGCTTGTAAAATGGTGAATATATATTTGATGCCATGAAAATACTTGTGATTGGACCTGTTCTTATTAAATACGTTATCTCTCCCCTCACAATAATCTTCCCACTTTTAATCAAAACTAGTATAGATCCCGTGGAGTAATGCACGGTACATTTAGAAAAATCATACAGAGTATATATTTTTTGATTGCAAATAAATACGGAGTATCAAATAGTTAATTAACCTATTAGCTTTTCACATTTTTAATTTTTTTATTTTGATTTTGATTTGAAAAAATAATATAAATTGTCAAAGATAATTGAGTAATCTTATTCTAAAATAAGGAAGGAAAATAAATAGTTCAAAAAAGAAGATGAAGGGGAGAAATGGGTGGATAAATGTGAACCACACATTTAGGTCCTAAAATGAAAAGTAGGTAAAAGATCAATTTCAATCCAAAAAAAACATATGTCAATGATAGGATCTCGGGGGAGTATATATTTTAGTGAATACTTTTTTTAACAAAGCTAATGATAACATTTTATAAAGTTTATTAATCAAAAATTTGTTTTTTTATCACGAAACCAACGTCGTGCAGAAATCAAAATACATCCTCATATCAGCTATAAGCTTTGTTAACAAATTAGATGACATAATACTCCAAATATTATTAGGATAAAAAAAGTATTTGTATTTTATTTATATATTAAAATCAAAATTTGAAAATATTTTATATAGTTTTTCTATAATCAAATAGAGTATTTTATACGGAGTATTTGTTTACGTTAACACTTGAATCCGATAGTGCGTGACAAAATAAATCGTTTAATGATGTCTATTTTTTTAATAGTCCATACACAATACAGGTAATAATTTATTGGATAATTTTTCATCTAATTTAGACAAATATTTAGTTTGACTTTAAATTCCGATGTTATACAATAATTATTTGTTTCCATATTGAACTAATATGTGGTTTGGAGGGGGAGAAAAAATTCATGAGCGATTTAGTAGTAAGGGGATTGTCATAAGGACGGTATCTCTAAGTTTTAAATTGTAAGTTATGCAGTAGAAATTTAATAAGCAATTTTACATAAATATGCAGGCATCAAGACCTGGAGAACTTTATATACATGTCTATTTATGGTAAAAATGGTTGCATATTGAGGCCTTATGTTTAAAATTCGGAATTACTTTTTCATAATTGTTTGTTACTCAATTATACCTAAAAATTCTTTATTTTTCCGATATTACCTTACTTTTTCAAACCTACTGCTTTCCCCTTCCCATATTTCTTTTCTAAATCACTCTTAATCCAATTTCGTTCTTAAACTTCATCAAATTTGAAAATTGATCGATCGTTATTTTCGAATTTGCCATGGATTATAGTTCAGCAATTGATATTTTAATTTTACTAGCAAATTATGATTTAATTGATAATTATGTTTAATTGTTTTTAGAAATAAAGTTAGGGTTTAGAGTTGGGATGGCGGAGGTTGTCGAAAGAGATGTACACAAATTAAGGTGATCGAGGGTGAGGATGAGTGGTAGTCGGTGGTGGTGAGGGTGGGTGACTGACTGGCTGTACGTTCACTGCAGTTTTTTTTTGGCTGTACGCTCGCTGTAGCCTTTTTTCCCCTTTTTAAGTTAAAATTGAATTTTATTGTAATATTTTGTAATTAGATTCTTGTGTTAATTATTTCGAATTTTATTCGAATTAATTTTGATTTGTACGATTGTAATTTTTTTTCCGAGAAATAATAAATGGATAATTTTTCCCAAATTACAAAATAAATAAATATGAGTAGTAATCATTTTTTTCGAGAAAAAACTTGACAATAATAACATTAATATTTTTTTGTAAAACGGAAAAAAAAAGGGAAAACAAATGGCGATCGGAGTGGCGGCCGGAGTAGGGAGGTGGTGGAGGTGGACGGAATTTGGAACGTTTGAGAATTTTTAGATTTCTATCAAATCTCTCTAATTCAATGATGAGAAGAAGGAAAAATGGGAAGAGCAATTGGGTAATTTCCAAGTACAAATTAGTAATACACAATTATGAAAAGGCACCACCCTTAAAATTATATGCATACGTAAAATATATGATTAGATGACATGATAGTAGACTCACTATCTTATAGAAAAATTTACCGTTCATTCTCAAACTTAATTTTCAGTTTTTTGGTTTTTGTTGCTCCATCGCCTATAATCTCGACAACACTCTTGCCTTACAGACTACCAATGATATCTGCGAAACAGTTTGCACGTGGTCACTTGATGATTATATATTCAAAAATTATACGAAATATTTAGGTATCATATAATTAATGTGTGTGTACAAAATTAGAGTCAATACCTACGAATACATTTGAGGGTGGTTTTTGCTCATAGATTTTCTCAAATGTGACGATATCAAAAGCGAACTTTGGTATCTCAATCCCTACACAATTTCTTAGGGAAGTGTTTTTTATGGAAATTTATTTTCCATTTGTGATTGCATGGTTTGTGTTTGTCATTGTTTTCTAATACCACAAAATCTGAAATTAGATAAATTTCTCCTTGTATCAGAGGTTTAAAAACTTTGATCAATTTGTCTTTGATCGACGCCTGAATCTTCTTCATCTGTCAAGAAGAGTAAAATTAATAGATGAATAGTTTTTTCCTTAGAATCATAAATCAAAATTGTTAGAGATATATATTACCTTTTCATCCATAAGAATCATTTCAACCCGACTTATTTCCTTCGGATTATTCCATACTCGTACGAAGTAAAGTCTTATAACTCTAACACATAATCTCCACGCTTCCTTAACATTACTGACATTGTTTATGAAGTTTAAACAACGAGATTGAGTTGATGACATTAGAAAGAGCAATAATTATTTTAGTGTTATATAAACTGTATTGAAAGATGTTATGTGTAGAAATGTTTATAAGTTGGTCGATAATTATATAAGCATGGTTTATAATAGGTAATTCGGTAATTATTAGGCGTATAAGTAGGGCAATCGAATAATATTATACAATAGTATTATATAGTAGGTAATTAGGTAATATTATATAATAGGTTTATATATAGCATAACGTTTATATACATAATTGTGTGGAAAATTATGTGTAAAAGGAAGATGATTATGTGTGGAAATTATCTTTGCTTACTATGAAGGAATATTTTATAATACAGTAAAATTATCTTTGCATGTGTGAATTTAGATATACCATGTGGTAGATATAAATCTCGTGTGGTAGTGTTGGGAATCTTGGGATGAAGTATAAAGTCTCGTGAAGTAGTTATAACATTTAGAGGTACATTAGATATACATGGTACATATATCTTTACATACAGTAAAAAAATTAGATATAATTATATTTTAGGGAACTCCTATTTCAAGCGTGAGTATTATTGATGTTTCTTTGGACGATTTAGAATATTAATAGGGAATGCCGTATTATTGCGATATTATGTCCGTATTATTATTACAATATCACGTATAATATACTCCCTCCGAGTTTCTAACATTGCCCCATTTTCCTTTTTGAGCTGAGTTCAATCTTTTACCCACTTTCCATTTTAGGCCATAAATGTGTGGTTCACATTCACCCACCCATTTATCTCTCTTCCTTCTTCTTTTTTTAACCACTCATTTTTCCTTCCTTATTTTCCACCCAAAAAAGAAACGGGGCAATCATAGGAACTCGGAGGGAGTATTTTATCATATAGTATCATGTGCTCATAATTTACGTATTAATATATACCTTATATTTCGTTAATTGACCAATAAGCGTAGTTTATTATTACCTATTATACTCCCTCAGGTTTTTTATTTTCGCCCCAATGTGTTTAGCACATAAATTAAGAAAATTTGATAAATTATTGATAAAAAATAAATGATGATGAAATTTGGTGACTAGACACCAATGAGTCATCAAAGTGAAGGGAATATAATATTAGTTTAATCAATTCAATGACATAATGGGTAAATAATTGAAAATTATAAGAATAATATGTTAATATATATATATATATATATATATATATATATATATATATATATATATATATATAGAGGTGGGTTCCTATGAGTCCATTATATATATTGAGTCCCTAAGTCCCATTCCCATCCGTCGGATGGGAGATGAATCAAGGGACGAGATAAATCACTAGATTAATAAAAAAAAAAAAAAGGAAGATACTGCTCCAACAAAATAGGAAGGAGAATATTATAGTAACGTAACATTCACACACATTCAATCATTCATCCTCTCGTTTCCATCGCTTCATTTTCATCTCTCTCTCGCTCACTCAATTAATTCTCCCTGTTGTTCGTTGTTCTTTCTACAAAATAACACAATCAAAACCTCATTCATCCAGTCACCGGCCTCATATTGCGAAGGTAGAGTTTATTTCAATACAGTCGGGAAGACACTCAATCAATAGTCGCCTTCTACTTTTCATTCAATGGCCGATACGCAGATCATAGGAAAAACAAGAGGTTAGTATATACATTGTAGTTCCTAAATTTCCAGTTTCTGTTTAAAATGATAGCAAATTGTCAGATTCTGTTTAAAATGAACTGCCTTATGATGAAAAGATATCTGCACACACTTTTTCTTTTGTTATTTTAGTTCACTTGCAATGTTACTTTTTTGTAGAGTGTCTGTTACTTTAATTCATCCAAGTTGTTACTTTAATTATTCACGCCTAAAATTGTAATACATTAAAGAGTCATTGCGATATATGAAATCGCCGTATTAAAATAATAAACAAAAAAGATATTGTTTCCTAAATTGTAGGGAGTCATTAAGATGATACTGAATTTTTAGTTTCTACTTTTCTACGTTATACATATGTTGGGTTATTTTAGTTCACATACTGTGTTACTTTGGTTCAGAGAGTCTGTTATTTTAATATGAAAATTGTATTACTTTTATGGTCCGTTACTTTAATTTACACTGGTTGTTACTTTAGTTCTCACAATCTGTTATTGTAGCGCATTAGAGAATAATTGGGATATATGAAACCGCCGTATTAAAATAATGATTTAAAAAGATATTGTTTCCTATAATGGTGGGACGTGATTCCCAACAAAATAGGAAACAAAATAAAAATATTAACTGCCCATTCAGAGGAACGTACTGCGTTACTATAGTCAACAACATCCAATAAGAATAACCTACAATCCAAATACACAAGTTCAGTAAACGAATTATAATAGACGTCAAGTCATTCATCTTCCAACTTTTGCCGCTGAAGAAATCTCCCTCCATGGCTGATATTCAACCGGTCAAACAAATAAGCCGTAATTTTTTTGTCCTTGATTTATACTGTAGACACCATGGAGGCAATACTCCTTATTATCAGATTCTACGCTCATTGTAGACACCATGGAGGCAATACTCCAAATAATTTTTAAAAAATGTGAATGAAATCTAAATAGCATTACTTTAGTTTACAATAGCCGTTACTTTAAAGCATACCACCCGTTACTTCAGTGACCTTCATCAGTTACTCAATACAGTGGTTTGCTTTTCAGATGACGCAGCGGCACACGAATGGTGCAGGGATGTAGGTGAGAGTTTCACGCCATACGTAGGGCAGATATTCAAAGACCAGGAAGAGGCGGTAAACTTTTATAAAATCTACGCATTGGCCTGCGGGTTCGATGTCAGGAGGTACACAACAAAAAGATGGCGGGGTGGTGAGATTAAATCAAAGCTGCTGGTATGTAACAGGCAGGGTTTTAACAAGAAAAAGAAAGTCAGCGAAGATGCGGCGACCAAGGAGGCGACGTCAAAGGGGGAAGAGGTCAAGGAGACGGCAGAGGAAGTCACTGTGAAGGAACCAAAAAGGAAAACTAAGGTCCGTCGTATTGGCTGTATGGCAAGAATTAAGTTGTTCAGCAATGGCGGACCTATGAAAATTGTTGTTTTTCACAGTGGACACAACCACGAGCTCATTTCAACAAAAGACAGGGAATTTCATAAGTTATCAAGAAACCTCACGAAGTACCACAAGCAAATGATTCTGAACAATTCACGGGTACGTATTGAGTAGCTTCTTGCGGGTTTAATTATATAAGTTCAAGTCACTGTGTTTAGTACACCGCGCCATGGGTAATATTTTTTTACTGTAATGCATATGCTGTCTTACCGTGGTTCATGGCATCCGTTACTTTAATGAATGCCGTCTGTAAATTAAAAAAAATGTCTAGCTCAGTTAATCAACGGGTCACTTTAATGCCGTCTTACTGTTACTTCAACTGCTGTCACACGTTACTTTAATAAAAGAATTGTTTCAGCTGAAGATCGGTGCCACGCAGACGTACAAGATGTGTAAGGAACAGGTTGAAGGGTTCGCAAACGTAGGTGCCAGCTTGGTCGACTTCAAAAACTTTGGCAGAGATATAAAGTGCTTCATCCATGAGAGAGATGGTCAGCTATTCATTGATCGCTTCAGATGTATGGCGGACAATCGGGAGGGTTTTTTTTTGATTACGACCTGGATGACGACGGTAGTCTGAGCAGGGTATTTTGGGCTGATGGCGTTGCTAGGAGGAACTACAGGTTGTTTGGTGACGCAGTTTCATTCGACCCAACATACGGGACGAACAAATATAAGATGATATTCACCCCGTTCACTGGTGTCGATCACCACAAGCGATCCGTGACTTTGGGTGGCGCTCTCATTGCGCACGAGGACTATGAATCGTTCAACTAGGTGTTCAAAAGGTTCTTGAAGGCCATGGGTGGCAAGGAACCTTCATACATCATCACTGACCAGGATCCGGGGATCATAGCATCGTTCGCGAAGATGTTTAAAACAGCATGGCAACGGTTTTGTATGTGGCATATAATGAATAAGGTACCCACTAAATATGGTGCCTCGAGGGCTGACTACCAGGAATTCCTGAAGAAGCTGAATGCAATAGTGTGGGATGAGGACATCGATGCAGCAACATTCGACGAGCGGTGGATGGAAATAGTGGAGGAGCACGACGTGGGCGATGTTCAATGGTTCACAACTACGTTCTCGATCAGGAAGCAGTGGGTCATGGCACACTGTAGGGATCTGAAGATGGGTGGCTTAATGCGAACGACACAGAGATCGGAGAGCGAAAACAGTTTTTTCAAACGGTTTGGGAACCAGCATGGAACGTTGGTTGAATTCTGGATGCGGTTCGAGAGCGCAATGGAACAGCAGAGGTATAACCAGAAGAAGCTTGACAGCGAGAATCTACAATCTCTGCCGAAGACAATGACCCACCTCCTGATAGAACAGCACGCAACAAGGGTGTACACCCACGCGATTTTTGATGAATTCCAAGAGGAGGTGGCCGGTTCAGTGGGGACGTGCAGTGTGCGAGGATTTGCTGAACGGGATGGGATTGAACTAACTACAGTGAGGGATGCCACCAGGGGTAAAGAATTCCTGGTCAACTACAAACAAGGTACGCAAATGGCCTGATCGTTGTCATCATTTATACGGGATTTATGAGTTAAAGTAACAGAATGAATAAATCAGAGTAACACACAACATTAATTAAAGTAACCGATTTGTATTTTGTGGATCCAGCACAGAATGCTTTTGTTCTGCGTGATTTTGTGTATTAAAGTAACAAAAGGTGTGAATTACAGTAACACAAGATATGAGTTAAAGTAACGCGGTTTGAGGGTGTTGGTTCTGATAGTCCTAATGTTTTAATAACATCCTGCAGAGACGTCGGACATCAACTGCACATGTAAATTGTTTGAGACAAGGGGAATACTGTGTCGACACATAATTTGGATATATTCATCTAAGGGACTGACAAGTATACCCGACAACTACGTTGCGAGAAGGTGGTCAAGGGATGCACTGCGCAATACGCGCGTCGGTGACGACGGTCTGGAAGGCGATGATATTGACATTATAGACGGAAAGCAGATAGAGATGTCTAAACTGTGGTCGGAGGTTCATGAGACGATGGGTATCCTACGGTCTGCTAGTAAAGAAGATGTGGAGAGCATGTGCGCTTTGATCAGCGAATTCAGGATGAAGCTTAAGCCGATTGGGGGTAGCAAGACACTGAATAAAACCCAGGAATTGGAAGAGATGCTGGGATGTACGTCAACAGCAGAGATAACGATACTCCCGCCGAAGATTTCCAAGACAAAAGGTAGCGGCAAAAGGTTGTTATCAAGCAAAGCGAAATCCGTTGCACTTGCAAAGAAGCCCAAGCGCATGTGCAACAATTGTAAGCAGATGGCGCATCACGACAAGAGGAATTGCCCCAATCCCTTTGCAAAACGACCGCCAGCGACAGTCGAACCATCCGACGATGAATCAGAATCAGAATCAGAATCAGAGGATGAGGACGAGGAGGATGCAGAAGATGAACCAGTATTCTAATTAGAGATCTGTGGTTCTTAGACCGACGTAGCCTAAATATTACAGTAGCTAATTGAATAAATTACAGTAACACTTTTCAAAGATTTTATTTAAATACAGATAATATTTCTTTGGTGAATATCATGACTAGAGTAAGTTTCGGTTAAAGTAACACACATAATTCATTAAAGTAACGTGCTAGATGAATTAAAGAAACACGGAAAACCTAACTCATTTTTAAAGAGTTGACTGTATTACAGATATTCATTCCTTGGATTAATATTTTACTAGAGTAAGATTCAGTTGAAATAACATACAATATTCATTATAGTAACATGCTAAATGAGTTAGAGTAACGAGGAATAATGTTGGTCGAATTACAGATATTACAGAAGTTATTCATTTTCTATTTGTTTGTGGAGTACTCAATGAAGAAGGCATTACAATTTTGTTTGAGTATGATGCTGTGTTGATCCTGCGTTGAATTAAGAGACCATGATGCATGGCGAAATATATTAGAGTTGAAGTAACAAATGTCATTAATTGAAGTAACAAACAACACAAGTTAGGGTAACAAGGTTTAAAGTATATAATAACATAGAAATGTGACAGAATGAAAGCAACTGTTTTTCTGACAACACAATTTGTCAAAACCTTGTACTAAACGACGGTTATGTTTTTCGTTAAACGAAAGTACTAGTTAATCCAACCATTTACGGTCTACTGTTTACGGCCCTTTCCTCGCTTATAGGTGTTGAGAGCCTTAGCCTTCGATTCTTCAATTAATTTTGGCCTGGCTGCCACAAACTTTTTCACATCAGCAATCAGCCGCTTCCGGGCGCTATTCAGGTCTGCTAGGAGAAGTGTGGCTGCAAGCTGAACCACCAGGTACCTTCTGTTTACCTTCCTGCCGAGGTCCTCATGTAAGAAATCACGTCCCTCGTACAATAGCATGTGCATCAGAAGAAATGTCCCTGACTCATCCTTGTTCTTGACTTTGTCTTGCCAACCAAGCTTAACCGTGCGGAACTTGTACGCCACAATTTCCTCCGCACCAGGTACTTTATAGAAGTCAAGGAAGTCACTCATATTCCCCACCTGAATGTCATTGGTGATAAAAGTCAAGGAAATCGCTCGTTGGCGCGCAAAGATTGTGACTAAAAACTGACTAAATGAATAAAAGAGAGGCTCACAATTGTCTTGATGCATGCAAAGAGGTCTGTATCTCTGACTGCCGTATAACGACAGTGGTCGAGGAGATCAACTGTCTTTTTAATTCGGTTGATTACTACGCAGGAGAAGTACCCGTCGACGTTGATGGGCACAAAGAACAATTCAGCGTCCAGTTGCAACGTACCACCACAATTACTCCTGAATATATGCCATTGCTCCATCAAGGCATCTGCATTCTGAGTGGACGGACTGTCCGGATCTTCGGCAACAATCCTCATTACCGCATCCTGTAAAGAAATGTAATCAAATACAAAAGTAATTGTGGTGAAAATTAACTCAATGCAGTGGTTGGTGTCATTGTCGTTCATTGATCCTTCTGTTACTTTGCAACTGACATTACTTTAGCTCAAAAAGTGTGTTACTTCAATTCATGAGATCCGTTACTTTAACCTGTATCATCTACATTATTGCTCTTGTGACATATATGATGGTACTTTAATAGAAAGAATTTGTTACTTTAGTCAATATTATCTGTTACTTTAGTCAATATTATCTGTTACTTTAGTCAATATTATCTGTTACATTCTGCTGATTGATTATACATTCCATGCGCAGTTAATTCAATACATACCGTTTGTCGCAGACCAAAATACGCCATCTTCGGGGAATTACCCGACCCACTGCCGTTTGCAGCGAGGCTGTTCATAAGCATTGACCAGCACTCGACAACAGATGACGACATGTCCTCACCCGGAAGCATGGACATCACATCACCCCGAGTCATCACGGCCAACGGTGAGTACTCCGCAACCATTTTGCTGTTTTCAGAACGGATCGTTACGCATCGCGAAAACAACATATAGATGACAAAAATTTAGACAACAATATGTTGACGATATGTGTAGCGTTCGTGCTATTACCTGTTGTTGTAATTGTTGTGCTGAATTAAGCAGTAGTCCACTACATTTTTCCGCATGACGGGTAGATTTCCAAGCAGGGTCCTGTTGTTTGAGAGGAACAGACATGCCATCGGTACACTGGGATCCGCAACACCACAGTCAATGGAGCATCCTAAGCCGTCCCCGTCACCCCTAGCACGACTACCAAGAACAGATAATGACCCGGTGGTGTCCGGTGATTGATGGGCGGGTTCTGCAGCGGGTGTCGTTGGAGTGGATGGTGGCCCACGGCTCTTTTTAGGGGGCCTACCGTCAGGGATCGCCTCTCCTGACCTCTTCCCAGACTCACTGACGGACGTGGCAACATCTGACACAGTCCTACTGATGGCATGGTTGGCTTTATCAGTTACAAAGGAGGACACCCGCGATATCAACACGTCCCTCTCCTTATTAAAGTCACAGAGACACAGCGTCGCAGCAATTTCTGCCCTATAGAGATTGTTCGCCTCGCAGGTCCCCAAAGGACAGTCGAACTCCACACCGGCGTACAACATCATGTGTATCATGAGGTATACGCCGCAATCATTAGCCGAGAACCCGCTGCCCTGCCATCTGAACGGTACGTTGACGAGAGGGAATGAAGAGACACTGGCCCCCCTGGTGATGCCTCTTTGAACCATATACTTACCCATTTCTTCGGCCTTGATGATATTCAATGAGATAAAATAAAAACATATGAGAATGAGAAAATGACGAAACACCATTCATTTTTATGCCATGTTTATATACGACAATTTATATATAACAAACGGCAAATATACACAACAAAATGACCAGACTTACTGAGAGGCGTGTGATCCCAACGTAAGGAAGACTTTCAAACTCCCCCGCGTCATAGGACCTATTATCAAGGTATTCGATGCGCTGTGACAAAAAATTGATACACGCGCAGCTGTAATGGTCGTTGTTTTCCGACAGCACCGGAATGAATACCTGTAGGTGGGAAATGGGTATCGCGTTCGTAATTATAATAGAGGTGGGAGCTTACAAAACATAGGGCCTAAAATAAAAAATACCAGATCAGAATTTAGATCGAGATTCCCTTCATTTTCCTCGATCCATATGTTCCAGAAGTTGAACAGTGCCTCGCTCATGTCCACAGAGACACCACCCTTTCTGTTCCTCCAAATCTGAAGAGCTGTATCCTGCATGACATTTGTTGAAGTAACAGGTCGCTTACATTAGAGTAATGCACAAAGTGCCTTACAGTAATAGAACCATAGAACCACAGTAACACACTTTTTTGTATAAATATTATATATCAACTGATATGATGACATTATATTAATATTACTAGATTTTGTTGATGATGTTGCACTTATTGTATTGGATGAGAAAGGGAATGAGAGAGCTTACACTGTGGCTGACACCAAAGAAGCAACGTGATGTCCGCCGCGGTGCAGACTGAGCAGCTGCCAAGCAATTCATAAGTATGCACCAGCAGTCAATTACAGCATTCGAAAGCTGCTCTCCGGGCGCCAGCGTGGCCAACTCACCACGGGGAATGTTAAAAAAGTCACTAAACCTCACAATCATTTCTCTGCAATTATTCAAACGGACTATGAAACATTTAACAAAAACGACGATAAAACGCATTAAAAAAAATAGAAGATGTAGACCACTCACGATGCAATGTATTTTTCATTTTTGTAGAAGACGTAATCGATTACGTCTTTCCTGACAGACAAAACAGACCTGAAAAGCCTGCTATCCCGACACAGGAAGTCCGACAGCGTAATCTGGTCAGGATCAGGGACATCACAGTCACAAGAGCACCCAAGCCTCTCATCGACGACTTGCATGCAAACCAGCTGCGTTTCAGAATGAAAAAAGAATGGGTGGAAGACCTTCCTTCCGTCTACCACCACCGTCAAACACTCACCGACCTCCACATCCCTAATTCTGTCAATATCCCACAAAGAAAGAACTAACTGGCGGTCACTGTCCAAATTCAGTTCCTCCTGAATAACCTCGTTAATCTCAGCCGTCGAGTACGGCTGAATGTTAAGATAGTCCTCCTCACCTTGATTTGAATTTTTGGCCTCAAATACCGGCCCCTGCAACGACAAATCCCTAGCACGACGCAGCGCCTCACAGACTTCATCAACCACCCGGTGTAGCTCTGCTCCTCCCCAGAATGACTGTGATGCTTGTGAAGGCACCGGATCTTCGGGTAATGGATTGCCCGATGTAATCCTCCTGATCTTCGCAGCATGTGAGACCCACCAATCATGGAATACGATAGCATTCCTACCCATCATCAGATGAATGTGATGGACATCCTGCAAGAAACAATAACTGTGTAGTGAAAAGAGAGTGGACGCTAAAGTATAAACTAAATTAACAAAAAATCTTTCAATAAAAGTGTAAACATTACAGTAACGCATAATGTTCACTAGAGTAACGAACTATAAACATTACAGTAACGCATAATGTTCACTAGAGTAACGTCGATTATATGCTAAAGTAAAAAAAGATACACCCAATATTATATGCAAATTTACAGACATCCAATATTTACACCCTTAATGGTGGACACTAAAAGTAACAGATAACACTAATTAAAGTAAGAGATGGTATAGATCAAAGTAACACATATATGCTGGATCAGCAATGTAGATGATGGAGGTTAAAGTAACGGATTGTAAGAACTAAAGTAACACATATAGTTCACTAAAGTAACGTCAATAACTTGCTAAAGTAGCGGAAGATATGTTAGATATACAGACATCCCAGATTTAAAATCCTTATTGATTCTCCAAGTCAGACACATATAGATTCATTAACAAATTAATGACATGATCACTTACGTCGACAGCCTTGGTCCTCAGCTCACTATCATCTTCAAGGCCCCGAGGAAGTTTGATGGTGGTGAACTTATCGCCCTCTTGACCAGGCAATGTACCATCATCAGCGTGACGGTCCT
Organism: Agrostemma githago; assembly: GCA_958450325.1. Classification (NCBI taxonomy): domain Eukaryota; kingdom Viridiplantae; phylum Streptophyta; class Magnoliopsida; order Caryophyllales; family Caryophyllaceae; genus Agrostemma; species Agrostemma githago. The sequence goes on along the minus strand of OY288239.1, from coordinate 14,891,442 downwards.
GTGTAATCCTCAGCGGCGACGGCGCGTCCCCCCCAGTCAAAATACGTACACAACGGGGGTACTTAACATCAGATAGGGTAAGCAATCCCAGCCCACCACCAATAAACTCGCCAGCCAAACGTTGAATCATTCGTTGAAAATCCCAGTGCTTGATCAAAGGGAGATCGCACGGGCACGGGAGATTGCGGTAGTCAAACCGCTGGAAGTAGGTTATCATTAAAAACGGCACACAGCCAAGTAGATATGATGGGCTATTGAGCACAAAATCCTCACACGCCCGCGCCAGTCCTTCCAAGATGAACGTGCACCAGTCAAAGTTTTTAATCCGTTGTACATCTTGCACCGCCTTCAGTAGTCTAAGATCAACACCATGGTTGGACGTCGGGTTGAAAAATACCGACATGCTGTAGAGAACGAACAACCTACAAAACATGTCGCCACCCTCTACATCCTCCTGTAGTTTCTTAAGGACCTTTGAGAGAGGGATCGCATCACCGTCATTTGCGACATTAAAATCAGCCCTCCACTTCCTCTTCAGCTCCACGACGGACTCAGATTCAGCTGCCTTCGATCGACCCATCGGCAGCAGCTCAACAGGGTCCGGTCCAACTGGAAGGAGGAAGCAGTCATGTACATCGTTCTTGGTTACCAGGAACTGATTTCTCCCGCACCGAAAAATCAGCGAGTCGTCACTAAATAAAGACATAAAGTCAGTGGCAAACTTTACAGGGAAACTACTAAGGTGCATTTCAAGTACACCGCCAAAACCGATTGTTTTAAGCGCCTCACGCTGCCTCTGATTTAAATTAGATATCAGATCAACGAGGAGCTTCGGGCTGCATCTGACCGACGGCAAACGGTCAACGTTGGATTCACCAGACTCTTCGGTAGCTATCTTCTTCGACTTCGAAGGCTTGACAGCCGATTTCATCGCCCGTCGAGCTCGATTCTTGACCTGACCATCCTTCACACCATCAGCGAGAATCTTACCTCCTTTCGCCATCTGGAAACGAATTACAGTAACAAAAAATAAGCATTAAAGTAACAACATACATGAATTAAAGTAACAAGAAACACATACATTACAAAAAGCTGCAGGTAATACGGTATCAATAGAAGGGTTGGTTAGTTATATAGCTTATTCTTTAAAATAACGAGTGATACCAGCTAAAGTAACAAACAATGTTCACTAAAGTAACGAAAATAACATGCAGGGGAGCCATGGAAAACAAATCGGACATAAAGAACTAATCAACCATGCATTCTATGTACAAAATGAGAGAAATAAAACAAAAACAACTAAATGTAACCAGCATACCGAACAAACCCAAAATTTACCCTAAAAGTAATTAAAAACCACAGAAAAATCCCCAATTTACTTTAGGTTTAGAAATCAAATAATAGAAGGGTAAGGTTAGTTATATATGTTATTCCTTAAAATAACATATGACAATAATTAAAGTAACATACAACGTTCATTAAAGTAACAAAAATACCATGCAGGGGAGCCACGAAAAACAGAAGACGCATATAATCAAAAACGGAAACAAACAACTAATCAACCGTGCATTCTAGGTAGAAAATGAGAGAAATAAAGAAAAAACAACTAAAGGTAATCAGCACAACGAAAAAACCCAGAAATTACACTAAAAGTAAATAAAAACCACAGGAAAAAACCTAATTTACCTTAGGTTAAGAGTTCAAAAATAGTGCAGCTTAGTCGTTGATGAATGTAGACGATTTGAGCGAAGATGAGCGAGGATGAGATGATGATGAAGACAGTAAAGAAGGCGGGAGTATTCCAGAAATCAAAATAAGTTCGCTTGTTGTGAGGAAGTGGTGAAATTTAGTAAGAAAATTTAGAGAGAGTAAATGGAAAATAGAGGAAGCGGTGAAAAAATGAATGAGCCTGACAGAGAAGGAGAGATAGGCGGTGAAAGTGGGAAGTTGAAACGTTTGACAAAAAAAAAAAATAAACTGAGAGATAGGCGGGAGATATTAAGGGAGGAGAGATAAAAAAATATAATTTGAAAGATATTATTGTTATTACCTTAATTATGTGAATAAATCTACACCATTGATCTAACAATGAATCAATGGCTGATATTGGGACTCAAGGACTCAAAACATAATAAGGGACTCACCTGATCCCACTTCTATATATATATATATATATATATATATATATATATATATATATGACAAATAAGGAAAGTTATAAAGTGGGGCAAAAAATAAAAACTTGCCAAATAAGAAATACGGGGCAAAAATTAAAAAACGGAGGGAGTAATAGGTAATGTGAACATAATATGTGAAAGGAAGATTAATATATAGATAGAATAATTGGAGTAGAATAATTTGAAGATTTATATATAGATAAAATATTCAAGTTTATGTATACTTAGCATGTAAATATTTTGTATAAATTCTAAATACAGTAATATATTGGAAGATTTATATATTGCATGTGTGAAAGGAATATTCCTATAAAAAAAGTTATACTTACTACTAATAACATAATATACTCTGTATATCTTAGCATATACAAAATATTTAGTTAATACCTTAAGAATATATTTACTATTATTATCCGCATACAATCCGCATACATCTGCATACAATTTCGCATACATTCCGCATACAATTATCCATCCACATACAATTGTTATGTTGGTGGGCGGGAAAAGTATTGAGGAGGTGCTCCCACGTGACATGTTTTTTTAGAGTTTCTATCCTTTTAGTAGAAGGATGATGTGAGAGATTAAAATAATGAGTGGGAAAATCATAGTGGGGGGAGGGAGTACAAAGTACCACTACAAGAAAAGGTGCCCAAGGCGTCCATCCAGTGGCTTCCGTCAGTGGACGCTATACGGGGACGGGCGTCTGCAAACAGACGCCAGAAAGTGGAAGCCACGACCAATCGCTCATTTTTAAAACGGGCGTCCGCTATTAGACGCCAATAAAATGGGCGTCTGATAGCGGACGCCATGGGTGGCGTCTGACTGTGGACGCCAGTTATTCCTAGATGACGTCCACAGTCAGACGCCATATGCTTTACGTTGGCGTCCGACTGTGGATGACATCCAGGGATAACTGACGTCCACAGTCAGACGCCATGTCCCCTGAATAGCTGCCAATTTTGATCGATTTGAGCTTCCTCTGGCGTCTGGCATGGCGTGCGTTGTTGGACGCCATAAACGCTGTTGCGTGGCCGTAAATATGCGTTCAATGTCTAGCCAAAGCCTGCAAAATAAACCACATCCACAACTCTCAACCGACCACAACTGTCGACTATCCACAATACCTCAACCTCATTCACTCTCAATCAACCAAAACACTTCATCTCTCGACACATTTATGCTGACAAAACATTCATATAAAAAAGTTTTAACATGCGGTTTAAAGGTACATAAATCTAAACTAGTTCGAAGATACATAATCCATAAATCCAGTTACAACAACAACAAAAAACAATCTGCTAACTGTGAAGCTAGCTGAAGCACCAAAGTTACCGCCATCCCCGTTAAAGGGTCTCTGTCGTCTGGAGGGGGTGAGGGACGACCTTGGTTGCATCTCTCAAACATGGCCTGAAAAATAGCCATCTGTTCCAGCATTTTCTTTATCTGCTCCTGCTGTTCCTTCATTTGCTGCTGCTGCTGTGTCAGCTGTTCCTTCATGGCCTCCTTTTCCGGGTCGGGCTGCTGAGATCCGGTCGGCGTGTACTCCATCTGTGTAAAGGTGTCGAGACGCGGTGGGGGAGGTGTGAAGTAGATACCGTGTGCATTTCCAACACAATCACTTTCTTTCTTGTACCCCGAGATAACCTTGAAAAAAGTCTGATTCGGGTCGACTTCGGTAGCATCAGGAGCAATCTCGAGGTTCGCTTGCTCTTCTTGGTAGGCATCCTGCGTACACAACAACGATTTCAATTCAAGTTATTATTAGATGAAATCATTAAAGACAGTTATGTATCACCTAAAGTATAGACAAAGTCGATTTATTTGAAATAGTTAGTACTCACCCATATTGCCTGGTTTCTCCTCGTCCTAAAAGTATGCCCTTCATCACCGCTCTTCCCGTGCATGTCCAGGAATAGCTCCGGCGCGGTTGGCATCCTCCCGAGTTCAGCTTCTAGCTATTAAATGAGTACGAACGTTAGGCGAATATATATTATGTGAACATAGTTTATGATTATTCAAGTAAGAGTACGATATTAGTAGAAATCATACCCTCTTGACACGACGCAACGAAGACTGAGAACCCCGATGATGTGTTGGGTTTGCCTTCCCCTCAAGTTCACAGTTCTTTATTTTGTTTCACTATCCTCTCTCCGACCTGACCTTGAACTCCGCACTGTCATGGTACGTAACCCACCTCTCCAACGCGTCCCCTGAAATATGACGACACTAATATATTGGTTAATACAGTGAAAGATTGAAGCTAGATTGTTTGTTAAAATTGAGTACTATAAAAAACTACACCTTTAAGGTCTTGGAGCGCAGTCCCCCGCGTGTGGAGTTTGTTCATTACGTCAGCGAAACGTCGTGTGCAGGTCTCGTTATATCGCTCCCACACCCTTCCTTCTAACTTCTGCTTCCAAGCGAACTTCAACTACACAATCAAGGTTGATTATTAATTAGTAGCGAAAATATTTACAAAGTCTACATTATAAATTAAAACTCGGTAACAAAAACAATCCACGTACCCGGAAGTTGTTGAACCACAACTGTCGTACGTCCAACGGCACCTGATTCTAGCAGGCATACGCCTGCCCTTTATCGGCCATGTAGCTGGCAGTACAGCCTGCGGTGACCTCCCCATGCAGAAATCTGCACCGAGTCGAGAAGCACATATATGTACGAAATCTTACAATATGTTGTTGAAAAATTCAGATGTACAAGACATGTTAGATTATATTACCATACGCGACCAGGCTCGACAATCACCCGACCGTTCTCGTCCTTCTCCAGCTCCTGATGCTGCCCCTGCTGCTGCTCATCGTTTTGCTCCAGTCCCATTTCGGGGACCCATTCCTCCTCCTCCTACTGCGTGGTGGTCGTCTGAACAGACCAACTACTCCCACCACGTCTCCTGGTCGATCTACCGCCTGCCATCTTAACCTTGCAACAAATTAAAAAAATGTCACCTACAATTAGCAATTACAAGCTAACTTGATTGAAATAATGTACCAAATAAGTAACACAATGATCAATATAACCTACTACAACTCTAGTAGTCATCTTCGTTGTCGTTATTGTCGTTAGCCTCATCCTCCTCTATCTGGTCTTCCTCCTCCGTCTCCTCGCCCCCCACTTGATCGTCCTCCAAATTCTCTTCATCGTGTCCGTCAGCTTCCTCAAGGATCTCCCGAACATCCGTAAGAATAAATCTCGTAGTCCATCGATATCGTCATCATCCTCTAAATCTTCTTCTGCCCCTTCATTTTGATCTTCACTGGAGAATATGGTCTCTTCACTTGTAGATAAGCGTGTACCACTTGAAGCAGCATCTTCTTGGAACATAGAACTGTCTATTTGCCCCCGTGGTTTAGTCGTAAAGACTTCCCACTATTGACTTTGATTTCTGTCATTTTTCGTGTAAGGAGAAGGAGCAAAGTAGACTTGCTTCGCCTGATGCGCGAGTTTGAACGGATCGTACGTAGGATATTTCCTGGTGTGATTAACTTCCACAATCTTGTAACGTTCATGCACTCGGGTCTCGTTCACGGAGCTGTCTTTCCACTCACATTTGAATATCACAGCTCTATACCCCCCGTTCTTTGCCAGCTTAACACAACTCGAAAATATCCTCTAAAATACCATATTACTCATCACCTTCAAGAGATGACACACTCACACCAAAATTGCATCTAGCCTTGTTCTTCCCGTAGTTGAATGTGTGAAAATTGAACCCATTCACCGAGTACCGGTTCCAACATTTAACTGCTCTCACTAGACCGTATGTCAAACTTCTAACCAAATCATCATGTATGTCTAAGGCAACTACGTGATCCTTGAGCCACTTAGGAAAATGTTCATCATGCTTACTCCAAACGTCATCAGGGTTCACGTCAGGGTTTGCAGCGACATATTCAGTTACAAATTGCTTCTAATAAGGCTCTAAGATCTCACAATTAGAGAGTAGGTAAAGGTGCGCTCGGTTGTACTCTTTCTCATCTAGCGTCCTAGAACCCTCAACGGATAAAGTTCTTTCGTCGTCCTTTTTTTGAAAAAACTCGGGTATAGTAGGATCAATGGGCACCGAATGTTCTAGGTTCAGGTTCTTGTTTTTTGTTTGGACATCTTTCTCGAAGTAGAGGGAGCAGAAGTTTGCAATCTCTTCTATCAAATATGCATTACAAATAGAACCCTCTACCCCAGCCTTGTTACCAATTTTCTTCTTCAAATGATTGAGGAACCTAAATACACAAGTTATGTATTTCAATTTAATAAAAATTAGCTATGTGTGTAGACACCCGCATTTTGACTGCCACGTGTCTATGGTAGTCTCCGAAAAAAAACACCCGATGATGATTGGACGTCAACGTGACTAGTATACTCGGACTCGGGCACGAAATTCATAATAGCCGACATGGACTTTTAGCGGAGTAAAAATCTCACAAAACAGACCTCAAATTCAGGCCCAGTGGGTCGTTCCGAGTCAAACAAGACTAATTTGGGTCAGAACCGGCACCAAAAATAATTCCCGTCTTTTAGCGACCAGGTCAAAACCCGGTCAAGACAAACCCGACACAAAGAGCGACCGGGTGCGTTCCCGAAGCATGCACCAGGTTCACAAATCTATCCAAATCGCTCACGAATCAGCCAAAATTAGCTAAATCAATCATAATCAATTAAACATAAATCAAGGGCAATCACGCCCAAAATAGCCCGGCCTAATTGATCCACTCGGTCGAGTGGATTGGCCACTCGATCGAGTGGAGCCTCTTCGAACCCGTCCAGATACATTCACGAGGGCACTCGACCGAGTGCACCCGCGCCACTCGGTCGAGTGACCCGGGGTCAAGGCTGCCTATAAATACCGACTCTTTCCCATGCATTCGGGACACGACCCTTTTTGGAGAGAAACTTTGGGGACTTTTGGAGCACCTCTTTGCCCTACATTTTCAGTCAAATACCAACCCTACATCCCACCTTACAAACCTTAGAAACCTTAGGTCAAACACATCAAAGACCGAGTTCTAGTCCCTCGATAAACCGACGTATACACACACATATCCATACACACCGTAACTCGCGTGCATCCTCGATACTCCCAAGCTTTGTCGCTGTTCACGAGTCCGTTTCCGAGGTCTATACTAGCATGTACGTTGAGGGTGTTCCAAACTCCTTTTTTTAATCTCTTTTAAAGTATCGTTCTATACGCATTTTCATACTATTGTATCGTAGTAACACGTACACATGCACTAGCTTTTTTCATCTTTTCGCATTTCTAATTTTGCATCTTTTTTTATATCGTTACTAACTCTAATAATACCGCGTATATAATATTAATATCAAAAGTCGGTTTTGAAATGTTGAACTACGATAATCACATGTGATCCGTCTAATCCCTTTACGAGCAACGACGGAGGTGGAGCCCTTTCGAGGAGCCCCGCCCCAATGTACTCAAGGGCGTGACGTGATCGTGATTCGTCGTAGTTGAACACATTTAACTCCATTTTCACAATTGGTACGAGACCCGCTGACACGAATACCGACATCACATAACTCGAAAGGGTTAGTTTCGATGTCGTGACGTAGAGGGATGCATCTCGTTACTAATTCAAAGTTTCGTAATCTAACACAAACGTTTTCGTAAAAAACTCCGGTGACGGTATCATAATCGTTCATACACGATTATAGTACCGGAGGCCAAGTCGAATACAAATCGTGTAATACTTGTATTTGGCTCGGCCGATCATCGATTTCAAGTCGTAAAACCGAGCAAAAGCATGCTCGTACAGGGGGCACTCGACCGAGTGCCATAGGCCACTCGATCGAGTTGCACCCCAAAAACTGGGCCGTAGCCCCATTAATGCTGCACTCGACCGAGTGCCATAGGGCACTCGATCGAGTAACCCCCCAAAATATGGGCAGTAGCCACGTTAATGGTCCACTCGGTCGAGTCAATCAATGACTCGGTCGAGTGGGTCTGGCAACACAGAAACCCGAAGGCTTGGACACATATTCCGAGCCCCTTCCTTATCGACTTTAGACCATTGATCGACCCTTCATCATTTTCCAAAACGTTACACATGTCACGACACGTAGAACGACTTTGACCACTTTTACGTGATAAGTCGGGACAAGATTACGGAATGTAAGACTAGGCTAGCAATACGCCACAATCTCACATTTCCGTCCTTCGCTTAATACGTGACATAATACGTATTTAAGCGGGGTAGTCCATCTACATATTTCGCGGTCTAGCTTTCATACGGGTCCGTTTTTATCTTTACGTTATTTCGTTTATGTCGTATTGTGAAATCCGGGTTGTATTTCCGCCCGTGTAGCTTGTACGCTTTTCATTTCTTTCTTTCGAGCTTTGTTTATTATTCGCTTTTACGCTTTTATAAATGAACCTCGCATGCTAAATTATTTCGACCACATTCAAGATGCATTAAATGACGTAGTTAACGCAAAACTCGCATGTTTAGTTAAAAACGCTGTTTGCATATCATTTCATTATTTTACTAGCGCGCGTATCACGAACATGAACGATGTCTTAGTAGAGGCCGCCATGTGCGGGCGGGGTTGGGTGTCCTTAGTGGGCTTCCCAACACGTACCCTCACCCCTTACTCAGAACCTTTGGTTTCCGGATGTCCGAAACCCTTGGCGAACGAGAGTCATTCTTTACACGATACCGGTGTAGATGGTATCGGTATCGCAATGCAAAGGGACGAGCCCAATGAACTCTGAAATCGGAGTGGGCTTACTTTGTGTATAGCCCATAACGACATAGAGTGGGCTCGTATGGTTCCGAATAACCACAAAATTCGGTGGCGACTCCATTTTGACTTAAATTTCGAACCCGAGAACAATCTCACCACGAGATTCATTCGCCTACCCAAACCCGCGCGTCGCCGCGTCGGGGTGGACCTACGTCATGTCCACAATTTGGCGACTCCGCTGGGGATACCTGATGTACCACATGTCATCGGGGTTCCTAGGGTGAGACTCGAAGAGAAATCGTTCGAATATTAATGTACGCGCATTAGTTTAATGATTCATGCATAACCCAAATTTTGCCCGGGCCGGTTACTTGTGACCGACGTCCCACTATACCACGGTGCATTCCTACATGGGTGCGCTAAAGACATCGATGGTGGAACTCGTCTCGGTTTTGCGGCATGTCCTAAGACCAACTCGGCTTAGGGAGTCCGTCCATCACATGAGAAAGCCATCGTTGTTGGTATAGACCCTATTTTGACCGACCGAGACCTAGCGTAAAGCATACATAAGCGTCGTTATAATGCTTGTTTGACTACGTGCTACTTGGTTTCCGTGTCACTTTTCAAAAACCGTCATTTCAAATTTGCATCTTTCCAAAAATACCCACCTTTCGAAAAAACCCGAAATGCTGCCCATTTTGGGACTCATCCTTTTCAAAATACCCAATTTTCAAAACTCGGAATGCCGCCGAAATTTAGGATCAACGATTTGACTCAAAATATCCTTTTCTGTAGTCGGCAGGCTGTCCGTTTCAATTCTCGAATTTCCACCCCCATCACCTTGATTTTCGGAATTTTCCTTTTCAAAATTCTAATCTCGGTTTTCGAAATTCCGTTTTCAGTTTTCAAAACTTTCGGAAATTCGTTCATTTTGCATTCAAACTTCAACTTTCAACTTTCCTAAAATAAACCTTCCTTATTATAGGACCTACCGTCTATCCGTGTGTCGGGTCTTTGCATAGTACGTAGAAGGTTTATAGCGTCGAAACTCCGTCGATCTTATATCACGAGTTTCCCCCCCTTTTCCCGAGTCCGCCTTATCTGTCAAGGCACGACCAACCCGCGTAGGGCATACCCCTACAAAGGAAGGTCCGTCCATACACTCGAGTCAAAAGTCTGGGGAGTAATCTCACGTGGACCTTCCTTCGAACGGGACTAGGCCCACAAAACCGAAATCCTAAGGAAGTTATACCACCCACGAGTCATCCGTCTAGATGTCTTTCTCGAGTCTTGTCCGCTCAGTCCTTTCTTTTTTGGGTCACTCGGGATGTGCTGTTTCCTTTGATTCCAAGACTGGGTTCGGTTTCTGATTACGCGGTGTTCTTACAGACAGGCCACCGGCAACCAGACACGCTCGAAGAATGGCTACTTTGAACAGTCTGCAAACCGCTTTGGACGCCATGGTCGCAAAGCAAACCGACATCGAGGCCCAACTGACCGAAATGAGGGCTGGCCAAGTGGCCATCGTTGCTCGCCTAGCTACGGTGGAGCAAGGGACCCCTAATGTCGGGACTACTGGGCCCATAACTGAACTGGTCAGCGCAGTGCGCCGGCTAGAAGAACAAGTCCATTTGACTGGGAGTAACAATATCCACCGGGAGAATAGCCGATAGTACTCCACGGTGAGTGACAAGCTGCCCGCAAACCTGAACCTCACAGGTTTGCCCATGTTCGAAGGAACTGAGGACCCGTTACTACATGTGCGGGCCTTCAAGGAATTCATGGCCATCAAGGGAGTGGACTCATCCATGTTCAAAAACCTTTTTGCCGCATCTCTCGAGAAACACCCACGGGCCTGGTACTACAGACTAGACCCGAAGAAGTTCCCTACCTGGGATGATGTGGCCACCGAGTTCACTCGGAACTATGCTGACAACACCGAGATCCAAACCACAATGCGATCTCTGGAGGTTATGGCCCAAGAGCCGAAAGAGGGTTTTACTAAATACCTTCAACGCTGGAGGGCCGAGAGCGTGAAACTGGTCGACAAACCCAGTGAGAAGACTCTAGTGGAGGCCTTTGTTAAGAACCTCCTCCCATCCTACCGGGTTCACCTCCGATATGCTGTCATACCCAACTTCACCACCCTCACTGAAATGGGTATGAGGATCGAAGATGACTTGAGACTAGAAGGCCTCACCAAGGCCGCTGCTAAGGGTTACCAAGGGGCTTCTTCCTCCACAACCAAGCCTCAAGCTGCAACCCGCAGCATTTTCGACGCAGTTAATCTACTAGATGCCCCGTCCAAGAAGAACACCCCACCTCGGGTCTTCACTGATATAGGTACTACCTATACTTATGCCTTACAAAGGCTATCCTCAAAAGGCCTAATCCAACCGATAGGCCCAACTCCTGAAGTTCCGGTCGAGCGACGCTCCAAGAACTACAATGCTCAGGCCTATTGCCAATACCACCGAGGCAATGGGCACGATACCGAGAAGTGTTGGAAGCTGAAACACTTGATCCAGGACTTAATTGAAAGCGGAAAAATCCCGCTACCCGGAGATAAGCCCAGCAACAAGGAGAACCCTTTCAGCTCCCAATGCCATCTTTGCCGGGGAGGTGATCGACTGCTCTCACCTTATCTCCCCCTTTATCCCGCAAGTGAACGGGATCTGGTTCGATGACGAGGATGATATCTACCTCGCCAAAGGGGAAGCCGTTCCCATCACCCCTGAACAGATTCGAGAAGTCAAAACTCGAGTCTTAGCCAGCAACAACCTTGGTCGTCCCTATTTAGCCACAAGCACTAGGGACACTCCTATCCCGACAACCATCACCGATCCACTCGGGATGGAAGTCGCCCCTGAAGAGCCGACCGCTGAAACGGCCGTCGTGAAACAATTGAAGAGAACCCGAGTTGACCTCACTATATGGCAACTCCTTGTTAGCTCTCAAGAACACCGAGAAGCACTTACAAAGGCTCTCGATCAAGTCAAGATCGACTCTCTGGCTACCCCCGCTGAAATGGTAGCCACGGTCCTACCCCACCTAAAGGGTAAGGCCAAAGTAGGAGGCCCAATGATCACATTTTCCGAAGCCGATCTACCACCATTCGGGACCTCCCACAACCTGGCCCTTTACATCACGGTAATTTGTCGGGGAAAATACCTTCCTATGACCTTGGTTGATGACGGGTCCGCTGTGAATGTCCTTCCTCTAAGGACCGCCAAGGCCCTCGGCATTACCGAGGCTGACTATATCCCGACTGCTCAAACCATTCAAGCCTTTGATGGGAGCCCAAAGTCGGTAGCTGGGGCCATAAAGCTGACCATCGTCACGGGCCCGATAGAAAAGGAGCTTGAATTCCAGGTGATTGATGTCACTTCATCATTCAACTTGCTCCTGGGAAGGCCGTGGATTCACGCGGTAAAAGCCGTGTCCTCCACCCTCCACCGAAAGATCAAGATGCCTCTACTCGACAATGTTATTACCTTAGAGGCAACCCCAATGACCGTGGCTAGCTGTAACGCCACGGGCCGCACGGACCTCTGGGGGTTCGACTTTGTGGGGATGATCGAGGAAGAGTACCTTTTCCGACCTTACTTCACCACGAGCATTGACACAATGCTCCAGAACCTAGGGTACCTTCCGGGGGCTACCTCTCGACCCGACCTTCCAGCTGGGAAGATCATCGAGGTTCTCAAGGACGAAGACTCTCACTTCGGCCTTGGCTATGCCATCACTCCGGACAACGTTGTCTGAGCAGGAATCGAGAAGGCCTGCAACATTATGAAGGGTACCTACTTGAGCCCTTATAGCCCACGGTTGTCTGACTACTTTGTCACACCCGTGTTCGAGGCTGTCCAGTTTGGGTTATACCAACCCAATGCTACGCACCTCGGGACCCACTTGGCCCGGGATTGCAACTACATCCCGGATGATGTGTTCGCCCTCATCCAGTCTGATGAAGCCAATAACGCTGAGCCCGCGCTGGGGCTGCTCTTCGGGGAAGACACCATAGCCCCGACCCCAAAAGAAGACCTGGTCAACCTGATTCTCCGCAGCAACAGGTTTGACCCGACCAAGCTGATCTCGGATGTTGGTTCCGAGACGGGAAAAAGGGCCTGGAGGAAGACTGTCAAGTGGACTGACAGTCAAGGAAAGATCTACAAGCTGGTCACCGGAGAGGGAGACATGCCTGAGTCTGAGTCCGAGTCTGAGTCTGAGTCAGAGTCTGAGGTCGAGTCTAGGGAAGTCGGTGCTAGAGTCACTCCGGTAACCCCTCTCCCTTCTATCATTCCTGCTGCTGGCACTTCGGGGTCTGTCCCGAGTGCCTTGCCAATTCCGCCTCTGACCAATGATCAGATGGCTGCTCTCTTTGAGCTGTTTTCCAAATTTTCAATCAATAATAACAACCGTTCTGCTTACGACTTGTCTCTTTTAAATCCTATTTTCAAAAATAATTTATGCTATGACATTGAGAAATCCGACGAACAGGTACCCTTACCTCCACATCTGATCGAGCAACTCGAGCAAAGGGAATCCCGGAATCCGGTAATCGAAGAGACTGAATCCATAAACGTGGGAACAACCTTAGAGCCTCAGATACTTAAGATAGGGTTATCCTTAAACCCTGAGGAGAAGCAACAATTCATAAACCTCCTCCAAGAGTTCAAAGATGTCTTCGCATGGTCCTACAAGGACATGCCGGGGATAGACCGGGAAATAGCCGAGCACCACATACCAATCAAAGACGGGTGCAAACCGGTCAAACAAAAGCTCCGTCGGATGAGGCCCGAGTGGTCCCTCAAGGTAAAGGAAGAAGTCGACAAACAATTCAAAGCCGGCTTCATACAAGTGTCCGAATATCCGGACTGGGTTGCAAACATCGTGCCGGTTCCTAAAAAGGACGGCAAGGTGCGGGTATGCGTAGACTTTCGGGATCTTAACAAAGCAAGCCCGAAGGATGATTTTCCGTTACCACACATCGACATACTGGTGGATAACACGGCCGATCATGCCCTTCTGTCATTCATGGACGGGTATGCCGGGTATAATCAAATCAAGATGGCGGAAGAAGACATGAGTAAGACTACCTTCACTACACCTTGGGGTACTTACTGCTACACTGTCATGCCATTTGGTCTCATTAATGCCGGGGCCACATACCAAAGGACCGCTACCACTTTACTACACGACATGATGCATAAAGAGGTAGAGGTCTACGTAGACGACATGATCGTCAAATCCAAAGGACGGGACGGTCACATCACCGCCCTAAGAAAATTCTTCACCCGATTGCGCAAATACAATATGAGGCTAAACCCTCAGAAATGCAGTTTTGGAGTAACGTCAGGCAAATTACTGGGTCATATCGTTAGCCAACGAGGTATCGAAGTCGACCCCGCTAAAATCAAAGCCATTACCGAGATGCAACCTCCTAAAACCGAAAAAGAAATAAGGGGATTCCTCGGGAAAGTCCAGTACATCAGTCGATTCATTTCCAAGCTAACCATGGTGTGTGAACCAATTTTCAAGAAACTGAAAATAGGAGAACGGGTGCTATGGGATGACAAGTGCCAAACCGCTTTCGACAAAATCAAAGAAATTCTGTCTGCACCGCCAGTCTTAATGCCACCTCAACCCGGTTTGCCTTTGTCGTTATACCTGACGACGACCGAGACAGCCATGGGGGCTATGCTGGCTCAGACAGTTGACTCCGAAGAAAGAGCCATTTACTACATCAGCAAAAAGTTTTTTGAGTATGAGTGCAAATATACCATGCTCGAAAAGACGTGTTTGGCTCTAGTCTGGGCCACCAAGAAACTCCGACATTATATGCTCAGTTACGAGGTCCATGTGCTATCCAAGATGGACCCGATCAAATACCTCTTCGAAAAACCAATCCTCAATGGCCGAATTTCTAGATGGACCTTAATGTTGGCAGAATTCGACCTAAAATTTGTGCCGTTAAAGGCTATTAAGGGTCGAGTAGTAGCTGAATTTCTCGCCGATAGCCCGATAACCGAGGAAGGACACACCGACACTTGGTCCTTCCCAGACGAAGATATTTTCCATACTGATACTGAAACTTGGGATTTATACTTCGATGGTGCATCTAATTTTCGAGGGTTCGGAGTCGGGATCCTCCTAATTTCACCAAAAGGGGAACATACTCCCGTCTCCATCAAACTGGACTTTGATGTTACTAATAATGCAGCAGAGTACGAAGCATGCATTTACGGGCTACAAGCCGCCGCCAATCTGGGGATCACAAATCTCCGGGTACATGGTGATTCATCCTTGGTCATTAACCAGGCACTTCAAAAATGGAAAACTCGAAATGCTAATCTCATGGCCTACCAGGCACGAGTACGGGATCTCGAGAAACAATTCCAAAAGGTAGAATACATATATCTGCCCCGGGAAGAAAATCAGTTCGCAGATGCACTCTCAAAATTGGCATCTTTACTAAATATTCCCGACCACGTGACTAGTATGCCGATTTGCGTCGAAAGACGGTCCGAGCCAGCATACATCTGCGACATCGAAGACCTTGAGTTAACCGATCCCAACCCGTGGTACCAAGCTGTGTTGAAGTACCTGACAAACGGAGAGTATCCTCCCGGGACGGAAGGTCGAGCCAAGAAAGCCTTACGAAGGCTAGCCACCCAGTTCATCCGCACCGACGACGGCCAACTGTATAAGAAGACGGCACAGGGGGCTCTTCTCCTTTGTGTTGACAAATACAAGGCTGAAAAGGTTATGGCCGAAGTACATGACGGTGAAAACGGCCCACATATGAATGCCCACATGTTGGTCCGCAAGATCATGAGGCTCGGTTATTACTGGAATACAATGGAGGCCGACTGTCAGTTATATGTCAAACATTGTCATAACTGTCAAATCTTTGGCAATGTGCAACATATGCCGTCATCGCTACTCTATACCATGACGTCACCCTGGCCATTCTCAACATGGGGTATCGACATAATTGGGAAAATAAATCCCTCGGGTATCGGTGGGCATTGCTTCATTTTGGTAGCTATCGACTACTTCACCAAATGGGTCGAAGCTGAATCATATCGCATTCTCAATGCTAAGCATGTCGCCAAATTTATCCAAAACAAAATAATATGTCGGTATGGAATCCCGCATGAATTCATCAGTGATCACGGGACTCATTTTCAAGCCGAGACTGCGGCCCTGCTGACTAAATATAAAATTCAAAGGCACACGTCCTCGCCCTACCGTCCCCAAACGAATGGAGCAGTGGAGGCGGCCAATAAAACAATTGTCACCATACTCAAAAAGATGGCCGATAATTACCGGGACTGGCCCGACAAAATACCTTTTGCCCTATGGGGGTACCGGACGTCAATTCGCACCGCAACTGGGGCAACGCCATATTACCTAACCTATGGGATGGAAGCTGTCCAGCCCGTCGAATTGGAGGTACCGTCCCTCAGAATTCTGCTAGAAAGCCAAGTACCCGAAGCTGACTGGGTACGAGCACGACATGACTCACTGGTTCTACTAGATGAACGACGGTCTCGTGCCCTCAATAATGTCCAAATCTACCAGAAGAGGATCCAACGGGCCTTCAACAAGAGAGTAAGGCCCAGACACATCAAGGAGGGCGATCTAGTCCTTAAGTCTATTCGAGCTCTACTACCGGTTGACCCAAGGGGAAAATTCAAACCCAATTGGGCTGGGCCATACCTGGTGAAGAAAATCCTATCAGGGGGAGCAGTGATGCTGACGGACCTGGACGGGAACGAGTTTGTCAACCCAACCAACCTGGACCAGCTGAAGCGTTACTACCCTTAGCCATTTCTCAATGTCATTAGCAAATTTTATCAAAATCATTTTTTTTACAAAAAGCAAGTCAATGAGCTAGAATTACTTATTCTACTGTCATAAACATCTTGAACCAATAGTCTTGGTGTAATTCGAGATTGCAAATTTCCTTAGCCTGAACTACGTTTGGTTTGATTCTGCTAATCGCGGATACGTAGGCAACCCCTCAAAAGGGTACAACCAATGCAATCAAGAAAAGACAAGAGCGGTTTAATAATAAATCTCTTTTATTAATTCAAGAAAATGTATCCCGATAAACTCGGGAAATTACAAAGTGCAGGAATAAAAAAAACAAAAACAAAAAAGGGCACACAATAAAAGTAATAATAATACTTAAATAATAATAAATCTAAGGACTCGGCATTTAGGGCATCTTGCCCTTCCCCTTGTCCTTAGCATCCTTAGTCGTCCACTGGCGACGACGTGGAGGGGAGCGTTCCCGAATTACTAAGGGAACCTCTCTAGCTCGGGCCCGAGTGTTTGAGCCCGACTCCCCTGTCATATCAATGGGCCCAAGTCGAGCCCTGACCGGTTCAGGGAGCCGGTCAGGCGGACCAAGTCGGTCCCGGACTGCCAACCTCGGCCCAAGTCGTCGTTCCAAGTCGGTCTGCCCCTGAGGACTGCTAGAACCGACTTCTCTAGATCGAGTCCTAGTATGTGGCTTGTGACCCGATTCTTCCCGGACTTTAGCTCCAGGAGTGTCTTCCCCGGCGAAGAGCTCTCTGTTATCCTTCGCCGACTCGCGCTGCACCAATTCGATGGCCTCGTCAACTTTTAAGGCCTTGCGAGCCTCCTCGGACTCTTCAGAAATCCACTTCTGGTAAGCCCGCGATACCCAAGCGGATTGGCAAGGGCTAGGTATCGTCCATGTGGGACGAGTGAACCATCGTTGTAACCAAGTGTCACACGTAGCGTCCGTCAATTGGAGCGGGACGCTAATATTGGCTTCCTTCTCAGGGATGCGCTGAGATGAACCGAACTGCCTTAGGAGGCGGTCCGGGTAAATATGAACCGTCCAGTCTAGGGACAAAATTGTCAGATATCGGGCTTGGTCCCTCTTGGCCAATCCAGTTAGCTTCGAAAGAAACCACCAAGCAACGGTCCACCTGATCAAAGGACCCCCATGGAATGCCAGTTCTTCATCCCAGTAAGCTCGGTTTATCTGGTGACTCGAGCTTATCTTCCGCCTCCTAGAGCTGATTTGACTACTCCTATAACTGGAAATGCTCGGAGGAGTCTCTATGATTGACAGTCGTTCCGACAACCATATCTGAAAGGCATATACAAAACTTCATAAGCAACGGAGCAATTCGCTACAGCCCACTCGATCGAGTACAAAATCTGACTCGATCGAGTAAGCTTGTCAAAAACAAGCAGTAGACAGGTTCGAGTGCCACTCGATCGAGTGCAACATCTGACTCGATCGAGTAAGCCTGTCAAAAACAGGCAGTAGCACGACAAAAGTGTCACTCGATCGAGTGACTTACGAAGATCAGAAAATTCGCATGAAACGTAAAAAAAAAAAAAAAAAAAAAAAAAAAAAAAATTTACATACTTGAAGAATACGGGTGCTTCCCATCAGCCGCCGAGTGGGGTCAAGCCGTCGAGCATCCAGCCCCATAATGATTTCCCCCGTGGCTAGCCAAGCAGGGCTATGACCAGTCTCCATCTGGTCAACCACTCCGATCAGCCTGATTTGACCCATGCATGAGTCAAGATCCATCAACCCTTCGAATACGTAACAATGCAGCATGCAAAAGGCAAATGCCCTACGCCTATGAGCAGGGGTAGCCCTTACATCTCGAGGGTTCATAAACTTATCGGCTAGGTCGAATAGGGAGACATTATCCCCCTGCACCATTCGATTTGTCTCAGCATGAGACAGACCCAAAAATTCCCTCAACCGCCTCCTTGGATCCGGGTAGAACGGAGGGATAGCTGGCTGGGCAGAAAAGCTCCAACCACCAATAGCAGTAATCTCCTCGGGCAAGGGGCACATCTCGCCCCTCGGGAATGCAAACACGTGATGGGTGGTGTCCCAAAACGACGGACAGGCATCCAGAAAGTGCGAATCCACTATTAGCCGTTGGAAGGGGAACAGATTAACTATTCCCATTTGGGTTAGCCTAACCTTCTCCTCGTCCCGAAAGTATTGGGACCAGGCGAGAAGCATGGCAGTCAAGTGATCGATGCCCATGATAGGATTTTTTTTAGCTTTCTTAAAAGTCTACAAGATTTTGAGAAAGGAGAAGGAGAATTTGAGTTGTGATGCAGAAACTGAAGTAGGAATCTCCCATATTTATAATGGAGAAACCTAACAGAAACCTAACTGCTGTTGCCTCCTCATCCAGCTGGGCCCTATGCGCGCGCAGGCCTGATTTCAAACCTGAACCCAGAATAGGAATCAAGCTGTCCCGAGCTTTCCTAATATTTTCTAAAAATTTCTTCGCGTCAAAATTTTTGTCTTTCCAAAAATTTTCAATCTTTTCCTCCCCAGCGAGAGTCAGCATTTTACCTACATGTTACATACAAATTGTTATGTGTCAGCATACAGGTACACCCCAGACTTCAAAAGGCAAGTCTCCGCAAAACTATTTAATTTCCCCAACGGAGTCAGTTTTCCCCGGTATGCTACATCCAAGACGTGATGTGTCGGCACACGGGTACACCTACTCCCCAAAAGAGGCAGGCTTTACTCCCCACGGAGCATCATCATCAGCTCAAGTGCGACCCGGGGCTTCAGAAACAAGCCCGTGCAGCTCCTATATTTCCCCAGCGGAACGCCCAAGGCGGCATTGTCCCAAAAATAATACGGGATGGGCCCACACAGGCACGCCCAGAACTTATGCTACGAGTCCGACTCCCCGCACAGCCATCATCATCAGGACAGGTATGACCCTTTACTTATGGCTGGCGAGCCCTTCACGCGAGTCTACCGGACTATAAACGACCCGACCGGAAGTCTACCAGGTCTTAACGGGCTTGGTAGCTACTCTGACTTTCGCCTTGTCCAAGCCTCAGTCAGAGTGGGGGCTCTGTAGACACCCCATTTTGACTGCCACGTGTCTATGGTAGTCTCCGAAAAAAAACTCCCGATGATGATTGGACGTCAACGTGACTAGTATACTCGGACTCGGGCACGAAATTCATAATAGCCGACATGGACTTTTAGCGGAGTAAAAATCTCACAAAACAGACCTCAAATTCAGGCCCAGTGGGTCGTTCCGAGTCAAACAAGACTAATTTGGGTCAGAACCGGCACCAAAAATAATTCCCGTCTTTTAGCGACCAGGTCAAAACCCGGTCAAGACAAACCCGACACAAAGAGCGACCGGGTGCGTTCCCGAAGCATGCACCAGGTTCACAAATCTATCCAAATCGCTCACGAATCAGCCAAAATTAGCTAAATCAATCATAATCAATTAAACATAAATCAAGGGCAATCACGCCCAAAATAGCCCGGCCTAATTGATCCACTCGGTCGAGTGGATTGGCCACTCGATCGAGTGGAGCCTCTTCGAACCCGTCCAGATACATTCACGAGGGCACTCGACCGAGTGCACCCGCGCCACTCGGTCGAGTGACCCGGGGTCAAGGCTGCCTATAAATACCGACTCTTTCCCATGCATTCGGGACACGACCCTTTTTGGAGAGAAACTTTGGGGACTTTTGGAGCACCTCTTTGCCCTACATTTTCAGTCAAAAACCAACCCTACATCCCACCTTACAAACCTTAGAAACCTTAGGTCAAACACATCAAAGACCGAGTTCTAGTCCCTCGATAAACCGACGTATACACACACATATCCATACACACCGTAACTCGCGTGCATCCTCGATACTCCCAAGCTTTGTCGCTGTTCACGAGTCCGTTTCCGAGGTCTATACTAGCATGTACGTTGAGGGTGTTCCAAACTCCTTTTTTTAATCTCTTTTAAAGTATCGTTCTATACGCATTTTCATACTATTGTATCGTAGTAACACGTACACATGCACTAACTTTTTTCATCTTTTCGCATTTCTAATTTTGCATCTTTTTTTATATCGTTACTAACTCTAATAATACCGCGTATATAATATTAATATCAAAAGTAGGTTTTGAAATGTTGAACTACGATAATCACATGTGATCCGTCTAATCCCTTTACGAGCAACGACGGAGGTGGAGCCCTTTCGAGGAGCCCCGCCCCAATGTACTCAAGGGCGTGACGTGATCGTGATTCGTCGTAGTTGAACACATTTAACTCCATTTTCACAATTGGTACGAGACCCGCTGACACGAATACCGACATCACATAACTCGAAAGGGTTAGTTTCGATGTCGTGACGTAGAGGGATGCATCTCGTTACTAATTCAAAGTTTCGTAATCTAACACAAACGTTTTCGTAAAAAACTCCGGTGACGGTATCATAATCGTTCATACACGATTATAGTACCGGAGGCCAAGTCGAATACAAATCGTGTAATACTTGTATTTGGCTCGGCCGATCATCGATTTCAAGTCGTAAAACCGAGCAAAAGCATGCTCGTACAGGGGGCACTCGACCGAGTGCCATAGGCCACTCGATCGAGTTGCACCCCAAAAACTGGGCAGTAGCCCCATTAATGCTGCACTCGACCGAGTGCCATAGGGCACTCGATCGAGTAACCCCCCAAAATATGGGCAGTAGCCACGTTAATGGTCCACTCGGTCGAGTCAATCAATGACTCGGTCGAGTGGGTCTGGCAACACAGAAACCCGAAGGCTTGGACACATATTCCGAGCCCCTTCCTTATCGACTTTAGACCATTGATCGACCCTTCATCATTTTCCAAAACGTTACACATGTCACGACACGTAGAACGACTTTGACCACTTTTACGTGATAAGTCGGGACAAGATTACGGAATGTAAGACTAGGCTAGCAATACGCCACAATCTCACATTTCCGTCCTTCGCTTAATACGTGACATAATACGTATTTAAGCGGGGTAGTCCATCTACATATTTCGCGGTCTAGCTTTCATACGGGTCCGTTTTTATCTTTACGTTATTTCGTTTATGTCGTATTGTGAAATCCGGGTTGTATTTCCGCCCGTGTAGCTTGTACGCTTTTCATTTCTTTCTTTCGAGCTTTGTTTATTATTCGCTTTTACGCTTTTATAAATTAACCTCGCATGCTAAATTATTTCGACCACATTCAAGATGCATTAAATGACGTAGTTAACGCAAAACTCGCATGTTTAGTTAAAAACGCTGTTTGCATATCATTTCATTATTTTACTAGCGCGCGTATCACGAACATGAACGATGTCTTAGTAGAGGCCGCCATGTGCGGGCGGGGTTGGGTGTCCTTAGTGGGCTTCCCAACACGTACCCTCACCCCTTACTCAGAACCTTTGGTTTCCGGATGTCCGAAACCCTTGGCGAACGAGAGTCATTCTTTACACAATACCGGTGTAGATGGTATCGGTATCGCAATGCAAAGGGACGAGCCCAATGAACTCTGAAATCGGAGTGGGCTTACTTTGTGTATAGCCCATAACGACATAGAGTGGGCTCGTATGGTTCCGAATAACCACAAAATTCGGTGGCGACTCCATTTTGACTTAAATTTCGAACCCGAGAACAATCTCACCACGAGATTCATTCGCCTACCCAAACCCGCGCGTCGCCGCGTCGGGGTGGACCTACGTCATGTCCACAATGTGTAAATTAAATTTATAAATGAAGTTACTAAAATTTATGTACCTTTCAAATGGGTACATCCATCTATAGTGGACAGGTCCTCCAGCCTTAGCCTCGTAGGGCAAGTGGACACGTAAATGCTCCTTGGAATTAAAGAATGACGGTGGGAAGATCATCTCAAGTTTGCATAGTATCTGTGGAATTTGATCCTCCAGCCGAGTCATGTCCTTAATTGATACTGTAGAAGAACACAAATCTCGGAAGAACTGAGATATCTCAGTTATAGAATTCCACACCGTCGGTGGCAAAAGTTGCTTTAATGCTACCGGAAGTGACCTCTCCATGAAGACATGACAGTCATGACTCTTTAACCCTTGCAGCTTTAGGTTCTTAAGATCAACACAGCGTTTGAAGTCGGAGGTGTACCCATCAGGGAACTTCAACTTCTCTACCCACTCCAACAACGCCTTCCTCTGAGCTTTGTCAAGGGTGAACAAGGCTCTCGGTTTGGATCCATCCCGTTTTATGTGCAGTTGAGGACGGTAAAAAATGCTTTACATCTCGCCGGGAGCCTGTAGTGTCACAACTCTTCCCCTCCACATCCATGACCGTGTGAATCAACTGTTCGAAGAAGTTTTTCTCTATGTTCATCACATCTAAATTGTGACGAAGTTAGAAATTCCTCCAATATGGTAGGTAAAAAACTATGCTACGTTTAAACCAACCATTTTTCAACTTTTTGAGGTCTTTGAACTCCTGCTCGGTTCCGTCAACATTGGACGGGTAATCGGAAATCAACTCCCATATTTCATCTCCTGGGAGTCGATCAGGTGCGTCGTCAAGCACAACGTCACCTTTCTTAAATGCCTTCTTATTCTTTCTATATGGGTGACCTTCTGGTAGGAACTGCCTACGACAGTCAAACCAACTTATTTTACTAGAAAATGGAAGATAAAAAGCTTTGCTCTCATCCATACAACACGGACATGCTTTCTGACCCGCAATAGACCACCCCGAGAGCATACTGTACGCGGGAAAGTCGTTTATAGTCCACAATAGAGCTGCTTTCAACTAAAAGTTTTGTCTCAGAGAGACATCATAAGTTTCCACCCCTACCTCCCACAGTTGTTTCAATTATTCAATAACAGGTTGCAAGTAAACATCCAAATGATTTTTTTGGGTTTTTGGGTCCAGGCACAATAAGAGATAGGAAGATGAAAGGCTGCTTCAAACACAACCAAGGAGGTAGGTTATAAGCTGTGATCATCACAGGCCAGCAAGAGTACGACTTACCAAATTGGCCGAAAGGTGCAAATCCATCAGTACACAACCCAAGCCTTACATTTTGGGGTTCTAACGCAAAGTGGGGATGTAGTCTATCGAAACGCTTCCATTCCTCACCGTCACTCGGATGACACATCTTCCATGGTACCCTAATGTCCTCCTTGTGCCACCTCATTTGCTCCGCTATGGTTTTTGTGGCATACAATTTTTGAAGCCTAGGAGAAATAGGGAAGTACGTAAGCTGACTTATTGGGATCGGTTTCTTACCCCTAACACCGCTTTTTCCTTTTCTACCCCTCAAAACAATATCCCCCTCAACCGTCTTATACGTACCCTTACCACATCTCCTACATTCATCAAGCATCGCATCGTCCTTCCAAAATAACATGCATCCATCTGGACAAGCATCAATCTTTTGATGCGGGAGTTGAAGGCCCTTCACAACCTTTTTGGTTGTGTAGAAAGTTCGGGTCATGATATTGTCTTTTGGCATAACTCTCTCGAGCAAGGCAGCAATACCATCGACACAAGCAAAGGGTAGGTTGAACTCACATTTAAGGCTAACTACCATAGATGCGACTTCTAACAAAGTCACATTGCACCCTCTGTATAAAGGTTTCTCTGAAGCGTTCAACATGTCAAAAAACGCCTTTGCTCATCGGTTAGGCTCTTGTGGGTTAGGTGAGTCTTGTGGGTTGGGTGAGTCTCGTGGGTTAGGTGAGTCGTCATTCCCATATGTGTTCTCGTTGTTAAACAAGTTTTACTCCACAACGTCAACTATCATACCTCTCAACCCCCTCTCATTTTGATGGTTTTCGGGTTCCTCAGACTGAGATGGCTCACCATGACAAATCCAATTATAATAATCGGGTGAAAAACCATTATAGATGACATGTTCCTTAACTACAAGCACCTCAAAAAATTTTAGGTTCTTGCATTTGCTACACGGACACCTAACCTCCCCCCTCGATGCGTAGTCTAGTGACTTTTTAGCGACCTCGACAAATGATTAAACACCCCTAAAAAATTCGACGGTGGGACGTCTCTTCTTATCAAGTCTTCCCTCATACATCCATTTCCGTTCAATTCTCTTCATTTTCTATGTTAAAAAAATATATATAACAAATTAAAGTTTAATTTCCCTAACTTAAATTAGAACTTACTAAACAAAAATTTAATCACCATTTAACTTAAAGTTAATTTCCATAAATGAGTTTCCTCAATTTAATCACTAATATGTCAAAGTAAACCCAAATGTCTTATTAATTTAGAATTGACCTTACGAAAATTAGTCACCGAATTTAATCACAAAGTAATCACAATTTAATCCCAATTTAACCTAACAAAACACAAAAATTCATGGCTTAGGTCAGACAGAAACAGCTTAAACAGGTCAAATAAGGTCAAATTTTCGGATAGAGATATCAAAACTTCGAAAGCACCGCTAACACCTATTTACAATCTCGATCACGATGGAAGTGGTTTCGGGAAAATTCGGCATTATTACGACACCTTTTGGTCCGTCCTAAGTCACACAAAACCTCACGAAAGGCCCTAGAGGTCATTCTAGCTCAATACAACCAAATTCATCAAACCCTAATCAAAATTGTGATGGGCAAAACTAATCTACCTAATCGAATTTGGGCCAAACTAATAAACCTAATCGAAATTCAGACCTAAACAATATTAACTAGCAAACTACCAATAAAAAACGATAAAAATCAAAAATAAGAACTAATTATAATGAATAAGAACTAAGTAAAGTAAGAAAACATACCAAAAATTAAGAAGAAGTATGGAAAATGGATGAGAGGAAGGGAGAATGGGGTCGGCAAGTAGAGTAGAGAGGGTTTAGAGAGTGAAAAAAAATTAGGAATGAAGGGGGAGAGGGGGTTGGGCGGGTATTTGATATGAGGCAGGCGAACGGGCGTCTGCTATCGGACACCACATCCAACCAAACTGGCGTCTAACTGTGGACGCCATACCCCACTACATGGTGTCTGACAGTGGACGCCATTTAGTGGAATAGGGCATCCGCTTGTGGATGCCCGTCAGCCTGAATTTCTTCCTACCTTGCTTCAGTCGGACGCCAAGCTTGGCGTCTGACTGTGGATGCCCGTTTGTATTTTCAGACGCCATGTAGGCGTCCATATGCCCAGGACGCCCACCAGGTGGACGCCCGGAGCTGGTTTTCTTGTAGTGTACTACAATACTTCTCCGTTCCATTTGATTCTTTGCATTTACTTTCTCACACTTCCGAATGCACGTTTTCCTTTGTCTATATATATTTAGTTACATATTTCAAAAATTATAAACATTTAATATTTATAACGTATTCGATTAGACAAAATTTAAACAACACGCCACGTAACTTTATTTTATCTTATATATTAAAAGTTAATTGACGATTTCAAGTGCCCAAAAAGCAAATGCATGAAAGAATCAAATAGAATGGAAGGAATAGTAGCCTCCTAATTCATCAAAAAATCTTTTCTTGGGTAAGAATTGCTTTTTCAATACTCCGTATTTTATTTGATTTTCCCTCGCTTTTGTGTCTTTGCTTTTACTCAGTATGTAAATATGTAGAACTTTATATATCGTCCGATATCTTTGCCATAACTCATATAATTCCATATCGTAATATATATTTATTGTATCATATCTTTGTTAATTGTTATTATTGTGCATATCTTGTGATATCCTAATTTGTGGGATATACTAGATAATCCTAGTGTATGTAATGTTGTTTTTCTTATCAAGTAATATTATACGAAAATTTTCCCCAATTTTCTCTGCTTTTGGTGCCAGAGTAATTTGATCCTTGATCATCATCAATTTATTAAACGTGATAGGAAGTGGAAGGAAAAAAATCGAGCACATTGCTCAGTCATCACCGTTTTACCTATCTATACTCTTCTGACAACTCGATTTTGATATTGACTAAAACAAAGTTCAATGGTTAAACCTATGATCTATGAGCAGATATGGTAAAGAACGGTCTCGACGCCAAAAATAAGTTGAGGTTCGTCAAGAGAACCATAAAGAAACTGTTTGTTGTTGATGGGGAAGACGATGATCTCGAGCTAGAGTGTAGCATGGCGACAATGTAACGCTACGGTAAAATCTTGGCTACGCACTACCATCAAACCAAGACTACACCCAAGTATACGTATAAAATTTTGGTCATGGTGGCCGAGATTTAGAAAGGAGTGAAGGAGCAATTTTCGACTGGTAATGCTCCAAGAATTCACCAATTGAAGAGCAAACAGAATGAGCGCAAACATGAATAGCAAAGTAAAAGTCAGCCCGTCGTCGAATATTATACCCAACTGAAGGTTATTTGGGATGAGTTGAGCAATTATAATCATGTTCCTCAATGAAGGTGTGAAGCCGCGGCTGCGTTAATCAAGGAACCAGAAGAAGAAAAAGTCCATCAATTCCTCATGGGACTTGACTCGACTTTATATGGTCACTTCTGCTCGAGTTTTCTAATGGAAGATGACATTATGTCTTTGAGCAGAGGTATGCCCTGATATTGCATGAGGAATGACATAGAGCCATGAAAAATTATAACGATGAAATCCAAGATGCGGCCATGGCGGTGAAAACGATCGTGAGAGTAGGTAAAGGATGTATTAATATATATCGACGACATGATTATTGTAAGCTATAATCACCGGGTAACTACTTGACAATACACACCAGATTTAATACACCATAACCCGGGTGCTTTTATCCAACGACTATCTATCATTGACAATGTCCTCATTTGCCAAGACTTAATGAACTTGCCTCCATACAAGGAAGTATAACTCTCTCATATGTCTTTTTAAACTTGATATCCAAAAATTTTAGGACTCTCTTGAGTGGCAATTTATTAGACAACTTATTACGACATAGAACTTCCTTCCTCACTTCACTAACCTTGTTATGCAATGTATCCACAACTCCTTCCTATACGCTTATCTCAATGGCTCCACTTTTGGTTACTTTCAGAGTTGAGGGGATTTCAACAAGGGGACCCTATTACATACACCTCTTATATTCAACCTTTGTATGGAATAGTTTTCTCATATGCTCAAATACGCTATGGCAAAATGGAACTCCAAATATCATCCCAAGTGTAAGGAACTCCAATTTACACACCTTATCTTTGCAGACGATCTCTTACTATTTTGTAAAGGGGAAGCCTCTTCTATTATTCTCCTCCTAAGGGATTTCGTCTCTTTTGCTCATGCTTCCAGACTTAGTCTGAATACTAACAAATCTGAGGCTAGAATATTATAATGGAATGTCAAACTCTATGAAGCTCGATATTTTTCAAGCCACTGGGATATATATATACCTGACGGATCTTTCTCATTCAACTATCTGGGTGTCTTTAAAAAATCAAGCAAGTTGAACTAGAATGAGTGTGCTATACTGATTAAAAAGATGGTTACATAATTCGTAGTATGGGCGGCACGTGTAAACTTTCCTATGCAATCTTGTGGACATGACATAGGTCCACGCCCGACGCGGACAAACACGGATTTTGGTAGGCGGATGTTCTCGTGTGAGATTGATCTTGGATTGAATTTAAATGGAAGTTGGAGTCGCCACCGAAGTTTGTGGGAGTTCGGACCCGTTCGAACCAACTCTATACTTAGGCATATCGCGCACAAAGCATGGTTCGCCTTATAGTACTAGAGCTTGTAGGGTTCGTCCCTTTGCATAACGATACCAATGTTGAATTATCGAGTATCGTATATCTAATGACCCTCGTTGCCAATGGTTTCGGGCGTCCGGAAACCGAAGGTTTTATGTAAGGGGTGAAGGTACGTGTTGGGAAGCCCACGAAGGACACCCAACCCCGTCCGCATATAGCGACCTCTACTTAGATATCGATAGGTGTTCGTGTACGCGCGTTAGTATAATGGTGAAACGTATGACAACCATTGTTTTAGGTTATACATGCGAATTACGTGTTCACTACGTCGTTTAATGCATCTTAAAATATGTCGAAGTTGTTTTAGAATGCGATGTTCATTTGAAAACAATAAATGCCAAACAACGAAAATAAATAACTTGTGAGCAGATTACAAGTTACACGGGCAGAATAAAACCCAGATTTCACAACATGACAAACAATAATAATGTATTAGATACGGCAAACATAAATTATAAACGGACTCATAAATAGAAAATGTAAACTGAACCCGTATATCGAAATTTAGACAGACTCTAATCTGTTACGTATTGACCAGAGGACAGAAGCTCAGGCGTGTGTGCCCATTCGTCCTGGAAGTCAGGCACCTGAGGTGAGGTGGCCTGGTGTTCGGGCGCCTAGACAAGCAGCTTTCGGGACCAAAGCGTGATGCTAGCTTGATCCGGAGGCCTCAATGACTCATCCCGATTGATCATAGCAAAATCTGACTGTCTTGATTCATCATACACCGAGTCCGACTAGAGAGTCGTCGGTATAAGACTTATATCGTGAGACATTCACTCAAAGTCGTAATGGGATAGAATGAAATATGAAATATGGGTTCTGAAAGGAAAAACGTGATATATTAGCACGTGTCGACTAACGTCGTAAGCATAATTCCCTAGGTAAAACTCGTATCATTATCGACTAAATTGAAAGTTCACGATATCTTGTTTCGACCATATATGGGAGCTTGTCCTTGATCGACCCGGTTTACGATTTCAATCGAAAAA
Organism: Agrostemma githago; assembly: GCA_958450325.1. Classification (NCBI taxonomy): domain Eukaryota; kingdom Viridiplantae; phylum Streptophyta; class Magnoliopsida; order Caryophyllales; family Caryophyllaceae; genus Agrostemma; species Agrostemma githago. Next base: position 14,862,032 of record OY288239.1, on the reverse strand, counting down.
ATCGACTTAATACGAATATCAGAACTCTCCGCATCGCGACATTGTTATCGGGTTGCGTAGACCGTACGACTCTCTGATTGACGTCATTAGGTTTCGTATTACTTCAGTTTTCGATGACCCTTTATACATGACATTCAAACATAGATTCGACATCGTGCATTTAGAGCCACATTTGAAAATGACATCGAAAACATTCAACGAAGGATTCTATAATTGTGCCATAACCTGATGGGTCAAACGCACGCCATGAGGCGCCCTGACACTCAGGCTCCTGGGGTGGCAAAACCTCAATTGTGAGGCGCCACCTTCCGTACGTCATGTCTGACGATTATGCGGACTTTTGGCAGAATTGATTATCGAATGCATTCGATTGGAATGATCGATTCGTCATCGCAAACGTTATGCCCTTTGCATCTCGGCGTCGTAATTTGGCTTTTAGGGCCTACGACGCTCGATTTAGCGTCATCGGACGTTTGATCGAATCACGTTTTTGAAAATAGTTTTATAATAGTATACACGGTATTAATATGACGGAATTATAAAATCGTTTTAGGGGGTTGGCTCGCCCTAAACAACCAATTACGCGGGGTAGCTGATAAGTGTGTTTTGTATTGCTTTTCCCTTGTGTTTGGTCCCGGTTTCTCTTGTGGAATCGCTCTTTGGAGCGGTTTCGAGGCTACTTATGCTTCTTCTAGTTTGTTTTAGGTTCCTAAGGCCAATATTGGAGAAGTGAAACGATTCCAATTCGTTTTCGACACATTTGGAGCCAACGAAGAGAAGCGACGATCAGTCGGTAGCTTAGCTTAGACTCGATCTCGAGCCCTTGGGACCCATTCCCGAGCCCTTGGGACCCATTTCCGAGCACCAAGAATCGATGAGAAGCCTAGGGAGATCAAGTGGGGGTCTATGAGATCATATTTGAAGCCTACAAGACTCATCCCGGTCGGGAACACATCCATCACGACTGAGATGAAGAGACAAGACAAACTGAGCCACTGTAGCATGATCCCGGTCGGGATCACCACCTTCCCAGTCGGGACCAATCCATCCCGATCGGGACCGACTTCATCCTGACCGGGAAGAGCATAACACCGGACCATCCCGACCAGGATCAAGAGCTTCCCGACTGGGACCATTCCTTACCGACCGAGATGACTTCCTTCCCGGCCGGGAAGGGCCCAGCGAACTCCCGTTTTCATTTCTTTCAACCCTTTACCCGTGAAACCCTATATATACCCCCCTCTTGTATTGTTAGAACATCTTATATAACCCTAGACTATTTTTAGGTTAGATTAGCTTAATCCCTCTTTCATTACTCTTCATTAAGCCTTAATCTAGTCAGATTACTCTTGTAATATTGGAATTCTTGGAGATTCTACCAATCTTGACAACATTGGTGGATGTTTAGGTTTTCTTCTATGCAAGTGTTCATCTTTTCATCTCTTGTTTAGTTGGTATAATCTTTCCTCTCTGTTTTCTCTTAATCTTTCATAGTTAATCAAGTTTTCATCTTTTATATTGTTCGTTGTTCATCCTTGTTGTTCTCCATCATGAATGTTCTTGTTATTGTGTTGATTTCTCTTGTTCTTGTTAGCTTTAGTTTAGATATGTTTGAGTAGTCCTCTTGCTAGGGTTAGTAGGGGGATTGGGTGGCTTAATGGGTGACTAAGGGTTAGTTTAGATTGTCGGTGGAAGTTTTGGTTGCTTCTTGGTTATATGCATAGAACATGTTTGATGAAATGCTTGAATGACTTGTAGTTGCAAATGCATGTTTTCTTGCCTTCCTTCTTGTGGTCTTGTATTTGGCTAAGATGGGTTTTTGCGCGAGAGCGAGGAACCTCTAGGTCGGTTTAAGTAGCGAGAGCCCAGACTATGCCTAGATAGCTCGACTACCCCTTCATTCTTGCTTCCCCTTGATCATTTCATCACCCTTGAACCCGACCTAATCCTAGTTCTTTTCTTATTTGATTTCTTCATCCTCTCAGCTATTATTTCTCTAGTTAGTTGAATCTTTTAGCTTTAGTTGTTACACTTAGCTTAGCCTTAGTCATAGTTTTATCCCCCTTCTAAGTTTTAGTCTAGTTTAGCCTTGTTGACCTAGTCAAGTCCTTAGGCGAAACCTAGTAGAAACCCTCTTTACCGTCCTCGTGGACTCGACCCGACTTACCCTAGTTACCCGTTAGGTTTAGTTGGTTATTATTTGTTGGTAGGACCCACGGCAAGTTTTACCATCAGTAGCGAGATAAGCGACCGTCGACGCGAGTGCGGTACTCTTGTATCCGTGTTTCCTTATCTTGTCAACCTTTGTATTTGATACATTAAAGGCGAGTATTTTATAGTGGAATGTTAGTAGTTAGATGTTAGGAGCGGAAAAATAAAGTGTTAGATGCGAAAAGTAAAATGTTAGCGTACGATAAACAAAATATTAGTAATGTTAGAGTACGATAAGTAAACGAGTGTAAGGATTAGAAACGGGTTTTGAAAACCCTCAACTTACATGTTAAATGCTTCGAAATACGGGCTCTCGAATTATAGTCATAGACACGGGAAGCGGTTCGATGTATGTAGGAGGAGTTAAGGTGTATGTGGGGGAGAGGAAAATGCTCTCGGTCTTTTTGAGTTTGAGTTTTTGGAAATGAAATTCTGATCCTTGAAACAATGGACGTAAGGGTGTATTTATAGAATTTTGCAAAATGGTTCAACTTGGAATTCGGGCGTCCGGAGGCCCGCGCCTTGTTATTGGGGCGCCCTACCTGAGGCGGCTCAGTTCTGCGGCGCCTAGATGTAGGAATCGTGCTGTAGACACCCGCATTTTGCCTGCTAGTGTCAATAACAGCTTCTGACAAACACCCGATGATGATCGGACGCAAACGTGCTTTAGCGTGCTCGGATATGGGCTCAGAATCGTTAGTATTTGGCTTGGGCTTTTTATGCAGTGGGTCGTTTCCAGCCTCAAATAAGACTAATTTGGGTCAAAAACGACACCGAAAATAAAACCGTCTTTTGGTGACCGGGTCAAAACCCGGTGAAGGGCAAAACCGACACAAAAATATCAGCTGCGTCGCTTCTAGAAGAGAACTCAAGCTACTAAACCTCTTCAGTTAGAGATAAAACTTTATCCCTAAAACCCTATCCTCCGCCCAGGCCCACTCGATCGAGTGGTTCAGCCCACTCGGTCGAGTAGGCTCGCAAAACCGACCGAACTAGCGTCAGATCGGACACTCGATCGAGTGCACACGCACCACTCGATCGAGTGGCCCTTTTCTATCCTAAACCGGGTATTTTCTTATAAATACCCCATCACCCTCACAACTTTTAACCTTACAACTTTTTCACCCATCACAACTTACATCTTTTTCACAACCCTTCAATCACTTTCAACCTTATACACACATACCAAGATCAAAACTCGTAAAAAGACCGAGATCAGAACTCGTCAAATCCTTTCTCAATTATACACACCATAACTCTCCTATATACATCTCGACGTTCCCGTGCCTAAGCCACTACTATACGAGCTGATCTCCGAGACAAAAGCATGTAGGTTGAGGGTGTAAAACTCAATCCCGACTTCTCCTTTCCTCTCTTCTCTTCTCTCCGTCTCTTCCGTCTTCTCTTTTTTTTTCGTCGTTTTTTTTTTTTGTTCTTCTTTCGTTTCTAATATCGCTAGTATTACTATTTATCGTTATTATTTCTACTATCGAATTAACATTAACACATCGCACATATATCGATTTATAAAACGATCTCGAATCGAATACGTTTAAAGATGAATTTCACATAAGACCCTTCTAATCCCTTTACCAGTTGTAACAGTGGTGGAGCCCTCTCGAGGAGCCCCGCCCTAAACACTCAAGGGCGTGATGGGATCGCGAATATTCCTCCTTAAACATATTCGATTCCTCTTTTTAAAAGGTTGGAACGAAACCTGTTGATGCAAATCGAACATCACATAACCCGCAAGGATTATTAATGATGTCGTGAAGTGGAGGGAATCGACTTTCGCTCTAATCAAACAAGTAAAAACGTCTACTCTAAAGATGCGATACCGACTCCGTAGTCGAATATCATGTCTAAGAGAATTAATCGGTAAACCGTATTAGCACGAACCCATTGACGCCGAATTAATTGTCACACGGTCCGAAAGGATTAATTAGGACATTATAATGCGGAGGGGATTATTTCGTCCTGATTCAGTTCAAAACGATTTGTAACATCTTTTCTATATTTTCAATAATCGATCTCGTAATAATAGTGTATATATTGCGAGTATTGAAAATTAAATCGAGTATAAATTAAACCATATTTTTACGCGGCTTAATAAGTTATCGGTTTGAAATTACAGCAAATTCGGGATCGACGCCTCCCGGAACGAACTGTTATTCGCACAGGGGGCACTCGATCGAGTGCCTCTGCCAACTCGATCGAGTGGCACCCCAAAAAACCAGGCAAGGAGTCTGTAACATATCACTCGATCGAGTCCTAACGATGACTCGATCGAGTGGTCCCCTTTACGCATAGAACGAGGATTTCGCGTATTGGGTTAGCATCATCAAATATTTTTATGACTTCGGTCGTCACGTGTAAAGGCAATCACGTGTCTTTTTCTTTCCAAAATCATAATGCAAAGGCATCATTATCGTAATGCAAAGGGACGAACCCCACAAGCTCTAGTATCGAAGTGGGCTGTACTCTGTGCATAGCCCACCCCAAAATATACAGTGGGTTCGAAGGAGCCCGAACGCGCACAAAGTTCGGTGGCGACTCCATTTTTGATTTAAATTTCAACGCGAGAACCATCTAACATGAGATTCATTGGCCTCCCCAAACCCGCGCGTGGCCGCGTCGGGGTGGACCTATGTCATGTCCACAATTTGGCAACTTCGCTGGGGAAGACTGATGTGTAACTTACCATCGGGATCCTCAGGATGAGACTCGAGGAGAAATCGTTTGATTAGTACAATACGCGCTTTATTTTTACGGTTCATGCATAACCTTAGTTTTACCCGGGCCGGTACTGGTGACCTACGTCCCACTATACCGTGATAAATTCCAAATTGGATGTGTCAAGGTGTCCATGGCTAATTCGTATGGGTTTCGCGGCATGTTCTAAGATCAACTCGACGTAGGAAGTCCGTCCCGATTCTCGAAAAGGCCATGCGCACTAGTATATACCCTATTTCGACCAACCGAGACTTAGTGTAAAGCATACATGGTGTCGTTATAATGCTTACGTGAATATGTGGTACTTGGTTTCCGTGTCATTTTCAAAAAATTATCATTTCAAAAATGGATCTTTTCAAAAATATTCAATTTTCAAATAATCTGAATGCTGTCGAAAATTATACTTAAAATTTGACTCAAAAAAAGCCTATTTTCTAGCCGGCATGCTGCCCATTTCAATATTCGAATTTCCGATCCTCATTCGATTTTCGAATTTTTAAAGAGTTCATTTCGATTTTCAAATCTTCAAAAATTCCATTTCGATTTTCAAATCTTCGAGATTCCATTTCAATTTTCAAATCTCCGAGATGCCGTTTTCGATTTTCAAATCTTTGGGATCTCGTTTTCGATTTTTCAAATTTTTGGAAATTCCAAATATTCAAATTTTCAAAAATCTGGTTCTGTCGGCATGCTGCCAATTTCAAAAGACGGACCGTGCCCCAATTTTTCTAAATGCGAATTTATTCGCAACCATACTATCATTTCAAAATGCCCGGTCTTATCAATTTCAGAACCGCCCTCTCATTTTTCAAAATGTAATCATTTTTTAAAAACCGTCCTTATTATAGGACCTACCGTTATCCGTGTGTCGGGTCTTTTCATAACTCGTCGAAGGTCTTTAGCGTCGAAACTCCGTCGATCCTACATCGTGGGTTTCTTCTCCATCCCAGTCCGCCTTTTTCTAAAGGCATAACCGACCAACACGAGTCATACACTCGTAAATGGAAGGTTCGTCCAAACACTCGAGTTCTAATTAGAAAATCCACGTGATCTTTCCCTCAAACATGACGGTTCCCACGACCTTTCCTAAGGGAATTTCGCCCATCTTTCAATCAATTAGTCGAGTCATCTCAATTCTAGAACCCTTTAACTTAAGGGTCTACCCTAATCGCATGGCCACCCTTATTCAAGTCAAGTCGCGGGTCTCTAGCGTCGAAGCTCTGCCGATCTTACGTCGCAAGTTTCTTCCCCTACCCCGTTTGCCTTTCCTCGAGGCCGAGTCAACCTTTTACAAGGCATAGCCCTATAACAAAAGGTTCGTGATCCTTACATCTAAGGGCCACTCGTTCGACATTCGAGTCTTAACAAAATCTTCGATCACACTCGGGGGCTACCCTTCAGTAGAGCGATCAATCACGGTTGCTCTAAGAGTCATGTCTTACATGTGTCGTCTCGCGTACTCCACTTTCGAGTCACTCAGATGCCACATCATCTGAGTCCAATCAGAGTCTTTAGTATCACTTGGGGGCTGTCCTCCACCCGAGCATTCGACCACAGTCACCTTAAGGTGTACCTTACGTTCATCATACACCAGCGTCCTTATGATGCCTTCTTCGAGTCATACCTATGCTACGAACACTCGAGTCACCTAGGGTTAGGTCACCATGGTTGGTCCGAGCACGTGGCACGGTCAAACACGGTCGCCCCATTTGCGGACTTACCCTTCTACAGCTCGAGTCTAATTCGCGGTCGTTACTTTGTCTAGGTCAACGTCCGGGTATCCCAATCCAAGAATTTTAGTCACTCCCGTCACTCCCTGGCCGTATCTAGTTCGACTCTCTCTCATGCACTTGCACAAAACCGAGCTTAGGCGAGTTCTAACACCTGTCGTTTCTTCCAATCAGGGACCCAATGAACTAGACACTACCAAACCACAACAAATCCCGCGCCATCGAGAAAGGGGATATCCAGGGAAGTATGCTTATGCTATCTTGCTTCATTAACAATATCTTCTCAAAAATCAATACCGCCCTAGATAACCTAAGTTCCAAGGTAGCCATCATCGAAGAAGGTCTGGTAAGAACCCGATCTCGTCTAACACAACTAGAGCGGGTAAGGCAGCCAATCACCCAGCCGAGCCATTTAAAGGGTGAGGACTCTTATGAAACTGTCTGATACCTCCAAGATGGCAAGACCAATAGAGGTAGCCCTCAAGTCACCTCTTCGAAGATCAACCAGTCGAGAGAAAGGACATTTAACCACTTGGATATGTCCTACATCGTCGCTTTCCAAATGTTGATTTCAAAGGGCCTAATACTACCTGTAGGCCCAACAGCCGACTCACCTTCAGAAAGACCTTCCAAGACATGGAACGCTGAATATTACTGCTAGTTCCACATGGGGAGGGGGCACGATACAGAAAAGTGCTGGAAACTGAAACTCCTCATCCAAGATTTCCTTGATGTCTGGAGGACACCCGTCATGGAAACATTGTCACTTGCAAAGCCTCTCATGGATTATATAGGGCCCGACGACCAAAGCATCCAATCTACCTCCCATGTATCCAAGAGTCCGGATTTGATTTAAGTTTAAGTCTGAGTCCGAGTCTAGGATGTACTATTTCTTTCAATTTCAAAGTCAGAGTCAGAGTCAACTGTATTCTGTCCTCCTTTCAAAATTCAATAAAATCAGTTTTTCTATTTCTCATATATGTTTTCCTTATGTGTTTCCGAGAACATGATGAGCAACATCATACACTGTAAGCACATGCACGTGACTATTATAGGCACAACTATAATGACTGCAGGAAATCGAGACCCGTGTTTTCCTTTACCTGTCCATGTCTGACATAGAAAGCCACATAACTACCCTTAGGAGGAGCGGTATCGAATCCTATGACAAATCTAGGTAGTCTCCTAGTTTGGATTCAAGACAGGAGGCAAGCCCATTTCCCACAATAAACACCCCTCCAATAAGACCGACCAATCCCTACCTTAGGTGTTACTCTAACCAACAGAGAAAAAAAGAGAGAGAAAAAAGCTGGAAAAAAAAATCAAAAGTCCAAGGAAAAAGCAAAAGTCCAAAATAAAAGAGCTGACCACGATCAAAAAGAACTCTCAGCATCCCCCGACCAGATACGGTCAATCCCTGACTGGGGTATGGTCAACCAGGGCTAAGAGGTCAACCAAAAAGAAAATTTCAAAAACCCATGACCGTAGTTAGCGGTCAACTCAAGTGAAAGTCCCTTGACCGGGGTACAGTTAATTCAAAAATTATCAATTCCCTTACCATCAAATAAAAGGGTGACAATTAGACTGGTCAGTTAACACCACATTTAGCCTTCCTACATTACAACCCTCAAGACCTTCTCGAGACCTAGGCTCAGAGACAGCCCGGAATTTTGAGGATTCAAGCTCCATAGGATACCCCTAACCATTAGGGCCAGACTTGGAAACCAGATCCCGCATTATGAACCTACCCCGATCGAAGTCCGAGTCATTTTTACTCGACTTCCCCCTTTCCTACCACATTGCAATACCTTACCCTCGAAGTCTTAGCTCCACAAAATCGAGCTCCAGATTTCGAATCATCAAAGCCAGTTACGACCTAGCACCACATTTCCAAAATTATCCAAGCCAGTTACCAGCCTCGAACACGGAAATTCAACTTATGGTCGGCATAGAACATGCCCAAATAGTTCACACCACTTCTGGGGGCTACCCTGGAGAACGCTCACACTCACAGGATCAACATCCTAACTAGTCTAACCCTTTGATCAAGACATCATTGGGAATGCACCTAGCCTACACCATCACTATGGCTAGTTACACACCAAGACCTAATAAACTAGGCACCATAACATATCTTTCAATCCCCTGAACTACGACATGGTTTGATTTCACCATACGTGAATACGTAGGCAGCCTTTCAACAAGGGCACAACCACCCACATTGACACACATTCAAATGCGCCGTCATTCCTATCACGACATTGTCATGTTCTCAGCAGTCTGCCTTGTCGTCTTGGGGGGCTTCTATTATCAGACAGAAGTTATTCTTCCACTCCTAAAATCCAAATGACTTTCAAAAACTAGCCTCCTTTCTATACAGTGTCCTAGTACTCGACTCAGTCGAAGACGAGAATCTGTCAGGGACTCGAAGCAACACCCACTTTGAGAGTCTACCCCAAAACCAAAAATTCAAAAGAGCACTAGACTATAACATTGCCTCTGCTAAGTCCTGTCACGCAAAAAGTAGTCTCATTACAGAATACTGCAATCCCATATAGCATATCTATCCCATTTTGATGTTCGACCATGTTGCCACTCGCCTAGGCTATGGAATAGTGCAACTTAAGAGTCTTGTCATCTTAGGTGGCCCACCCCCTACCGAGTCACCGTCCAACCCCTCAAGAGTCCAGTTCGTGTCTGTCAACTCGTCCTGTCGCGTCCAGAGTCGAGTCTGTCGGTAGGCCTCTCTCTTCAAATTCTTACTTTGAAATTTGCAAAACTTAGCCATTTGGGAAAATCCTTTTCGACAAGGTCAATTGTTCGTCTATTTAAACTACAAATTCCTTCTCTAACCCTTTCAATTTTGAAAACCTATCTTCTAGCACGTGAGTTGCTTTCAGAACTTTGATTTCAAAAACTAAGGAAAAATCACTTTCCCCAGCGCAAGTCAGTCTATAGATGCTAACTGCATTTCTTATGTGCTATTTGCCATCTGCTATATTTGCTATTTCTGCCTATATATCTGACATTTCAGCTACTAGCTTGTGCTTCCCAACGGAACGTCAAGTTTTTATCTCCCCACCATGAGACGGTGTTTCACCTAAGTGGCGCATGCAAACTGTCATGTTTTTGCAACCAGATACACCCAGGGCTTCAGAAGCAAGCTCCCGCGTAGTTCCGAGATGGGATGTGTCTGCAAACAGATACACCCAGAACTTCAGAATCAATCTCCCGCGTAGTTCTGAGATGGGATGTGTCTGCAAACAGATACACCCAGGGCTTCAGAAGCAAGCTCCCGCGTAGTTCCGAGGTGGGATGTATTTGCAACCAGATACACCCAGGATTTCAGAAGCAAGCTCCCGCGTAATTCTGAGATGGGATGTATCCGCATACAGATACACCCAGGACTTCAAAAATAAAGTCTCCACAGAGCTATCCCAGATAACAGAACTCAGGTATAATTTCTATCTTATGGCTGGCGAGCCTTTAACGCGAGTCTAAAGGACTATAAACGACCTGACCGAAAGTCTGCCAGGTCTTAATCCTCGATTGGCCTAGTAGCTACTCTGACTTTCGCCTTGTCCAAGCCTCAGTCAGAGTGGGGGATCTGTAGACACCCGCATTTTGCCTGCTAGTGTCTATAGCAACTTCCGACAAACACCCGATGATGATCGAACGCAAACGTGCTTTAACGCGCTCGGATATGGGCTCAAAATCGTTAGTATTTAGCTTGGACTTTTTACGGAGTACAAATCTCACAAAACCAACCTCAAATTCAGGCCCAGTGGGTCGTTTCCAATCAAATAAGATTAATTTGGGTCAAAACCGACACCGGAAATAAAACAGTCTTTTGGCGACGGGGTCAAAACCTGGTCAAAGGCAAAACTGACACAAAAATATCGGCAGCGTCGCTTCTAGAAGAGAACTCAAGCTACTAAATCTCTTCCGTTAGAGATAAAACTTTATCCCTAAAATCCTATCCTCCGCCCAGACCCACTCGATCGAGTAGGCGTGCAAAACCTGCCGAACAGGCGTCAGACTGGGCACTCGATCGATTGCAGACGCACCACTCGATCGAGTGGCCTTTTTCTATCCTAAACCGGGTATTTTCTTATAAATACCCCATCACCCTCACAACTTTTAACCTTACAACTTTTTCACCCATCACAACTTACATATTTTTCACAACCCTTCAATCACCTTCAACCCTATACACACATACCAAGATCAAAACTCGTAAAAAGACCGAGAGCAAAACTCGTCAAATCCTTTCTCAATTATACACACCATAACTCTCCTATATACATCTCGACGCTCCCGTGCCTAAGCCACTACTATACGAGCCGATCTCCGAGACAAAAGCATGTAGGTTGAGGGTGTAAAACTCAATCCCGACTTCTCCTTTCATCTCTTCTCTTCTCTCCGTCTTCTCCTTTTTTTTTTGTCGTTTTTTTATTTTATTTTCTTCTTTCATTTCTAATATCGCTAGTATTACTATTTATTGTTATTATTTCTACTATCGAATTAACATTAACACATCGCGCATATATCGATTTATAAAACGATCTCGAATCGAATACGTTTAAAGATGAATTTCACATAAGACCCTTCTAATCCCTTTACCAGTTGTAACAGTGGTGGAGCCCTCTCGAGGAGCCCCGCCCTAAACACTCAAGGGCGTGATGGGATCGCGAATATTCCTCCTTAAACATATTCGATTCCTCTTTTTAAAAGGTTAGAACAAAACCTGTTGATGCAAATCGAACATCACATAATCCGCAAGAATTATTAATGATGTCGTGAAGTGGAGGGAATCGACTTTCGCTCTAATCAAACAAGTAAAAACGTCTATTCTAAAGATGCGATACCAACTCTGTAGTCGAATATCATGTCTAAGAGAATTAATTGGTAAACCGTATTAGCACGAACCCATTGACGCCGAATTAATTGTCACACGGTCCGAAAGGTTTAATTACGACATTATAATGCGGAGGGGATTATTTTGTCCTGATTCAGTTCAAAACGATTTGTAACATCTTTTCTAAATTTTCAATAATCGATCTCGTAATAATAGTGTACATATTGCGAGTATCGAAAATTAAATCGAGTATAAATTAAACCATATTTTTACGCGGCTTAATAAGTTATCGGTTTAAAATTACAGCAAATTCGGGATCGACGCCTCCCGGAACGAACTGTTGTTCGCACAGGGGGCACTCGATAGAGTGTCTCTGCCCACTCGATCGAGTGGCACCCCAAAAAACAAGCAGGAAGATTGTAACTCGATCACTCGATCGAGTGGTCCCCTTTACCCATAGAACGCGGATTTCGCGTATCGGGTTAGCATCATCAAATATTTTTATGACTTCAGTCGTCACGTGTAAAGACAATCACGTGTCTTTTTCTTTCCAAAATCATGCATTGTCCTATCGCTATTTGCATCGTCTAATCCGTTATTGTCATCGTTGCTACTTTAATTATTTTGATTTTCGCGTTTTTTGTATTGTAATTCCGGGTTGTATTCCGCTCGTGTATTTGTAATCTACTTTCGCGCCTTTATTTTCGTTGTTTGTTTTATTGTACAAAAACGAACCTCGCATGCAAAGTAAAACTTTGATATAATTCAAAGATGCATTAAACGACGTAGATCAAACATATTTCACATGTTTAGCTAAAACGTTGTTTGAATTTCGTTTCACCGAATTACTAGCGCGCGTATCAAAACGTCGAACGGTATCTTAGTAGAGGCTGCTAAAGTGCGAGCGGGGTTGGGTGTCTTTTGTGGGCTTCCCAACACCTACCTTCACCCCTTACTCAGAACCTCGGTTTCCGGATGTCTGAAACCGTTGGCGCACAAGAGTCATGCAATACACGATCCCCGAAAACTCGACATCGGTATCGTAATGCAAAGGGACGAACCCCACAAGCTCTAGTATCAAAGTGGATCATACTCTGTGCATGGCCCACCCCAAAATATAGAGTGGGTTTGAATGGGCCCGAACTCCCACAAAGTTCGGTGGCGACTCCATTTTCGATTTAAATTTCAACCCAAGAACCATCTCACATGAGATTCATTGGCCTCCCCAAACCCGTGCGTGGCCGCGTCGGGGTGGACCTATGTCATGTCCACACGCGCGTATCAGATGTTGCTCAAAATACATATTGATATCCGGGTTATTCGAGGTATGATTTGATTCCTTTTTTACTTGATTGATTCGTGTGTTTTGATGCTTTTTTGAATTTGGTTTGTTACGGGTTTCGACTTTGACCGTGTTTGACTCGGTCGACAAAAGACGGTATTGCCCTCAATGGCGGTTTTGGCTCAAAGTAGCTTTATTTTATTGGGAACGACCCATCGAGCCTTGATTTGAGGTAGGCTTTCAGAGATTTGTACTACGCTAAGTCCCCACGTAGGATACTATTGATTCTGAGTCCGTATTCGAGCTTATTGATGCATGTTAGCGTCTGATCATCATCGGGTGTTTTGTTGGAGACTGATAGACACGAGCAGGCAAAATGCGGGTGTCTACAAATCTTCATCTTCCTCCATGAGTTTTTCTCATTTGTTGGTATATTTTCTCTTCCTCTCGCTTATTCTCTAGATAGTTTTCCCTCTAGTTTTCTCTATAGTTCATAATTTTCTTTGATTTTTTCTTGCGTTGTTCTTGTCTTGATTAGTAGATTCAAACCTTGGTTTTTATTTCTCCATTTTTTGTTAGAATTAATCTTCTTTGTTTTTGTCATTACGCATGATTTTTGCTTAAATCTCATAGTTAGTGGTTTTATCATTTTCACCATGATCTATGAGTGGTTTCCTTGTTAAGGGGTTAGGGGAGGGTGAATATGGATGCATGAATTGAGGTGTTGTGGAAACCATTGCCATTGAATCGATTTGTCTAGCTTGGGATTGTTGTGTTTGTGTTGACAATGTTAGGTCGACCTAGTTCACCAATACTCACCCGATTCAATATGGGGAAACTCGGGTTTTGGGTAATTTCGGTTAGAGGCTAAGCTCTCTTGTCACGAAAGTGGGCTAGAGTAAGGTTGAATCGAGAAATCGAAAGGTGACTCGTTCCTTATTGATTGTTCATTGCTTTTCTAGATCCCCGATCCATGTATCCGTATTTTGATTCCCCGAGCCCCCCTAACACTTTTCTCTTATTCAATAATTCCTTGTCATTTTAGTCTCGCCATAGAATAATTTTACGATCAAACCCCTCCTAAAAGATCTCATCCATTAGTAATTTGAAATTTGATTAACTTCCTATTATCCGTCCTCGTGGAACGATTTCGACTTGCCACTATCGCATTATTTGCATTGTGTTTGTTGAGTCTTGTAAATTTGTTTGACTGCGTGGGTAGCGATGCCCGCACCAATCAGCGTGTGGAAACTATTTGCAGAAACTACCTTTGGGTGGTTTCCCCTGATTATTGTAGAGTCCCCTTGGTAACGTGGGAGAAAGTCACTCATCCTAAACTGAAGGGTGGTCTAGGCATCCAACAGGTGGGTTTGTGGATTATTGTTGTTATCGTTAAGCTAGATAGCTGGTTCATTGGGTGTATGCCCAACTTGATCGGTTATGGATTAGATGGGTGAACCAAATGTACCTCAAAAACAAAATCTGAGCTGATTATGTACCCCCGGCAGACACTTCTTGGTCGTGGCGCTCCATTTTTAATGTGAAGCAACAAATGAGCGAGGTGCGTATACTATTGGTATACTAAACTGCAATCACCAGTGTAACACCCGCTATTTTCCTAGCATTTTTATCCTTACCGTTATGACACCGTTATAACTCTATCACATTTCGGCCTCATATTTCATCATTTTATCAAGCTTTATTTTGTTTTTGAGTTTAATGATATTTTTTCTTATTGTTAAAGATTTTAATTATCTTAAATCCATTTATTTAGTTTTCTTCGTAAACTAATTAATTTTCCGCAAGAAATTCTATTTCTCTTCGAATTGACGTTTTTAAGCTCGAATTTAAGTTATTCCTCTTCCTAAAAATGTTTAAATACATTTATATAATATTTTCAACAAAGAAACATTTTTATTTACTAAAGAGTAGCCATTTATGATTTTAATACGAAGTTTTGCGAATAATTATTTTCTTACGCGAGGTTTACTTGAATTGCTTTGAAATGCCTTTAACTGTTTTACGATTATACTTTTTATCAACTTACAAATTATTTGAGACCTTTTCCTCATATTTTGGACCGACAAAGCTTCTTGTCACAGTTTAACTACGTTTCATTTTATCACGTTAAAACGTAAACGTAAGATCATTTTCTTTTCATTGAATAGATGCATTATTACTCAAACTTTTCATCCTCCTCCTATTGATTTTTGGCCGGCTCATTGTGACTCGTTTCACTTAGTTTCATCACCCTTATTTTTATTTCCATTTAAGCAAAAACCATCCATTACTTTTACATTGATTTTTCATAAAAAAATATTCATCACCTTCTCCTTTCTCCCTTTTGGCCGAGTATCTTCTCTACTCTCCTAGGCTGATTCTCGCTTAATTCGAGTCCCAATCGTCTCATTCTTATCGTCGAATTAATCTTCTTTCCGATCCCTTCGTTAAGGTAATAATCGATGTTGTTTTCGATCATTATTTACCTTGATTTTATTAGTTTTCTCATGGTATTTTTCTGCCATGATTTTTGTGTTTGGTAGGGTTTGTGGACGATCCCGAGGCCGACGAATATATTATCGATTCAAACTTGGATTAGAGGTAACGTCGATGTTACTCGGTATTTCATGATTTTAATTGTGTATTTGCATGTATATTTTTTATATTTCATTTTTGACAATATATGTATGTCATATAATCTGGAAAATTTTAAAGTCATAAAAATTTGCATGTTTCGGTATTTTTATCGCTTTTACGAGATTAACGATTAAATTGTTATATTAATTTGTAAAATCGTAATATTTCGCCTAAACTTGAAATATATGATTATATTCTATAAAAAAGATATTTTTGATGATTTTTAATAATTCGGTATTTTTCTGATATTTTTGATATCGATTATTGAATTATTACCGTTTACGGACAAAAATGATTAAAAGCCGATTTTTATTTCTAGTACTTCAACATTTTATTTTAATCTGATTTTTGACGTGGTGAAACTTTATGATGAAATAGAATTTTTTAATTTTCTTTCATAATTTTTCGGAATTGTTGAGTGGATGAATTAATTAATCACTTTAAATAATCGTTTATCGTTAAAACCGCGTTTGTCGTTTAAATTCTCGATTTCTGGTTCTTTGATTTAAATATGGAAAAAAATATGATTTTGATGATTTCATAATAAAAGTAATTTTATGATTTTTAGTGCTTTAATAAAATGTTAGGAACGATAAGTTTTATTAATGGAATCGTTAATTGTGAGAACGGGTTTAAAAGACGGTTTTAACGGGATTTATTAAATCTGGAATTTTTGGAAATCTGGAAAAATGATAGATTTTGGAAAATCATGATTTTTAAGTTTAATAACAATTTTTGGACATTAATACGTAAATCGTTTTTTAATTATTATTTCTATTAATCATTATTGTCGAGATTAGACGATTAACGAAAAAACCCGTTAAAAACCAAGTTTTAGAATTCTGGAAAATTTTCTTTTCTGGACAGAATGTTCATAAATATATTTTAGCTATTTTACGTAATTTTTGTACTATTTATTAGAGTCTTTAATTAATAGTAACGATTTTTGGACAAAATTACGATTTATCGTTAAAACGATCTGTTTCACCTGAAAGAATTATTTTTCCAGCCATTTTGAAAGTATTTAAATCTGAAACTTTGTGAATTAAATTATCCCTTAACATACTCTAAATATATTCATTGGTTTGATTACATAAAAGACGTTAAAACATTTAATTTGACATTTGCCATAAAATCATATTTATAATCGTATTGTCGAAACTAATAATAATTAGGGAATTTTAGTTTCGTAATTTTTTTTTAAAAACACCCTGATTAGTAGTGTTAAAATTTTTAAGACATTTTTAATAATTTTATAAACACTTGTAAGGTATTTTAATAATTTCATAAACCTAAATGCTCACTTTCTAAATTAATATCGTTAAGGCCGAAAGTACTAGTTTTATAAATCTATATCGTTTACAAAAAATGTTGTATTATTAAAAACTAATATTTTTGCTATTTTGATATTATACTATTTTTAGTTAAGTTTCTAAAAATAGAAGTTTTTAAAAATAGAAGTTTCCTAAAATAGAAAATTTCCTCTTTTAGAATATAATGAGTACTCCTTTTATCTCCATATTATTTATAATGATTATATCTTTTGAATATCGATAATGGCTTGTTATGGAATAAAGACAAGTGTGGATTTAGAGTAATATAGTCTGGGATGTACGTTTTTGCCATCAACTGTAAGGCTAGTGTGTCTTTATGGGGCACATTGGTTGTTGAACTGAGCATGGTTTATGTTCAGGAGAGTGTATATTTACCTTAAACTTAGATATCGCATCGTATAAGTCGCGTCGGGTTGAATTGGATATGGTTTGTATCCAGGAGGGCTGTGCACTACTTAAACTAGGACCTCGCTGCACGCAGTCCTGTTATGGTTGAATTGCCTAGTTAGAGACTGGATTCTGTTATAAGTTCAAGTCTACAGTTCTCGAAGCTAGTTTCTAGTATTATCCTAGTGAAAGTCTAGATGATACACTAACCTTATCCATAACGCCATTTTGATTATTTTATTTATTATCGATATAAATTGGTTTGCAGGTTGGCAAATATTTTTATGTTTCTTCGGAAGCCCATTTTATTATTTTGGTTTCGCGCTGAAAGCTTATTTTTAATATGTTGTTGTGGACATGACATAGGTCCACCCCGACGCGGCCACGCACGGGTTTGGGGAGGCGAATGAATCTCCATATGAGAATGGATCGAATTGAAATTTAAATCGAAGTGGAGTCGCCACCAAACTTTGTGGGAGTTCGGGCCCGTTCGAACCCACTCTATGTCGTAGTGGGCCGTGTACAAATCACGGCACATTTCCGATGTCAGAGTTTATTGGGCTCGTCCTTTTGCATTTGATACCGATATCGTCACTACCGGTTATCGTGTATTGAATGACTCTCGTGCGCCAACGGTTTTGGGCATCCGGAAACCGAGGTTCTGAGTAAGGGGTGACGGTACGTGTTGGGAAGCCCACAAAGGACACCCAACTCCGCCCGCACATTAGGGGCCTCTACTAGGATATCGAATGATTTTCTAATACGCGCGTTAGTTGAACGGGAGAAAATGAATATGCAAACATTATTTTCCCTAAACATGTTAGAAATTGAATGGGTTTCTATGTCGATTTAATGCAACTAAAATTTTAACGTCAAAGTTAAATTTAGCATGCGAAGGTTCATATTAGTACAATAAAATAAACAATCAAATCAACAAGAAAAGTGACTAACGGTTAGTAATGGCATAACGATTGATAAATTGAATAAAGATATAGATGCGATGAATGCATGATTTTGGAAAGTTTTATATGTCACGTGATGGATTAACACGTGTTGACCGAGGTCAAGGAAAAAATATATCGAGATCTAAAAAAAATGTTTTGTCTAAAAAACGATGTTCGAAGAATAATAAAAGAGAGTGAAACAGTCGCGCAACTCTCCTGGGAACGGCGCGACTCGCGCGGGTCAGGCGACTCGCCCTGGATGCCGGCGAGTCGCGTGACGGGCTGTTTCGAAATTGTTTTCTTCGGAAAATTGATGGTTTTATTAAATCGCGTACAAATACTGCGTAATTTGCACTCGACTTAATACTTTCGATATTCGTTATTTTCAATATTCGATTATGAAATCGATATTAAATACTTGGAATGATTTATACTCGCTTCTAATTATGATGCTCGTCATATCCCATATTCGGTTATTGAATCGGTATGGAATACTAGAGTGAAAACATGAAGAAAATAATATAAGTCGTTTTAAATTAACTAGCTCGATATAAATTTTCTCCGCGTTTATTAATGTCGAAATTAATTCAATTGAATTAAAGGACATCTATATTAGCATCAACGAAAATCGTGTTTATTAATTTACTTGACTAAATCATTAGATTCGACATCCAATTATGGAATTGGTATCGAATCTAATAGATCGATACTTGAAATAAAAACTCGACTTGATTCCCTCCGCATCCCGGCATCATAATTAATTCTCACGAATTGTTTGATGTCGGATCCGCATCAACGGGGTTCTACCCTTATTAAAAAAAAAGTGCTTACTTTAAAAAGGGTTTTAGAATTGATGAAATATGCAATTGAATGATGATACGAACGAAGTACATATTGTTGTTTAAGTTGACTTGTTTCAATAATCAAGTGATTGGGGTGATGGGATAAGCGACCGGCAACGCTGAGTGCAATACTCTTGTATATTCGGGTTTTCTTATCCCACCATCACTCACACTCGACACAAATTCACAAGTATTTTAGTGCTTTTAATACTAGCGATATTAACGATATTACGGATGCGATAAATAAATAAATAACAAAAAACGGAAAAAAAAAAAGGAAGACGACGAGGGAGAAAGGAGAAGGAAAGAAAGCGGGTTTTGGCACCCTCAACCTACATGTTCTTGTTCTCGGACGGGACTCGTAGTTGTGGCTTGCACGTGAGTATCGAGATGTAGGTTAAGTTGTGGTGTATAGTGTTCGGATTCCTAAACGCTAGGGTTAGGGTTTGAACGTATTGGATTAGTGTAGATTAGGGTTTGATTAGGGTTTGATTAGGGTTGATCAAAAGTTGTCTTGAAGTGTGTGCATAGGGGTGTTTATATAGGCATAGCCATGTACCTTGGTGTCTAGGTTTTGTGCCTTGACGGACTTGGTCTGATTGCCCGTCTGGAGGTGGACCGTGGGTGAGCTACTCGGAAACGGCTTTGACCGGGTTTTAACCCGGTCGCTAAAAGTCGGTTTTATTTCCAGTGTCGGTTTTGGCCCAAATTAGTCTTATTTGATTGAAAATGACCCACTGGGCCTGAATTTGAGGTCAGTTTTGTGAAATTTGTACTCCGTGAGTGCTTAAGCCAGCAACTAATGGTTTTGAGCCCACATCCGAGTGCGTAGAAACACGTTAGCGTCGTATCATCATCGGGTGTTTTTTGGAAACTACCATAGACACCTGGCAGTCAAAATGTGGGTGTCTACAGTTGTTTTACTGTTTCCCATTTTTACTATTTTTCTATAGTAGTAATTACAGTTTTAAAATCCTGTCATATGGCTGGGAGAACGTTGACGTTGCTCCTCACTGATTGTGGTTGTTATGTTTTAAGATGGCAGGTATACTTGTTTCCGGGTGTGGGCTAGCGGGGATTGTGTATCCGTCTTACTCTCTATTAATAATTATGTCTTGTGGAATGTTTAAACCCCCTTTTGTGGATTGTTTTAATTTTGGCCATTTTATTTAAGGCCTAATTTTTGACTTTACCATTTTAATGTTACTAAGACATAGTTACAGCGTGTTTTAATCCCGACTCTACAGTGTTTCCGCCACTGTATCGCGTTAGATTTTCTAGGGGATTACAACCAGTCCTTCTCAATTAGCACCGCGTATGACTGGTTGTTGTTTGGAATAAGTGGAATTGGCCTAAACATTGTATCGATCATTGATAACTCCGTTATTGACCACATTTTCATGCCGACTAGACGTCTATTTAGCCTCGATTTATCGCATTTTCCTAGGCATTTTAGCTTATCTCGTCTATCTTTAGTGTTACACGCGTTTTTGTGTTTTCCCTTTGTTTTTAGGCATTTTTGTCTCTAAAGCGGTGAAACTAGAGCATGCCCGAGCAAAAGGGAACTCGTGGACCGAGCTCAAGTCCAAACAAGAACGTTGGGAGGTCGAAAATGTGGAAGAATAGTGGAAGCTAGTTACGCACGGTCCACCGTGCGTAACTCGAACAGGATGCGCACGGCCGTGTGTCAATGGCCGTGCGTAAGTCAACTGACCGCGCTCACCTCCAGCTCTGTTTTTTCCTTCGTTTTTCGACCCGGTTATGTGTAACCTAATGATGACATATAAATAGCTTAATTCTCATTTTGCCTCCAAGCTTAATCATTTTTTCTAGATCTACATTTTCTTTTCTTTGGTTTTCTAGTGAGAGAAACTTTGTATTTTGAAGATCTTCATCTCTTTTGTTGAAGATTCAAGCTTTTATTAAATTTCTTTTATCATTATTCTTCCTTATTTCTCCATCCTTTGTTAGTGGGTAAACTCTAATCTCTATCTCAATCTAATTCTTCTTTGTTATTTTTGCATCTCCTTAGTTATCATATGCTTGTTTGTTTTTTTAGTTTTCCATTAATTCAATTCCTCAATTTATGCTTGTTTCCTTGTATGCTTCCATCATCCAATTTGAATTTATCACTTTGACCACTTTTGCATAATTAGTATTAAAATTCAACCCAAAGGAATGTTTACGGTTAAAGACTCCACCTTTACTCTTTGTTTTACTAGGTTAGCCATGATTAGTGAGTAGTCGTCCTCTAGGGTACGATTTGGTCCTGATATGCCTAGATTGTGAGTTTGAATGTCATTCTTGGATTGTTACGGGTTGATGGGAATTGGATAGTTTGGGCCTTGTGGACTAACTTGTCTTTTGGGTTGTGTTTGAACCCTTGACCCTTGTCCACCGATGGGAGTCGGTTAGGTCTAGGTAGTAAAAATCGCCCTTTGGCTTTCTTGCCTTGCCCCACTTAGTTGAACATAGGAGTGAGAACTTGGTAGGGTATCCCAATTTTTGGTTTAGACTCTTTGACTTGGGAGGAGGAGGGGGGGGGGGGGAACGGACTGGCATTAGACGTCGACCTAATGAATCGACTCACAAACCCGGGACCCCGGTGTGCCTTTGCCCATGATCTAACTTCTCCTTTCTCGTTTTTGTATTGTTTTTGCATGAGTAGGCGGATTCTTGGGCTCTCACCAATTCATTTGTTGAATCCCGAGATTGAAGCTACGACAAGGCGATACAACGCCAAAAAAAGGAGAAATCAAGGGCAAACACATTCACCTCCTATTAATTCCGAGTCCGAGGAAGAATTCAATTCCGAGGAAGAAGTTAATTTCGATAGACCACCATCTTCACCTACTATTATGGCTTCTATACGAGAGGAATCGACGCCGCAAGTGGTGTCACAATCAAGTATTACAAGGCCCGCAATCAGAGCAAATAATTTAAAGATCAAGACTACTCTAATCCAATTCGTCCAACGAAATTAATTCTCCGGGTTACCTCTTGACAATCCTAATGAGCATATTAATGTATTCTTGGAAGCTTGCGACAATGTCAAGGTTAATGGAGCCTCGGATGAAGCTATTCGCTTGAGGATTTTCCCTTATTCATTGACGGGAAGAGCTAAAGAGTGGCTAAGAAGCCAACCGCCCGAAAGCTTTGATACTTGGGACAAATTATTCAAGGCTTTCTTATTGAAGTTCTTTCCACCCGGCAAGACGGTGAAGTACCAAAATGATATAACCAACTTTGCCCAAGAAGACCATGAATCCCTTTATGATGCGTGGGAAAGGTTAAAGGATATACTAAGTTCCTCATGTTGTTGTCCTTACCTTCTACAATGGTGTGCATCCCAAATACCAAATAGGGTTTGATGCGGTGGCCGGTGGTGCTATTGATCTAGTGCATCATACCGCGGCTATGGGATTCATTGAGAAGATGGCCTCTAACAATCATTATTGGGGTGGTGATAGAAGAAAGGTGCAGAAGCAAGATAGTGAAATCATGAATGCACTTAATGCAAAGATTGACAATTTGACAAAGCAACTTTCTCAAATAAACAAGGAGGGTCAAGTTCTTCTAAGGAGACCAATGAATTCACATGTGAATTATGGGAGCCCAAGTCATGATGTCGCGGAGAGTTGTGTTATAACTACAATGGAGCAAGCCAATGGTATATAGGAATCTGATGCAAGACAATCATTTCACAACAATCAATATCACCCCGGGCAAAGAGCATTCCTATCTTATGGAAACAAGAAATTTCAAACACCACTCAATCAACAAAAAACTTCATTCAAATAAAACCTCCAAAAGTCGAACCAAGGATTTAACTTTCAAGCATAAGATACATCGGGTTTCCAAGCTAGAAATTTCCAAGCAAGGCCAACATTCAACACCACTCAATTCCAAACCCCTATCCAAAACCAATTCCAAGTTCCATACCAACCACCATCACCCTTTAATATCCCTACACCACAGGTCCACAATAACTTGCACAAGTCCCACAACAACAAGTTCCAACACCAAAGTCCAATTTGGAAATACTTATGGAACAAATGATGAGCACCCAAAATAATTTCATTCAAGGCCAAGACCAACGCCATGAAGAGACTCTGTCCTCAATTTATCAATTGAAGAATCAAGTCCAAAATGCCCAAAGAATTACCGATCATCAAATCCAACAACTTGCAAATCAAGTTAACGAGTTGACCATGTCGAGTGGAACATTTGCGGACAGCATTAAAGCAAATCCTAAAGGTAAAGGCGACATAAATGTTATTCAATTAAGGAATGAGCGCATATTGGATGAAGTTATGGTTAGAAAGAAGAGTAAGACTAATGTTGTGGATGAGGGAATTGAGGAAGTAAATGGTGACAAAGAGGGTCTAAGTGAGGTGGTTGTTGATAAAGCATCTATTGTTGAAGATCTTCTTGCAAAGGAAACCTCAAAAGTGACTAATGAAGTTAAAGCATATGTGCCACCAATACCATTTCCTCAAAGGTTAGCTATGGTCAAACTTGAGCAAAGCTATGGCAAGTTCTTGGATATGATGAAAGGTATGCATATCACCTTCCTTTCCTTGAGGTTATTAGAGACATTCCCTCCTATGGTAAACTTTTGAAGGATACCATTTCCAAGAAGTCACATGGTGAGCAATTTTTGGTAAGCCTTTCAAAGGAGTGTAGTGTCGTTCTCTTAAACAAGCTACCACCAAAATTAGAAGGCCCCAGAAGCTTTTCCATTCCTTACTTGACCGGCTCTATTAACATCGAGAAGGCCTTTTGTGATTTAGAGGCAACTGTGAGTCTTATGCCTCTATCCATCTTTAACAAGCTTGAAGGTTTTGAGATAACTCCCACAAGAGTCTCTCTTCAATTAGCGGATTGTTTCGTTAAATATCCGACGGGGGTAGCTGAGGATGTGCCGCTTAAAGTTGGGAATCTAATCATTTGATTTCTACATTATGGACATCCCCGAAGACACCAAGATCCCCATTATACTTGGTCTTCCATGCCTAGCCACCGGGGGTGCTCTCATTGATGTCAAGATTGGTAAGCTCCCACTTCAAGTCGGGGATGACAAGATGGAGTTTTCTCTTGAGAAAGTCATGAAGGAGCCTTCAGATGTCGAATCATGTTATCAAGTACACTTGCTTGAAGAGTCTTTTGTGGAACAAGATGATCACTATACCTTTGAGGAGTCTATTTTTGAGAATCCGAAAATAGATGCTACGGAGTATGCTCTAGCTATGGACTCAATTTTGAAGCAATGCACCACAAGGTCCTTAGAAAGCTTGGATAAGGAAGGGCTATATGAGGATAGATCTACGCCTCCTCAAGTTGAGTTGAAACCTCTTCCCTCATCTCTTAAATATGCTTTCTTAGGCCATAATGATTCTTATCCCATTATTGTCAATAGTGCACTTAATGACCATCAAGTTCATGACTTGTTGGAAATTTTGAGAAAATATAAAGAAGTCATTTGGTACATTATTGATGATATTCGTGTTATTAGTCCCGCTTTATGCTCTCATCATATCCTTTTGGGGGATGAAAGCACCTCCTCCACTAAGCGTCAAAGACGTCTCAATCCCGCCATGGTCGAGGTGGTGAGGAAGGAGGTGCTAAAGCTTCTCGATGTTAATACAATTTATCCAATCTCGGATAGCAAATGGATTAGTCTCGTTCATTTCGTCCCTAAGAAAGGAGGGACAACGATTGTCAAAAATGAGAAAGGCGAGTTAGTATCCACTAGGCCGGTTACTGGGTGGCGCATGGTCATAGACTATCGTAAACTTAACAAGGCCACCCGAAAAGACCATTTTCCCTCCCTTTTATACATCAAATGTTGGAATGTTTGACGAAACATTCCTTCTTTTGTTATTTGGATAGATTTTCGGTATTTTTCCAAATCCCGATCCATCCCGATGATCAAGAGAAAATAACTCTTACTTGTACTTATTGGGTATATGTCTATCGTCGTATACCCTTTGGGCTATGCAATGCGCCGTCAACGTTCCAACGTTGCATGATGTCAATTTTTTCGGATTTTGTGGAAAGGACTCTTGAGGTATTTATGGATGACTTCTCGGTTGTAGGATTTTCTTTTGAAAATTGTTTGGAAAATCTAGATAAAATCCTACAGCGGTGTAAGGAAACCGGTCTTACACTTAATTGGGAAAAATGTCATTCTACGGTGACGAAGGGAATAGTCTTAGGCCATGTAGTGTCTAATCGTGGAATTGGGGTTTATCGGGCGAAGGTCGAGGCCATTGAATAATTGCGTCCACCTAGTAATGTTAAAGGAATCCGTAGCGTTCTTGGACATGCGGGGTTTTACCGCCACTTTATTAAGGATTTTTCCAAGATAGCTAGGCCTCTAACAGAACTCCTCGCCAAGGATGCACATTTTTTTAAGACTACCTCTTGTCTTGATGCTTTTACTAAGTTGAAGAAAGCTCTTATCTCGGCCCCTATAATTCAACCACCGGATTGGAGCATTCCTTTTGAAATTATGTGTGATGCTAGTGACATTGTTATTGGGGCGGTCCTAGGCCAAAGGAAAGAGAGAAAGCTTCATGTCATTCACTATGCAAGCAAAACACTTTATGCCCCTCAAGAAAATTACACCACCACCGAGAAATAACTTCTAGCAGTGGTGTATTCAATGGAGAAATTTCTGATCTTATCTTGTTGGGTCAAAAGTCATTGTCCATACCGATCACTCTGCTTTAAAATATCTTATGGCCAAGAAAGATTCTAAAGCTCGTTTGCTCCGATGGGTTTTACTTCTTCAAGAGTTCGATATTGAAGTTGGGAATAAGAAGGGTACGAAAAATGTGGTTGCCGATCACTTATCTCGTCTAGATCATGATGAACGTGTTCCGAAAATTCCTATCAATGATTCCCTTCGAGACGATCATCTCTTGGCACTATCGATGGTAGAATCTCCGTGGTATGCCGACTATGTAAATTTTATCGTGTCAGAAATTGTACCTCAAGATTATGAATCCCACAAGAAGAAGAAATTTTTCCATGATGTGAAGCAATTTCATTGGGATGACCCCAACCTATACGAGTCATGTGCCGACGGTTTAATCCGGAGATGTGTCCCTTATGAAGAAGCCAAGTCTATCATCATGCATTGTCATGATATGCCTTGTGGTGGCCATGAGAGCCCAATGAAGACTTCCGCTAAGATCCTACAATGCGGATTTTATTTGCCCACTCTATACCATGACGTAGCCAACTATGTCAAGAGTTGTGATAAATGTCAACGAAGTGGGAATATATCAAGACGACATGATATGCTGCTCCAATACATGCTCGAGGTCGAACTTTTTGATGTATGGGGAATAGACTACCAAGGTCTTTTCCCCTTCTCCTATGGGAACGAGTATATTTTGGCGGCGGTGGATTATGTGAGTAAGTGGGTGGAGGCAATCACCACTAAGACTTGTGATGCAAAATCCGTAGTGAAACTCTTGACAAAGGTCATATTCCCGAGATTCGGAGTTCCAAGAGTCTAGATAAGTGATATAGGCTCTCATTTCCTTGAGAAATATGCTAAAGAAATATGGAATTCAACATAGGAAAAGTCTTTCCTATCATCCGCAAACGAATGGACAAGCGGAAATTTCAAATCGCAAAATTAAGGCAATCCTTGAGAAGACAGTGAATCGGGCAAGGAAGGATTGAGCATTGAAGATCGATGATTCCCTTTGGGCGTATCGCACGGCCTTCAAGACGCCGATTGGGACTTCTCCTTTCCGTCTCATATACGGGAAAGCTTGTCACCTCTCCGTCGAAATGGAACACAAATCTTATTGGGCAATCAAGCCCCTCAACTTCGATTTGAATAAGGCTGGAGAGAAGAGATCCTTGACCTAATTGAACTTGATGAATTTCGCCTCCATGCATATGAGAATGCAAAAATCTACAATGAAAAAATTAGGGAAATTCCATGACAAGAACTTGGTGCAAAGAGAATTCAAAGAAGGAGAGTCGGTCCTCCTTTTTAATTCGCGGTTGAGATTATTTCTCGGGAAGTTAAAATCTAGGTGGTCGGGACCGTTCGAGGTAGTGAAGGTATTTCTTTATGGTTCGGTCGAGATAAATGGAGACGATGAAATTTTCAAGTCCCCTTCCCCTCCTTCAAATTGACCCATCTTTTGAAGGATAGCTAATTGAACCACTAGGAATCTTTTGAGACCATTTTGGTTCAATTCCGGCCAGGTGCAATTTTTCCGGGTTGGAGACGGGTTTATTTGCTGAGTTTCTACTACCTATTTGGTTAACAAAGCTCCCATGGCTCCGAAAAGATCATTGCCATCAAGTATTGAAGCTTCTTCTTCTTCTTGTTCTTCTAACCCCGTCTTCACTCGCCAAAAGGTGAGTCAATATAAGTATAAGCATGATAATATTTGTTTTGCTCATGAAAAACAACGCAACAAGTACAAGGCGCTTTTTCAATTGCCATTCAAACCCACTCGGTTTTTTCACCGGGAGACCACCATGGCCATGGGTATTGAGGATGAGTTAGATATTTTGCTTGCTAGGTTTAACTGCCCAATCGAGTTCATGCATGCTTACTCTTATCGGTTCTTGACTTGTGAATTTTTGGCAACCCTCACAACCGAGACATCGGGTGCCAACCCGTCTATATCATTCCAATTGTTAGAGAACCAAATCACAATGAGTTTAGAACAATAATCTGAGTTGCTTAGCATTAACTTCATCCATCATGCCCCGTGTAAAGCTTCTAGGAAATCTTCCGTACTTAAGGAAATATATGATTTATGGGAAGAGATTTCTAGGTCGGGTGTACCTTTCGAGGCTAGATCAACGACACTTAGCGCGGTACGGAATCTCGTTCTCCACTATGTGTTGCGCTTATTTTCGAACATCCTAATCGGCCCTTATGAATCCCAACACCGGGTTAGTGCCATAGCTTGTCAATCGCTCATGGGAGTCTTGACTCACCGGCCTTTATCGGTAGACTTTACGTACCAAGGTCGTTGTCCTGCATCTATACTCTATGACACTAGTTAACTCTCCAACGCTAGTGAGTGGGGGCCTTGTAACGTTGATCGCCCAAGGATTAGGGATGAACCGTGACCCAGAACCTAGAGCTACAGGTGGAACCCACCTTGACATTACCTTCCTTTCCTCTTCAATCCGTCCTACGATAATCGAGAGGGTACAATGAGTCCAATTCTATATCACACCACTTTGGTCCATAATGCTCCCGCATAAGGCTTGTGTTACAATTGTAAGACGGGAAAATTGGGGCATGCCTTTACGGATGCATGAATTTACACGCAAAGACATTTACTCTTCTTGGGATGTCGCCAACTACAGCCGTGATCCCTCCCGCATTGTTTATTTGGCACCAACCGATGAAGTGGAGGAGGATGACGAGGCTCTCATTCTTGAGCCACCCCGTCCATCTACGGGCCAACCTGGCCCATCATCATCGAGTGCCGGCCCCCAATTCGGATATGGGCAAGACTCCCAACTTGGATACGGGCAAGGGTACCCACAATCGGGTTACGCTCCTTGGGACACGTCCGCCATAAATGGCCAACTCCACTCAATTTCGGATTTAGTGACTTCAAATCACGAGGAAAGTCGTAGGTCGATCGAAGAGCTCCGTACAACATCCCAACAACAACACCAAGAAGCAATGAGCTCAATCAATCGAATTGAGTCTTCTTTCAATTCTTTCTTTGATAACTTCTATTCTCGCTTCCCCCCTCCCCAATGAACTTCTTGTTTTTATTTGAGTGTGAGGAGGCGGTTTTGTGGTGTGTTGGTGATTCCCGTGGTAGCCTATGTGTGGTGTGGAGTAGAGTGGTTGTGATGGTTGAGGTGTGATGGTTGTCATGGTTAGGGTGTGAGGTTATGCTATTGATTTTTGGTGAATATTTGATTCCTTCACTGAAATGGTGAATTTTACAATTTGTAATTGGTAACTTGATGAACTTGGTATTGGTAAGTGAAGTAGGAAAGTGATTGCTCCCGGATTTTTGATGACTTGATTACACCGGATTTCTAATTTGAAAAATCCAAAAGTTTGCTCCCGGATGTTCAGTGAGTTGATTACACCGAAAATCCATTTGAAAAATCCAAAAGATTGCTCCCGGTGCTTTAGTGACTTGATTACACTAAAGCACCACTTGAAAAATCCAAATTCTTTTTCACCTCATTTATTTTTCTTAGCTTTATTTTTTTAGTCCCCTTAGTTTCTTTCCATCCTGCATTTTGCATTGGGGACAATGCAAGATTCAAGTGTGAGGAGGAGTTTATATTTCTTTCATTTTAAAAAAAATTTAAAAATCCTAAAAATTTCAACTTTTCAAAAATCCAAAAACATTTTGTTTCAAGTTTTTTTTAGTGTAGCATTCGTATATATGTTTGTTTCTTGTGTTGGTTGCCTTTTTCTTTCGTGTAGGTACGCAATCACCGAACACTACGAATCAAGGTCTAAGGTAAATCGATGAAGACCGCTCCGGTACATTCTTTTAACCTTACCTTTCCCTTTCTTATACTTGATGAAGGAGGATGGGATCTTGATTGATTTGGAGGTTCATGATGAACATTTGAGTTGGTGGTTGTTTGCTTGAATGTGGAAATTGGTACTTTTGTGTTTTCTTTTGTTTCTTCATTTTGTGTGTTTGTGTCTAGTTTAGTGTGTCTTAGAGTAGTGTTAAATATTTTCGAAAACCTAATCTTGAAGCTTTTTTTTGAAAGCTCACATTCTCTTATTAGTTTTGCTTACCTTGATTTAGGACTCGAATCTAGTAGAATAGCTTTAAGATACTAGGTTTGTCGACATTCTAACTTAAGTCCACCCTTCCTACCAAATAGATTACTTGGGGGTTTGCATTTTGATCCCCCGTTGTGTGAAAAATCCTTGGTTACCGTGTCTCGTGTCCCTAGGTGACCATTATTCATCGTGATCATCTTTTATAATCCAAGTTTATCTATCAACTATCATACCTACTTTTCACAAAAAATATTTCCCTTTTTGCTTTTAGTTATGATATTGTTTGATGTTCTTCCCCACTTCTTCGAAAAAAAATTGAGAAAATAAAAACAAGAAAAATTGAAAAAGAAAGAAAAGAAGAAGAAAAGGAAAAAAAAAAGACGGGGGAAGAAAGAAAAGAAAAACAGGAAAAACAATGAAAGTTAGAAGAAAAATCGTCATCATCTCAAAATAAATCTTCCTTTGATTGGCGAGCCACCGTGAAGGGCCTACCGAGGGACCGAGTTCCTGAGGAAGGAGGATAGCAGCGATAAATCAGTCATTGGAACAACCATTTTTTTATTCCTATTTTGCTTGGATTATTCGGTCACGTTGAATTTTGGGACGACCTTTCTCTTTATTTCATAAAGAGATCGAGATGCACTTACCGTTAGCGTTTTATAACGTCACGGTTCTACCTTTCCACGCCATCTTATGCCCTCTTTGTAATATATTTGAAAGGTCGGGAGGAAATTCTCTAGATTATCGATGTTCTTAGTAATTTATGGCTATAATATTAGATTTTTGTCCATATCTTGTAAGTTAACTAGTTTGAGAATGTTTGTTTTCATAATAGGTGGATGATTAGTGTATCTTTCCGCCGTCTTGATGAGGGTGACGGTGTTTTCCTTTTGTGATGCAAACCTTCTCTTGTTTTTGAGTGCTTGATTGAGTGTTTGTATCAAAAGTTTTGTGCAAGACCCAACTTGCCTTGCAACGGGATACCTACCTTCATGGTATGTTGTTGTGAGTTGAAAGGCGTTGAGTGTGCTAATACTCATGCGGATAGTAATAGTTTAGAGGTCGAGTGATGCTTTTATAGTGCATTCACTCCTTGTAGCCTAGGTGCTTGTCTTTGCCTTTGTCGCGTTTACTCGAGGACGAGTAAATGTCTGGTGAGGGGAGGTTGATAACTTCGTTATTGACCACATTTTCATGCCTACTAGACGTCTATTTAGCCTCAATTTATCACATTTTTCTAGGTATTTTAGCTTATCTCGTCTGTCTTTAGTGTTACACGGGTTTTTGTGTTTTCCCATTGTTTTTAGGCATTTCCGTCTCTAAAGCGGGGAAACCCGAGCATGCCCGAGCAAAAGGGAACTCATGGACCGAGCTCAAGCCCAAACAAGCACGTTGAGAGGTTGAAAATGTGGAAGAATAGTGGAAGCTAGTTACACACGGTCTACCGTGCGAACTCGAACAGGATGCACACGACCGTGTGTAAGTCAACTGACCGCGTGTGTAACATAATGATGACATATAAATAGCTTGATTCTTATTTTGCCTCCAAGCTTAATCATTTTTTCTTGATCTACATTTTCATTTCTTGGGTTTTCTAGTGAGAGAAACATTGTATTTTGAAGATCTTCATCTCTTTTGTTGAAGATTCAAGCTTTTATTAAATTTCTTTTATCATTATTCTTCCTTATTTCTCCATCCTTTGTTAGTGGGTAAACTCTAATCTCTATCTCAATCTAATTCTTCTTTGTTATTTCTGCATCTCCTTAGTTATCATATGCTTGTTTGTTTTTTTAGTTTTCCATTAATTCAATTCCTCAATTTATGCTTGTTTCCTTGTATGCTTCCATCATCCAATTTGAATTTATCACTTTGACCACTTTTGCATAATTAGTATTAAAATTCAACCCAAAGGAATGTTTACGGTTAAAGACTCCACCTTTACTCTTTGTTTTACTAGGTTAGCCATGATTAGTGAGTAGTCGTCCTCTAGGGTACGATTTGGTCCTGATATGCCTAGATTGTGAGTTTGAATGTCATTCTTGGATTGTTACGGGTTGATGGGAATTGGATAGTTTGGGCCTTGTGGACTAACTTGTCTTTTGGGTTGTGTTTGAACCTTTGACCCTTATCCATCGATGGGAATCAGTTAGGTCTAGGTAGTAAACATCGCCCTTTGGCTTTCTTGCCTTGCCCCACTTAGTTGAACATAGGAGTGAGAACTTGGTAGGGTATCCCAATTTTTGGTTTAGACTCTTTGCCTTGGGAAAGGGGGGAGAACGGACCGGGATTAGACGTGGACCTAATGAATCGAATCACGAACCCGGGAGGGAGGTGATCGATTTTAGCTTAGTCGGATTACGAACTCGAGAGGGAGGTAGCCGACACTTAGAGGCGTTTTACTCTTCCTATCGTCCCTAGCATGCAATTCGATGCTCGGTATTCTCACTCACGATTATGGCATGTCAGAGGTTAAGTCAGACCCTAGGCTTTTCTCTATTCGAGTAACCGTCATTTTTAGCTTTCGTCTGTTTCATCTTTAGTTTTCTATTTTCTTTTAGTTTTAATTCTCTCTTTAGTTTATTGTTCTTTATCGTAGCTATAGTTCACCATTCATACTTTTCTTCGACTTAGATAAACATTTAGGGTAAACACGACTAGGCATCACTTTGCTCCTTGTGGACCGACCCTCTTTAGTTCATCGATAATTCGTGCGCTTGCGAGGCAAATAAAACTCAACAATCATCTCCTGGATGATCAAGCACATGTGCATCAGTACTAAGTATTAACTTCTCAAACTTGACTGTTGCGATGGTGACCATTTTTGCCTATGTGGTACGGGCAACGAGACAAATGATTAACCATCTTTTTTTGATAGCTCGTATAGCACCTAGGTCCTGTCCTATGTTCCGCATGTCAATGTTTGTCACCTCTCTCTGACCACTCATATTCCTGCTCCTACTCATAGCAGACATTGGAAGATTACTTTGGGCCCTAAGAAACAATGCTCGTATCACTCAAAGCCTCCTGAGACCTGAGAAGGTTGCACTCCATATCGTTCACCAAGTAAGTAAGACAGAGAGTCAAACTAAATCTTAAGGACAAAGTCACTTATCAATATATTTGCAGCCTACAAAAATTTGGGGTTCATTGCTAGATAATTGATCCTTAGCTCGTTAGTCTTCTGTAATGGTATGTACGGAGTACAAACTACGCTTTGTAACGCCACATTTTTTTATCAATGCATTACTTACATGCATTTCACCAAAAAAAAGACTGGGCGAACTCGAATCTTAAAAGTTATATTGACAAAACCTTTGGCATCAAAGCAGGACCTCGGACAACTCAAATATATATCATGGGAATTAATGTTGCCATAGGTCCAAAGGGTCTATTTCTCAGCCAACGTAAATATACCATTGAGATCGTCACTAAAGCTGGAATGGAGGGTGTCAAAATTGTACACACTCCCATCCAACCAAACCGTGACCTCACTTTAGCTGACGGGTACATACTTAAAGACCCAACAATGAAGTACCATAGATTGGTTGGTCGACTTATATATGTGACAATTACTTGTCCCGATTTGGTGTATGTCGTGCAGTTTTTATCTCAGTTTGTTCACACACCAAGGAACTAACACATGGACGCTGTTATGAGAGTAATACGATACATCAAGGGCTCTCCGAGCAAAGGAATTATAATGGGTAAAAACTCTGTCTTGCATTTGTATTATTTTTCCGCTTCGGATTGGGCAAGATGTCCGTTATTTAGACAATCTTTGACTGGGTATCTCAAGTTTCTAGAAGACACACCATTTCGTGGAAAGCACGAAAGCAAGCAACGGTGGCCCTGTCCATAGCGGAAGCCGAATATTGAGCTATGACGATTGTAACTAGTGAGTAATTTGGGAAGTTTATTTTAAATTTTAGTTAAAGGACTCAAGAATTAAGTTAAATGAGAGTCGGGATAGATATACGTTGGTGGTTCAGATATATATGTTAAATAGTAGGTGGTAATTTGTAAAAATGAAAATATGTGGTGGTAATATGTAAAATCACTTTTGCTTCTCGTGGTCCATAATTTATTTAACCCTTTTACCTACCATGCCCCCTTTATTCATTCAACTACATTAAACTTTTATACTTCACTCACGTAATTATAAACACAATTACGATATATAGGACGACACGTAATTACGATATTTAATTGTAACTAACACAATTAACGTGTCAAACCACAATATCGATTATAATTCATAAAATCTGTGCACGTTCGACAAAGTAAGCCAATATACTGACAAAAAATATTAATCAACTTACAGAAATACACAAAAAAAAACTGTCCAGGCGTGGAATCAATGCGCCCAGACGTGGGAAGTGAGTGGGAGTTCTACGCCTGAACCCACACCCGAAAGTATATCTTCTACTTTTGTTCCTGGGTCGACGCATGGGAGTTCTATGCTTGAACCCGCACCAAGGGTTAGATAATCTTCCACTTTTGTTCCTAGGCCGGGGCATGGGAGTTCTGTGCTTGGTCCCATGCCCGGGCGTAGAACTACAATGGTTGTTCCCACGTCTAGGTTTGTTTCGTTTTTTTCCGCGATTACAATTACGAAAACGAAAAGTAAGACGAATCATAACTACCTTGACAATGATGTAGTTTGTTTTTGTTACAAGGCAAATTCAAATAAAAGGGGAAAATATTTTCCACGTTTGAGATGTTCCGCTCAATCGTCGAATAATTGAAAATTCAAAATATAAGCGTTTTATTAATTCGTGAAAGAATGTTATTGTTGTCCGAGTTATAATTTGAATTAGGTTAGTAAATAACTAGGGTAAATTACGTTAAAGAATAGTTAGGTTAAATTAGGTTTGTAAATTATAAAAGGGCAAATCGGTAATTTGCTCATAAAATATGGATGTGTGGACATGACATAGGTCCACCCCGACGCGGCCACGCGCGGGTTTGGGTAGGCGAATGAATCTCCATATGAAATGGATCGAATTGAAATTTAGGTTGAAGTGGAGTCGCCACCGAATTTTGTGGTTATTCGGAACCATTCGAGCCCACTCTATGTCGTACTGGTCCGTATACAAAATACGGCCCATTTCCGATGTCAGAGTTTACTGGGCTCGTCCCTTTGCATTTGATACCAATACCGACGTTATCGGATATTGTGTATTAAATGACTCTCGTGCGCCAACGGTTTCGGGCATCCGGAAACCGAGGTTCTGAGTAAGGGGTGAGGGTACGTGTTGGGAAGCCCACAAAGGACACCCAACCCCGCCCGCACATTAGCGGCCTCTACTAAGAATTCGAATGACTTTCTAATAAGCGCGTTTGTTGAACGGGAAAATGATATGCAAAGAGTATTTTCCCTAAACATGTGAATGGAATTGAAAAGGGTTTCTAAGTCAATTTAATGCAATTAATTCTACGTCAAAGTGGAATTTTAGCATGTGGGTTCATTCAGTACAATAAACGAACAAGAATTAAATTGACAAAAGAAACAAGCAAACGGTTAGTAACGGTAAATCGATATTAAAGGTTTGTGCAAATAATGAATTGAATTGAATTGAATGATGTACAAGATGATGCGTGGTTTGAAAAGATAGTATACACGTGATTAATTATGCACGTGTTGACCTAAGTCGTGAAATACTATCGGGTTTTGAAAATAGAATAATGTACGATTTATTGTGTTAATCGTTATGAGGTTACTCGATCGAGTAGTCGATGGATTCGATCGAGTTGACCTGTAAAAGATGATTCTGTTTTGCATACTAGACCGTACTCGGCCGAGTTATTGACCAACTCGGTCGAGTACGTAGACACTCGACCGAGTCACTGTGAGACTCGTTCGAGTAGGCGTCGTAAAAGACATTTTGATCCGGTTTTGAGGTGCCACTCGACCGAGTGGGCTAGGCACTCGGTCGAGTGTCCTCTGTACAATTTACAATTCGTTTGTGAAATCATATTGATTTTGAAATTGCTTCTTTGATTTTTGAGAGTTTGACGATTTTACCGAATCGGACATAAATATTGCACAATTTATGTTCGACTTGGTTTTTTATAAATCGCGAATTTTGTTGAACCGAATATAAATATTGTTGAATTTATACTCGATTCTAATTTTGAATACTCGTTGTATCCCATATTCGATTATTTGAATCGATATGGAATATTAGAGTGAAATAGAAAAAAAAATTGATTTTAGTCGTTTTAAATTAATTATCGTGATATGAACAAATCACGTTAATTATATCATATGACTTGATTGTTAGATTCGATATCCAATTATGGAATTGGTATCGAATCTAAAATCGACGCTTTACTTGAATAAATAAAAAAAAGAACTTGATTCCCTCGACTTCTCCGACATCGAAATAAATCCCTAGGGATTGTGATGTCGGATCCGTGTCAACGGGTTTCGACCCTTATTAAAATCGATTTTAAAAATTGATGGATGCAAGATTAATGATGATGATGACGAGAAATAACGAATTATTGTTTAAGTTAACTAATCTCAATAATCAAATAGTCGGGGTATCGGAATAAGCGGCCGGCAATACACTTGTATATTCGGGTTTCCTTATTCCGATATCCCTCTTATTCGACACAAATCGACAAGTATTTTAATGTTTTGATACTAGCGGTATTATCGATATTATAGTGCGATGAATAAAATAATAAAAAAAAACAAAAAAAAAGGATGAGAGGAAGATGAAGACGACGCGAAGAAGAGAAGGAGAAAAGAGAGGGTTTTGACACCCTCAACCTACATGTTCCTGTCTCGGCGCGGACTCGTAACCGTGGCTTTAACACAAGAGTTTTCGAGGTTTATGGTGGTTGAGTTGTGGTGGCTCGGGATTGATTCCTAAAACTAGGTTTAGGGTTTTTGCTAGTGTAGAATTGCGAGGGTTTGATTAGGGTTTGTAAAAGACGTAGTATGTGTGTGTATGGTTGCTCTAGGGTTTCGAAAGTTGTGAAAAGTTGTTGCATGAGGGTTGCTTATATAGGCAAGGCTAGGGCACCCGAATTAGGGTTACTCGACCGAGTAAAGGGCTAACTCGGTCGAGTGGCCCGTGAAGCCTGCAACCGGGCTCAAAACAAGCCCACTCGATCGAGTGGGTGGG
The DNA here is from genome assembly GCA_958450325.1 of Agrostemma githago. Taxonomy (NCBI): domain Eukaryota; kingdom Viridiplantae; phylum Streptophyta; class Magnoliopsida; order Caryophyllales; family Caryophyllaceae; genus Agrostemma; species Agrostemma githago. Next base: position 14,825,170 of record OY288239.1, on the reverse strand, counting down.
TCACTCGATCGAGTGGCCCAGTCGGGTTGCACGGGTCCATTGTTTTGGTCCTTGACTTTGGGTGTTTGATGAGTTTGTGCTTGAATTGGACTTTTGATGTTTGAGGGCTTGTTTTGTGTGTCTCGGAAACGACTTTGACCAGGATTAACCCAATCGCGACAAGTCGGTTTTAATTCCGGTGTCGGTTTTGGCCCAAATTAGTCTTGTTTGACTCGGAATGATCCACTGGGCCTGGATTCGAGGTTGGTTTTGTGAGATTTTTACTCCGTAAGTGTGTTAGCCAACGATTAATAGATTGAGCCCGTATCCGAGCGCATAGAAACACGTTAGCGTCCGATCATCATCGAGTGTTTTTTGGAAACTACCATAGACACCTGGCAGTCAAAATGCGGGTGTCTACAGAGCCCCCACTCTGACTGAGGCTTGGACAGGGCGAAAGTCAGAGTATCCACCAGGCCAATTGAGGATTGAAACCTGGCGGATTTCCGGCCGGGTCGTTTATAGTCCATTAAACTTGCGTGAAGGGCTCGCCAGCCATAAGCTAGAAACCATACCTGGGCTGATGGTAATACTCCGTGGGGCATTTGGACTTGTCGCGTAAGTCCTGGGTGCGCCTGTGTGTCGGCCCATCCCGTGAAAATGCTGGGGAGGTGTAGCGGGTTGCACGTCCCTGTTTGAGTCATACCTGTATAAGTCACATGAAATGCATGCAACACGTAGGTAGTAAAATGACTTGCGCTGGGGAAGAATGATTTTTGAATTTTTGAAAGTTTGGATTTTTGAAATTTTGAAATTTTGAAATTTTTGACTCCTAAAGAATTTTAGGAAAGAAATTTGCAGTTTAAATAGACCGAAATGTGACCTTGTCGAAAAGAATTTTCTCAAATGGCTAAGTTTTGCAAATTTTAAAATGAGAATTTGGAGAGAGACATACCGACAGACTCGATTCTGGACGCGACAGGACGAGTTGACCGACACGGACTAGACTCTCTAAGGGTTGGACCGTGACTCGGTAGGGGATGGGCCACCTAAGATGACGAGACTCTCGAGTTGCGCTATTCCGTAGCCTAGGCGAGTGGCAACACGGTCGAACATCGAAATGGGATGGATATGCTATAGGGGACTTCAGTAGTTTGTAATGAGACTGTTTTAGTCTGGTGCCTTTCCGGATTTCTGATTTTAGGGTACAGTCCAAAATGGGTATAACTTCGAGTTCTGACAGATTCTTGTCTTCGACGGAGCCGAGTACTAGGACACACTATAGAAAGGAGGCTAGTTTTTGAAAGTATTTTGGATTTTGTGAGTGGAAGGAAAACTTCTGCCTAGGAGAAGCCCCTTGGATGACAAAGCTAGCTCTTGAGAACATGACGGTGTCGTGACCGGAAGGATGACGCTTCTTGAATTTGTGTCAATGTGGGTGGTTGTGCCTCTGTTGAAAGGCTGCGTACGTATTCACGTGTGGTGAAATCAAACCAAGCCGTAGTTCAGTGGACTGGAAGATGTATTATGGCGCCTAGTTTATTAGGGCTTTGTGTGTAACTAGCCATAGCGATGGTGTAGGCTAGGTGCATTCCCAATGATGTCTTGATCAAAGGGTTAGAATGGTTAGGATGTTAATCCTGTGACTGTGAGCGTTCTCCGGGGTAGCCCCCAGAGGTGGTGTGAACAATTTGGGCATGTTATATGCCGACTGCAAGTTGAGTTCCCGTGTTTGGGGTTGGTAACTGGTTTGGATGGGATTTTAACGAGTTTTGTTCTCGGGATTTTTAACGAGTTCTGCTCTCGGGATTTTTAACGAGTTCTGCTCTCGAGGAATTTTTAACAAGTTTTGTTCTTGGGATTTTTAACGAGTTCTGCTCTCGAGGAATTTTAACGAGTTTTGTTCTCGGGATTTTTAACGAGTTATGCTCTCGGGGAATTTTAACGAGTTTTGTTCTCAGGATTTTTAACGAGTTCTGCTCTCGGGGAATTTGATGTTTTTGGAAATGTGGTGCTAGGAAGTAAATGGCTTTGATGACTCGAAATCTGGAGCTCGGTTCTGTGGAGCTAAGGCTTCGAGGGCTGGTTTGATAATGTGGGATCTGGTTTTGATGACTCGAAATCTGGAGCTCGGTTCTGTGGAGTTAAGGCTTCGAGGGCTGGTTTGATAATGCGGGATTTGGTTTCTATGTCTGGCCCTAATTGTTAGGGGTATCCTATGGAGCTTGAATCCTCAGAATTCCGGGCTGTCTCTGGCCTGGGTCTCGGGAAGGTCTTGAGGGTTGTAATGTGGGAAGGCTGAGTGTGGTGTTAGCTGACCAGCTTGATTGTTACTCCCCTATTGGATGGCATGGATAATTTTGAATTTGACCGTACCACGGTCAAAGGATTTTCACTTGATTGACCGTTGACCACGGTCATGGGTATTTGATTTTTGATTGACCTCTTAGCCGCGGTCATGGGTTTCGATAATCTTGACCGTACCCTGGTCGTGGGGCTTTCCCTTGAATTGACCGTTGACCACGGTCATAGGTATTCTGAATTTTTTGATGATGGCCTGCTTTTTTTTTTTTTGGCCTTTTGCTTTTTTTTTCTCATGGAATTTCGATTTATTTATTTTTGTCCAGTTTTCTTTTTTGGTGGCCTTTGTTTTGGCCCTTTCTTTTTTTCTCTTTCTTTTTTATGTCGGTCAGACTAACACCTAAGGTCGGGATTGGTCAGTCTTATTGGAGGGGTGTTTTATTGTGGGAAATGGGCTTGCCTCCCGTCTTAGACCCAAACTAGAAGACTACCCAGATTTGTCATAGGATTTGATATGCTCCTGCTAAGGGTAGTTATGCGGCTTTTCTATACCAGACATGGAATAGGTAAAAGGAAAACACGGGCTCGGTTTCCTACAGTCATTATAGATGTGCCTATAATAGTCACGTGCGTGTGCTCACAGTGTATGATGGTGTTCATCATGTTCTCGGAGACACATAAGGAAAGTAGATATTAGAAATAGAATATTGAAAGCTTGATTTTATTGAATTTTGAAAAGAGGACAGAATACAATTGACCCTGACTTTGACTCTGATTTTGACTTTGACTTCGACTTTGAAGGGAATAGTAGATCCTAGACTCGGACTTAGACTCAGACTCAAATCGGATCCGGACTCTCGGATAATGTTGTCATTAGTCGTTGGCTTCTACGGACTCGAGTTGATGTCCAGTATAGCCTTCAGTAGAAGCTTCACCCAGATCTTCATTATGTCGAAGATCGTCTTCAATCCTAATGCCCATTTCGGTAAGCACGACAAAGTTTGAAATGCCGGCATACCTAAGATGGACGCGGTAAGAAGGTAGGAGGTTGTTGATGAACACCTCCACTAGTGTCTTCTCGTTGGGCTTGTCTACCAACTTTACACTCTCGGCCCTACATCTTTGAAGATATTTAGTGAACCCTTCTTTGGGCTCTTGGGCCATCGCTTCCAGAGTACGCATTGTAGTCTGGATCTCGGTATTATCAGCATAATTCCGAGCAAACTCTGTTGCCATGTCATCCCAAGTCGGGTATTTCTTGGAATCGAGCCTGTAGTACCAGGCTTTGGGGTGATTTTCGAGGGAAGAAGCGAACAAGTGTCTAAACATGGTGGACTTCACCCCCTTGACAGCCATAAATTCTTTGAAAGCCCGGATGTGGTGGACCGGGTCTTCGGTACCCTCAAACATTGGTATGCCCGTAAGGTCGAAGTTGTCGGGCAGTTCATCATTCAGGGGTGAATAGGAACGAGCAATTTCAGTGTGGATTGAGTTGTTTGTTGACAGGTGAACTTGTTCCTCGAGCCTGCGAACAGCGCTGACTAGTTCAGCTATGGGCCTAATGGGCTCAGATCCATCAACTGGGACCGTCTTCTCTACAGTGCTCAGGCGAGTGTCCAAAGTTGCTTGGTTAGTAAGGATGGAGGTCAGTTGAGTCTCGATTTTGGTTAGGGCATCTTTCAAATTGTCCATCTTGCGTTGGCGTCTGGTTTTGGGTGGCCTGTCTGTAAGAGCACCACGTAATCAGAGAGGTTGCTTCGGAACTCAAACTCACCAAGGCATGGGAAATAACGTAAGAGGAGGGACGGCCCCAGTTTGACTTGGGTTAGACTCCCCTAAGACAAATGTGTAGGGTACGATTCTTGGAGTGACTGTGATTAGCCATTCCGTCGGAGAATAGCCCCCAAGTGAGGCTAGGGACTCAGATGGTGTGGCATCTAAGTGACTCGAAAGTGGGTTATGTGAGACACGTGTAAGACATGACCCTTAGAGCAATCGTGATTGATCGCCCCGCTAAGGGGTAATCCCCAAGTGGGATTGAAGATTTTGTTAAGACTCGAGTGTGGGACGAGTGACCCTTAGACGTAAGGACCACAAACCTTTTGTCATAGGGCTATGCCTTGTAAAAGGTTGACTCAGAAAAGACACCTAGACGGGTGACTTGTGAAAGGTGGGCCTTCCTTAGGATTAGACTATGTGGGCCGAGTCCTGTTCGAAGGAAGGTCCACGTGAGATATTTCTTAGACTTTGGACTCGATTGTGTAGACGGGCCCTCCTTTGTAGGGGTATGTCCTACGTAGGTGGGCCGGGCCTTAGTCTAATAAGGCGGACTGGGATGGGGAAGAAACTCGCGATGTAGGATCGGCGGAGTTTCGACTCTAAAGACTTTGACGACTTAAGACACGACCCGACACTGCTAAATACGGGAAGTCCTAAGAAGAGGAAGGTTTTGAAAATGGATTATTTTGAAAGTTCCGAGACAAACTCGGTGGAGAGGCCCGATTTTTCGAGAAAAATCGGAAAGTGTATCGGGCCTCGGTTTTGAGAGTTCAAAAATGCCTTGAGTTTTGAATTGGGCAGCATACCGTCTAGAAAATAGGCTATTTTGAGTAAAATCATAAGTTCTAAATTCGGTATGTCCCGGGTTTTGAAAATTGAATATCTTGAAAAGGAGGATGTAATTTTTGAAAAGTTGATATTTTGGAAAACGACTCGGAAACCAAGTAGCACGTAGTCACACAAGCATTATAACGACGTCATGTATGCTCTACACTAAGTCTCGGTCGGTCTACAAGGGTCTATACCAGTGTACATAGTCTAGACGTTGATCGGGACGGACTCTCTAAGTCGAATTGAGCTTAGAACATGCCGCGAAACCCACTCGAATCGACTATGGACACCTTTTGACATATCCATATTGGAGTACATCAATGGTATAGTGGGACGTCGGTCACCAGTACCGGCCCGGGAAAATATGGGTTATGCATGAACCGTAAAACTAAAACGCGTATTGTATTTGTCAAAAAATTCCTATTCGAGTCTCACCCTGAGGATGCCGATGGTAAGTCACGCATCAGTTAATCCCCAGCGGAGTCGCCAAATTGTGGACATGACATAGGTCCACCCCGACGCGGCCACGCGCGGGTTTGGGTAGGCGAATGAATCTCCATATGAAACGGATCGAATTGAAATTTAGGTCGAAGTGGAGTCGCCACCGAATTTTGTGGTTATTCGGAACCATTCGATCCCACTCTATGTCGTAGTGGTCCGTATACAAAATACGGCCCATTTCCGATGTCAGAGTTTACTGGGCTCGTCCCTTTGCATTTGATACCAATACTGACGTTATCGGATATTGTGTATTAAATGACTCTCGTTCGCCAACGGTTTCGGGCATCCGGAAACCGAGGTTCTGAGTAAGGGGTGAGGGTACGTGTTGGGAAGCCCACAAAGGACACCCAACCCCGCCCGCACATTAGCGGCCTCTACTAAGAATTCGAATGACTTTCTAATAAGCGCGTTAGTTGAACGGGAAAATGATATGCAAAGAGTATTTTCCCTAAACATGTGAATGGAATTGAAAAGGGTTTCTAAGTCAATTTAATGCAATTAATTCTACGTCAAAGTGGAATTTTAGCATGTGGGTTCATTCAGTACAATAAACGAACAAGAATTAAATTGACAAAATAAACAAGCAAACGGTTAGTAACGGTAAATCGATATTAACGGTTTGTGCAAATAGTGAATTGAATTGAATTGAATGATGTACAAGATGATGCATGGTTTGAAAAGATAGTATACACGTGATTAATTATGCACGTGTTGACCTAAGTCGTGAAATACTATCGGGTTTTGAAAATAGAATAATGTACGATTTATTGTGTTAATCGTTATGAGGTTACTCGATCGAGTAGTCGATGGATTCGATCGAGTTGACCTGTAAAAGATGATTCTGTTTTGCATACTAGACCGTACTCGGCCGAGTTATTGACCAACTCGGTCGAGTACGTAGACACTCGACCGAGTCACTGTGAGACTCGATCGAGTAGGCGTCGTAAAAGACATTCTGATCCGGTTTTGAGGTGTCACTCGACCGAGTGGGCTAGGCACTCGGTCGAGTGCCCTCTGTACAATTTACAATTCGTTTGTGAAATCGTATTGATTTTGAAATTGCTTCTTTGATTTTTGAGAGTTTGACGATTTTACCGAATCGGACATAAATATTGCACAATTTATGTTCGACTTGGTTTTTTATAAATCGCGAATTTTGTTGAACCGAATATAAATATTGTTGAATTTATACTCGATTCTAATTTTGAATACTCGTCGTATCCCATATTCGATTATTTGAATCGATATGGAATATTAGAGTGAAATAAAAAAAATGATTTTAGTCGTTTTAAATTAATTATCGTGATATGAACAAATCACGTTAATTAATTCATATGACTTGATTGTTAGATTCGATATCCAATTATGGAATTGGTATCGAATCTAAAATCGACGCTTTACTTGAATAAATAAAAAAAAGAACTTGATTCCCTCGACTTCTCCGACATCGAAATAAATCCCTAGGGATTGTGATGTCGGATCCGTGTCAACGGGTTTCGACCCTTATTAAAATTGATTTTAAAAATTGATGGATGCAAGATTAATGATGATGATGACGAGAAATAACGAATTATTGTTTAAGTTAACTTATCTCAATAATCAAATAGTCGGGGTATCGGAATAAGCGACCGGCAACGCTGTGTGCAGTACACTTGTATATTCGGGTTTCCTTATTCCGATATCCCTCTTATTCGACACAAATCGACAAGTATTTTAATGTTTTGATACTAGCGGTATTATCGATATTATAGTGCGATGAATAAAATAATTAAAAAAAACAAAAAAAAAGGATGAGAGGAAGATGAAGACGACGCGAAAAAGAGAAGGAGAAAAGAGAGGGTTTTGACACCCTCAACCTACATGTTCCTGTCTCGGCGCGGACTCGTAACCGTGGCTTTAACACAAGAGTATTCGAGGTTTATGGAGGTTGAGTTGTGGTGGTTCGGGATTGATTCCTAAAACTAGGTTTAGGGTTTTTGCTAGTGTAGAATTGCTAGGGTTTGATTAGGGTTTGTAAAAGACGTAGTATGTGTGTGTATGGTTGCTCTAGGGTTTCGAAAGTTGTGAAAAGTTGTTGCATGAGAGTTGCTTATATAGGCAAGGCTAGGGCACCCGAATTAGGGTTACTCGACCGAGTAAAGGGCTAACTCGGTCGAGTGGCCCGTGAAGCCTGCAGCCGGGCTCAAAACAAGCCCACTCGATCGAGTAGGTGGGTCACTCGATCGAGTGGCCCAGTCGGGTTGCACGGGTCCATTGTTTTGGACCTTGACTTTGGGTGTTTGATGAGTTTGTGCTTGAATTGGACTTTTGATGTTTGGGGGCTTGTTTTGTGTGTCTCGGAAACGACATTGACCAGGATTAACCCAATCTCGACAATTCGGTTTTAATTCCGGTGTCGGTTTTGGCCCAAATTAGTCTTGTTTGACTCGGAATGATCCACTGGGCCTGGATTCGAGGTTGGTTTTGTGAGATTTGTACTCCGTAAGTGTGTTAGCCAACAATTAATAGATTGAGCCCGTATCCGAGCGCATAGAAACACGTTAGCGTCCGATCATCATCGAGTGTTTTTTGGAAACTACCATAAACACCTGGCAGTCAAAATGCGGGTGTCTACAGGATGACGCTAAGTAAATTTGCGGACGACATGAAGTAGCCGCTTCTCGTCATAATTTCACTTATTGTTGTCCAGATTTTAACTAATATACCCTTTTAACCCTCACTTTATTTAACCCTTTTATCCACCCCTTAGCTTCTTTATTCATTGAATTACTTTCATGGTGGTTGTTGAATTAAATTGAATTACCCCTTCTCATCTTCCATCATATTTTTTAGAAAATTGAAAAATGGATTTCAAGCAATCCGCCTCCAAGTAATTCATTCTTGTCATTCTAATTAATTTGTCCATTGGAGATATATAAAATTAATTTGGTGAATACGAGTAAGTAAATAGAATGAGCTAGGTCATGGTCAACTCCACTAATCACTTTGATTAGATCTTATTGTAATACTCCCTCTGTTTCATTGATATCTTCCACATTTCCTTTTTCAACCATTTCATTGGTTTCTTCCACTTTTTTTTTGCTATAAAATTTCTCTCTTATCTAAGTGACCCACTTACTTTATCCATCTCTACTTTTACATATTTTATTATTTTTCTTAAGAAATGTGTCACTTCTAAGGTGGAAGAAATCAATGAAATGGAGGGAGTAACTAATTTCAACATTTTTCTATGATTACTACTCTATTTTTTAAAGATTTTTCTACGATTACTACTCTATTTTTTAAGTTAATTACTACTCATATGCCGTGTAATTAGTACGCAGCTTAGTCCATATCTAATTCGTGAAATTAGGACAGGAAAAATGATCTAGTTTTGTGTCACGTGATAAGTAACTTTTACATTGGTTTCTTAATTAGTATAATAATCCCTCTGTCTTGGTCATTTGTTATGCTTTTATATTATTTTTGAGTAATATTTTAATCAAATGAAAACAAATAACCCTGACGGGAAAAGTAATAAAGGATTTGCCCTAAAAATTTGCTTCTCATGACCATTGCTTGGTCTTTGGTGAGATTGAAGGAGTAGACAAATTGTTCATGAATCTATAACATAGATTTAAGCGATCCTATAAAGATCCACGAATCTGATATGGAATATAATGGACCACCCTAAGTCCATATTATCCATTGACAAAATCTACAAAATCCATGAAAACAAGTACACTAACACTAATCCAGCTATGCAGTGAACAACTTTTCTTCCGTAACATAACATGCAAGATTTCTCTACATTCCCAATAGATCCTCACCTCCATCTGTCCAGACGTGAAATTATAGATACGAATCCCCAAAACTATTGCTTGGATTGGCTCATCAACAATTTCAGGATTATTCTATTTCACGGTCCATTAATTAGAGGCCAAATCATTACAGTTTAATAATCTTGACTATGAAAAGTGTGGAATCTTAGAAAGCAGCAGCAACTACGTACCAGCAAGATCATCTCGCTTACTGGCTGGCTGGACGTGAAGAATTCAGATAGTAACTTTGCCCAAGTAGTCGTACCTTAACTTTGGATCACAAGAAATACACACATTATTATCCAACATTTTACCGAGTTACTATGAACTAGTCTAGCTCGATTAGCCCGGAAAACATGATACACTTGCCCAATATGTATAAGATTTTTCATACGCAACCAATAAGAAATTGTCTTGTGTAATTTTTGATTTAACCTAGATAATTTGTTCAGGGTTAGCTTAAATATTTTAAACTTTTAGTTAATTGTTAATCTAGTACAGACAATTTAGTATTCCCTCTGTCTCCGACATTTATTTACCTTTTATATATAATTTGTGCCGAATATTTTAATTAAGAATAAACAACGGAAAAATAATTCAAAACACGGTGTCTACTAAAATTAGGGTCATTTGTAGTATTTCCATTTCTACTAAAAGGACGGAAATTGTAGTCTTGGTAAATGGTAATCTATGTATCCGCCGATAGAATATTGAACATTTCAACCCACCCACCCACAAAATTCAAAAGCTTGTCTGTAAGAAACTATATATACCCAGAGCTGGCCACATATAGACATCACACACGGCCTCCACATAGAACGCACGCACCCCCGGTACGTACGTTTAGCAAGTTTATTCAGGGCCAAATAACCAAATTGGTAAAAAAAAGTGGGGGTGGATGACAAATTGGTAAAAAAACTTTCAAACATGACAAATTAGTAAAAAAAAATTGAAGTTGGTGACAAATACACCAAAAAAATACTCCGTAGTTATTAAGATTTTTACTTCGTATTTCGCATCAAGATTTTATTTCGAGTCGTCGGAAATTTTATTTCACGTTGTCGGGTTTCTAGGTGAATTACCGAAAATACGTATTATTTTATCCACCAACTCGAAAAACCAAAAAAGTGTAGCTAGCTAATTAATTGTTATGCAAACTAATTGAGTTGAGAAAACTAATATCGATTTGACTAAAAAAATTATCGTTGAGGTTACAAAGTAATAATAAACTCGATACCTTATATTGGTGGAATATTGTCGTATCTAGAATTTTTAAGATTCTTTCGTAAGTAGGATTTTTATATATAATAGCCCCATTCAATTTTTAATGAAATCGATGAAAAAAATTTAAGGATGTAAATGGTTTAAAACAATTAATTCATTGTATTTTTTAAATGAAATCAAACTTTCTTTGGAGTGTAATCGGTTTTATTTTTTGTCGGTATTTATTAGTTCGTAGCATTAGCCATTAGCAATTAGCGATGACTATTTTTAAGTGAAATCGATATTTTTTTCCCACATTTGATGAATTTACTTTGTACTCCATAACGATTAATTAATGGTACCTTTTTCAATTTTTTTCGATAAGGTAAGAACAATAAATATTTTAGGTAGTTCACATTAAATCTCGACAACGCAAAGTAAAAATTCCGTCAATGAATATTAGTGCTCGAAAACATATACCAAGCTTTTTTGGTGTATTTGTCACAAATTTGAAGTTTTTTTACCTATTTGTCATGTTTGAAAGTTTTTTTACCAATTTGTCATCTACCCCTCTTTTTTTTTACCAATCTGGCTATTTGGCCGTTTATTCAGCAATCACAACATACACAGAACACAAAATGCATATTCAAGTAGCTTCCGACGACTTACTTCAAAACGAAGCCTTTCATTTGCAAACACCACACATTTCTTACTTCGCCCCAAGGAGGTATGTATCTGCTTCTATATCTCTCCTTCATCTTCTCATTTTCGTTATTAATTTAGCACCATAATCTACGGAGTATGTTTTACTGCATTACTACTACTACGACAGCTACAATATGACAATACTAAGAAATGAAGTGTTCTTCCTTTGTTTTTTACTTCGAGGTAGTAGTATTTTGTCAATGCTATACGTGCGTATTTTTGACGAAAATATGACTTGACAAATGACTTTTTTCGATAATAAAGGTTTTAATTATGTGAAAATTAGGTTATACACTTATACTATTATTTTTTTGTCTTTTAGTGGACTGTCAAAGTTTAAAAATTTGGATCTCTATAGATAGATAAGAGAGATAATAAAAAAAATACTCCCTTCATTTTTTTAGTTTCTTCCCATTTATTTTCTAACAGTCTTCAAGAATGGTCGTATTTCTCGACATGTAAATGAAATTTTTTCTTGACGAAATTTATATTTTATGAAAGATAATTTAATAATAAATGTGAAATTTTGAGTTTTACGTATAAATCATTTTATTCTTCAATATATTGATGATCAAAGTTTGATCCTCAAAAAGTAAATGGCAAGAAAATAGGCAAATGGAAGGAGTAATATGAAGTTGTATTATTATTGTGATAATAATAGCTAGAAATTAAAATATACTTCCTCCATTTCAATGAAAACTCCAACTTCTACTTTTTTACTTAAATTTCTTTAATTGTTTTCACTTTTTTTTGTATCACTCTCCTCCCTTATGTAGGTGGCACCTACTTTACTCTATCTTTACTTTTGTATATTTTATTATTATTCTTAAAAAAAGATACTATTTTTTAGATAGAAACTTTCATTGAAGTAGAGGTACTAATAAATTATTATTATTATTATTATTATTATTATTATTATTATTATTATTATAGTAAGATAAAAAGAGATACTAGTAACATTGTGAAATAATAATGTGCATTGTGATAATAAGAAATACTTCGTACTAATATTATTGTGGGTTTTATCGTTGTGAAGCACCTTAACTTAACGTGTACGTTCATCCCGAGTCCTAGACTGAATCTTTATTATCGTAGCCTTCTTGCTGGCTAGAATCAAAGTAATAGATCTCAAACAGTAAGTGCTAACCTGTATTTTGTAGCTATTTAATTCGCAAGCGACATCCAGTTCAATAAAAAATTTGAATGATCAGTGCACGAATACGTTGACTTGCATGACAATAAGTAGTGGAAACCAATTTTTACCAAAAAAAAAAAAAAAAATAGTGGAATCCAATTTAAGATCATGTTTATTCATAGATCTTCTTTACCAATGTCTAATATTATAAATACAATTCTTTATTTACAACTCATTTTATCAAACTTATACTAACTTTTCTATCTTTATCCACAACTTCCTTTCACCATGGTCCCACACATATATATATATTACTCTTTATGGATTTTCCACATTAATTAAAAAAAATCATTTATCATCCATTTGACCAATAAAAACATGACACATGGGGAGGTGAAGAAAGGGTGGAAAAGGTTCTATTTGGACCAAAAGTTGAACAAAATGAGTTTAGGTCCAAATATTTTATTATTAATATACCTTTCACCCTCCACCTCCACCTTCTTTCCTACCTCCACTAACCATAGCCTAACAAATTTGAAAGAAGAGATGGTAAGAATTTCATATACTCCCTCCGAATTTCTATTATTGACACGTATTATTTTTTTTGATGAATTTAATCTTTTACTCATTTTACAACGTGTGGTTAACATTTATCCACTCATTTATCTCTCTTTTTACTTTTTTTTTTACCACTCATTTTCTCTTTCTTATTTTTTAATCAAAACAAAATATGTGGTCAATCATAGAAACCAGGAGGGAGTAGTATCTAATATGGAGTAGACATTTTTTACATTTGACTGATCCGTAGGGAGAAATAACTTACTTAGCTTATCTATTATATAATTAAGGGGTCGTTTGGTTGCCCTTTTAAATCATGGGGAGTAGAACTTTCCATGAATTGATAAATTTGGATATTGTTTGGTTGCCCACTTCTCGGGAATTGCCACTTACCGGGGATTGCCACTTCCTCCATAATGGGAAAATTACTCACCAAGCCCCCTTGGTGGGTAGAACTTCGCGCATGAAGTTATTTCCCACGTGCCAACCAAACAATATTTTTGTAATTCCCATGAAGTACAAATTACGTGAATTTAAGTTGCCGATAACTCCATCTTCTCAGGGTTAACCAAACGAGCCTTAAGATTACAAATAGTTCCCGGGAAGTAAATAATTTGTTAAAAAAGTTGAAACAAAGTCTGACACACCTAATTAACTTGTAGCTTCAAGTTTATTGATTCAACACCAGAAGATTAGTTATTTACTAATCGATCTCTCGCAGAACAATGTGATTATGATTTATGAGTTGTTATAAAAGACCGCTTTGATTATAAATTAAACATTATAGCGTACGTCTTTTATATGCCTATCCTATCATTATGAAAAGATCGTCAGTAAACAAGGACTAAATAAACAAATTAGAAGTAAGAAGAATCGAACCCCTAATCAATTGACTACAAGGCAAACGATTAAATCAATTCACCAACACTAACAAACTAATATTTCAATGGTGCAAAACTACTTGTTTCAAAGATTACCGGGGGTTCGTGACCCCCCGAGCTCCCCTATGTCCGCCCTGGCGATGAATATAAAAGGTAAACTAATGAACTAATACGGAGGGAGTACAAAACTCGTTTATATCATCTCTTCGCTTTCAATAGTTATCTAAAATTGGATCAATCGTTATGTGATTGGTTTCCCCTTGTATATTTTTCATGTTTGAGGTGTGGTTACAAATGTGTAACCAACTCATATGTGCGACTATGAGACTTACTTGAAAGAAAAACGGAGAGATATAAATACGAAAGGAAGGGACGAATTGAAATACCTAAGTTATACGGAGTATTTATTTTGGAATATTACCAAGAAGAGGGTAGATAACATCGTAATAAAAACAACGCTAGTGGATCGTAGGGATAGATGGTTACTAGAATACCAATTGGATTAAAACATTACGTATATGGTTGTCTTAGTATAGGTTTTGTTGATTTTCATTCTCTTTTTACCTTAAAATTTGGTATGGGGCATATGTTTCACCAAAAATAGGAAGACCCCGTTTTGTAGAGGTGTGTTCTATTTTTGTTTAAAGTAAATTTTACGGAGTATCTTAAAAGTGTGTCGCCTATTCTTTTTCAAAATAATTGTCGCCTTATAAAGATGCTCTTGTTAGTTCTAGATAGTGCTCAAGCATGTCAATCATTCGCTATCATGTGTTACTTATTCCAATATTTATAGCGCTTTGATATGATCATATACTATGGCGAATTATTGGTTCATCGACTAACTGTGATTTGATCGATTACATCATGTAGGCTGGAAGGAAAAGTGGCAATTGTGACAGGTGGGGCAGGAGGCATTGGAGAAGCAACCGTGAGATTATTTGCAAGTCATGGGGCCAAAGTTGTGATAGCCGATGTCATGGATACATTAGGCATGAACTTAGCCAAATCACTCGTCCCTAAGCCGGTTATATACGTACATTGTGACGTTAGTGTCGAGGACAATGTGGAAAACTTAATCACAACAGCGATGTCACGATTCGGCAAGGTTGATATCTTTTTCAACAATGCTGCTATACTTGGGCAACAGAAAAGAAAAAGTATTATGGATTTTGATGGCGATGAATTTGATGATATCATGAGAGTTAATGTCAAAGGCGTAGCCTTAGGAACTAAATATGCTGCTAGAGTTATGGTTCCTAGGAGGACTGGTTGTATCATCTCAACGGCTAGTGTGGCTGGAGTCCTTGGTGGGTGTGGTCCCCACTCGTACACCGCCTCAAAACACGCAATTGTAGGACTTACGAAGAATGTGGCAACTGAGCTTGGAAAGTACGGAATAAGGGTGAACTGTATTTCTCCCTTCGGTGTAGCAACACCGATGTTAATTAATGCATGGGATGGTGATGACAACGGAGATAATGTATATGATGTGCCTAGGGAGCATAAAGTAGAGATGATGGAGGAGTTTGTGAGAGGGATTGCAAATTTGAAGGGTACAACACTCAAAGTTCAAGATGTAGCTGAGGCAGCTCTTTATCTTGCCAGTGATGAATCTAGATATATTAGCGGTCATAATCTTGTCATAGATGGAGGATTCACTTCATCAAACAATTGTATTGGCTTGTGACATGTTATCACGCTAAGCTTAGAAAGCCATTCATTGATTTAATTTATTTGATAACCAATTTTTTTTTAATAGATTTAACATGATAAACCTGTAATACAAAACCTTTGGTACCCTCTGTGTATAAGAACTTAGTATTGCAATATCTTTTTTTTTTCTTTTTGTGTGTATGTGTGTGAAAGAAGATGAGGACACTTTTGACATTAACTATTAGTGTAATACCCGTGACGTGGCTGTATAATGTTACTTTTGTAATTGATATGTGCACGGTATTAAATGTGAATAATTTGATTAAAAGGTTGATATTATTAAAATATGTTGACTAACTTATTATTGAATGTTGTATATAAATTAGAGTACGACACCAAGTGACTTTAGTGGTATGGACGTGGTGTACTACAACTATAGATCACTATTTTATCGTGACATATTTTTTACCCAAAAAAAGCAGGGTAACAATTGACAGAGAAGGTCCAATAGTATTGATATCATGCTAGTATTTCACATTTTTGTCTTGCTAGAAAATAATACAGGTGGAAAATGTGGTCAGACTCTTAATAGCGAATTAACTATCTACGGGTACTTAAAATAGACCATCTACACTAATATTGGTATGATACACGTAATATATGACGGGTAAAAAAATTGTTACTGCGGGTACATTTAAATATTTATCAGTGGGTATATATAATTTTTGGTGAAACATATGCCCCATACCAAATTTTAAGGTAAAAAAAGAATGGAAATCAACAAAACCTATACTAAGACAACCATATACGTAATGTCTTAATCCAATTGGTATTCTAGTAACCATCTATCCCTATGATCCACTAGCGTTGTTTTTATTACGATGTTATCTACCCTCTTCTCGGTAATATTCCAAAATAAATAATCCGTATAAGTTAGGTATTTCAATTCGTCCCTTCCTTTCGTATTTATATCTCTCCGTTTTTTCTTTCAAGTAAGTCTCATAGTCGCACATATGAGTTGGTTACACATTTGTAACCACACCTCAAACATGAAAAATATACAAGGGGAAACCCAAATCACATAACGATTGATCCAATTTTAGATAACTGTTGAAAGCGAAGAGATGATAAAATCGAGTTTTGTACTCCCTCCGTATTAGTTCATTAGTTTACCTTTTATATTCATCGCCAGGGGCGGACATAGGGGAGCTCGGGGGGTCATGAACCCCCCGGCAATCTTTGAAACAAGTAGTTTTGCACCATTGAAATATTAGTTTGTTAGTGTTGGTGAATTTATTTAATCTTTGTAGAATCCGTATTCTGCCTTAATTAAGATCCTACGGGATTATCTTATTAAAATATGTCCTATTTCCTAATTAGACCCATTGTAATAAGTATAAATACCCTTCTTAGGGTTAAGTTTAAAGACACCTTCCACTTTTATTTTCATTCAAAAACCTTAGTTTTAGTTTTACTATTAACATCAGAATTCTGCAAGCATTGTAGCAGTACTTTTTCAACTTTTAATTATTGTTCAATCTTTCAGTTCTTCGTAATCGGTATTTTTCCCTTTTTCCCTATTTTTATATTGATATCTAATATGCTTAATTCTTTTGTTGTTTCATCTTTCATCATGAGTAGCTAATTTATTCTTCTAGGGTTGAAGGGGATTTATGTTAATTGCATTGGGGATGTTAGTTTAATTAATTGATTGATTGGTCATTCATATGTTATTGCTTTACTACTTGTTTTGTATCGTTGTTCGATTAGTTTGAGACGTTAAACTAGCTGAATGTTTAGGAACCCAAACCTAAGATCGAAAGCCTGGTGAGGGTAGACTTACAAGTAAGTGGGTAGGATAATCTGGTAAGTTGTGAGAGCCCGTCATAATCTATCATAAGGTTGACATAAGATCCGAAAGGCCGTGTCTTTGCCCTAAATAACTATGATTTCTTGATTGAATAATTAATTAAATTTACCCAATTTAATTACATAGTGAACCGTAAGACCCTTGATCTCTTTTAATATTGTTAGAACCCTTAATTTACATTACTGCAATAGTTTAGAAAACAAACACAAACAAATCGGAATTTAAATAGTTTAGAATCAATTATAGATAATTTGCAATATTCATCCATCTCTCTGTGGTTCGACCCTTGCTTGCTGCTAGCTATTTGTTAGTTGTTAGTTAGGTTTATTTTGATATAGGTGATACGACTTTAGCCTAATCAATTTTGGCGTCGTTGCCGGGGAGACGGTTTTGTTTTATTGCTTTTTATTTGTCTTAGATTCTAGATGATTTCTCCTCGTCTCAGGGAATCCACAAATTCCTTAAGACAGTTTCTCACTTCTTTATTGTAGTTTCTTGCTTATGCCCAGGTGCTCCCATTCAGAATTATATCCGTTTGATCCTGAACCAGAGAAGACCCTCCGTAAGCGACGAAATTTCTTTAAGGAAATCGCAGAAACATCAGATCTTTCGGCTTTGGAAGATCTACACCAGGAATTGATCGCGGAATATCAGTCCTTAGAAGAGGACACTCCCGCTCTCAGAAATATCGGTTTTGTTCAAGCTCTAAGTCTCACAATATAAGTAGCTTACTCGACAACAGGTCAATTTACTCATTTGACATTCAAAACATAATCTGCGACAAGATTCAAGAAATACTAAACTCAAATAACAAGAAAACAGTGTCATTCACAATAAAGAGCAAAAGAACTAGGAAAAAGCATGCGACAAACGCAATGTCATCATCGCCAACACGACTCTATACTAAAACACACAAAATCACACGAAAAATAAAAAACATTTTTTTACGAAGATTAAAAAGATAAACATAAAATAAACACACAAAACATCCCCCCAAACCAAATCACACAATGTCCCCATTGTGAACCAATATATAAGAGTTAGGACAAAAAGTATAACAAAGAATGGAGAAGGACAAAAAGAGTAAGAGAAGGTACCGACAAAATATGTACTGCAGATAAGTCCCCCCAAACCAGCAACTCACCGGGACTAAGAATCAGATCCAAACCCATCAATGTCACAATCATCATCAGCTGCCTCCGGACTAGACACAAGGTCTACGAACTCTCGACCACCATGTCGGGTCTCATCAGCAAAAGTATTACCTCCATGTAAGGAAGCATCATGGCAGGAATATGCATCATCGTGTCCATAGTAGCTTACACCGTGATCATAGTCATACTGCACCCTAAAGTTGGACTGACCGAAAGGAGGTGGACCGGTAGGTCCTCGAAACGACCCGTCAGGACCGAACCAGGAGGGTAAGTGATCAGTCGGCTGTAGCTGACCCTGCTGCTGAAGCTGTCGGAGATGTGGATAATAGGCTCGCTGTTGGTCGACATACATCGACCTCATCAAATGGAGCATCTCCGTATAACCCGACGGAGGCGGATAGAAAGTACCTGTAGGTAGGACAAACGGCCTCTGAAAGGGCGGAGAAAGAGGCCGCGGACGAGGTGCCTGAAACTGAGGAGTTTGACGAGAACCCGAACCTTCACCTTGTTCAAAAGTGGTGCGACCTCGGTTACCCTGTGGAGTAGCTCTGGGGGTAACGGTAAGTAAGTAACTAGGTGCGGCAGGCGGTGGGATATCGTCATCGACTGGTGGGTTCTGCCATAGCTCTGGTAAAGAAGGATCGGGAAGAAGACGAGATTGACCCGGAGCAAAGTGCCACAAATATTTATTATCAGCATTCACGGAAAACCAACCTGCAGGAAAATCACTAGCAGTATACACAGTTTCCATTGAAATAGGCACCCGGTTATTCTCATCAAAAGTACCTCGTTATAATGTCCGGGCAAGATGAGTCACCAATCCTCCACCATTAATCGACTTTAAGCGTCCTACTTTAGTAACAACTAAACCAAAATGCTTCATGATAAGAGAAGAAATATCTAAATCAAATAAGGGTTGAGATTGGACTTTAAGAACCATCCCGATCAATTCAATTTCAGTTTTGGTCACAGCTCCATGTTCATGACGACCAAAAATCGACCTAGAAACAAATCTTTGCCAAATCCAAATTATAGAATGTTGAATGGCCTGACACGGGACACGCTTAAATCGAGCTAGCAGAGCTTGACCCGTAATAGAATACCAAAGCTGCTGATGACTAAAACAATCAGGGGCACTTAAAATATTACCATAATCCAAGCCAAAAGCATCCCTAAAAAGTCTGAGGGGGATGGTATGAGTCTGATTCATCATCCTAAATGACATCGTAGCAGTAGATTCATTGTACTGAAAACTGCTAAAGAATTCTAGGGTTAAGTCTTTATAAGTGGGTAAATTCATATTAAATAGACCACCCATACCAGTACCATCAAAAAACTGCTCCATAGACTCATCGATACCACAGCGACGTAATAGAGCATGACTAAGAAATCAAGTACGGGTTACCGGTTTAGAAGCCTTGACCAGGAAGAGTTCACGCTGTCTTTCTGACCCAAAAATAATCTGTTCATACCTAGTTACCGGTGGGAATTCTGGTGGTGATGATGACGCCTCCGATGATTCTGTTGCATGTGATGATTCCGGTGGAGAATCTGACCTACGGGTGACGTTTCGCCTTTTCCTTCCGAAAACCATTGTTGTAGATGAGGAAGAGTGGTAGAGGTGATGGGTGAAGGTAAGGTGGAAGGGAGATGATTATTAATATGGTGGAGGAGTTTTATGGGGGTTTTGTTGTAGAGAGGGATGGGAAGGGTTTAGTGAGAGAGAGTGAAATGAGAGAATGGGGGATAGGTGGAGGGGTAGAGGCGTATAAGTAATCCGGAAAAGAGGCCCGCCACGCGAACCGATCGGTTCGAAATCGAACCGCTCGGTTTGATATCGTACCGACCGGTTTGTTTTTGAACCGATCGGTTCATCTTCGTACCGCTCGGTTTTCCTCTGTACCAAGCGGTTCACCTGTCGTACCTGCATATTTTTCTTGCAACGAACATCAGTACCCTCCCTTATTCTCACTCAAAAAAATCTAACACACGACAAAAAAGGGAAATTACAGAAGTTATACACACGGGTTGCCTTCCGAGAAGCGCTGGTTTTTACGGTCCCGCTCGACCGAAATTACCTCAATAGGAAGGGGATTGTAGGTAAATCACATCGATATTACCTACGACTGCATCTTCATGATATAACTTTAATCGGTGTCCATTGGCCAAAAATACCTCTCGCGATTCATTATGCACTTCGATTGTTCCAGATTTTCTGACGTTGATGACGGTGTACGGACCGGACCATCTAGATCTTAACTTACCCGGGAATATGCGAAGACGGGAATTGTGTAGCAAAACTTTATCACCCTCCTTAAATTGCGTCGGGAGAATACGTTTATCATGCCACTTTTTCGTGCGCTCTTTATAGACTCGGGAACTTTCATAAGCACTTAGACGGAATTCGTCCAATTCATTTAGTTGGAGCAACCGCTTCTCCCCACTCAGAGTCGTGTCAAAATTAAGCGCTTTTACTGCCCAAAAAGCTTTATATTCTAACTCGACGGGAAGATGACATGCCTTACCCTAGACTAGTCGATAGGGAGATGTACCGATAGGTGTCTTGTATGCGGTGCGATAGGCCCATAATGCGTCGTCTAACTTGGCACTCCAATCCTTTCTAGATTTAGAAACTACCTTTTCGAGAATTGATTTAATTTCTCGATTAGATACTTCCACTTGTCCCCTTGTTTGAGGATGATAAGCCAGTCCGGTACGTTGCATAACACCATATGTGCGTAGCAAAGTCTCTAATCTCTTTTCGTGGAAGTGTGAACCTCCATCACCAATAATGGCTCGAGGAACTCCGAACCTAGGAAAAATTATTTTCTTGAAGAGATTTATAACCACCTTAGCATCGTTTGTAGGACAAGCTACCTCCTCGCCCTATTTGCCCATTTGGACACATAGTCCACTGCAACTAGAATATACCGATTACCAAAAGAAGGACACTGACCTTGATAATCGATTCCCCATACGTCGAAAATCTCGACCTCTAGTATACCGGTTTGTGGCATCTTGTGTCGTCTAGAAATATTACCGGATCGTTGGCAAGCATCACAAGCAAGGATAAATCTTTGAGCATCTTTAAATAAAGTCGGCCAATAGAATCCGGATTGTAATACCTTAGCAACTGTGCGAGACGGACCATGATGACCACCATAAGAAGAAGAATAACAACCTTCCAAGACACCTCTGATTTCCCAATCGGGTACGCACTTCCAAAAAATTCCATCCGCACATTCTCGAAATAGGTAAGGATCATCTCAATAATATCTCCTCACATCAGATAATAATTTCTTCTTTTGTTGATAAGTACAATTAGGAGGAAAATAACCACCAACTAAAAAGTTAGCAAAATCGGCATACCATGGCTCGTTGGTAGTTAACTCGGCAAGGGTGATCGCAAGGATGGAATCGTCGGGAAAAGAATCATCCATCGGTAGGATTAATCCGTCTTCATCGAATCTAAGCCGTGATAGATGATCAGCTACAACATTCTCGGCTCCCTTCTTATCCCGAATCTCTAGATCAAATTCTTAGAGTAGTAAGATCCAACGAATTAATCTGGGCTTTGCTTCCTTCTTTGCTAAGAAGTATTTTAATGCGGCATGGTCAGTATAAATAATCACCTTAGAACCTATGAGATGAGTTCGGAATTTATCGAGGGCATATATGATGGCTAATAACTCCTTTTCCGTCGTCGCGTAATTGATCTGAGCTTCATCTAATGTTTTACTAGCATAGTAAATAGCATACAAAACTTTATCTTTTCTCTGACCCAAAACTGCTCCTACGGCATAGTCGCTTGCATCACACATAATCTCGAAAGGGAGATTCCAATCCGGCGATCGAATGATGGGTGCTGAGATTAATGCCTCTTTAATCCTGTTAAAAGATTGACGACATGCATCAGTAAAGCAAAAAGGGGCATCCTTAACAAGGAGTTGGGTAAGTGGTTTAGCAATTTTCGAGAAGTCCTTGATAAAGCGGCGATAAAATCCCGCATGACCAAGGAAACTTCTAACCCCCTTAACATTAGTGGGAGGAGGTAATTGCTCTATCACTTGAATTTTTTCCCGGTCTACTTGAATGCCCTTATCAGAAACTAAATGACCAAGCACCACTCCCTCGTTGACCATAAAGTGACATTTTTCCCAATTAAGTACCAAGTTAACTTCCTCACAGCGACCTAAAACTTTAGACAAATTCAGCAAACAAGAATCAAAGTCAGAACCATACACACTGAAATCGTCCATAAATACCTCCATAATTGATTGAATATAATTAGAAAAGATACTAATCATGCATCTTTGAAAAGTGGCTGGGGCGTTACATAATCCAAAAAGCATCCTACGATATGCGAAGGTACCATAAGGACAAGTAAATGTGATCTTTTCTTGGTCCTCGGGATGAATGGGGATCTGAAAAAAATCGTAGTAGCCATATAGATAACAAAAATACTTATGACGAGCTAATGTTTCTAACATTTGATCAATAAATGGAAGTGGGTAATGGTCTTTTTTAGTGGCGACATTCAACTTCTTATAATCGATACACATGCGCCATCCTGTAATAATTCTAGTAGGAATTAGTTCATTCCTATCATTCTTTACTACCGTGGTGCCTTCTTTCTTAGGCACCACTTGAACCGGACTGACCCATTTAGAACCCGATATAGCGTATTTAATACCGGCATGTAGAAGTTTCATAACTTCTGTTTTAACAGCTTCCTGCATATTCGGGTTCA
This sequence comes from Agrostemma githago, assembly GCA_958450325.1. NCBI lineage: Eukaryota > Viridiplantae > Streptophyta > Magnoliopsida > Caryophyllales > Caryophyllaceae > Agrostemma > Agrostemma githago. The sequence goes on along the minus strand of OY288239.1, from coordinate 14,802,070 downwards.
GTCGACGCTGACCCTGGATAGACGGTCTATGACCGTCTTTAAGATGAATGCGATGCATGCAAAAGTCGGGAGAAATACCTTTTAAGTCACCTAAACTATACCCTAATGCCTTCTTATGTTTCCTCAATACAGTTAATAAATCAGTCAACTGAGATTCAGTCAAAGAATTACTTACTATAACAGGGTTTAGCTCACCCTAATTGCGAAAAGCATACCTGAGATTCGTGGGTAACGGTTTAAGTTCAGGTTTCTGCACCTCGACCGAACAAGAATAAGACAAATCAAGGTTGACGGTTTCGACCGTCTCAGCTTCCTTCAGATCTCCTGCATATAAAAGTGCTTCTATCTCATCTACCCCAGCTTTCCAAATTCCTCTGTCACCTGTATAACTCGATTCACACATTAGTAACTCCAAGGGATCCTTTGTCAAGGATCCGAGTAAAGTGGACTCAATAATGTCATCGACCAAATCAAAGGTATCTAAACAATAGCAGGACTCATCAGTTATAGGGGCTTTTAAAGTTTTATTTAGATTAAATGTGACTTTATCTTCCCCGACCACAAGTGTCAAACTACCGTTTTTGATATCAATAATCGTGCCTGCAGTGTGAAGGAATGGACGACCTAGAATAATAGGGATGTGTGTATCCTCAGCGATGTCTAAGCCAACAAAGTCGACAGGAAAAAAGAACTTCCCTACCTTAACCGGGACGTCTTCTAAGACACCTAAAGGTCTACGGACAGATCGATCATCCATTTGCAGTGTGATACTGGTACACTTCAACCCTCCCATATCTAGCTTCTCGTAGATGGAATAGGGCATGACACTAACACTAGCCCCAAGATCACATAATGCATTATCGACAATATGGGTACCTATAGTGCATGGGATAGAGAAACTACCAGGATCCTTAAGTTTTGGAGGTGATTTATTTTGAAGGAGTGCATTGCACTCCCTCGTAAAAGCTATCGTCTCAACCTCATTAAAAGAACGCTTCCTAGTAAGTATGTCTTTCATAAATTTAGCATATGCAGGTACTTGGGTAATTAACTCAATAAACGGAACGGTTACCTGAATATTCTTTACAACGTCCATAAACTTGCTGAATTGACCGTCGATCTTGCTGTTGCGTTGACGACCTGGGAATGGGAGCTTCACATGTTGGGCTGTGGTAGAAATAGGCTGCTCTGATGGACGAACCGATCGGTTTGATTGTGAACCGGTCGGTTCGTCTATGTCCCGAGCGGTTCGATTTTGAACCGATCGGTTCAACTCTGTACCGGTCGGTTCATCTTTATCCCGACCGGTTTGCTCGTCGTTTCCTGCTTCTTTCTCAGCTTCATCTCTTGTTTCCTTCTCAACCTCGTCTTCTGGTTTCGGCATCTTCGGACCATCGTAAGCTGTTCCACTCCTTAGGGTAATAGCATTGATATTTTCATTCCCATGAGACTGATTACCTTGAGGTGGATTTTTCCCTGAGACGGCAAGGTTCCTGGCTGATGTGTAGCTTGAGAATTAGCTAGTTGAGTAACTTGTTTCTCGAGCATCTTATGACTTGTCTGAAATTAAGTCATCATGTTCATCATCAAGTTTCTCAGTTCGGCTATTTCAACGGAGTGTTGGTGAGCTTGAGCCTCGAATGGAGGAAGTGGTGGAAACTGCTGTTGATTATTCTGAATTATGTTCTGTCCTTGAGGTCTTGGATTCTGTTGATTTCCTTGCATTTGACCGTGAGGAGGCACATATGGTGGATTGCGGGGTGGAGGTGTTGTAGGATTCAACATATTCTGACTTGCATAAGATAATAGAGCACGGTTAAAGCCAGGTTGATTCATGTAAGGCAAGTTCTGATTTCGTTGGAATGATTGATAAGCATTAACTTGTTCCTGCGTTCCCATGCATTCGTGAGCATGATGTTCTGATACTCCACAATCATCGCAAACTATTTCTTGGGTCATAGCATGCACTCGATGCATTCCTTTATCTGAGTCAGATGCTTCATAGGAATCGAATCGCTTAGTCAAAACAGCTAATTGATTAGCGATTGCAGAGTCAGTCTCGTTACCATTACCTCGGGTACTGCCGCGTGGATTACCCCATCGTGCATGGTGGGATGCCATATCCTCAATAGTCTGCCACGCCTTATCATCATCAACATTAGACTGGAACCTCCTGTTGCAAGCTGAATCAAGAGTATTACGACAATCGTCGTATAAACAATTATATAATTGATTGCAAAGGAACCATTCTTCAAACCCATGATGGGGACATTCTTTGACCAGCTTCTTGAATCTTTCCCATGCTTCATGAATATTCTCATGAGGTGTTTGACGAAAATTAGTAATCTGACTTCGTAGCATATTCGTCTTCTGGGGCGGATAATAATGTTTGTAGAAAGCTAAGGCAAGAGAATTCCAATCATTGATTCCATCTGAGACCTTGTCGAGATCGGTGATCCATTCTCTGGCCGCATCACGTAGAGAGAACATGAAAAGCATCTCCATGAATTGCTCCTGAGTAACTCATGCAGGAAGGGGAATAGTAGAGCAATAGTCAGTAAAAATTCTCATACGTTTAGCGGGATCTTCCTTGGCATCGCCTCCAAACTGATTCTTCTCGACCAAGGTAATGAAAGCGGGACGGATTTCAAAGACGCCATTAGTGGCAGTTGGACGCTTGACCAACTTTGGAAGGGCAGTCTGTTCTGGCTCGGAGTGGCTAGCAAGTTTACGCATCTTGACTAGCGTGGGTGGTAGTAGATGGAGGAAAGGTGGTGAATTATTGAGAGCGGGAGTGTCCTCTTCTAAGGACTGATATTCCGCGATAAATTTCTGGTGTAGATCTTCCAAAGCCGAAAGATCTGATGTTTCTGCAATTTCCTTAAAGAAATTTCGTCGCTTACGGAGGGTCTTCACTTGTTCAGGATCAAACGGATATAATTCTGAACGGGAGCACCTGGACATAAGCAATAAACTAAAATAAAGAAGTGAGAAACTCTCTCAAGGAATTTGTGGATTCCCTGAGACGAGGAGAAATAATCTAGAATCTAAGACAAATAAAAAGCAATAAAACAAAACCGTCTCCCCGACAACGGCGCCAAAATTGATTAGGCTAAAGTTGTATCACCTATATCAAAATAAACCTAACTAACAACTAACAAATAGCTAGCAGCAAGCAAGGGTCGAACCACAGAGAGATGGATGAATATTGCAAATTATCTATAATTGATTCTAAACTATTTAAATTCCAATTTGTTTGTGTTTGTTTTTTAAACTATTGCGGTAATGTAAATTAAGGGTTCTAACAATATTAAAAGAGATCTAGGGTCTTACGGTTCACTATGTAATTAAATCGGGTAAAGTTAATTAATTATTCAATCAAGCAATCATAGTTATTTAGGGCAAAGACACGACCTTTCGAATCTTATGTCAACCTTAGGATAGATTATGACGGGCTCTCCCAACTTACCAGATTATCCTACCCACTTACTTGTAAGTCTACCCTCACCAGGCTTTCGATCTTAGGTTTGGGTTCCTAAAAATTCAACTAGTTTAATGTCTTAAACTAATCGAACAACGATACAAAACAAGTAGTAAAGTAATAACATATGAATGACCAATCAATCAATTAATTAAACTAACATCCCCAATGCAATTAACATAGATCCCCTTCAACCCTAGAAGAATAAATTAGCTACTCATGATGAAAGATGAAACAACAAAAGAATTAAGCATAATAGATATCAATATGAAAATAGGGAAAAGGGAAAAATATTGATTACGAAGAACTGAAAGATTGAACAATAATTAAAAGCTGAAAAAGTACTGCTACAATGCTTGCAGAATTCTGATGCTAATAGTAAAACTAAAACTAGGGTTTTTGAATGAAAATAAAAGTGAAAGGTGTCTTTAAACCACTACTACAATTATGATTTTAAGGGACGTCTCTAAGAAGACGCTTCTAAATGGAACCGTGCTAAATAATATTAAAAAAAATGGCGCCTCCTACTGCTGTCGAAAGAGCGCGGTTCCGTGTAGGAGACGTCCTTTAAACTTAAAAACAAGGACGGGTGGTCAAAATAACCGTTCTCGAAAGGTTAAACAACATAGTTAGAAAGTTGGCGCGACCTCTTTAATTGTCACCAACCCACGCCACCCAAATTCACTTCTCTGACGCTACAACTTCAATTCTCCCTCAATACACAAAAAGAACCCTAAAAACTAGAGTGAAATTCTCCCTCAGACTTCAACTACCCTAATCATGGCCACCATCGTCGATCATCCCAGTCACCAGTCGGCCCAACTACCACCGCTAGTCAAAGGCTTTACAATCACCGCCGCCACTACCCTATTTTTCTCCGCCGAGCAGGTTCGGTTTCTTCCTTCTTTCTTCCTATGCTATTCTTCTAATCCCTGATTTGATTTTGGTATGATTTTGAATTGATCTTTTGTTTTATGTTGTCTAAATTGGTTGTTGTGATGTAATGTACATATAAATTGAAGTTATTTAGGTTAGGGTTTGATGAATTGAGGGTACTTCGTTTGATTCAGAAAACAATGTAAATGACGTATCGAGTGTGACGGGAAAGAATGGTCCTGCGAATGTTGCTGCCACAGGAAGCAAGGGGAAGAACAAAAACGGAGTTAAATATGATTCATATGACTTAAGTATGATTGATTAGTTTAAGCTACTTATGTGATGATGGAAGTAAATGTAGGGAAACCATTGAATGATTGGATACTGGTAGAGTGGCATTAGCATAGGATTGGGATGAAGCTGAAGTTGTAATACTAGATGCTCATTATTATGCAGTCTTGTACGAAATCGATTCGAATTGCTAAGGATGGCATTTACAGTACATGGTTTTGCTGATGTTAGGCGGCGGGCGGACATGAGAAGGGACGCGGACACTACAGACAGGTTGACGGGAATAAGGAAAGGGCTGACTTGCAGTAAGGAAGCTATGATGGCTTATTGTGTAAGCATCTGAGTGAATGCTAGGACTGAGCTGGACCACGAGGGGTAGTGCTACACTGAGTTGCTGTAAGGCTTTCTTCTACTCCGTAGAACAAGTCGAGGAAATGGGTTATTATCACCAAATGCGGTAAATTTGGCAATTGGACAGACACAACATCACCTATGCTTGACAACCGTTGGTAATTTTTGTTATGCCTCTTTGCTATTTTGATATCAATGCTTGGAGAAATAATTCCCATGATTTTTCTTGTTGTTTATACTCCGTAACTTTTTTGCCAAGTAATGAAAGAGGTTAATGTCTTAATGCTAATGTAATGAGAGATGTTTCAATGTAGGTTACTGTCTTAAGGCTTTCGTGTAGTTGTTTTGAGAAAAATGGGTGAACACGTTGCTTTTGATGCATTCCAATTTTAAAAGGCAACCCATTTGCTCTCAAAGCAGTTGATCCTAGGTTTCCAATTTCTAGCAATGTTAAAACTGTTTCGGTTTTAGCTAGATGGTCATGGTTATAAACTAATACGGAGTACTACTAGAGTTTTACGGGGATTTGCTTTATATGTTGATCATTATAGGTGGACGACTGGACGAGAAAGATACACTCAATTTGATGAGACTAAGGCAGGGCTGGCTCGCGGTTAACTGTGCAATGGCGTGGTAAGTATGAGCCTTCAATTTTATAGTAGTTGCATGGATATTCTCACGGCTGGAGAACGTAATCCCAAATGTTGTTCGTAGTATGAGATGTGGAGGGTGGGGGTTCTTAAGTATCTATTTTGAAATCTGTGTTTCTGAATCAGTTCAAGACTTGGTATTTCATACAACCAGTGACAAACTCGTATTTCCGACTCTCTGTCACAGGTTATTTGAAGCATTTGAAGCAAGAAGATTAAGCTCTATTACAGTGCCACATTTATAGTGAAAGTTTTCCACCAAAAACTGAATTTTGCCCATACATTAGCTAGTTACAGTTAAGCTTGAATTCAACTGTGAAATACAAAACTCTCAGAATTCTGATGCATAATTTGGGTGCAGGTGACAGCATTTACATGGAGATTTCAAAGAGATCCGAGCACATGAATATTGCAGCTTACGGTTTATAGCCACAAAGGCAGGATACTTTCGTAGTACTTGCACCTGTCTTCTTGATTGTTTATAATGCTGGCTAATGCGGAGACCAGTCCCGTGAACGATTGTTGCATAGATAGTTTTTGTGAAACTCGTCGTCTCTTGGACATATTGATGGCACCACACTGGCAGAAATGGTTTTGTTTTTTGTCTGTCCAATCCTCGGATCAAAATGACGATGAATAATCATGAGTATGATCCCAAACATATAAGCCAATGACCCCCTCCGTCTCAATCATTTATTATTTTATTTACTTTTGATAAATATACTGTGACGTAAAGAGTAGTATAGAAATGACCTTACCCCAAGTTTATGTTATGGATGTGATTTTTTTCGCCAAATCTCAGTACTCGTGTCTGTGGTTTTGTTTGCAGATATGGTTCCATTCTTACTCATATGCAAGGAAGACCGGATCTTATTGAGAAGATAAAAGGGTGTATTGTTGATTCTGGTGGGGATCCAGATTTGAACCCTAAGGTAACCGGCAACCACTTTTTTATAAACTGCGATGGTATGGTTGAAGACTTGCTCTTTTGGTATCGACAAGACAACCGATTTGAATTCATTTTTTTTCAGGTTCTTCTCGGAGATATGGGAGCTGGTACTTAGTTTTCCGCTTCGTCCTAGGCCAATTCGTTAAATTCCAGGTCAATTCCAGGGTTTCTACTTCCTGCGTCATCATTATCATACCGATTTTTTGTTTTTGTGACTGAATTTTGGCCTACCAGCAACTCTGGTTTCATGTCGAGGCATTTGTTTAATATCAATGGTTTTAGTTGCATTTCTTCTCGCTTCCTTTGTTTTATGCTCTTCAAAATTCGATTCCATGCTCTTGGTGTGTGAAGAATGGATGACTGTGCTTTAATTAATCTCTACACTTTTGAACTTGCAGGATTTTTTTGACGACAAAATCAAGAAAATGAAGATAAAAAATTGCTATTTCCCACTATTTGTATCCCCCAGAGTATTAGAGAAGGAGAAAATCACATTGAAGGGTTTGCCTCGGAGGTAACTATCATTTCAAATTACCCTCTTCCGAACAGGTCTGCCTACACTAACAAATATTTGAAATTTTCATATTACCATGTACTGAAAGTTGATAATATGGATTAAATTCAACATTATTTGATCACCGATGTCAGATCATGACAACACAAACAAAATGAAGTGAGTATTGTACTACTATTATTTATCGATTTAATTGTTAAGGAATACTAAAAGAATGAATGCTTCCCTATTCTGCTTCCCTTTACAAAGCGTAATTATAAAAAAAAACAAAGATTTCATGGCTTGTGTTCTATGGACTCATTAATGTTTATTACTAAAAACTTGTACTTCAGGTTGCGTGGGTTACAAAGAGCGAAAAGTCTGATCTAGAGGTTCCAATTGCTATACGACCCACCAGTGAAACTGTCATGTACCCATACTTTTCTAAGTGAATTAGAGGACACCGTGATCTACCATTGAGACTTAACCAGTGGTGTAACGTCGTCCGCTGGGAGTTCAGCAATCCCACTCCTTTCATCAGATAGCTTTTAGTGAAAATGTGAAATTTTGTAGATGACAAACGTGGAATCGTAATTATAATGTACCTCTGTTTAGCCCTACTATCATGTCATATCCTGATTAAAGCTTCTTTTGTACTTTCGTGTTTATTTATAGAAGTCGTGAATTTCTTTGGCAAGAGGGCCATACAGCTTTTGCAACAGAGGTAGAGGCAGATGCCGAGGTATGACATGACAACTTGACATTCAGTGAGTCTATGGTAGTTGTTCCTCTGAGGATGGAGATCGCCCAAAGGATATGGCCAAGAATCAGGTATATATATCCTTCTTTTCATCTTTGAAAGACCGTCTTTTTTTAAGATCATTTGAGACCACCCTATCGAGACAAACACGACTATTTTAACCCTTTAACTTAATGATAATTACCCGATTTCGTTCTCACATGGGTTAATCTCATGAATCGTGATAATATTAATATTTTAACAGGTTCGTGTTGTTCGACGTGACAACTCTGCAAAGACTTATTTTCCTATGACTGATTTGAAGGATCAAGTGAATTACTGGATAAAATTCAACAAAATTTGTTTGAAGTGGCTAAACAGAAACGAGCTGCATGTATCCAAGTAATTAAGGCGTGGGGTGAATTTGTGGATGCCTTAGCTCACAAAAAGTTAATCCTAGCTCCCGGGTCTGATGAAGAGGTACCTTTAGTAGCATCGATGTCATTTTACGTGACCTTTAACTAAGTGTATACATTACATAATTTTGTCTTTTAGTTCCCAAATTCTTGTACAAGACCTTTAACTAAGTGTATAGAATTTGGAAATTTTGTAATGCATGAATGTTGGTCGGTTTATTGTGCTTGAATATATATATATATATATAATTTTTTTATATTTCTTTTTATTTCTGAATTTTATCAAATAGAACGGTTCAAAACAATAACCGACCTGTTTGTAATTCTATTAAATAGCGCGCACATGAGTGGAACCGTGCTCTTTGTAAAGAGTTAAATAGGACGGTTACGCCTTCAACCGTCCTATTTGTAATCAATTAAATAGCACGGTTTGACCTTCTTTGAACCGTCCTATTTTATTTAATAAGACGTCGACCTAAAGGACGGTTCCTTTTCTATTATAGGATGGTTAAGGACCGTCCTATTTAATAGTATTTGTAGTAGTGAACTTAACCCTAAGAAGGGTATTTATACTTATTACAATAGGTTTAATTAGGAAATAGGACATATTTTAATAAGATAATCCCGTAGGATCTTAATTAAGGTAGAATACGGATTCTTCAGAAGATTAGGAAAGTCACTCTGACGCGTCGTGAACCGCTCGGTACATAAATAAATCGCTCGGTACACAAACGAACCGACCGGTTCACATTCGAACCGATCGGTTCAACATCAAACCGACCGGTTCGGCCTTCGTTGCCGTCTTAATTTCTTGTTTTTCTTCACTTGTAGCCCTTAACTCCGTCTTTTGCTATGTTTCCTGTCAAAACATAAACCATATACCCGGCATAACAAACTACGGATAAAAGCTATCAAAATTATTCCTAAGACATGCAAAATCGGTAAAAGCGGAGGATAAAATGAGAATAAATATGTATATGAACTGCGTTCATCAGAGATATATTCCTTAATAGCATAACAATAGCGCCAACTTTGAGGGTGAGGTTGTGATTTGGCAAACCTGAACAGTGAATGGAATTAAGGAACTATGTAGAATAAAGTTCCCAAATAACGGGGCTTATCTTGTCAACACTAATTTTATCTGCACTCAAATAAACGACCTCGTCACCTGGAATAAGAGACGACACATATTGATTAACCTTTTTGACAACGTCGTGAGTTGGTGCAAGAATAACTCTTTCCCAGAGATACTGTGGATCATCAAGGTGTTCAAGTAGACTTGGGTAAGTGTTGTGCACAATTGACGTGGTTGGGTCAGAACCTAGCTCAATTAGAACTTCGTTAGGCAATTCAACGGTTGATATACCGTCATTCGGACCACCTACATTGCCATCGCCAATGCTTAGAATTCATTTAGAGAATTACCTTGTTTCTTCGATGTTTGACTCCAATCCACCAATCTGTAGCCTCATATTCTGGGTAAGTTCTAAAACCTACGAAATTGATATACATATTACTCTCCAGAAATTCGTGTAACATACTTAATATAAAGATAAAAAATAAAGTAGGATACCTTAGCTTGCAGTCCCTTCATATAGGTGGTGAACATATGGTTGCGTGTACAATATCTTGTCGACTACCTTTCGAAACGATGGGTAATATTTTCCTAAAGGCACCTTCTAACACAACGACCTTCCCTCCAAATGGTTTATGGGCAAAGTTAATGTTAACAATTCTCATTATGTCTTTAAGGCTTCTGTCAAGTGCTTCAAAACAGTAACGACTAACCATTGGTGCTTCATCCCAAATTATAAGTTTAGTTCTTATTAGTAGTTCAGCAAGATCAGTACCTGGTCTCATTCCTGAACACATTGAATTTTCATCTACATTAATAGAAATCCTAAACCTGGAATGTGTCGTCCGACCTCTTGGTAGTAGAATTGAAGCAATTCCGCGAGAAGCCACCGGCAGAACTATTTCCCCTTTGCTTCTCAAAGCTGCACACAAAGTCTTCCAAATAAATGTTTTCCCTATTCCTCCGTAACCGTATAAGAAGAAAACACCGCCTGTGTTCTTCCCAACAACGTTCATAACTTCATTGTACACTGTTTACTCTTTAGTTATGGAAGACATATACAGTTGATGTTCATCACGCAACTTCTCCCCGTCATAGTTCAGTTCATCTGAAATTAATCTATTAGAATTAACATAGTTGAGGTTATAGTCTGGTAGCGGCATTTTTGGGAGTTTTGAAAGCGAGCTGCCGTTGGTTTGCAGGGATGATTCTATTTCTAATAACGCATAATTCTGCAGTTCTTCATCTGTCATCTGCAGGTCTACGTTACATATTAACTGAGAACTATTTTTGAAGTGGAACAAAATTGTAAATAAATAACCACTTAATTTATTCATTACGGGGAATAAGTGTTACCAAAATTTAGTAATTCTCTCATGCGGTGAGGTAGGATATCATCACGAAGATGGTGCCAGGTCTTTTCCTATACATATTCAAGGCGAATCAAACTGCCTGACAGTAGCAACGTAGCAAAAGGATTTTTTAAATAAAATCCTGAACCCCAATCACATGCCTCTATGTAATCCAAGTAACCCAAGTGCGTAACACGCATCTTTGAATGTTTCAGGGACAATCTCATTCATGGTACGGTCCTCATACTTTGTAAGTCCTTTAACAAAGTTCAGAAGAGTTCTCATGTAGTACCGCTCTCCTCTAGTCGGTGACATGTGAAACATTCTTCCTAAACTAAAACCATGTTTGTGTGGTGCCCAACACATTTCTTTTAGATGCCAAACGTACTTGGTGGGAAATTCCGCGTACGTTAGATTTCTTGATTCATCATGATTTGCATTGTACTTTAACCACGCGGTGAACTTTGTCCTCGCACCATTGGACCGGGCGACAATATCTTCAAGCGGGTCATCATTGTTGTATACAACATTTTGCTCATTAGGAAGATGGTAATCTAATCGTAGGACGGGTGGGGTCCTGTAATGAATGACAAATGCAAATATACACCAAGTTGCCTCGCATGGAGAAATATATTGGCTATCATAGTATTTCTGAATGTGATCAATTTTATCGGGATTCCTCCTCGTTGCAGCCCGGCTTTATCACGATCGTACCCCTTGTTTATGAATTAGAAAAGATATTTAATAGAACGGGCTTGATTACACCACTCCACGTTTATGTGTGCACGATATCTTTCCAATAATTATGCGTTATACGAGATAACATATCCGTTGTGCACTGCGACACCACCTTTCTCAACTATAACACCATTGTCACTTCTCTTGTACATCGGATAACCATCACTATCAACTGTTGTTCTTTCAGAAAAAGCCTTCAGAAACCTTTTTGTACAAACTCCATCAACCATGCGAGAGGACTTTGGATTTGCAAGGCCACATGGTCCGTGAATCATGAAATCTTTAACAACTTCATGTAGTGTTGGATTATCCACTAGATCAGGTATCTCTGTGGTGATTATTTTGTCAACGTCACTTGCCTTGGGGAACTTATCTTCTCGTTGAAGGAATAGCAGGATGTGATCATGAGGAAGCTTACATTTCTGAAACTCAATGGTGTGTATAAAACTGGAAAAATTGTGAACATATAAACACGTTAGGTATATTGTAGCGTAACAATAGAGAGAGTGAGAAACAAGAGAAAATAACATGTTTAGCAAAAAATGAAAAGACACATAACCTGCTCTTGTTCTACCAAAAATGTGATTATCCTTAAAATCTCTCATTAGTAGTTCGAGCTTCTGCTTGAAGACACGTGTAACGATATTGGGTCTGTCTTCCGTTTTAAGACCATGCTTCTTTACAAATCTATCAATTTCGGGCCACTTAGGGTTGCAAGTGAAAGTGATGAAGAGATCAAGATAGCCGCACCACTTCCAAATTATCATTGTGTCCTGGTAAGTCTCCCTCATGTAACCCTTTTCTCTAACAAAGCTTGAAGGAATAATATACTTCACCCCGACAGAGGATGGATCAGTCTCTCCAATGGCGACAACATTGGAAAGTTGTTTGTAGTTCTCAGATTGTAGTTTAGGCTGGTTAAATCGCAGAAACTTCAAACATTGAGACTCTATCATGTGTACCCATCAATAATAATTTGTTGTAGTAGCCTACACCCTCTCAACAAAGTGTTAGGTTCAACCTTTGGCGACCGATCTTCCAAACGAAATGCAAACCACTCCCTTAGTGTAAGCTTATTGCGTGCAGTTTCTGGATTTGAACTGGAGTCAACGGATTCCTGGCAGTGACTAATACCTAGGCGAAATCCATCCTCACCACGTGGAAAGAACAGGGGATACGGCAATGCCAAATATGACAGATGCAACTTGGAAATTCACTGCAGGTGCCCACTTCTTTCTTCAACGGCGATGTCCTTATTTTCAACCGTGTCTTTAATATCACTGACTATTAGTGCAGCAACTTCTGACATGTTAGGTAAATTATATGTTCTGCCATCGGTATGCCTCCCACTGATAAGGTGCAACCTCACCTCGCATCTGTTTTCCGAATTCAAAATACTGTCTCTCGCCATCCGAAATGACTTCGCCAACGGATTGCACTCGTCAATCATAGCCTTAATTTCAGCCATAAGAGAATCATCAAACTTGTCAGTTGTTTGTGATTAACCCCTGTGTACATATTAAATGTTAGATTTAAGCTAAAAAAGAAGTTGCAGTTTACTAAAAAAAACATAAGGAAGCCATCACTGAAGTAACAAAGCAACCGACGACACGGTGAAATAAGGTATACTTATAACAACGTACCTAAGAGCTCTCTTTCTGTTTTTAATATCATCCTCAGTGTCATATATGTAGAGTTGGCAGAATTTAGGAGGCTGATTATTCACTGATAGTAGACTTCCAATTCTATGCTAATTCTGCCCACCTATCCTGTAAGTGTACGGTCCTCTACCCTGATTTATGGAGTAGTCAATTTTGCCGCCACTTGAAGTGAAAGCATGCATCCAGGTGTAAGACCTAATGTTATCCTTGAAATGCCTACTTTTTGGATGGACACTGTCTAGAAGATCTTTCAGTGGTTGAGGTGGTTCTGTCAAATAGGGCAGTTCCACGATACCGTCTTCACATCACATGTTGAAAGAAGGTACCAATGGTTTTCGGTCCATTCTATCTCTCTCACCATACCACATTTTTGCAGCACATCTTTGGCATCTATACTCTAGGTTCCCGTTGTAATCATAGCCTTCCCACCCTATTAAATAATTGCACATTCTCAAATATCAGCCGTTAGAAGATGGGTTGGATTTATACATTCATAGGGAAATGACACGAACCTGTTGTCTAAAACATGTCAGCACTATCAGGTTGTTCTTCGCTAACCTCTCCAAAGATATCACGTGCAAAGCTTTTAATTATTAAATCACCATGTGACGATGAGTTGAACCGCTTGTTAGAGTTTAAACTTCTCTATGTTGATGAGTCATTTTCACATGCTTCACGGATGTCATCGACAACACGACCGACATGAGCTACAGAATACAAATTTACGTCACATATATTTGTTTTATTTAATTGTCAATTAAAAAATGTGTCAATGATTAGATAAGTGTGAATTTTCTACCGATTGTCAAATCTTCAATCTGGTTGTCAGGAGTGTTTTGCGATGATGCTTGTAGTAATTTCCGGGATCGGATATCCCTTAATATGATCATATTTTTTCGCCTTGAAAGTTTTGAACGCCAATCTCGGTATGGGTCATACTTAGTAAACATTGCTTCTTCGTGTGAATTGTGACCATGCCTCCTATCGGACAAAATCAACTTACGATTCCTTCGCGCTTGTTGTGCAAGTAAGTATGTTATAAGGTACTGCTCCAGTTGGTTTGCGAAGAAGGGAAAAATATAAAATTGATTGATTAACGTAATAATATTGTATAGGTTTTATTAGTATTTAACATAGAACGTAAGTACTGGCAGCCAAAATTACTACCGTCATGAAGTCGTTGGCTGGTTAATTGGTTCTGAACTGTACGGGTGAAATTCAGTGTACTGTCTGTAGGGCTGAACATGAACGAAAATAATGACAGTGAGTAAAACAGGGTAATGCTTGAAAAAAATAGAAATATGCTCATTTTAAAATTGTATTGATATGGATAAATAATGGTTGGTCACCGGAGTGAGGGGTCTGCTCGATCATTAACACTTGCTCAGTTACACTACTTCCGTCTACAAAACTGTGTGCATTGTAGTAATTTGCAGTATCTGTCAAAATACGTTTCCCTGTCAAGAAAGACAACCCACAACCTTTCGCTAATACATTAGTGACATTAAAGAATACAATGAATATAATTGGTTCTAACCTTACAATTGCAAAGACTGTACGAATACGTCATTAAAACCTTTATCCCTTGTTAGGCTGTTATTATTTGTACATCTTGAATCTGTATTGCACTGCGAAGAAGTCACAGCTGCATAATAATTAAGAGATATTCCATAAAAGATTGGAAACCATGATACAGTATACTGAGTAAATTAACTCGTGACGTGTCACTTGAATTTGTAATGCAACAATTGGGCGACAGATTAACATGGTCGGCAGTTGAGGAAGAAGTTGAGCTCACAGATTCAATTCCATTTTGCACGAACTGTCTTCTCAGGAATTGTAATTACGTTGGTAATATCCTGGAAGGGCGACCTTGCAATACCTACAATTGAATTGTGGTTTGTCATTTCTTGTGGAACTTATAGAGACTGACAGTAAAGAAAATGTGCGTAAAATGGAACATAATAATTACGTACAGACAAGGTAAAATGTAGTTGGATGGGGAATACTAACCATGACCATGTTTCTTCTTTTTCTGCAGATTTTCAATCTTCTTCTCACGCACAGCAGTGTCCACAGTTGATGATATATCATTGCGAACTGTCTTCCTTTTCTGAGCTGTAATAATAGTATTTGAGTTTTCATTACTATAACCTTCCATCACAGTCGAATGTGGAGAACAACTATAGCATTGATGGTAATTAGAGACATTGAAAAGAATTTGAAAGGACTTGAAGTTGGGCAGTTATAAATGAGTACTATGTGTTGTGTTTCCAATCAAGATCAATCATTTAACCGAGACACTATTTTAGTCGATAAGCGTAGACGGAAAAATGATAATCACATAATAAGATGAAGTTTCGGTAACAGAGATGCATGAATATTAATACATGTGATTTTGATACGTAAGACATGCTTCAAATATAACGATGATTGCAAGTAATTACCCTTTATCAGTGGAAGTAAAAATTGATAGATGACTAATAGAAATCATTTAGTTTTAACATTGCCATGGATGATTTTGTGACCATGCGTGTAACACCCCTGATTTTATAAATTATATTAAATTAAAGTTATATTCGTATTTTTATTTTATTTACGATTTAACTCCTAATTCTTGAAATTATTATAAAACGAATTTATCATTTAATCGTTTCAAACTCCTAAAATTCTATTTGACTAAGAAACTCTTCTTATATTTAAAACATATTTTTATTTCTGTTTCGATTCATTTTTACATTTAATTTAATTCTTATCGAAAATTTATTTCGACGACTTAAATCCTAATTTTTTTATTTATATATTATGCACGAAGCTAATTTATTTTAAGTTTCGTCAAAATATTTATTTTCTTTCGTCGAGAATTCAGTTTGATTCACTTTATCGAAAATTTATTATTTATCGGAAAATATTATTTCATCGTCTAATCATTTCTTTCTATCAACTTCGTTTTCGTCCCGAGTACTTTATTTACTCATTTTTATTTGACAGCCCGATAATTTATTCGATTTTATTGACTCGATTTTAATTCGATTTCGTGGGTTAGTCAACTTACCGTTACGGAATTCGTTTCCTACCCGATTCATTTAATCAACCCCTTATACAATGTATACTTGTTCTTGGAATCCGTACACGTATTTCTTTTGTCTGAATTGGATTCAACCCACTGTACGTTCTTTTCTCATTCCTTTTCTTTTCCTACATTAAATGTATACACCCCCTTACTCCTTTCTTGTTGTATCCACCGCTTCACACACTCCCATCATTCATTCCCTCTTTTTGTCCTGTTCACCTCCCCTCTTTCTCTTTAATTTTTTTTATTTCCACTGTTTCATCTCTTGGATGCTGGCTGCTGCGTGTTTTTGCGTTTTGGGCTATTCACTCCTTCTTCTTCGTCCTTCACCCTCACGCACAATATCCTTCTGCGTGTTGTTTTTGTTGTTCGCGGCTGCTACTTCGGGTTTCCCTTTATCCTCCCCTGTTCTGTTTCTTTGCTGCGTCATCTCTATTTCTAGCCGCTGCTGCTTCTTCTGTGTTGTCCCCCATCATCATCATCGTTTGTTGCTGCGCATAGCCCCATTGTTTCCCCTCCTCGCCGCCACTGTTAGCATGTCGTCGCTGTTGCTATGCTTGCTCGGAAGGTGATAAATCTTGCCTTCTTCGCTCTTCTTTCTGATTCGTTTGTTCTGCCTGTTTTTCTGTTTGTGTGTCGATGTTGCTGCTGTAGTTATCAATCCATGTTCTTGTTCTTTCTCTCCTGTTCTTTCTGTCTGTTGCTGCTTATCATTTCTCTATTTTTTTCTATTCCATCTACTGCTGTTTTCCGTCCCTCCGTTTGTCTCCGTCCTCCTTCTTTTCTCTTTTCGTTTCTTTGCTGGCTGTTGTGGTCACGTTTGTTGTTGTTATTGTTACTGTTGCCGCTGTAGTCTGCTGTTAATATTATATCTATTCTGCTACCATTCGATCCCGTGTTTCCTTCGTTCTTTTCCATATTTCTATGCGCGTCGTGTTGATCGCTATTTGATCGTCTCGTTCTCACTGTGGTGCTGATGCTATTACTCTGATAGTCGATCTTCTCTGGATATGTCGCTACTGTTTTTTTGGTCGATGTTGCTGTGCTGTTTCCTGCTTTTCATCGTTGCTGCATTTTGTCCGTGTTTTGCTACTGTTGCTGCCAACTGATGTACGAGTCGTTTTTCAAGCCTCGATTTTGGTGTCTCCTCCTATTTCTTTTCTCTAGTAAGGCTATTACGAGTTGTCGATGTTATTGCCATCTTTATTTTTATTGTTCCCGTTTCAGTTGTTCCGTTAGCGTCGTGCTCCATCTTTGTTCTAATTTTTCCCGTTCTTCGCGTCAGTCTTACTGAATTACCTGAGGACCCGTCAAGGAAGGCTGAATGCTCTATTCAGATACTAAATTAAGGATCTCGTGAGGACCAGACAAGGATAATTACATGAGCAGTTCGGTTATCGCCTGAAGGTAACTTTAGGACGTTACTCGATTTTATATCGTATGTTTGAGTAGTAGTATGTAGTAAATACTTTAACTTCGGTTTTCTAATTTTAGCTATATATTATTGCTAATTATATTAATTTTAAATCATATGCCTTATAAATATTTTACGACTTTCAATATCGTTTTATAAATCGTTAGTAATTTAATTATTTACAATCGTTATAATATTTTGTTGGTTATCGTGACACTAGTAACTAAATAATATCGATTTCATATTTTCTTCATATTTCGTTAATTTAAAATTTTAACTCAAAATCGTATTTTTATATTATAATCAAGGTTTGTATACTTGTTTAATGAATTAACTTTCGTTTTACGATTTATACTAATAAATGAGAAAATAGTCGATTTTGTTTCAAATATATTTTTAGTCGATACTATTTTCACTAATAATTACCTATTTGTTTCCGATTGACTATTTTTAGTAAAATCCGTATTATTTATTAACAAAAGCTATTTTCTAAAAATAATTTGAAACCTTTGAAAAATTCATTTCATTTATAAAACTTGTCGACTCAATTAATTTTGATATCGTTTTTCGTAAAACATCTGTTTTCTAAAAATTATAGTTTTAACTCGACTTCCTAATTATTTATAAAATATTATATATTGACTTATTATATTTTATTTATATTTTGAGTAACGAATTTAGAAATATATTAAAGTTACGATAACGACAATAATAATAAAGTGTTAATTTCGTTAGAAATGCTAATTTTATACGTTTCACTTATTTTAATAACTTACGTATTTTCTATAAGACTCTCTATTTTAAGTAAGTTTCTAAAATTAGTAAGTTTTTATTTATGGAAAGTTTCCCTTTTAATATAAAATGTTTATTCCTTTTATCTTCATATTATTTATATTAATTATATGTTTTGTATATATATTCATAATGGTTGTTTTGGAGTTATGAAATAAAGTCAAGTGTGGGGTTAGAGTAATATAGTCTGGGAAGTACGTTTTTGCCATCAACTATAAAGCCGGTGTGCCCATTTGGGGCACATTTGGTCGTTGAACTGGGTGTAGTTTCGCCTACGAGAGTGTATGTTTTGACCCTAAGCTAGATATCGCATCGTGTTAGTCGTCGTCAGCTGAACTAGACATATTTGTTGTCTAGGAGGGGTGTGCACTACTTAAACCAGGACCTCGCTGCACGCAGTCCTGTTATAGTTGAGTTGCCTAGTTAGAGACTGGATTCTGTTATGAGTTAAGTCTACAGTTCTCGAAGCTAGTTTCCAGTATTATCCTAGTGAAAGTCTAGCCTTGTGCACACTGATCGAATTTCCATAACGCCATTTTTGAATATGATTATTATTATCGATTGGTTTGATTTGCAGGTTGACAAATGTTTTAAGTTTCCTCCGAGAACTTATTTTATTATATTATATCGTTTTTAATGTTTTCTGTTTTTTAAATATTTTGATATAGTAACACTATTATTTTTCCATATGATATAATTTGGCTGGGAGAACGTCCGAGTTACTCCCTACTGACGTGGCTGTTATGTTTATAACATGACAGGTATTTGCTGCTGTGTTTTGGGTGTGAGCTAGCGAGTAGCATGGATCCTACTCTTTCTTCATTCATGTAATTTATGGATTTGTATAACCCGTTTGGAGAATTTCCTTTTTAGCCCTTTTGTAAAAAGAGACCTTTGTATTGACTTACCATTTCTTTTAATAAGATATAGTTTGTCAGTGTGTTTTAATCCCAACTCTTCAGTGTTTCCGCCACTGTATTGCGTTAGATTTTGTAGGGGATTACAATGCGCCCATACAACTTCTGCAAATGGAAATCATTGTAAAAAGTTGACGACCAAATCCTACCGAGTTGTAGAGATTTCAGCTAGGGAACGTATGCTATTAAGTTAAATCCAACTACTTATGCAATAATTTAAAATGGTCCAAGCGTTGTTGTTTAAGAAAAACGAATGTATTTAAGTTCGGTCTATTAGGCAGAAGTACTTTGAAGACTCCTCGATGGATGTTATACGAAACTTCTGCCTGTGTGATGTCTTTTGGTTTCATTAGGAGTATATGAAACTGTGTTGTGATGAACCAAACTACCTAAAAATTACGGAAGATTATGTTGAAGTACAGATCACTCTTACAAACGCTTGAAGGACTTCATATTAATCATTGGTTAGCACCAAAAAGAATATATATATATATATATATATATATATATATATATATATATATATATATATATATATATATATATATATTAATTATTAAGTAGGCGAAAATGGTGACGTTTTGTTCATGATACGTTTAGCGACACAACCAAAATATAAGACTGTATAGGTATCCCCAAAAAAACATTATGTAGAAACGAACGACGTAAGCTGAGGAATCACGTAAAAAGGAAATAATGAATGCGTAATGATTTGATTAAGCGTCGCAATTTGTCACATAGCATTGTCCTACTACGACAAAATTTTACAAACTGTCAAAATAAAGTGTTTCGATGCAGAGTCGGGTAAACATATGAAAAAACATAGAATGTTCGTAGGTTGATAATCCTCTTATGCAGTCTTTTCCTTTTTGACAACGGTCGGGTGTTTTGTGGCCGATCTAACATCAACTACAACACCTACTGCTCATGCGGAATAATATACAATCTCATCACTGTTTCTCTTTAGCGGAGTAACCCGTGATGAATTAGACGCAGTTTCATAGTCCATAATCTGAAAGATGAATGAAATCAGTGTAAGCAAAATCTGAGACCAAGAATACATTATTGATATTGTAAACGCTACAACATTTGTAACAAAAGGTGCTTGAAATCAAAGGTAGTGCTAGTAAAAAGATGCACCTCAGTAAGGTTGTTCACGACTTTTGACTCTTTGATATGGATTCCTCCAGAAGACCCTTCAGGGTGGTGCGTCAGTGGTTCAAGGATTTTGACACCGCTGGAAGAAGCTTCACCGTGCTGCAGGAAAAATGGAGACGTTAGAGTCCATTGAGGTCGCCAGAAAGGTTGCAGATTGTTATTTGGAACATGAAAAAAAGTATATTTTTATTCGCCATCATTTGTCGCAGGTTTATTGTTGTCAGCTGGTACTCATCCAGTTCTCGCTGCGTGATCAACAAACTTCAGATAATGTGATGGATATGTGGGCAGATAAGTTAAAAAATAGACTGTTAAACCTTGAGCGCTTCTTCATATTTCATGGTAAAAAGATGGATCTTATCCACATCATCGGACATCCATTGAACGGTGTAAGACTCTGAAAACTGCTCAACATTGAATGTCTCATGAATAAGGATCTTGAGGAGGCAACGATTGTTGAAAAACGTTACAAGTTCCTCGAGAATAGAATCACCCTCTCCAGCCTATGAAATAGAATATTAGTCGTCCTCTATGTAGTCACTTGAATATGACGTAATACGAATACTGGTTACAGAAGAAATCATGGATATTGTGTAAAACTTACCTGTTCCAATCTCGAAAATAAATTCAAAGCAGAGTCCTCAACATACTGCGATATATGGGTGTCAAAAATTAAAATGACATTCTATGTCTGAAAAATCCTTGACGACAAACTTAACATGGTACCTAGAGTGGAAGACGTAACCGTAGTTCTGTGAGAGACTCAGTGATGAGATATGTGGAAATAAATATTCAGTAAGGCATAAACATTAAAAATCTTCTTAGTATAGAAAGATATACCGTAGAACTTGACCTAGATATCCGAAAGTGTTTCCAATGCAGCCTGATCGACTACAAATCCACCTGCGTTGTTCATTCCTCACAACCTTTGATCTGCAGGACTTGCAGCTGTGGTAGTACCATCCAGCGGCGGTCTCTAAATCAACTATGGTTGCAACAGTATAGAAAGACCCACTCTAATTTGAGACATTTCAGTTAAATGAAGATTAGTTGATTGAATTCTCAAAACAAAGGCAATGCAAATCATGGTCGAAGTATTATATCCTAAAATTTAACAAGTACAACCTTCTCATTCCGAATAATCTGACTTATTGAAAGTACTTCGTCGACACTAAGTTCAAAACATTCCTGCTCCATACCCTCCTCTACATACTGCAGTGAAATACTGGGGCCTGTGAAGAAAGACTGGACAGTGGTGTACTTAAGTAGGCGAAAAAATAATAGATCTTTGACATTGTCTTGGAAGTATTGCATTGTTATAGAGTACTGTATAAGGTTCTTTCTATTACTAACCTCTCTTGAAAAGCGTCAACTTCAGGTATATTTGGATTAACTTCAAAAGTTGTTGTGTTGTAAGTTGTTTGCACACGCCAAGTAGCTATTGATTTAGCGGGGAAAACTGTTAGTAAGAGAAGAGATCTGCATACCAAACTACAAAAAAAAAGTAAGAATAAGATGAAGGGAAATATTTTCAAATGTTTTGGCCTCCACAAAGCGACAGACAATCACTTTGGAATGCTCTGAGTTTGGTAGATTCTTCAACACTTCAGGAATATCAATGGCATGTGGTGACCATAGGATACACTGAAGCACTAAACCACTAACGCGTAGATCAAAGCAAAAGAATTAGTTAGATGTGTTAGGATAAAAGGAAGACAAAGATGTGTTAACTGACAGCAAAACTAAAGAGCATAATTTAAGATTTATCTAGGACTTTACTCAGTGTCTTCTAATTTGATATTCCTGAATTTGAAGCCATTTTTTGTCTCGATCAAGGGGCCAATCTCATAGAGCTTTCAAACAATATCTGTACATGATATGCATACTTATGAATGAGTAACCAGATAGAGTGAAATTGCATAATTGTTTGTTTAAATTGCATAGTATGTAGACGATACAGACCTATATACTGAGTTGTTTCTACCCTCCCACTGATAAATTAATCAAACTTGGCGAAATGATAATAATTTGTTGGAATGGAGATATCATTCGACACATGAGTAACTTTTGATGAGAATTCAACATTGAGTCTGCAAGGATGTGTGGTGACCTTGTCATAACCAACATTTTTCGTAACAGTTAGGCTTTTAATGTTGTAAACTTCTCCCACAACAAATTTGTCCTTGAACTTGTTCATCAGAGGCTTCTTAATGGTTGTCTGGACCAAGCCATTCTGAAAAATAAAGATGAAGAATCAGTGTTTGAATAATATTAAAGGTGAGTTAAAGTGATTTCATCTCACTACAAAAATATACTCCCTCCGGTTTTTATTTATTACCCAGTTTCATTAAAATAATCCACTTATATATTGATGAAATGAGGCAATAAATAAAAACCGGAGGGAGTACATACCTTGGCATCAATTAAAAGTAGTTCAATAGATTCAGTCTTCAACTTATCCCTAAACTCTGGCCTGTTCCATCTGTAGATCACCCCGATATTCAATTCTCGTAGCCTAACACCTTGGCAAAGGGTAGCAACGATAGTAGTGTTTGCATCAGGCATTATCTTGATAGATAAGAGGCTTTCGAAACAGAGCAATGGAGGGTAGCTACTGAGATTTGTATACTGAATGCTTTGAAGGTAGTTGAGGTGTGGGCAAACTGAATGCAAATACTCCGTATATATAGGCACCATGAATTTTGAAGGGAATAGATGGACCGGAAACATGGGAAAAGGAGATGAAGATAACGAAAAGGCAGAATTTAAGCTACACGTTTTCCAGTGCAGCAATTACTAAGCCTGATACATTCTCTGGTGCACTGATGCCATTCTCGAAGAGTAACTTTTAATGATGGTGGATATTACTTCTCCCCTAAACAATCTCATTTCCATTCTACTATCCTATTTTACTAAACCAAGCTAAAGCACTAAAAAAAAGGGACTTATTTCAAAATTGAGTATTGTGATTAAGACAACTCATTGAGCTTGGTGTCTTTTTTTTATTGAAAGAAGATATAAAGTCAACTAATGAGTACCTACCCCTCAATAACTTTAACCGTTATGTCCCAAGGGTGGAGTCTACTAGTTAAAACTTGTGCTCATCACCCCAAGGATCTTAGGTTCAAGCCCCTGCAAGAGCGATGTTGCTCTCAGGTGAGATTTGTATGGCTTTAGGCTATGTCTTCTAGGTTTCGAGCATGTTGCCTAAGGGTGGCTTACATGGTGTGCGTAGTTTGAAAGCTATTGCGTACATGCGAGGGTTTACCTAAAGCGCACCAAAGGTAGCGGTTGCGGGTACCCCCGTAAAAAAAAGCTTTACCCGTGATTGGTAATTGATAGAATATGTAATTATTCCTGTAATATTCTAGCAATCAGTTGTTATTTGATACCTATATTGTTGTATATAGTTTCCTAGTTTATAACCTAGAATATTGGAATGTAATCTCGGCTACTCTTGTATTTATACTGACTAATTATCAATGAGAAGATCAAGCATTATCTTTCTTTATGGTATCAGAGCTTCGCAGGAAAATTTCTCCTTAATCGCTTCCGCGCGCAACCTTAGCATCCCTATCTCTTCTCCCTTCTCCGTCTTCACGGCAACATCAATGGCACCCGACACAACCAAGTCTGGATTCCACCCTGCCCTTGCCGTGAACAACATCAAGTACCATGGCACTGTCGAACTTGGCATGGACAACAATGAATACCCGCTTTGGGTAATTCTTTTCACAAACTACGCGAAATCCAATCGTGTGCTTCACCACATTATTGAACTGAAAGGTGGCTCGAAGGCTCATTCTACTGAGGAAGAGAAAGAGCAATGGGAAACTCTCGACGCAAAGGTTCTTCAATGGATCTATTCTACCCTCACCAAAGATCTTCTGGAAACAATTCCAGGAACTTGGAACCGGATTCAAAATATATTCTAGAACAACAAAAATTATCGGGTCGTCACCCTTGAACAAGATTTCTCTCACATTTCCATGGCCGACTTCTCCTCCGCCTCAGCATATTGTCAGCGTCTCAAATCAATTGCTGATCAGTTGAAAATTGTTGGATCCACGATCTCAGACACACAGTTGGTCCTCTAAATGGTATCCGGTCTCACCGATGCATATTGCAATGTCGGCACTATAATTCGACAATGCAAACTGACCCATTGCCTGAATTTTACCATGCTCTATCCATGATAACACTGGAGGCCGGGTTTGCTAAGGAGGCAGCCACCACTACTCTCTCTACTCTTGTAGTTCAACACGGAAGAATCTCCATGGATAAACCTGCCGCATCCAACGCCAACAAGAACAACCGTGGCTCCAATGGCAAGATGAAAAATGATGGCAAAGGTGGAAAAGGAACCAAATCTGCTCCCTCGTCTTTCTCTGCCTCTGGACAAAAATGGATGGGTCCCTATGGTCCATGGTGGTGGCCGTCTTCACCTTGGGGATATCCACCCTGCCCGTATCCATCGAGTCCATGGCCTCGTCCTGGTGTCGTTCGTCCTCAGCCGGGAATTGCGTATGCCACTACTACTAGCTCTACTCCTAGTCAGATCGACATTGAAGTTGTTATGCTCACCCTTGGTCTCACTCCACCGGATCTGTCTTGGTTTATGGACACAGGAGGGGCGTCTCATATGACCGCAATCCAAGGTATTCTCTCGTCTTATATTAATTCGAGTGCAAATAATTGTACTATAGTTAGAAATGGTTAGTATATTCCAATTACTGGTTACGAAAATACTACCCTTACTCAACCCCATCCACCCTTGGCCCTTAAGAATGTCTTACACGAAACCAAATTAGTCAAAAACTTAATATCCGCTAGAAAATTTACAACAGATAATTCGGTCACTGTTGAATTTGACCCGTTTGGCTTTTGTGTGAAGGATCTACGGTCAAGGACACATTTGATGAGATGTAATAGTCGAGGAAATCTGCATCCCATTTCCACTCCCTCCACCATCGAGTCTCGTCAGTCGGTGTTTGCTGCCATCGTCCCCTCTCTCTGGCACGATCGTTTGGGTCACCCCGGCGAACCAGTTCTTCAGTCCTTTTAGCAAAATATATTTATTGAATGTACTATGAACTCAAATAAATCTATTTGTCCTTTTTGTCCTATTGGAAAACAAGTTAGATTGACTTTTGGCAATTCTCTTACGTACACTACTTTGCCTTTTGATATTTTGCATTGCAATCTTTGGATGTCTTTTGTTCTTAGTTCGTTGGGACATAAATATTATCTTCTTGTCCTGTATGATTTCAGTAATTTCTTGTGGACTTTTCCAATTGCTCATAAATCTGATGTTTATCCCACATTACTTACACTTCATGCTTACATTCAAACTCAATTTGAATGTAAAAGTAAGTCAATTCAATGTGATTATGGAGTAGAATTTGTCAATGGTCCATTTCGAAAATTCAGTGAGACACACGGGTTAGTGTTTCGTCTTTCCTGTCCTCACACGTCATCTCAAAATGCTAAGGCTGAGTGCAAAATTCAATCTGTTAACAACATTATTCGTCCACTTTTGCTTCATGCGTCTATCCTGGCAAAATTCTTGCATCACGCTTTAGAAATGGCTACCTACTTATCTAACATACTCCCGAGTAAGGTCATTGATTTTCAGGAACCCATGTCTATTTTATTCCGCCGAAATCCAACTTATTCTCATCTTTGGATTTTTGGTTGTCTATGCTACCCGTTAGTTCCCTCCACCACAATACTCAAACTTCAACCTCGTTCTAGCTCTTGTGTATTTCTTGGCTACCCACCAAATCATAGAGGGTATCGATGTTATGACATGTCGGCTGACGACTAACGAAGTCATTATTAGTTGTCATGTTCTATTTGATGAGTCTCGTTTTCCTTTTTCTACTGTGCATTGCACCGACTCGCGGACATATACATTGTTAGATGATGGGTTCTCTCCGCATGTCCTTCATCATGTTACCCATGAGCCGGCCCCCTGCCAACTCTTCTAACCCTTCTGTCCCTCCCTGTGCATCATCCACACCGCTGCGTTTGTACGTTCGTCGTCAACCTTCCCTGCCTACCAACATAGTACACGACTACCTCCCCTAAACGAACCACATAATACCACAAAACTCATTACGGCCACATCTTCCAAACCCAGTACTCGTAGTGACTATGGTATTTACACTCCCAATCCCAAATACCAACCCCATCTACAACTCACAACCTCAGTCACACCGTTGCCATCTCCCCCTTACCTCGCAACCTTGTGTCAGCTTTACGTGATCAAAATTGGAAATGGCCATGAATGATGAGTACACCGCTCTTATTAACAATAAGACGTGGGAATAGGTCCAACGTCCTGCTACTGTTAATGTCGTCATACGGTCTATGTGGATATTTCGTCATAAATTCAATGTTGATGGTTCATTTGAAAGGTATAAAGCTCGTCTTGTAGGTGATGGGAAAACTCAACAAGTTGCCATCGATTATGGCGAAACGTTCATCCCTGTGGTCAAACTGGCTACTATTTGTGTTGTTTTATGTATCGCTCTTTCGAAGAAATGGGCTATTAATCAGCTCGATGTAAATAATGCATTTCTTCTCGGAGCACTCAATGAAACAGTCTACATGTGCCAACCACTTGGATATCGTGACACCCGGTATCCAGATCATGTTTGTCTACTTTGTAAGACATTGTACGGTCTCAAACAAGCACCCCGTGCTTGGTACAAACGATTTGCCGACTACGTTACTGTAGACACCCGCATTTTGACTGCCAGGTGTCTAGGGTAGTTTCCCAAAAAACACCCGATGATGATCGGACGCTAACGTGTTTCTACGTGCTCGGATATGGGCTCAAATCCATTAGTTGTTGGCTTAAGCACTTATGGAGTACAAATCTCACAAAATCAACCTCGAATCCGGGCCTAGTGGATCATTCCGAGTCAAACGAGACTAATTTGGGCCAAAACCAACACCGGAAATAAAACCGACTTTTAGCGATTGGGTCAACCTCGGTCAAAGTCATTTCCGAGACATACAAAACAACCATCCAAACATCAAAAGTCCAATTCAAACACAAAACCCATCAAAAACCCAACTCACGGTCCAAAGCAATGGACCCGCGCGACCCAGCTGGGCCACTCGATCGAGTGCCCCACCCACTCGATCGAGCGGGCCCATATTCAAGCCCGACTGCAGGCATAACGGGCCACTCGACCGAGTCAGCTGGCTACTCGGTCGAGTAACCTTAACCGGGTTCCCTTGCCTTTGCCTATATAAGCAACCCCATGCACACACAATTTGACAATCTTGACACAACTTTACAACCCTAATCAACATCAAATTCAACCCTAATACTACACTCAAGCCCTAACCCTAGAACCTAGGAGGCAAACCCTAACCACCACAACTCAACCTCCATAAACCTCGAAACTCCCGTGTTAAAGCCGCGACTACGAGTACGATCCGAGACAAGAAGATGTAGGTTGAGGGTGCCAATTCCCGTTCTTCCCTTCTTCTCTTTCTCTCGTCATTTCTTTTCTTCTTTTTGCTTTTTTTATTTAATTACCGCATTCGTAATATCAATAATATAATTAGTATCAAAAGACATTAAAATACTCGTCGATTTGTGTCAAGTGCGAAGGATGTCAGGATAAGGAAACCCGAATATACAAGGGTACTGCACACAGCGTTGCCGGTCGCTTATCCTGACACCCTAGCATTTGATTATTGAAATGGGTCAATTTCAACAATAATTTGTTTATTTTCGTTTGCGTCGCATATTGCATCGATTTTCTAAAAACCTTCTTCAAAACACATATTTTTAAGGGTCGAAACCCGTTGACCCGGATCCGGCATCACAATCCCTAGGGATTTATTTCGATGTCGGAAAAGCCGAGGGAATGAAGTCTTTCAATTCAAACGTTGATCTATTAGATTCGATACCAATTTCATAATTGGACGTCGAATCTAACGATCTAGTCACATAAGTTAACTAATGCGATTTTTTGTTGATGCTAAAATAATTGTCATACGATTCGCTAGAATCACGACATTATTAAACGTGGAGAAAATCTACTCATATCGCGATAGTTAATTCAAACGACTTAAAACGATTTTCTCTTATTTTCACTCTACTATCTCATATCGATTCAATAATCGAATATGAGATACAACGAGTATTCAAGTTCAGAATTGAGTATAAATTCCACAATATTTATGCCCAATTCATCAAATCATCAAAAATCAAAAGCAATTTCGAAATCGACAACAAAATTGCAAACGACATGGTTCGTACAGGTGCCACTCGACCGAGTGCCTAGGCCACTCGATCGAGTGACATCACAAAAATCGAGCAGAATGCTCTTTCGACCTCCACTCGGTCGAGTCTCATAGTGACTCGGTCGAGTAGGGTCCATAATACGAGACAGAATGCTCACATGACAGCCACTCGGCCGAGTTTCGTCATAACTCGATCGAGTGGGCATGTACTCGATCGAGTTCCCTCGTAACTCGGTCGAGTGCCGTCAAATAATCTGGACAGAACCTTTTTCAGAGGTCCACTCGATCGAGTCCCATAATGAATCGGTCGAGTGGCCCTTTATCACGTTAAACCGTGAGTCCTACAAATCGCATTCGAGTCTCGTTAATCGTTTTTCGTGACTTAAGTCAACACGTGCCTAATCTCTCACGTGAAACATCTTTTTCGAAACCATGCTTTAACTCGCTAGCTTCATTCTACATATTTCAATATTTCATAAACCGTTATATCGTTACTAACGCGTTTGTTGTTTCTCTTGTCAATTTTGGGTTGTTTATTTTATTGTACTAAAATGAACCCCCATGCTAAAATTCAACTTTGACGCTAGAGTTAATTGTATTAAATCGACATAGTAACCCTTTCATTTCATTCACATGCTTAGGGAAAATAATCTTTGCATATCATTTCCCGTTTAACTAACGCGCGTATTCGAAAGTCAATCGATATCCTAGTAGAGGCCGCTAGTGCGGGCGGGGTTGGGTGTCCTTCGTGGGCTTCCCAACACGTACCGTCACCCCTTACTCAGAACCTCGGTTTTTGGATGCCCGAAACCGTTGGCGCATGAGAGTCATTAAATACACGATATTCGATAATGTCGGTATCGGTATCAAATGCTAAGGGACGAACCCAATAAGCTCTGACATCGGAAATGGGCCGTATTTTGTACACGGCCCACTACGACATAGAGTGGGTTCGAACGGGCCCGAACTTCCACAAAGTTCGGTGGCGACTCCACTTCGATTTAAATTTCCATTCGATCCGTTTTCATATGGAGATTCATTCGCCTCCCCAAACCCGTGCGTGGCCGCGTCGGGATGGACCTATGTCATGTCCACAATTTGGCGACTCCGCTGGGGATTAACTGATGCGTGACTTACCATCGGCATCCTCAGGGTGAGACTCGAATAGAAATCGTTTGACTAGTACAATAAGCGTTTTAGTTTTACGGTTCATGCATAACCAATATTTTCCCGGGCCGGTACTGGTGACCGACGTCCCACTATACCGTTGATGTACTCCAATATGGATATGTCAAAAGGTGTCCATAGTCGATTCGAGTGGGTTTCGCGGCATGTTCTAAGCTCAATTCGACTTAGAGAGTCCGTCCCGATCAACGTCAAGACTATGTGCACTGGTATAGACCCTTTATAGACCGACCGAGACTTAGTGTAGAGCATACATGGCGTCGTTATAATGCTTGTGTGACTACGTGCTACTTGGTTTCCGTGTCGTTTTCAAAAACCGTCAACTTTTCAAAAATACATATTTTTCAGGATATTCAATTTTCAAAACCCGGGACATACCGAATTTAGGACTTATGATTTTACTCAAAATAGCCTATTTTCTAGACGGTATGCTGCCCAATTCAAAACTCGAAAGTACTTTCGAACTTTCAAAACCCGAGGCCAAATACTCTTTTCGTTTTCTTTTGAAAATTGGGCCCTCCACCGAGTTCTCTCGGGCTCTCTTCAAAAACAATCCATTTTCAAAATCTTCCTCTTCTTAGGACTCCCCGTATTTAGCAATGTAGGGTCGCGTCGTAGGTTGTCAAGGTCTTTAGCGTCGAAACTCTGTCGATCTTACATCACAAGTTTCTTCCCTATCCCGGTCCGCCTTATTAGACTAAGGAAAGGCCCACCTACGTAGGACAAACCCCTACAAAGGAGTGCCCGTTTACACAATCGAGTCCAAAGTCTGAGAAATATCTCATGTGGACCTTCCTTCGAACAGGACTCGGCCCACAGAGCTGAATCCTAAGGAAGGCCCACCTTTCACAAGTCACCCTTAAGGTGTCTTTCCGAGTCAACCTTTTACAAGGCATAGCCCTATAACAAAAGGTTCGTGGTCCTTATGTCTAAGGGTCACTCGTCCAACACTCGAGTATTAACAAAATCTTCAATCCCACTCGGGGGCTACCCTTTAGCAGGGCGATCAATCACGGTTGCCCTAAGGGTCATGTCTTACACGTGTCTCACGTACCCCACTTTTGAGTAACTTAGGATGCCACGCCATCTAAGTCCTTAGTCTCACATTGGGGGCTATTCTCCGACGGAGTGATTAATCACAGTCACTCCAAGAATCGTACCCTACACATTTGTCTTAGGGGAGTCTAACCCGAGTCAAACCGGAGTCGTCTCTCCTCCCGCGCTATTTCCTATGCCTTGGTGAATTTGAGTTCCGAAGCAAATTTACTGATTACGCGGTATTCTTACAGACAAGCCACCACAAACCAGACATCAAAAGATGCAAGGAACTTTGGACGAACTGAAGGCCGCGCTGGCCAAGATGGAAACTCAATTGACTACCATCCAGACTGACCAAGCGACCTTGGCCACCCGTCTAAGTGCCGTGGAGAAAGGAACTCCTGTTGCTGGATCTGAGCCCACTGGGCCCATAGCTGAACTAATCAGCGTTGTTCGCAAACTTGAAGAGCGGGTCCATTTGTCAACAAATAACTCGATCCACACAGAAAATGCCCATACCTATTCACCCCTGAATGATGAATTGCCCGACAACTTCGACCTTACGGGCATACCAATGTTTGAGGGTACCGAAGACCCGGTCCACCACATCCGGGCTTTCAAAGAATTTATGGCTGTCAAGGGGGTGAAGTCCACCATGTTCAGACACTTGTTCGCTTCTTCCCTCGAAAATCACCCCAAAGCCTGGTACTACAGGCTCGATTCCAAGAAATACCCGACTTGGGATGACATGGCAACAGAGTTTGCTCGGAATTATGCTGATAATACCGAGATCCAGACTACAATGCGTACTCTGGAAGCGATGGCCCAAGAGCCCAAAGAAGGGTTCACTAAATATCTTCAAAGATGTAGGGCCGAGAGTGTAAAGTTGGTAGACAAGCCCAACGAGAAGACACTACTGGAGGTGTTCATCAACAACCTCCTACCTTCTTACCGCGTCCATCTTAGGTATGCCGGCATTTCAAACTTTGTCGTGCTTACCGAAATGGGCATTAGGATTGAAGACGATCTTCGACATAATGAAGATCTGGGTGAAGCTTTTACTGAAGGCTATACTGGACATCAACTTGAGTCGTTAGAAGCCGACGACTAATGACAACATCATCCAAGAGTCGAGATTTGATTTAAGTCCGAGTCTGAGTTTGGGTCTAGGATGTTCTATTTCAAAGTCAAAGTCAGAGGCAGAGTCAGTTGTATTCTGTCCTCTTTTTCAAAATTCAATAAAATCAGCTTTCAATATTCTTTTTCATATATACTTTCCTTATGTGTTTCCGAGAACGTGATGAACACCGTCATACACTGTGAGCACACGCACGTGACTATTATAGGCACATCTATAATGACTGCAGGAAACCGAGCCCGTGTTTTCCTTTTACCTATTTCATGTCTGGAATAGAAAGCCACAAAACTACACTTAGCAGGAGCGGTATCGAATTCCCATGACAAATCTGGGTAGTCTCGTAGTTTGGGTTCAAGACGGGAGGCAAGCCCATTTCCCACAATAAACACCCATCCAATAAGATCAACCAACCCCTACCTTAGGTGTTAGTCTGACCAACAAAAATTCAAAAAACCCATGACCGGGGCTGAGAGGTCAACCAACATTCAAACAAACCCATGACCGGGGCTGAGAGGTCAACCAAAATTCAAGATCCCATGACCGGGACTAAGAGGTCAACCAAAAAAAACATTCAAGAAACCCATGACCGGGGCTAAGAGGTCAACCAACAAAAATTCAAAAATCCCAAGACGGGGGCTAAGAGGTCAACCAAAGAATATTCGAGAACCCATGACCGTGAAAACGGTCAAATTCAAAATTATCAATGCTCGTACCATCCAGTAGGGGAGAAAAAATCAAGGTGGTCAGCTATCACCACATCTAGCCTTCCCACATTACAACCCTCAAGACCTTCCCGAGACCTAGGCTAGAGACAGCCCGGAATTTTGAGGATTCAAGCTCCATAAGATACCCCCAACCATTAGGGCCAGACACGGAAATCAGATCCCGCATTATTAAACCTACCCCGATCGAAGTCCGAGTCATTTTTACTCGACTTCCCCATTTCCTACCACATTGCAATACCTTACCCTCGAAGCCTTAGCTCCACAAAATCGAGCTCCAGATTTCGAATCATCAAGGCCACTTACGACCTAGCACCACATTTCCAAAATCATCCAAACCAGTTACAAACCCCAAACACGGGAACCAAACTTGCGGTCGACATAGAACATGCCCAAATAGTTCACACCGCCTCTGGGGGCTACCCCGGAGAACGCTCACAGTCACGGGATCAACATCCCAACTATTCTAGCCCTTTGATCAAGACATCATTGGGAATTCACCTAGCCTACACCATCGCTATGGCTAGTTACACACAAAGCCCTAATAAATTAGGCACCATAACATATCTCTCAATCCACTGAACTACGGCATGGTTTAATTTCACTACACGTGAATACGTAGGCAGCCTTTCAACAGAGGCACAACCACTCACATCGACACACATTCAAAAAGCACCATCATTTCGGTCACGACACTGTCATGTTCTCAGCAGCTAGCTTTGTCGTCCTGGGGGCTTCTCCTAGGCAGAAGTTCTTCATCCACTCACAAAATCCAAATACTTTCAAAATCTAGCCACCTTTCTTCAGTGTGTCCTAGTATTCGGTTCAGTCGAAGACGAGAATCTGTCAGGACTCGAAGCAGTACCCATTTTGAAGTGTACCCTAAAATTGGAAATCCAGAAGGGCACCAGACTAAAACAGTCTCATTACAGACTACTGCAATTCCCCTATAACAGATCGTTCCCATTTCGACTTTGACCGTGTTGCCACTCGCCTAGGCTGCGAAATAGCGCGACTCAAGAGTCTTGTTAGGTGGCCCACCCCCTACCGAGTCTCGGTCCAACCCCTCGAGAGTCCAGTCGTGTCAGTCGACTCGTCCGGTCACGTCCAGAGTCGAGTCTGTCGATAGGCCTCTCTCTTCAAATGCCACTTTAAAATTTGCCAAACTTAGCCATTTAAGTTAACTAATGCGATTTTTCGTTGATGCTAAAATAATTGTCATACGATTCGCTAGAATCACGACATTATTAAACGCGGAGAAAATCTACTCATATCGCGATAGTTAATTCAAACGACTTAAAACGATTTTCTCTTATTTTCACTCTACTATTTCATATCGATTCAATAATCGATTATGAAATACAACGAGTATTCAAGTTCAGAATCGAGTATAAATACCACAATATTTATGCCCAATTCATCAAATCATCAAAAATCAAAAGCAATTTCGAAAGCGACAACAAAATTGCAAACGACATGGTTCGTACAGGTGCCACTCGACCGAGTGCCTAAGCCACTCGATCGAGTGACATCACAAAAATCGAGCAGAATGCTCTTTCGACCTCCACTCGGTCGAGTCTCATAGTGACTCGGTCGAGTAGGGTCCATAATACGAGACAGAATGCTCACATGACAGCCATTTGAGAAAATCCTTTTCGACAAGGTCAAATTTCGGTCTATTTAAGCTGCAAATTTCTTTTCTACCCCTTTCCATTTTGAAAACTTAGCCCGTGGGTGCTTTCAGGATTTCAATTTCAAAAATTCAAATTTTCAAAAATTCAAAAAATCATTTTCCCCAGTGCGAGTCATTTTACTACCTACGTGTTGCATGCATATTATGTGACTTATACAGGTACGACTCAAACAGGGACATGCAACCCACTATATCTCCCCAGCGGAAGCCAACGGCGGCATTTCACGGGATGGGCCTACATACAGGCTCACCCAGGACTTATGCGACAAGTCCAATTCCCCACGGAGTTATCGTCATCAGCTCAGGTATGACTTCTAGCTTGTGGCTGGCGAGCCCTTCACGCGAGTCTAATGGACTATAAACGACCCGACCGGAAGTCCGCCAGGTTTCAATCCTCGATTGGCCTGGTGGCTACTCTGAGTTTCGCCTTGTCCAAGCCTCAGTCAGAGTGGGAGCTCTGTAGACACCCGCATTTTGACTGCCAGGTGTCTATGGTAGTTTTCCAAAAAACACCCGATGATTATCGGACGCTAACGAGTTTCTACGCGCTAGAATATGGGCTCAAATCCATTAGTTCTTGGTTTAAGCACTTATGGAGTACAAATCTCACAAAATCAATCTCGAATCCGGGCCCAATGGATCATTCCGAGTCAAACAAGACTAATTTGGGCCAAAACCGACACCAGAAATAAAACCGACTTTTAGCGTTTGGGTCGACCCCGGTCAAAGTCGTTTCCGAGACATACAAAATAGCCATCCAAACATCAAAAGTCCAATTCAAACACAAAACCCATCAAAAACCCAAGTCACGGTCCAAAGCAATGGACCCGCGCGACCCAACTTGGCCACTCGATCGAGTGCCCCACCCACTCGATCGAGTGGGCTCATATTCAAGCCCGACTGCAGGCATAACGGGCCACTCGACCGAGTCAGCTGGCTACTCGGTCGAGTAACCCTAACCGGGTGCCCTTGCCTTTGCCTATATAAGCAACCCCATGCACACACAATTTGACAATCTTGACACAACTTTACAACCCTAATCAACATCAAATTCAACCCTAATACTACACTCAAGCCCTAACCCTAGTACCTAGGAGGCAAACCCTAACCACCACAACTCAACCTCCATAAACCTCGAAACTCCTGTGTTAAAGCCGCGACTACGAGTACGATCCGAGACAAGAAGATGTAGGATGAGGGTGCCAATTCCCGTTCTTCCCTTCTTCTCTTTCTCTCGTCATTTCTTTTCTTCTTTTTGCTTTTTTTATTTAATTACCGCATTCGTAATATCAATAGTATAATTAGTATTAAAAGACATTAAAATACTCGTCGATTTGTGTCGAGTGCGAAGGATGTCAGGATAAGGAAACCCGAATATACAAGTGTACTGCACACAGCGTTGCCGGTCGCTTATCCTGACACCCTAGCATTTGATTACTGAAACGGGTCAATTTCAACAATAATTCGTTTATTTTCGTTTGCGTCGCATATTGCATCGATTTTCTAAAATCCTTCGTCAAAACACATATTTTTAAGGGTCGTAACCCGTTGACGCGGATCCGGCATCACAATCCCTAGGGATTTATTTCGATGTCGGAAAAGCCGAGGGAATCAAGTCTTTCAATTCAAGCGTTGATCTATTAGATTCGATACCAATTTCATAATTGGACGTCGAATCTAACGATCTAGTCACATAAATTAACTAATGCGATTTTTCGTTGATGCTAAAATAATTGTCATACGATTCGCTAGAATCACGACATTATTAAACGCGGAGAAAATCTACTCATATCGCGATAGTTAATTCAAACGACTTAAAACGATTTTCTCTTATTTTCACTCTAATATCTCATATCGATTCAATAATCGAATATGAGATACAACGAGTATTCAAGTTCAGAATTGAGTATAAATTCCACAATATTTATGCCCAATTCATCAAATCATCAAAAATCAAAAGCAATTTCGAAATCGATAACAAAATTGCAAACGATATGGTTCGTACAGGTGCCACTCGACCGAGTGCCTAGGCCACTCGATCGAGTGACATCACAAAAATCGAGCAGAATGATCTTTCGACCTCCACTTGGTCGAGTCTCATAGTGACTCGGTCGAGTAGGGTCCATAATACGAGACAGAATGCTCACATGACAGCCACTCGGCCGAGTTTCGTCATAACTCGATCGAATGGGCCTGTACTCGACCGAGTTCCCTCGTAACTCGGTCGAGTGCCGTCAAATAATCCGGACAGAACCTTTTTCAGAGGTCCACTCGATCGAGTCCCATAATTACTCGGTCGAGTGGCCCTTTATCACGTTAAACCGTGAGTCCTACAAATCGCATTCGAGTCTCGTTAATCGTTTTTCGTGACTTACGTCTACACGTGCCTAATCTATCACGTGAAACATCTTTTTCAAAACCATGCATTAACTCGCTAGCATCATTCTACACATTTCAATATTTCATAAACCGTTATATCGTTACTAACTCGTTTATTGTTTCTCTTGTCAATTTTGGGTTGTTTATTTTATTGTACTAAAATGAACCCACATGCTAAAATTCAACTTTGACGTTAGAGTTAATTGCATTAAATCGACATAGTAACCCTTTCAATTCATTCACATGCTTAGGGAAAATAATCTTTGCATATCATTTTCCCGTTTAACTAACGCGCGTATTCGAAAGTCAATCGATATCCTAGTAGAGGCCGCTAGTGCGGGCGGGGTTGGGTGTCCTTCGTGGGCTTCCCAACACGTACCCTCACCCCTTGCTCAGAACTTCGGTTTCCGGATGCCCGAAACCGTTGGCGCACGAGAGTCATTCAATACACAATATCCGATAATGTCGGTATTGGTATCAAATGCAAAGGGACGAACCCAATAAACTCTGACATCGGAAATGGGCCGTATTTTGTACATGGCCCACTACGACATAGAGTGGGTTCGAACGGGCCCGAACTCCCACAAAGTTCGGTGGCGACTCCACTTCGATTTAAATTTCCATTCGATCCGTTTTCATATGGAGATTCATTCGCCTCCCCAAACCTGCGCGTGGCCGCGTCGGGGTGGACCTATGTCATGTGCACAATTTGGCGACTCCGCTGGGGATTAACTGATGCGTGACTTACCATCGGCATCCTCAGGGTGAGACTCGAATAGAAATCGTTTGACTAGTACAATGCGCGTTTTAGTTTTACGGTTCATGCATAACCCATATTTTCCCGGGCCGGTACTGGTGACCGACGTCCCACTATACCGTTGATGTACTCCAATACGGATATGTCAAAAGGTGTCCATAGTCGATTCGAGTGGGTTTCGCGGTATGTTCTAAGCTCAATTCGACTTAGAGAGTCCGTCCCGATCAACGTCTAGACTATGTGCGCTGGTATAGACCCTTTATAGACCGACCGAGACTTAGTGTAGAGCATACATGGCGTCGTTATAATGCTTGTGTGACTACGTGCTACTTGGTTTCCGTGTCGTTTTCAAAAACCGTCAACTTTTCAAAAATACATCTTTTTCAGGATATTCAATTTTCAAAACCCGGGACATACCGAATTTAGGACTTATGATTTTACTCAAAATAGCCTATTTTCTAGACGGTATGCTGCCCAATTCAAAACTCGAAAGCACTTTCGAACTTTCAAAACCCGAGGCCCAATACTCTTTTCGTTTTCTTTCGAAAATTGGGCCCTCCACCGAGTTCTCTCGGGCTCTCTTCAAAAACAATCCATTTTCAAAATCTTCCTCTTCTTAGGACTCCCCGTATTTAGCAGTGTCGGGTCGCGTCGTAAGTTGTCAAGGTCTTTAGCGTCGAAACTCTGTCGTTCTTACATCACAAGTTTCTTCCCAATCCCGGTCCGCCTTATTAGACTAAGGCAAGGCCCACCTACGTAGGACAAACCCCTACAAAGGAGGGCCCGTTTACACAATCGAGTCAAAAGTCTGAGAAATATCTCACGTGGACCTTCTTTCGAAAAGGACTCGGCCAATAGAGCTGAATCCTAAGGAAGGCCCACCTTTCACAAGTCACCCGTCTAGGTGTCTTTCCGAGTCAACCTTTTACAAGGCATAGCCCTATAACAAAAGGTTCGTGGTCCTTATGTCTAAGGGTCACTCGTCTAACACTCGAGTATTAACAAAATCTTTAATCCCACTCGAGGGCTACCCTTTAGCAGGGCGATCAATCATGGTTCCCCTAAGGGTCATGTCTTACACGTGTCTCACGTGCCTCACCTTCGAGTCACTTAGGATGTCACGCCATCTAAGTCCTTAGTCTCACATTGGGGGCTATTCTCTGATGGAGTGATTAATCACAGTCACTCCGAGAATCGTACCCTACACATTTGTCTTAGGGGAGTCTAACCCGAGTCAAACCGGAGTCGTCTCTCCTCCCGCGTTATTTCCTATGCCTTGGTGAATTTGAGTTGCGAAGCAACTTTACTGATTATGCGGTATTCTTACAGACAAGCCACCGCAAACCAGACGTCAAAAGATGCAAGGAACTTTGGACGAACTGCAGGCCGCGCTGGCCAAGATGGAAACTCAATTGACTACCATCCAGACTGACCAAGCGACCTTGGCCACCCGTCTAAGTGCCGTGGAGAAAGGAACTCCTGTTGCTGGATCTGAGCCCACTAGGCCCATAGCTGAACTAATCAGCGTTGTTCGCAAACTTGAAGAGCAGGTCCATTTGTCAACAAATAACTCGATCCACACGGAAAATGCCCGTACCTATTCACCCCTGAATGATGAACTGCCCGACAACTTCGACCTTATGGGCATACCAATGTTTGAGGGTACCGAAGACCCGGTCCACCACATCCGGGCTTTCAAAGAATTTATGGCTGTCAAGGGGGTGAAGTCCACCATGTTCAGACACTTGTTCGCTTCTTCCCTCGAAAAGCACCCCAAAGCCTGGTACTACAGGCTCGATTCAAAGAAATACCCAACTTGGGATGACATGGCAACAGAGTTCGCTCGGAATTATGCTGATAATACCGAGATCCAGACTACAATGCGTACTCTGGAAGTGATGGCCCAAGAGCCCAAAGAAGGGTTCACTAAATATCTTCAAAGACGGAGGGCCGAGAGTGTAAAGTTGGTAGACAAGCCCAACGAGAAGACACTAGTGGAGGCGTTCATGAACAACCTCCTACCTTCTTACCGCGTCCATCTTAGGTATGCCGGCATTTCAAACTTTGTCGTGCTTACCGAAATGGGCATTAGGATTGAAGACAATCTTTGACATAATGAAGATCTGGGTGAACCTTCTACTGAAGGATATACTGGACATCAACTCGAGTCATTAGAAGCCGACGACTAATGACAACATCATCTGAGAGTCCAGATTTTATTTAAGTCCGAGTCTGAGTTTGGGTCTAGGATGTTCTATTTCAAAGTCAAAGTCAGAGTCAGAGTCAGTTGTATTCTGTCCTCTTTTTCAAAATTCAATAAAATCAGCTTTCAATATTCTTTTTCATATATACTTTCCTTATGTGTTTCCGAGAATGTGATGAACACCGTCATACACTGTGAGCACACGCACGTGACTATTATAGGCACATCTATAATGACTGCAGGAAACCGAGCCCGTGTTTTCCTTTTACCTATTTCATGTCTGGTATAGAAAGCCACAAAACTACACTTAGCAGGAGCGGTATCGAATTCCCATGACAAATCTGGGTAGTCTCGTAGTTTGGGTTCAAGACGAGAGGCAAGCCCATTTCCCACAATAAACACCCATCCAATAAGATCAACCAACCCCTACCTTAGGTGTTACTCTGACCAACAAAAATTCAAAAAACCCATGACCGGGGCTGAAAGGTCAACCAACATTCAAACAAACCCATGACCGGGACTGAGAGGTCAACCAAAATTCAAGATCCCATGACCGGGGCTAATAGGTCAACCAAAAAAAACCATCAAGAAACCCATGACCGGGGCTAAGAGGTCAACCAACAAAAATTCAAAAATCCCAAGACCGGGGCTAAGAGGTCAGCCAAAGAATATTCAAGAACCCATGACCGTAGTGAAAACGGTCAAATTCAAAATTATCAATGCTCGTACCATCCAATAGGGGAGGAAAAATCAAGCTGGTCAGCTAACACCACATCTAGCCTTCCCACATTACAACCCTCAAGACCTTCCCGAGACCTAGGCTAGAGACAGCCCGAAATTTTGAGGAAATTAGGGCCAGACACGGAAATCAGATCCCGCATTATTAAACCTACCCCGATCGAAGTCCGAGTCATTTTTACTCGACTTCCCCATTTCCTACCACATTGCAATACCC
This sequence comes from Agrostemma githago, assembly GCA_958450325.1. NCBI lineage: Eukaryota > Viridiplantae > Streptophyta > Magnoliopsida > Caryophyllales > Caryophyllaceae > Agrostemma > Agrostemma githago. The sequence goes on along the minus strand of OY288239.1, from coordinate 14,761,306 downwards.
CTAACCATTAGGGCCAGACACTGATACGAGTAAGCTCGAACCCGACCCGATTGTGCTTGGACCGAACAAAGCCCACAATGAGACGATGCACTCACTCGGGGTATTCGAACCAAGCCCAATAAAGCTAGGCGTGTGCATGCTTACCCATGTCCCAAATATGGTCTAGGTGCATTAGAGAAAATAAAGATTATGGAGGATATTTGGATGATATCAAGCGTGATCCTTACTCCAAATAATCAGGAACAATCTTCTCATATTTGGCAACAAAATGAATGAGTATCAAGGTTGATTTGATATTTATTCCATGGAAGATATGCGTGAGATCTACCACCCAAATAAAGAGGCAATCTTCTTTTAATTAGGAAGTAAGAATAATAATGATATCTTCAATATCATTTCAAGATATACCTAGGATAAGATATTATATTCTCTAGATTAATTACTAGTTTTAATTTGATTAGTATCTCGTAAAATATATTCGAGATTATATTTGTGTAAGGCTATAAAAGCCACGTTCCATGTTAGCATAAGGCATTCAATGATTAAGCAATAAAATTTCAGCAACGTTTTGATTTTAAATCAACTCTTGTGTTTTATATTTCGAGAAAGTACTTCGAAATTGCGTTGAGGAATTGGTGCGCCAATCTCTACGTTATTAGTTTCGAATTCAAGGTCGAATTCGGGCTAAATATCTTTGGTTACGTTTGTCTTTTATTTCATCACAAAAATCCTTACGTAATTCAAAGTATTTTCTTTCCTAAAATAGACGTGCCACAAAACACATAATCCAGGGAGACCTTAACCACGAACCAAGGTTATATTAACCTTAGTTCAATTTCACTCCAAAATCCACGTCATCACTCAAGGTTACATTAACCTTCGACCCGACTTTCATTTCATAATCTAAACCGCTTCCGCATTCGCATCATTTGGTATCAGAGCCGTGTTTAGCGACATGGGAGATAACGAAATCAACGACAACAATGTCAACAATGACGCAAGCAGCTTCAATACTGGAGGGAGTAATGATGACAATCTCATCCAACAATTGCTCCGTGCCTTGCGCAATATGCCCGAGAACAGACCTGGGGGAGGTGCCAGGAGATTCGTGGATGTGCCCAAACCCCATGACGAATTTAAAGTCACGGAGTTGCCTGAATTCGGGGGAGGGATAGATCCGGAAGAGTACTTGGACTGGGAGCGTCAAATCGAGAGGATGTTCGAATTCAAGGATGTCCCCGATGAGAAGCGTTGCAAGTATGCTATCTTGAGGCTAACAAAAAGTGCGTCCCTATGGTTCGAAAGTATGAAGACTAGGCGAGCACGGGAGGAAAAGCCTAAGATCCGGTCATGGGAGGAACTCAAAAATAAGTTACGCAAGAGGTATGTTCCTAAAAGTTACAAAATCGACTTATATCGTAAGGTAGCCGAATTGAAACAAGGGACCATGTCAATTAGTGCGTATATTGAGGAGTTCGAAAAGGCATCTTTAATGTGTGAGTTAGAAGAACTCGAGGAACAAAAGATGGCTAGGTTTTGTAGGGGTTTAAATCGTAACATAGCTGATGTGGTAGATTTACATCCTTATGCGTCGTTTGATTTATTATGCTCTTTGTGTTTAAAAGTAGAGGGCCAACAAAAACGACGAACTACTCCAACCACTAAAACAAACACTTGGACAAAATCCGAAACACCTAATAAATTCGGAGGGTCTAGTTCAAGTCAAACCCCAAAATCCGTAGTTGCCACCCAAACAACACCTAAAACAGACACTAAATCCAAAGACATGTCTAGGGTCCGTTGTTTTAAGTGTCAAGGATTCGGCCACTTTCAAAGCGATTGTCCTAATAAAAGAGTCATTACATTAAGAGAGGCAATTAGCTATCGCGATGAATTGATGGAGGGTTTTAGTGACGAGGATGAACCATCATATGTCACGAATGGGGATGAGTTAGAGGGGGATGACGTGCTCGAGTTTGTAGCACCAAGTCATGTTGAGTCTTTGGTCTTACGTCGTACTTTGCACACCGTTGTTGAACCGGTTGTGACCGAACAACGTGACCAAATCTTCCACACTAAATGCTTGGTCAAAGACAAATGGTGTAATGTGATTATTGATGGGGGGAGTTGTACCAACGTCGCCTCACAAGACATGGTTAAGAAATTAACCCTAACCACCACACCACATCCAAGACCCTATACCTTACATTGGCTCGATGATGGGAACCAAGTTAAGGTGACTAAACAAGTCCGCGTTGGTTTTACGATGGGTCCTTACAAGGACGAGGTGGTTTGCGACGTTATTCCCATGGATGCTTGTCACATGTTATTAGGCAGGCCATGGCAATTTGATCGCAATGTCCTTCATAAAGGACGAAGCAACGAGCATGAACTCATGGTGGATGGTAAGAAGGTCGTCCTAAGGCCTATGGCGCCGAAGGAGATTCGTTCGATTCATTCTAATCGTACTAACAAGCCGAGTTTGTCAATGTTTGCTAGTGAAAGATACGTGGAGCAGGTTTTGGCTAGAGGAGAGCAAGTGTACGCGCTTGTGGCATCTAACCTGTCCACAGTTTCAAGAGAGAATAACCTTGACCAAGGTTACATTAACCTTGACCAAGTTTACTCTAACCTTGACTCTGTTGAACGCGTTAAACCACTATTGCGTGAGTTTGACGATGTTTTTCCAGAGGATTTACCAGCGGGTTTACCTCCATTGCGTGGAATCGAGCATCAAATTGATCTCGTACCCGGCGCGCCGTTACCAAACAAGGCGGCTTATCGGAGTAACCCCGAAGAAACCAAAGAACTCCAACGACAAATAGAGGAGTTAATGGAACGAGGGTACGTAAGAGAAAGTATGAGCCCGTGCGCGGTTCCAGCTTTACTAGTCCCTAAGAAAGATGGCACATGGAGAATGTGCATTGATAGTAGAGCAGTGAATAACATCACCATAAAATATCGATTCCCGATTCTGAGACTCGATGATATGCTTGATGAACTTCATGGCTCAACCATCTTCTCCAAAATCGATCTTCGAAGTGGTTATCACCAAATTCGAATGAGAGAAGGAGATGAATGGAAGACCGCATTCAAAACCAAACATGGTTTATATGAATGGTTGGTCATGCCTTTCGGCCTTACTAATGCACCAAGCACTTTCATGAGGCTTATGAACGAGGTTCTAAAGTCCTTCATTGGAAAGTTCGTGGTCGTGTACTTGGACGATATCCTAGTATACAACAAGGGCATTGAAGAGCACCTACAACACTTAAGACAAGTGTTCGAAACGCTAAGAATGCAAAAACTATACGGCAAAGCCGAGAAGTGCTCATTCTTGGTCGACAAAGTTATATTCCTTGGATACGTTGTATCTCGGGATGGAGTTGCCGTAGATCAAGAAAAGGTGGAGGCTATTCGTTCTTGGCCTACCCCTAGTACGGTGACTGAAGTACGATCATTCCATGGATTGGCTTCATTCTACCGGCGGTTTATTCGTGATTTCAGCACGGTCATGAGCCCAATCACGGGTTGCTTGAAAAAAGGAGCGTTTGATTGGAACGAACAAGCTCAAAAGGCGTTCGAGAAGATCAAGGAGTTTCTATGCAATGCACCTATACTCGCTCTACCCGACTTCTCTCAACCGTTCGAGGTTGAGTGTGACGCAAGTGGCGTGGGAATTGGGGCTGTTTTAATCCAAGCTCAACGACCCATTGCTTACTTTTCGGAGAAATTGGGGGGCGCTCGTTGTAATTACTCTACATACGACAAAGAGTTCTACGCGATCGTTCGAGCACTTGACCATTGGAGTCACTACCTTCGCCCTAGTCATTTTGTACTTCACTCGGATCACGAGTCTCTCAAGTACATACATGGGCAACAAAAGCTCAACCCGAGACATGCAAAGTGGGTTGAATTCCTTCAATCATTCCATTTTTCATCAAAATACACAGAAGGCAAGAGTAATGTAGTAGCTGACGCTTTATCACGGAGATATGCGCTACTTACCACACTCGAAGTGAAGTTACTAGGGTTCGAGTTAATTAAAGAATCCTATGTACTTGATGATGAACTAAGGGAGATATTCGAGGAATGTCAAAGGGGTGGATACAAGGAATACACGATACAAGAGGGTTTCCTATTTAAGGGAAATCGACTTTGTGTTCCGAAGCATCCAATTCGTGAATTATTAATTCGCGAAGCACACGGTGGTGGTTTAGCCGGACATTTTGGGGTCCAGAAGACGCTCGACATCTTACACGAGTATTTTCATTGGCCGAAAATGATTGGTGATGTCCAAAACATCATAAGCAAGTGTGTTACTTGTCACATGGCGAAAAGTTCCTTTAAAGCAGGAGCCTACATGCCATTACCAGTTCCGGAACGACCATGGGAAGATGTGTCGATGGACTTTATTGTGGCCTTACCACGTACTCAAAGAGGAAGGGATGCAATTATGGTGGTCGTTGACAGATTTTCGAAGATGGCGCATTTCGTGGCTTGCCATAAAACGGACGATGCTAGTAATGTCGCGGATTTGTATTATCGCGAGATAGTCCGTTTACATGGAGTCCCGAAGACTATTGTGTCCGATCGTGACTCAAAATTCCTGAGTTACTTTTGGAACACACTCTGGAGAAAGGTCGGTACTAAGCTACTGTTTAGCACTTCGCATCACCCTCAAACTGATGGGCAAACGGAAGTGACAAACCGTATCTTAGGGACTATTCTCCGTGGTTTGGTGAGTAAAACTTAGAAGGACTGGGACCTTAAGCTTGCACACGCGGAGTTCGCTTATAATCGATCTCCTACCTATGCAACTAAGCACTCTCCTTTCGAGGTAGTTTATGGGATCAACCCGTATTTGCCGATTGAGTTACTCCCTATCCCAAAAGGGGAATTTGTTCACAAGGACGCGGAGGACAAGGTCAAGGCTATGACAAAGCTACATGATCAAGTCCGAGCTAGAATTGAGGTGGTAAACAAAACCTACCAAAGGCGAGCTAACAAAAACCGACCGACTAAGGTATTTCAACCCGGAGACTTGGTGTGGTTACACTTGCGCAAGGAAAGGTTTCCGGGAAAACGAAAGAACAAGCTCATGCCGCGAGCCGAGGGTCCATACAAGGTCGCTGACAAAGTAAACGACAATGCTTACAAGATCGAGCTTCCGGGAGACTATGGAGTCCACGCTACATTCAATGTAGGAGACTTAAGTTCGTACTTAAGCGACGATGGCCTTGCGGAATTGAGGTCAATTCCTTTCGAAGAAGGAGGGGATGATACGAGTAAGCTCGAACCCGACCCGATTGTGCTTGGACCGAACAAAGACCACAATGAGACGATGCACTCACTCGGGGTATTCGAACCAAGCCCAATAAAGCTAGGCGTGTGCATGCTTACCCATGTCCCAAATATGGTCTAGGTGCATTAGAGAAAATAAAGATTATGGAGGATATTTGGATGATATCAAGCGTGATCCTTACTCCAAATAATCAGGAACAATCTTCTCATATTTGGCAACAAAATGAATGAGTATCGAGGTTGATTTGATATTTATTCCATGGAAGATATGCGTGAGATCTACCACCCAAATAAAGAGGCAATCTTCTTTTAATTAGGAAGTAAGAATAATAATGATATCTTCAATATCATTTCAAGATATACCTAGGATAAAATATTATATTCTCTAGATTAATTACTAGTTTTAATTTGATTAGTATCTCGTAAAATATATTCGAGATTATATCTGTGTAAGGCTATAAAAGCCACGTTCCATGTTAGCATAAGGCATTCAATGATTAAGCAATAAAATTTCAGCAACGTTTTGATTTTAAATCAACTCTTGTGTTTTATATTTCGAGAAAGTACTTCGAAATTGCGTTGAGGAATTGGTGCGCCAATCTCTACGTTATTAGTTTCGAATTCAAGGTCGAATTCGGGCTAAATATCTTTGGTTACGTTTGTCTTTTATTTCATCACAAAAATCCTTACGTAATTCAAAGTATTTTCTTTCCTAAAATAGACGTGCCACAAAACACATAATCCAGGGAGACCTTAACCACGAACCAAGGTTATATTAACCTTAGTTCAATTTCACTCCAAAATCCACGTCATCACTCAAGGTTACATTAACCTTCGACCCGACTTTCATTTCATAATCTAAACCGCTTCCGCATTCGCATCAGTCACGGAAATCAGATACCGCATTATTAAACCTACCCCGATCGAAGTCCGAGTCATTTTTACTCGACTTCCCCATTTCCTACCACATTGCAATACCTTACCCTCGAAGCCTTAGCTCCACAAAATCGAGCTCCAGATTTCGAATCATCAAGGCCACTTGCGACCTAGCACCACATTTCCAAAATCATCCAAACCAGTTACCAACCCCAAACACGGGAACCAAACTTGCGGTCGGCATAGAACATGCCCAAATAGTTCACACCACCTCTGGGGGCTACCCCGGGGAACGGTCACAGTCACGGGATTAACATCCCAACTATTCTAGCCCTTTGATCAAGACATCATTGGGAATTCACCTAGCCTACACCATCGCTATGGCTAGTTACACACAAAGCCCTAATAAATTAGGCACCATAACATATCTTTCAATCCACTGAACTACGACATGGTTTGATTTCACTACACGTGACTACGTAGGCAGCCTTTCAACAGAGGCACAACCACTCACATCGACACACATTCAAAAAGCACCATCATTTCGGTCACGACACTGTCATGTTCTCAGCAGCTAACTTTGTCGTCCTGGGGGCTTTTCCTCGGCAGAAGTTCATCCACTCAAAAAATCCAAATACTTTCAAAATCTAGCCACCTTTCTCCAGTGTGTCCTAGTACTCGGCTCAGTCGAAGACGAGAATCTGTCAGGACTCGAAGCAATACCCATTTTGAACTGTACCCTAAAATCGGAAATCCAGAAAGGCACCAGACTAAAACAGTCTCATTACAGACTACTGCAATTCCCCTATAACAGATCGTTCCCATTTCGACTTCGACCATGTTGCCACTCGCCTAGGCTGCGGAATAGCGCGACTCAAGAGTCTTGTTAGGTGGCCCACCCCCCTACCGAGTCTCGGTCCAACCCCTCGAGAGTACAGTCGTGTCAGTCAACTCGTCCGGTCACGTCCAGAGTCGAGTCTGTCGGTAGGCCTCTCTCTTCAAATGCCACTTTGAAATTTGCAAAACTTAGCCATTTGAGAAAATCCTTTTCGACAAGCTCAAATTTCGGTCTATTTAAGCTGCAAATTTCTTTTCTACCCCTTTCCATTTTGAAAACCTAGCCCGTGGGTGCTTTCAGGATTTCAATTTCAAAAATTCAAATTTTCAAAAATTCAAAAAATCATTTTCCCCAGCGCGAGTCATTTTACTACCTACGTGTTGCATGCATTTTATGTGACTTATACAGGTACGACTCAAACAGGGACGTGAAACCCACTATATCTCCCCAGCGGAAGTCAACGGCGGCATTTCACTGGATGGGCCTACATACGGGTGCACCCAGGACTTATGCGACAAGTCCAATTCCCCACGGAGTTATCTTCATCAGCTCAGGTATGACTTCTAGCTTGTGGCTGGCGAGCCCTTCACGCGAGTCTAATGGACTATAAACGACCCGACCGGAAGTCTGCCAGGTTTCAATCCTTGATTGGCCTGGTGGCTACTCTGACTTTCGCCTTGTCCAAGCCTCAGTCAGAGTGGGGGCTCTGTAGACACCCACATTTTGACTGCCAGGTGTCTATGGTAGTTTCCCAAAAAATCACCCGATGATGATCGGACGCTAACGTGTTTCTACGTGCTTGGATATGGGCTCAAATCCATTAGTTGTTGTCTTAAGCACTTATGGAGTACAAATCTCACAAAATCAACCTCGAATCCAGGCCCAGTGGATCATTTCGAGTCAAACAAGACTAATTTGGGTCAAAACCGACACCGGAAATAAAACCGACTTTTAGCGATTGGGTCAACCCCGGTCAAAGTCATTTCCGAGATATACAAAACAGCCATCCAAACATCAAAAGTCCAATTCAAACACAAAACCCATCAAAAACCCAAGTCACGGTCCAAAGCAATGGACCCGCGCGACCCAGCTGGGCCACTCGATCGAGTGCCCCACCCACTCGATCGAGTGCCCCACCCACTCGATCGAGTGGGCCCATATTCAAGCCCGACTGCAGGCATAACGAGCCACTCGACCGAGTCAGCTGGCTACTCGGTCGAGTAACCCTAACCGGGTGCCCTTGCCTTTGCCTATATAAGCAACTCCATGCACACACAATTTGACAATCTTGACACAACTTTACAACCCTAATCAACATCAAATTCAACCCTAATACTACACTCAAGCCCTAACCCTAGTACCTAGGAGGCAAACCCTAACCACCACAACTCAACCTCCATAAACCTCGAAACTCCCGTGTTAAAGTCGCGACTACGAGTACGATCCGAGACAAGAACATGTAGGTTGAGGGTGCCAATTCCCGTTCTTCCCTTCTTCTCTTTCTCTCGTCATTTCTTTTCTTCTTTTTGCTTTTTTTATTTAATTACCGCATTCGTAATATCAATAGTATAATTAGTATCAAAAGACATTAAAATACTCGTCGATTTGTGTCAAGTGCGAAGGATGTCAGGATAAGGAAACCCGAATATACAAGTGTACTGCACACAGCGTTGCCGGTCGCTTATCCTGACACCCTAGCATTTGATTATTGAAACGGGTCAATTTCAACAATAATTCGTTTATTTTCGTTTGCGTCGCATATTGCATCAATTTTCTAAAAACCTTCTTCAAAACACATATAGTACGATGAACTAATATGTAATTGTCCGATTTGTAAAGAGTGACGTTATAAGGGCAAGGAAGGTATCCCGGCAAAAGTCATTTGCTATTTTCTAGTGAGACCTAAATTCAGAAGGTTGTTTGCGAATAGGAATTAAAGACTTTTAACTTGACATAAAACTGGGGGAATCAACAATGGGGAGTTAAGAAACCCGATGGAGGGTGTAGAATGGAAATCAATTGACGATAAGTATCCTATATTTGGCAATGATCCTAGAAACTTACGTCTTGCGCTTTCTAAAATTGAGTGAACCCTCACGGAAACATAAGTAGCCAACAACGTACTTGGCTAGTAGTGTTAGCTATTTACAACTTAATTCCATATGTGTGCATGAAACAAAAGTACTTAATGTTGTAGTTTCTCAGTTTTGGCCGGCACTAAACAACCTGGAAACAATATTGATGTCTATTTGAAACCTCTTCTAGACGATATGCGAACAATGTGGGATAGAGGGATAGGCTTCTACGATTGGTATATGAATGAGAGTTTCAATTTGAGAACAATATTATTGTGTACAATAACGACTATCCAGCTAATAGTGACCTTTGTGGGCATATATACTATATATGCATGGAAAATAGGCTTTTCTGTTGTGTGGGGAGGATATTGAGGCTGAGTACTTGTCCTCTTTTAAGTATGCGTACTTAGAACATCGGTGGTTCTTACCCCGTGATCGTCGGTACCATAGACAACATAAGGTCTTCAATGGGCACCGAGAATATCGTAATGCTCCTACTATCCTGGATGGTCGTGGAGTATATATGTAAAAAAGTCAAAGACATTGAGACAACGTATGAGAAGAATAATAATGTGCTATCTATTCTCTATTTAAAATAATAATGATGATTCCCACAATCCCTAATTAATATGTATAGTTGATTTCATATCTTCGTAAATAAGTCACACACTAACTCATATCACACCATCAATATTTAGGTAAGAAACTATTCTTATAATCATAGCATTATAGGTGGGATATTATTCATGTAATCATTTCCCCTGTTACTAGTCTAACTCTTGTATAAATGTAACGATACTAGATCAATGATAATCATCTCTTGCACATATGTTTATATGGTATCAGAGCATTAGATCCTCACTCAAACTACCTACACAAAACTGTCATCCTTTCTCTCGTCAACCATGGCCGGTTCATTCATCATCATTCCCAACGATGTCGAACCGTCCAAACCCTTCATCGTTCTTGACCTCTCACAAGTAATCGAACTCACTCCATTAACATATAGATCTTGGGTTCGACAAGTCAAAGATCTCATGCGTGGTTATTACAGCTTGTTCAAATTCTTGGACGGATCTCAAGCGTGTCCCTCCGAGACTATTCGTTCTCATGGACAATCCGGATGCTTCGAAAGATGCCACAAAATCGGCACCTCAAATTGAGGTTCCTAATCCCGCTTATGAAACATGATCTCGTCAAGACGCCTTTTTAAGCGGTGCTCTACGTGCTACTCTCTCCGATACTATCACGTCACTAGAAAACAAACATAGCATATCTTGTGAAATATGGACCAATCTCGCCAATACTTAGCGGGTACTTCTCGAGGCCATATTCTTCAACTTAAAGATTGTTTCAACTCCTTCTCAAAAGGAGACATTTCCATCACGGAATATATGCAAGAAATGAAAGCTAGTGCCGATGAACTTGCCCATAGGGGCAAAACCGTGGACCATGAAGACGTTCTCGCCAAGATCATCAATGGACTTGATTATTCTTAATACTATCTCATTGTTGATGCCGTAAAACCAAAAGACACCCCGATCTCCTTTGAGGCCTTACATGAAAAACTCATTCAATTTGAGCTCGCTCTCACACACAAAACCCTACCCTTCCCACTCACATCTCCACAATTGCTCATCATGCCCAAAACCGACCCAACACCTATCGTTCCAACTCCACTCATAATAACCAACCGGGTGTCTTACCCATGCCCCACCAGGACTCCTCTTTCTCCACCGAGGCACCACCCTTCAAGGTTAAGTGTCAATGGTGCCACACCCAAGCCCATTATCTTGAACATTGTCCTACCTTTAAGAAACTCTACCCTAATATTCGTGTCCCATCCCGACCTCCCCATCGGTTTACTCCCAATACCCATACCGCCACCGTCGGATCCTTCAACCCCACGTGGTTGATTGATAGTGGTGCCTCCCACCACATCACCCATGATATAGCTAACCTAGCTGTCTATGCTCCGTATGATGGGGTTGATGATGATCTTATCATTAGAGATGGTTCCTCTCTCCTGATCCATAATATTGGTTCATTTTCTATCACTACTTCTACCTTTTCTTTCAATTTTTCTAATGTACTATATTTTCCCACTATTTCTCGTAACATATTATCGGTCTCTCAATTTTGTATTGACAATCATGTTATAATTGCGTTCTCGTCTTCTTCCTTTTGTTTTCAGGATCGGTTGACGGGCCAAGCTCTTCTTAGTGGCGACTTAAAACACGATATTTACGAGTGGCGACCCCCTTCCCTTCCACCACCCACGCGGCCCACCCCACGTTTACCGCCCCTCCCATTCCTTGGCACGATTGTCTTGGACATCTCTCCTCACCTATATTATCTAAATTAAATAAAATTGTCTTTCTTAATTTTTCCTTCCCGCATAATGATTATAATGCTTGTACTATTAATAAAAGTTACAAGTTACTTTTTACCGCTTCTACTGTTTCTTCCTCTTCTCCCTTAGATTTAATTTTTTGGACGTTTGGAATTCCTCCATTTTATCTCTTGATGGATTTAAATATTATGTAATTTTTTTGGCCACTACACTAAATATACATGGTTCTACCCAATGAAAAATAAATCCGATACTTCATCCATATTTAATCGATTTCGGGCACTTGTCGAAAAAAATTTTAACCGCTCTATTCCTCAACTTTATTCCGATAATGGAGGAGAATATTTAAAACTTAATCCTACAATCACTAATGATGGTATAGGTCACCTAACGTCCCCACCTTGCACCCCGGAACATAATGGTTACTCCGAAAGACGTCATCGTCACATTGTTGGAACTGCTCTCTCTACTTACTCACGCCTCTCTTCCCACAACTTATTGATCCTATGCCTTTGTTACCGCCACCTATCTTATTAATCGCATGCCTACACCTACTCTACATTATTCCTCCCCTGACCTCCTCTTTGGTAAACTACCTAATTACAATAACTTACGCAGTTTCGGGTGTTTATGCAGTGGTTACGTCCTTACGCCCCACACAAGCTCTCTCCAAAATATATCCCATGTATTTTTGTAGGATACTCTCCTACCCAAAGTGCATATTATTGCATTAACCCAAGTACACTTCGTATCTACACTTCTAGACACGCTAAATTTGTACAAAATTATTTCCTACACTCACAATTATGTGCCCCTGATTTAACCCCATGGTCCCCTACCCCCTGTATTTCTTGTCGAAACCACATCCAATCCCACACTTCCCTCTGTACTTCCTACCCCACCTAAGACTACTCCTCTCTCCCTTTTCTATTTCCACACATATTATTAATTCCACTCCTCCCCTACCTCCTCAAAATAAACCTTTCTCGCCAGACATTCCCTCCACTACACCTCCTAATACATCCATCACTCCTTCTGACCCAACTCCATCCGCTACCCCAACACGACCTACGACCCGTTCCATGAATAATATCCATGTCCCGAACCCCAAATACGCTCACTCAGCCACCCATATCTTACTCCCTCCTCCACCAAATAGGCACTCGCTAATCCGAAATGGTGTCAAGCCATGAATGATGAATTTTTGGCGCTCATATCGAATAAAACCTGGACCTTCGCCCCCCCCATCGGCCCAAAATGTTATTTGATGTAATTGGGTATTTCAAATTAAATACAACCCCGACAATAGCATTAACAGATATAAACCCCGTCTCGTAGCCAAAGGTTTCCATCAACGTCTCGGGGTCGGCTACTCCGAAAAATTCAGTCCCGTGGTCAAACCCGCTATTGTTCGTCTTATCTTGACGATAGCTCTTGCCCGTGGTTGATCCATCAAACATTTGGATATCAAGAATCCTTTCTTACAAGATACGCTCACTGAAACCATCTTTATGGCCCAACCACTTGGCTTTATTGACCAAAATCGTCCTAACCATATCTGTCGTCTCACAAAATCTATCTATGGGCTCAAAGAAGTCCCGCGGGCTTGGTACACCGAGCTCAACACATACCTCCTGTCCTTCGAGTTCTCTCAGTCTCTGATCGACCCTTCTTTTTTTTCTATACACTCAATTATCAAATTATTTATCTTTTAGTCTATGTCGATGATAATAGTCACTAGAACACCCACCCCTATCCTTAGAACCTTCTTCAAATTATTCTCAACCCAATTTTTCCTTAATGACCTAGGCTTTCCCTCCTATTTCCCTTGTATAAAGGTTACTCCCAACCCAAATGGCCTTCACCTATGTCAATCTAAATATATTACTGACATTCTCACCAAGCAAAATCTACTTGATTCCAAACCTGCCACCCACCATGCCTCTCGCCACCAATCCCCCAGTTATTCCCATCTCCGAGTTCCCTATCCCGAACCCATCTGACTACTGGGCCATCATTTGCTCTCTCCAATACCTCTCCCTCACCCGTCCCAACATTGCTTTCGGTGACAACAAACTAGCACAATTTCTCTAAGATCCCCAAGAAGCCCGTTGGGTCTCTTTCAAACGTCTTCATCGGTACCTTAAAGGATCGCTTCATATGGGCATACAGTTACATCGTCATAACTCGTTTGCCTTGCATTCTTTTTGTTATGCAGATCATGCAGGTGACAACTGTGATTACATATCAACGACCAGATTCATTGTTCATCTAGGTCGCAATCCAATTTCTTGGACCTCCCATAAGCAACCCGACGTCTTACGATCCTCCACCGAGGTCGAGTTTATAGCAGTTGCTGATACTATCTTAGAACTCATGTGGCTACGTGACCAGCTTCACGAGCTCCGTGTGCCTATCTCCACTACACCAGTTATCTACTGCGACAATCTCAATGCTACCCACTATGCCGCTAAACCCGTGTTTCACTCTAAACCTCTCTCCCGTCCCCACCTCGACCCACTTCTTCTCAAGATTGGTCTCACTTTCAGTTCCTTCATCTTGCGGGAGCGTATTGGAAATAATAATGATGATTCCCACAATCCATAATTACTATGTATAGTTGATTCCATATCTTCATTAATAAGTCACACACTAACCCATATCACACCATATATTAGTATTATGGGTATGACATTATTTTTATAATCATATCTTAGCATTATAGGTAGGATATTGTTCATGTAATCATTTCCTGCATTACTAGTCTAGATCTTGTATAAATGTATTGATACTAGATCAATGATAATCATCTTTTGCACATTTGTTTGTACTCCATATATTCTTTGATAAACTTCCGTAATGGTTTGACCTCTAGATGAGGTACTGTCTAGACTTTATGTACATTGAGAAAAATGTCTATGATGATATCATAAGTACACTCCTAGATGTTTCATGGAAGACAAAATACAACAAGGCGGCTAAGAAATACATGAAGGTCATGGGAATTGGGCTTAAGTTGGCACCACATGAAACAAATGGTACGTTCCTACCGCCTGTTGCTCATATCCTTTCACGAGATGAGAAAAAACAATTTTGTGCATGTCTGTTATAAGTCACGATTTTACCTATTTTTATCTCACGTTTTTACTCTTATTTTTTCGATTTTATAACGTGATTTGTTATTATTTAGTCGTTTTGTGTGTATTTAGCTTATTAGTCAAGTCTAAGATAAATAGTGTCAAATAATGTTATTTCTCGAGAATTGGGTACTGCAATATTCTATTTCATTATTTACCTGGGCACTTGCCTTATGAAGCTAAGGTTGAGAGTCTTGTTCAAATCGTTAAATGTACCAATTTGAGAGGTAAAATCTCAAAATATGTAACATTCTTGAAAGTATCTCCTTATAATCATTGTTTCTCGCATTTATAATGTTATCATTTTGCAGGTTCCTTAATCATCTGAAACTAAATATAGGGAACAATGCTCGGGTAAAAGAAGCGATATTCAATGGATATTTGTTAGAGGAGACATATGCATGAATCTAATTTCTTCTCCTTTTACTTTGAAGATCATATTGATACAAAAGTGAAGAGCATTGATGTTGGTGTAAAGGAAAATCAACAAAATGATAAAATATCAGGATCTTTCCAAAATGACACGGGCAACACCACTGGTAAATGTACGAGAGGTTCTTCAATGATGTTGAGTACTGGCAAAGTACTAGCAAGCTCACACCTACGTTCTAATAAATTGTGGTTCTCTAATAAAACCCTTCGAGGAGTAAGTAACCGCGTTTTCCCTTAATTCTTTGTGTTATATAATCATACAATATCGTGATCCAATAATAACTACGAATTCCAATTAGTTCAGGAAATTCGAAACACGTATGACATATCATGAACACACACGTAGAAGTTTATTCATGTGATGCTGTGTGGAGAAAAATTTGAAAAGACTTTCTCATCTTGGCTTTAGCAACAAGTATGTTATACTAATAAATGAATTATTTACCTATGGAAGTTCCAATTAATTTGAAAATGTATTGACAATGACACATATATTTGAATTTTGAAGGGCCAAAACGTCAGATGACCCCTTCACCAAAACTCTAGCAATATACCCTTCTTGTCGAATGAGGACTTGGAAGCAACATTCTATTAATTGATACAAGTATGATCTTTCAAAGATGGAGGGGACGTTCTGAAATTTACAATGAGTAACAACTTGTCTGTGAGTTCTATTAAAGCGTTAGACTATTATTCAATAACCCTAGATGAAGTGGTTGAACTTGTTTATTATTGTGATGAGACGGATTTTAGGTCCACATTATTCAAATGTGATTGGATTGATAACTCCACACAAGAAATCAATGTTCATATATAAGTTATTCAAATTTGTAGATGTCCATCAGCTCAAAAAGCTATGAGGCCCCGCACAATCCTTTTGTGTTGCCATATCAAGTCGACCATGTATATATTATGCTAGTTATAGTATGAAATAACTTTGAAAATAAAGAGTATAAGATAGAAGAAATAAAGGAGAAGAGTTCTTCAAAATGGTGATGTAAAGGCTTATAACTTAGACTTAGAAACAAGCGAGATGAACCATAGCAAAAACTCAGGCAAACACCACTTTTCTGGCATGATTCTTGCCTAATCTGGTTAGCTTGGCACATAATTACGCTAGAAAAACAAAATTTAGGAAAGCAACAAGAGGATCTAGTATTGAAATCTATGAAAAACAGTGATGAACAAAGGAAGGAGAATGCCAAAAAGGGCCATCAGAAGAAGACGCAAGGAAAACAAAACTAATATAAGACACTACTGATTTCCCTGGTCTGTGCTTCAACGATGAGGATGAAGGTATCTTGGATGATAATGTTCCATGGATCACTCAACATGGTAAAAAAAGAAGGGTACCACAAAAGAATCGGTCCCCCCACAAGAACCCTCCACTAATCATTGTGGACGCCCGTCCGCACCTCTCGGTGCCCCGTGCGAGCCCGCGCGGGACCTCCGGTTTATCGCGGCGGCCACCCATGCGGCCCCCTTCCGCCAGGGGCCGATCCGATCTCACGTACGGGGCGACGTGTCGGGCCTCGATTTGGTTGACGATTCAGATAGTACTAGTCAGATGCGGACACCCGTGTTTTCGTTAGAATCGATCGAGACGTGGTTGTAAATGTTTGAAGGCCGATATGTTTGGTAAGACGACCTTTTTAGTGAACCGAATTCGTTGCCGATTTTTGGAGTCGCCACCGAGTCGATTATGAGGACTCAGAAACCGTTTAAGTCAACTTTGATCCTCAGCCGGCTCAACGTTGAGTGGAACGGGACCTACAAATAAAGACTTGTACCCTTAAGCACTCCATGCCAGGAATCACTCTCATTGCCAATGATTTTGGACATCCGGAAACCGTAGATTCTAAGTAAGGGGTGAGGGTACGTATTGGTAAGCCAACCTCCGATAGACATCGACACCCTATCCCGCCCGCACATAGCGATCTCTACTAATCAATCGGTGGGCTGATGACTTTATTCCTTAATTGTGGCAAAAGTGCGATAACATCCATTTTTTAACCCTATGTCTTTGCTATGTCGGTTATTTAAGGACAAGTAAGGTTTGTCGACGAAGTGGTTGTATTTAAATTCTTTGCATGCAATTTTATGTGACAAGCAGGACATGAAAAGATGCACCTAGGAGAGTAGAGAGTGCTAAATATTATACGTATTAGCAAATAAGATTTAACGCGATAATAGGAATATTAGTCATTCTCGTAGTATACCTTACCTTGTATTCTGCTTAAGATGCGTCGAACCATACGTGAAGGATGAGCATCGGGGTTAATACGGAACCCGACCATTGCTTTGTTCAGTTTTAGCTTGTTTACGTTTTGAATTTCGTGTTAGGTGGTTTAGCATGCGATTATAAAGTCATAAAAGCGGTAAATCATACAAAAGCTGTAAATGCAAAATGTAAGTAAATCACGTAGTGAGGAGTTGCACCCTCGGAATGTACATTAAACGAGACATGATGCGTAGATAATTGAGAACGGATCTCGGAACTACTCGGGTTTAGTTAGGGTGTTTTAGTGTTTATGGTTGAAGTTGGGGACGTTACGTATGTTTATAACGTGCCATGGACTTAGCGTCCATACTAGTCGTACTTGACGTTATCGAAGTGCATAAGTAAAGAGTGCGGTATGTAAAGTTTTGTTTAGATGACAACCTAGTGACGATACATCTACAAGGTGGATCCTCCTAGTTTGTCCTGCGGTGAATCCGACAGAGCTTCGCTACTGTATTTGGAGGCGGCTAACCGAGCGCAGGTGCTTCTTTTTGTTCAAATCGAGTAGGGTGCTCGAGGAACGATGAGGAGTAGCGTCGATTCACGTGTCGGGACAACGATCGAGTGGATCGTACTTAGAGTCGGAGTGCGACCTAAGTTAAAGAGAAAGAGGAGGAGAGCGAATTGTGAGAGAAGAGTTCACGAATTCAAGTTGCTGTGTCGGATGAGCGAAATGGGGGGGGGGGGGGGGTAGTTTATAGTTGTTTGTGCAGTTCAAATTGACCTTTTGGACGCTTGACCTCTTGCGCACCAGAACAGAGTCGCCTGGTGTCATGCGCATCAGGATTGAGTTGCCTGGTGTGAGGCGCTTGGAACTTCGAAGATCCGATTGTGAAACTTTCCAAAACGGAGAAGATGCGTATATTTGATTAGCTTGGGGATTAAGACTTCCCCTTAGCCCTAGAACGTCGAGCGCCGGGTGGGCCTTGGGCGCATGTCTCGAGGTTCGTTCGGCCTGACACGTTGACTCGGGTTTGACTTTGCATATTTCGGGACCGATTCGGGGTCCCGATGTCGAAATTGATTCTAATTAGTGTCGACGCGACCATCATGACACAACTAAGACCGTTTTGATGTTGAATTAAATTTTCCGAGTAATTATTTGATCCATTCTATTGAAAAACTATTTAAAATATCGTAATCTCGCGTCGCGTTGCAGTCCGATCATCATCGGGTGTTTGTCGGGCGCCCTCGCAGCTACCAGGTCAAAATCTGGGTGTCTACAGAATCCCACAATTTGATTGAGGCCCAGGTCAATCGACCATTACGACCTGGTTGTTGTCCGCTTGGGTCGTTTTAAGTCCGTTAGACAACGTATTTGAGGCTCGTCAACCAAGGCTCAGAAATCATACCTGACATCCTCGCCTGCAGTTGCTTGTTGGAGCTCGAGTCTGGGCTTGTTATCTTGTTTTGGGTTTGTTGTTTTAGTAATTTCGGTCTTTGACATGGGCCTTCTACTTAGGTCTTTTATTGGTTTCTTAGTTTTGGATCTTATATCCTTGGCGGATGGTTGTGTTGATTTTGCTTTTGCTTTTTGCTTTAGGTATTCCTCTAAGGGGGCGTGATTGAATGATTAGGGATTCGTTTCGGGTTGATTTGATTGCTCTGAGTGCTTTGGGACTTTTTTAAAACTGACTGCTACAAGGACTCATTTAAAATTGAATTGAACTGAGTGCTACAAGGACTCACTTAAAATTGAATTGAATTGAATTGAATTGAGTGCTACAGGGACTCATTTAAAATTGAATTGAATTAAATTGAGTGCTACAGAGGCTCATTTAAAAATAATTGAGCGTGACGAGGCTTGTCTAATTGATTTTGAGCGCTTGCCAGGGACTCATTTAAAATTGAATTTGGAATCGGATGGGACTCTTTTAAAAAAGACTTGAGCGCGACGGAGCTAGTCTAATTGATTTTGAGTGCTACCAGAGAATCATTTAAAATTGAATTTGGAATGTGACGGGACTCCTTTAAAAATGACTTGATTGCGACGGGACTAGACTAATTGATTTTGAGTGCTACCAGGGACTCATTTAAAATTGAATTGAATTAAATTGAATTGACTTGAATTGAAATTCAGTTGAATTGAATTGAAATGAAGTGAATTGAGTTGAATTGAATCGAATTGAAATGACTTGAGCGCAATGGGGCTCCTTTAAAAATGACTTGAGCACGACGAGGCTAGTCTAATTGATTTTGAGTGCTACCAGGGACTCATTTAAAATTGAATTGAATTGAATGAAAATGACTTGAGCGCGACAGGGCTAGTCTAATTTATTTGATTTGAATTGAAATGACTTGATCGCGACGGGACTAGTCTGATTGAATTGGTTTGGAATGCGAGGAGACTCCACTTGAATTGAATTGCCTCCAGAATGCTTTGGGATTCCTTAGGCTCACGGGTTTAAAATTAACCTTCAAAACGCTTTTGGATTCGTTAGGCTCGCGGGTTTAGAATTTGTTTTTCGGATGCTTTTTGGATTCAATTGAGTTTGTTTTGTTCAAATATCATGCTTGGACTGTCTTGTGCTTCGGTATGAAAGGTCACGTTAGCTAGAGGTTTTCACGTTATTTTTTTCGCTGGGGGTTGATTTCGATTAAAGGAGGTTTTGAGGCTTGCTTTATCGGTTGGGGTAGTAAACTGTCCCATTTCTGCTTATCTTGTTTAGTATAAGAGGGTGCGTCTCGCGGCTATTGGGTACCATGTCCAATTTCTTTCTGTCTTTGCTTTGGGTTGAACAGTCAGGCTCTGGTCCTGAGGCGCCTCAATTTTCAGTCGCCTAGCCCCCAACAGCCCAATATAGGGACGCTTGACATGAGGGTCCTGGGATTTTGAGGGTCAGGTTCGTTGAAAGTCAGCGAAGGAAAGGGGGCGATTTTATTTCGTCTCGATAACAAAATGCGAGCCTCCATCCGCCCCAATTTCGCACTTCCGACTTTGTTCAACCGATTTCCGTCTCGATTTTTGTCATATTTGATCATGTCGACCTCGGGTAAGTGTTCCTTACTCACCTTTGTGGATTTGTGTTTAATTAGATTGATTGTGGGTTGATTTTGCTTAAACCCTAGTAATCGATTTGGGCATTTTGTTTTTGCTAAGTTTCATTGTTTATTTTTGGTCCCGTTGTTAAATTAGGGTAGAATAGAGCTTGATAGGGTACTTATAAGCTTGATATGAAGCTTAGAGGTGCTTTAATAGCTTTCTATGGGTGGAAGTTGGAATGCTAAGATTTAGGGATTATTTTCCTAGTTATTCCCGTACTTGACCTTTGTAATTTTGTTCGATCAGTGCTTGTGACATTATGGGTGACTACCATGTCGACGTTTGTGAGTCAGAATGTACTCTAGGTCATTCCGTGAGGGTTTGTGTGGCTTACGACGAACGAAATAATACCGTGATGATGTCGAATTTTCGCGAAACCACTTTTATTGCGCCCGGGGTTGAAAATGGGTGATAACGGGTCTTTTAGAATTTTGATATCTCTATCCAAAATTTTGAGCTTATTTCGACCTGTTTGGGTTGCTTTGACCTGACATGAGGCGTATTTTTTGTTTTGTTTTGCAGTTAGAGATGACACTGAGCGTCCCGAGGGAGCTCCTTCGGTGGGTACTAGTGGTGAGCCCGCCAGGTCGAGTTTGCTGACTCCCTAGGGGTTCGTAAGCGGCGACGAAGCGCTTCTTCGCAGCATCGTGAACCGGGAGCCATGGATGAGGCTGGTTTTGATAGTGTCACAAGGCGTAGACTGCCTGTGACAGTTGCAAAGGAGGACCCATGTCCCGGGTTCTGTCAACGAGGGTAAGGAGATTGTTTACAATGATCCTCCTTGAGCTCGGGATTGAGACGGTCATCGATTATTACTACGTCCCGATTTGCACATTTCTAGCCGTGTCGTAAATGGCCAGGTGAGTACCTTGACTCGTGCTTATTGGTTTAGGCTTTAATTTCGATTCGAACTGGTTTTGTTGGTTTATGCTTATACTGTCTTGGTTTGCAATCCTCGGGTCCGATGAGGACCTTCTCGGGTTTTACTACGTGCTTGGAGATTTATCCTCATAAGCTTAGCCCCACGGCAAAGGAGATTTTTGTGGGGACGGCCTTGGGCCCCGTGGTCGGGCACTAGGTCCGATTAGTAGATTGCAAGACTAAATGCAACCTCATGATAATTAGACCGATGGCAGATCGCTTTCACGATACGACCTCGACATTCCATATATCGTTTGGGGAAGTCGGGAAGAGTTTGGAGGACTTCAAGGTTATTACGGGTTTGCCATGGGGTCCTGAGATGATTAGGTGGGCTTCTGAGGGCCCTAGGTTAGATAGTGACGAGGTCAAGGGCTGGATCGGGGACTGTTTAGAGTGTGAGGCTTACAGTGCGCCCCTTTCTTTGGTGAGCTCGTACATTACCGACCAATTTGAGAGGGTGGCGGTGCTAGAGGGTCGAGTGCCCAACACGCCGAAGCAGGATGTCCGTAGGTGTTGTGGTACTTTCCAATGGTCGACCCACTTCTCGGATAAGGGCGAGAGGTTTAGTACTAGGATTTTGCCTTTCCTAGCTGACTTGGATCAGCTGGGACGTTTTGATTGGGTGACCGCGGCTTTCGCGGAGATGACCCGCTGCCTACAGGTCATGGTGAGGCCGCGAAGGGTGGACTCCGGCTCGGTTTACCCATCACTTGTCCAGGTCTTGTACCGGAGGTTAGTTATTGCTTCACGTACTCGGTTTTATTCGGGATTTATTTAGTTCGGTTTGGTTTTGCTGACGAGGTTTTTAGGTTTTGCATGCTTGGATCTATTCTTAATTTCCTCGCTTTGCACCCAAAACGGTGCCCGCTCCTTCGGTTAGATTTCCGGAGGGGATTGAGTGGTGATTGGCTTAGGCTAAGAACATGACGAGTCACTACTCGTCGGAAAATGTGCTGGTGAACCAGCTACGCCCCGAGGATGTAAGTTTCCTTCTTACGGTTTGTTTTCCGTAAAAGCCCACAAGGTTAGGATAATTGAAATGTCGGTTTGTTTATGCAATTTGTGGCTCGTCCTTGGGCCGAGTATGAGGGTCTGCCTGAGTATGTAGGGGCCGAGTTGAGGCCTAGGAGCTACAGGAGGATGCTCCTTCCTGCATTGTTTCGCTCGGTGTGGTATCTGGGCGAGAGGTTGGTGCGTCAGTGTTCATATGACGAGTTGAGGGTGCCGGTTGATCCTCCCCGGACCATGTTTCGACCGCCGAGCGCCGCAGAGGCTCACGAGGGTAGGGACAGAGAGGGGGCAATGCACTACTGGTGCCTGGTGCCTCTTACGTGTCTGACGTCTGCCAGCGGCTAGCTTGCCATTGCCTCGTGGTGAGTACACGGTTCCTTGTTTCATTATTTGTTTTGTTTTGTCGTTTAGTGTTCGCCTGCATTTTGAGCGGTTTGCATTTCCTTCAGCTGGTCGATCTGGATGATGTTGTTCAGCCCCTAGACTTCCCCTTGACAGTACTCAGGGTGGATGCGGCTGGGGTAGCTTTTACAGAGCCTCTTCCCCCGTGTTCTGCTGAGGAGATGGAGGCTGGGATTGAGTGGCGTGACTTGGTGTATCGGGTAAGTTTTGGGATTTGTCTTGGACTTGTCTTTAAGGGTTAGGTTTTGTTTGACTAATCCGTTTGGTTTTGCTTTTCAGGTTTCGTCGGATTCCCATCAGGGGTTGTGGCAAGCTGTCAATTGCTTCCGGGCCTATGCGTCAAGGGTGGCTGCTGCCTCTTCCCATGATACTTCGGGACCTCGATCGGTAAGTATGTTTTTCCTAGGGCTGGTTTTCTAGGTTGGTTGCGTTATTCCCTAAAGTATAGGTGTATTTGCAGGATGCTCCGGATATGATAAGGCAGCTGGAGACTCGGGTGACCGAGCTCCAGACGAATGAGGCCAAGTTGCTGCAACTCCTGCAATCTCGGGATAATGAGATGGCCAAGCTTAAGGAGAATTTGGCTCAGACTCAGGGCGAGACCTCGGCGTAGGGTGAGGCTAGGTTCGAGTCTGAGGCGGAGAGAGAGGATGAGGTTGAGGCTGAGGCTGAAGGTCGTGCTACGGGCACTATAGAGGACGTTGGAGGAGTACCTGAGACGGCTACCCTAGACATGCTATCGCGTATGGATGGTACTAAGCCTCCTATTCTTGATCTGGATGATTTAGATCAAGATGATGGTATCGGTGAGTATATGTTGGCCCTAGGTGCAGCCTCTAGAGGTCCTGTAACACCCGCTATTTTTCCTAAGCATTTTATTCTTTCTGTTAGGACTTCGTCTTAACTCTGTCACTTTTGGCCTCATATTTTATCATTTTACTAAGCTTTATTTTAATTTTTGAGTTTAATAATTTCTATTTTTAATTTTAAAGATTTAAAATTCTTTTAAATCCATTTATTTGGTTTCTTCGTAAACTAAGTAATTTTTCCTCGAGGAATTCTATTTCTCTCCGAATTGACATTTTTAAGCTTGGATTTAAGTTATTCTTTTTTCCTAAAAATGTTTGAATACGTTTATGGAATATTTTCTACTAAGATATATTTTAGTTACTAAAAACAAACCATTTATGATTTTATTACGAAGCTTCGCGAATAATTATTTTCTTACGCGAGGTTTACTCGAATTACTTTGAAATGCCTTTAACTATTTTACGATTATACTTTTTGTCAACTTATAAATTATTTGAGACTGTTTTCTCACATTTTGGACCGACTAAGCTCTTGGTCACAAGTTTTATTACATTTTATTTAAACGTTTCATTTTATCACAATAAAACGTAATCATAAGATAAATCATTTTCATTCATTGTAGCATTTATGTCAAAACTTTTCTTACTCCCTCTCTTATCCTTTTGGCCGGCCAACTATAGGTCTAGATACATTTTGGATTCCTCATTTTGAAGCCTTAATTCATTCTTACTCCTTTAAGTGTAGTAACCTCCATCTCCTCCTTTACTCTACATTCATTTTTGCATTAACAAAAATATTCATCACTTTTTTTTCTCTCTTTTGGCCGGGTACTTCTTACCCTCCTTAGGCTGATTTTTGCTCCATTTCAAGTCCCAATCGCATCATTTTTATCGTCATAATAATCCTCTTTCCGATTCCTTCGTTAAGGTATTAATCGACGTCATTTTCGATCAATTTTTACCTTGTTTTTTATTAGTTTTCTCATGGTATATTTCTGCCATGATTTACGTGTTTGGTAGGATTTTTGGACGATCCCGAAGCCGACGAATATATCGTTGATTCAGACTTGGAGTAGAGGTAACGTCGATGTTACTCGGTATTTCAAGATTTTAATTGAGTATTTGCATGTATATATTTTTATATTTTATTTTGGCAATATATGTATGTCACGAATTCTGGAAAAAATTTTAAAGTTGAAATTTTGCATGTTTCGATATTTTTATCGCTTTTACGAGATTAACGATTAAATTGTTATATTAATTTGTAAAATCGTAATAATCGGCCTAAACATGTAATATATGTTTATATTCTGGAAAAATGTTGTTTTTGATGATTTTTAGTAATTTAGTATTTTTCTGATATTTTTGATATCGATTATTGAATTATTATCGTTTTCGAACAAAAACGATTAAAAACCGATTTTTAGTTCTAGTACTTAAACATTTTATTTAAATCTGATTTTTGACGTGGTGAAACTTTCTGGTGAAATAGAATTTTCTGATTTTTTTCATAATTTTTTGGAATTGTTAAGTGGATGAATTAATTAATCACTTTAAATCATCGTTTATCGTTAAAACCGTGTTTGTTGTTTAAATTCTCGATTTCTGGTCTTTAGTTTAAATCTGGAAAAAAATTATGATTATGATGATTTCATATTAAAATGTATTATTATGATTTTTAGTGCCTTAATAAAATGTTAGGAACGATAGGTTTATTAATAAAATCGTTAATTGCGAAAACGGGTTTAAATGACGGTTTTGTTGAAATTTGTTGAATCTGGATTTTGGAAAAATCTGGAAAATTTATATTCTGTAAAATCAGGATTTTAAAAGTGTAATAATAATTTTTGGATATTAATACTTAAATCGTTTTGTAATTACTATTTTTATTAATCGTTATTGTCGAGATTGGACGATTAACGAGAAAACGCTTTAAAAACCGAGTTTTTAGAATTCTGGAAATTTTCTTTTCTGGACAGAATGTCCATAAATATAATTTAACTATTTTACGTAATATTTGTACTATTTATTATAGTCTTTAATTAATAAATATTAATTTCGGACAAGTTGTGATTTATCGCTAAATTGCTTCGTCTTACCTAAAAGAATTATTTTTCCAGCAATTTTGAAAGTATTTAAATCTGAAACTTTAGGAGTTAAATCATCCCTTAACATACTCTAAATATATTTGTTGGGTTGGTTAAATAAAGACGTTCAAATATTTAATTTGATGTTTGCCGTAAAATCCTATTTATAATTTTATCGTCGAAACTAATAATAATTAGGGAATTTTAGCTTTATAACTTTTGAAAACACCCTAATTAGTAATATTAAAATATTTAAGATGTTTCTAATCATTTTATAACACTTATACGATATTTTAATAATTTCATAAAATCAAATGTTCTTACTTTAATAATTAATATCGTTAAGGCCGAAAGTATTAGTTTTATAAATCTATATCGTTTACTAAAAATGTGGTATTAGTATGAACTAATATTTTCACTACTTTGATATGATGCTATTTTTAGTAAAGTTTCTAAAAATAGAAGTTTCCTAAAATAGAGAGTTTCCTCTTTTAGAATATAAATGTTTACTTCTTTTATCCTCATATTGTTTATGATGAATACATCTTTTAAATATCGATAATGGTTTGCTTTGGAGTTATGGAATAAGGACAAGTGTGGGTTTAGAGTAATATAGTCTGGGATGTACGTTTTGCCATCAACTGTAAGGCTGGTGTGTCTTTATGGGGCGCATTGGTTGTTGAACTGAGCATGGTTTGTGTTCAGGAGAGTGTATATTTACCTTAAACTTAGATATCGCATCGTATAAGTCGTGTCGGGTTGAACTGGATATGGTTTGTATCCAGGAGGGGTGTGCATTACTTAAGCCAGGACCTCGCTGCACGCAGTCCTGTTATGGTTGAGTTGCCTAGTTAGAGACCAAAGTCTAATTTGTTTTGACTAAGTTCTCGAAACTAGTTTTTAGTATTATCCTAGTGAAAGTCTAGATTCTACATTACTCCTATCCATAACGCTATTTTGATTATTTTATTATTATTGATATAAATTGATTTGCAGGTTGGGAAATATTTTTATGTTTCTTCGGCAACCCTTTTAATTAATTTGTTTTACGCTAAAGCTTATTTTATTATGCTGTTTTAATGTTTTCCATTTTTACTATTTTTCCTATATTAGTAATTACTGTTTTAAAATCCTGTTATACGGCTGGGAGAACGTTGACGTTGCTCCCCACTGATTGTGGCTGTTATGTTTTAACATGGCAGGTATATGTGTTTATTTTCCGGTGGGTGTGGGCTATCGAGCAGTCTTGGATCCTGCTGATTTTTTTATAATCATGTCTTAAGGATTGTTTAACCTCTTTATGGATTGTTTTAAATTTTAGCCATTTTTATTGTATGGCGCATGTTTGACTTTACCAATTTAATTTATTAAGACATAGTTCTGTGTGTTTTAATCCCGACTCTACAGTGTTTCCGCCACTGTATCGCGCTAGAATATTTAGGGGATTACAGTTGGTATCAGAGCATCACTGCTCCCGACGCTTACACACCTGAAATTAGGGAAAAATACCAGTAAATTATTTAAACAGTAAATAAAGATATTATTAGAAGTGGGTAGAAACAGATAAGGACTTAACTGTTAAGATTGTCTGTTCCTGAACTCGATGATTAGCATTGATTTTATGTTGTTATTTGTGAACTTCAAGATGGCCGGAAGAGGTAACCGAAACAACAACAACAACAACCGCAACAACAACAACAACAACAATGATCAAGGAGGTATCGAAGCTCTGGCTGACACGCTACGCAATATAGCGCAGGCTATGAACGAGATGAACAACCGGAACCAGCAGAGGCCCTTCAACTTCTCTCACGCTGCTGAAGGAATGGCTAAAAGCAGATTGGACTATTATGACGGTTCCGTGGACCCTGAAGTCATGAACCGTTGGTTTCGAGTGATGGAAAGACAGTTTGGAATTTACTCCGCCCCCGAGGATCAGAAGGTGGGCCTAGCTGTGTTGTACTTGTCAGACGATGCAGACAGATGGTGGAGCCAAGTTGGCCCGACTGCTCTTCAGACTCCAGGATTCAACTGGACTCAGTTCAAGGCTCTCTTAGAGCAGAGATTTTATCCCGAA
The DNA here is from genome assembly GCA_958450325.1 of Agrostemma githago. Lineage (NCBI taxonomy): Eukaryota > Viridiplantae > Streptophyta > Magnoliopsida > Caryophyllales > Caryophyllaceae > Agrostemma > Agrostemma githago. Next base: position 14,733,657 of record OY288239.1, on the reverse strand, counting down.
GAGCTGAGGCGTCAGAGGATGACTGAATTCAACACTCTAAGCCAGAATACCATGTCAGTTGAAGCTTACACCACTCGGTTTCACTTTCTGGCGAATTATGCTGGAGATCTGTTACCCAATGAGAATTCCCGAGCTTTCTTTTATCGAGGAGGACTTCGAGCCGATATCACTCTCAACATGCCCCGGAGTCTCTCAACTGTTAATGAGCTTTATAATGCCGCGCTATACGCGGAATCTTCGATTGAGCGGGTGAAATCTATGAACCCATCATCTGGTTATAAAAGACCTTTCACCCATTCAGGGAATAACTCTTCATCTTCTTCTAAGAAGTTCAACTCTGGAGGTCTGGACTATTTTTCCTTTCTCTTCTTCTTCTACTTTCTTTCCTCTAAATTTCTGACTCTACTGTATGCTATTACAGGTAGTGGTTTCAAGAAAAACAATTTCAACTCGAAGCCCAACAACAAGAAGGATTCTAACTGTTTCAAATGCAAGAAGGCCTATCATCCGGGTTTGACTTGTGAGGGTAACCCTATTACCTGTTTCCACTGTGGGGAAGTGGGACATCGTTCTACCTACTGCCCAAAGAAAGCAACAACCAATACCGCTACTGCAGCTGGCGCTGTCTCTACTTCTGCTCCTCGTAAGGGACGCATCTTTGTGATGAGCCGTGCCGACGCTGAGGCTAATCCTGATGTGGTTACGGGTATGTTTCTGATTTCTGGTGTTAGTGCTTATATATTATTTGATACCGGCGCTTCCACGTCTGTAATATCTTCTACTCTGGCTCCAAAACTATCCTTAACCCCCTGTCTAGCTGAGCCTATAGCTATTTCCCTTCCTTCTGGTGAAGTCGTTGACTGTTCTAAAGCTTATCAGAATGTACCTATTCTCTTTGCCGGTACTATTCTTCCTTCTACTCTCCTTGAGTTCCCCTCTCGCTGAGTTCGACGTTATTTTGGGAATGGACTGGTTAGCTCAGTATGATGCAAGATTTCAGTGTCGAGATCAGAAGATTTCTCTGAAGACCCCCGAAGGTGTTCGAGTGACTTACCGTGGTGGTCGAAGACAGAAGGGTATCAAGATTATTTCTGCCATGAAGGCTATCAGAATGCAGAGAAAAGGTTGCCAAGCATTTCTATGTACGTTGACTGTAACTGCTGAACTCCCCAAGCTCGAAGAGGTGCGCATAGTGTGTGATTATGCAGATGTATTTCCTGAGGAGTTACCAGGTATCCCACCCGAACGAGATGTGGAATTCACTATTGAACTCGTGCCTGGTACAGGCCCAATCGCCAAAGCACCTTACAGAATGGCTCCTGCTGAGTTGCAAGAGCTACGCAAGCAATTGGATGAAATGATTGAGAAAGATTTCATTCGTCCAAGTTCTTCCCCTTGGGGCGCTCCTGTACTTTTTGTCAAGAAGAAAGATGGTTCAATGCGCCTGTGTATTGATTATCGTGATCTCAACAAGGTTACGATCAAGAACAAATATCCCCTGCCCAGAATTGATGATCTCTTTGATCAACTTAAGGGTGCTTCCGTATTTTCCAAGATCGATCTAAGGTCTGGATATCACCAAATTCCCGTCCGTGAATCAGACATTCCTAAGACGGCTTTCAGTTCGAGGTATGGACATTATGAATTCAAAGTCATGCCTTTTGGATTAACCAATGCTCCTGCTGTTTTTATGGATCAGATGAACAGAACTTTCAGGGAGTATTTGGATCAGTGTGTTGTTGTCTTTATTGATGACATCCTGATTTATTCCAAGTCAGAGGTGGAAGATGCAGAACATCTCAAGGTTATTCTTGGCATCCTACGAGATCAGAAGTGGTATGCTAAGTTTTCCAAGTGTGAGTTCTGGCTTTCCGAGGTAGCTTTTATGGGTCATGTTATCACAAAGGAAGGTATTAAGGTTGACCCTGCTAAGATTTCAGCTATCGAGAGCTGGGCAAGTCCCAAAGATGTTGGCGAGATCCGAAGTTTCCTAGGTCTTGCCGGCTATTATCGAAGATTTGTGCAAGACTTTTCTAAGTTAGCACGACCTATGACTCAATTACTCAAGAAAGAGAATAAGTTTCTGTGGAGTCAAGCTTGCGAAGATGCTTTTTCTGAGCTCAAGAGAAAGCTCACCTCTGCTCCTATCCTGACCCTACCTGAAGAAGGCGTTGGTTTTGATGTGTACTGTGATGCTTCTAAGAATGGTTTGGGTTGTGTCCTTATGCAGAACGGTAAGGTGATCGCTTATGCCTCTAGACAGTTGAAAATTCATGAGGTGAATTACCCTACCCACGACTTGGAGTTAGCAGCTATGGTGCATGCCTTGAAGATTTGGAGGCATTATTTGTACGGAGTAAGATGCAAGGTTCACACTGACCATAAGAGTCTGCGATATCTCTTCACGCAGAAAGATCTGAATGCGAGACAGAGACGCTGGATCGAGTTAGTGAATGACTATGACCTTGAATTGGTGTATTGTGAGGGAAAGGCTAACGTGGTTGCTGATGCCCTTAGCAAAAAGATCCTTCATTCCTTGTCTCCGTGTTCTAGCTTGCCTGAGAAGTTGTCCCGAGATTTTGCCAAGATGTCTATTGATGTTGTGGATGAAGATTATGATGGTCGCCTGTATGCCCTTGTTGCTGAGCCAACTCTTTTCCGTGAGATTCGTGAGAAGCAGTTGGATGACCCTTTTGTGGCTGGCATCCGAGAAAAGATGAATCTTGGTAAGGCTCTAGATTTTTCTGTGGATTCCAGTGGAGCACTGAAATTTAAGAACCGCTGGGTTGTCCCTGGTGATGCTGAGGTGAGAAAGCAAGTTCTAACCGAAGCACATAAGACGAGGTACTCTATTCATCCTGGTGGTGACAAGATGTATCGGGATTTGAAGCTCCATTTCTGGTGGTCTCATATGAGAGAGGACATTGCAGAGTTTGTAAGTAAGTGCTTGACTTGTCAGCAGGTGAAGTTCGAGCACAAGAAGCCTGGAGGTTTGCTACAACCACTCCCTGTTCCAGAGTGGAAATGGCAGTGCATATCGATGGATTTTGTGATGGCTTTACCTAGGACCGTGAATGGTAGAAACGGTATTTGGGTTATTGTGGACCGCTTGACCAAGTGTGCACAATTCGTCCCAATTCGCGATACTTGGAGTTTGGAGAAGCTCGCAGAAGTGTATATTGCCGAGATCGTCCGTCATCACGGTGTACCGCTCGAGATTGTTTCGGATCGAGACCCGAGGTTCTGCTCTAAATTTTGGAAGGCTTTGCAAGATGCTTTGGGAAGCAAGTTATTGATGAGTACCGCTTTCCATGCTGCTACAGATGGACAGTCCGAGAGAACGATCCAAACTTTGGAGGATATGTTGCGGGCTTGTGCCTTGGATTTCCAAGAGAGTTGGATCCGACATCTTCCATTGGTAGAGTTTTCCTATAACAACAGCTACCATGCCTCTATTAAGATGTCCCCGTTTGAAGCACTTTATGGTCGAAAGTGCCGTAGTCCCGTCTGTTGGGATGTTCCCGGTGAAGTAAAGATTTTGGGCCCGGATTTGTTGGCTCAGACTATTGACGTTGTGAATGTTGTCCGATCTAGGATGAAGTCTGCCCAGGATCGGCAGAAGTCGTATGCTGATGTTCGTCGCCGACCTTTGGAGTTTTCGGTTGGTGATCTGGTGTTCCTGAAGGTATCACCTATGAAAGGGGTGAAACGGTTTGGGATTAAGGGCAAGCTCAGCCCTAAGTTCGTTGGCCCCTACCCTGTGATCGAGAGAGTGGGCGAAGTTGCTTATAAACTGGAATTGCCTGCGTCCATGGGTAAGGTTCACGATGTATTTCATGTTTCTCAGTTAAGGAAATATGTTAGTGATCCCGAGCACGTGTTGGAGCCCGAGATTGTGGATCTCGAGCCGGATTTGACTTATGAAGAAAGGCCGGTGAAGATTACTGATCGCCGCGAGGAGCGTTTAAGGAACAAAGTTGTACCTCTGGTGAAGGTTTTGTGGCACTGTAATCGGTTTGAGGAAGAAACATGGGAAACCGAGTCTTCGATGCGAGCTAAGCATCCTCAACTCTTCGAGTAAGGTAAACCTCGATTTCCTATCTGCTTATTCTTAGTTTCGAGGACGAAACTTTCTTTTAGTGGGGAGGTTTGTAACACCCGCTATTTTTCCTAAGCATTTTATTCTTTCTGTTAGGACTTCGTCTTAACTCTGTCACTTTTGGCCTCATATTTTATCATTTTACTAAGCTTTATTTTAATTTTTGAGTTTAATAATTTCTATTTTTAATTTTAAAGATTTAAAATTCTTTTAAATCCATTTATTTGGTTTCTTCGTAAAGTAAGTAATTTTTCCTCGAGGAATTCTATTTCTCTCCGAATTGACATTTTTAAGCTTGGATTTAAGTTATTCCTTTTTCCTAAAAATGTTTGAATACGTTTATGGAATATTTTCTACTAAGATATATTTTAGTTACTAAAAACAAACCATTTATGATTTTATTACGAAGCTTCGCGAATAATTATTTTCTTACGCGAGGTTTACTCGAATTACTTTGAAATGCCTTTAACTATTTTACGATTATACTTTTTGTCAACTTATAAATTATTTGAGACTGTTTTCTCACATTTTGGACCGACTAAGCTCTTGGTCACAAGTTTTATTACATTTTATTTAAACGTTTCATTTTATCACAATAAAACGTAATCATAAGATAAATCATTTTCATTCATTGTAGCATTTATGTCAAAACTTTTCTTACTCCCTCTCTTATCCTTTTGGCCGGCCAACTATAGGTCTAGATACATTTTGGATTCCTCATTTTGAAGCCTTAATTCATTCTTACTCCTTTAAGTGTAGTAACCTCCATCTCCTCCTTTACTCTACATTCATTTTTGCATTAACAAAAATATTCATCACTTTTTTTTCTCTCTTTTGGCCGGGTACTTCTTACCCTCCTTAGGCTGATTTTTGCTCCATTTCAAGTCCCAATCGCATCATTTTTATCGTCATAATAATCCTCTTTCCGATTCCTTCGTTAAGGTATTAATCGACGTCATTTTCGATCAATATTTACCTTGTTTTTTATTAGTTTTCTCATGGTATTTTTCTGCCATGATTTACGTGTTTGGTAGGATTTTTGGACGATCCCGAAGCCGACGAATATATCGTTGATTCAGACTTGGAGTAGAGGTAACGTCGATGTTACTCGGTATTTCAAGATTTTAACTGAGTATTTGCATGTATATATTTTTATATTTTATTTGGGCAATATATGTATGTCACGAATTCTGGAAAAATTTTTAAAGTTGAAATTTTGCATGTTTCGATATTTTTATCGCTTTTACGAGATTAGCGATTAAATTGTTATATTAATTTGTAAAATCGTAATAATCGGCCTAAACATGTAATATATGTTTATATTCTGGAAAAATGTTGTTTTTGATGATTTTTAGTAATTTAGTATTTTTCTGATATTTTTGATATCGATTATTGAATTATTATCGTTTTCGAACAAAAACGATTAAAAACCAATTTTTAGTTCTAGTACTTAAACATTTTATTTTAATCTGATTTTTGACGTGGTGAAACTTTCTGGTGAAATAGAATTTTCTGATTTTTTTCATAATTTTTCGGAATTGTTAAGTGGATGAATTAATTAATCACTTTAAATCATCGTTTATCGTTAAAACCGTGTTTGTTGTTTAAATTCTCGATTTCTGGTCTTTAGTTTAAATCTGGAAAAAAATTATGATTCTGATGATTTCATATTAAAATGTATTATTATGATTTTTAGTGCCTTAATAAAATGTTAGGAACGATAGGTTTATTAATAAAATCGTTAATTGCGAAAACGGGTTTAAATGACGGTTTTGTTGAAATTTGTTGAATCTGGATTTTGGAAAAATCTGGAAAATTTATATTCTGTAAAATCAGGATTTTAAAAGTGTAATAATAATTTTTGGATATTAATACTTAAATCGTTTTGTAATTACTATTTTTATTAATCGTTATTGTCGAGATTGGACGATTAACGAGAAAACGCTTTAAAAACCGAGTTTTTAGAATTCTGGAAATTTTCTTTTCTGGACAGAATGTCCATAAATATAATTTAACTATTTTACGTAATATTTGTACTATTTATTATAGTCTTTAATTAATAAATATTGATTTCGGACAAGTTGTGATTTATCACTAAATTGCTTCGTCTTACCTAAAAGAATTATTTTTCCAGCAATTTTGAAAGTATTTAAATCTGAAACTTTAGGAGTTAAATCATCCCTTAAAATACTCTAAATATATTTGTTGGGTTGGTTAAATAAAGACGTTCAAATATTTAATTTGATGTTTGCCGTAAAATCCTATTTATAATTTTATCGTCGAAACTAATAATAATTAGGGAATTTTAGCTTTATAACTTTTGAAAACACCCTAATTAGTAATATTAAAATATTTAAGATGTTTCTAATCATTTTATAACACTTATACGATATTTTAATAATTTCATAAAATCAAATGTTCTTACTTTAATAATTAATATCGTTAAGGCCGAAAGTATTAGTTTTATAAATCTATATCGTTTACTAAAAATGTGGTATTAGTATGAACTAATATTTTCACTACTTTGATATGATGCTATTTTTAGTAAAGTTTCTAAAAATAGAAGTTTCCTAAAATAGAGAGTTTCCTCTTTTAGAATATAAATGTTTACTTCTTTTATCCTCATATTGTTTATGATGAATACATCTTTTAAATATCGATAATGGTTTGCTTTGGAGTTATGGAATAAGGACAAGTGTGGGTTTAGAGTAATATAGTCTGGGATGTACGTTTTGCCATCAACTGTAAGGCTGGTGTGTCTTTATGGGGCGCATTGGTTGTTGAACTGAGCATGGTTTGTGTTCAGGAGAGTGTATATTTACCTTAAACTTAGATATCGCATCGTATAAGTCGTGTCGGGTTGAACTGGATATGGTTTGTATCCAGGAGGGGTGTGCATTACTTAAGCCAGGACCTCGCTGCACGCAGTCCTGTTATGGTTGAGTTGCCTAGTTAGAGACCAAAGTCTAATTTGTTTTGACTAAGTTCTCGAAACTAGTTTTTAGTATTATCCTAGTGAAAGTCTAGATTCTACATTACTCCTATCCATAACGCTATTTTGATTATTTTATTATTATTGATATAAATTGATTTGCAGGTTGGGAAATATTTTTATGTTTCTTCGGCAACCCTTTTAATTAATTTGTTTTACGCTAAAGCTTATTTTATTATGCTGTTTTAATGTTTTCCATTTTTACTATTTTTCCTATATTAGTAATTACTGTTTTAAAATCCTGTTATACGGCTGGGAGAACGTTGACGTTGCTCCCCACTGATTGTGGCTGTTATGTTTTAACATGGCAGGTATATGTGTTTATTTTCCGGTGGGTGTGGGCTATCGAGCAGTCTTGGATCCTGCTGATTTTTTTATAATCATGTCTTAAGGATTGTTTAACCTCTTTATGGATTGTTTTAAATTTTAGCCATTTTTATTGTATGGCGCATGTTTGACTTTACCAATTTAATTTATTAAGACATAGTTCTGTGTGTTTTAATCCCGACTCTATAGTGTTTCCGCCACTGTATCGCGCTAGAATATTTAGGGGATTACAGGTCCTCCCTAGTTTGTAAACTCGGTTTGTGTTTGTATCTTGTATAATTTGTATATTTTAGACTTTTAATATTTTAATTCACTGGTTAGTCTTGCGTTTTGTTTTTCTTTTGAAATGTTGACCTAGATGACAAGCAATCACTTCAAGTTTGGTTCGTTTGCGGTTTCGTCGTAGTTTAGGATATCTTGAATGCGTTAGGATTACACGAGAGTTCAAAAATGCTTTTCAGAATTTTTGAAATGTGTTAGTTTGAGCCGGCAGTTGGATCAAGTAGTACGTCGATTAAAATGTTTGACTCAAGACGTGCAAAATGTGTAAGAAGCGCTTTGTAGTTAAAATGTTTTGACCGAGTACGTGTTCGGTGTAGGGAGACAAGTGTAATTATTTTGACGCTCATGTTTAAAATGAGGCAAAGAAAAAAAAGAAGAAAAAAAAAGTTAGACCACTTTTTAAACCTTTCAACGATAATGTCGTACTGGGCTACAAACGCGAATTGACAATGCCACTCGGGGCTACAATACGCCTAGGTGGGGTAGCTTATCCCCCTAAAAAAAGATTAAAAAAACGTCTAAGTCTGGTGGATCCAATGGACAAAAGTGTGTCATTCGCGTGGGCCTATCGTTCTTGCTCGGGGCTTGTAACGGATATTTTGGCTTTTGGAAAGGGGTTTAGTGACTTCAGGAGCGAGGTCGTTCCTGACGTTCGGGGTTGTCAGGTGATAGCTGATGGTGTAAGGCATGGCTGATAGCATAATATTCAGACCTTGATAGGTCGAACGTATCGACGCCTAGGCCTGGGCAGCTCGATACTGCGACGCTCGGGCTCGGGCGGGCCATTCTTTGGGCGCCTAGGTTCAGGCGGCCTGATTCTTGGTTATGGAAATTTTTCGAAATTTCCTAATTGTTGTGCGGTTAAAGCTATATATGCGGGTTATGTGTACTTGTTTTAGACATACTAGATTACCCATAGTATCTCCATAGCTTCTTTGTATTATTTTGAGTCATATCGGATTTTGGGAGTCTCTTAACCGGATGGATGCGTCGTCTTAGGAAAGGTGACCTTGAGGTTTTGCCGGGTGACGGTTTGTCTATTGTTACTGTGCTAAAACAAGTTAAAGTGCAAGATGACTTTTTGTTGGCATGTTCTAACTTTTCTGATATTAAGAACCATGTTTTTGCTTTCCCGGGAGGTAATGTTTGCCCTCTCCCGAGTAGCTAGATGCTATAGGTGGGTGGTGTTCGGTTCGACCTTGTATACCCCTTGGAGATGATACTCTCATGGAAAGATTCCGTCATTTTTTGGACATTCCTTTGGTGGAGGCTAAGGCTTTCTTTGGGGAAGGTGGTATTGATCTAAAGTTACTTGTTAGGACATTCTCACAGACAGGCTCTCTTTATATTTCGCCTTTAGGTTGTAAACGAGCTCTTAATATTGCGGTGGCATGCTATTATCTTTTTGAGGACGCGTCGATGCGTGATGGCTGGGGTATTCCTTGGGTTTTAGATGTCGTGATATGAATGGAGCATGGGCGATCACCCTCTTTGCTTTTTCTAGGTGATCTTATCATGGGTCTCGACACTCGTGCACGGATACATCGTGCTCCCTTTCGGGGTTCTAGGATCATTTTGCAGGTATGTCGGGGTACTACTTTCCTTTTTCGAAACTTGCCTTAGTTCGAAAGTTTGACGTTGTTTTGTGGTTCGTGCATGTTTGGGTACAAGAGAGGCTTGGTTTAATCGAGCCCCTCAATCCGTTAAGGGTTATAGCTACAAAGGTTTCACGGGTCGGAAGATGGTGCAACCATGAAACATCGGTTATACCAAGGAAGTATGCCATTCCTACTTGTAGGCTAAAGGGCGGGTTGATATTAGGTGGACAATCCCGTGGTGGCATATCAGTGGACAGGTTGGGTTTCCGTTTTAGTCATCGGCTCTTACTATGTAGATACTGTCCTTAAGTGATCATGTTTATATTTACCCGAGCGAATTAATGCGCCAAATGGGTGTGCGCCAAACTGTATCAGAGGTTACTATGGATGCCCCTATGTCTTATCCATTGACGAAAATTTCTCTCAGGGAGTTTGGAATGTCTTGGAGAGGGAGGTTTTCACGTCCCGTCCTCATAGCAAATGTTCGACCGGCAGACCCCATTTGTTCTCGGCGGGGAGCTTACGGAGATCCGCCAAGGCGGGGCCAAGGAAGAGCTATAGGATAAAGAGGCGACTCGAGTTAATGTCAATATATAAGCACTCGACCAAAGACAACGTTATCGATCCTAGTGCCGTCAATTCATCTAAACGTGCCAAGACTGACAAGACCCATATTGAAAACGTGAGTGAGGAGGAGAAGTGGGATTGGCCGGACTCGCCTTTGGCTAAGATAAGAGTGGAAGCTTATATTCTGAGGGTCTATGGTGAGAGACCCGAAGAGGCACTTCCAAATGGCAAGGGGAAAGGTTGACTGGTAGAGTCCAGCCGTTTAGTACTATGTTATATGAATTGATATTATGTGGCGTATTAGTACTAGTTTTTGTGGGGTTTTGCTTGACACATTGTCATTTTTCGGGGTAGCCGGATACTGGATGCTAGATGTGAAGAGCCTCGACGAAGAGTTGATTTAATTGATTTTGCATTAATGAGAAGCACATTTTTTGTTTTATTTCTATTTTTTTTTGTGGTGGCTCGTGACAAGGGTAGTCATATCCCTAATCAAAGATACCCTAAGGTCCACTAACTAATGCAGATAGTGAAGTAGGGGTCGAACCACCAAGAGACGGGACTCAATTACATGTTCTAAGGTCTAGACTTAAGACTAGAGATCACTGTTTTTCTTGTTTGTATGAGTGGACTGACAGCTAATTACTAAAAGGTAAGTCAATAATAAAAAGGTCTAGGATCTCAGGTTCACAATGAATATCAATCGGGTCAGGGAGTCAACTAACAGGTCAGTAATCGAACTGTCTAAGGTGTAGGTCCGGTCGGTACTACTACAAACTTTAGAACTAAACTTAACCTGCGGTCGCTAGAATTAAGCCAGTCTACCCAAAATGTCGTGACCTAATTAGTCCTTAACCGGGTCGTTGAAAAGTCCTAATTGTGATACTAACTAATTAATCCTGGCCAGTAAATAATCAATCAGAATTAAAACAACATTCAGGCAACAGTTCATATGATCAGAGACAGGTCAATTTTCTATAACCCAATTAACACCCATCGATCCCCTTAAACCCTAGATAAAATTTAGCTACACATGACGATTGTAATTAAACACACGAAATAGAAATTGCAAACAAACATGATGAATACGAATTAAATTAAACTATGTAACGATAATAATTTTATACTAATAATTAATAAGCAAAGACTGAAATCAAATAACTACGAAAAACTAAGAACGAATTAAGACAAGAATTAAAACAAGAAAACTGAAATTGAAATTAAAATTAAGATTATCAATACCAAACAATTTGATATCTGAAATGGGAAGAACGGAATTCGATGAATCTTGCGAAGGGAAACGGGAAAATGCAAAACTTCAAGCCTAAGCAAAACTAACGTAATGTCTGAATGATGAAAAGTAAAAAGTGTGTCTGACAATCCTCTTCCAACTGATTTAAAAGAAATCAGTTAGACTTAAAAAACGGGCCCATAATTCTGAGTAAATAAAAATCAACTTCGCGGCCTGGGTCAGACGTCACTCGATCGAGTGCATGCGTGCCACTCGATCGAGTGGACTCGTTATTTCTCCACTCTTCGTTTGTTCTTCGGCTAGAAAGGTGAATTGGCCCAAAACTCTGATGCAGTCCAGCTGGGCTCAAATATGAGGCGCTCTTAGCACTACTCGATCGAGTGGGTGCTGCTGGAACTCGTAGCTGAGTTCTTCATTTGCTTCTCGGCTTTTCGTTTTCTTCCTCGTCCTTCGTCCTCGTCTCGGCTATCTGGGCTATTACTCCTAAATATGCTCGAAGTTACATCTATCCTGCAAAATAGCACGAGTACCGACAACATCGACTTTCTAATAGAAATCGACATTAAATATATAAATAAGGAAGAAGAAAAGCTCAAAAATGGTTGTCGGGGGACAACAAAATACGATATAAAATACGCTGATCAAACTCCCCCAAACCAAACCTTTGCTTGTCCTCAAGCAAACAACTAATATACACAAACGAGGACAAGTGATGTGAAACACGACTCAGAGCTGAATTACAATCATTCTCCTAAAATCGACTAAAACCAACGAGAAAACATGTAATGCTCAAGAATGCAACGAGATCAATAATCATGCCATAATCAAACAATTGCCTGCCAAATTTTCAATCTTGCAAGACCAATAATGTCGGACTTCCTTACGGTTGCCGCTCAACACTCATAAGTACGGGTAAGTGTATATGTGAAGATAGGAAAGAATAAAGACACTCACTCAACTTATGAAATATGCATGCAATTGAATATGAAATCAATCTCCCCAATCAAATACGTGTTCCACCAATCAGGACCATAATACATGCCAAGGACTTACAAAGGGTGTCTTATATGTGAGGAAATGAAATGGATTGTGTTTAAAGTACGAATGGGAATGTGGGGCTAAGACCAGTAGTCGCAGCTACACAATAAAAATTATCCATCCAAAAATCTCATCTATGAATTCTGACCACTCACTAGATGTAAAACTCAAAAGAGCATAAGAGGGAATTTTGCCATCCTCCTGATTAAAATTCAATTCTAGTTACAACATCTCGACTGTTCCCCGAAATATTATAAGAAGCATATATGTATTTTTCTTTTCTTTTTCTTGAAATTTTTCTTCTTTTTCTAATTCCACTTTTTTCTTTCTTTTTCTCTTTTTCATGCTTCTATATTTTTTCAATTCAGACAAGGGGAAGGCGAATATAAGGTCGCACAATAATGTTACACACTAAGATCCAAAAGATGTAAAAATCCAAATTGTGATCTAATAGTAAATTAATTCCAATTATGTTCACTGCGACTGTCCTGGTAAGGTAGGCTATTATGGGTTGTAGCTGATTGATATATATATTAAAAACAGGCTTACAACAGCTGAAATGGGCTGAACAAAAGGAAACTGACCTAAATCTACAGGGTAGTAAAAATGGGTAGTTTTGGCTATGTGGAGCTCATCAAAAACAGAAATGCCTTTCCTCATGTACCTCCTCCTCAAACCAAACACGTATTCAATATCAAGAGACGGACGTCCTATTTATGCAAATTCATGTTACACATTCCATAAGAAGAAACCACTCAATTCCTAATTATAAATGAGACCAATTGTGGATGTTACTGGCCTAGGAAGCTCTAAATCCTCATAATTTATGTGGTTTGCCGACAAAATGGTCAAATTTACTCGTTTGGCAATTAACTGTTTAATAGGCAATCATATCAAAATCATCTCATCTCAAGGATTATATGCATTCAGGTACGGAGTTAGCTGTCAATTAGGAGAAATCATGTAAAACGCAATGCCATCATCGCCGTTTTGCATGTTTCACATCAGACACAAGACAGACACAAGACACACAAAAATAAAATCTTTTTGAATTTTTCTGATTTTCCAATTTTTTTTTGGATTTTTAGAATTTTTGAAAGCACACAACAGAAAATAAAAGCACACAAAAGCACACAAATTCTCCCCCAAACCTAAATGTCGCAGTGTCCTCAATGTGACTCTACAGCATATATGACAAGAAATTCCACAGCCAATCCTAAGGACAACTCGACCTAAGGGGAAGAAAAATCTAGGAAAGCAATAAAAACATAAATAAAAAGGAAAGAAACTACCGTATATACAATGGTAGCTCCCCCAAACCGGCTAATCAGCCATCTCATCATCTCCACCAGTCCCAGATCGACCAGCTCCAGTATCGCCCTGGCCTGAGCCGCTAGTACCACCCTGCTGACCTGACTGTCTCAAGTTTCTCAACCACTGCGCTCCTAGGCCGTCGTAGGTGTGCCCGTAGTCCGGACCCCAAGCAGCTGGATCAATCCCATAATCGTGGAAGATACCACTAGTATCTCCCGGACCTCTCCAGTAGGACGGGTGCCGAGGCGCCGAGATTCCTTGAGTAAGCATGAACTTGTGGATCTCCCGGTTGATGATGCTCTGGTGAATCCCCTCGTGTACCCGTCGCTGGTGCTCATAAACTTGATCGTACATGAACGGATACGGGTGCGGAAACTCGGCACCCGGAGTCTGGAACGGGAAGGTCGGGGTGGGTGTAGGTGTGGCCCTAGGTGGCTCAGTCTCATCGGGTTCGGTGTCGATGCGAACCCTACGTCAGGGGGTTGAACGCCCTCGTCAAAAATGAAGAGCTCCTCAGGAATGAGGTAACTCGGTGGGTCGGGTCTGTCCTCGCCTACGGGAGTGGGTTGCAAGGCGAGGAGTAGCGGTAGGATTGTCCCTTCGGCAACTGGGAGTTTCATCCAAACCTTGTCTCGGACGAGCCGCAGAAAGTCCGGCGGATTGCCCCGAATCCACTTCAAAGTAGAGAAGAGGTAGCTACGGTCTAGCAAAGGGACGCGGTCGGTGAGACTCTCAAAAGTGACGGTGTCCCCAAACCCATAATATAGCGCCTTGCTAGCGCGGTAACAATGGCTCCACAACCGAGCGGTCCAGATCCACTATCTGGCGCTCGATTCCGACACAGATCATACCTGGTGCACTAAACGCCTTTAAAGATCGCCTAAAGGGGTTTAGGTAGTGTCCTAAAATCAACACCTCCAATGAGTGGAGTTTACTCATGTCGGAGCGTGGAAAAACCACATGACTCAAAATCCGCAAGAAGAGGCGGATAGTAGGGTGTGGGATGGCGTTGAGTGCCATCGCAGTGACACTGGCACTTCGACCCGAAAATAACTTAAAGTAAGGAGGGGCCTTTGAACTATCGGGTATGTCTAGGATGTCTTCCTCCTGGTCAAAGGTAAGCCTTAGACACTCAGACAGGGTGCTAAGGGCAATGGATTGTTCATCATTATTCAAGCGAAAGGATATTCTACTATCTTGTCTATCATACTCAAATGAACTTAAGAATTCTAAAATGAGTACTCGGTAAGATAACTCACGTAGTGTCCATAAGCCACCGAATTTGGTCATGGACAAGAGGTGTAGTAATTGCTCGTTCAAACCGAGCTCGATTGCGAACTGTGACAAGCAACACCGGGTGGCCTCCATCGTCCTTGGTATCAATGTAACTAAACGAGCTCTCTGGGCCTCGTCCCTGCAAACAATTTCTTCATAGCCTGGTACAGGCTGAACAGCCGGGACAGCTGGCTGCCTTGCGTTAATGTTCCTATTGTTGTTCCAGGGTGGATTCTTTCTTCCTGCCATGACTATAGCATAATAACAAAACAGAATCATACAAAAATCCCACAAAAAATACACAATCTCGGCCAAAATCAGACACCAAACACAAAAATCGATTTTTGAGCATAAGACGGTGAAATTAACACAAAATCAAGCAGGCAATGGGATTAGTATATAACTAAGGATGAAATTATACCATAAAACCAAGAAAAGAAGTGAGGAAATCAAAAATCCCGAAATATACCTCAAGGGTGACGGTTTGGACGAAAAATAGGGGAGAGCGGACAGAAATTCCACAAAACAACACCAAGAAACACAAATAAACACTCCCAATTGCAATTTAGAAGCAACAATCGCGAGATTTTGTGAGGAATTGATGAAATAAGAGTGATTTGGCTGAATTGGGGATTAGGGTTCTTAGGTATAGTGAGGGGAGATGGGGTTTTGGACTTATAAGACTGATTTAAAATAAGAAACAAAAATAAATAAAAGAGGATGAAAAACCGGCACTGAACCCGGTTCAGGGGCACTCGACCGAGTGCGTCAGGGCACTCGGTCGAGTTACCCCCTGACAAGCAGGCAGACCCTCCTTCGTCAGAGCACTCGATCGAGTGCTTGGGCCACTCGATCGAGTGACCTCTGCACCTGCTACTCCTTGCTTATTTTCTCTTTAATTGCTTCAAAAATCCTGAATCTAAATCAATTAAACCGTAAAATTCCCTCGTCCTCACTCGATAAATCATACTAACTCCCAATTAGAGCTACCAAACTAAAAATATAAAAATAAAAAATAAAAATGCGGAAAGGGAAATTACAAATATATACAAATGGTGCCGGGTTGCCTCCCGGTTAGAGCTTGTTTTTACGGTCTCGCTCGACCGATTTACCTCAATAAAATTAGGCGGATTCAAGAGTGTCGTTGAAGTCCATGGCCTCTATGACACCGACATGTGCACCTTCGTGATAAATCTTGAGGCGTTGACCGTTCACCTTGAATATTTCGCCTTTGTCGGTGGTGAGTGTAACTGAACAGAATTTGTTCACCTCAGTTACCGTGAACGGTCCAGACCATCGGGATTTAAGTTTCCCGGGAGAGTCTAAGTCGGGAATTAAATAAAAGTACCTTATCATCGACATTGAACTCTCGAGGGATAATGCGCTTGTCATGCCATCTTTTCGTCCGCTCCTTATAAATTCTTGCATTATCATAAGCAAGGAGACGGAATTCATCTAATTCGTTCAATTGCATGAGGCGCTTTTCTCCGGCTAGCTTCGGGTCCATATTTAGCTCCTTTAAGGCCCACATTGCCTTAAACTCGAACTCCACCGGTAAATGGCAAACTTTGCCATAAACGAGCCTATACGGGAA
The DNA here is from genome assembly GCA_958450325.1 of Agrostemma githago. NCBI lineage: Eukaryota > Viridiplantae > Streptophyta > Magnoliopsida > Caryophyllales > Caryophyllaceae > Agrostemma > Agrostemma githago. The sequence goes on along the minus strand of OY288239.1, from coordinate 14,717,319 downwards.
TGTCCCGATAGGAGTCTTGAATGCGGTCCGGTAAGCCCAAAGAGAATCATCGAGCTTCGAGCTCCAATCTTTTCTCGCAGTATGGACAACCTTCTCGAGAATAGACTTGATCTCTCGGTTTGAGATCTCGACTTGTCCACTAGTTTGTGGATGATAGGCTAGCCCGGTAAGGTGGTGAACACCGTATTTCTTCAATAACTTAGTGAGTTGGCGTTCATGAAAGTGTGAACCGCCATTACTAATAATAGCCCGTGGGACTCCAAAACGAGGAAAGATTGTCTTCTTAAATAGTCGAATCACCACGTTAGCATCATTTGTGGGTGATGCAATGGCTTCTACCCACTTCGAATCCTAATCTACGGCGACTAAAATATACCGGTTCCCATAAGAAGAAGGGAACGGTCCTTGATAATCGATACCCCAAACATCAAATACTTCTACTTCAAGAATCCCGGTTTCACGCATTTCGTGTCGTCGAGAAATATTTCCCGTTCGTTGGAATACGTCGCAAGAACGGACAAAAATGGTGGCATCCTTGAGAATGGTGGGCCAATAAAAGCCTGATTGCATTACCTTCGCGAAAGTCTTCGAAGGACCGTGATGTCCACCATAAGGGGAGGAGTGACATCTAGTGAGGATAGAATGTACCTCACTCTCGGGAATACACCTCCTAAATAGGCCATCTGCACATTCTCGGAAGAGATACGGGTCGTCCCAGAAATACCTCTTCACATCATGTAGAAATCGCTTCTTCTGCTGATACTGAAGGTCGAGAGGTAGAGTACCTCCAACTAGGAAGTTGGCATAATCAGCAAACCATGGAGTGTCTATGGTAATAGCGAGCAAATGGTCATCCGGGAATGAATCAGCAATTGGGGCGAGATCCCCACCATCATATCTTAGCCGGGATAGGTGATCGGCTATGACATTCTCGGCTTCGGACTTATCACGGATCTCCAAATCGAACTCCTACAATAATAAGATCCATCTGATAAGCCTCGGTTTGGCCTCCTTCTTCGCTAGAAGGTACTTCAAGGCTTCGTGATCCGTATATACTATCACCTTCGAGCCCATGAGATAGGCTCGAAACTTGTCTAGAGCATAGATGATGGCCAACAATTCCTTCTCCGTGGTGGCATAATTAACCTGCGCCATATCTAAAGTCCGACTAGAATAATAGATCGCATGTAAAGCCTTGTCTATCCTTTGACCCAATACAGCTCCTATAGCGTAATCGCTAGCGTCGCACATAACCTCGAAAGGCAAATCCCAATCGGGCGCTTGAATAATCGGTGCGGAAATAAGAGCCTTCTTAATCCTGCCAAAGGCTTGAACACACTCGTCAGTAAACACGAACGGGGCATCTTTGAGGAGCAGCTGAGTCAGAGGTTTGGCAATTTTGGAGAAATCTTGGATGAAACGGCGGTAAAAACCCATGTGACCAAGAAAACTCTGTACACCCTTAACAATAACGGGGTATGGTAATTGCTCAATCACCTCGACTTTCGCTTTATCCACTTGGATGCCACGTTCGAACACTAAATGACCCAAAACTACTCCCTCGGTCACCATGAAGTGACATTTCTCCCAGTTTAAGACCAAATTGGTCTCCTCACAACGTTGCAAGACCCGTGAAAGATTAAGTAAACATTCATTATAATCAGTGCCATATACACTGAAGTCATCCATGAAAACATCCATGACAGACTCGATAAGGTCCGAGAATATGGACATCTTACAACGTTGAAAAGTGGTCGGGGCATTACAAAGGCCAAATGGCATCCTTCGGTATGCGAAGGTGCCTTAGGGACAGGTGAATGTCGTTTTCTCCTGGTCGTCTGGGTTAATTGGGATTTGGAAAAATCCCGAGTAGCCATCTAAGTAGTAAAAGTACTTATGGCAAGCAAGACACTCTAGCATCTGGTCAATGAAGGGGAGTGGCAAATGGTCTTTCCTAGTAGCTACGTTCAGCTTACGGTAGTCAATACACATTCTCCATCCAGTCACTAATCGAGTAGAGATAAGCTCATTCTTCTCGTTCGTGATAACCGTGGTCCCTCCTTTCTTGGGGACCACTTGGACAGGACTAACCCATTTAGAGTCGGAAATGGAATAGACAATGCCAGCATCTAGGAGTTTCATAACCTGCTTTTTAACCACATCCTGCATGTTCGGGTTCAACCTACGTTGTCCCTGAATAGATGGTCTATGGTCTCCCTCTAAGTGAATACGGTGCATGCAAAATTCGGGACTAATACCACCTAAGTCATCAATACTGTACTCAATAGCCTTCTTATGTCGTCGTAAGATAACTAACAACTCCGAAAGTTGGCTGTCTGTGAGTGCAGCGTTGACAATTACGGGGTGTAGACCCTTGTCATCTAGGAATGCATATTTCAAATTAGAGGGAAGGGGTTTTAGTTTAGGTTTACTTACCTCGACCTCCTTTTTAGTGGTGCCGAGACTATATACCTTCTCGTTAGTTCTCTTCTTCCCGTTTAGCATATGTTCTAGCTCATCCACTTCCGCGCTCCATGATCTCTTCTCGGCATCAACATCGCCGGATGTCAACAATTTCTCCAAAGGGTCCCTGCCAAGGTAATCGTCAATATAGTTTTCAATCTCTAAATCGATGACATCTATACTATAACAGAACTCCTCTATCATGGGCTTCTTAAGAGCTTGATCGAGACTAAAAATCACGGTATCATCTCCTACGGAGAGTGTGAGCTTCCCATTTTTGACATTGATGATCGCCCCTGCAGTGTGTAAGAAAGAGCAACCAAGGATAATAGGTATTGTGGCGTCCTCAGCCATGTCTAAGACTACAAAGTCTACGGGAATAAAGAATTTCCCTACTTGGACCGGAACATCCTCTAAGACACCTATAGGATATTTGACCGATCGATCAGCCATCTGCAGAGTCATATTAGTACATTTCAAAACACCCATATTCAATTTCTGACAAATAGAGTATGGCATGACACTCACGCTAGCTCCTAAATCACACATGGCCTTATCAATAGCTAATGTCCCTATAGTACAAGGGATAGAAAAACTCCCCGCATCCTTGAGCATGGAGTGCGACTTTGTAGTAGCGCGCTGCATTCCTCTGTGAAAGCAACTGTCTCAGTTTCACTAAAAGAACGCTTACGAGTTAGTATTTCTTTCATAAATTTCGCGTAAGCAGGAACTTGAGTGATTAAATCAGTAAAAGGAACATTTACCTGTAGATTCTTGATGACTTTCATAAACTTACCGAACTGCTGATCTAGCTTTGTCCTACGCTGTCGGTGGGGAAATGGAAGCACGATCGGAATTGCGGGCTCCTTGACTTGAGGCAAGGATGCTTGAGAAGATTTTCCATCCTTGGTCGAAAACTGGGGACAAATAATAGATGAATTAGACGTTACGGTCTCCACTCGATCGAGTCCAGGCTGACTCGGTCGAGTGCCACTATACTCGGTCGAGTCATCTGAAGGCACTCGATCGAGTGGTATCACTGGGGGGCTACTGATCGATTTTTGAGGGTATACTCGATCGAGTTGGCTGACACCACTCAGTCGAGTAACCTCCAACTCGATCGAGTCTGGCGTGACTCGGTCGAGTGGACTACGTGACTGCTCTCTGCCAGGTTTTAGGGGGTCTACTCGATCGAGTGAGGTGGTGTTACTCGATCGAGTAGCCTCAATCCGTGGTCTACTCAATTCTTCCTCGGCTAGCTCCTGTTTCTCCAACTCGGTCTCATCAACCACAACATACTCCTCGGGCATCTTCGGACCGTCATAATGGGTTTCGCTTCTCAATGTGATCACATTGGCTTGCTCGTGTGATTGTTCGCCTTGAGGAGGTAGAGTACCCGGTGGCCTAGCTTGATTTTGGGTGGCAAGTTGTGCTACTTGGGTATCTAGGATCTTGTTATGGGCGTATCTGGTTGACTTGGGTTTCTACCTTATTATGACTTTGGATACCTTACATCAATAAAGCTTTTATCTCCACATACTCGGTGTTGGTTGGAGCTTGAGCTTGGGTTTGGTTTTGGTTTTGTGGGATCGGTTGGAATTGTTGTTGGTTGTTACCCCACTGTTGGTTTCCCCAATTTTGGTTACCCCAAGGTTGTTGTTGCCCTCCTTGAAATTGTTGTATGTTATTGCTATGGTTTTGGGAGGGTCGGTTATGGGGTGCTACATATGGGACGGTTTTGTTACCACCGGGTGGTGGTGGGTTAAGCACGTTTTGGCTCCTAAAAGATAACAAGGACTTATCATAGCCCGGTTGGTTCATGTATGGGAGGTTTGGTCTCATGGATTGGAAAGCATTAGCTGTTTCTAAACCTACACACTCTTGTGCATAATGACCTATATTCCCACAACTCTCACAAACTACCTCGGGCATTGCATTAACTTGGTACATACCTCCTTGTTGTTGTTGGTTTTGGGTTCTAGCAAGCTCCATGGTATCTAATCGCTTAGTTAAAGCGGCTAAGTGGCTAGCTATGGCATTTGATGACTCGGAGTCACCACTATTTCGTCGGGTGTTACCTCGTGGATTTCCCCAACGCGAATGATGAGTAGCCATATCTTCAATCAATTTCTATGCTTTATCATCATCAACTTTGTTTTGAAACCTGCCATTAGCTGCAGAATCGAGCGTAGCTCGGCAATCATCATATAAACCATTATAAAATTGATTGCACAAAAACCATACCTCGAATCTGTGATGTGGGCACTCCTTGACTAGCTTTTTAAACCCTACCCATGCCTCGTAGATATTCTCGTGAGATGTTTGTCAGAAGTTAGTGATCTGACTCCTCAACATGTTGGTCTTATGCGGCGTGTAGTAGTGCTTGTAAAAAGCTAAGGCTAGGGAGTTCCAGTCTGTGATTCCCTCAGAAGCGCGGTCTAGATCCGTGATCCAATCTCTTGCGTTATCACGTAAGGAGAACATGAATAGCATCTCCATCACCTCTTCTTGTGTTACTCCCGCGGGGAGTGGAATAGTAGACCAATAGTCGGTGAAGAGCTTCAAGTGCTTCGCCGGATCTTCATCGGGACCTCCACCGAATTGATTTCGCTCCACCAATGTAATAAAGGTGGGACGAATCTCAAATGTACCCGTAGTTGCCGTGGGCCTCTTCAATGGCTTCGGTAGGGCACTTTGCTCCGGCTCGGAATGGCTAGCAAGTTTGGGAGGCATCTTGACTAGCGGTGTCTCGGGGGCAGTAGTGGAATTTTCCTCTTCAAAGGACTGCTGTTCGGATATGTGATCGTCGTCCGAATTTTCCACTAATTCTGATATTTCTGTCTCAGCAATCTCCTTATAAAACTTCCTAGACCTGCGGAGAGTTCTTTCTGGTTCAGGATCCTATGGTGGTACGTAGCCTGAAATTCGAGAGGACCTGGGCATACGAGGAAACTACAGGAAAAATGTGAGAAACGGTCTCAATGAACTGAAGTTCCTCGAGACAAGCAATCAAAAGGATAAAACACAAAACAAGTAAATAAATAACACCGTCTCCCCGGCAATGGCGCCAAAATTTGACAGGGGTAGTCGTATCCTTAATCAAAGATACCCTAAGGTCCACTAAATAATGCAGATAGTGAAGTAGGGGTCGAATCACCAGGAGACGAGACTCAATTACTTGTTCTAAGGTCTAGACTTAAGACTACAGGTCACTGTTTTTCTTGTTTGTATGAGTGGACTGACATCTAATTACTAAAAGGTAAGTCAATAATAAAAAGGTCTAGTGTCTCAGGTTCACAATGAATATCAATGGGGTCAGGGAGTCAACTAACAGGTCAATAATCGAACTGTCTAAGGTGTAGGTCCGGTCGGTACTACTACAAACTTTAGAACTAAACTTAACCTGCGGTCGCTAGAATTAAGCCAGTCTACCCAAAATTTTGTGACCTAATTAGTTCTTAACCGGGTCGTTGAAAAGTCCTAATTGTGATACTAACTAATTAATCCTGGCCAGTAATTAATCAATCAGAATTAAAACAACATTCAGGCAACAGTTCATATGATCAGAGACAGGTCAATTTTCTATAACCCAATTAACACCCATCGATCCCCTTAAACCCTAGATAAAATTTAGCTACACATGACGATTGTAATTAAACTCACGAAATAGAAATTGCAAACAAACATGATGAATACGAATTAAATTAAACTATGTAACGATAATAATTTTATACTAATAATTAATAAGCAAAGACTGAAATCAAATAACTACGAAAAACTAAGAACGAATAAAGACAAGAATTAAAACTAGAAAACTGAAATTGAAATTAAAATTAAAATTAAGATTATCAATACCAAACAATTTGAGATCTGAAAAGGGAAGAACGGAATTCGATGAATCTTGCGAAGGGAAACGGGAAAATGCAAAACTTCAAGCCTAAGCAAAACTAACGTAATGTCTGAATGATGAAAAGTAAAAAGTGTGTCTGACAATCCTCTTCCAACTGATTTAAAAGAAATCAGTTAGACTTAAAAAATGGGCCCATAATTCTGAGTAAATAAAAATCCACTTCGCGGCCTGGGTCAGACGTCACTCGATCGAGTGCATGCGTGCCACTCGATCGAGTGGACTCGTGATTGCTCCACTTTTCGTTTGTTCTTGGGCTAGAAAGGTGAATCGGCCCAAAACTCTGATGCAGTCCAGCTGGGCTCAAATATGAGGCACTCGATCGAGTGCTTAGCACTAATCGAGCGAGTGGGTGCTACTGGAACTCGTAGCTGAGTTCTTCATTTGCTTCTCGGCTTTTTGTTTTCTTCCTCGTCCTTCGTCCTCGTCTCGGCTATCTGGGCTATTACTCCTAAATATGCTCGAAGTCACATCTATCCTGCAAAATAGCAAGAGAACCGACAGCATCGACTTTCTAATAGAAATCGACATTAAATATATAAAAAAGGTAGAAGAAAAGCTCAAAAAGGTTGTCGGGAGACAATAAAATACGATATAAAATACGTTGATTAGCTCGCAAGTAAATTCTTCATTTTACCCGGAGCGCCCTTTCGGGTTTTCACTCCGTTCTCGGCTCACCCTATTTTTTTTTCCTTCTTTTTTGCTCTTTTTTTGCTCTTTTTTTTTACGGCTCGCAACTCGATTCTTCATTTTGCTCGGAGCGCTCTTTCGGGTTTTCACTCCATCCTTGGCTCATCATTTTTTTTATGATGGCTCACAATTTGATTCTTCATTTTGCCCGGGGCGCCTATTTGGGTTTTCACTCTGTCCTCGTCTCGTCGTTTATGCTTCATCATTGAAATCACTCGTTAACCGGAACATAGGGGGGTTCCGATTTTGCATGTGATTCGAGTAATCAATTTTGTTACTTTTTTTGGTTGTACCCTTGGAAGAGTGGCCTACGCATCTGTGTTTAGAGGGAATCAAACCATGTTCGTAGTTCATAATAGATGTGAGTTATTTTGCTTTAGACTCATTATGCCAATTATCGATGCGAAATGTTTTGAAATATTTTTTCACGGGTTTTCACCCTAGTTTAAGAACTAAGGCAAAGTGGACAGGTGTGACCCATTAAAAGGGACAATTACCGAGATACCGCGTTTAGGTCAGGGCGACTGGTTCCGGTGGTTCTGGAATGTAGAGTTAGGTAGTAAGTAGTTTTGATGGATCAAAATCTGGAGTGGATTTTTGTGAAGTTAAGGCTATGGGGTTATGGTTTCGCGATGTGGTAGGAAAGGGGAAGCCGAGTAAAAATGACTCAGGCTTCAGTCGGGCGGGATGTAAATTGCGTGGGGTATGATTTCCATGTCTGCTCCTAATGGCTGGGATTATCCTATTGAGCTTGAATCCTCAAAATCCCGGACTGTCTCCTAACAAGTGTCTCGGGAAGGTCTTAAGGGTTGTAATGTAGGGAGGCTAAAATTTGGTGTTAGCAGACCGGTCTGTTCATTTTCGCTCTTTGTTCAGACTTGTACTTGAAATCTAATTGGATGATTGGGATTTGATTTTGACCATTGAGTTTGGTCTTGATCATTGAATTGGGCCGGTTTAGCTTGGCCTTGTTTTTTTTCTTTTGGCTCCTTTTGGCTATTTTAGACTTCTTTTTCTTTTTGTCAGACTAGCACCTATGGTAGGAATTGGTCGGTCTTTATTTGAGGGATGTTTATTGTGGGAAATGGGTTTGCCTTCCGTCTTTGATCACAAGCTAAGAGACTATCTAGATTTGTCATAGGATTCAGGAATGCTCGTTCTAAGGGATAATTTGTGGCTTTCTATACCAGACATGGAATAGGTAAAAGAGAGTATGGGATCTTGGTTCTTGCATTTCCTCATTGTTTGGAGGAGTCGATAATTGCATGACATGTTGTTGTAATGAGTCATAAGCGAAAGTATTTGCATTATTTTTTAAATCAAGCATTGTCGAGGCTCATAATAGAGAAGAAAGAATTGCTTTTATTGATGGACTCCGAAAGAAGCGATGTTTAGGCAGAACTAGGGAGGTTGGGACATGTCCCTGTACCTCAAACTCAACATGACAATGACTCTAGAAAGGAAATTATAATACTATGACTTCACCCTACTATGACATTGACCTAGGCTCGAGGCCTTGTTCTTAGGCTCAGATCCTTATGAATTCTTCTGGGGATGTGACCCTTAATAGGTGTGTTGGACTTGTTTCTGTTGATGGACTCTCGAAGGGTTGGAAATAATTCTTTACAACCACCGATGTCACTATCTCTCCCTCAGTGTTCCTAAAGGTGAAATCCGCTTTTTGTCGTTTTGAGGGAGGGAATGTTCCTTCCAAGATCATGTTTTGGATCACGTGCTTCTATGTAAAACACGCTTCGGTATGTGTCCGTTGCCTTAGTGATATAGGCAACAGGCATTAGGACTCTATGTTTTGGATCGTTTGTTGATTGGTTGGTCCGGAGTGGGACCCACGGGCAAGAGTAACCCTTGATCGATTAGATGTTTGAGAGCATCGGTGTAGGATGAGTCAGTTGGGGCGAACTCTCTTAGTGACATCTTTGCTTTGTAGGATATGACTTTATGAGGTCTTGAGATTTTTCCCGTATCGAATTTAGGGAGTTTTGATTACGCTGAACATTGGGATGATCTATCCTGGGTAAGTTCTTGGGCGTGGTAATTGCCCGGATTGGTATTTGTTTCGCTTTCTGTGTCCCCACTCTCAAGGAAATTGAGGCGGCTGTCGATGTGGTGGACGGAGGAAGTCAAACGTGTTACCGAAGCATGGACATTGCGGACCAATTCGGTTGGGGTATTGACATCGTTGAGGATGCTTTTGATGACATTTGAATCTATGGACATATTGGGGAGTGATTCTAGTGGGAAAGGATCAAAGGATCAGAACAGATCCATCAGACAACCAAAAGAGAGACACAAAAACGAGACCCTTGATTTGCTCGTGTTTGCGGTCATCGAATTAGGGACTCTGGTGCTTTAGACTCTTGGTGTGTTCGGCGTAGCGCCTAATAAACTTGTATCTCTAAAACGAGACGATTTAACATAAACCTCGGGAGTGAGATTTAAAGAAGAGGACTTATCGAGATGAGACGACCCAAAATGTAAGACCTCGAACGGAGGTGACTCTAGTAACTAACACGGACAGTTTGTCACACAGTTGTACGACGTAAGGCGTTGATCTTGATCCCGGCTCGGAATCAAAGAGTTTTGATGTTTTTGAAAACGAATGAGTTTTGAAAGCAAACTTTTCCGAAAGTAAGAGTTTTTGTAAAATCATTATGGCGATGGTTTAGTGACATCGCTCGTGGTGTGTAGTAAGTGTTGCTATGTGAGCATCGAGGACTCGACGATAGCAAAAGTTTAAGTTTTTATTTTGTAAAAGAAGCGTGGTTATGAAAGAACCGGTTTTGAAAAATTATGACGTTGCATTTTTATCGAGACTACTATTAGTTAGGAGTTCGAAGTTTGCGGTGTAGATGGTGTTCGCGAGAGAACGTAGTGTCTGTGACGGTGCTTTCCTTGGTGTGACCAAATCCTTATTACATAATTTGGGTGGTGAAAGTGTTTTTAGAAAAACTTTTTAAAACGTGCGACCACACTTGTCGATTCCATTGTTTGGAATTTCGATGGTGGTGACTGTGTGTTGTAAAAAAATGTTCCGCAAGTATAACCGTTTTGGGTTCCTTGACTTCATTAATTGAAGTTTCGGTAATGTTAACGTTATGTGCAAAAAGCATTTTGAGAAATAAAATGTAACCGTATTAGGTGCCTCGATCCCATTGGTCGGGAATTTGGTGATAGTAACGGTGTGTGCATGAATGTTTTGAAAGCAAAACGTAACCGTATACGGTACCTTGACCCCATTGGTTGAGGGTTTGGTAATAGTAACAGTATGTGTCATTTTTTTTTGTTTTTTGAAAATGACGAGTCTTATTTTGGCCACGGTAATGGCGTACAAAAGTGTCTTTTGAAAATGATGAGTGTAAAATTGGCTATAGTGACGGCGCTAAAGTGCTTTTGAAAATAATTTTAATTTAGCCGGAGCATCGGCGCTTAAAAGGTGGTTTTGAAAAGAAGATGTCCTTTTTCGAAAACGGAGTTGGGTGCGCTTGAATATGTTGTTGTGGTTGAATCCGGATTTTATTGTTTTATTCAGGTTGTCGAACACGGTACACATAACTAGTAATGCGTACAATCATGCAGAATGCAGACACGAGTAGGTTATGGTAGGCTACTGTTCACGAGTAGTCCTTGCTTAGGTGACGATAAGTCACCTGGGGAGGTGAGTGTCATACCGTTTGCCCAACACCACTCGTTTGGTACATCCAAGGAATTCGTGGCAACCTTAGACGACCGGAATGTCAATCGAGAGTCTCTACCCGTGTCCAAGAGGATCTTACCGTGAAGAGGTCTATTGGTCCTAATATCGGTTAGGGTGGGTTTTTAGGGCCAAACCCTGTAGTGACCACAAAAACGAACTAGGAAATAATCTTTACCAACCACGTTTGAGTTACAGCTCCGCTGGAAACTTGTTTCCAAGTCCCCAGCGCAGTCGCCAAACTGTGGACGCCAGTCCGCACCGCCCGGCCCCCAATGCGCGCTCGCACGAGACCTCCAGTTTATCGCGGAGGCCACCCACGAAACCCCCTCCCGTCGAAAGCCAGTCCGATCTCGCGTACGGGGCGACGTGTCGGACCTCGACTTGGTTGACGATCGGATAGTACTAGTCGGATGCGGACACCCGTGTTTCCGTTAGAATCGATCAAGAAGTGGTTGTAAATGTTTAAAGACCGATATGTTTGGTAAGACGACCATTTTAATGAACCAAATTCGTTGCCGATTTGTGGAGTAGCAACTGAGTCAATTATAGGGACTCAAAAACCGTTCAAGTCAACTTTGATCCTCATCCGGCTCAAAGTTAAGTGGCACGGGACCTAAAGACAAAGACTTGTACCCTTAAGCACTCCATGCCTGGAATGACTCTCATTACAAATGATTTCAGACATCCGGAAACCGTCGATTCTGAGTAAGGGGTGAGGGTACATATTGGGAAGCCAACGTCCGATAGACATCGACACCCAATCCCGCCCGCACATAGCGGCCTCTACTAATCAATCGGTGGGCTGATGACTTTGTTTCTTAATTGTGTCAGAAGTGCGATAACATCCGTTGTTTTAACCTTATGCCTTTGCTATGTCGGTTGTTTAAGGACAAGTATGCTTTGTCATCGAATTAGTTGTATTTACATTCTTTGCATACGATTTCACGTGACAAGCAGGCCATGAAAAGATGCACGTCGGAGAGTAGAGAGTACTAAATATTATACGTATTAGCAAATCAGATTTAACACGATAATACGGATATTAGTCTTTCTCGTGGTATACCTTACCTGGTATTCTGCTTAAGATGCGTCGGTTCGATATTAATAGGGATGCATCGAACCATACGTGAAGGATGAGCATCGGGATTAATACGGAACCCGATCATCTGTTTGTTCATTTTTAGCTTGTTTACGTTTTGAATTCCGTGTCAGGTTATTTAGCATGCGATTATAAAGTCATAAAAGTGGTTAATCATACAAAAGTTGTAAATGCGAAATGTAAGTAAATCACGTAGTGAGGAGTTGCACCCTCGGAATGTACACTAAACGAGACACGCTGCATAAGTGGTTGAGAACGAATCTCGAAACTACTCGGGTTTAGTTAGGTTGTTTTAGTGTTTATGGTTGAAGTTAGGGACGTTACGTACGTGCCATGGACCTAGCGTCCATACTAGTCGGACTTGACGTTATCGAAGTGCATAAGTAAAGAGTGCGGTATGTAAAGTTTTGTTTAGATGACAACCAAGTGACGATACGTCTTCAAGGCGGATCCTCCTAGCTTGTCCTACGGTGAATCCGGCAGAGCTTCGCTACTGTATTGGGAGGCGGCTAATCGACCACGGGTGCTCCTCTTTGTTTAAATCGAGTAGGGTGCTCGAGGAACGACGAGGAGTAGCGGTGATTCGCGAGTTGGGACTACGATCGAGTGGGTCGTACTTAGAGTCGGAGTGCGACCTAAGTTAAAGAGAAAGAGGGGGAGAGCGAATTGTGAGAGAAGAGTTCACGAATTCGAGTTGGTGTGTCGAATGAGCGAAACGGGGGGGAGGGGCGTATTTCTAGTTGTTCGCGCAGGGGTATTTTTAGTTGTTCGCGCAGTTCAAATCGACCTTTCGAACGCTTGACCTCTTGCGGACCAGTACTGAGGCGCCTAGTTGTGAGGCGCCTGGAATTTCGAAGATACGATTTTCAAACTTTCCAAAACGGAGAAGACGCGTATATTTGATTATCTTGGGGATTAAGACTTATGTTTAACCCTAGCGCGTCGAGCACCGGGTGGGCCTCGGGCGCGTGTCTCGAGGTTCGCTCGGCCCGACGTGTTGACTCGGGTTTGACATTGCATATTTCGGGACCGATTCGGGGTCCTGGTGTCGAAATTGACTCTAATTAGTGTCGACGCGACCGTAATGACACGACTAAGACCGTTTTGATGTTGAATTAAATTTTCTGAGTAATTATTTGATCCGTTCTATAGAAAAACTATCTAAAACATCATAATCTCGTGTCGTATTGCAGTCTGATCGTCATTGGGTGTTTGTCGGGTGCCCCTGCAGCCACCAGGTCAAAATCTAGGTGTCTACAGTCTTATCTAATTTACTCAAGATGATATTCAGGAAGAGCTTGACTACTGGAATAGTGATGTTTATTTACTTCTTTGTCCTTGGTGCTAATCAACCTTGTGAAGTCATGAATGAGTTCAGTAACAGAATTTGGAAGCAACATGGCGTGGATAAAGTCTTGTCCCTTAAAAAAGGTATTTTTCTCGTTAGGTTTTAGGCCTATAAGGACAAGGAGGCAGTTCTTAAGGCTGGTCATTTCTTTTTTGATTCAAAGTCATTGATTTTAAGGCCATGAAAGGATCAAGTTGATTTTAATAAATAAGATGTGAAAATGTCCCTGCCTGGATACGTATTCATATATGCTTTGAAATTTTGGGGTAAATGTCTCCCCAAAATTGCTGAACTGATAAGCCAATATCAAAAGACAGACCAAGCCATCACAAAAGGCACAAGATTAGGCTTTGCTAGGATTCAGATTGAACTCCTTTCTGGCCATAAATTCTAAGACCAGGTGTCCTTTTTGGATGAGAATGGGAAGATCATATCCCTACAAGTTGAGTATAATGGAAACCATCCATTTTTTACTAAGTGTAAAGGGATTGGACATGAGAATGTTACGTGCAAGAAAGGTACTGTAAGCAAGACCGTGACCAAGGCGGCTCCTAACACTCAGCAATGGAGGCCCGTCCTTAAACAGGTTTCATCCAAACTAACACCTCTACCAACCCTTGTTGACAAGAGGACTGTAAGACTCCCCCTCCAATATCTATATCTATGGTGACCCTGATTACTCCTACAGATACAACTGAAAAGTCTTACAAGGATGTAGTGGACACAAAGGTCACACCTAGGGATGGAATAGGTGAAAATGGTAACATCCAAACCCTCCACATCTTTTGAATAACATTGAGTTCTGTAATGTTTGAGGGATAACAAATGTTAATAAACAGCGTAGCACAATGTGAATAATATCTCGGCCGCAATGCTTGAGGGTTGGTGTATTACTACAAATTCAGTTTGCATAAAAGAGGGTGAGTGTGGCTCATTTGGAAGCCTCGATTGTGTGATGTCCAAATTCAGGACTTAACACATCATCAATGCATTCATTTTAAGGATGTTTTAGGATCAATCAACAATGTTTTTTCCTCACCATGTGTAAAACATAAAATTTCGAACCTGCGATAATTAAACTAACAGATACAAAATAATATGGAATACGAGTTTTATTTGATAATCGAAAGATTGAGCGTTACAACTTTCGTAGATCTCTTGATTCCTATCTCGAAGGTTAGGGTTTTGATAGTTCTATGGAGGTCTTATCGACTTGAATTCCGTAGGGGAAGATGGGGTCTTTTTGTGTGACTTATTCCATTTACCTAAAATTTGGTAGTAGGATGATGGGGTCGTTTGAGACTTATTCCATCTGACCTCCCCTAAACCTAGACACAAGACCCGTATTTATAGCCTAGTATCTTAGAGAGGAAGTTAAGAATATTCTAAAGTATCCTAAGATATTATCACAATATTTATTGATAATTATCTCTAAATACTAAAGATATTAGACATAAATAAATACCGAAATATACAAAATTTTGGTGTCTACAAATGCCCCCTCGAGACTTGTTGTAGAGACTTCGAAGTCGGTTGCAACTTTGTCTCGAAACTTTGACTTCTACAGATCTTGATCCTTCGAGATTGGAGATGAAGAGCGAAAATCTTCACGTCGGGTTCACCAATTTGTAAAACATAAAATTTCGAACCTGCGATAATTAAAATAACAGATACAAAATAATATGGAATACGAGTTTTATTTGATAATCGAAAGATTGAGCGTTACAACTTTCGTGGATCTCTTGATTCCAATCTCGAAGGTTAGGGTTTTGATAGTTCTACGGAGGTCTTATCGACTTGAATTCCGTAAGGGAAGATGGGGTCTTTTTGTGTGACTTATTCCATTTACCTAAAATTTGGTAGTAGGATAATGGGGTCGTTTGAGACTTATTCCATCTGACCTCCCCTAAACCTTGACACAAGACCCGTATTTATAGCCTAGTATCTTAGAGGGAAAGTTAAGAATATTTTAAAGTATCCTAAGATATTATCACAATATTTATTGATAATTATCTCTAAATACTAAAGATATTAGACATAAATAGATACCGAAATATACAAAATTTTGGTGTCTACAAATGCCCCCTCGAGACTTGTTGTAGAGACTTCGAAGTCGGTTGCAACTTTGTCTCGAAACTTTGACTTCTACGGATCTTGATCCTTCGAGATTGGAGATGAAGAGCGAAAATCTTCACTTCGGGTTCACCAATTTGTAAAACATAAAATTTCGAACCTGCGATAATTAAATAACAGATACAAAATAATATGGAATACGAGTTTTATTTGATAATCGAAAGATTGAGCGTTACAACTTTCGTGGATCTCTTGATTCCAATCTCGAAGGTTAGGGTTTTGATAGTTCTACGGAGGTCTTATCGACTTGAATTCCGTAGGGGAAGATGGGGTCTTTTTGTGTGACTTATTCCATTTACCTAAAATTTGGTAGTAGGATGATGGGGTCGTTTGAGACTTATTCCATCTGACCTCCCCTAAACCTAGACACAAGACCCATATTTATAGCCTAGTACCTTAGAGAGGAAGTTAAGAATATTCTAAAGTATCCTAAGATATTATCACAATATTTAATGATAATTATCTCTAAATACTAAAGATATTAGACATAAATAGATACCGAAATATACAAAATTTTGGTGTCTACACAAAGGTTTATGCATTCAATGATGGAAAGGAAAGGCAACCCCTGTGGCAAAATCTCAACACCTACGCAGCTACATGTAGTGCACCATGGGCTATTGCAGGCGACTTTAACATTGTAATAAATCGTCAAGAGAGACTTGGGGACAACACCAACCAAGAAGACATGGATGGGTTCATTGATTGCCTCCTTATGTGATATGACTGACATTAATGCTACTGGAGCTTACTTTACCTGGTCAAATAAATATGGGTCTCATTACCGCATCTTCAGTAGACTTGATAGATTATATTCCTTGTGAACAATGATTGGCTCACTATCTTCCTCATATGATTGCCCATTTTCACCTTGTTGGATTGTTTGATCACTGCCTAATGGAGGGATTTGTCGTGAATCTCATCCTAGCCAACAAGATAAATCCAACTAACCTACGCCTGGTATTAAATGGCAAGTCGGGTCGAATTTCCCAGGAACGGGAGAGTAAGGATATGGTAAGCTAGGGTCAAAGACTAAGTTCAAGACTAAATGATTGTGATTTTAGTTTGTTGTATAACTAGAGCTAAGGTGAACTAATAACAAGAAAACAAGTAATAATGAATGATGAATAAAAGAAACTAGGGTTAAGTTGGGTTCAAGGGTGTTTAGGAGATCAAAGGAAAACGGAGGTGATGGCATAGCCCAATTGCCTAGGCTAAGTCCGAGATCTCTCTACTTAGACGGCGTAGTGGTCACCTCACCGTGCTCTCTCTAGTTAGCGAAGGAACCCAACCAAAAATCAAACAGTAGGATATAAGAGAAATCAAGAAAAACAAGGAATGATCATCTCAAGTCTCACAAGCATTTCAACAAACATGTTAAGTGAACAACATTTGGAAATAACATAAACAACATCACAACCAATTCCACCCTAATTACCCATAATAAATACTGAATCCCCCTACTAACCCTAGCAAGAAGATTGCTCACTCGTGTTCAAGATGGTAATCACAACACCCATAATGAAACAAGCATAAACATGGAGATTCATCATTGAATATTGAAGATAACTAAGCATAAAGAAAAATGAAAACTAAATAGAAAACATTCGGAAAAAGAGAAATTCTACCAACACCAAAGGATGAACCAAAGACTAAATCTTATATAAAATCAATCCAAGAAGAAATCCCAATGTTGTCAATAGAGGAAAATTCCTTAATAGATCTTCAATTATACAAGGATTAATAGCTAAAATTACAGTAAAATTAAGAAGAGACTAGGGGAGAATTAAGCTAAGATTAAGACGTTTCTATCTAGGTTTTTGTGCTTAAGAAATGGTTACAAGAGGGGTATATATAGTGTTCGGTATAAAACAAGCATAAACCCAAAGAAAAGAAGTCTAAAAGAGGCAAAAAAAGCACGATCTGGGGCCACGGCTGGCCGGCCATATTTTTGAAGGAGCCACGGCCGACCGGCCATAATGAAATGGCTGGGCAGGGGGCTTGGCAACCTGCCGGTTGCGGCTTGTGCTAGACCCTCCTTTTCCCTCCTTTGTTGACTCGCCTATCACCCCTTAACTTGGGGTTTTTACAAAAAATGAAAAATACAGCACATCGTAAGTGTTTTATAATACCCAATGTTTTTAGTGCGTTGAGTGTAGTTTTTGTTGAGTGTTACATAATCCATTCAAACTTTGTAGGGAGATGATTGTAAGGCTCAACAACTTCTTCAATGTACCCCGTGGCGAGCTGGCCACGCTGGAGCCTGGAGAGCAACTTTCAAACACTGTAATCGACAGCTGGTGTATATTACTGAACTATATGGCAGCTGCTCAGAATGCACCGCGGCGGACATCATGTGTAACACCCGCTATTTTATTAAAATAAAACCGACTTTTGTTACAATTATATTGTAACTCTGTATCATATTCCATCAATTTCGATATCAATTCCTATCTCGTTTATATCAACCCGTAAATTATTTTGGACCCGAATCGAGTCCAATATTAAGTCTTTTGGAGCTAGTCGATTTTGGTGACTTTTGTTTACTCTTTATAATATTATTAATCTTGGTTAATCTATCTTCTTTTTAGTTAGTTAGCTAACTACTCTCCTACTCCTACTTCAACTTTTATGTGAGTTAGCTTGGAGGTGAGTTGGAAAACAAACTCTAACTCCCTTTTCTTGTGGTGTACGTACGTTAATCAACTACAATACAACATCTCCTCTACATATCATCACATATACACCTTCATTCATAGTATTCATTTTGTTCCTACGTAAGCTAGTTTACCTTTCTTTTACCCTTCACAAAAGACGTGACCTCGTTGCTGATCTAACAAGTTTATCCTCTTGTTCTCTCCAAAACCGTTCTCCGCTCTTGCTTCTTGTCCTCCGTCGTTCCGTTCTAAACTCAGGGTAATTCAATTACTCTTAATCCGCGTAGTTATTAATTTGTAGAACAGATTTTTTATGGTCGTAACACCATATATGTGTACTGTTTTGTAGGCTATTTAGAGGATCCCAAGGCGGACGAGTATATTGTCGATTCAGATCTTGAAGACTAACAAGATAACAATGATGGCACGACTCCGTATTGGGTGTCGTAGTTGCTTGTAGTAATGATAAAAATCATATTTTTACTATTAGACTTGTTTTACTACGAAGTATATTATTATGATAATAGTTTTAATCGATTTCTCACATGGTGTTTCTATCGTTTTTAATGTTACAAATCACTTGCTTAAATTTATCGTGCTTCAAATCTACTAAAATTATTATAAGGTCGAGACTAAAACATTCAAATAATAATTTATCACTTAATTTTCGTGACTTTGGATATGAATTACCAAATTGGAAGTTTTATTATTTTTAACATAATTACAGCATGTTTCAGAATCGATTAGCGTTTTTGTACGAATTATTACTCATGTTTACGGACCTTATTTTTAAAAAGTTTGAAAAGAGACTACTGTTTATTTTAAGTCTATTATACGTATTTTAAACTTCGTAAATTAATTCCAAGTAGTTTGGTCACAATAAATAGTTTACGAAACTATGACGGATTAGTTCAAGAATCTGTCAGTTATTGAAAAACCTAATTTAAAATCTATGATAAAAATTTTAATTTAATTTCGGTAAATTACGTACATTAACTTTAAAGAGTCTAGTTAATGTTTCCATTTGGATTTGTTTCAAAATAAATTTTTAAACATGTTTTATTAAAGGAATACGATCGGGTGACAGATTCTGTCAGTTTACAAAACTACGAATAAAAATCGCCTTTAAGTTAATAAAAAAAAATAATTTCAATTTTATCCATTAACAAAAGTTGTATTTAAGCTTCTAAAGGTTTCAACCTCACTGATCTTGCGTTGTTTTGATTTTTAATGATTTAATTACGAATTTTATAGTAAGACAGTGAAATTCTGAAAAATCTGTAAACTTATAATTTTATTACTTTTAATTACTTAAATTCCAACATTTTGAGAAATAATTATGATTTTTAATTTCCTTGACTTTTAATCATTAATTATACATTTATCTAATAAATATAATGTTTATGTCTCAAGACCTAATATTAAATATTTTATATAACTCATATGTTAAACGATTTCTAATTATAATAATACCTATTTTGGAAAGTTACTATTTGAAGAAAGTTTCTATCTTTGGAAAGTTACTATTTTGAGAATATTTAAGATATCTTCGGATAAAATACTTATAATGGTTTGAATGTGGAATAATGTTGGAAATGAGAAGTTATAGTATATAAGTCTAGGATATGTTGGTTGTTACCATCAGCTATATGGTTAGTGTATTTGCGTTAGAGATACATTGATTGTCGAACTGGGTATCGTTTATGCTCAGGAGTCATGCGCATATACTTAGGCTAGGACCTCGGTGAACGCAGTCCTATTATAGTTTGAGTTGTCTGGTGATAGGGCTTAGGAGTCACTTCGTGGGCACTGAGTTCCTTAACCAGTGAGGCTTAGGGGTCGCTTCGTGGGCACTAAGTTACACTTCAGTGTTGTTTGACTTATCTCTAGTAGTAAAAGTTGTACTAATCATCGGTTTTATATTCCATTATTCGTTTTGACGCCGTCAGGCTGCTGAATTGTTTTCTGGTTTTGAATCTATTTTGATATATATAATGTTTTGAGTTTAATCTATTTTCTTATATTATGCTTCTATTGCTTATATATTATGTAATATGGCTGGGAGAACTGCCTGAGTTGCACCCCACTGAATTGTGGCTGTTATGTTTAACATGACAGGTTATCTGTTTTGCGGGATCGGGTCTAAGATAGCGAGTAGTCATGGTCCTACTCATTTATATTATTTTTAATGTTGTTTCTATGGATTGTTTTACCGGATTTTGGAAGTTTTATTTTCGCCCTTTTTAGGAAAAGTTGGTATCAGAGCATCACTGCTCCCGACGCTTACACTTGATCTTAGGCAAAATATTAATAAATAGATGAGAAAATAATAAATCACTTAGTAACAGAAGGGTAGAAACCGAATAAGGACTTGTTTGGTAGCCTGTTTGCTCTTGATAACTCAATGATTAGCATTGATTAAATGATTACTTGTTTTTGTCCCCGAAGAAGATGGCTGGACGTGGACGTGGACGTGAGGCTGCAAACCAGGATGAGATTAACCTCGCTGTTCTCAACTCGCTGAACACGTTGATGGAGAGGACCCAACACTTGGGCCATGGGCAACGTCCTTTCAGTTTCTCTAAGGCGGCAACGGAAATGGCTAAGAGCAAGCTGACCTTCTATAATGGTGTTGTTGATCCTGAGAAGATGACGCTCTGGACACGTCAGATGGAGCGCCAGTTCGAGACTCACGAGGTACCGGCACAACACAAGGTGGGCTTGGCAGTTCATTACTTGGAGGGTGAGGCCGACCGCTGGTGGATTTTAGTTAGACCAAATGCTCTCCTTACTCCTGGATTTGGGTGGCAACAATTCAAAACCTTGCTGGAAACAAGATTCTATCTTGAGGAGCTGAAGCACAGGAAGCTGTTGGATTTTACATCACTTGAGCAAGGTTCAAAGTTGAAGGTGCAAGAGTATACAGACCTATTTCATGAGCTAATTAAGCCACTGTTTTGCATTAGATTTTCTAGGGGATTACAGTTGGTATCAGAGCTGAGCCACTATGCCACAGAGTTGCTACCAAACGAGGTTCAAAGAGTGTTCTTCTTTAGGAAAGGTTTGAGACCAGACATTGCTCACACTATTCCCCGCGAAGCTGATACAGTGGAGAAGATATACAATGCTGCACTATGGGCTGAGAAGTCCCTAGAACGAATGAAGGACGCAGCTGCTCCTGTTTCTTCTTGCTATAAAAGGCCTTTCATTTCTTCCTATTCTTCTAATGCTGGTTCTGCTAAGCGGTTTCAGCCAAGTGGAGGTCTGTCCACATCTTTTCTTCTTAATCCTTCTTTTCTCCCCTCTTTTGTGTTAGTAAATGTTGCTACCTATCTCATTCAGGTGCTGGTTCTAAGAAACCGTTTACCCCGGGACGTTTTGAGAAGAAGGATATGACCTGCTACAGGTGCAAGAAGGCTTTCCACCCAGGAAAGAACTGTGATGGATCGGTGATTACATGCTATGTCTGCAAGGAGGTTGGACACAAGGCAAACCAGTGTCCTAAGAAGACAGCCGAAACTACTGCTAATGCTACTGCCTCCGGTGCTGTGGTTGCTCCCCGACGTAAAGGTCGTTTGTTTTTGATGAGTCGAGCTGAAGCTGAGGCAAATCCTGATGTTGTTACGGGTATGTTTTTGATTTCTGGTTTTCGAGCTTCTATCCTGTTCGATACTGGTGCATCTGTGTATGTTATATCTCCTAGTCTTGCTGTCAAAGCTTCTTTAGTATCCAGCCCAGCTGAATCTATCTCTATATCCTTACCTTTTGGAGAAACCCTTTCACCTGCTAAGGCATATGTGGATGTCCCTCTCTTGTTTGCTGATGTGGTATTCCCTACTACATTACTCGAATTTCCTCTGGGTGAGTTCGACGTAATCCTCGGTATGGATTGGTTGGCTCATTATGATGCTAGATTCCTATGTCGAGACCAGAAAATATCTTTGAAAGGTCCTGATGGTGCTCGTGTCACGTATCGAGGTGGTAGACGTCAAGAGGGTTTTAAGATTATATCCGCTATGAAGATGCTGAGTTTACAGAGGAAGGGCTGTCAAGTATTCCTATGCTCTGTGACTAAAACTCTGGAGCTACCTAAACTTGAAGAGGTACGCATTGTGAGTGAATACCCCGATGTGTTTCCTGAAGAATTACCTGGTATTCTCCCAGAGCGAGATGTTGAATTCACCATCGAACTCGTACCAAGTACTGGACCAATTGCTAAAGCTCCCTATAGAATGGCTCCTGCTGAATTGCAAGAATTGCGCAAACAGCTCGATGAAATGATTGAGAAGGACTTTATTCGTCCTAGTTCTTCCCCGTGGGGTGCTCCTGTACTGTTTGTAAAGAAGAAAGACGGTACTATGAGGTTATGTATTGACTACCGAGAGCTCAATCGGGTTACAGTCAAGAACAAGTATCCTTTGCCTAGAATTGATGATCGGTTCGACCAGTTGAAAGGTGCTTCTGTGTTTTCCAAAATCGATTTAAGGTCTGGTTATCATCAGATCCCAGTTCGAGAGTCGGATATTCATAAAACCGCTTTTAGCTCGAGGTACGGCCACTACGAATTCAAAGTAATGCCATTTGGACTAACCAATGCCCCTGCTGTCTTTATGGATCAGATGAATCGCACATTCCGTGAGTATTTGGATAAGTGTGTCCTTGTCTTTATTGATGACATCCTGATTTATTCCAAGTCTGAGGATGAGCACATTGAGCATTTAAGAATCGTCCTAGGCATCCTAAGGAGTGAAAAGTGGTTTGCTAAATTCTCTAAGTGCGAGTTCTGGCTACATGAAGTTGCCTTTTTAGGTCATGTAGTCACGAAAGACGGTATCAAGGTCGATCCAGCTAATAAGATTTCGGCCATTGCTGATTGGAATAGCCCCTCTAACGTCGGTGAGATCCATAGTTTCTTGGGCCTTGCAGGCTATTACAGGAGATTTGGGGAAGATTTCTCTAAGATAGCTCGTCCAATGACTCAGTTATTGAAGAAGGAATCCAAGTTTATTTGGTCTGAAGACTGTGAAGATGCATTTCTCGAGCTTAAAAAGAGACTCACTTCTGCTCCAGTTTTGACCCTACCGGACGAAGGTGTTGGTTTTGAAGTATTCTGTGATGCTTTCAAGTTTGGTTTGGGTTGTGTCCTTATGTAGGGTGGTAAGGTGATCGCTTATGCCTCCCGACAATTGAAAGTTCATGAGGTGAATTACCCTACTCACGATTTGGAGTTGGCTGCTGTTGTACATGCTCTCAAGATTTGGAGACATTACCTATATGGAGTGAAGTGCAAGGTGCATACCGACCATAAGAGTCTACGATATCTCTTTACGCAGAAAGATTTAAATGCGAGACAGAGACGTTGGGTTGAATTGGCCAGTGACTATGATTTGGAACTGGTGTACTACGAGGGGAAGGCTAATGTTGTGGCAGATGCCTTAAGCAGAAAGAATATTCATGCCCTTGTTTCTCATCCTTGTCTACCTGAAGAGTTGGCTCGTAAGTTTGACAAGCTCACAATAGGTGTGAAGATGGACGGTGATGATGAGTGTGTTAGTGCCCTGGTTGCTGAACCTTCTTTATTCCGAGAGATCCGTGAGAAGCAGTTGTAGGACTCATTTATTGCCGGTATTCGAACCAAGATGGGTCTAGGTAAGGCCACTGACTTCGTTGAAGATTCAAATGGTGCTTTGAAGTTCAAGGATCGTTGGGTCATTCCTGCTGATGAGGAATTAAGGAAGCAAATTCTAGATGAAGCTCATAAGACTCCTTATTCTGTGCATCCTGGAGGTGATAAGATGTACAAGGACCTGAAGCTGCAGTTTTGGTGGCCATATATGAGAGACGATATTGCTGCCTATGTAAGTAAGTGCTTAACTTGTCAACAGGTGAAGTTTGAGCATAAGAGACCGGGTGGCTTGCTACAACCATTACCTGTGCCTGAATGGAAATGGCAGTGTATCGCGATGGACTTTGTTATGGCAATGCCTAGAACCGTAAATGGAAGAAACGGTATTTGGGTAATAGTTGATCGTTTGACCAAGTGTGCACGCTTTGTTCCTATTCGTGATACCTGGAATTTGGAAAGACTTGCTGAAGTTTATGTCGCTGAGGTGGTTCGACATCATGGTGTGCCATTAGAAATCGTGTCTGATCGAGACCCGAGATTCTGTTCTAAGTTCTGGAAGGCTTTACTGAGTGCTTTGGGAAGTCAGCTGTTGACGAGTACTGCTTTTCATGCTGCGACAGACGGCCAATCCGAGAGAACTATTCAGACTTTTGAGGATATGCTCCGTGTTTGTGCCCTGGATTTTCAAGGTAGCTGGGACCGACATTTACTGTTGGTTGAGTTCTCCTACAACAATAGTTATCATGCTTCTATCAAGATGGCTCCGTTCGAAGCACTTTATGGTCGAAAGTGTCGTAGTCCCGTGTGTTGGGATGAACCTCGAGAAGTGAAGACTTTAGGACCTGATTTCTTAGCCGAGACTGTGGATACGGTGCAGTTAATTCGTTCCAGGATGAAGGCTGCTCAAGATCGTCAGAAGTCTTATGCTGATATGCATCGAAGACCCCTTGAGTTTGAAGTTGGTGACCTAGTATTTTTGAAAGTCTCGCCGATGAAAGGTGTATAGAGATTTGGGATAAAGGGTAAGCTTAGCCCTAACTTTGTTGGACCATATCCCATAGTAGAGAAAATCGGTGTGGTGGCATATAAGCTGGAATTGCCTGCTTCTATGGGAAAGGTGCATGATGTGTTCCATATCTCTCAGTTGCGTGGATACGTTAGTGATCCCGAACATGTAATGAAACCTGAGGTCCTCGAGTTAGAACCATATTTGACTTATGAGAAGAGACCTATTCGTATCACCGATATAAAGGAGAAGCGACTAAGAAATAAGATTGTTCCCTTGGTGAAAGTTCTATGGAGGTGTAATCGCTTTGAGGAGGAGACTTGGGAGACCGAATCTTCAATGTTATCCAAACATCCCCATCTGTTTGAGTAAGGTATACTCATTTCCTTTCCGCTCTCTTTTCGTTCCTACAAGTTTCGGGGACGAAACTTTTTTTTAGTGGGGAAGGTTGTAACACCCGCTATTTTATTAAAATAAAACCGACTTTTGTTACAATTATATTGTAACTCTGTATAATATTCCGTCAATTTTGATATCAATTCCTATCTTGTATATATCAACCCGTAAATTATTTTGGACCCGAATCGAGTCCAATATTAAGTCTTTTGGAGCTAGTCGATTTTGGTGACTTTTGTTTACTCTTTATAACATTATTAATCTTGGTTAATCTATCTTCTTTTTAGTTAGTTAGCTAACTACTCTCCTACTCCTACTCCAACTTTTATGTGAGTTAGCTTGGAGGTGAGTTGGAAAACAAACTCTAACTCCCTTTTCTTGTGGTGTACGTACGTTAATCAACTACAATACAACATCTCCTCTACATATCATCACATATACACCTTCATTCATAGTATTCATTTTGTTCCTACGTAAGCTAGTTTACCTTTCTTTTACCCTTCACAAAAGACGTGACCTCGTTGCTGATCTAACAAGTTTATCCTCTTGTTCTCTCCAAAACCGTTCTCCGCTCTTGCTTCTTGTCCTCCTTCGTTCCGTTCTAAACTCAGGGTAATTCAATTACTCTTAATCCGCGTAGTTATTAATTTGTAGAACAGATTTTATATGGTCGTAACACCATATATGTGTACTGTTTTGTAGGCTATTTGGAGGATCCCGAGGCGGACGAGTATATTGTCGATTCAGATCTTGAAGACTAACAAGATAACAATGATGGCACGACTCGGTATTGCGTGATATATATGTCGTAGTTGCTTGTAGTAATGATAAAAATCATATTTTTACTATTAGACTTGTTTTACTACGAAGTATATTTTTATGATAATAGTTTTAATCGATTTCTCACATGGTGTTTCTATCATTTTTAATGTTACAAATCACTTGCTTAAATTTATCGTGCTTCAAATCTACTAAAATAATTATAAGGTCGAGACTAAAACATTCAAATAATAATTTATCACTTAATTTTCGTGACTTTTGATATGAATTACCAAATTGGAAGTTTTATTATTTTTAACATAATTACAGCATGTTTCAGAATCGATTAGCATTTTTGTACGATTTATTATTCATGTTCACAGATCTTATTTTCAAAACGTTTGAAAAGAGACTACTGTTTATTTTAAGTCTATTAAACCTCCGTTAAATTTCGTAAATTAATTCCAAGTAGTTTGGTCACAATAAATAGTTTACGAAACTATGACGGATTAGTTCGAGAATCTGTCAGTTATTGAAAAACCTAATTTAAAACCTATGATAAGATTTTTAATTTAATTTTGGTAAATTACTTAAATTAACTTTAAAGAGTATAGTTAATGTTTCAATTTGGATTTGTTTCAAAATAAATTTTTAAACATGTTTTATTAAAGGAATACGATCGGGTGACAGATTCTGTCAGTTTACAAAACTACGAATAAAAACCGCCTTTAAGTTAATAATTTCTATTTTATCCATTAACAAAAGTTGTATTTAAGCTTCTAAAGGTTTCAACCTCACTGATCTTGCATTTTTTTGATTTTTAATGATTTAATTACGAATTTTATAGTAAGACAATGAAATTCTGAAAAATCTGTAAACTTATAATTTTATTACTTTTAATTACTTAAATTCCAACATTTTGAGAAATAATTATGATTTTTAATTTCCTTGACTTTTAATCATTAATTATACATTTATCTAATAAATATAATGTTTATGTCTCAAAACCTAATATTAAATATTTTATATAACTCATATGTTAAACGATTTCTAATTATAATAATACCTATTTTGGAAAGTTACTATTTGAAGAAAGTTTCTATCTTTGGAAAGTTACTATTTTGAGAATATTTAAGATGTCTTCGGATAAAATACTTATAATGGTTTGAATGTGGAATAATGTTGGAAATGAGAAGTTACAATATATAAGTCTAGGATATGTTGGTTGTTACCATCAGCTATATGGTCAGTGTATTTGCGTCCGAGATACATTGATTGTCGAACTGGGTATCGTTTATCCTCAGAAGTCATGCGCATGTACTTAGACTAGGACCTCGCTGAACGCAGTGCTATTATAGTTTGAGTTGTCTGGTGAGAGGGCTTAGGAGTCGCTTCGTGGGCACTGAGTTCCTTAACCAGTGAGGCTTAGGGGTCGCTTTGTGGGCACTAAGTTACACTTCGGGGTTGTTTGACATATCTCTAGTAGTAAAAGCTGTACTGATCATCGGTTTTATATTCCATTATTCGTTTTGACGCCGTCAGGCTGCTGAATTGTTTTCTGGCTTTGAATCTATTTTGATATATATAATGTTTTGAGTTTAATCTATTTTCTTATATTATGCTTCTATTGCTTATATATTACTCCCTCCGTATCTATATTTTCGTCCACTTTGTTTAATATATGGGTGGAGTATTATATTGAAAGTGGACGAACATATAGATACGAAGGGAGTATGTAATATGGCTGAGAGAACTGCCTGAGTTGCTCCCCACTAAATTGTGGCTGTTACGTTTAACATGACAGGTTATCTGTTTTGCGGGATCGGGTCTAAGCTAGCGAGTAGTCATGATCCTACTCATTTAAATTATTTTTAATGTTGTTTCTATGGATTGTTTTACCGGATTTTGGAAGTTTTATTTTCGCCCTTTTTAGGAAAAGTGACATTTGTTTCAGACTTACCTTTTGATCATATTATAATCTATTAGACATCAATGTGTTTCAATCCCATCGACAGTGATTCCGCCACTGTTTTGCATTAGATTTTCTAGGGGATTACATCATGTTGTTACTTTGGTGTCAGCCACAGCGTAAGCTTTGTTATTCTTATGCTCCACCAAAACGATAAGTATAAATATCATCAAAAAAACCTGGTAATATCAATATAATGTCATCATATAAGTTGTTGTAACCAACAAAGGGTATTACTCTAAGTAAATTATACTGTCACTGTAGTAACTCATACCAGCAAAGGGTATTCCTCGAATTCTACAAACGTGTTACTGTGATACATTCTCTTTGTTACTCTAATGATGATGACCCGTTACTCCAACAAATATCATGCAGGATACAGCATTGAAGATTTGGAGAAGCAGGAAGAATGGTGTTTTTGTGGACATGAGCGAACAATTGTTCAAATTCTGGAACATTTGGCTTGATGAAAATGATATGGTATTTCTAATTTTAATTCTCATACTGGCAACTACTTGAAAGCTACTTCGTCAATAATAATCATCAACACGTTACTTATACTCTATCTACACGTATTAGTACTGGTGTTGTCTGAAAACAATGACCACTACAGCTGTGCGTGTATCAATTTTGTATCACAGCAGATAGAATACCTTGATTACAAGTCTTACGAAGAGAAGGAATTTGATAGCCTACCATAGGTCGGGATGGCACGCCTCTTAGTAAGTCTACTCATTTTGATTTATACTCGAACATCCTTATATACAAAATGTTGTATATAAGGATGACAAACAAACAAATGATGTTTTGTCATCCGTTCTTCTTCTTTTTTTAGTAAAATGTAAATATATTAATATGATCAAAATCACCAATTACAAACTATTTTGTATACAGTATTTCTCTTGTATTCAATCTCTAAGCCAAGTAATAGGTGTTAGTGCTATTCTCCTTCTCACCCTATACTCGACTTCAACCCTCAAATCTTTCATTAAAACTTGCGGCCTCTTTAATCGACCTTCCTTCCAGCAGTTATTACGAGCAATCCAAACTCCATACACAACAGCACGTACCGCAGCGAATACAACCAGATTTATTCTTCAAACGGGTACAGTAACGCAGCAACTCCTCTGGCAGTATCAAACCCATCCACTTCTGCAACAGTTTATGCAACTGTCTAGTATAGATACACTCCCAAAACTGATGGGTATGGCTGTCCACCTGCAACCACAAAGATATCACATATTGTTGGTTGTGATACCAAACCTTACTAATCGATCCTGTATGAGTAATTTCCCACTCGCAAACAACCAAGTAATGAAGTTATGTTTAGGTACATCATACGACTCCACACAACACACCTGAAATCTTTCTTTTTAGCTGCATCTCGCAACCAGTGATACCCTCCATCAACCATATATCCCTTTGCATATGCAATCCATATATCATTTTGATACCCCCTAATCATCTCATTTTTTATGCTACATATGTAATCCCCTAGAAATTCTAACGCAATACAGTGGCGGAAACACTGTAGAGTTGGGATTAAAACACACTGACAAACTATATTCTAATTAAAAGAAATGGTCAGTCGATACAAATGCCACTTTTTACAAAAGGGCTAAAATAAAAAATTCCTTAAAAGGGTTTATGCAAATCCAGAAGTAACAAAAAAGAATAGGATCCACGCTACTCGCTATATCACACCCAAAACCCAGCAGCAAATACCTGTCATGTTATAAACATAGCAGCAACGTCCGTGGGGAGTAACTCGAACGTTCTCACAGCCATATTATACCATATGGAAAATAAGAGTATTATTATATCAAATATTTAAAAAGAGAAAAGATTAAAACGATATATTAAAAATAAGTTTTCAGCGAAACTTAAAGCAGTTGTCACCTTGCAAGTCAAAATCAACCGATAATAATAATATTCAAAAATGGTGTTATGGAAATTCAATAACTTTGCACAAGGCTAGACTTTCACTAGGATAATACTGGAAACTAGCTTCGAGAACTATAGACGTAACTCATAACAGACTCCAGTCTCTAACTAAATAGGCAACTCAACTATAATAGAACTGCGTGCATCGAGGTCCTGGTTTAAGAAGTGCACACCTCTCCTCGACACAAACCATGTCCACTTCAACCCGACGCGACTTACACAATGCGATATCTATGTTTAAGATCAATATACACTCTCCTGAACACAAACCATACTTAGTTCAACAGCCGATGTGCCCCATAAAGACACACGAGCCTTACAGTTGATGGTAAAAACGTACATCCCAGACTATATTACTCTAAACCCCATACTTGTTCTTATTCCATAGCTCCAAAACCAAGTCATTATTGATTTATACGGAAGATATAATCATTATAAATAATATGAAGAAAAAAGGAATAAACATTTTTATTAAAATGGAAACTGTCTATAAATAGAAACTTACTAATTAGAAACTTACTTAAAATAGAAACATTGTCATAAAAAATACGTAAGTTATTAAAATAAGTGAAATGTATTAAAATAGCATTTCTAACAAAATTAACATTTTATTATTATCGTCGTTATCGTAACTTTAATATATTTGTAAATTCGTTACTCAAAATATAAATAAAATATAATAAGTCAATATATAGTATTTTATAAACAATTAGGAAATTGAATTAAAACTATAAATTTTAGAAAAGAGATGTTTAAAGAGAAATGATATCAAAATTAATTGAGTCAACGAGTTTTATAAATGAAATGAGATTTACAAAGATTTCAAATTATTTTTAACAAATAGCTTTTATTAATAAATAATACGGATTTTACTAAAAATAGTCAATCGGAAACAAATAAGAGATTATTTGTGAAAATAATCTCGATTAAAAATGTATTTCAAACAAAACGACTATCTTCTAGCTTATTAATATAAAGCGGAAAACGAAAATTAATTTATTAAACAAGTTTACAAATCTCGATTATAATATAAAAATGCGATTTTGGGTTTAAATTACAAATTAACAAAATATGAAGAAAATATGAAATCATTATTATTTAGTTACTAGTGTCACGATAACCAACAAAATATTATAACGATCATAAATAATAAAATTATTAATGATTTACGAAAATGATATCGAATAGTTATAAAATATTTATAAAGCACACGATTTGAAATTAAACTTTTAGCAAACAATATATAGCTAATAAAAATAGAAAACCGAAGGTAAAGTATTTACTACATACTACTACTCAAACATACGACATAAAATCTAGTACCCTCCTAAAGTTACCTTGAGTCGATAGCCAAAACGAACACATACTCGTCCTTGATCAGTCCAACCTCCAAATCGATAGCAATGTCTTTAAGCTCCAAGTTGTAAAATCATTAGTCTTCTAAGCATGATCCACCACGGAATTCGAGAAAACAAAACAAAAAAATGAGACGAGCGTAATTGACATAAGACGGAAACAGAATAGATTGGATATATGATCGATTTATCAGGACTAGAGGTGAAGGGAAGACTAGCAAGAATGGAGAAGGGAAAGGATAAAGGGAATGAAGACAAACACGGACTCGAAGACACAAAACGGATGCAGAACAGACAACAACAATAGATATAAGAACTGACGAAAACGCACGAGCAGAAATGCAAATAGGAAACCGAAATAGAAGAGAAGAAAGAGAGGAAGGGCAAGAGGACACTAACAGTAGTAGGACAAACAACCACGGGAAAAAAGGAGAAGAAGATAGAATAACAGGGACACGAGGTGAACAGCGGACCAATACAACAACGAGGACAGCAGCAAAATGGCTCGAGATAAGGATTAACAAGATGAAGAAGCGCGACAACAAAATTATCAACATCGAAACGCAAAATGAAAGGACGGGACGATAATCACCACGACGGACAACAATCGACAGTAAAAATGAGTTGAACAACGAGCAACAGCAAATGCAGAACGAGGAAGAAAAAGAAAAGGAGACGGAGTAGAAAACGACAGTAGCAGTAGAACGATAGAATAGAGGAATAACGACATAAAGCAGCACCAATTATTAGTAGCAGTAAACCGTGACAAGAATTACACCAGCAGAACACGACAACAATGGCAACTGCAACAGGTTAACGCACAGCACGAACAAAAGAAGAGCAGGTAGAGAGACAAAACAGACTCGAAAAAGAGTTGAACAACGGCAGAAATCGAACAACAACAACATTAAGACGGAATCACCAACAGGACGCACAAACATGAACACGAACAGGAGAGAGAAGAGAGCTGAAAAAAAAAAAACTTAACTAAATGGAAACAAAGGGAAGGTGTGTGTGCGCGCGAGCGTTGACAGGGAAGAAAAGGGAGATGAACACGTCTAAAAAATGGGAAAACAAGAGTTAGTGGAACAAAGAGGTGGAGAATCAGTTAAAGGGGGATGAATGAAGCGGTGGATGATAAATAGGTGGGATGAATACGTGGAAAAAAAATGAGGAGAAGGGTTGAATCAGCTCGGGTTAGAAATACGGATTAAACAAATTCCGTAACGGTAAGTTGACTGACCCACGAATTGAATTAAAACGAGTTAATAAAATTAATAAATAATCGGGTCGTCAAATAAAATGAGTAAATAAAGTATTCGAGACGAAAGTGAAGTTTATAGAAAAAAATAATTAGACGATGAAATAATATTTCCCGATAAATAATAAATCTTCGATAAAGTGAATTAAATTGAGTTCTCAAGGAAAAATAATAGATGTTTTGACGGAACTTAAAATAAATTAGCTTTGAGCCAAAAATAAAAATTCGAGCTTCAATAAAAATAAAAATAATTTATAATTTAAATCGCAGAAATAGACTTTCGATAAAAATTAAATTAAATGTATAAAATAAATCGAAACAGAAATAAAAATATGTTTTAAATATAAGAAGAGTTTTCGAGACAAATGGAATTTTAGGAGTTTGAAATAATTAAACGACAAATTCATTTTATAATAATTTAAAGAATTACGAGTCAAATCGTAGACAAAATAAAAATATGAACATAACTTTAGTTTAATTTAATTTATAAAATCAGGGGTGTTAAAACATATCTTCCTCCAACTTGAGGCCATTGTTGGTTGATGTGTCGCCCAAGAAGCTTCTTTTAAATAGATTGCATTCACCCATTTGATCCATAAATGATCGGCTTTCGTATAAATCCACCACACATACTTCCCTATAAGCGCTTTATTCCATTCTTATCCAAATTTAACCCAAACCACCCATTCTCATGTCATAACAGCATGTTTCCTAGTTCACTAGGGGACTTTTGCTTCCTCCTGCTATTCCTTTCCACAAATAATCTCGACAGAGATGCTCAATTCTCTTAATTACTGCATTAGGCAGCAAGAAGATTATACACCAATATTGATGAAGTTAACTGAGCACCGCCTTCACAAGAACTAGCCTCCCAGCGTAGCTTAGATGTCTCACTCCCCATCCTTTATTCTTTGCGTGACCTTGTCTATCAGCATACAGCAGTCATGAATCTGTAATCGTTTATAAGATATAGGGACGGCCAGATATTTGAATGGAAGATTCTCATGCTTAAGACCACAGACCTGCAGTATCCTGCATTCCACATCCACTCCTACCCAATTCAGGGATATTTCAGATTTATCCTTATTGACAGTAAGACCTGAGCATCGAGCAAAGAACTCAAATGCTTTAGTCAGGATCTTAACAGATTCCTCATTCCCATAGCTAAAAACCATTAAGTCATCAGCAAAACAAAGATGTGTCAACTTCACTCTCTTACACAAAGAATGATATTTAAACCCTCTCTTAATGACCATGACCTCCAATAATCGAGTAAAATACTCCATACAAAGTGTAAATAACACTGGTAACATTGGATCTGTAATCCCCTAGAAATTCTAACGCAATACAGTGGCGGAAACACTGTAGAGTTGGGATTAAAACACACTGACAAACTATATCTTATTAAAAGAGATGGTAAGTCAATACAAATGCCTCTTTTTACAAAAGGGCTAAAGGTAAAATCTCCAAACGGTTTATACAAATCCATAAATTACAAGAATGAAGAAAGAGTAGGATCCACGCTACTCGCTAGGTCACACCCAAAACCCAGCAGCGAATACCTGTCATGTTATAAACATAACAGCCACTTCAGTGGGGTGTAACTCGGACGTTCTCACAACCATATTATACCATATGGAAAAATAATAGTATTACTATATCAAAATTATTAAAAAGGAAAACATTAAATGATATAATAAAAATAAGCTTTCGGAGAAAACTTAAAATATTGGAACAATAAAATCAGAACAAGTTTTCAGAAGAAAACTTCAAATATTTGTCAACCTTCAAATCAAAATGTATCGATAATAATAAAATATTCAAATTGGCGTTATGCTGGATAGGAGTAGTGTTGACAGCTAGACTTTCACTAGGAGAATACAAAAACTAGCTTCGAGAACTTAGTTCAAACAAATCAAACTTCGATCTCTAACTAGGCTACTCAACCATAATAGGACGGCGACTTATAAATGCGTGGCCCTAGTTTAGGATAATATGCACATCCCTCCCGAGCACCATAAATACTCAGTTCAACCCGACGGCGTCTTACACTGCGAGACACGAGTTTAAGGTCAAAATGTATACACACTCCCGAACACTACCATATATGCTCGGTTCAACAACCTGTGTGCCCCATAAAGACACACCATCCTTATAGTTGATGACAAAAACGTAAACCCCAGAATACATTACTCTAACCCCACACTTATCCTTATTCCATAACTCCAAAACAGCCGTTATCGATATATACAAGAGATATAATCATTATAAATAATATGAAGATAAAAGGAATAAACATTTTATATAAAAAGGGAAACTTTCTATAAATAAAAATTTACTAATTTTAGAAACTTACTTAAAATAAAAAAAAACTGTTATAGAAAATACGTGAGTGATTAAAATAAGTGAAATGTATAAAAATAGCATTTTTAACGAAATTAAGATTTTATTATTATCGTCGTTATCGTATAACTTTAACATAATTCTAAATTCGTTACTCAAAATATAAATAAAATGTAATAAGTCATTATATAGTATTTTATAAATAATTGGAAAATCAAGTTAAAACTATAAATTTTAGAAAAGAGATGTTTTTAGAAAAACGATATCAAAATTAATTGAGTCGGCGAATTTTATTAATTAAACCAGATTTTATAAAGCTTTCGAATTAATTTTAGCAAATAGATTTTATCAATAAATAATACTGACTTTACTAAAAATAAACAATCGTAGACAAATGAGAAAGTATTAGGGAAAATAGTCTTGACTAAAAATGTATTTAAAACAAAATCGACTATTTTCTCATTAATTAATATAAGTCGTAAAACAAAAAATAATTTATTAAACAAATACACAAATCTTGATTATAATATCAAATTACGATTTCGATTTAAAATTATAAATTAACGAAATATACGGAGATTATGAAATCGTTATTATTTAGTTACTAGTGTCACGATAACCAACAAAATATTATAACGATAAAAAGTAACTAAATTACTAACGATTTATAAAACGATATCGAAAATTTGTAAAATATTTATAAGGTACACAATTTAAAAATAATATTTTTAGCAAATAATAAATAGCTAAAATTAGAAAAACTGAAGTTAAAATATTTACTACATATTACTAATCAAACATACGATATAATATCGAGTAACGTCCAAAAGTTACCTTAAGTCGATAACCGAACTGCTCACGTAATTATCCTTGTCGGGTCCTCACAAGATCCTTAATTTTGTATCCGAATAGAGCATTCAGCCTTCCTTGACGGGTCCTCAGGTAATTCAGTAATTCAGTAAGACTGAAGCGTAGAACGAGAAAAATTAGAACAAAAAACGCAACATGACGCTAACGGAACAACTGAAACGGGAACAGTAATGAATAACAGCAGCCAGCAATGTACAGCAGCATGACGATACAGCAGCATCATCATAAACGAAGAAGAAGAAGAAGGAGAAGAAAAGAAAAAGGGAGTAAGACACGAACAACAGCAAGTAGGAGAAGAAAAGAAACAAACAACAGTAGCAGTCCGTACATCACAGCAGCAGTGCGCACGAAAATCGAACCATAATCGCAAGAAGGGAAATTAGCAACAAGAGAAATGAGGTGAAGAAAACAAAGAAGAAGAACGAGGTGAAACGGACAGCGTCAGATGGACCAAAACAAACAACAACATTAATCAAAACGCAGCAGTGACAAAACAGGCGAAGAAGAAGAAAAACCGCAGCACAGAAACGACATCAATCAAAGGAAATAAAATGAAGATTAAGAAGAAGAAGAAGAAGAAGACATGAGACACGCAGAAGCATCAGAAAATGCAGTAGCAGGCGAGAAGGAGAAGAAAGGAAACAACGGACAGCAAAGGCAACAACAACCACATACAAACAACAAAAACGATCAACAACATCAATCGACATAAACGAATCGAAAACCGACAGAAGAAGGTCCAGAAAACAAGATGATACGGAGGAAAAATAGAACGACACAAATGGCAGCAGCCACAAACGAGCATCAGGAAACGACGTGAAAGAAAAGGAAGGAGGAGAAGAACGAGAATGAAGAACAACCAAACGCAGCAGATGGCAGTAACAACAAAGGAATGCAGCAGCAACAGTAAACGCAACAGCGAAACAGAACAGCAGAACATCGAAATACGAAGAAGAATGCAGAGAAGAAGAAGAAGAAGAAATGGGTTACCTCGACAAATAGCAGCAACAAAGGTAACAGAATAGCAAAGGAACGCAACAACAGCCAAAAACGAACGCAGAAGAAGAAAGACGAAAATAGAGATGCGGAAGGGTGATGAAGGCAGTTGAAGAAGATGAAAAGGATGGAGAGGAGAGGACGCAAGTCGAGGGAATGAATGATGAAAAGGGAAACAGAGGAAGGCAAAAAGGAGAAGGGGGGAGTACGTTCAACAAGTGGGAAGACAAAATAAATAAATAAATAAATAAATAAAAAATGAAGCGGTGGAGCAGATCAAGAGAATCAGGAAAGTGGGGAGTTGAATCAAATAAGGTTAGAAAATACGGATTAAACGGATTCCGTAACGATAAGTTGACTGACCCACGAATCAAATTAATACAAGTTAATAAAATTAATAAATAATCGGGTCATCAAATAAATGAGTAAATAAACTATTTGAGACGAAAACAAAGCTTATCGAAATAAATAATTAGACAATGAAATAGTATTTTCCGATAAATAATAAATCTTCGATAAAGTGAATTAAATTGATTTCTCGAGGAAGGAAAATAAATATTTTGACGAAACTTAAAATAAATGAGCTTCGAGCCGAAAAATAGAAAATTCAAGCTTAAATATAAATAAATAAAAAGAATTTACAATTTAAATCGTCGAAATAGACTTTCGATAAGAATTAAATTAAATGTATAAAATGAATCGAAACAGAAATAAAAATATGTTTTAAATATAAAAAGTGTTTCCGAGTCAAATAAAATTTTAGGAGTTCGGAACGATTAAACAATTAATTAGTTTTATAAAAATTTTAAGAATTACGAGTTAAATCGGAAACAAAATATAAATACGAACATAACTTTAATTTAATTTAATTCAATTCATAAAATCAGGGGTGTTACAGGATCACCTTGTCGTATCCCTCTTCTACCCCTAAAGGAACCAAATGTAGATCCATTTAGAGATAGGGAGAATGACGGAGTTGTGACACACTCCATAATCCAATCCACCATTTTACTCGGCATATTTAAAGCTACAAGCATTTGATGTACAAATTGCTATTCAATTGAATCATATGCCTTCTTCAAGTCCACTTTCATAATGCATCATGGTGTACAACTCTTTCGATTATATAATCAAACAAGGTCTTGACATATCAAAATATTGTCAACAATGTCTCTTCCTTGAATACATGCTATCTTATTTTGGCACACAATCCTTGGTAGTACCTCCATAAGCCCTGCACTGATTACCTTAGTAATGCATTTGTATACAACATTACAGCAGATGATTGGACAGAAGTCAACTACACTTTCAGGTCTAGCTTTCTTAGGGAGCAAAGTAATGTTCGTCGCATTCACTTGCTTCAAAAGCTTCCCAGTCGGAAAAAATTTCTGAACAACCTTTACTACTAGTTCTCTAACCACATCAAACCCATCTTTAAAAAACCCACTTGTGTACCCACCAGGTCTCGGGGATTTAGTCTCCGGATAGAGAATAGCGCTTGTTTAATTTCTTTTTCTATCACATTCCGGCACATCTCCCTCCTTTCTTGGCTACTAACCACTTTTGCTCATTTAACCACCTGCAAATTAATATTTCTCACACTGTGCAGTTCCCTACAATCCCTCAAAATATTTCAAAAAGGCCTCATGTATGCTATCTGGGCTATCACAGACCCTACCTTGCTCATCTTTAAGGTAGAATACATGATTCTTTTTCCTCCTAGCTTTGATTAGTGAATGAAAATAACGTGTATTATCATCCCCCTCAAAAATCCAAGTAGCTTTTGCTTTCTGTTGATGGTAGCCAATTCTAGCTTCATCAAGTTCTTGATACGTAGCTGCTGTCTGCTGTTCCATACCCCAACGTTCCATATTAAGAGGATTACTATGCAGTTCAGTCTGAATTCTCATCATTGTCTCTTTTGCTAAGTGTGCTACAGTCTCCACATTGGCATACCCACAATTATTAAGCTTCTTAAGGGGACCTTTCAATGCTTTCATCTTTTTTACATGCTAAAACTGCATCATCCCATGTATTTTCTCCCTCCAGACTTGTATGATAGCCCTAAACTAAGTATCTCTTCCCCACATGTTAACATATTTAAAGCTTCTTCTTCTCCTCTCATCTTGTTGCCATATATCAATAGTGCACGGACAATGATTAGACGTCCCTTCTGGGTGAAAATGAATCTTACAATCCGGCATATGCAACATCCAATTTTCATTCCCCATAGCTCTATCAATCCTACGTACTAAATCTTCGATTACCCGGTTCATGTTTATTATTCCAAGTGAAAAAAGCTTCCGTAGCTGGAAGGTCTGAGATTCCACAGTCAGTAATACATTGCCAGAAATCCAGAATTCTCGCCTCAGTCACCCTACTACCAATTCTCTCCTCTCCACTAAGGACATTGTTAAAGTCTCCCACAAGTAACCACGGTCCTTGTTCAGCCTCATTAGCCTGTATGATGGCTGCCCATAACGGTCTTTGCTCACTTTTTCTATTAAACCCATAAATGAACGTCATCCACCAACTATTCCCATTATAAGATATGTAACTCTCGTATGAATAAACTGCTCTCCCATATTGATCACCCGAACATCATACTGGTTATTCCACATAACCCACACTCTCCCTCCATCATTACATCTATTATTAGTGAGTATGTTCCAATCCAAACCTATTCCTACAATAACTTTATTTAAAGAGGTTGCTCTTACCCTAGTCTTCATTATTCCTAACAGTCCTAAATTATTCTAATGCAAAAACGTAGTAATTTCGTTCTTCTTATTTGGACAGTTTATTCCTCTCATATTCCAAAAACCAAGATTAGCCATGGTCACTTTCTTCATGGCCCATTCCTGCATCACCAACTAATTTCTTGGCAGACTCTGATCTGAGCGCCTTATAGAAAGACCTTCCCCCTGTTATATGACCCCGTCGATCTTGCTGAGTGAATTTAGTAATGATCCTTACGGGTGTATGTGACAGAATGCCTCCTTGTGTAGGCATTGGAGTAATCACATCCTCATTTTCCTTGATAGGCTCCAACCTATCCGCCTCCTGCTCCTTCCCCTTCTGTTCAAGCATCTCCTCATTCATTTCCTGCGCTTTTTCATGTGCATCCTGAATAGGTCATTCTATTGGTCTCCAAACTTTCTTCCTTATTGGTTGTAATGGTTGTGCTTTCTTTTTCCTGCACATCTTGTCATCATGACCAATTCCAAGACATATACCACAACTAATTGGTTTCCACTCATAATGAACAAAATGCTTATGAGTCACATCCAATTATTCATCTTGAAACGTAATCATATCTGGCAGTTTTGAATTAAACGATACTTCCACCATAAGCCTTGCAAACCCCACAAAAATCTTAGTTTGGGTAGTTGTATCACAACGAAGTGGAGTTCCAACTTGGCTAGCAATTTTCATTAGGGCTTGTCCCCAAAATTTAAGAGGGAGATTGTAAAACCTTATCCAAATAGGCACCGATTTAACATCCTCCTTCTCCAGGCACTGTGTTGGTTGCCAATCCCTTATGATCAGGGGTTTGTTGTCAAAGAATAGTTGACCAGCACGCAACACCTCTTGCTTACCTTCCTCAGTCTTAAACCAAATTGAACAGACACCGTTCGGTTGAAATGATATATGTTCGACAGCATCTCCTCTCCAAATTCATTTAATATACCCACGTAGGACAAACCATGGCGGATTCGCCTCAAGCACGTAACAAACAACCGCATTGTGTATCATTAAGGCCGAAGAAATGGGAAAGTATTTGGTGCAGAAAGGTATTACTAAGGGGTCGAATGTCTTATCGTTCCCTCTTGTTAATATCCCGTTCAGATGGCAGGGAAGCGGGTTCTCTGCTAATGACTGCGGCATTTACCTCATGATACACATGATGATGTACGCCGGGATGGAATTTGAGTGTCCCCTTGGCACGAGTGAGGCGAACAATCTCTATAGAGCTGAAATCACCGCGACGTTGTGTCTTTGAAATATCAACAAGGAGAGGGACGGGTTGATAGCGCGGGTGTCTTCATTTTAGCTGATAAAGCGAACGTGGTCATTGGTAAGACGATGTCAGCTGTCGCCGAGACAATCTGCGAGCCTGGTAAGAGGGCAGGATAGGCGATCCCCGAGGAAAGACCGGCGAAAAAGAGTCGCGTGCCACCATCCACTCCAACAACAACACCTACAGAAACTATCCATGAATCACCAGCGACCACTCAGACAAAGTCTGTCCTGAGGAGTCGATCTAGAGGGGAGGGGGACAGCCTTGGCTACTCCATTGGCTTTGGCGATGTAGATCCTAACCTCGTGATGGCATCCTCATTCCTTGCAAACAATAAGACCCTGTTAAGCAATATCCGCGTCTTGCGGAAAAACGCAGTGGACTACTGCCTATACCAACACAACAATCACAACAATTGGTAAGTAAGATGAACACTACACCTCTTATTAATATATGATTGTCTAAATTTTTGTCACCGATCTGTTATTCGCAAGTCTTACTGGTCTGTTTTGAATGCAGTGAAATCGTGGCAGAGTATTCAAACTTGGCTACAATCACCCGGAATAATATAGTGTTCATGCTCCCGGAAATGACATGTCTTCACGCATCGTTGAGTGCATGTCAATGTTGATGAACAGGCTCGTCGCAAGTGGGAGTGAGTCGGAGGATTTTCCAAGGATGGCTTTCTATGGTCTCCGATAGACGATATGCCCTATGAGTTACTGTGGTAGGATATATAGTACGTATATATTATGCGTCCTCATTTTCTGATATTTTGAATTTTTTATTTAGAGTAAAACTTAGCCAATATTGGAGTAACATTCACTAGGTGCTGCAGTAACACGAATACAATGTTGTGTTATAGTACAAACAAGTTTATACGCACAACATTTTTCTTTAATTTAGGTGGGTCAAAAGTCCAACAAATTACTTTTTATTAACTAATAATGATTACACAAATTGAATCTTTTATAGGATTACATTATGAGGATTCTCGCCAAAAATGAGGAGTGTCCATCCACACAGAATACTTTCTCCTTGATGAAGCAATGGGAGATTTTCAGGTCAAAATGCCGCGGTACATTGTAACTGGACGTTGATCTGAATTTT
Source organism: Agrostemma githago (assembly GCA_958450325.1). Lineage (NCBI taxonomy): Eukaryota > Viridiplantae > Streptophyta > Magnoliopsida > Caryophyllales > Caryophyllaceae > Agrostemma > Agrostemma githago. The sequence goes on along the minus strand of OY288239.1, from coordinate 14,675,651 downwards.
GTGCCAATCAACATGCGCAATGCGTCCCTTGACCACCTTTTGGCAACATAGTTATCGGGTATACTGTTCATCCCCTTTGATGAATATATCCAGATTATGTGTCGACACAATATGCCTCTAGTCTCAAACAATTTACATGTGCAGCTGACGTCGGAGGTTTCTGCACGAGGTTATTCCAGCAATCAGACAATTGGATCGACACCATATAATCCGTGTTACTTTAGCTCATACTGTGTTACTCTAAAAGATGCGGTCTGTTACTCTAACTCATAAAATTCGTAAAAAAGGAAGATAAAAAACGGGACGACCTATACCTTGGTTATAGTGGACTAGAAATTCTTTATCCCTAGTAGCATCCCTCACCGTAGTTACTTCAATCACATCCCTTTCAGCAAATCCTCTCACACTGCACGTACCCACCAAACACTTGACCTCCTCTTGATATTCGTCAAACACGAACGTTGGTGTAGATCCTTGCGACGTAATGTTCTATTGGCAGGTGGGTTATTGTTTTCGTCAGAGATTGTATGTTCTCACAGTCAAGCTTTTTCTGAGTATACCTTTGCTGATCCATAGCGCTCTCGAACCGTATCCATAATTCAACCAACGTTCCGTGCTTGTTCTCAAACCGTTTGAAGAAACTGTTTTCGCTCTCCATCTCTGAGTTGTTCGCATTAAGCCACCCATCTTCAGATCCCTGCAGTGTGCCATGACCCACTGGTGCCTAATCGAAAAGGTAGATGCGAACCACTGAACATCCTCCACATCGTGCTCCTCCATTATTTCCAACCATCGTGTGTCGAATTCTACTGCATCGATCTCCTCGTCCCACACTATTGCATTGAATTTCTTCTGAAATTGTTGGTAGTCACTGGTCGAGGCACCATATTTTGTTGGGACCTTATTCGTGATATGCCACATACAAAACCGGTGCCACATTGTTTTGAACATCTTCGTGACTGATTTTATGATCCCCGCATCCTGATCACTGATAATGTACTCAGGCTCCTTGCCGCCCATTACTGTCAGAAACCGTTCGAACACCCAGTTAAACGATTCAAAATCCTCATGTACGATGAGAGCACCACCAAAAGTCACCGATCGCTTGTAATGGTCGATACCGGTGAATGGGGTGAATATCATTTTATATTTGTTCGTCCCGTAGGTTGGGTCGAACGAAACTGCGTTAACCCAGAAGATCCTGCTCAAACTCCCATCGTCATTCAGTTCGTAATCAAAAAAGAAACCTTGCCGATTGTCCGCCATGTCCTTGAAACAATCAATGAATAACTGATTGTCCCTCTCATGTATGAAGTACTTTATATCTGTACCAAAGTTCTTGAAGTCGACCAAGTTGGCACCTACGTTTGCGAACCCCTGACCTTGCTTCTTACACATCTTGTACCGCGTAGCTCCGATCTTCAGCTGAAACAATCGGTGGAAAATCAAATTACCAAATCACTCAATGTTTTACTACAGAATTATATGCCCATCAAGATATATAATCAGAAAAATTGAAACTACAACACATGAATTGTTATTCCATAACTAAAAAACCATTACTATAAGACATAAGATGTGTTACTCTAATTGAACCACCGAGAAACTATTCTACACATACCTATTGTTCAGGATCATTTGCTTGTGGTACTTTCTAAGGTTTCTTGATATCTTATGGAATTCTCTGTTCTTCGGTGAAATTAGTTCGTGGTTGTGCCCACTGTGGAAAATATCAATTATGAGAGGCCCGCCTTTGTTGTACAACCTAGTCCTTGCTTTGCAACCAACACAACAGACCTTGGTCTTCCTTATCGGTACTTTGACAGTGACTCCCTCGGTTGTCTTCTTCTCTGCTTCCTCCTTGGGTGACGCCTCGTTGGCTGCCTCTTCCGGGCTGACCTTTTTCTTTTTTGCAACACCCTACCTGTTACATACGAGTAGCTTTGATTTAATCTCACTAGCGCGCCATTTTTTCGTTGTGTACCTCCTCACATCAAATCCACAAGCCAATGCGCAGATTTTATAGAAGTTTACTGCCTCCTCCACGTCCTTGAAGATCTGGCCTATGTATCACTACCACAATAAAGGTCTATTGCAACGCAGGGAAAATGTTGCATATGACCTCTAAAATATTGCTTTAGGGTTTATGCAACACTTTTAACTGTACTGCTTAAAACTCCGTTGCAATAGCCGAATGTAACACATTGTGCAACATTTTCTACTCAAAAGCAACATTTTTTAAAAATGTTGCAACGATACCCTAATGCAACACATATCTTGAGAAACTATTGCAACACTTAAAATATAAATGTGCAACACTTTTTCCCTATCCCTACAAAATTTTGCAACACTTATTTCAATGTAATTCAACATACTTTATCCAAAGGAAATATAAAGGCAACATTATTTTGGTGCTAATGCAACATATCCAATATTTTCAAAGGCAACATTATTATAATTCTAATGCAACATTCCTGAATGAAAATGTAAAATATACATTTGTTTTAAATTTTTGCCGCGCACTATTAATTGTTACAAATAATATCCGCACATACAAAACATTTAATCCAAATATGATAATTAAAATGATCCACAAAAGAGATGTTCATTAATAATCCAAAAAAAATATTCATGTTTCATATTATATGTTATTGAAAAAAAAAGTCAAAATGAAAAATAGCTAACAGGAATGAAAACATTCTTTGAATACAAAAACAAATAAACATCATGCATGTATAAGTCTTCGTGGATCCAAATCCGCGCGCGCTGCTACCGGTGAATTAATTCGTAACCCAAAAGGTGGTCTGTGACAAGAAAAAAAGAGTAAATAACAACAGTCATAATGCCCCAAGATTTTTAAACATTAAAAAACGAAGGGATAAAAAATACATACCTCTAACATAATTAAACACGAATTTAAACTACAAACGATTTGTGTTTAGTACGATCAATTATCATTTTCTCGTTAACTACTGTGAAGGTTCTTGTTACCCGCGCACCGCATCTGCATATACAATTTAATGTATAAATATTCTATTTATATTATGTATGTTTAATACTTTTTGCTTAAACAAAGAGTAAGTTGTAAATCGTAAAGAAAACTTGCCCGGTTTTCTTTTTCCACTTCACAAGCTGTTTCGTAAAATCAGCTTCTGGAACTGTCTTGGACCTGTTTTTCCATCTAGTATTGTCTTCTGTATATATGAGTAGCAATGTTTTTTTGAAGCAGTTTTTGTGGAACACTCCAAGCAGCCCCTATAGACTTTTGTCTTTTGCTTCAATTCTCATCTTTGGCTAGTTCTTTATGCTAAGACAAATCCCATCTGAAAAATTGCATTCGGAAAAACAAATGCTGAACCGTTTCTGCTGCCTGAAAGCATAAACTGCATCTATTTACCAAGTATAGTCCTCTTTTCTGGATGTTATCAAAGGCGATGAATTCAAAAATGTTGAGTTGTAGAAAAAGTATGTCGAGGGATGTTCATACTATCCCATACTACATTTGTGGACATGACATAGGTCCACCCCGACGCGGCCACGCGCGGGTTTGGGGAGGCGAATGAATCTCCATATGAGAATGGATCGAATTGAAACTTAAATCAAAGTGGAGTCGCCACCGAACTTTGTGGGAGTTCCGGCCCGTTCGAACCCACTCTATGTCGTAGTAGGTCATATACAAAATACGGCTCATTTCCGATGTCAAACTTTATTGGGCTCGTCCCTTTGCATTGCGATACCGATACCGTCACTACCTGTTATCGTGTATTGAATGACTCTCGTGCGCCAACGGTTTCGGGCATCTGGAAACCGAGGTTCTGAGTAAGGGGTGAGGGTACGTGTTGGGAAGCCCACTAAGGACACCCAACGCCACCCGCACATTTGCGGCCTCTACTAGGATATCGGATGACTTTCTAATACGCGCGTTAGTGGAACGGGAAAATGATATGCAAAGATTATTTTCCCTAAACATGCGAGAAATTGAAAGGGTTTATATGTCGATTTAATGCAACTAATTCTAACGTCAAAGTTAAATTTAGCATCCGAAGGTTCATTTCAGTACAATAAAATAAACGATGAAAAATCGACAAGAAAATAGCAAACTCGTTTGTAACGGTATAACGATTGATAAATTGAATAAAGATATAGATGCGATGAATGCATGATTTTGGAAAGTTTTATATGTCATGTGATGGATTAACACGTGTTGACCGAGGTCAAGGAAAAAATATATCGAGATCTAAAAAAATGTTTTGTCTAAAAAACGATGTTCGAAGAATAATAAAAGAGAGTGAAACAGTGCCGCGTTTCCAGGCAGTCGCGCGACTCGCCTGGGAACAGCGCGACTCGCGCGGGTCAGGCGACTCGCCGGGGATGCCGGCGAGTCGCGTGACGGGCTGTTTCGAAATTGTTTTCTTCGGAAAATTGATGATTTTTATTTAAATCGCGTACAAATATTGCGTAATTTGCACTCAACTTGATATTCTCGATATTCGTTATATTCAATATTCGATTATGAAATCGATATTAAATACTTGGAATGATTTATACTCGGTTCTAATTGTGATGCTCGTCATATCCCATATTCGATTATTGAATCGGTATGGAATACTAGAGTGAAAACTTGAAGAAAATAATATAAGTCGTTTTAAATTAACTAGCACGATATAAATTTTCTCCGTGTTTATTAATGTCGTAATTAAATGAATTAAGGAAAGTATATATGAGAAAGAATATTGAAAGCTGATTTTATTGAATTTTGAAAAAGAGGACAGAATACGGTTGACTCTGACTCTGACTTTGACTTTGAAATAGAACATCCTAGACTCAGATTCAGACTCGGACTTAAATCACATCTGGACCCTCGGATTATGTTATCATTAGTCGCCGGCTTCTAAGGACTCGAGTTGATGTCCAGTATAGCCTTAAGTAGAAGCTTCACCCAGATCTTTATTATGTCGAAGATCGTATTCAATCCAAATGCCCATTTCGGTAAGCACCGCAAAGTTTGAAATACCGGCATACCTAAGATGGACGCGGTAGGAAGGTAAGAGGTTGTTGATGAACGCCTCCACTAGTATCTTCTCGTTGGGCTTGTCTACCAACTTCACACTTTCGGCCCTCCATCTTTGAAGATATTTAGTGAACCCTTCTTTGGGCTCTCGGGCCATGACTTCCAGAGTACGCATTGTAGTCTGAATCTCAATATTATCAGTGTAGTTCCGAGCGAACTCTGTTTCCACGTCATCCCAAGTTGGGTATTTCTTGGAATCGAGCCTGTAGTACCAGGCTTTTGGATGCTTCTCGAGGGAAGCAGCGAACAGGTGCTTAAACATAATGGATTTTACTCCCTTGACGGCCATGAACTCTTTGAAAGCCCGAATGTGATAAACCGGGTCTTCAGTATCCTCAAACATTGGTATGCCCGCAAGGTCGAGGTTGTCGGGCAGTTCATCATTCAGGGGTAAATAGGCACGGGCATTTTCCGTGTGGATAGTGTTGTTAGTTGACAAGTGGACCTGTTCTTCAAGTTTGCGAACAACGCTGATTAGTTCAGCTATGGGCCCAGTGGGTTCAGATCCAGTATTGGTAGTCCCTTTCTCTATGGCACTCAAACGGGTGGCAAGAGTGGTTTGGTCGGTCCTGATGACCGTCAATTGGGCCTCCATCTTAGCCAGTGAGGCTTTCAGTTCGTCCAAGGTTTCTTGCATCTTGCGTTGGCTTCCAGTTACGGGTGGCCTGTCTGTAAGAATACCGCGTAATCAGAAATGTTGCTTCGGAACAAAAACTCACCAAGGCATAGGAAATAGCGCGGGAGGAGAGACGACTCCAGTTTGACTCGGGTTAGACGCTCCTAAGACAAATGTGTAGGGTACGATTCTCGGAGTGACTGTGATTAATCACTTCGTCGGAGAATAGCCCCCAAGTGAGACTAAGGACTCAGATGGTGTGGCATCTTAAGTGACTCGAAAGTGGGGTATGTGAGACACGTGTAAGACATGACCCTTAGGGCAACCGTGATTGATCGCCCTGCTAAAGGGTAGCCCTCGAGTGGGATTGAAGATTTTGTTGATACTCGAGTGTTGGACGAGTGACCCTTAGACGTAAGGATCACGAACCATTTGTTATAGGGCTATGCCTTGTAAAAGGTTGACTTGGCCTCGAGCAAAGGCTGACGGGGTAAGGGAAGAAACTTGCGATGTAAGATCGGCAGAGTTTCGACGCTAGAGGCCCTCGACTCGACCCGAATAAAGACGGCCCTGTGATTAGGGTAGACCCTTATGTTAAAGGACTTTCGAATTGAGATGACTCGACTAACGGACTGAAAGACGGGCGAAATTCCCTTAGGAAAGGTCGTGAGGACCGTCCTGCTAGAGGGAAGGATCACGTGAGACTTTCTAATTTAGACTCGAGTGTGTAAGCGGGCTTTCCTTAGTAGGGGTATGCCCTATGTTGGTTAGCCTTGCCTTAGTCAAATAAGGCGGACTGGGATAGGGAGGAAACTCGTGATGTAGGATCGACGGAGTTTCGACGCTGAAGACTTCGACGAATTATGACATGACCCGACACTGCTAAATACGGGAAGTCCTAAGAAGAGGAAGGTTTTGAAAATGGATTATATTTTGAAAATCCGAGAAAACTTGGGGAAAGGGCCAATTTTTTTTCGAAAACTCGGAAAGTGTATCGGGCCACAAATTTGAAAGTTCGAAAATATTTTCGAGTTTTGAAATGGGCAGAATACCGGCTAAAAAAAGGCTATTTTGAGTAAAATCATAATCCTAAATTCGGCATACGTCCCGGGTTTTGAAATTGAATATCTTGAAAAAGATGTATTTTTTGAAAAGTTGACGGTTTTTGAAAATGACACGGGAACCAAGTAGCACGTAGTCAGGCTAGCATTATAACGACGCCACGTATGCTTTACACTAAGTCTCGGTCGGTCTGAGTAGGGTCTATATACCAGTGTACATAGTCTAGACGTTGATCAGGACGGACTTTCTAAGTCGAGTTGAGCTTAGAACATGCCGCGAAACCCACTCGAATCGACTATGGACACCTTTGACATATCCATATTAGAGTACATCACGGTATAGTGGGACGTCGGTCGCGAGTACCGGCCCGAGAAAATATGGGGTTATGCATGAACCGTAACACTAAAACGCGTATTGTACTAGTCAAACGATTTCTATTCGAGTCTTACCCTGAGGATGCCGATGGTAAGTCACGTATCAGTTAATCCCCAGCGGAGTCGCCAAATTGTGGACATGACATAGGTCCACCCCGACGCGGCCACCCGCGGGTTTGGGGAGGCGAATGAATCTCCATATGAGAATGGATCGAATTGAAATTTAAATCAAAGTGGAGTCGCCACCGAACTTTGTGGGAGTTCCGGCCCATTCGAACCCACTCTATGTCGTAGTGGGCCATATACAAAATACGACCCATTTCCGATGTCAGACTTTATTGGGCTCGTCCCTTTGCATTGCGATACCGATACCGTCACTACCGGTTATCGTGTATTGAATGACTCTCGTGCGCCAACGGTTTCGGGCATCCGGAAACCGAGATTCTGAGTAAGGGGTGAGGGTACGTGTTGGGAAGCCCACTAAGGACACCCAACGCCACCCGCACATTTGCGGCCTCTACTAGGATATCGGATGACTTTCTAATACGCGCGTTAGTGGAACGGGAAAATGATATGCAAAGATTATTTTCCCTAAACATGCGAGAAATTGAAAGGGTATCTATGTCAATTTAATGCAACTAATTCTAACGTCGAAGTTAAATTTAGCATGCGAAGGTTCATTTCAGTACAATAAAATAAACGATGAAAAATCGACAAGAAAATAGCAAACTCGTTAGTAACGGTATAACGATTGATAAATTGAATAAAGATATAGATGCGATGAATGCATGATTTTGGAAATTTTTATATGTCACGTGATGGATTAACACGTGTTGACCGAGATCAAGGAAAAAATATATAGAGATCTAAAAAAATGTTTTGTCTAAAATACGATGTTCGAAGAATAATAATAAAAGAGAGTGACACAGTGCCGCGTTTCCAGGCAGTCGCGCGACTCGCCTGGGAACGACGCGACTCGCGCGGGTCAAGCGACTTGCCCGGAATGCCGGCGAGTCGCGTGACGGGCTGTTTCGAAATTGTTTTCTTCGAAAAATTGATGATTTTATTTAAATTGCGTACAAATATTGCATAATTTGCACTCGACTTAATATTTTCGATATTCTTTATATTCAATATTCGATTATGAAATCGATATTAAATACTTGGAATGATTTATACTCGGTTCTAATTGTTATGCTCGTCATATCCCATATTCGATTATTGAATTGGTATGGAATACTAGAGTGAAAACTTGAAGAAAATAATATAAGTCGTTTTAAATTAACTAGCACAATATAAATTTTCTCCGCGTTTATTAATGTCGTAATTAATTCAATTGAATTAAAGGACATCTATATTAGCATCAACAAAAATCGTGTTAATTAATTTACTTGGCTAAATCATTAGATTCGATATCCAATTATGGAATTGGTATCGAATCTAATAGATCTATACTTGAAATAAAAACTCGACTTGATTCCCTCCGCATCCCGACATCATAATTAATTCTTGCGAATTGTTTGATGTCGGGTCCGCATCAACGGGTTTCGACCCTTATTAAAAAAACACTTGTTTTGAAAGTAGTTTGTAATTGATGAAAATATGGGATCGAATGATAACGATGCGAACGAAATAAAAAGAAATATTGTTTAAGTTGACTTGCTTCAATAATCAAGTGATCGGGGTGATGGGATAAGCGACCGGCAACGATGAGTGCAGTACTCTTGTATATTCGGGTTTCCTTGTCCCACCATCACTCACACTCGACACAAATTCACAAGTATTTTAATGCTTTTAATACTAGTGATATTAACGATATTTGGACGCGACATCGAAATATAAAAAAGTAAAAAAAAAAACTACAACATTGACGACGAACGACACGAGAGAGAAAGAGAAGAAAGAAAAGACGGGATTTTGCACCCTCAACCTACATGTTCTTGTTCTCGGACGGGACTCGTACTTGTGGCTTGCACGGGAGTATCGAGATGTAGGTTAAGTTGTGGTGGTTAGGGTTCGAAATCCTAAACGCTAGGGTTAGGGTTTGGATGTGTGTAGATTAGTATAGAATGTGATTGAATTAGGGTTTCAAAAGATGAAATGTGTAAAAGTTAGGGTTGTAAAAGTTGTCTTGGTGTGTGTGCATGAAGGTGTATATATAGGCCAAGCTATGCACTTTGGTGTCTAGGGTTTTGTGTCTTGACGGACATGATCTGATGGCCCGTCTGGAGGTGGACCGTGGGTGAGCTACTCGGAAACGGCTTTGACCGGGTTTTAACCCGGTCGCTAAAAGTCGATTTTATTTCCGGTGTCGGTTTTGACCCAAATTAGTCTTATTTGATTGGAAATGACCCACTGGGCCTGAATTTGAGGTCACTTTTGTGAAATTTGTACTCCCTGAGTGCTTAAGCCAGCAACTAATGGTTTTGAGCCCATATCCGAGCGCGTAGAAACACGTTAGCGTCGATCATCATCGGGTGTTTTTTTGGAAACTACCATAGACACCTGGCGGTCAAAATGCGGGTGTCTACAACATTGCTCCGTTGTTGTTTGATTTTATGCTCTCTGAAAAAAAATTCATATCCAACTTGGAGATCAAAATCATTTCCTGTATCCCACAGTTGCAACAGTGTACAAGCCTGATCGATCCTTCCTGCTTGTCGTGTGAATTCCTCCCATTTAAGTATATGTCGCCAACTCATACTCCCCTTATTAGTTATTACCAACTCCTATCAACTGTATAAGCATATGGTACTGCCAGTAAGATGGTTAGCTTGATTCCAAACTGTCCAATTGTAGATTGATGCCCTTCAAATGTCCAAATGCATTTCAGAATAAGAGATTTATTCCAACTCAAAATATCCCAAATGTGAAACCCATTTCATCCCTAGGTAGACAAACGACGCTCCAACTCATTCTACCATTATCTTGGATTCAATGGATAAACATAAAATGTCCTTCATAGCTTTGTCATTGCTTTAGAAACTGCTTTATGTAGATGCTTTTATTGCCATTCCCTTTCCAATTATTTCCAGAATAGCCAGCAAGAAATTCATATAAATAATCGATGATATAAAAGCTGGATCGAAACTGGCAATTAACAATAAGATCACTTCTACTTATGGAGTACTACTTATCTCTCATTCCTGTTTTAACTTTTTTACCAAAACATTGAAAGTAAAAAATCAACATAACACGAAAATGCCAATAAGATTAGTATACCCAAGCATCAATTCATTTGTTGGTTATATATGCATCAACACTTACTAACTCAAGATCGTCTTGCTGCGTTTGGAGTTACTACTACTGGTATTTGAAGACCTAAAGGAAACCTTCACCTTCCTCCGAGCTTATCAGATGAAACTGAACCCCAAAAAATGCACCTTTGGGGTTCGGTCCGACAAGTTCCTCGGGTTTCTGGTCAGCGCCCGAGGCATCAACGCCAATCCAGAGAAGGTGAAAGCCATCCAGGACCTACCAGAACCTAAGACAATCAGAGATATACAGAGGCTGACCGGCCGGATGGCCGCCCTAGCACGCTTCATAGCCATGTCAGCCGATAAATCAACACCTTTCTTTAAAGTCCAGAAAGGCAACAAACAATTCAAGTGGGAAACAGAACAGAAGGAAGCTTTCGGGCAGCTGAAAGAGCACCTAAACTACCAACCTTAGCAAGACCGGTAACAAGAGAAAAACTCTTCCTGTACATAGCTGTCACCAACTCAACTGTGAGTGTTGATATCTTAAGGGAAGAGGCCGGGGTCCAGCAGCCGATCTACTTTGTAAACCATGCCCTAGGGGCAGCTGAAAAGAACTACCCAGTGGTCGAGAAAGCGGCATATGCGATGGTCATTGCAGCACAGAAGCTCATACCGTACTTCGACGCACAACCAGTGGTCGTACTTACCGATCAACCCTTGGAGAGTCCTTGAGAAGTTTGAAAAATATGGAAAGTTACTAAAATGGGCTATAGAGCTGAGTGGTCTCGGGATATCCTATCAGCCCTGGGCCGCCATCAAGGCACAAGCCCTGGCACACTTCTTAGCCGAGTGCTCCCACTCTATGAAGGATGACCCCCCGACCGGAAAATGGCTAGTGTTCACAGATGGCTCGTCCACAGCTAACGGCGCGGGGGCAGGGGTCGTACTGACCATTCCTCAAGGGGTCGACTTTGAGCACGCCCTCAGATTCACCTTTCCGGCGTCCAACAATGAGGCTGAATACGAAGCCGTCATGGCAGGCATCCACCTGGCTGTGGCAGCAGGAGCAGAAAGAATCATCCTAGACACTAACTCCCAGCTCATTGCTAATCAGATCAACGGGGAGTACGAAGCCAGGGACCAGACCATGGTCTCATACCTAGAGAAGGTCAAGCAAGAATTGTCAAAACTAAAATCCTAAGAAGTTAAGCAGGTTCCCAGACTACAAAATAATCCAGCCGATGCCCTATCCAAGCTAGCAAGCTCTAGCCTACAGGACATCAGGAGGTCCGTCTAGGTCGATGTTATACAGGAAAGATCGACGACGCCCTACCAGCAGGTCAGTATGATAGAAGAGTCGGATTCTGAGAGTTGGATGACACCGATCATCAGATTCAAAAGGGATGGGATCTTGCCCGATGACCCTACATAGCAAAAGAGAATGTCGTTAAGAGCTTCTTACTACATAGTAATTGAAGGAGAACTATACCGGAAGTCATTTTCGCCACATCTACTCTAGTGCCTGGGGGCAGAGCAGGCCACCGAGGTTCTGGATGATATCCACTCAGGGATCTGTGGGCACCATATTGGAGGAAGAACGCTTGCTCACAAAGCATTGAGGGCAGGATACTACTGGCCCACCATGCTAGCAGACGCAAAAGACTTAACCTCAAAATGCGGAAAATGTCAGCTCTTCGCTCCAGTGATACACGCCCCGGCACAAGACCTCTGACCCATCTTGTCCCCCATCCCCTTCGCTCAGTGGGGAACGAACATCCTGGGTCCGTTCACTATTGCAATTGGGGGCAGGAAATTCCTCATCATAACAATCGACTACTTCACCAAGTAGGTGGAGGCAGAGGCAGTACCAAACATCACAGAACCATCATTCAGGAAAGTTATATGGCAAAAGGTAATTACAAGATACGCCCTGCCAAAGGTACTTGTATTTGACCTCGGCAGGCAATTTGACAATGACCCCCTGAGGACCTGACTAGTGGGCCATGGGATAACGATCGCCTATTCCGCCGTATGCCACCCCCAGACCAATGGCCTGGCCAAGGCTGCAAACAAGCAAATCATAAATGGGCTAAAGAAAATGGGAGATGACCTTAAGGGCAGATGGGGGGATGAGCTCCCAAGTGTCCTATGGTCAATAAGAACAACCAGGAAAGAATCCACAGGATATACCCCATTTGGACTGGTCAACGGTGCAGAGGCCCTGCTACCCATTGAGGCATGAATTCCGACTCTCGGGTCTCAACAATTTGATAGAGCTAGTAATGAAGCATCGATGACCGAGGCCCTTGACCTAGTCAGCAAGTAAGGCAAGAGGCTAGATCTAACATCGCAGCCTATCAGTAGACAATGAGAAGGATCTATAACAGGAAGGTAAATACAAGGAGTTTTCAAGCAGGCAACCTAGTCTTGCAAAAAACCCAGGCGGAAGAGAAAGTAAGAGAGCATGGCAAGCTAAGTGCCAACTGAGAAGGCCCCTATCAGGTTACCCAGGTCATGGGCCCATGAACCTACAGACTTGCTGTAGACACCCACATTTTACTGCCAGGTGTCTATAGCAGTTTCCGACAAACACCCGATGATGATCGGACGCAAACATGCTTTAACGTACTCGGAAATGGGCTCGAAATCATGGATATTTAGCTTGAGCTTTTTACGGAGTACAAATCTTACAAAATCAACCTCAAAATCAGGCCCAGTGGGTCGTTTCGAGTCAAATAAGACTAATTTGGGTCGAATTCGACACTAGTGGCAAAACGGTCTTTTAGCGACCGAGTCAAACCCGGTCAAAGATATTTTCTCGAGACTTGTGGGTCAGCCGTGTCACCTCATGTGACCGACTCGAGCTCAAACTCCACAAAAAATCAGCTGCACATGTATCAAACAATTCCGTTTAAGGTAGAATTTGATCTTAAGTAGGAATTCTATCCAAAAACCGAATCAAACACTCGACCGAGCTTAGGACACTCGGCCGAGTAGCCTGTTTCAGCCGAGATCCCCTTCCTAAATCGGGACTCTTTCTCTTCTTCACCAAGTAACGGAATTCTCGTTCCTTTCAAACTCTTATGTTTCCTATCCAAACCGGTATTTCTTGTTGTCCAAGTAAGATACCTCTCTCAACCTTCTTTTCCTATAAATAGGACCCTCTGCATGCACATTAAGAGGACAACAATTACATCGACCAACATTATACACACCCGTTTCATACATCGACACATACAATTCCCGACATTCTACATCCAAAACTGAAGGAACAGGCCCCTATACCTGTCACCCTTCACGTCCGACCAAAACCACCACCAACTCACCGACATTAACCTGACGCTCCCGTGCCTTAGCCACATTCTGACGAGCCCCGATCCGAGTTAACCAAAGCATGTAGGTTGAGGGTGCTAAATCAAACCCGATTTTCTCTTTTCTCTCTTCCTTTCTCTCGTCTTTGTCTCGTCTTTTTCTTTTTTTGTCGTCGATCGATTTTTATTACGGGTCATTCGTCGCATCTTTATTATTTCTAATATTGATATTACTAAAACTATTTTCATATAAACGAATATTCTTAAAAATACGATACCGATTCTCTAATCGAATATTGTATTAAAAGAATTACATTAATCTCGTTGATGCTACAAAATCGTTACTTTTTACAAAATACGACGATTATAAACGCGGAGAGAACCAACATTCTTTTTCGTTTCGTTCAAATTCTTTTTTCAAAACAATTTTATAAAACCTTTTCTAAAAAGTCATTCCGAATATTCGATATCGATTTTATAATCGAATATCGAATACGACGAATATCGAAAGCATAAATCGAGTATTAATTAATATATTTATACGCGATTTATCAAAATTAACGATTTTTCAAAAAAAACCGAACCGGGACAGACCTCCACGCGAGTCGCGCCCCTCCCAGGCGACTCGCGCGGAAGCCTGAAACCCGCGGCCTTCTTCTTCGTTATCTCAATTTTCCTTAAAACATCGTTTTTTCTACAAAACGATTTCGCAAACCTTTTTATCTTTTCCAAAATTATTCTGAGTATTTGATATCAATTTCATAATCGAATATCGAATATAACGAAGATCGAAAATATTGAATCGAGTACGAATTGTGCAATATTTGTACGCGATTTAATAAAATCATCATTTTTTTCAAAAAATCAATTTCGAAAACAGGCCGGGACACGAGTCGCGCGCGTCCCGGGCAGGTCGCCTACTCGGGCGAGTCGCCCAGCAGGCTGGAACGTGACCCGTTCTTCGTTTTGTTATTTTTTTCGAACATCGTTTTTTGGACAAAACAGCGTCTTTTTAGCGATATTTCAGATCTCGATATATTTTTACATTATTCATCGCATTCATATTTTCATTCAATTTATTCAATCGTTACTAACACGTTTGTTCATCTTTTTAGCAATTTCTTTTCTTTTCATTTGTTTTATTATACTAAAACGAACCTCACATGCTAAAATACCACTTTGACGTTAATTTTAGTTGCATTAAATTGACTTAGCAACCTATTCAATTCTCGCATGTTTAGGAAAAACAATGTTTACATATCATCTTCCCGTTCAACTAGCACGCGTATTAAAACATCAAACGATATCCTAGTAGAGGCCGCTAATGTGCGGGCGGGGTTGGGTGTCCTTCGTGGGCTTCCCAACACGTACCCTCACCCCTTACTCAGAACCTCGGTTTCCGGATGTCCGAAACCATTGGCAACGAGAGTCATTCAATACTTGGTATCCGATCAAGTCAGTATCGGTATCAAATGCAAAGGGACGAACCCAGTCAACTCTGACATCGGAAATGGGCCGTATTTTTTACACGGCCCACTACGACATAGAGTGGGTTCGAATGGGCCCGAACTCCCACAAAGTTCGGTGGCGACTCCAACTTCGATTTAAATTTCAATTCGATCCATTCTCATATGGAGATTCATTCGCCTCCCCAAACCCGCGCGTGGCCGCGTCGGGGTGGACCTACGTCATGTCCACAATTTGGCGACTCCGCTGGGGACTAACTGATGCGTGACTTACCATTGGCGTCCTCAGGGTAAGACTCGAATAGAAATCGTTTGACTAGTACAATACGCGTTTTAGTTTTACGGTTCATGCATAACCCCATATTTTCCAGGGCCGGTACTGGTGACCGACGTCCCACTATACCATTGATGTAGTCCAAATTGGATATGTCAAACGGTGTGCATAGCAGATTCGTATTGGTTTTACGGCATGTTCTAAGCTCAACTCGACTTAGGAAGTTCGCCCCGATTCTCGAATAGGCTATGTACACTGGTATAGACCCTTATAGACTGACCGAGACTTAGCTTAAGAGCATACATGGTGTCATTATACTGTTTCCATGACTACGTGCTACTTGATCCATGTCTTTTTCAAAAAACGTCATTTTCAAAAATATGCATCCTTTTCAAAATATCCAATTTCAAAACCCCGGACATATACCGAATTTAGGACTTATGATTTTACTCAAAATAGACTTTTTTCTAGCCGGTATTATGCCCAATTTAAAACTCGAAATTATTTTCGAAACTTTCAAACCGTCACCCGGCCCACCTTTTCCGTTTTTTCTCGAAAAAGAGCCGGTTCTCCCCGAATTTTTCGGGCTTTTTAAAAATCATCTTATTGCAAAACTTCCTCTTCTTAGGACTTCCCGTATTTAGCATTGTCGGGTCGTATCATAAGTCATCGAAGTCTCTAGCGTCGAAACTCCGTCGATCTTATATCACGGATTTCCTCCCTATCCCCGTCCGCCTTATTTTACTAAGGCAAGGCCCACCTACGTAGGACATACTCCTACAAAGATTGGCCCATTTACACAATCGAGTCTAAAGTCTGGGAATGTCTCACGTGAACCTTCCTTCGAACGGGGCCCAGCCCACGTAGCTGGATCCTAAGGTAGGCCCACCTTTTCACAAGTTACCTGTCTAGGTGTCTTTTCCGAGTCATTACCGTTTTAGTCTTCTTCTTTTTTTCCTTGGTCAGGATGTACTTTTTTTAGGATTCGGGTTAAGTTGCTGATTACGCGGTGTTCTTACAGACAGGCCACCCTTCACTCGAACCATGACGAAAGAAGCCATTGATGAGTTGACAACTTCGTTGGCCCAAATCCAGAACCAATTGAGACAAATTAGGGAGGACCAGATTGCCATTGTCACTCGGGTAAGTGCCGTGGAACAAGGAACCCCCAACGCTTCGATTGAGGATGACGGACCTATGGCCGCATTAGCCGGCGCAGTCCGAAAGCTGCAAGAACTGGTCCACTCGACCACTAGAAACACCATCCTTACGGAAAATGCCCGTACCTATTCGCCCTTGACCGATGAACTGCCCGCTAACCTCAACTTAACGGGCTTACCAATGTTTAATGGGACTGAAGACCCGGTACTTCATATCCGGGCCTTCAAGGATTTTATGGCGGCTGTTAAGGGGGTCAAATCGACCATGTTCAAGCATCTCTTTCCTTCCTCTCTGGAAAAGCATCCGAAAGCCTGGTACTACAGGCTTGATCCCAAGAAATACAAAACCTGGGATGATGTTGCAATGGAATTCGCGCGAAACTACGCGGATAACGCCGAGATCCAGACTACCATGCGTACTCTGGAGGTTATGGCCCAAGAGCCTAAGGAGGGTTTCACCAAATACCTTCAAAGGTGGAGGGCTGAAAGTGTAAAGCTGGCGGACAAGCCCGGCGAAAAGGTGCTAGTGGAAGCCTTTGTCAAAAACCTCCTCCCCGCTTACCGGATCCATCTCCGGTACGCCATCATACCCGATTTCGCCACTTTAACCGAGATGGGTACAAGAATCGAAGACGATCTAAGGTTAGAGAGCCTTACTAAGGCCTCTGCCAAGGGGTATCAAGGAGCCAGTTCATCCTCCAGCAAGCCCGCAACTACAACTACGGCCCGAAGCATCTTTGACGAGGTTAACTCGTTAGACACCTCGACCAAAAAGAATACTCCAAATCGGGTATTCACTGATATAGGAACAACTTATGCTAATGCCTTACAAAGGCTGTCTTCAAAAGGCCTAATCCAACCGATAGGCCTAATCCCGAAAGTTCCCGTTGAAAAGCGATCCAAGAGCTACAATATTCAAGCCTATTGCCACTATCACCAAGGCAACGGGCACGACACCGAGAAATGCTGGAAGTTGAAGCATCTCATTCAGGATTTGATCGAAAGTGGGAAGATACCACTACCCGGTGATAAGCCGAGTAACAAAAATAATCCCCTTGCTACTCACGCCATTTTTACTGGAGAAGTAGTCGACTGCTCTCATCTCATTTCCCCTTTCATTTCCCAAATCAACGGGATATGGAATGATGATGAAGATGATGTTTACTTGGTTAAGGGGGAAGCTGTCCCCGTCACTGTTGAAGAAATCCGGAAGGCTAAAGCCAGAGCCCTGGGAGGCACACACACCATCACGGCCGGTCTCCCCACTCCAGGAACCGTCACTGAACCTTCCGGGATGGAACTCACTTCTGAAGAACCAAATGCTGACACGGCCCTAGTCAGGCAACTGAAGAGGGTCCGGACTGATCTTACCATATGGCAGCTTTTGGTTAGTTCTCAGGACCATCGGGCAGCACTTACTAGGGCCCTTGATGAAATCAAGGTCGACTCATCGGTTACCCCCACCGAGATGGTAGCCACGATCTTGCCACACCTCAGGGACAGGTCCAAAGGAGAGGGCTCGCTTATCACTTTCTCCGAGTCCGACCTTCCACCATTCGGGACTACCCATAACTTGGCCCTATATATCACGGTGATCGGCCGGAATAAATATCTCCCAATTACCCTAATTGATGATGGGTCCGCGGTAAACGTCCTTCCCTTGAGGACAGCTAAGGCCCTCGGCATTACCGAGGCTGACTACCTTCCTACTGCACAAACTATCCAGGCTTTCGATGGGAGCCCAAAATCAGTTGCTGGGGCCGTTAAGCTAACAATCATAACGGGCCCAGTAGAGAAGGAGTTAGAATTTCAGGTGATCGATGTCACTTCATCTTTCAATCTGTTACTCGGGAGACCATGGATTCACGCGGTCAAAGCTGTGTCTTCCACTTTTCACAGGAAGGTCAAACTACCTTTACAAGATGTGATCGTCACTCTCGAAGCTACCCTTATAACCGTGTCAAGCTGCAACATGGCAGGCTCAACCGACCCGCGAGGTTTCAACTTCATGGGAATGATCGAGGAAGAATACCTTTTCCGGCCCTAGTTCACCACTAGCATCGACACGATGCTACAAAATTTGGGTTACCTGCCCGGAGCTACCTCGAGACCTGACCTCCCAGCCGGTAAGATCATCGAGGTCTTAACCAATGAAGAGTCAAGATTCGGCTTGGGGTATGCCATAACCCTGGAAAACGTGGTTCAGGCCGGTATTCAGAAGGCCATTGACATCTTCAAGGGTACCTACTTGGGCCCTTACAGTCCAAGACTGACTGATTAATTCGTCACTCCAATGTTCGGAGCTGTGCAAGTGGGCCTCTATCAGCCCACCATCTCATCTCCCGAGACCGAATTGGCTCGGGAATGCAATTTCATCTTGGATGACATCTTTGCCCTTATCCAGGCTGAATCAAAAGAGGGCACAAATAATACTGAGCCCGTCCTGGGGCTCCTATTCGGGGAAGACAAGGTCATCCCGACCCCTAAACAGAAGCTGGTCAACTTGATTCTCCGCAGCAGCAGGTTCGATCCAACCAAGCTGATCTCCGAAGTGGGTGCTGACACCGGGAAGAGAGCTTGGAGGAAGACAACTAAGTGGACTGACAGTCAGGGTCGACTCTACAAGCTGACTACTGGTAAAGGAGATATGCATGGCACCGAGTCCGAGTCCGAGTCCGAGTCTGAGTCAGAGTCGGAGTCTGAGTTGAAGTCTAGAGGGTCCAGTACTAGGATCGAGTCTGTAACCCCTCTCCCTTCTTTAGTCACACCATCGGGAGCCCCGGAATCTGTCCCGAGGGGACCAACGATCAGATGGCCGCTCTTTTCGAGCTATTTTCAAAATTCACTATCAATAATAACGATAACCGTTCTGCTTACGACTTGTCTTATTTTCAAAATATTTTCAAAAATCTTATTTGCAATGACACTGAGAAACCCGACGGACAGGTACCATTGCCTCCGCATCTAATCGAGCAACTCGAACAAAGGGAGTCCCGAAATCCGATAATCGAAGAAATCGATTCAATCAACGTAGGAACCCCTTTAGAACCTTAGATGCTTAAGTTGGGCTTATCTTTGAATCCTGAGGAGAAACAACAATTCACGGATCTCCTCCAAGAATAAAAGGACGTCTTCGCATGGTTCTACAAGGACATGCCGGGAATAGACCGGGAGATAGCTGAACATCGTATACCCATCAAAGACGGGTATAAGCCGGTAAAACAGAAGCTCTGAAGAATGAGGCCCGAATGGTCTCTCAAAGTCAAGGAAGAAGTCGACAAACAATTCAAAGCGGGCTTTATCCAAGTGTCTGAATATCCAGATTGGGTTGCAAACATCGTACCAGTACCCAAAAAAGACGGCAAAGTCCGGGTATGTGTAGATTTCCGAGACCTTAATAAGGCCATCCCAAAAGACGATTTCCCGTTACCACATATCGACATACTGGTGGATAACACGGCCGATCATGCCCTTCAATAATTCATGGACGGGTATGCCGGATACAATCAGATCAAAATTGCGGAAGAAGACATGAGTAAGACCACTTTCATTACACCTTGGGGTACTTACTTCTATACCGTGATGCCATTTGGACTTATCAACGCCAGTGCCACTTATCAACGGACCGCCACCACTTTATTGCATGACATGATGCATAAGGAAGTGGAGGTCTACGTGGACGACATGATCGTCAAATCCAAGGACCGAAACGGGCACATCGCGGCCCTAAGAAAGTTCTTCACCCGATTAAGCAAGTACAATATGAGACTAAACCCTCAAAAATGCAGTTTCAGGGTAACATCGGGCAAGCTACTGGGTCATATTGTCAGCTAGCGTGGCATCGAAGTTGACCCAGCAAAGATCAAGGCCATTACCGAGATGCAACCATCCAAAACCGAAAAAGAAATAAGGGGGTTTCTCGGGAAAGTCCAATATATCAGCCGGTTCATTTCAAAGTTAACCATGGTATGTGAGCCCATTTTCAAGAAGCTGAAGATAGGAGAACAGACACTATGGGACGACAAATGTCAAATGGCTTTTGATAAAATCAAGGAGATTCTATCCTCTCCACCGGTATTAATGCCACCTCAACCGGGCCTGCCTCTGTCGCTATACCTGACAACGACCGAGACGGCCATGGGCGCCATGCTAGCCCAAACAGTCGATTCAGAAGAACGAGTTATTTACTACATCAGTAAAAAGTTCTTGGAATATGAATGCAAGTATACAATGCTCGAGAAAACGTGTCTAGCTTTGGTTTGGGCCACTAAAACGCTCCGACACTATATGCTCAGTCACCAGGTACATGTGCTATCCAAAATGGATCCAATCAAGTACCTATTCGAGAAGCTCATCCTCAATGGTCGTATATCCAGATGGACTTTAATGCTAGCTGAGTTCGACCTCAAGTTCGTACCATTGAAAGCCATCAAAGGCCTGGTAGTAGCCGAGTTCCTCGCTGATAGCCCGATATCCGAGGAAGGACACACCGATACCTGGGCCTTCCCAGATGAGGATATATTCTATACTGACACCGAAACATGGGATTTATATTTTGATGGGGCGTCCAACTTTCGAGGGTTTGGTGTCGGGATTTTGCTGATCTCACCACAAGGAGAACACACCCCGTTATCCATCAAGCTAGATTTTGACGTGACTAACAATGCAGCCGAGTATGAAGCATGCATTCACGGACTGCAAGCCGCCGTTGATTTAGGAGTAACAAACCTCTGCGTCCACGGTGACTCATCGTTAGTCATAAATCAAGCCCTACAGAAATGGAAAACTCGGAGTGCAAATCTCGTGGCTTACCAAGCGCGAGTAAGGGTTCTCGAAAAACAGTTCCAAAAGGTGGAGTACATCTATCTACCTCGGGAAGAAAAACAGTTTGCAGATGCTCTTTCAAAATTATTAGCATCTTTACTGAATATCCCAGCGCATCTAACCAGCATGCCCATATGCGTCGAAAGGCGATCTGAGCCAGCATATATTCACGCTATCCAAGACATTGAAATAACTGATCCAGAACCTTGGTATCAGGCTATTCTGACCTACTTAACATCGGTAGAATATCCTCCGGGAGCTGAAAACCGGGCCAAGAAAGCCCTGCGAAGGTGGGCCGCCCAGTTCATCCGCACAGACGATGGACAGTTATATAAGAAGACAGCACAGGGGGCTTTACTCCTACGCATTGACAAAACGCGAGCCGAAAGAGTCATGGCTGAGGTACATGATGGTGAAAATGGCCCGCATATGAATGCCCATATGCTAGCCCGGAAAATCACGAGACTGGGCTATTATTGGAATAGCATGGAAACTGACTGTCAGTTGTATGTCAAACACTGCCATAACTGTCAGATTTTTGCCAATGTACAGCATATGCCTTCGTCCCTATTATATACTATGACATCACCATGGCCATTCTCGACATGGAGAATTGATATAATTGGGAAAGTGAACCCTTCCGGGACAGAGGGTCACTGTTTCATTTTAGTGACTATTGAATATTTCACTAAATGGGTCGAAGCTGAATCATACCGAATCTTGAATGCCAAACATGTGGCTAAGTTCATCCAAAACAAAATTATATGTCAATACGGGATTCCGCACGAGTTCATCAGTGATCACGGGACCCACTTTCAAGCTGAAACTGCCACTTTGTTGGAAAAATACAAGATTCAAAGGCATACATCTTTGCCCTACCGTCCCCAAACGAATGGAGCGGTAGAGGCAGCTAATAAAACAATTGTCACCATACTTAAAAAGATGGCTGAGAATTATCGGGACTGACCCGACAAGATACCTTTCGCTTTATGGGGATATCGGACATCAATTCGAACTACAACCGGAGCAACTCCATACTATCTGACATATGGAATGGAGGCGGTCCAGCCAGTCGAGCTAGAAGTACCATTCCTCAGAATTCTACTCGAGAGTCAGGTACCTGAAGCAGATTGGGTCCAAGCCCGATACGACTCGCTAGTTCTCTTGGACGAACGGCGATCTCGAGCCCTGAATAATATTCAGATATACCAGAAAAGGATCCAACGGGCCTTTAACAAAAGAGTTAAGCCCAGGAATATCAAAGAGGGCGATCTAGTCCTAAAATCCGTGCGAGCTTTGCTACCAGTTGACCCAAGGGGAAAATTCAAACCCAATTGGGCAAGGCCATATATAGTGAAGAAAATCCTTTCAGGAGGAGCAGTAATGCTAACAGACTTGGACGGGAACGAGTTCGTCAACCCAACCAACTTGGACCAGTTGAAGCGTTACTACCCTTAAACCCTACCTCAATGTCATTTGCAAAGATTTATAAAAAATTTCTTTTTTCAAAATTCTAAGCAAGTTATAAGTTAGGATTACTTATCCTACCGTCACACATCTCGAATTAATAATCTTGATGTATTTCAAAAAATTGCAATAACTTCTGAAATACGGAAGGTTTGATTCCATTAATTATGGATACGTAGGCAACCCCTCAAAGGGGTACAACCACTGCAATAACGAAAAGACGGGAACGGTATTCACTAATATGTCTCTTATTATATAAAAAACCGACAAACTCGGGAATTTCAAAAATACATCACAAACAACAACAAAAATCACACCACAAAAATAGTAGTAATACTTAAATAATAAATTTAGGAGACTACTCGTACATTTTTTCTTTCCCCTTATCTTTCGGGTCACGCGGAGCCCGAGGCCAACGGGGCGGGGGCGAACGTTCCCTAATCACAAGGGGAATTTCTTTTGCTCGAACCCGTTTCTTCGATTTTGGGTCTTCTGTCACTTGCACTGGTCCAAGCCGAGCCCATACGGGCTCGGGAAGTCTGTCTCGAGGACCAAGTCGATCCTTGACCGCCAGTCTTGGGCCAAGTCTCCTTTCTAAATCCATCTAGGGGCTCACTTTCCCCCGTGCACCCTTAGTACTGGACCCTTCAGTCTGAGTCCTTGATTTCCCTTTCTGACTTGCCAAAGCAACATCTTCGCCGAAGAAGCTTCTATTATCTTTAGCATGTTCCCGATGCAACAGGTCGAAAGCCTCGTCAGTCTTCAAAGCAGCTCGGGCTTAAGCAGAATCAGCCTTTGTCCATTTGACATAAGAATTGGATACCCAGATCGAATGAGGATTCTTAGGAATGGACCAAGTAGCTCGTGTATACCACCTTTGCATCCAGGTGTCACACATTATGTCCGTCAATTGAGTAGATTCACTCACGATTGCCTCGATTTCCGGAATTCTTTAGACCCGACCATATTGCCTAAGTATGCGATCGGGAAAGAGGTGAATTGTTTGTCTAAAAGATAGGATTACCTGATATCGAGCCCTATCTCGAGATTCCAAGCCGGTCCGGACATAAATGGGCCACCATGGGACGGTCCAGCGGATCAATGGGCCTTCATGGAAGGACAGCACTTCATCTCAGTATTTTTGAGTGTTGAGGCGAGAAAAGGCAACGGTCCGTCTCCTCGTCATCACTTGTTTAGTTTGATATCGGCTCACGTCTAGGGGAGGGTCCAAGATCGATAACCTCTCGAACAGCCACAGCTGAAAAACCCGCGAAAAGTCAAAACCGCGAAAAATTGTCAAAGATCGCGTCAAAAAAAAACGTAAAAACCGAGAAAATCGGAAAAAAAACCGCAGGAACCGCAAAAAAACCGGAAACGCCGGAAAATTAAAAAAATAATTAAAAAAATCGGCATACCTGTAAAAGACGGGTACTCCCAGTCAACCGGGTTGACGGATCCCTTTTGCGATTATCCAAACCCTGGATAATCTCTCCTGTAATCAGCCAAGCTGGGCTGTGCTCAGTTTCCATCAAGTCGGCCACAGTGAGAAGTCTAACATGGCCCATGCAAGATAATAAATCCATATGGCCTTCGAAGACATAAACGTGGAGCATACAAAAGGTAAAGGCCCTACGGCTATGGACTGGCCTGACCCGAACGTCATCTGGGTTCATAAATTTTTCGGCAAAATCAATCAAGAAAACGGTATCTCCTTCCAGCATGCGGGATACCTCCATATGAGAAAGTCCTAAAAATTCCCATAACTTTCTCCTCGGGTCATGAACCGAAAACGGGATAGCAGGGCGAAGTATGGGGTTCCACCCTCCTACAGCAGCAATTTCCTCAGGGATAGGACAGATTTTGCCTCAAGGAAAACCAAAAACATGATAAGTATCGTCCCAGTAGGACAAGCAAGCATCCAAAAAGTGACGGTCTACTTGCATCTGACGGATCGTAAATAGTTGGGTAACACCATTCTGATTCAAAATGACTTTATCTGCGTCTCTGAAAAATCGGGACCATTCTTGCAGCATTCCAATTAATCGGTCGATTCCCATAACTAGATTTCTAAAAGAAAGAATAAGTGACTGTGATTAATCACTTCGTGAGACACGTGTAGGGTACGATTCTCGGAGTGACTGTGATTAATCACTTCGTCGGAGAATAGCCCCCAAGTGAGACTAAGGACTCAGATGGTGTGGCATCTTAAGTGACTCGAAAGTGGGGTACGTGAGACACGTGTAAGACATGACCCTTAGGGCAACCGTGATTGATCGCCCTGCTAAAGGCTAGCCCCCGATGTTAGACTTTATTGGGATTAGGGCAACCCTGTCATCCGAGTCACGACTACTGGCATCCCAGTCTTCTCCAAACTTAGCCAGTTTAGTGCCCCCAGGATAACCAAGTCACCTTTCAGCCTCTTCGGGGTAGAAGGGGAGGACCCTGAGTCAGGGAGGTCAGGGTCAGCGTTCTCTGGCCTCAGCTAGGGAAAGCACCGGCGACAACCCCGGTAGGTGCAGCCTCCCACCTGCTTGCAAGAGTCAGATTTTGGCTTCATGAAGAACGAGGCCTTCCGTGGACGGCGAATGGTCGCTGGTAGTTCATTTGCCCCAGGGCGTAAGGAGACTGGCGAGCTATCAGCTTACACCGATTAATGATCCTTTGCAGCATTCTCGGATATTTAAACTTTGGGGCAGGCCATGTATACCTGATGGTATCAATAAGGACCCCCTCTTAAAAACCTTATCCTTTATCCAGCCCATTGTTGTAAAAAAAGAAATCAAGCAATAAGGGTGTTCAAGGATTTGTGAAGATGAGCCGAATGAAGTTCCTCCTTTATAGTCATGAAGGGAGGAAGCCGAGCATTTAATGATGTCCCAACCGTTCCCGCAGAACGAGACAAGTGTCATTCAGACAAATGGCTCGAGGGATCTTCTGGAAATGCAATCATGATAATGAGGGGGATATTCTGACGCCTCATTTGCCCAAATAATCAAGACCTTATTCCTAGGGAACACGCATCGCATTTAATGTTGGAGAAGCAACGAACCAGCTTCCCATCCCGCTCAGATAAATGTCGACAGTCAGAACGAGCCATGCTCCCCCCGGCTGTTGAGAGGCAATTGATGGGGTCAGCTATCAATTCTGTACCACGCGTCAGTCAGACCCAGGTCCAACCCGGTCCTGACTAAGTCTAAGCCGTGAGAAATCCTGCTGCCTAAGTAACCGGTCAAATCCGACCGGCCGACCCTCTGGGGCACGCTCCTGAAGAGCTCCTATCAATTTCCTTCAGGAGCAAGTTCTGAGATCCGATCCCCGGTTAGCCGAGCCAAGCCCCCCCAGGGAGTCAAGGGACCCTCGGCGTTCCTGACCTGAGAGCGACCTTGCCGACCCTAGGAGGGTTAGGGCAGGCCCTCCTGATCCAACCTGAGGTAAGGGGCACGTGTGGGGCACGCGCCCCCACATTGTTCCTTTCTCTCTCTCTCTCTCTCTCTCTCTCTCTCTTGTGGAAACCTATAAATACCTCCTTATTTTCTCTCATAAAGAGGCAATTAACTCTCTTACTAGACTCTCACTCTAAAAACGCCACCTTATTCCTCACAATGAATAAGGTTTACCAAGTGCATACACGGACTGACTTAGGTATCAGAGAGGGTTTCCTCGGACACCTCCGAGGCCCCTGTGCGCTCCTTGTGCAGGTGGCAAACTCAGTCTGCCGGGAAGGTCCGACGACTAGAGGAGGGGAAAAGTGAGGCGTGGGGATCAAGCTAGATCGAAGAGAATTCAATCTAATCTAAATTCGAATCCGATTCGGGTGTGATTATTTCCTAACCGGAACACCAACAATTTCTTCTTAGTCGAACCATCATAGGATCTAGTTGTCGTGTAATTTTTCACCTCAAATCCACGGGATCATGCATACGATTTATAAAACTCAAACGCTCTGTCGATGTCCACGAACTTCTGCCCTACGTAAGGAGCACTAACTGTGTCTTCAACTGACATATACGTGAACGAAAATGCAAAGATCAAAGTTTTGAATGAACTTTATAACAACAAAGTTGTGGTCTGAAGTGGATAAAAAATACCCTAGATTAAACCCTAGAAACTATGAATCTTGCCACACACGTATTAAACTCTGACCTCAACAAAATGTGACTTTCCTCAACAAAGACTGTGACTTTGCTCATATAATTGCGTGATTATTACTGTGACTTTCCTCAACAACGACCGTGACTTTGCTCATATAACTGAATGATTATTACAGATTGACACCAAAAATACAAAAAAAAACTACAACTACAAGAAACCAAAATGCAATACTCATCTTACACAACTGTTTTGAATGAAAATAATCATCACAAGAAAACATCAACAACAAAAACCGAAAAAAACTGTGTGATTATTACAGATTGACACCAAAAAAATTTAAGGAAAAACTACAACTACAAGAAACCAAAATGCAATACTCATCTTGCACAAATGTTTTGAATGAAAATAACCATCACAAGAAAATATCAACAACAAAAACCAGAAAAAAAAAACAAATACGGACTTTATAGCAATACACAAAGACAAGTGATTTCAGTGGTAATGATGACGTAATATGTGATTAAACCCTACAAATATACGATGAAGTAATATATGATTACATAATTGTAACCCACGTATTAAAATTTGTACTCAGCAAAGCGTGACTTTCCTTCGTATAGAGTGTGACTATCACGTTGTAACTATGTGATTCTTCAAGTTAGCAAATAAAAAAAAAGATGGAATACATAAATTTCCGAGCATTTGAAATTAATTGAAGATACAAATGCAGAAGCAAATATATACTCATCTTACCTCCTACATGTTGACTACAAATTTTCGACTGCAAATTTTTTAGCATATGATCATCGGAGGAATATGTCGACTGCAAATTTTCGAAGAAAAGAACCATTGGAGCATATAGAGATGAAGTTTGAGCAAAATATTGATAAAGTATTTGAAAGAAGAGGGGGAGTGGTTTGATTAAATTGTATAGAAAAAAAAGGGGTGTTTAGTATGAATTAGAGGGAATGGTTTGAATTGTAGCGAGAGAGTTTGGTGTGATTGATAGTGAGAGAGGGAGCAAATCCATCATATGCATGCTACTGCTACTGCTGTCAGGCTTCGCCTGATTGACCCTTTCCCCTTTTTTTAATCTAATCTAAGCCATCCGTTTAACTCATGATCAATGGACACAAACAAAACTTCCAAACTTCCCAATCCATACTAAACTTCCTTGATCCCCCCCCTCCTCTATATATATATTCTCTCTCTATATATATATATATAATCTCTCTATATATATATATATATTGTGTGTGTGTACATATCTTGAATTCATATAGAATGAAGAGAGTAAAAAGGAAGTGGATGTAAGAGAGATTAGTTGAGGGAAAGAAGGCAAAAAGGGAATATAGAGACGGTGTGGAGGCATTTATACAGTTCGCCTTAGATAATAATCCTCTTCATACGAGAGAAGAACTTAGGTGTCCACGTAAGAAATGCAAAAAATTTGCTGCAATATATGTCGACGATGTGAAAGATTATCTTTACAATCACGGGTTCAGTGCTGACTACTACGTCTAGATGTATAACGGCGAGGATGAAAATCTCGGTACTGCTGAACAAGAAAGGGAGAGCGAGAACCCATATCATGAATTTGTAGAGGACGCATTACGACCCAGAGTTGAAGACATAATGGAGAAGGAGCATAACTCGGACGACATAAGCGATGAAGAAGTTTAGCGTGAACCCAGTCCAGAAGTCACGTCCTTTTTCAAAATGATGAAAAATGGTTAGCTCCTAGTTTACGACGGATGTGATATGAGTTTGCTGCAAGTTGCTTCGAGGATGTTGACGTTGAAGTATGAGAGTAACATGCCTCTTAGATATCTAGATGGTTGGATAGCTTTGATTACTGAACTCCTCCCCAAAAAAGACAATGTCATGTCTCGTAACTTCTATGAGGTGAAAGATGTTTTGAAGGGCCTTCAACTCCCTCATAAGAAGATCAATTCATGTCCTAATGAGTGCATGTTGTTTTGGAAGGTGGATTCTGACCTTGAAAACTGCACAAAGTGTGGTACCGAGAGGTACAAGAGTGCAACGACTAATACGAGGAGAAAGAGAGTAGCAAGTAAGGTGTTGACCTATTTCCCGCTAGGACCCAGACTACAACGACTATATGAGACTAAGAAAATAGCAGAGCAGATGAGTTGACACCACAAAAACTGTAGAGTAAAGACAAGTGGTACCATGGCGCACCCAAGGGTTGGTGAGGCTTCAAAATCGTTCGACCTTAAACATATGGAGTTCTCTAAAGAGCCGTGCAACGTTAGATTGGGTTTGTGCCCCGACGGGTTTTCCCCGTACGGGAAGTTCGGCAAATCTTGCTCAGGTTGGACAGTGATAGTGATCCCCTACAATCTTCCACCATGGTTGTGTCATAAGAGACAGTTCATGTTGTTGTCTCTGATCGTACTTGGACCTAGGAATCCAAAGTCCAATATGGACGTGTACCTTCAACTATTAATTAAGGAATTAAAAACTCTATGGGACACAGGTGTTTACACATACGACGTGTAAAAGAAGAAGAACTTCAATCTAAGGGCAGCATTAATGCGAACCATCAATGACTTCTCCGCTTACGGGATGCTTCTGGTTGGAGCACAACTGGTTACCGTGCATGCCCTTACTGTCGTTCAAAGGACACAAGGTCCTTTTGGTTGACCAATAGTTGTAAGGTGTGTTGGTTTGACTCTCACAAACAATTTTTACCTTCCGAACATCAATCCAGAAACAATTGTAAAAGTTCTTGAAGAAGAGACTCAATGTGAGTAGGATTGCCTCCAGCCGGTTATCAAGGGACGAGGTATGGGAAGAAGTAAAAAAATTTCCTACAATCGTGAACGCTAACCCCCACGAGTTGAAGAAGTTGAATGATAAGAAAGAGGGTTGGTGGAAACAAAGTATATTTTGGGAACTTCCATACTGAAAACATTGCTAATTAGACACAACCTCGATGTCATGCACATTGAGAAGAATTTTTTTGAGCAGCTTATAAACACTATCATGGATGTACCTAACCAGACAACCTTCGAGCCAAAAGGCAAAGCAGACGTCAAACAACTGCATTTTAGTCGACCTAAATCATTGGAGTTGTAGAAAAATCAAAGAAGAAGGCTTAATGTGACTGGGTATCTGGTTTGAAGTTTCCGGATGGTTATGCATCCGACTTGTCTAGGTGTGTAGACCACTCAAAA
Source organism: Agrostemma githago (assembly GCA_958450325.1). Lineage (NCBI taxonomy): Eukaryota > Viridiplantae > Streptophyta > Magnoliopsida > Caryophyllales > Caryophyllaceae > Agrostemma > Agrostemma githago. The sequence continues at coordinate 14,645,534 of OY288239.1, read as the reverse complement.
ATGATATTGTATGGCATGAAAAATCACGACTGTCACGTGTTGATGGAGCGGTTGTTGTCGATAGCATTAAAGGAGCTTGTCTCTACCAACACATGGAATGCAATTACGGAGATTAGCCAATTCTTCCGTGACTTCTGTTCGTATACCATTACGGTGGACTCTATGAATCGTCTGGAAAACAACATCGCTGAAATCATTTGCAAGTTGGAGAGAATATTTCCTCCGTGATTCTTCAATTCAATGGAACATTTACCAATGCACTTGCCTTAATGAAGCAAAGGATGGGCCCCCGTTGAATATCGTTGGATGTAGCCATTTGAGAGGTACAATCACAACTCTTATGAATGATCAAACTTTAATAATAGACGTAATTACCCAAACTCATATTGTTTTGCAGGTCCCTTAATCACTTAAAGAAACAAAATTGGGAATAAAACCAGGGTTGAAGGATCAATATGCAATGCATACTTGTTAGAGGAGACGTCAAACTTCTGCTCCTTCTACTTTGAGGATCATATCGACACTAAAACCAAGGATCTTGATGTGGGTGCATCTGAAATTCAAGAAAGTAATAAGAAGCTAGAACCTTTTCAGAATAACTTGGGCAGTACCACAGGTAAATGCAAGGAGAGATGACTAACTGAGCTTGAGTACAATCAAGTGCATACCTACGTTCTAAGAAACTGTGGCGATAACATCAAGCCGTACGAGGAGTAAGTGATTGACAGTCCCTCAAGTTGTTGAAATTTTATTTGTCAATAAGAATGTCATATAACTAAAACTCGATACTAATTCTGTAAATTCGAGGCGCACATCATGAGGGAACACGCAGAAGTGAATACAAGTGACACCGTATGGAGCAAATATGAGTCTCTATTCTGCAGTTGGCTATGGGAATCAAGTAGGTGAATTTTCTTATTTTTGTATCAAAAGACTAACATCGTTTTCTTTGGTTAATATTTTTTGTATTAATAATTTGTTCTATTAATATGGAAGCCTGAAGCGTTGGTAGATCCCCTTGTCAGAACTCTAAGGACTGGCTCTTCTTCATGAGTGAGGACTTGGAAGAGATATTCAGTTAACGAGTACATGTTTCGAGTTTTCAAGGAGGCCGTGGACGTTCAGAAATCAAAAATAAGTAATGACGTCTACGTGAGTTCTACCGATGGATCGGAACATTATGGAACCCTGGATAAGGTGATAGAGTTGAACTACTATAGAATGGTCAATCTGGGCTGTGGCTCGCTCGTGGGTCGAGGCAAGGTGACGCTAAGGGTGTTGCACGAAGAGACAGAGAGAACTGTTGTGGAGTTGGGATTGAAGCAATGCAAGGGAGGTGTGAGGCTGTGTTTTTTGTGGTGGACTGATCGAGGAGGTGGATGTAGGGGTGTATTTAGTGGTGGAGCATTAACGATGGAAGGGTGATGAACTGATGTTGATGGAGTTGTGAAGCTCTCAATGGTGCTGATTGATGATGATTATTGAGCTTCTGGTTTTTGTGAGATAGGTGATGGTATTAATGATAATGTGTTGGATTGGAAAAGAATGTAAAGGCAGTTTTGTAAATTTTGTCATTTTATTGTTTATTCATGAAATAACTCGGAATTAAGTTAAATGACGATTGGAAATGAAATATGGGGGGAGTTTGAAAATATACAAAATAATATAGGTGAAATTTGTTAGAAAAACAAAATACATGATACTCCCTCGTTCCATTTAATTCTTTGTATTTACTTTTTCACACTCGTCAATGCACGTTTTCTTTTGTCAATATCTTCAGTTACGTATTTCTAAAAATTATAAAAATTTGATATTTATAATGTACTCGATTAGATAATTTAAATGACATCTCACATGACTATCTTATGTTATATATTAGAAGTTACATTGACGTGTTCACTCACCTATAAATAGTGCCCAAAAAGCAAATGTAAAGAATCAAATGGAACAGAGAGAGTAGTAAGTTGTAAAATACTGTAAATGCATAGTGATAATTTGTAATTTTTCCTAACAAAAATGTTTGTGCCATTGCCCATTAACCAAATGCCTACGACGTACTGTCATTATAGTTGATGTTAGGAAATCCGTATTTTCTACTAGAATATAATCCATTGGTTTCATTTGAATTTTTGCATCTGCTTTTTCACACTAGTCAATACACGTTTTCTTTTGTCTATATGATCTTTAGTTACGTATTTCAAAAAACTACACAAATTTGATATTTGTAACGTACTCGATTAGACAATTTAAATAAGATCACACGTGACTATATTTTATCTTATATATTGGAACATTGGCGGATCTTGAGAAAAAATTTAAGGGGGGCCATAATTTTATTTTTTTTAATTGTCGCTTCGCAAATTTTTATCTCTTTATCTCAATTAAAAATTTACACAAGTGTTAATTTTATTTTTCGCTTTGGAAACCTATTTTTGTAACTACTTCTCTTTCTAGTCATATTTATTTGCCTCTTGAGAGAGTTGTCCGATAACTAACGGTGACAAAGATAGAAGCAAAGCATCAAAACTAATTATGCATAAATTGACAAAGTCGCCTAGTATGACCCGTATTGAACGAGATTATTTGATTTGTAGGCGGGAGAATCGTAATGATAATACTTCGTATTGAAATAATCTTATGAAAAGATATTATACGGAGTACTTTGCAACAAATATAGCTAAATACATATTTGTATTAGAACTTTTTTTTTCAAAAGAATACGTACTACTCCCTCCACCCTCCACCCTCTAATATTCATCTCACTTCCCTAATATATACGGAGTATAAGTTTCATAATTATAAGTTTCATATAAGCCTAATCATTGCTCCTAAAATAAAAAACTTAACTATCTCTCCCTTTTAAATTGCAGAATTTTACACATCCAAAAATTGATTACACTGGAATTTTATATAGAGTAGTACAGTAATTATGGTAGTTTCATAAATATGGATAAGTGATTAATTATTAAAGTGCCTAATATTCATTGTATATGGAACAATAAAAAAAACGCCCAATGCAAGGTTCTAGCACAAACCCTCAGTTTAGTACGCTTTCAAGTCTAAACCAACTCTGCTACTTAAAAATTATGATAAAAAAAACACATAAACATATTTTATTTACTGGACTGTGCTAATATGGATTAAGAATTGGGTCAAGGGAGGCCGGGCCCTTGGCCAACATCACTAAGATACATCTCTGTATTGAAAGTTACATTGACGATTTCACTCGCTTATTGATAGTGTCTAAAAAATAAATGCAAACAATCAAATAAAACAGAAGAAGTACGATAAATTGAAATACTGGTCCGTGTCTAAATTAATGTCATTGTTAATGTCATTTGTAAAAGGAATTCCATTTATGACAACTTAATTAGATTGATCATGACCTGCCTAGTTAAGCGAGTTAATGATAGTGTACCATTTTCAAAATGTCTTTGTGATATAAAAACCAAAATAAAATCCTTAGTGAATAGCTTAAAAATTACAGTAAAAAAATGATATGAATAAAATCATAATTATTTTTTCGATTTTCTAACACGTGCCCGCTAGGTATATGTTACTATGTTCGTTTTTTATGTTTCTTTCCACTTTATAAGATTTATGAGGAATATTTAATTAAAACGGGAAGAAACATAAAAATATGGAGGGAATAATAACTTAATTAAGATAGAATTGTCAATCAAATTATTATGAAAAATTGAAATGTTAACTTATAATTACCATACTTTAAAAAATATGATTGACAATACTACCTTAATTAAGCTATTAACATCTTTCCAATAAACTCATATTTGAATAACAGTTGTTTTTTAGCATTACTCCTTATGTCGTGGGTAAACCCCCTATGTCCCAGCGTAAGCACAAGTGACAGATACCATAATAAAAGGCCGGGGAGAAGTGGTTTATCAAAGGCTCCAAAAAAGAATTGTCTTGGACAAGTAATTATCTCGAACTAATCTATTTACTGTCTAGGGGATTAAATCATTTCCCGTCCACACTATACACTCGATACTTATGAGTTACTCGTTTTGTTTACTATTTTTTTCCTCATTTCATTAAAATAATACTCACAAATATTCATGAAATGAAGCGAAAAATAATGATTAGAGGTAGTATATATATGAGATGAAATGAACCTTCCTTTCATTACGTTTAATACAACGATATAAATTCATTAATCAGTTTTCATCTCATCAAAACCGATAACCAATATATCTTTACAAAACAAATCTGGACCATTTAAAAATAATGGAAAGTAATGGACATAATTAGAGAAGGAATAATGAAGAGGAAATTCACCCCATTCTTATAACCTATGTTTATAATAGAGTAAGTCCAGCTTAAAGAAATAAAGAAATAACACTAAGTTTATTTGTGTCAACGTACTTCCTTCGGTCATTATTTTTTTGTTTCATTTCATTAAACTACTCCTCACAAATATTGAGATAATGGGGCAAAAAAAGTGACCGAAAGAAGTAACATTGATAGAAATAAAGAAAATAAAAAACTACTTTCATTATATTTCAACCCTATCGATTGACATTAACCCACAAGATAGCAAAAAAGAAAACATTTTAATTGTAATATATATTCTTTCTGTCTCGATTATATGTTGTCTTTTGATTCAAATACTCTTCACGAATAATATAAACGGACAATAGATAACCGAGACGGAGGTAAGAGGGAGTAGTATATATAAATAGGGGCGGATTTCGATGAGGGCATGGGTGGGCGGCTGCCCTCACCCAAATCCCAGAAATAATTAATGTTTAACTTAATTAATCACAATGGTGTTTGAAGCTCATTGATTGTGATGCTTCTTCTATTTGTCTATGAGGTAAGGGTTTAAATCTCCCTTTCCACACATTTTTAGTTTTACTAGTCCCTTTATTTTTCAATAAAACTGAAACCTCTCATACCAAACTACTCTTTTGTGTTGAAATATTATGATTAATAAGAGTATACGTTTAAGTCTTCAACTACTTCCACTCCGTTCATTTGTTTAGCTTTTAGATAATTGTGGGGATATTTTTTAATCAAATACAAATAAATGAGTTAGATGAAGAGACTATATATTTCCTAGTCACCCTACCTAATACATACGGAGTATTTTTCTTGTTAGTTTTCTTAAACGAAAAAAAAAATTCAAAACCAACATCAATTTATAAAACAAAACTTCGTTTTCGACCAATTACTTTTACCGTATAAATTCACTTATAAAAAAAAATTTCAAAATATAAACCGTAAAGTTTTCTAAATGCACCCCTATCGAGAAATCCTGGATTCGCCCTGTATATAAACCAAGAATTAGAATTAGAGTGGTAATGTATGTGCATAATACTTCGTAATGCAGTGTTGAAAATAAAAGAGGGATTAACTTACCTTAGCTTGCAATAAGATGATGAGGAAGCTGATTATTGTTGGCTGAAGTTTTGTGGTTTACACCAAATGAGGTCGGGTGGGCATGATGGCGAAGAGGGGCACATGAAAGGACCAACTCACTGCCATTTTATTCTCAATTTCTAATAAACAAAATACTTTCCTATTTTAATTTACAGATAATAAAGCTAAGAGGCTGGATATATATAAAAGGACAAACAGCTCAATTTATTTGTTCTAAACATTTTTATTAAAAACTTTCTCCATCGTATATGTATGTATGTATGTATACATACTCCTAATTTTTAATTACTTGTACTTTGTAAGAAATATTTAAGCTGCTCTTATTAACTTAATATTGTTATTTAAGAAACAATGAAGATCAGACTTAACTAGAATTTAGTATTCTTCCCAAAGAGAGGTACACAATCAATGTCGTATTTTCATACCGACATTCTTAAAATTCAAACTGTAAAAATGATTTGAAAATATAGACGGGTAAACTATCTAAAGAACAAACTCCAAAACATTTGACGATTAGAGTCATCAAATTATGAGTACGTAGAGTGATGTAAAATTACAACTATAACTTTACCAAAAATTAAGAATAAATTGTGGTGTGAGACACTAACTCTCGTAGGTAAGACAAATTACTTTAAAAAAAAGCTTATTATAGATAAATGAGTGAAATTTTTAAACAAACATTAAACTACCTTCTCACAATGTACTCCTTATTATGGACAGTATGCTTATTTTTACAAGTAACATTTTACCGCGCGCAAATATTAAGGAACATATAATCCCATGAGTCAGTAATGCACGTGCCCTGCTTCTCCATCTTGCTCAAAACCCGGCCCTGACCTTTGTTTCATATTTCCACCAACATAAAGACCTTCCAGTGGCATAATAATGAAGTAATTGTAGCTAAATAGACTAGAAAAAAAACATCTCACAGCTATCAGGGGAATATTGGGAGGAGAGTACTTGGCATTTTGAGACCTAAATTAGCGTAAATTAAGTACCGTTTTATAGCCAAAGAAAATGGTGAAAATGTATGTGTAGGTTGCATTTTATTGCGTCGTTGGGTGTGGATGTGAGAAGAAGATGAGGGAATTAAATAAAAGGAAAAAAGTTGATGGAATGTAAGTGCTTTGTTAAGTTGTCTGGGCTCTGGATGTGGGGTACTGGTGTTTATTAGCACAAATTTTTGTTTGTGACGGTTATATCCGTTACAAATATGTAACGGGTCAAATAGTGTATATAGAATATAAAGGGGTGGTGCATAAAAAATAGAAAACGTCATATGATTACCTATCAAGTAATCAATACTTGAACCGTCATATCATTGTGATGGATATACCCTCTCATAGGACAATTTCTCGTGTATGAGGAATACCCCTCTCCTACACAGGTCTGAGTATATATGTATGTTAAACCCCACCTCCACCAAACAGCTCCCTACAACTCATTAGATTTAATTAGCAAGGACTAAAGAGTAATGGCACATATCAAGGCTACGACAAGACTACAATTACTTACACATTGCTGCAAAAACAACACGAATTTACTTATAAACTACTGTAGTTGGCTACCCGGCATTGTTCGGGCCTTGACATTCCGATTTGCGTCTCTTAGTAAATAGAATGTAAATATAAATGTACTCATTGATCTCTCGTACTTATGTCTTTGTAGGTTACATGACTACTCAAGTCTCTCAATAACGGTGTCATTAGTTAGGCTAATTAACTATGTAATTAGTAGCATAGATTCATTGTACCTAGCTCTCTACTCTCGTTTTTTAAACCGAACCGTTTTAGCATAATCGATCAAGGATTTTACAATTCTACATATCAGACTAGGTCGAAATACTTACCCTTTCAACCTGTCAAAACGCTCCCGGCATACCATCTCTGTCGATTTAGCACCCTGCTACGATGCTCGACTCCAAAAAATCGGAAAAATCCCCCACCAGGCCCTCTGTACACCCGATGTACACGGTCACCGATATCCAACGCAAGGTTCGAGTCCTCGACGGTACCAAAGTTACCTATGCTTCGTAGGTTAGTCTTTTCACACTTCATGCTCGGGGATACAAAGTGCTCCGTCACATTGACGGAACCACAGCTCCTGCCAAAACTACCGACCCCGACTACGCTTCATGAGAAGAGGTTGATGTCATTGTCCTTCAATGAATATATGGCACAATGTCCGAAGACTTGCTACCACGAGTTCTCGAAGAAGACTCCACCGCTCAAGAGGCATAGGATCGCGTCAAGAGCATCTTCCTCAAAAATAAATGAACCAGAGCCGCTAGCCTCGAAAGCGAGTTAATCAACCTCAAACTCGAGGCTATGCCATCCTTTGACCTCTATTGTCAACGACTTCGTGCAATCTTCAGTCAATTGAAGGATGTCGGTGCTTCGGTCACCGACCAACGTCTGGTCCTACAATTCGTCTGTGGTCTTCCTAAGGAATATAATACGGTCGCGGCCTACATCAATCAGACCTTGCTTAATTTTGAGACCGCTCGAAGCATGATCAAATTGGAAAATCACCGTAAGGCCGCTCTTGATGACCCCCCTACCTCGCCCTAGTGGCTCCGGCCGCCTCGCCTGAATCCCGGCCCTGGGATGACGGCTCGAGGCCGACCGCCCAGAGAGAGAACAGTCGGCCACCCTCTCACGGCAACTCTAACAAACGCAACAACAGGGGCGAGCGGCAACTGCCGCGCTGCACCACCTCAGGAACGACCACGCTCCACCACCGTGCTGGCCTCACCCCCGTCGTGGGATCCGGCCCCGCCTTGGTTCTTTGGTTGGCAGGTGCTCTGTGTCCCTACCCTACCCAACCCGGTTGGACCCCTCCATGACAGCCTTGAATGAACCCGGTTCCATCTCCGTCTCGACAGGGCTCTCGCCCGAATTCCCGACCGAATGATTGAAGGTATGGTCAGGCTAATGTCACACAGGATGAATTTTTGCAGTTCTCTGACTTTGGTCAACTATTTCAGGCTCTTCATATTCAGCAACATGTGGATAATGGACAATGGTTCTTAGATACATGAGCTTCATCTCATCTCAGTGTTGACCCAACTTCCATTCTTTTTTAAATTCTAGTCCGACTAATTCAATTTACGTCGAAAATGGCTCAAGTATACCTGTTCTCGGGTTCGGTACCTCCTCCCTTCTAACTCTTACCCGTGCCCTTCACCTTAATAAAATAATCCTATACACGCCTCAAATAATTAAAACCTTATTTCCGTTCGTCAATTAATGAAAGAAAATAATATTTTCGTAGAATTTGAATCGTTTGATTTTTTTCTGTGAAGGACTTAGCGACTGGGACATTGATTCTTAGGAGCAATAGTGACGGTTAACTCTACCCTGTTTCTGCCTCCACCACCGTGTCTGCGGCCTTACCCTAAACTCTTGTTGCCCATTCATCCCATCTTTGGCATTCACGCCTTGGACATCCCAATCCGTCCTAATATTTTAAATATTCTTTCGTTCTAATTTCTTCCTTGATTGTACTAATAACGAGCATGCCTCGAATTTGTGTCATTCTTGTCAAATTAGTAAACATAAGCGATTGCCTTTTTCTGAGTCATCTTCTACCACGGTTTCTCCTTTAGACATAATTCACAGCGACTTGTGGACCTCACCCGTCTCTAGCAAAGCCGAGTATAAGCACTATACGGTCTTAATTGATAATTATTCACAATTTGTCTGGATTTTCCCACTTAAGTTCAAATCTGAGACGTTCACTAAATTTTTGAAATTTAAAGCCTACGTTAAAACCCAATTTAATCGTGAAATTAAAGCTTTTAAGTGTGATCGTGGCCGCGAATTTGATAATAATTTGCTCATAAATTTTGGTGATCCACATGGCCTCGTTTTTTTATTCTCGTGTCCCCACACTTCGAGTCAAAATGAAAAAGTCGAGCGAATGATTCGTCGTCTCAACGAAATAGTTCTCGCCCTACTCTATCACGCCTCCGTCCCGACTATCTATTGGATCGATGCACTTCACACCGCAGTCCACTTCCACAATATCCTTCCTACCCATGTCCTTTAATCTCGCTCTCCCACCTCTATCGTTTTCCTCAAAATCCGTCATATTTTCATCTCCGTGTTTTTGGTTGTGCATGCTACCCTAATATGTCGTCCACCCTGTCTCACAAAATCGCTCCCCGTTCCACTCGTTAAGTCTTCCTCGGCTGTCCCCAAGAATTTCGTGGCTATAAGTGTCCTGACCTATCCACCAGAAAATTAATCCATTCTCGTCACGTTACTTTCAATGAGTCGGTGTTCCCATTTGCTAAGTCTGGACCACTACCAACAGAGGCTTACTCCTTTCTAAACCCAAATCTCTTCCTATCCCCTGCTATAATAGCTGACCTCTTGCAGCCCAACCAACAAGCCCAACCAAATCCCCCACACTCCCCCCTCCAGCAGACCCATTCTCCTCCCTCTAACCAGCCCACTCCTACCAACTCTACTCAACCAGACCCATCAACCTCTCATCCTCTACGGCCCACCATTCACTCCTTCACCTCAACGGTCCAGTCCGCCCACACTCCAGCCGAGACGCCTCTCCCCACTTTACCTAGCCCAAACCACCCTACTAGCCAAGCCTCTAGATTGCCTTCCACTAAACCTCCTCCACCACCTCCCCCACCACCGTCTAATACTCGTACCAATCGCATGACAACCCGTGTTATGCACGAAATATTCAAACCATGTGCCTTCCTCACTTACGCCCCCACCAATCTCCCCCCATTCCCAAATCCCCTCACTTAGCTCTTCGTGACCCGAACTGGAATACTGCTATGACTGGCGAGTATAGAGGTTTAATTAAAAATGGAGCGTGGGATTTGGTACCTCGTCCCACTAATGCCCCGGTTATTAGATGTATGTTGTTTTTCCGTCATAAATTTAAATTTGACGGTTCGCTTGAACGTTAATGGTAAAAGTCAATAGGTAGGTGTTTGTCGACTGTGACGAAAATTTTAGCCCAGTTGTGAAACCGAACACCATTCGCACAGTTTTAAGTCTTGCAGTCACTCGGTCTTGGCCCATCCATCAATTGGATGTCAAGAATGCCTTTTTACATGGGGATTTAGTTGAAACTGTTTTTATGCATCAGCTCCCCGATTCGTCGACCCCTCAACTTCGGGACACGTCTGCCACCTTCGTAAGTCCCTTTACGACCATAAACAGGTCCCTCGAGCGTGGTAACAACGCTTTGCAAATTTTATTATTTCTCGAGCTTTTGTCAGTAGTGTCTATGATCAATCCTTATTTATTTTTCGAGATGGTCTCGCTATTGCTTATTTACTTCTATATGTGTATGATATTGTTCTAACCGCGTTTAGTACTCATTTACTTCAACGCTTTATACTGATCTTTCACAGGAATTTGCCATGACCGATCTTGGCACACTTCATCACTTCCTCGGAATTCATGTCACCGCCATCAAATCGGTCAATTTTTATCCCAGGAAGCCTATGCCCGCGATATTCTTGTCCGTGCCTCAATGTCCACCTGCAATCCTGTTTCGACCACGGTCGATGCCGATTCGAAAGTGAGCTCTAGTGTCGGTGCCCTTCTCCCGGACTCAACATTATATCGCAGTTTGGCCAGTTTGTTGCAGTATTTGACGATTACTCGTCTCGATATTTCATATGTCGTCCAACAAGTGTGCTTATTTATACACGCCCCCCCGTGATCCACATTTTAAATTTTTGAAGCGGATCTTGCGCTATCTTAAAGATACTCTCAATCATGGTCTCAACATCATCAAATCTCCGTCTCAGACACTCACGGCCTATTCCGATGCGGATTGGGCCGGAGGTCTAGTGTGTTTTTCTCGGTAACAATTTGGTGTCTTGGTCCTCCAAATGCCAACCTACCGTCTCTCGATCCAGTGCCAAAGCTGAGTATCGAGGTGTTTTAAACTTCGTCGAAAAAACCAGTTGGCTTCGGAATCTTCTCCTAGAACTACATGTACTGATCCGAAAAACCACCGTTGTCTACTGCGATAATATATCTACCATTTATTTATCCGGGAATCCCGTCCATCACCAACGCACCAAACATATTGAAATTGATATCCACTTTGTTCGCGAGAAAGTTCGTCTCGGTTTGGTTCATGTCCTCCATATTCCCGCTGACTATCAATACACAGATATTTTTACAAAGGGACTCTCCAAATATTTATTTGATCATTTCTGGTCCAGTCTCAACGTCCATTCCTCTACCGTTCAGGCTACGGGGGTGTCTTAGTAAATGGAATGTAAAAATAAATCTCCTATCCACTAAAAGAATAACTCTTTATGAAAATTTTCCCTCCAAATGCTCAATCCTATTATAAAAACAATTAATAATAGTAATTCCTATAAAATTATATATACAAATTAAATGCAAATATCCAAATACTACCGTATAAGTACTATTAGCTTCGAAACGATATAATCATTAAGATTTATAAACTTATACTTCTCCATTCAAGTCCAAGCTACCCATATTCATTTTTCGGACGTTCAAGTTCAAGCTTACCATTCCATTTTAGTCGTTATTTTAATATTAAACAAATAATTTAAACCTTACTTATTATATTTAAAAAATATCATTATTTACACTACGTTTAATAATAAACAAATAATTAACCTTTACACATTTGTATATTTAATAATAAACAATCGGTTTCTTAAAACTTGTGCTAAAAGCAAATAGGTAACTTCGACTTGAACGGAGGGAGTATTACTATTTGCTTCATTATCATGAAAAAATAAACAAAAATATACGTACATTTCATTACATTACTAATTTCTCTCAATTAGTTTCAATTTTATTTCTCAAATTAAAGGTTAGGACATAAATATTAAAATAAGTACGAGTACTACGTAATACATAAAAAAATACATCAACAATTGAAATATATCTAAATAAGTACGAGTACTACGTAATACATAAAAAAATACATCAACAACTGAAATATATCGTGCAAGTATGCACGAGAATATACTAGTATACTTATTAATCTCTCATATGTCTTTGTAGGTTACAATAATACTAGTCAAGTCCCTCAATATTGGTGTCATTAGTTAGTCTAGTTAACTATGTAATTAGTAGCATAGATTCATGGTACTTAACTCCCTACTCTCGGTACTTAAACTGAATCGTTTTAGCATAATCGATCAAGGATTTTACTATTCTACAGTGTCAACACAAATTTTTTATACTACGTGCAAATTGTACGATTATTTTTTTACATGCCGCATATTGATTACTCAGTATGTGCATACACTATTGAATTAAATCAGGCGAGATCTCAAATTAGTTTATAACGTAACCTGCAAAATATAGACGTTTTTCAAGTTTCATACAAAAATCAACTACTTCATCGTTAATTTTAGAACTATTTTTTAACACTAGTTTAAAAGTCATCCGTTTTGTTACTTACAATACTAATTTTAAAGTCGAAATCCAAAATCTATCCCTCAACAACCTGTTTAATGAGGCTACGGTTCTGACTTCTTGAGTAACCCCTCTAAGATCCCTGCCCCTAAACTTATGAGAAAATTGGCAGATATATATTTCACGAGAGATGCTACAGCACCGAAATCTGTTTTTTCCTTAACTCCTCGATAGGTTGCCTTGTGGAAATCCCAGTAGGGTGATCACGCTTCTGACTAGTTGAGGGTCGTCCCTATTACTGGGCTTGGGCAAACATGAATGGTCGGACGTATCGCAGTGTGCTGAGTTATCGCCTAGGGATCCCTTTGTTTCCGCTTTTTAAGCCACACTCTTACTGCTCCAGGGTTTTTAAGGAGGATATTTTGGTGATCACGTGGTATCGTGTGCTGATACAGTGGGGATTAAACACCGTCATAACCTTGTCCGTGATACGCTATTGGATATTTGTTTCCAGACAAAGATCTCTACGAGCAAGGAGGTGAAAATTGGTCTCTGCGACGATAAGGACAAGCTCTTATGACCTGCCGACCTTCTGCTCTACTCGTGGGACAAGGGGTATGATGTTTGTGTTGATCTGACTATGTCCTCTCCCTTGATCCAGTATGGCTTGACTTATTCTGACCCTGAACGAGTCGTTGTTGATGTTGCTCGTCATAAGTGTTCTAAGTATCAGGCACGCTGCACGCGATTGGATATGGATTCTTACCTTTCTTCTTCTCCTCTCTCGGTAAGCTCGACACGGATGTCGTTACTTTGCTCCAACGAATTCGGAAATTCGCTATATCACAGGATGTTGAAGCGCGTGCCGCAGTTCATATTTTCACTAAGATTAGTTTTGCGATCGCTAAGGGAGTGGGGACCCAGATAGTATCTCATCTTCCCGATAACTTTTTGTAATTTGTTTCGATGTTAATACAAGTTCGTTTTTTTATTTAAAAATAAAAAATAATAAAAAAATAATAATGATGATGATGATGATGATAGTAATAATGATCAAGTAAAAAAAAAATAAAAAAATAAAAAATAAAAAATAATAATAATAATAATAATAATAATAAAAATAATAATATTATTATTACAAGCGTCATTCGTACTTGAGGTGTCCCTGGAGTAACCTTGAGTGTAGAGTTGTTGTGAAGCGCCAGCGTCAGGAGGAGTGTATTACCAGTGTCATTCGTACTTGGGGTGCCCCTGGTGGTATTAGTCGGCTTCTGCAGAAGACCTTAGCTGAGGAGGGTCCTTCTTTTCGCATAGAAGAGGACCTTGACTCTAATGAGGTTAACGTTCGGCAGTGTCGGCGAAAGAGTTTTGACGGTCATTACGCTGCCGTTGTTCGAGTGCTTTCTTCGTCAGGCGTTGCTCCTAACACTGCTGATACTCTGCAGACTTTCAAAGATAAGCATCCCACTGTTCCACCTCCTTTCCTGCCGCCTTTGCCTGCTACTTACCCTCAGCTCATCGCGTCCACGACCATTGTGTTGGATATGATCAAGAGTTTTCCGCGTGGCACTTCTTGTGGGCGGGACGGTTTTCGTGCCCAGCATCTTATGGATTGTTTGAGCATAGCCGCGGTCGCTATCTCGGATGATTTCATCACCTCTATCACTAAGGTGGTTAATATTTTTCTTGAGGGCAGATGCCGCAGGTTCTCGGTGAGTATATCGCTAGTGCCCCGCTCACCCCGCTTGTTAAACCAGGTGGTGGGATACGTCCTATTGTTGTGGGCACGGTTTGGAGACGTCTTATCTCTAAGGTTGGAGTTGTTCTGACTGGTCCGTCGCTATGTGGTTATTTTGAGGGTCTCCAGTTTGGGGCCAGGGTTTCTGGTGGAGAAGAGGCTATTTTGCTTGCCTTGAATCATTTTTTCGAGGATCGTGGGGGCGATGTGCGCCTTTCCATGCTTTCGGTCAACTTCCTGAATGCCTTTAACTTGGTCGACCGAGAGATCATGTTGCGCGAGGTTCGTCGTTGTTGCCCCATTCATTCCCGCTGGGTCGAGTTTTTTTACTCTGGGTCAGCCAGACTTTTTTACGAGGGCACAACCTTTGGTTTTGTCAGGGGGTCCAGCAGGGTGACCCTTTGGGTCCTCATTTTTTTCGCTTTGGTATTACATCCTTTGATTTGTAAGATCTGTGACTCTTTAGCCTTGAGCTTGCAGGCTTGGTACTTTGACGACAACACCATTGTTGGAGATACTTTGGTCGTGGAGAATGTTTTGGAGC
Source organism: Agrostemma githago (assembly GCA_958450325.1). NCBI lineage: Eukaryota > Viridiplantae > Streptophyta > Magnoliopsida > Caryophyllales > Caryophyllaceae > Agrostemma > Agrostemma githago. Next base: position 14,630,455 of record OY288239.1, on the reverse strand, counting down.
TCATTATAGAGGACAGTCCTCGCTTGGGTCTTCACCTTAATGTCGGTAAAATCGAGGTTTTTTGGCCTAAGGAAGATCCTAGGAGTCGACTTCCTAGTGTCCCCCCCCCCCGATATTTCTCGACCGTCGCGTGGTGTCAAAGTTCTTGGTGGCCCTGTCAGTGTCTATCGGGTTTTCAGCAGTGAGCTTGTTGCGAAGAGAGTCACTAGGACCATTGAGCTTATGGATTCTGTTGCCAGGATTGAGGATCCACAGTGCGAGCTGTTGTTATTTCGTGCATGTACGGATATTTCTAAGCTTTGTTTTGCTCTTCGCACTTGCCCCCCTTCGATTTTCGACTCGACTAAGATTTCCTCCGATGCGGCACTACAGTCTAGCTTGCAGCGCATTGTCACCGCGTCTGGCCCCAGGTTTGGGGATTGGTAGTGGCGTCTTTCCACACTACCCTTCCACTTTTGAGGGCTTGGTGTGTATAGTGTTGGGGATGTTCTGCACTATGCCATTTTGGCTTCTCACCTCTAGTCCTCTGAGTTACAGGCTATGCTCCTTCGGCCTTCAGCTGTCTTAACTCCCGGGCCAACCTTCGATGCGGCCTTGGCTCTGTTTAACGAGACCACCGGTTCCGACCTTCCCCGTAATCCTAGTGAGATCGCTGCCCTCAAACTCATGAAGAAATTGGCAGATATATATTTCACGAAGGTTGCTGCTTCAGTAGAATCGGATTTCTTATTGACTCTGCGACAGGTTGCATTGTGGAAGTCTCTACTGCTCATGCGCCTGATTGGCTGCGCGCACTGTCTATCTCCAGGCTGGGGCAAGCCATGAATGGGAGGACTTACCGCTCTGCGCTTAGCTATCGGTTAGGTGTCCCTTTGTTCTCGATACCTAAACCTTGTCCCGCCTGTTCCTGAGTTTTTGTTGTCAACATTTTTGGAGATCATGTTGTGTCATGTGCTAGTACCGTTGGTATCAAGTATAGACATAATCTGGTTCGCAACACCCTTTTGGATATCTGCTTCTGATATGGTATTTATGCCGGTAAAGAGGTGGATGTCGGTTTGACTGATGGGAACGACAACCTCCTACGCGCGGCGAATTTTCTTCTTTATTCCTAGGATAGGGGTCGTGATGTGTGTGTCGATCTGACAGGGTTCTCCCCTTTGACCCAGTCTGGGATCTCTGATTTTCTGCCTGGTCGCGTGGTCGTTGATGCTACTCAACGTAAGTGCGCCAAGTATGGAGATTTGTGCACCAAGAATGGGTATGGGTTCCTGCCTTTGTCCTTCTCGTCGCTGGAGGAGCTTGATGCAGAGGTTGTTGCATTGCTCAAGCGGATTCAGAAATTCTCTATCTCTCAGGAAGCAGGACCTCGCGCAGCTGCTTTTATTTTCACTAGACTTAGCTTCGCTGTTGCTAAGGGAGTGGGTGCCTAGATAGTAACTCGGCTACCCACTAACTTCTTGTAATTTGTTTACTTCTTAATACAAGTACCGATTTTTATAACAACAACAATAATAAAGTACCAAATACATAAAACACATTAATGTGTACCTACTTGACACGTCAAAAAATAGTTAAAATATGTATTCTTCAACTTAAAATATGGTAAAAAAAAGGTGGAAGAAATTATCTCAGACTCGTATTCTAACATTAATCAAACTCTTGATTTGTATAATCTGCTCTATATTGCAATCGACTTGAGACAAATTTACTTATTAATCAAAGTTCATACTTTTCTGGTGAGAATAAAACAACAAAGGAAAGCCTAAAAGTAATACTCAAACCACAATGAAAGGACCAAGTGTTAACATGAATGACAAAGTGAAAAAATCCACAATGGCAAATTTGTACCAGGGCAAATTTGTACAAAAAAGTTTCTTACAGAAAATTGACTTCTACCTCTTTAGATATGGTTAGAAATAAATTAGTATTTACTTCTCCCGATAGAGACTTTCTCCCTCCGCCATAATCGATTTATGAGTACTTTAAGATTTTTTTGGACACAATTCTATAATTTTTAATATTTTGTACAATCTATAATTGAAAATACAGTCATTTGAGATTTTGCTTGAGTCATCTTTATCATCAGTACATCAGTATATCTTTATTTTATTTTTATTAATGTAAAATCAAAGATATAATAGATGGTAAGATATGCATCACCAAATGAGTCAAAAATATGTAAGTGACAAGTTAATTAATTTGAACTAGTTTTGTTGCCCACGATATTCGCGGACCTGTTTAAATAATACAATGTTTTTTTTATTTAAGAAAAAAAAAGACATGCATATAATTACCGATGATTAAACATCCTTATAAAAATATAATTTTAACCTTAAATAAAATTGTCGTTGTGTTGTATGCACTCGTATGCAAAAACTTATGTGCATGACGAACTGTAATTCGCGTGTCTTGTTCTGAATAAACAAATAACATTATTTATGTGAATATTAATCGTAATACTTCCAAATTCATATACTCGTACAATATTATCTCAACGTATACTATTATAAACGTATGAAATCGAATGGAAGAGAGTATTGACAATATTGTAGTCTCGTGACGTCATGTTATCTACATCTTCATTTAACAATATAATAGAATAATAAATTACGATTCATCTGTTTTAATTTTCTTGTTAAGAACAATAATCTAATAACATTTTACCGTTCTAAATTATGTAGTAACATATCACGACAACTTAAACCACCCAAAATGGCAAAATCCCAAATCTATATGAAAATTGTGTATTTATAATTCTAATATCATAACCTAAGACTACATTACCTTTATAAATTTGTGAATATTAGATGAATATTTGCGTTGATTAACATAATTTTTTAGTGTACTTATCCAAAGTACTTTTAATTTGCATAACTTATGTTTTATGGGAAAAATATTAATTATGCAAATCTTAGTATTACAGCTCTTAAATATAAATCTAAAAATAATACCCAAAATTTACTCTGTAACTCCTTATAGAAAGTTTATGATTCCACTCATATTTTTTCTTATACCGGCCCAAAAAAATATCAATGAAACGAAATAAAAACGTAAACAAAAAAATTGATAGATAATTTGTAATAACCAATTAACTTGTAAGGATTTTATTAATAAGATGTCTCAATTGTTAAAGTAGTATGATATAAAAGTTGTGTAAGCAAAATTATTAGCATAACTTATATAAAAAAAATTGGAAATATGTAGAAAATGCTAATATGTAATTACTTTGTATTAATTACTAATTACTACTAATAAAAACATATACGCTACACATTAAGTTACATTTTAGCATATAAGCTACATAATAAAAGCACATAAGAAAGATGTAGTGCCAATTGTCAATAGATTGTAAAAGGTAATATTTTGGAATGATTTTTTTTATGTTTTTATATAGATGTGGTAAGTAGATGTGGTAAGTATTATTACTCCCTCTATACCATAATGATCTTCCCATTTATATCTATATATCTATATATTATATTAAAACTCAAACAAAACATCCTCCTTACATCATTTGCCTAATTCTAGCTCCTAATCAATCCACATGTGTTAATCTCATCGGACCATAAAACTAAAACATTAAATTTTTATTAAACCAATGGTATATTAAGACATTTATCTATTTTACCACGGGGATAAGAATTTTTTTATAAAACCAAGGGTATATTAAATATTTATCCATTTTATTCAAAATAAGTATATAGATTTTAATTATTATATTGTCGTCGTCGTTATCGTTATTTTTAGTAAACAAAGTTTGGTAATATTGGTTGTCATTTTATTATATACAAGAGATGTTTTATCTTTGATGACACAAAATTCTTGTAAGATATAAGATCTTAATTATAACACATAATAAAAAACAATCATCTCAACCTAAGATAACTTTTTTTGTTTATTCCAAAATCAATACGGAGTATCCAATATTGTTCAATTATAAATGCACTTATAAACATAGGTAGCACGAGTTTGAAGTTAAATACATGTATATCTAACAAAATAAGATAGCTGCAAAAGATTGACATCGGGTTCATTTATTTATGCTACTTTTATTGATAGTCCGTATATGTTATTTCGACTCAAGTACGCTTCGAGAAATCATACAAAAGAGGAATAAAGTAAAAGCTGACTCTTTTAGAGAGATGGCCTAAAAAGAAAATGACGACTCTTCTACAGAGACAAAGAGAGTAAAAACTAAGGACAAAAATTAAAAAGAAAAATTGACAAATCTGACAAAATATAAAAAACCAACGTAGACTAGTGCGGTGCACGGGCATGCCGACTAGTTTTAATATTATATCTCTCACAAATGAATAAAAGTGGGAAGATCTTAGTGGTAGAGAGGGAATACTCCGTAGTATAGTACGGAGTAGTATTTACATATATGGTGCCTCTATAATTTATGCATACCATATTTTATTGTTTCTATTTTCCGCCTCTTGTAGGATTATAACATGAAGAATTATACCGACACAAAATCAAAATTTCAAGAAACAATTTTCTAACACTAATTGAAAAACGCAAGCATAATATATAAAATAAATCAAGACAAAAGTAGGTCGAAAAATACATACCCACGTAGCGTGAATTCCTCGATATAAGAAACAGAAATATTAGAGCCTCACGTATTGCTCCTCTACTCGATCCACTAACCCAGTGAGAATCACCTGCCTGCTAGGACGGAAGAGATAAAACGATTATCTCTCTTACTTTTAAGGGTGCTTGAGGCAGTAAATTGAACTAACTTAGATTAGAGTTTTATCCTTGAGTTGTCTATCCATCACCTAATTGTTAGCATATTATTAACATGACATAAATAAAACATAATTCCCATAAATCTTTGAACATCATGAAGGTCACAAAAGATTAATTAAGACGAAATTAAGACATACCTCATTACGGAATAAGTCGAAATCTAATACGAACGATATTAGATCTCTATAAGACGACTTCCTAAATAATAAGACGACTTCAAATATGTCTTCATATGATCTTCAAATAATAATAATAATAATAATAATAATAATAATAAAAGGTGTTGTTCATAATTAATAGGTATGATTTCTCTCCCTTGTCCCATAACGTAATATGTGTTGTTCTCGTTATTCATAATTACATTTTTATTCCTCATGGAGTTTCTGATGGGAAGACTTCATTATATAGGCAAAGAGAGGACTGGTTTCCTATTAGGGTTTTAGATTACGGTAATCTCGACCTTCCATTAAGGTTGAGTAAATATGGAAATACTCCTTATTTAATCCGATATTATTGTGATAACATATCTCTATAAGATCCCGATTTCCAATAAGACCATAATTATGAGAAAGAAATATTAGCATAATAATAGGAACGAATTTTCTATAATGTGCCCATTGGGCACATGATAATGCTTGTTAGTTGCACACTTTAAGCCTTATCTCAAACCATCTTTGATTATCCTTCCTTAATCAATGGGATTCTTAGGGGCCGTTTGGTTCGCACAAAGGTATGAGTTTGGAATCAGGAATCAAACCAGGGTGGTATGGGTTTGAAACTTGATATTTGATACTTGGTGTTTGGTTCATTTCTGGAATCAATTTCATCCTCTTACTTAGTGTTTGGATGAAAAAAATAATGGAATCAGGAATCAATTTCTATTTAGATGTATTCTACGAAGTGATACATTTCTAGTACGCAATACAAAGTACATGCAAATTATCGCATTAATAATAACCAATAAAGTTACAAGTAGGTCTCTTTGTTTCTTCATCTTCTTCCTTATTAATGATAGTCCATGATCATCCATCTCTGTGAATAGTTGTATTTTCACAAATTACTATCCGTACCAACTAAAACAATAATGTAACTTCAAATTTCAATTATTGTGAAATAATAGCATCAATAAACATCAAAATCTAATGAATTTAATTATGTAACTTCACTTCACAACAAAAATTCAATACAAAATTTAATACTAGTAATTAAAAAAGAAATAAATTGGAAAAACACACAAAAAAAAGTACCTCAGTATGTGAAGATGAACGTGATGAATGAAGAATTTGATTTGGAGTTTGACGGCAGAGTACACTTGTGGTATATTATGAGAATTATTTCAAAGATTTTTTTTTATTTGATACCCAAGGGTTTGGAATGAGTGATATCCACCTCCACCCAAGGGTTTCTAAAACTCATACCTTGAGGGTTTGAGGTATGGGTATCAAGATTAAAAAAGTGCTAACCAAACAAAGGTATGGGTTTAGACCATTCTAAACCCATACCTTATACCCAATATTGTTGAACCAAACAGCCCCTTAGCAATATATTATACTCTCTTTCCTCCCTTAATTACCCTAATATTTTCATATCATCTTCCTTTTCTGCTTAGTTACGTTCTCCATCTCAGGAGAAAAATTCTTTGAACTTCCATGCACTAGCTAATTCATCTCGGGAAGAAAAAATCAATTAATTAGGATGATGGAGAATTATGAAATTGACCGTTCGTGTAATCAACAATTCATCCATGAAAGGTAATAACTTTCATTTTAATTAATAATTTCAATCCATCCATGAAAGGTAATGCTTCATCGATAGGCATAAGTAGATGTTTTAAATTTTTTATTCCACTTAGCTTTATATGCATCACATTAGCATGTATTACGTATTCCACATGCATAAAGATAATAAAAAAGGTAGAATAGTTTTTTATTGACAATTTTTCCGTAAATTTCAACATTGAATTGCTTAACTATATGCAATTAGCCGTAATATATAAGTTGAATTACTTTTTGATCGTAAGGAGGTGCATGTAATTGAGAAGATTATATCATTTGTGAGAATTCTTGATGATTTAGTTTGACATTATTGTCCCTTTTTTTTTATTTTCTAGTAATATCATAAGTAGTATTTTAGTGAATCATCGATTAAAACTTTCTTTCAGCTATTTATCTATTTTATCGGGTTAGCCATTGTAAATTATATTGATTTAAACAAGCTCCCAGAGCCTGAAATTTGTGAATCGGGAACACAAGGACCACTAGTGCATGACAATCAATTGGAAAAAACAAGTCCAAAGTGTTTTGAACCGTTTATTGGTCAGTGCTTTTTGAGTGAGGAAGAAGCTTATACATTTTATCAGAATTTCGCAAGAAAAGAAGGGTTTTCTATTCGAAAAGGTCGATTTTTTAATAAAGGAGAGAAAATGATTAGATGTGATTTTTTTTTGTCATCGAGAAGGATATCCAAATGAAAAAAAATCCTTGAACCATCCAAGGAACAACGAAATCGATCGTCAGCTAGGTGTGGTTGTAAGGCTTTTATGAAGATCACTTTGAAAAAAAGTAATGATATTTTTCCCGAAGAATGGCACGTTACTCTATTTACTCCATTTCATAATCATGATTTGCTATTACCTACACAAGTGCGTTTTCTTCCTTCTTATCGGACTATCTCTAAAGAAGACGAACAACAACTTTTATTATACAAAGACGATGGCCTTTCGGTGAGGCAAATAATGCGAGTCATGGAGCTTCAAAAAAATGTGAAACATGGTGACCTTCCTTTCTTTCAAAAGGATCTTCATAATTTTTTTGGTAGGATTCAAAAGAAAAACTTAGACAATGATGCTATTGATCTTCTTGAATATTGTAAGAGAGCTAAGATGGATAATCCTAATTTTCAGTTTAGTTATACAATTGATGCTAGAAATAGACTCGAAAATATTTTTTGGTCACCTGCCTATTGCTTTGACTTGTACCAAGAGTATGGTGATTCTACGGGATTTGATACCACCTACAGAGTGAACTCTTATGACATGCCTTTTGGCATTTTTATTGGTATCGACAACCATGGGAGAACTATATTATTTGGTTGTGCCCTTATTCGTAATGAAACAGTTGCTACTTTCCATTGGTTATTGAAGGTATGGAAACCCTAATATTTCATCACTTTCATTTAAGTTATAATTTGTATAGTTGTATTAAATGTTAATAACTTAATTACTTTTGTTAATAGACTTTTGTTACACTCATGAATAAGCCACCGGTGACAATCACTACTGATCAAGATTTGTGGCTCACAGAAGCAATTTGCAAAGAAATGCCATTTACAAAACATGCATTTTGCATATGGCATATCACATCAAAATTTTCATGTTGGTTTACCGCACTTCTTAGAGAGCGGTATTCAGCTTGGTGTGCAGAATTTTATAGACTCTATAGGCTGGAAAATGTTGACGAGTTCGAACAAGAGTGGCCTGTCGTGATTTCAAAGTTTGATTTGCAAGGAAACAAACATGTACAAGGCTTGTATGAAATCAGGAGAAATTGGGTACCGGCTTATCTTCGTGACTATTTCTTTGGTGGAATGACGACAACTGGAAGATGTGAAAGTATTAATAGCTTTGTGAAACGTTTTACAACTTCACGCTCATGTTTAACCCAACTCATGAAACAGGTTAGTCTTTTGTACTCTCTTATGCTCTTAAGTTTAAGACGGAGATACAATCTTATGCTTTTGGAATGACCATTTTTTCTAAGCATACGTAGTTTAATTTATTGCGTTTGTCACTCGTTCATTATGCGTTTTCTTATGTTTAATTTAAATACTTGTAGGTCAATCTAGCGATTGAGGATGTTGGGCTCACTCAATTACGTCATTCCATGTTAGACACGTATAGAGGCTCTACTTTACGTACTTTGTCCCCTTCAGAAGAGCAAGTGCAAAAAAATTTCACGGTATTCTCCTTTAAAAAATTTCAAGAACAATTTGAAAGAGCTACCCAATACAAGGTAAGTGAGAGTGAAAATTTTGTTTTCATTGTGCAACACTATATGGATCAGCATACACGAAAGCATAGCGTGAGATGGAGCGGTGACACGATTATTTGTAGTTGTAAACATTTTGAGTTTTGGGGTATAATTTGTCGGCATATTTTATCTGTGTTTATGCACAAGGATTGTTTCGAAATTCCACCATTGTACTTACCGGTACGATGGTGTCGCGATGAGTTCCATTCTAGAGTTGTTTCCATTGACAATCAAAGGATCGTGAGTTCTCAACAAGGGGTGGATGATCAAGTCGTAATCTCGGGGATGATTATATCGCAAATCCTCCAATTTCGAAAACAAAAGGTCGTCCTAAACATACACGAGAAAAAGGTGGGAAAGAAGCCGCAATTAAAAAAGGGAGGACTTGTACTTGGTGTAAAAAACATGGGCACAGTATCACTACTTGTCCCGATAAGGAGAATGTACATGTCAATATTGTCCTGGAGAATGATCGTGTCAACGTCATGCCGAAGGTACATGCTAAAAGGAGGAAAAAAGATGTCCAAGCACGTGAAGGCGTGAATCCGATATTTTTAATGAAACAATAAAACATTTTATTGCTTGTATTGTTAATTTTATTTTATTTTGTTACAACTACTTTTAAGCGATGTGAAATTTTTTGTGAACACTTTTTAATTCGGGTATTAGCCTTGAATCTTATTTATTTACAATTTTTGGTTGTAAGGATAGCAAAAAGACTAACTAAAAAAATTAGCAAAAAGACTAACTAAAAAAATGAAACCATGTGAACGTAAGTTAGGAAGATGATATGAAAATATTAGGGTAATTAAGGGAGGAAAGAGAGTATAATATATTGCTATAAAATAATATGTAGTTAGGAAGATGATATGAAAATATTAGGGTAATTAAGGGAGGAAAGAGAGTATAATATATTGCTATAAAATAATATGTAGAATCCCATTGATTAAGGAAGGATAATCAAAGATGGTTTGAGATAAGGCTTAAAGTGCGCAACTAACAAGCATTATCATGTGTCCAATGGGCACATTATAGAAAATCCGTAATAGGAAAGATATATTACATATCCCGTAATATTATTATATAATAAAATATTCTTACAGTCTCTCACTTGGTCGATTGGAACATCTGTAATGTTCTTTAGAGAATATAAGTTGCGCATACTATGCTAAAACACTTCTTTTATATCGACGTTCATAAGTGCCTTGACTAATTCAATCATTAAAGAGAGTCATGGCGTGCACATGTCAATCTGCAACATGCTTACTTCCATGTACCACTATATCAACGAATTGAACAGTTATGTTATAAGTGGAGTTCTATGTAATGGTACACATAATGTCTTCAAAAGACTATATTTCCGTTATCATTCATCCAATAATAAATGTGTACACAATGGAAAAACAGAAATAATATTATTATTGCAAGGGTAGAATCGTTAATGAGATCTCATTAATTTTGTGATCTAACATCTTGCTTTGGTAAAAGATATTTAAGGTTCATGTGTTTTGTTCCCTTAAATATCGTATCATTCTTGGAGAAAAGGATTGCAATTTCATTATTATCATGGTAATAACGCAATCATGCTCCTTATATTAAAGCCTCATAAAAAGTCACATATTCAACTTCAATGGTGGAGGTATAAAACAACTGTGAGTACAGTGTCTTGTGTCATAACATCCCCAAAATCTGAATCAGTATAACCAGTCACCTGTGGGTGATCTAATTTTCTATATGTGAGCATAAATAATGTCAGGTTTACCTGAGCATACATTAAGTTCCCAACCAAAGATGCATAAGGATATTCTTTAGTTATTTCAATACATAAATCTTGGTTCTATGTAATAAACCAAGATCGCTTCTGACTAATAAAATATCATCATATAGAATCAAATATATGAACTTACTCCTACTGATCTTGAGATTTATGCATAGATCAACGATATTTTCTTTAAAATCTGTAATGATTTTATCAAACTTTAAGTACCATTGTCTCGATGCTTGTTTCTGTCCATACAATGAATTCTTAAGTTCTTAATGTTGGTTACAATTATCCAACATAAGAATAAAATACATAATCTGTCAAATCTCTCCCAAGATTCATGGAGAAACATTTGAGCAATACTTTCTGAAGTTAAGTCAGTCGGCTTGTCTTTGCGAAGATAAGTATCCAGTTTGATCAACCTCAAGGTGAACTTAAATTAAGTACTCTTTTCATTCAGAGTAGTTTGTTTGTTTCATTAAGCTGAAGAACAGAATTATCATAAGATTGCACTTGATTAGGTAAATTTTAGTTGTGATAAAATAAGACAATATAAATAATAAGGCTTAAATATGTGAAACAACACGTCCTTAATAATAGTGCTCCTGTGGGTAGTCACTAAAATATTTAAATAAATAGAATGTTACACATGACAATATAATCCACCTGCGGGTAAATATATATTTTTATATGTGAATGATATAATGAATAGAATGTTACACATGGTAATATAATCTACCTGCGGGTAAATATATATTTTTATATGTGAACGATATAATGACTAAGTAAGTCAAAATTGAACATAAGTTGTAAATTCACTGTCGTGAAATTTAACCATAAGAATTTCATATTATCATTATCTAAAACCGAATATGAAATTATAACTTATTATAAATCATTATTCTTTATCAAACGATTGAATTATATCGAATGATCATAATCAATACGCTCAAAACGTATTTCAGTAAATCAAGTAATCATACGGAGTATATTATAATCATATTGTCATGGAATAACTTATCAAATAATAGAATTTTAATTCACTTCATATTAAAACTTTAATCTATATACTAATCAATATGCATATAGTAAATCATATAATCATGACAAAATCAGTTTAACAGAATAATCAAGACAATAATGATATCAATTTCAGGTTAAACTTTCATCAATTTCCATATTAATAATAAAAACTTTGTCATGGCAAATAAATAATTCAAGAGACGAGAACTCATCATCAAATACTACATTATGGAATATAGAATTCTCTCCGACATAATATTACTGAATAACTGCGTATACTCAAGAATGTAAGAGCTCCTAATAAATTCATTAGAGTACACAAGTCACTCTTAATAGAGCCTCAAATATGTATATTATTACAATCAAACGCCATAATACAAAGACACACATACAAATTTACATGCACATGCAGTTAGTTGAATTTGCTACTTAATAACAACTTTATCCTACTAATGTGTCATTGAATATATAATTGTACTTCTTAGCATTGTTATACAAAATCAAGAAATACACGTGCAAACTCTATATAACATAAGAGGGAGAAATAAATAAGTTGTTTGTGAGTTAAACAAAACTAATTACGTAAAATAAAGTAAGATACATTCAATTATGATGTATAATAATACTCGTAATAATCTGGACAATCATGAGTTCAATAACCTAAGCTTTGATACCACATGTTAGCATATTATTAACATGACATAAATAAAACATAATTTTCATAATTCTTTGAACAACATGAAGGTCACAAAAGATTAATTAATACGAGATTAAGACATACCTCATTACGGAATAAGTCAAAATCTAATACGAACGATATTAGATCTCTATAAGACGACTTCATAAATAATAAGACGACTTCGAATACGTCTTCATATGATCTTCAAACAATAATAATAATAATAATAATAAAAGGTGTTGTTCATAATTAATAGGTATGATTTCTCTCCCTTGTCCCATAACGTAATAGGTGTTGTTCTCGTTATTCATAATTACGTTTTCATTCCTCATGGAGTTTCTGATGGGAAGACTCCATTATATAGGCAGAGAGAGGACCAGTTTCCTATTAGAGTTTTAGATTACGGTAATCTCGACCTTTCATCAAGGTTGAGTAAATATGGAAATACTCCTTATTTAATTGGATATTATTGTGATAGCATATCTCTATAAGATCCCGATTTCCAATAAAACCATAATTATGAGGAAAAACTATTAGCATAATAATAGGAAAAATATATTACATATCCCGTAATATTATTATATCATAAAATATTCTTACACTAATGACTTATATACCATATTCTTATATAGTACGAGTTGTAGAGTTTGGGTTAAACGAGAGACAAACTGAATCTCCTAAGTAGTCTCAGTCTAATAACTACTCACAAGTCTATATTGGATTTGTTTAATTTTCTGGCTTTGTTTAACTGTGACCTTATAGGATTATATATTCATAGTAGTCATATTTGGAGTTTGCTTGTAAGCACTATAATCGTGTCGTGAGTTGGTGACTCTCTTCCAAACAAAAAAACAGTTACTTGTATCCCACTTACGGAGGAAAAAATTCTTCTCCATTACCTCCTCTCTATTTCTTCTCACATTTTATTATAATATTATTGTTGTTACTTTCCACTTTAAATGATTGATATAAGAATTGTCAGATCGTTCCGAAATTACATCTAAACCGTAAGCAATGGAAATGAGATAATGGAGCGGGTATCTCTTTCTACCAATGTGGAGCCATATTTCATATTTTCATGTGCACTCGCTTAATAACATTCCTCAATACGTTGGCACATTTCATTTCACAGACATGCATGGTACGTACTAAAGTGGAAAACCAAGGTGATAGTACTAATTGTCATCATTTCTAGCCCTATGTATCTATCAATAGACTCATGTCACTTTCAGTGCCCACACCATTTGCCATTGTGGAGATGTCACGTTGATGCTTCTCATGTCTTATTACTAGACTATAGAAAAGGAAATGGGTATCTTTATTCATGCATGGCCCTCAAATAAATCAAATCGATCGATCGATGTTATTGATAGATCTGCTTTCGAGACTACTTAATTATATATTCTTCTTAGGTGCATGGAGTTCTTTGTACGGATGGAGTATTTGTTACTCCTGCGTAGACTACTGCAAGTAAAAACAATTACCCTTTTGTCGCAATTATGTTGTTCCTGTCTTGATTTTTAGATTTGATTATTAACTAATACTCTTTCCGATTTTATTTATTGTCTCATTTCACCAATATATAGGTAGAGTATTTTAATAAAATACAATAATAAATAAAAAATGAAGGGAATGATACAAGGTCACGTAAACCACAACTAATTTACAAAGCAACAATTTTGAAGTTCACAAAAACTAAGAATTAAGGTTATACCACTCCCTATGTGACCATAACAATTAAGGTTTTCTCACAAAATGAATCATAAATTTATGATGACTAAAGATATCACTCCGTTGTTAGAAACTCTTACATTTGATTAAAATATTTTTTTACAAATCTTACAAAGTGTAACAACTTCTATTGGTGACTACCTCCCAGTGAGGGGTGGAGGGAGACTCTTCTCCTGACATTACCACCGTCTCTACGATTCAGGGGAGGATTTCTTCGGAGCACTCAAGATCTACCCTCCCCTCTTCGTCCTGTCGGGTGGGCTCCTCTTTGTCCGACGTTTCTGATTCGGATAAGAAGGCGGTGATTATACTAGTCGAAGGAGGTTTTAATTTTCAGCCCGTCGTGCTCTTTTGAACACTGACTATGAGTACATTTTGTCCCGACGGTGGCCTTTGGCACTAACTGAGTAATCGATCCGAGTTCCCTTGGGGTTGGTTGCCTTTGGCATTGACTATGAGTAACCGAGTTCCCTTGGGGTTATCGCTGCTCCTTCTCCAAGGTCAGAAGGCAACACCAGCCTCTTCAGAAAGTTAGTGATGAACTTGGTAATTTCGACCAACTGGCTGTATCTTAGGACAATTTCAGCACCCGGAGTTGGGGGGTGTTCGACGTTAGAAGGACCCTCGGGCTCTCAAGGTGGCCCTTCTCTTCGTGAAATAATTGGTGCACTGGCGAGCCCACCTCCCCGCGGGATGGCGGCCTGTCTGACTGAGTTTTCAGTATTGCCTACTTTATCCATGTTAGACATGACATAGCTTTTGTTCTTTTTCGATAATTAATAGGATAATCCCCACAGACGGTGCCAAATTGTTTGGGTAACAAAAAAATCTAACCTAAGCTTGAGCTAGGTGATGATGATGATGGTTCGAAGTCCCTCGTTGGACCGGGTCCCTCTCTTCGTTCTCATATGCTAGTGCGGCTTAGGCAGCCTTGTCGGCCTAGCTCTTCTATGCATGCACAGGCAACAAAACGACGGAGCCTCAGAGGCTTTCCGAAGGGCCCCTCTCTAATGTCTAAGTAAGACATTTTGCCTTTGGGAAAGGACCATTCTCTTGAGGAGGAGGGTGAGTTGATATTCCAGAGAGAGAAGTAGGTTAGAGAGATATTGATTACCTTTTTACGAGGGTTTACCAAGGGTATTTATAGGCATTGGTGAAGAGAGAAAGAGAAAGAGAAAGAGAGGAGCGAGGAGGTCACCCCTTCTCCTAGCTCGAGCAGGGTAGGGTCGTCCTGCTTAAGCTCCCCCAGAGGTCGGGTTGCCCCAAAGCGAGCCGTCCGAGTGGGGTCTCCGGGGAGGTGCCTCGAGACTCGTTCGGGTCATAAGTCGGTCGTCTAGGCCAAGACGGTTGGCCGTCTAGGAGAGGAAGGAGGGTCTCTTCTGACGTTCGTCTGAACTGCTTCATGGGACGGCGTGAACGAGGCAAAATACCCGGTCCCATCAGTAATAATATTTATGATTATCTCTGGATTAATTGTTACTCCCTCGTCTTTTTATTTTCTTAAATTTTTATATTCTTTATAAAGACTATTTTAATTAAAAGGAACCAAATTACCAAGGTGGTGAAGTATTTATTTAATTTTTTCGGTATATTACACGATAGTTATTTCATCTCTTTTGGGTTTAATTATTTTAGTAAGCATCTCTTTTGATATATATATCACCATATGTGTGGGCATGACATAGGTCCACCCCGACGCGGCCACGCGCGGGTTTGGGGAGGGGAATGAATCTCCATATGAGAATGGATCGAATTGAAATTTAAATCGAAGTGGAGTCGCCACCGAACTTTGTGGGAGTTCGGGCCCGTTCGAACCCACTCTATGTCGTAGTGGGACGTGTACAAAATACGGCCCATTTCCAATGTCAGAATCTATTGGGCTCGTCCCTTTGCATTGCGATACCGATACCGTCACTACCGGTTATCGTGTATTGAATTACTCTCGTGCGCCAACGGTTTCGGGCATCCGGAAACCGAGGTTCTGAGTAAGGGGTGAGGGTACGGGTTGGGAAGCCCACAAAGGACACCCAACCCCGCCCGCACATTGGCGGCCTCAACTAAGATATCGAGTGACTTTCTAATACGCGCGTTAGTTGAACGGGAAAATGAATATGCAAACATTATTTTCCCTAAACATGCGAAAAGTTGAAAGGGGTTTCTATGTCGATTTAATGCAACTAATTCTAACGTCGAAGTTAAATTTAGCATGCGAAGGTTCATTTTAGTACAATAAAATAAACAAAATAAATTGACAAGAAAGCAATAAACTTGTTAGTAACGGTATAACGATAATAACGGCTTGTGAAGATGTAGAATGATATGGAATGATGTAAATAGGATGATGCATGTTTTCGAAAAGTGATATTTCACGTGATTGATTAGACACGTGTTGACCTTAGTCATAAAAAGAGGTTTTATCGAGACTAGAAAAGGGATGTGAGACTCAGGGTATTGTCGTGATAAGGCCACTCGATCGAGTCATTGAGGGACTCAACCAAGTGGTCCTCGAGAAAGGCTCCTGTCTCGTGTTTTAGACCCTACTCGGTCGAGTTATTGACGAACTCGGCCGAGTACACTGCCACTCGATCGAGTCATTGTGAGACTCGACCGAGTGGAGGTCGGAAAACATTTTGTCTTCAGTTTTTTGGGATGTCACTCGATCGAGCGGCCTATGGCACTCGGTTGACTGACACCTGTGCGAACCATAGTTCGTTTCGGCTTTACTTTTTGACTTTACCAATTCGATGAATTGGGCAAAAATATTGTATAATTTATGTCCAATTTATATTTATGATTCTCGTCGTGCCCGATATCCGCTTATTGAACCGGTATCGAGTACTAGAGCGAAATTTGAAGAAAAATGCTAGAAGTCGTTTTAAGTTAACTAGCACGATATAAATTTTCTCCGCGTTTATTAATGTCGTAATTAATTCAATCGAATTAGAAGACATCTATATTAGCATCAACGAAAATCGTGTTAATTAATTTATTTGACTAAATCATTAGATTCGACATCCAATATGGAATTGGTATCGAATCTAATAGATCGATACTTGAATTAAAACCTCGACTTGATTCCCTCCGCATCCCGACATCATAATTAACTCTTGCGAATTGTTTGATGTCGGATCCGCGTCAACGGGTTTCGACACTTATTAAAAAAGTACTTGTTTTGAGAAAATGGTTTTAGAATTGATGAAATATGCGATTGAATGATGATGCGAACGAAAATAAAAACTATTATTTAGGTTGACTTGTTTCAATAATCAAGTGATCGGGGTGATGGGATAAGCGACCGGCAACGCTGAGTGCAATACTCTTGTATATTCGGGTTTCCTTATCCCACCATCACTCACACTCGACACAAATTCACTAGTATTTTAATGTTTTACACTAGCGATATTAACGATATTATAACGCGATAATGATGATAAAAGAAATAAAAAAACGACAACTATGACGACGAATGACGCGAGAAAGAAGGAGAAGAAAGAAAAGATGGGATTTGGCACCCTCAACCTACATGTTCTTGTTCTCGGACGGGACTCATAGTTGTGGCTTGCACGGGAGTATCGAGATGTAGGTTAAGTTGTGGTGGTTAGGGTTCGAATTCCTAAGTACTAGGGTTAGGGTTTGAAATAATGTGTGTGTAAAGCTGGAAATTGGGGTTGAATTAGGGTGAAAAAGTATGATCAAAAGTTGTTAAAAAAGTGTGTGCATGGGGGTGTTTATATAGGCTAGGCTATGTACCCCGTCTAGGGTTACTCGACCGAGTAACTGGCTGACTCGGTCGAGTGGCCCAGTGCGCCTGTAGTCGGGCTTGAATGAGGGCCTACTCGATCGAGTGGGCTGAGCACTCGATCGAGTGGGTCAGCTGGACCGAGTGGTCCGGGCTTTGGACAGGGAATTGGATATTTTGTGGGTTTTGCTTTTGAGTTGGACTTTTTGATGTTTGTGTGGCTGTTTTTTGTGTGTCTCGGAAACGACTTTGACTGGGGTTGACCCAATCTTTAAAAGTCAGTTTTATTTCGGGTGTCGGTTTTGACCCAAATTAGTCTTGTTTGACTGGAAACGACCCACTGGGCCTGGATTTGAGGTCAGTTTTGTTAGATTTTCACTCCGTAAGTGCTTAAGCCAACAACTAATGGTTTTGATCCCATATCCGAGCGCGTAGAAATACGTTAGCGTTCGATCATCATCGGGTGTTTTTTGGAAACTACCATAGACACCTGACAGTCAAAATGCGGGTGTCTAAAGAGCCCCCACTCTGACTGAGGCTTGGACAAGGCGAAAGCCAGAGTAGCTACCAGACCAATCGAGGATTGAATCCTGGCAGACTTCCGATCGGGTCGTTTATAGTCCATTAGACTCGCGTGAAGGGCCCGCCATCCATAAGGTAGAAATCATACCTGAGCTGATGATGATAACTCCGTGGGGAATCGAACTTGTCGCATAAGTCCTTGGTGCGCCTATATGTAGGCCCATCCCGTGCTATTCCGGGGAAAATGCCGCCTCGGGCTTTCCGCTGGGGAGATACAGTGGGTTGTATGTCTTTGCTTGAGTCGTACCTGTATAAGTCACATAAAATTTTGCATGCAACACGTAGGTAGAAAATATGACTCGTGCTGGGAAAAATGATTTTTTGAATTTTTGAAAATTTGAAATTTGGAAATTTGGAATTTTTGAAAATTTTGACTCCAAAGAATTTTAGGAAAGTGGGGGCTCTGTAGACTAGGGAATCTCGAGACGAGGCTTGTATGTTGATTTCCTGTTAGAATTAGGAAACTTTTTGTGTAGGCAAGATATGGAAAGAAGGTTGTGGGGGTAATGCTATAAATACCCCCCCCTTGTCTTTGATTTTCTTCACAACTTCATAATTCATCCCTTCTCAAGAAAAAAGAAAGTCTCTTTATTCCTTTCAAGAATTTTAACCATGGGAATCGATCGATTGACGATGATGTTGCAAGAATGGTCCCGATGCTTTAGGGATACGGATAGGGTGGCTCTCAATCAGACTGGTATTACTCAGCTGTACCCATTCCGTCAGATGCAGGTTGATCGTTATTTCCTTGATGCCTGCTTGTCTTAGTGGGACGACATATATCATGTCTTTGCCTTTCCCCGGAGAGAAGTTTGTCCCTTACCTGAGGAGATTGCTGCTGTGGGAGGATGGAACCCGATACTTCGTCCTGCCGTCCCGTATTCAGTTTATGACCCGAGGAGGAAGCTTCGAGAATTTTTTGGGCTTTCTCACAACGAAGTATCCCGCATGATGAAGGATGGTAATATTTCTCTGATCGACTTGGCTGAGAAATTTATGAATCCTCTCGATGTCCGGGTCAGACCGGTTCACAGCCGTAGGGCTTTTTCTTTCTGTATGCTCCATGTTTATGCTTTTGAAGGTCACATGGATTTATTGTCTTGCATGGGTAATGCCCGCCTCTTGACCGTGGTTGACCTGATGGAGACGGAGCACAGTCCGGCTTGGCTTATCACGGGCGAAATTATCCAAGGCCTAGACAACCGCAAGAGGGATTCGTCAGCCCGCTTGACCGGGAGTACCCGTTTGTTGCAAGTATGTCGGATTTTTCCTGATTTTTATTTTCTTGATTTTTGATATATTTATTTTTTTCGCGGTTTTTTCTGCAGCAGTGGGCACTCGATCGAGTGCCCTCGTAAAAAGCCCCCTGTTCGTGTTCAGAGGTACCACTCGATCGAGTGTCCCTCAGGCAGTCGACCGAGTGCCCTTAGGCGGACGCCTATTTCGTCTCGGGAACTCATTTTTTTGCCTTCTTTTCAGATTTGGCTATACGAGAGGCTATCAGTGATAGATCCTCCTCTTGACGCGAGCAATTACCGTCATAACCAGGTGATGACGAGGAGACGGGCCATGGTACCCAGAAGTATTGAGACGAGGTGTTGTCATTCCATGGTGGTCCATTGATTCGATGAGTAGTGCCGTGGTGGCCCATGTATGTTTGGACTGGCTTGGACCCGAGGGACAGAGCTCGTTATCAAGTAATTTCGTCTTTCAGGTAGACGATCTATCTTTATCCCGACCGCATACTAAGGCAGTATGGTTGGACTTAGGGAATCCCAAAGATTGAAGCTGTTGTGAGTGACCCTAACCAACTGACCGATGTGATGTGCGATACCTGGATGCAAAGATGGTATACCCGACATACTTGGCCTATTCCCACATCTCGTCACTCCATCTGGGTTTCAGATTCTTATGTGAAGTGGACCAAAGCAGGCGATGCCAAAGCCCGAGCCGCTCTGAAGGTCGATGAAGCTTTTGATCTGCTGCGAAGGTAGCAAGTTAAAGACAATAGGGGCTTCTTCGACGAAGGTGACACTCCAGCTACTCTGGTTCGTCTAATGTCAGGTCAGAGAAAGAAGACTAAGACTCAAGCTGAAGGGTCTAGTGCTAGAGGTGCACGGGGAAAAGTGAGCCCCCAGACTGACTTGGAAAGGAGACTGGGCCCAAGACTAGCAGTGTAGAACCGACTTGGCCCACGAGATAGACTACCCGAGCACGTGCGAGCCCGACTTAGACCAAATACGATAGCAAAAGACCCACTGTCAAAGAAACAGGTTCGAGCTAAGGAGGTTCCCCTCGTGATTCGGGAACGCTCGCCCCCGCCCCGGCGACCTCTGGCTCCGCGCGACCCAAAGGACAAAGGGAAGGGCAAGATGCACTAATATTAGTCTCCCTTGTTTTATTATTTGAGTATTATTATTATTTTTTGGTGTGATTTTTTTTTTTTGCCGTTTTTGGCGTTTTTTTTCGGAAGTTTTTGTAATTTTGGAATTCCCGAGTCTATCGGGATTTTAATAAAAGACATATTAGTGAATACCGTTCCCGTCTTTTCGTTATTGCAGTGGTTGTACCCTTTTGAGGGGTTGCCTACGTATCCACAATTAGCGGAATCAAACCAAACGTAGTTCAAACTATTGATTTTTTGCAATTTTTCGAAATACACCAAGACTATTAGTCCAAGATGTGCGACAGTAGAATAGTTAATTCTAACTTATTGACTTGTCTATAATTTTAAAAATTTATAAAAAGACAAATTTTTATAAATTTTTGCAAATGACATGAGATAGGGTTTATGGGTAGTAGCGCTTCAACTGGTCCAAGTTGATTGGGTTGACGAATTTGTTCCCGTCCAAGTCTGTCAACATCACCGCTCCTCCTGATAGGACCTTTTTCACTAAATATGGCCCAGCCCAATTGGGTTTGAATTTTCCTCTTGGGTCAACCGGTAGTAAGGCACGAACCGATTTTAGGACCAGATCCCCTTCTTTGATGTTTCTGGGCATAACTCTTTTGTTGAAAGCCCGTTGAATCCTCTTTTGATATATTTGGATATTGTTGAGGGCCCGGGATCGCCGTTCGTCTAAAAGGACTAGCGAATCGTATCGGGCTTGGACCCAATCTGCTTCCGGTACTTGGCTTTCAAGTAAAATCCTGAGGGATGGCACTTCTAGCACGACCGGTTGGACCGCCTCCATTCCATACGTTAGATAATATGGAGTTGCTCTGATTGCGGTGCGAATTGACGTCCAATACCCCCAGAGAGCAAAAGGTATTTTGTCGGGCCAATCCCGGTAATTCTCAGCCATCTTTTTAAGTACGGTGACAATTGTCTTATTAGCCGCTTCTACCGCTCCGTTCGTTTGGGGACAGAAGCGAGAAGATGCATGCCTTTGAATTTTGTATTTCGCTAGCAACGTAGCGGTTTCAGCTTGAAAGTGGGTCCCATGATCACTGATAAACTCGTGTGGGATCCCGTATCGGCATATGATCTTGTTCTGGGTAAATTTGGCCACGTGCTTGGCGTTCAAGACACGGTATGACTCGGCTTTGACCCATTTGGTGAAATAGTCGATGGCCACCAGAATGAAGCAATGACCTCCCGTCCCGGAAGGGTGCATCTTTCCAATTATATCAATACCCCATGTCGAAAATGGCCATGGTGATGTCATGGTGTATAATAGGGAAGATGGCATATGTTGTACATTAGCGAAGATCCGACAGTTATGACAGTGTTTGACATATAGCTGACAGTCTGCTTCCACGGTGTTTCAATAGTACCCGAGCCTCATGATTTTTCGGGCTAGCATATGGGCGTTCATATGCGGGCCATTTTCACCATCGTGTACCTCGGCCATAACCTTTTCGGCCTGTATTTTGTCGATACACAGGAAGAGAGCCCCCTGTGCCGTCTTTTTGTATAACTGCTCGTCGTCCGTGCAAACAAATTGGGTTGCCAATCTTCGCAAGGCTTTCTTGGCCCGGTTTTCAGTTTCTGGGGGATATTCTCCCGTTGCCAAGTAGGTTAGGACGGCCTGATACCAAGGTTCTGGATCAGTTATCTCAATATCTTGGATGGTGTGGATATAGGCCGGCTCGGACCGTCTTTCAACGCAGATGGGCATGCTAGTAAGATGTTCCGGTATATTTAGCAGGGATGCTAATTTGGAAAGTGCATCTGCAAATTGATTTTCTTCTCGGGGTAGGTAGATATATTCCACCTTCTGGAATTGTTTCTCTAGAACCCTTACTCGTGCTTGGTAAGCCACGAGATTGGCGTTCCAAGTTTTCCATTTTTGGAGCGCTTGATTGATGACCAATGATGAATCACCGTGGACCCGAAGGTTCGCTACTCCTAGATCAGCGGCGGCTTGCAACCCATGAATGCATGCTTTATATTCGGCTGCGTTGTTGGTCACGTCAAAGTCCAATTTGATGGATAAGGGGGTGTGCTCCCCTTGTGGTGAGATTAACAGAATTCCGACCCCAAATCCTCGGAAGTTGGATGCCCCGTCAAAATACAAATCCCATGTTTCGGTATCGGTATGGAATATGTCTTCATCCGGAAAGGCCCAAGTATCGGTGTGTCCCTCTTCAGATATAGGACAGTCGGTGAGGAATTATGCCATTACCCGGCCTTTGATGGCTTTTAATGGCACAAATTTGAGGTCAAACTCTGCGAGCATCAAAGTCCATCTGGACATCCTGCCATTGAGGATGGGCTTCTCGAACAGGTACTTGATAAGATCCATTTTGGATAACACATGTACCTCGTGGCCAAGCATGTAGTGTCGGAGCTTTTTAGTGGCCCAAACCAAAGCTAGGCACGTCATCTCGAGCATTGTATACTTGCATTCGTATTCCAAGAACGTTTTACTGATGTAGTAAATAGCCCGTTCTTCTGAATTGACTGTCTGGGCCAGCAAAGCCTCCATGGCCATCTCGGTTGTTGTTAGGTATAATGACAAAGGCAGACCGGGTTAAGGTGGCATTAATACCGGCGGAGCAGACAAAATCTCCTTGATTTTATCGAAAGCTATTTGGCATTTGTCGTCCCATAGTACCCGTTCTCCTATCTTCAGTTTCTTGAAAATGGGTTGAGATACCATGGTTAGCTTTGAAATGAATCGGCTGATATATTGGACTTTCCCGAGAAACCCCCTTATTTCTTTTTCGGTTTTGGGCAGCTGCATCTCGGTAATGGCCTTCATTTTAGCTGGGTCGACCTCGATGCCGCGTTGGCTAACGATACGGCCCAATAATTTGCCCGATGTTACCCCGAAACTGCATTTTTGAGGGTTTAGCCTCATGTTGTATTTGCATAGTCGGGTAAAGAATTTTCTTAGGGCCGCAATGTGTCCACTTCGGTCTTTGGACTTCACAATCATATCGTCCACATAAACCTCCACTTTCTTATGCATCATGTTTGTAATAGAGTAGTGGCAGTCCGTTGATAAGTGGCCCCGGCATTGATGAGCCCAAATGGCATAACGGTGTAACAGTAAGTACCCCATGGTGTAATGAAGGTGGTCTTACTCATGTCTTCTTCTGCCATTTTGATTTGATTGTATCTGGCATACCCGTCCATGAATGATAGAAGGGCATGATCGGCCGTGTTATCCACCAGTATGTCGATGTGTGGTAACGGAAAATCATCTTTTGGACTGGCCTTATTAAGGTCCCGGAAATCTACATATACCCGCACCTTGCCGTCCTTCTTGGGTACCGGCACGATGTTTACGACCCCGTATGGATATTCAGACACTTGTATAAAGCCCGCTTTGAATTGCTTGTCGACTTCTTCTTTTACCTTGAGAGACCATTCGGGCCTCATTCTTCGGAGTTTCTGTTTTACCGGTTTACACCCATCTTCGATGGGTATTCGGTGTTCAGCTATTTCCCGATCTATTCCCGGCATGTCCTTGTAGGACCATGCGAAGATGTCCTTGAATTCCTGGAGGAGGTCTGTGAACTGTTTTTCTCCTCGGGATCTAAGGATAGGCCCAACTTATGCATATGGGGCTCTAAAGTGGTTCCCACATTGATGGACTCGATTTCTTCGATTACCGGATCTCGGGACCCTTTGTTCGAGCTGCTCGATCAGATGCGAAGGTAGAGGTACCTGTTCGTTGGGTTTCTCAATTTCATTGCATATAAAATTTTTGAAATTGAGAGAATTTTGGAAATAAGACAAGTCGTAAGCAGAACAGTTTTCGTTATTATTATTAATGGTAAATTTTGAGAAAAGCTCGAATAGAGCGGCCATCCGTTCGTTGGTCAGTGGCGGGATAAGGAGAGGTCTTGGGACAGGCCCCGAGACCTCAGTGGAAGTGGCTAAGGGAAGAGGGGTTACAGACTCGACTCTAGCACCAGACCCTCTAGACTTGGACTCTGACTCCGACTCTGACTCCGACTTAGACTCGGACTCGGTATCCGGTATGTCTCCCTCGCTGGTGGTTAACTTGTAGGTCCGTCCTTGGCTGTCGGTCCACTTGATGGTTCTCCTCCAGGCCCTTTTCCTGGTATCTGCACCGACTTTGGAGATTAGCTTGGTTGGGTCAAACCGATCGCTGTGGAGGATCAGGTTGACCAAATCATCCTTTGGAGCAGGGACGACCTTGTCTTCTCCAAATAGGAGCCCCAGCACGGGCTCAGAGTTGTTTTCCCCTTACTTGGACTCGACTTGAACAAAGGTGAATATATCATCAGGGATGAAATTGCATTCCCTAGCCGTTTTGGCCTCGGGATATGTGATGGTGGTTTGGTAGAGACCCACTTGAGTAGCTCCGAAAACTGGAGTAACGAAGTAGTCAGTTAACTTCGGGCTATAAGGGCCTAAGTAAGTGCCCTTGAGGATGTTGGTGGCCTTGTGGATACCGGCCCGGACCACGTTTTCCGGGGTTATAGCATACCCCAATCCGAACTGTGATTCGCCATTGTTCAAGACTTCGATAATCTTCTCAGCTGGAAGATATGGCCTCGAGGTAGCCCCCGGTAAGTAACCCAAGTTTTGTAGCATCGTGTTGATGCTAGTGGTGAAGTAAGGCCTGAAGAGACATTCCTCCTCGATCATACCGACGAAATCAAATTCTCGTGGGTCGGCCCGGCCCGTAGCATTGCAGCTTGCCACGATGATGGGGGTGGCCTCTAGTGTGATGACACCGTCTTGAAGTGGCATCTTGACCTTCCTATGTAGGGTAGAGGACACGGCCTTGACCGCGTGGATCCAAGGCCTTCCGAGTAGCAAGTTGAAGGATGAGGTGACATCAATCATCTGGAACTCCAGTTCTTTTTCGAATGGGCCCGTTATGATTGTCAATTTAACGGCCCCGGCTACTGGTTTTGGGCTTCCGTCAAAAGCCTGGATAGTTTGCGCCGTTGGGAGATAGTCGGCATCTGTGATGCCGAGGGCCCTAGCGGTCCTTAGGGGTAGGACATTCACGGCAGATCCGTCGTCGATTAGGGTTATCGGGAGGTACTTCCCTCGGCAAATGATCGTGATGTATAGGGCCAGATTATGATTGGGCCTGAACGGTGGCAGATCAGATTCAGAGAAGGTTATGAGCGGGCCTTCTTCTTTGGATTTGCCCTTGAGATAGGGCATAATAGTGGCTACCATTTCAGCGGGGGTAACCTGTGAATCGACCTTGATTTCATCTAGAGCCTTAGTCAGTGCTTCCTGATGCGCTTGTGAGCTAACCAGAAGCTGCCATATGGTTAGATCAGCTTGAACCCTCTTCAATTGTTGGACCAAAGCCGTGTCACTGCTTGGTTCTTCGAGGGTGGATTCCGTCCTGGCAAGTTCAGTGACGGTTGTTGCAGTAGAGTGCCCGGCTGTGGCGAGGTGGTTAGTGGCTAAGGCTTTGGACTTAGCTTTACGAACCTCTTCACTGGTGATGGGGACAGTTTCCCCTTTGGCCAGGTAAACGTCGTCCTCATCATCGAACCATATCCCATTAATTTGTGGGATATAAGGGGAAATGAGGTGAGAACAGTCGATTACCTCTCCCATAAATATAGCATGGGTACTAAACGAGTTTTCTTTGTTGCTCGGCTTGTCCCCGGGCAACGATATTTTCTCGCTTTCAATCAGATCTTGGATCAGATGCATCAGCTTCCAACATTTTTGTGTGTCATGCCCATTACCTCGGTGATACTGGCAATAGGCTTGGACATTGTAGCTCTTGGGCCTTTTCTCCACTGGAAGTTCGGGAGTCGGGCCTATTGGTTGGATAAGGCCTTTAGAAGATAGCCTTTGTAAGGCGTAGGTATAGGTAGTCCCTATATCCGTGAACACCCGAGTTGGTGTATTCTTTTTGGATGAGGTGTCAAGCAGATTTACCTCGTCAAAGATGGACCGGGTCTTCAGTACCCTCAAACATTGGAATTCCCGTGAGGTTGAGGTTAGCGGGTAGTTCGTCGTTTAAAGGCGAATAGGAACGAGCATTTTCAGTGTGGATCGAGTTGTTGACTGGTGAACCTGTTCTTCGAGCCTGCGAACAACGCTGATTAGTTCAGCTATGGGCCTAGTGGGCTCAGACCCTTCAATGGGGGCTATCTTCTCTACGGCACTCACCCGGGTGGCAAGGGTGGTTTGGTCGGTCCGGATAGCCGTCAACTGGGTTTCCATCTTGACCAGAGCGGCCTTCAGTTCGTCCAAGGTTTCTTGCATCTTGCGTTGACGTCTGGTTTCGGGTGGCCTGTCTGTAAGAACACCGCGTAATCAGAAACTAGCCCGAATCCCGGAATAGAAAGTACATCCCGAACAAGACTGAAAAGGGAAATGACTCGGAAAAGACACCTAGACGGGTGACTTGTGAAAAGTGGGCCTTCTTTAGGATTCGGTGGGTGGGCCGAGTCCTGTTCGAGTCCCCAGACTTTGGACTCGATTGTGTAAACGGGCCCTCCTCTGTAGGAGTATGTTCTACGTTGGTGGGCTTTGCCTTAGTCTGATAAGGCGGACTGGGATAGGGAAGAAACCAGTGATGTAAGATCGACAGAGTTTCGACGCTAAAGACTTTGACGACTTATGACATGACCCGACACTGCTAAATACGGGAAGTTCTAAGAAGAGGAATGTTTTGAAAATGATTTTTTGGAAAATCCGAGAAAACTCGGGGAAAGGGCCGATTTTTTTTCAAAAACTCGGAAAGTGTATCGGGCCTCGGTTTTGAAAGTTCGAAAATATTTTCGAGTTTTGAAATGGGTGGAATACCGGCTAGAAATAGGCTATTTTGAGTAAAATCATAAGTCCTAAATTCGGTATACGTCTCGGGTTTTGAAATTGAATATCTTGAAAAAGATGTATTTTTTGAAAAGTTGACGGTTTTTGAAAATGAAACGGAAACCAAGTAGCATGTAGTTAGGCAAGCATTATAACGACGCCATGTATGCTTTACACTAAGTCTCGGTCGGTCTAAAAAAGGGTCTATACCAGTGCACATAGTCTAGATGTTGATCTGGACGGACTTTCTAATTTGAGTTGAGCTTAGAACATGCTGGGAAACTCACTCGAATCGACTATGGACACCTTTGACATATCCATATTAGAGTACATCACGGTATAGTGGGACGTCGGTCGCGAGTACCGGCCCGGGAAAATATGGGGTTATGCATGAACCGTAAAACTAAAACGTGTATTGTACTAGTCAAACGATTTCTATTCGAGTCTCACCCTGAGGATGCCGATGGTAAGTCACGCATCAGTTAATCCCCAGCGGAGTCGCCAAATTGTGGACATGACATAGGTCCACCCCGACGCGGCCACGCGCGGGTTTGGGGAGGTGAATGAATCTCCATATATATGAGAATGGATCGAATTGAAATTTAAATCGAAGTGGACTCGCCACCAAACTTTGTGGGAGTTCGGGCCCGTTCGAACCCACTCTATGTCGTTGTGAGCCGTGTACAAAATACGGCCCATTTCCGATGTCAGAGTCTATTGGGATCGTCCCTTTGCATTGCGATACCGATACCGTCACTACGGGTAATCGTGTATTGAATGACTCTCGTGCGCCAACGGTTTTGGGCATCCAGAAACCGAGGTTCTGAGTAAGGGGTGAGGGTACGTGTTGGGAAGCCCACAAAGGACACCCAACCCCGCCCGCACATTGGCGGCCTCTACTAAGATATCGAGTGACTTTCTAATACGCGCGTTAGTTGAACGGGAAAATGAATATGCAAACATTATTTTCCCTAAACATGCGAAAAGTTGAAAGGGGTTTCTATGTCGATTTAATGCAACTAATTCTAACGTCGAAGTTAAATTTAGCATGCGAAGGTTCATTTTAGTACAATAAAATAAACAAAATAAATTGACAAGAAAGCAACAAACTTGTTAGTAACGGTATAACGATAATAACGGTTTGTGAAGATGTAGAATGTAATGGAATGATGTAAATAGGATGATGCATGTTTTCGAAAAGTGATATTTCACGTGATTGATTAGACACGTGTTGACCTTGGTCATAAAAAGAGGTTTTATCGAGACTAGAAAAAGGATGTGAGACTCACGGTATTGTCGTGATAAGGCCACTCGATCGAGTCATTGAGGGACTCGACCGAGTGGTCCTTGGGAAAGGCTCATGTCTCGTGTTTTAGACCCTACTCGGTCGAGTTATTGACGAACTCGGCCGAGTACACTGCCACTCGATCGAGTCATTGTGAGACTCGACCGAGTGGAGGTCGGAAAACATTTTGTCTTCAGTTTTTTGAGATGTCACTCGATCGAGCGGCCTATGGCACTCGGTCGAGTGACACCTGTGCGAACCATAGTTCGTTTCGGCTTTGCTTTTTGACTTCAATAATTTGATGAATTGGGCATAAATATTGTATAATTTATGTCCAATTTATATTTATGATTCTCGTCGTGCCCGATATCCGCTTATTGAACCGGTGTCGAGTACTAGAGCGAAATTTGAAGAAAAATGCTATAAGTCGTTTTAAGTTAACTAGCACGATATAAATTTTCTCCGCGTTTATTAATGTCGTAATTAATTCAATCGAATTAGAAGACATCTATATTAGCATCAACGAAAATCGTGTTATAATTTATTTGACTAAATCATTAGATTCGACATCCAATTATGGAATTGATATCGAATCTAATAGATCGATACTTGAATTAAAACCTCGACTTGATTCCCTCCGCATCCCGACATCATAATTAACTCTTGCGAATTGTTTGATGTCGGATCCGCATCAACGGGTTTCGACCCTTATTAAAAAAAGTACTTGTTTTGAGAAAATGGTTTTAGAATTGATGAAATATGCGATTGAATGATGATACGAATGAAAATAAAAACTATTATTTAGGTTGACTTGTTTCAATAATCAAGTGATCGGGGTGATGGGATAAGCGACCGGCAACGCTGAGTGCAATACTCTTGTATATTCGGGTTTCCTTATCCCACCATCACTCACACTCGACACAAATTCACAAGTATTTAAATGTTTTATACTCGCGATATTAACGATATTATAACGCGATAATGATGATAAAAGAAATATAAAATGACAACTACGACGACGAATGACGCGAGAAAGAAGGAGAAGAGCGAAAAGATGGGATTTGGCACCCACAACCTACATGTTCTTGTTCTCGGACGGGACTCGTAGTTGTGGCTTGCACGGGAGTATCGAGATGTAGGTTAAGTTGTGGAGGTTAGGGTTCGAATTCCTAAGTACTAGGGTTAGGGTTTGCAATAATGTGCGTGTAAAGCTGGAAATTGGGGTTGAATTAGGGTGAAAAAGTATGATCAAAAGTTGTTAAAAAAGTGTGTGCATGGGGGTGTTTATATAGGCTAGGCTATGTACCCCGTCTAGGGTTATTCGACCGAGTAACTGGCTGACTCGGTCGAGTGGCCCAGTGCGCCTGCAGTCGGGCTTGAATGGGGGCCCACTCGATCGAGTGGGCTGAGCACTCGATCGAGTGGGTCAGCTGGATCGAGTGGTCCGGGCTTTGGATATGGAATTGGATATTTTGTGGGTTTTGCTTTTGAGTTGGACTTTTTGATGTTTGTGTGGCTGTTTTTTTTGTGTCTCGGAAACGACTTTGACTAGGGTTGACCCAATCGTTAAAAGTTGGTTTTATTTTCGGTGTCGGTTTTGACCCAAATTAGTCTTGTTTGACTGGAAACGACCCACTGGGCCTGGATTTGAGGTCAGTTTTGTGAAATTTTCACTCCGTAAGTGCTTAAGCCAACAACTAATTGTTTCGAGCCCATATCCGAGCGCGTAGAAACACGTTAGCGTCTGATCATCATCGGGTATTTTTTGGAAACTACCATAGACACCTGACAGTCAAAATGCAGGTGTCTACAATATGTCAGTAAGTCGTGTCTACAATATGTCAGTAAGTCTATATATATATATATATATATATATATATATCCGTCAAAAATTGATAAGGAGTCAGTTAATACCATATGGTTAGATTAGACAAAACTAGGAAGTAGCAATATTTTTATCTAATCGTGTGAGTATTACTTGATTTGTCAAAAATTTGAGGCGGATATGCTCGTTACAAATAAGAATTTACAAACTATTTTTGTTGTTATAAGGGGCTTTATAGATTCTATTTCCCGTGTCCCATTACTTGGCTTTATGACACATAATAACATACGTGATGCGACATAAATGTGGGTTAGAGGATCTAAACTCTATAAGGGGAGACCTGTCCATCACATGTGGATTCCTAGGAAATACAATAAGGAGATTTTAAAAAGAAAAAACGTAACTAGGCTTCTCCTTTCCCTTAACTTCATGCAAAAACTACCATATAAGTGATAAATAACAGTATACGAAGTATCACGATAGATAATCAGAGACAGTACCATTACTTCTAAGAAGTATTACGTACTCTTGAAGTAGTTTAGACTATGTATCGACCATAAATCAGTGGTTTATCAAGTAGAAATAAAAATTACTCCTTTTGTTACACTTTTGTTGTTCTAACGCTGATGTGTCGTGTTTATATAGCTTTATTCCCTCGATTCCGTTGTCTTTTCCGGTCGAAACGCGCTCTTTAGAGCCGTGTCTTCTAACATTTTGCTTTGAGTGAGTGTTTTTGTAGATTCTGCACGATTTCAGGTCTTTATGTGCATTTGCCCTCATATCTGGTTAGAAGAACGATCCCGGAACAAGACCTGTGTCATAAGACATTTAGGCGAAGATGAAAATTGAGAAGAGTCGATTCATTGGGCCATCGAGAGCGGCCCAATCCTTGTTTCTAAGGCGATGTGCACGCCACCCTGCCCCAACAGGTCCCCTGTGGGCCCGCCTGAGCGACACATAGACGATTTTAGCTTGAATTTAGATTGTGCTTCGGCCCCTGCTTGTGGCCGGTCCCCGCCAGCCGACCGACATGCACATTTAGTCATTTTCCGCCCATCTTGTATTATTAGAGGATGCTTTAGCTTTGTTTTGGATTATTACTTCGTTACTTAGATTTTTCATTAGAAAACTATTCGTGACTCTTAGCATTCCGCACTCCGTTCCAAACTCGTACTCGATTCCGGTAAATTCGTTTATGCGATTTTCAGTGTTATGTTTCATTCTTCATCGTGAATTACTTTGTTCGTCGTAATTTTCTTTATTTACAATTCGTTGTTTCGTTTAGTTCGCTAGATTCTCGTTTGTTTATCGTTAGATTTATTTGCTTCCCTTTTATCATGAATTTTATGTATGCGATTTGTTGTTCCATAATTATCGTGAGTAGCTAATTTTCTCGCTATGGTCGAGGGGGATCGATGGATTATTATACGATTTTTTTTGCTTCGATACTAAATTTATAATAATGCTAGTACCATTTTCGCGTGTTTTATTTGTCGATTAAGTTGTTAAAGGCCACAATATTTTAATTTGTTTGGGAAATTCTAGTTCTTATGCGAAAGCCGAATTAGGATTAGATCACACGCGATTTCGTAGGGAGTCTAATAAGTTGCGAGAGCCTGTTAGATACTTCCTAGGTTGATACGATCCGAGAGAACATGTTATAGCCGACTAGCATGTTTATGTGTTTATTATCATTGTCACATAATTGTCGAACATCCATCGTGAACCCGTGACCGTTGTTTTCATCCATTGTTAGAATCTATTTTTCAATATCGCGTTTTAGTAATCTTTTAATTATTTTCTCATCAACAACCGTTTAGAGCATCTTAAAATCGCCATAGCTAATAGACATTTTTAACCGCTTCCGTGTGGATTCGATATCTTACTTGCCGCTATCTTCTAGTTAGTAGCATTAGGTTTATCTTGATTGGGTGGGATGACTTAACCCATATCAAATTTGGCGTCGTTGCCGGGGAAACAGTTTTTCTTGTTTTTTTAGCTTGTTTCTTTTTGCTCTCTTTCGTCTCAAGGAATTAAAACTCCTTGAGATTGATCTCACTCCCTACTTGTAGTTTTTCTTATGCCCAAGTCTTTTTGGTCATCAGAGCTTACTCCGTTCGATTCTGAACCCGAGAAAACATTTTGTAGGCGACGACAATTTTGGAGAGAGATTTCCGCAGCTCCCGATCTTGAGACTTTGGAAGCTATTCATACTGAATTTGTAGCTGAGAATCTATCTTTTGAAGAAGGAGATCAATCTCAGTCCGAGATTTTTTTGCCACCTCCGATCATAAAAATGCCGAAACTTTCTAGTAACTCGGAGCCCGAGCAAACCGCTCTTCCTAAGTTGCTTAAACGACCAACTGCCACTCAAGGTACATTCGAGATTCGACCCGCCTTTATTACTTTGGTGGAGAAGAATCAATTTGGTGGTGACCCTAAGGAGGATCCTCACAAGCACATGAGGATTTTTACTGATTATTGCTCCACGATTCCACTTCCGGTCGGGGTACTTCAAGAAGAAGTCATGGAGATGCTCTTCATGTTCTCACTACGGGATTCCGCTAGGGAGTGGATAACAAACCTTGATAAAGTCACCGAGGGGATCACCGATTGTAATTCTCTTGCCCTTGCCTTCTACAAGCACTATTATCCGCCACAAAAGACGAACATGCTCCGAAGTCAAATCACCAATTTTCGTCAAACTCCGAATGAGATTATTTATGAGTCGTGGGAGCGGTTCAAGAAGCTTGTGAAGGAATGCCCGCACCATGCTTTTGAGGTTTGGTTTCTTTGCAACCAATTTTATAATGGGCTATATCATGATTGCCGAAGTACACTTGATTCGGCATGTATGGGCGTTTCCAATGTAACGTGGATGATGATAAGGCTTGGCAAACCATTGAAGAAATGGCATCTCACCACTCTCGATGGGGTAATCCTCGAGGTAATACGCGGTCTAATTCCGATGATAGTGGGTCCTCTAATGCCTTGGCTATTCAATTAGCCGCTTTATCTAAGAGTTTTGATGCATTGGAGGTGTCGAATTCTCAACGGGGAGGGGGCATGCATCAAGTGCATGCCATGCAAGATTATGCATGTGTTCGTTGTGGTGCCGCGGACCATCAAGCTCAAGATTGTTTAAGCTCCATAGAACAAGTGAATGCATTCCAGTCCATGCGCCCGCATTATCCTTATATGAATCAACCGGGCTATGAGGCGTCTCTCTCATCTTATAGGAGTACGAATGTATTGAACCCGCCTATTACACCAGTTTATGTACCCCCACACAAGTAGCAATTCTAAAATCAAGGGAATTTTCAAAACCAACAAAATTTCAATAATCAAAGGAATTTTCAAAATCTGGGAAATTATCAGTGGCGACCTTAATCGGGTCAACACCAACAAAATTTTGGTAACACTAATCA
The DNA here is from genome assembly GCA_958450325.1 of Agrostemma githago. Lineage (NCBI taxonomy): Eukaryota > Viridiplantae > Streptophyta > Magnoliopsida > Caryophyllales > Caryophyllaceae > Agrostemma > Agrostemma githago. The sequence continues at coordinate 14,596,395 of OY288239.1, read as the reverse complement.
GAACTTCGGGAATTCTCATCAGAATTTTGGTACTAGTCAGCAGAATTTTGGCCAATCCTCCACATAAGCTCAAGGTTATTCTTCTTCTTCTTTGAGTTCTAATGAAATGGCTGAGCTTCGTAATATGTTGCAGATGATGGCCAAGACCCAAGACTCTATGATGGCTCAAATGAAAAAGAACGATCAAGCCAAGGATAATGCCATCAAAAATTTGGAGAACCAAGTGGGACACCTTGCCGCGTCACAAGCAACGCGTCTACAAGGTAAACTCCCTTCTCAAGGTGATCAACAACATGATACGGCTAATGCGATCACTCTTCGTAGTGGCACACACTATGAGAGTCCATCGATGCCTAAGGATGATAAGCCGGACGAGAAAGAGGAGGTTTTAGTGGAATATGTCGATGGGAGTGTTATTGTGGAAACTCCGAGTGATGATCAAGTTCCACCACCCACTACTCCCGTTCCCACTCCGACTAGTCCAACAATCCAAGTACCATTCCCGGGTCGTTTGAAGAATCGAATGGAGACTACCCAATTTGGCAAGTTCATGGAGGTTGTGAAAAATTTGCACGTTACGGTCCCATTTACCGAGCTCATTATGTAGGTCCCATCTTATACCAAGTTTATGAAGGACATCTTGACTCGGAAGAGAATCATTGGTGAGGTAGAAACTGTCGCTCTTACTGCAGAGTGTAATGCATTTTTACAGAACAAAGCCCCACCGAAGCTAAAGGACCCTGGTAGTTTTTCGATTCCTTGCACTATAGGCACCTTATCGATCGATAAGGCTCTTTGTGATTTAGGTTCTAGTGTAAGTGTTATGCCTTATTCCGTATGTGAAAAACTTGATATGGGTCCTCTTAAGTGTACTAGTGTCACTTTGCAGATGGCGGATCTTTCCATAAAACGCCCTTTGGGAGTTTTAGAAAACGTACCCGTTAGAGTTGGAATTTTTTTTATCCCAGTTGATTTTATTGTCCTTGACATGTTCGAGGACACCTAAATTCCTATAATTTTGGGTAGTCCATTTTTGCACACCGCCGGCGCGGTTATTGATGTCAAGAACGGTAAATTGACTTTGGAAGTGGGTGGAGACACCATTGTCTTCTGCTTGGATAGTACACTTAAGAACCCGGTGGTAACGGATTCTTGTTGCATGATAGATGTGGTTGATGCTTTAGTTCATGATTCTATGGAGGCGTCCCTTATACGGGATCCCCTAGAGGCTTTGATATGTTTGGAAGCATGTGCAGGTAATGCTTTCGTTGACTCTGCTGTCATTGATGCTTTGGAAGCTGCTTTGGAAGGAAGGATGCTCACGGAGGAGCAAGGTGTCAATGTAACCAACATCGTTCACACCTCATTTGCCATAGACATAACTGTTCCGGAGCGTAACCCACTTCCGTCTCACCTAAAATATGCCTTTTTAGACAATACCGAGAGCTTTCCCGTGATTGTAAGTGCCGATTTAATTAAATGAGCAACAACTTTCTGATTTGTTAGTGGTTTTGAAGAAAAATAAGAAAGCTTTTGGGGTATAGTCTTGATGACTTGAAGGGAATTAGTCCCAATTTTTGTATGCATAGAATTAATCTCGAGGAAGGTCATCGTCCTTGTGTCCAGGGTCAACGTAAGTTGAACCCGAATATGCAAGAGGTTGTTAAAAGGAAGTTATGAAATTGTTGGATGCGGGAATCATTTATACGGTTCCCGATTCGAAATGGGTGAGTCCGGTACAACTTGTACCTAAGAAGGGAGGGACTACTGTTGTCCCGAATGAGAAGAATGAGTTAATCCCTACACGAATTGTGACGGGATGAAGAATGTGCATAGACTATAGAAAGTTGAACACCGCTACCCTTAAAGACCATTTCCCATTACCCTTTATCGACCAAGTGCTTGAGAGACTAGCTTCTCACAAGTATTTTTGCTATTTAGATGGATATTCGGGATTTTTCCAAATCCCGATACACCCCGCCGACCAAGAAAAGACCACGTTTACTTGTCCCTACGGCACTTTCGCATATGCAGGATGCCATTCGGGTTATGTAACGCACCCGCCACTTTCCAAAGATGCACGATGAGCATCTTTTCCGACTACATCGAGTCCATCATGGAAGTATTTATGGACGACTTTAGCGTATATGGTATGAGTTTTTCAACTTGTTTAGCTAACTTAGATACCATCTTAAACCGATGTATTGAGGTCAGTTTGGTCTTGAATTGGGAAAAGTGCCATTTTATGGTCACTGTGGGTGTAGTTTTGGGTCATGTGGTTTCCGAAAAGGGCATTCAGGTGGATAAAGCAAAACTGCAAGTGATTGAGCAATTGCCCTTGCCGGTCAATGTAAAGGGAGCAAGAAGTTTCCTTGGTCACGCGGGGTTTTATCGCCGCTTTATCAAGGACTTTTCAAAAATTGTTAAGCCACTTACACAATTGCTCCTAAAGGATGTCCCTTTCGATTTTACTAATGAGTGTGTGGAAGCTTTTAACAGGATAAGGCAGGCCCTTATATCGGCTCCGATTATTCAGTCACCGGATTGAAATTTGTCATTCGAGATAATTTGTGACGCGAGTGATTATGCTATGGGAGCGGTTTTGGGTCAAAGAAAGGACAAGGTCTTGCATGTTATATACTATGCTAGTAAAACACTTGACAATGCTCAAGTTAATTATGCAACCACCGAGAAAGAATTGCTAGCTATAGTGTATGCTTTGGAGAAATTCAGAACCTACTTGGTTGGATCGGAAGTCATTGTTTTCACCGATCATGCGGCTCTTAAGTACCTCCTTGCTAAGAAAGAAGCGAAGCCCCGACTACTTCGATGGATCCTCCTCCTCCAAGAGTTTGATTTATCGATTCGGGATAAGAAGGGAGCGGAAAATGCAGTTGCAGACCATCTATCGAGGCTAAGAGTTGAGGAGGAAAGAGTTGTCATCCCCATAGATGACTTTTTTCCCGATGTTTCTCTTATGGCCTTAACTACCGGTGAAAGCGAGGGTCCTTGGTATGCAGATTACGCTAATTACTTAGTTGGCAAGAAAATACCTTCTGATCTTTCTTATCAGCAAAAGAAAAAATTTCTACATGATGTTAGACAATTTTTCTAGGATGATCCTTATTTATTTAAAGAGTATGCTGATGGTATTTTCCGACGATCTGTCCCTCAATGGGAAGTTTGTGGAATTTTAGAGATTTTTCATTCATCACCATATGGTGGTCATCATGGACCGAGCTGAACCACGGCTAAGGTCCTCCAATCGGGTTTTTATTGGCCAACCATATTCCGGGATGCCCAAGCCTTCATTATGTCCTGTGACGCATGTCAAAGGACTGATAATATTTCTAGGAGGCATGAAATGCCTCAAAATGAGATCCTCGAGGTAGAAATTTTTGATGTCTGGGGTATAGATTATCAAGGTCCGTTCCCGTCATCCAAGGGCAACCAATATATTTTGGTTGCGGTTGATTATGTCTCCAAGTGGGTGGAGGCGGTAGCATCTCCTGCTAATGATGCTAGGACGGTAATTTCTCTACTCAAAAAGACTATTTTTCCTCGCTTAGGTGTTCCAAGGGCTATAATCAGTGATAGTGGAAGCCATTTTCATGAAAAGCGACAAGATGCTTTACTAGCTAAGTACGGTGTCTTTCACCGTACCGATCTTACCTACCACTCTCAAACGAGTGGACAAGTCGAGGTGTCTCACCGGGAAATAAAGTCCATTCTCCAGAAGGTCGTGTCAAAAACTCGAAAGGATTGGAGCTCTAAGCTAGATGATACATTATGGGCTTATCGTACCGCCTTTAAAACGCCTATTGGTACTTCACCTTACCGATTGGTTTATGGCAAGACATGTCATTTACCCGTCGAGCTCGAGTACAAGGCTTGGTGGGCAATCAAGGAGATTAACTTGGACCCGAAGTTGAGTGGAGAAAAGAGACTCATGCAGCTGAATGAGTTAGAAGAATACCGTCTCGGTGCCTATGATAGTGCTCGGGTATACAAGGAGCGCACCAAGCGGTGGCATGACAAGCATATCCTTTCTCGTGAATTCAACGTAGAGGATAAGGTATTATTGTTCAATTCTACACTCCGTTTGTTTTCCGGAAAGTTGAAATCTCGTTGGTCCGGACCTTTCTCCGTCACCCATGTTGGTAAATTTGGCTCGATTGAAGTCGAGAGTGATTCGGGTGAACGGTCAACGATTGAAATTATATCATGAAGGAGCTCATGTTGGAGCGACTGAAGTTATACAACTTCATCCTGTTCCCTCATCCCACCAAAAATTTGTGCTCATCAAGTCGTGCAGGACTCTAAACCATCGCTACCGGGAGGCAGCCCTGGTATGTAAACAATTTCCTTCATTCTCGTTTTATTATTATTTTTCCTTAGTTGTCTTAGTGAGGACGAGATGAGGGACTAATGTTTTTGGAGATGCGCAGAATCATCGGAAATGACTTGAATTGAAGATATTAGGAAAAAAAAGAGAAGAAAAAAAATCATCGTTCTTGTGATAATATAGCAGGTCACCTCAGCCTAGGCCTAGGGGGCCTATTGATTCTAGGGGCCGAGGTACGAGATAAATTCGAGTTCACAAGAGTGAATTGTGCGCCTTATCCTGCCGCCAGGGCCTCTATTGACTTCAGGGGCCGAGGCACATAAAAAAATAAAGGAAATTTGGACAAAATCTCAAAACTTGGTTGATAGAGCTGTCAGGTCAGCCAGCCGGGGGCCGGTGCTAGCCGTGTGAGCGTGAGAGGGCATTTATTATTAAAAAAAGTCAAAATACTCAATTGTGTGCGTCAGGCCGGCCAGCCGGGAGCCTGTCCCTACCGGCCTGAGCGCACAAAGGAGCCCAGATCAAATTTTTGCTTCGTCAGTCATTCATTCAATCGCCCCTTCTCTCTCGCCTCACTCCTCAATTTCCAGCTTCATCTCCTTCCCCTTCTTCAATCTCTCTCCTCAATTTTCCCCAAGTTTACTGCTACTTTCAGATTTGCAATAGGTTCTCGGAACAAGCGCACCAGAAACGACCATGCTAAACCAGGCATTCCTTCCGACCCAGTCTTTCCGGGCATAATTTTTACCACTATTGACCAAAAGGTACAATTTCATAATCTGAGAAAACGCTCTATTGTTCCTACTCGTTTTATCGATCATGATGTTATGAGAACTTTGGGCTTAGATTCTGCTTTGAAACTTTTGTTTAAGGGTGTTGGTATGAGTACATTATTTACGATGCGTCGTAATAGGTATACTCAGCTTACGTTGGAATTTCTGACTTCATTTGAGATGATTAAGAATAGAAGGTCTGGGGCGACTTCTGTTGGGTTCCGTCTACTAAATACTAGTTTTGAGTTGAGTCTGAAGCAGATTGGGGATTATTTTGATCTTAAGGATTATGAGGACCGTACACCACCTGAGCATGCTAATTTTAGGGTGAGTGATTTTTGGGAGTGTATTGTTGATGCCCCGTACACTACCGCGGGGCATATGAGTTCAAAACATATTCATAATCCGGTCATTAAGGTTTGGCAGAGGTTTATGGGCTGGACGATTTTTGCTAGAAAGGAGCCACATAATGTACGCACCGAGGAGGTGTTTATTCTAGGCTCGTATTTGCGGCGCAAGCCAAAGGTGTGGCATATTAATATTGTCTATAACCTCATCCACCAGCTTAGGAGAATTGCTACGGCCATTGCGGATGTTCCTATTTATATAGGCGGGTTAGTCACGAACTTAGCTGTTCGGATGACCGTTTTTCACGAAGCGGATCGTAATCCAGTCCCGGGTGAGATTATCCTTAGCCTCCGATATTTGGCTTCTCTTAACTGGATTTCTTCGAGGAATCAGAATCGTTGGGCTTGGCTCATTAATGAGCAAGCGACTATCATTTTGCAAGTCGGGTCGGTTTTGTCACTTGAGGCTGATCAGCCTAATTGTTTATTGCCCGCTGTTGCCCCTAGCTCTTTTCCTTCCTCGCATGCTATTACCTATACTCGTCGTCCCACGAGCGAGCCTAACCCCAGCCTGCCTCTGAGGTCGGCCCATCTCAGCCTGCTTCCGACCCCACCACCACTACTTATGAGCAGCCCCCTCCTCCACCCCAGTATGCTCCCCTCCATCCCGATCTTATTGCATGGATGAAGCGCATGGAGTTGGGTGTCGGTTCTTCCCGGTCAGACTTGGATACCCTTCGCATGGAGACTCATGCTCGTCTGGACCGTTTATATGCGGATCAGTGTCTCGGGATATATCCAGTCTACGATGATTATGCTCGGCGTGCTGCTGTACCACCTCAGGGCCCTTACCCATCGTACTTTTCTTGGCCCGTGGGTGGTTATTCTAATCCTTCTATTCATGGCGGTTTCCACCTTCACACTGATTATTTTAGTGCCCCGATGGGCCCTGCTTTTTGAGCCGCTAGTGAGTATCTGGGGGGTATTTAGTATACGGGTGGTGCGTCTGGTTCTGGGGCTGCTGCAGATGATGATATGGCGGATGATGATTTTGGTGATGATGATGATGATCAGTAGCGGATTCCCGATTTTGCTACCTCTCCTTGTACATAATTGGTATGTTTTTCCTCTATTCTCGGTTTTTATTTGTGTCCCCCCACCATTTTTGAGTCTGAATGATATGAACATTGAGGACAATGTCGAGTCTAGCGTGGGGGAGTTTTTAGTATTTATTGTTTCATTTCCTTGAGTCTTAGTGTTTGTCTATGATACCGATTATGCAGCAATGATGATAATTTGCACTCTTTAGGCTACCTACTCGTTCCTAATTGGCATTCATTTGACCTTTGTTATGTGGAATAATAATTAATCAATAAGTATTCAACCAACTAAGTTGTAATTTGTGGTTCCCATTTAGACCGACCTTGCATTTAGGGTTTAGCTACGAAATTGATGAGATTTAGAGCCTCCTGTAGCCAGTACATTCATACCTGGCTACCAGTTAGGATTGTGTGTAGGTCTCCTCGTGGAATATGTTATGTCAATACGCATAAGTATGGTGTATTCCCCTTTATTTTGACTAACTTGCCTAGTGATCAATTTTGGGACACTTTCATTGTCATCAATTTCTATCCGATAAGTGTAGTTTGTAGTGCCTAGTTTGTTGTGTATTGGTCCCTTTTTCGTTGCGGAATCGCTCCTTGGGAGCGGTTCATGGGCTACTTATGCTTCCTCTAGTTCGTTTCAGGTTCCCGAGACCATTCATGAAGAATGAGAACGATTCCGACTCGTTTCATACACTTTTTGGAACCAACGAAGTGAAGGAACGATCACTCGATGCCTTGGATTCGATCCCGAGACCTTGGGACCCGATCCCGAGCCCCTTAGACTCGATCCCGAGTCCCGAGAATGATGAGAAGCCCATGAGAGTCAAGGAGGAACCTTAAAGATCATATTGGAGGCCTACAAGACCCATCCCCGTCGGGAAGGACCTCATCCCGTTCGGGATGAGGTGCACAAATGCGGAGGGTTCTGTTTTGGACCCGTCCCGGTCGGGACCAACCCATCCCGGTCGGGATCAACCCGTCCCCGTCGGGACCGATCCGTCTCGGTCGGGATGAACGACCTGCTGCGCCTGACTTCTTTTGTCTTCCTCCTTCATTCTTGTAACCCTATAAATACTCCTCCCTTGTATAGTTTAAACATCTTACTTTACCCTAGATTACTTTAGACCTCTCTTAAGCATTCAAAACCCTAATTAGCTCCTTTTTATCTCTAGTTAATCTTTAGTTAATCTTTGTTTAATCTAGTAATTAGTCTTGTATTAAGAAGATTCTTGAAGACTCTTCCAAGCTTGACAACCTTGGAGATTTGTTTGGGTTTCTTATTAATTCAAGTTCTCATCTTTTTCATCCTATTGTAGTTGGTATAATCTCTTTTCCCTTATTCCTTGTTTATTCATCAAGTTTTAATCTTTACATATTGCTTATTGTTATTGTTAGTTCATTATGGATGTTTTGATTATTATGTTGTTTTCTCTTGTTCATGTTAGTTTTATCTTGATAATGAGTGAGTAGATTCCTTGTGGGGTTAGTAGGGGGATTAAGTGTGGATTATGGGTGATTAGGGTTTGATTGTGGGTAAAGGTGATTCCTTTTCTTGCTAGTCACTTATTGGGCACACTATGTGTTTGTTGTATTGCTTGTGTGGGTAGTAGTGGCCAATGCTTCTCATACTTGTTCTCATCTTCTCATTGTGTATTCGATTTGTGGTTGAATGTTTATGTTTTGAGTAGCATCTTGCATGAATGTTCGGGTCTAGTCTTAGACACAAGAGTGCGAACTTTGGCTTTGGCGCGAGAGCGCAAACCGACCTTAGTAACTAAGTGGCACCTATACCCTTGATTACCCAATTATCCTACTACACTTATGAACCCGACCTAACCCTACTCTTTTCCATATTTGATTTCTCTACCTCTTTAGCCTTCTTCTCTAGTTTGTTAGTGTTTCTAATCTTTAGTTGTTTCAATTAGCTTTTGTTTTATCTAGTTCATTGTTAGTCCATTTCCATACCTCTCAACCATCATAGTTTATTAATTATTGTCTTCTTTGTGTTTGTTTGTGTAACTTAGCCTTGTTTGTGATTAGACCATAGTCTAGACACCTAAAACCGTCCCCGTGGACACGACCCGACTTACCCTAGCTACCGTTAGGATTATTTGGTAATATGATGATCGGTTGGGACCCGCGGCAAATCCTACCATCAATTTGGCGCCGTTGTCGGGGACGGTGCATGTTTAGACTTAGTTTGCTTATTAGCTTGACATAGTTACCCTTCTTGTGCTCTTCTTCTATCTCTTGTGCATATTGTGTAGGTTTTTTCTTAATTTCTTTAGCTTCTTTTTCTCTTTGTCTTGGGTAGTGATCGTTTATTGTCTTTTCATAGTGCCCATAGGGCACTAGGTGTTCTCACGTTTGCTCTAGTGTGTAGTGTATGCCTAGGGGGGCAGGCGAATTCTTTCTCTTCAATCCAGAGCCGGAAAGACTCTTTAGAGTCTTTCGCCAACGGACGATTGGCCGGGTTAGAATCTCTCAACCAAGTGCTAGCAATACCACCGAAGAACAAGCCCAAGGATCCGACTTTATCGAGCAACCTCAAGGCAATACCGAAGGGATCTTCATAAATCCTTTTGGTACTTCTCAACCTAGCTCCCCCTCTACTTCTACATCAACACCATCTACACCGTCCTCTCCCGCATATCCAATAATGCCTAAGTTCTCTTCTCATTCAACCTTTACGGAAGATGTCTTGCCCGGTCCAACCGTTCTACCGGAGGCATATACCGGCAATTTTGTGGCTAAGACTCAATTCATCCAATTGGTCGAGCGAAGCCAATTTAGTGGGTTACCAACCGAAGATCCTCATCAACACATGGAAACCTTTTCGGACTATTGCGATGCTATCTCACAAACGGGAATAACCCAAGACCAAATCTGGTGGGTACTATTTCCTTTCTCTTTAATCGGTAAAGCAAAGCAATGGTTCAAGGGGTTAGACAAGGCGACTCTAGGTATTGATACTTGGAAGAAGCTAACATTGGCTTTTTACCAACAATTCTATCCCCCGGAGAAGACAAATTTATTGAGAGCCTCTATCACGGGATTCCAACAACGTGATGAAGAAAGCCTCTACGAAGCTTGGGAAAGATTCAAAGCCTTGATCCGCTCTTGCCCTCACCATGGTCTATCACAATGGTTCCTTGTTCAACAATTTTGGAACAGATTATATGAAGACTCAAGGGCCATTCTCAACATGGGATCGAATGGAAGGTTTACCGAGGTGGATGATGACCAAACTTGGTCAAGAATTGAAGAGATGGCGGTCCATAATTCCCAATACTCAAGGCCTTGGAAGGCGAATCGAGGAGGTAGGCACGAGGTCGATGTTATTACACAACTAAGCATTGACCTTGGAGCACAACTAAAAACTCACATGGAGACTATTGACAAGAAGCTCCAAGGCCACCTCAATCAAGTTCAAAGCATTAGTTCCTCCAACCAACACTCGATTTATGAAGTTAATGCTTTGGGAGTTGTGTCTCCTACACCTTATTATGGGATGTGCGATACTTGTGGGATAGTGGGACATGAGCCTATACATTGTCGGGGAAGTATTGAGCAAGTGAGCGCCTTTCAAGCGTTCAAGCAAGGTGCCCCCTACCCTAACATGTTCCAAGCTTCCCATCAAGCTTCTCAACAACAAGCTCTACAACACCGTCCCTATGTTCCACCTCCTTAAGGGACAACAATCAAGGATACCAAGGTTATCAAGGCAACATAAGGCCACTCAACAACTTCAAGCAAAATAACCAAGGTACCTTCAACAACAATCAAGGGTTCAAATAAGGGAATTTCAATCAAGGTGGTTTTCAAGGAAACCAACATAACCAAGGACATCAAAACTACAACCATGGCAACAATCAAGGCCTTAATCAAGGAAACTCTCATGGGTTCCAAGGGAACCATCAACAACAACAAGCAACCCAAGGTAATCGTCAAGAAAGCAATCCAAGGAGTCGGTCTCCTACTCATGATTATGGCATTCCTCGAGCCATCACAAACACTCAAGATAACCAACAATCTCCCCCTCGGGATTTCGACATGCAAAAGTCAATGTTGGACATGCAAAGGAGTCAATTGGAGACACAAAGAACCCAACAAGAAATCATTACTCAACTTCAAAGGGATAACTTGGCAAGAGATGCTCATATGAAGATGCTCGAGACACAAATAGCTCAACTTGCTTCGAGTAGCTCTTCAAGGCAAAAGGGGCAATTACCTCCTCAAGGTGAAACGGCGAAATTCGAGCGTGTGAATGCTATTACCACGAGGAGTGGTTCATCTTATGACTCCCCCTCATCCCCTAATGAGCACGTACCAATGAAAGAAGTTGTGCCTGCAATTCGAGAAGATTCAAGCTTGGGAGATCCAATTAAGGAGCAAGTCTTGTGGCAGATTGAGAAACTCCAAGAAGACAAGCTTCCCCCACTTCAATAAAAAGACAAGGGTAAAGGGAAAGTGTCATTTGAGAAGTCCACCCTTATTGAGTAAAACAAGGTTCATATTAAGTTGCATTTCCCAATAAGGCAAACGAAGACCAAGGCGGATGTCCAATATGACAAGTTCCTCAATATTGTGAAGAAATTGGATGTGAGTGTCCCATTTACCGATCTACTTACCCAAATCCCGGCATATGGAAGATTCATGAAAGAAATCTTGGCTAGGAAGAGATCCGTCGACAAGGAAGAGACCATAGCGTTCACAAGAGTGGTGAGCGAGCTTAATCAAGGTTCTACGCTTCCCAAGTTGAAGGATCCGGGTAGTTTCTCGATCCCGTGCACCATAGGCAACTTCAATATCGAGAGAGCACTATGTGATTAGGGTGCGAGTGTAAGCATCATTCCCTATTCCATTTGTGAGCGACTTGGGATGAAGGAGCTCAAAAGTACTTCCATTATACTCCAAATGGCCGATAGTTCCCTCAACCGACCTTTGGGGATGTTGGAAGATGTGCCAATAAGAATCGGGAAGTTCTTCATTCCGGTCGACTTCCTTGTGCTTGACATGCCGGGAGATGCTATCAATCCCATTATCCTTGGGCGCCCATTTCTACACACCGTCGGTGCTATGATCGATGTAAAGAACGGTAGGATCACATTTGAGCTAGGCGACGAGAAGCTCGTGTTTGACCTCCAAGGCAACACTTCGCCTACTAATGATGAGTCTTGTAAAAAGATCACCGCCATGAAGGACATCGATCTAGGGGATGGGACGAGTAAAAGCTTAAAGAACGACTTCTATGGAATTGAGGACGATGATTCCGAGATTGGGGCGGATGAGTGCCCATATCATGAGTTTGAAGACAAGTGCCAAGACAAGAAGGAAGATGAGCCTCCCTTGGGGCCACATGAGGATAGATGGACGTTTGGGTATATACCGAAGGATCGAAAGTACAAGTTCAAGCCATTGAACTTAGTAGATCGGGATGCCCCGGGAACGTCGAGGCTAGGATGTGATGATCATTGGAGTGGAGGTTGGTATTCCACTAGCTTGATTGAAGACTTTGCAAGAGCCTTTGATTTGTTTCTTCGTGCCCTTGATGGCGATGGAATTGGTTATAGTGTTGTTGAAAAAGAATTGAAGAGTGCACCATCCTTGGTTTGACGGAGTTCCAAAAGAACCGTCTTATTGTATATATTTCTTTCTTATTCTTTTAGATTTTGTGAAATTATTGTGAGATGGAATTCATTTTGATGAGTGATGTGAGGGAGGGATTTTGATGAATGTGTTTGAGCTTATTTGATAGGTGAGAAGTGAAGATGAATCCTAGAGAGGAGGGGTTATTATTAGAGCTTGGATCGTGCGAAGGGGAGTCGGTTTTTGAAGCTTGGGACGAGCTTTTGGAGTTATAGAGGGTTAGAGGACTCTTCCCGGCCGAGAAGAGTGCATCCCGACCGGGAAGGATGAACCATCCCGACCAGGAAGGATGTCATCCCGATAGGGATGAGTGTACCAAAAGTTGGGTCTTCTAGAGTGTCATCCTGACCGGGATGAGGGCTTCCCGACCGGGACGGGTATGTCATCCCGACCGGGACCATCCATCCCGACCGGGATGGTCCCTTGCTCCTCCCTTTGCCTCTTCTTTGTCATGTGAGCCCACCCTATCACTTTATACCCCCTCCCAACCTCCCTACCTATCCTTGCTCTTATCATATGACCCCTACACTTCATATACACACATTCACCTCATTTTCTCTTCACTTTACACCGGCTTTCACATCAAATCCCACCTCCTTATACCTTTGTGCTCCAACCATGGAACCATATCGTGAATGGAGGGGAATAGCAATGACGAAGACTAGCTACGTGCCGATATCGACCTATGAGACGATGGAGTGAGTGAGTTGCTACCCGCATGGTACGACAACTATCCTTTCTTTTCCGTCTTTTGTTGCTTGTCTTCTTTTGTTAGTTCCCCTTCCCCTTATACACTTTTGTGTCACGGTGGCCCTCGGGGCCTTGGTAATTGTTGCTCCCGACTCTCGATGACGTGACTACATCGAGAGTCATTTCAAAATCCAAATTTACAAGATTTTTCACCCTTTTTGTAGGACTTAGTCGGATTTGGGCGGAATCTGGACTTGGTGACTTGATTACACCTAGTCCTCCCCTCCCATTTCCTTTTATTTCTTTCTTTTTACTTCTTCCCCCATCCATATCTTTTCTTGTCTCGGTCCATGGTGACATGACTACACCCCGGCCGGACACATTCTACCCTTTTCTCCACTTTTCTTTTCGATTTTTAGCTTTATTTTCGTAGTTCCTTTTCTTTTGTGTCTCCATACACTACGGTCGAGCATGAGGACAATTCTCGGCTTAAGTGTGGGGGAGCGATATTCTATCATAGTTAGTTTTGTTTTCGTAGTTTTTCCGAAAAATCTTTAAAAACCCTAAAAATTTGAAAAATTTTCACAAAAATCAAAAAGATTTTCTTTTTGTGTGTTTTCCTTTTGTGTCGTTATGTCGTATATTTGTTGTGTTGTGCGTGTTTTGCCTCCTTTTTTCCTTATAGGTTGCTTAATCACCGATAGCTTTGGAGAGCTTTCAAGACATCTGGTAACATCTTTCATCCCTTTTCCCTCTTTGTCTCTTGTGGAGTTTGGAGGAGATTTGTGATGATGTGTGCTCGGGTGGAGCTTTGTGCATATTAGTGGGTGATTGGTCGCTTATTTAGAAATTCGGGGTGGTGTTTGTTCTCTTTGTATGTTTGTTTTGTTTTGTTTTGTTTTGTTGCCTTTGGTCTCTTTTTCTTTCGTTTTTTGTCGTGTCTTTGTTTTGTGATGTGTACTTGTGTCTAGTGTGTAAACGGTTTTCGAAAACCCGGTTTAGTGGCTAGTGTGCAAGTGTTTACTTTCCCTTTCTAGTAGTATGAATCGAGTCTTGGACTTTAGTCTAGTAGAATGACCCTAAATCAATGATTTCGTTCGTTTCTTACCTTGAGTCCACCTAGCTTACTAGGGATTTACTACGGGATTTGCATTTTGACCATTATGACCACCCACGGTGTGAAAAGGCCTTGGTTGCCGAGTCCCGTCCCCTAGGTGACCGTGTTCGGAATTGTTTGATTAGTCCAAGTTTCTCCCATTTTTGTGGGTTTGAAGGGAAAGCGCGCTCCCGACTTACCCATTTCCCCTACCGTCTACACATTTCCCACAAAATAAGATGCAAATTGTTGAAATCTCTTTCTTAGTTGCAAGAAGAAATGCCTACAACTCAAATCTAGCCAAAAGGGCAAACAATGAAAATGAAAGAAAATTAAAGAAAGAAAAGATTGAAGAAAAAGAAAGGGCACAAAAAGCCAAAAAGAAAATACAAAAGATGAAAAAGAAATGGCATAGCAACACACAAAGCAAAAATGCAAAAGAAAGAAAAATCCCAAAAGAAAACCGTCTTACAAAGATAATCCCCACATCTCAAAAATAAGCCTTTTTCCGATCATTACCGTGAAGAGCCTACCAAAGGACCGAGTCCCTAAGAAGGATGATAGCGGTAGTGGTCGGTCTTCCCTCATTTTGCAATCATATCCACCTTTTTACTTGGACTAGTTGGGCGGTTTTGGGCATGGGACGACCCTCTTGGCTCATTGCTAAAGGGGGCGGGATCTCACTTACCTACAGTGTCGACTAACACCGTGGTTCATCCCTTTTCCATCCCGCCGATCGTCCCGTAGTACGTTCTTAGAAGGTTAGGAGGAACCTAGGTAAGTTACCAACGTTTTTGTTGCTTTGTCGTCATACTATTAGGGTTTTGTCCATTTTGGGTTGTATTGCTAGCTTGGGAACATTGTCACTTGCCTTGAGTCCTAAACCGGTGCTTCTTTCACCGCTTTTTAGAGGGAAGCGGTATTTGTTTCTTTTTGGGTGCAACCTTTTGTTTGTTTGTTTGTATGTTCGTTTGTTTATGTGTTTTTGCGTCCGGTTGCATCCACGGTTTTGTCGCAAGACCTCACTTGCCTTGCGGAGAGCACTTGTCCTCTAGGTGTTCTCGCGTGAGTTGAAAGGGCGTAAGGTGCGCTAATAACCGCTCGGCTAGTTTAGTAGTTAGTTTGTGCTTACTCGATGACGAGTAAGGGTTAAGTGTGGGGGAGTTGATAAGTGTAGTTTGTAGTGCCTAGTTTGTTGTGTATTGGTCTCTTTTTCCTTGCGGAATCGCTCCTTGGGAGCGGTTCATGGGCTACTTATGCTTCCTCTAGTTCGTTTCAAGTTCCCGAAACCATTCATGAAGAATGGGAACGATTCTGACTCGTTTCATACACTTTTTGGAGCCAACGAAGTGCATGAACGATCACTCGATGCCTTGCATTCGATCTCGAGACCTTGGGACCCGATCCCGAGCTCCGAGAATGATGAGAAGCCCATGAGAGTCAAGGAGGAACCTTAAAGATCATATTGGAGGCCTACAAGACTCATCCCCGTCGGAAAGGACCTCATCCCGTCCGGGATGAGGTGCACAAATGCGGAGGGTTCTGTTTTGGACCCGCCCCGGTTGGGACCAACCCGTCCCGGTTGGGATCAACCCGTCCCGGTCGGGACCGATCCGTCCCGGTCGGGATGAACGACCTTCTGCGCGTGAGTTATTTTGTCTTCCTCCTTCATTCTTGTAACCCTATAAATACTCCTCCCTTGTATTGTTTAAACATCTTACCCTAGATTACTTTAGACCTCTCTTAAGCATTCAAAACCCTAATTAGCCCCTTTTCATCTCTAGTTAATCTATAGTTAATCTTTGTTTAATCTAGTAATTAGTCTTGTATTAAGAAGATTCTTGAAGACTCTTCCAAGCTTGACAACCTTGGAGATTTGTTTGGGTTTCTTATTAATTCAAGTTCTCATCTTTTTCATCCTATTGTAGTTGGTATAATCTCTTTTCCCTTATTCCTTGTTTATTCATCAAGTTTTAATCTTTACATATTGCTTATTGTTATTGTTAGTTCATTATGGATGTTTTGATTATTATGTTGTTTTCTCTTGTTCATGTTAGTTTTATCTTGATAATGAGTGAGTAGATTCCTTGTGGGGTTAGTAGGGGGATTAAGTGTGGATTATGGGTGATTAGGGTTTGATTGTGGGTAAAGGTGATTCCTTTATATTGCTAGTCACTTATTGGGCACACTATGTGTTTGTTGTATTGCTTGTGTGGGTAGTAGTGGCCAATGCTTCTCATACTTGTTCTCATCTTCTCATTGTGTACTCGATTTGTGGTTGAATGTTTATGTTTTGAGTAGCATCTTGCATGAATGTTCGGGTCTAGTCTTAGACACAAGAGTGCGGACTTTGGCTTTGGCGCGAGAGCGCAAACCGACCTTAGTAACTAAGTGGCACCTATACCCTTGATTACCCAATTATCCTACTACACTTATGAACCCGACCTAACCCTACTCTTTTCCATATTTGATTTCTCTACCTCTTTAGCCTTCATCTCTAGTTTTTTAGTGTTTCTATTCTTTAGTTGTTTCAATTAGCTTTTGTTTTATCTATTTCATTGTTAGTCCATTTCCATACCTCTCAACCATCATAGTTTATTAATTATTGTCTTCTTTGTGTTTGTTTGTGTAACTTAGCCTTGTTTGTGAGTAGACCATAGTCTAGACACCTATAACTGTCCCCGTGGACACGACCCGACTTACCCTAGCTACCGTTAGGTTTAGTTGGTTATATATTGATCGGTTGAGACTCGCGGCAAATCCTACCATCACTATCCATTTTCTTTTTTCTCCTTGACTATAATTTAAAGAATCCACAAAATGAGCTACAAAATCAAACTTGCCTACCTAGCCAAGCTTGATGGAGTAGGTCACCTAGTGCTTTCTATGCTCGTTATTGTGTGATTATGGAGATTTTTTATGGATGTTTGGATGTGGTTGACTTTGTTTCAAGGGAGTTTGTAGATCTTGTCCGGGTCAATATCGGTTATTGTATACTTGCTTCTAATTTCACCAAGCTTTGAAAAAAAACAAAAGAAAAAAAAGAAATCAAATCATAAAAAAGTCAAAAGTAAAAACAAAAGAAAAAAAAAAGAAAACAAAAAGAAAACAACAAAAATATGTTATTCTCGTTACTTTTATTTTCCGTTACTTGATAAAATTTTTAGCACCCTCTTTTGACCCCGGACTCTTTCTCATTGACTGGTGACTTGTTTGTTTTGTTTATGGAAGTGGAAGAAATTACGAGTTGAGCATTATCGCACTAGTTAGTTCGCTAGCTTGGCCTTAGCCTCACATGACCATATTGATTTCCACCTTCTACTTTGTTACCACCATCTTTGCCTCCCTATGTGATCTTGGCATGTTTTGTAAAAATTTAGAGGTCGATACCATACTAGATTGCGGGCATATTTCCATGAGTTGGAGTAGTTGAGCGCATTCATTTATATTTCACATATACATACCCTTTCTATTTGAGCGTTGAGTGGCTCCGTGAGTAGCCTATGCAAGGTTTTGGTTGAAAATGTGGTTCTATTTATTATGCTTGGTGAGGTTGTGTATTTGTTGGTGATTTATTCTTCTTATTTCTCCGTCTTGGAATTCGTTTCTTAGACTTCGTTAGATGTTAGCCATGATAGATTTGAGTATTTTGGAAGCCTATTCTTTGCTTTGAGCTGTTTCGGTATTATACTAGTTATTCTCTTACGGGTCTTGCTTGAGGACAATAAAGGGTTCGGTTCGGGGGAGTTTGATGTGTCGTGTTTATACAGCTTTATTCCCTCGATTCCGTTGTCTTTTCCGGTTGGAACGCGCTCTTTAGAACCGTTTCTTCTAACATTTTGCTTTGAGTGAGTGTTTTTGTAGATTCTGCACGATTTCAGGTCTTTATGTGCATTTACACTCATATCTAGTTAAAAGAATGATGGTGGGATTTGCCGTGGGTCCTACCGATCAATATACAACCAACTAATCCTAACGGTAGCTAGGGTAAGTCGGGTCGTGTCCACGGAGACGGTATTGTAGAGTCTAGACTAGGTCCACCTAATTTAAAACAAGGCTAAGTCACAAACAAACACAAAGAGAATGATGATTGACAATCTATGATGGGAGAAGAGGTAAGGACTAGTGTAACACCCTCTATTTTTCCTAAGCATTTTTATTCTTTCCGTAAGGACTTCGTCTTAACTCTGTCACTTTTCGGCCTCATATTTTATCATTGTACTAAGCTCTATTTTAATTTTTGAGTTTAATAATTTTTATTTTTAATTTCAAAGATTTAAATCCATTTAAATCCATTTATTTGGTTTCTTCGTAAACTAATTAATTTTTCCGCTAGGAATTCTATTTCTCTTCGAATTTACATTTTTAAGCTTGGATTTGAGTTATTCCTTTTCCTAAAAATGTTTGAATACGTTTCTATAATATTTTCAACTAGTAAATATTTTTATTTACAAAAATTAGTTGTTAATGATTTTTATTACGAAGCTTCGCGAATAATTATTTTCTTACGCGAGGTTTACTCGAATTACTTTGAAATGCCTTTAACTATTTTACGATTATACTTTTTATCAACTTATAAATTATTTGAGACCATTTTCTCACATTTTGGACCGACTAAGCTCTTGGTCACAAGTTTTATTACGTTTTATTTAAACGTTTCATTTTATCACGTTAAAACGTAAACATAAGATAGTTTTTATTTCATTCAATTGTTGCATTAGTGTCAAGACTTTTCATACTCCTTCATCAACCCTTTTGGCCAGCCACTTTATGTGTAAATCACATAGTTTTCATCAACAAATTTATTCTCATTTATATTTTGAAAAAAACCATCCATTTCCATACTACACCTTATTCATTCATCAAGTAAAAAAAATCTATCATCACCTTCTCTTGGCCGTCGCACTTTCTCTCCATCCTAGGATTATTTTGCTTCAATTCTAGTCTTAATCGACTCAAATTCATCGTCAAATAATCCTCTTTCCGTTTTCTTCGTTAAGGTATTAATCCACGTCGTTTTCGATCAATTCTTACCTTGATTTTTATTAGTTTTCTCATGGTATTTTTTCTGCCATGATTTCCGTGTTTGGTAGGATTTTTGGACGATCCCGAAGCCGACGAATATATTATCGACTCAGACTTGGAGTAGAGGTAACGTCGATGTTACTCGGTATTTCAAGATTTTAATTGAGTATTTGCATGTATATACTTTTATATTTTATTTTGGCAATATATGTATGTCACGGATTCTGGAAAAATATTTAAAGTTGAAAATTTGCATGTTTCGATATTTTTATCGCTTTTACGAGATTAACGATTAAATTGTTATATTAATTTGTAAAATCGTAATAATCGGCCTAAACATGTAATATATGTTTATATTCTGGAAAAATGTTGGTTTTGATGATTTTTAATAATTTAGTATTTTTCTGATATTTTTGATATCGATTATTGAATTATTACCGTTTTCGGACAAAAACGATTAAAAGCCGATTTTTAGTTCTAGTACTTAAACAATTTATTTTAATCTGATTTTTGTCGTGGTGAAAGTTTCTGGTGAAATAGAATTTTCTGAATTTTTTCATAATTTTTCGGAATTGTTAAGTGGATGAATTAATTAATCACTTTAAATCATCGTTTATCGTTAAAAACCGTGTTTGTTGTTTAAATTCTCGATTTCTGGTCTTTGGTTTAAATCTGGAAAAAAATTATGATTCTGATGATTTCATATTAAAATGTATTTTTACGATTTTTAGTGCCTTAATAAAATGTTAGGAACGATAGGTTTATTAATGAAATCGTTAATTGCGAAAAACGGGTTTAAATGACGGTTTTGTTGAAATTTGTTAAATCTGGAGTTTTGGAAAAATCTGGAAAAATTTATATTCTGTAAAATCAGGATTTTAAAGTGTAATAATAATTTTTGGATATTAATACGTAAATCGTTTTGTAATTTCTATTTTTATTAATCGTTATTGTCGAGATTGGACGATTAACGAGTAAACGCTTTAAAAACCGAGTTTTTAGAATTCTGGAAATTTTCTTTTCTGGACAGAATGTCCATAAATATAATTTAACTATTTTACGTAATTTTTGTACTATTTATTATAGTCTTTAATTAATAAATATTGATTTTCGGACAAATTGTGATTTATCGTTAAAATGCTTCGTCTTACCTAAAAGAATTATTTTTCCAGCAATTTTGAAAGTATTTAAATATGAAACTTTAAGAGTTAAATCATCCCTTAACATATTCTAAATATATTCAATGGTTTAATTAAATAAAAGACGTTAAAAGATTTAATTTGACATTTGTCGTAAAATCCTATTTGTAATCGTATTGTCGTAACTAATAATAATTAGGAAATTTTAGCTTTTTAACTTTTGAAAACACCCTAATTAGTAGTATTAAAATGTTTAAGACATTTTTAATCATTTTATAACACTTATACGATATTTTAATAATTTCATAAAATCAAATGATCTTACTTTAATAATTAATATCGTTAAGGCCGAAAGTATTAGTTTTATAAACCTATATCGTTTACTAAAAATGTGGTATTAGTATGAACTAATATTTTCACTATTTTGAAATAATGCTATTTTTAGTAAAGTTTCTAAAAATAGAAGTTTCCTAAAATAGAAAGTTTCCTCTTTTGGAAAGTGATTCCTTTTGCCCTTTTGTTCTCTTATTATTATAATGATCATATCTCTTAAATATATCGATAATGACTTTGTTTTGGAGTTATGGAATAATGATAAGTGTGGGGTTAGAGTAATACAGTCTAGGATGTACTGTTTTGCCATCAACTATAAGGCTGGTGTATCCATTTGAGATGCATTGGTTGTTGAACTGGATACATTTGGTGTCCAGGAGTATATGTGCATTGTGCCCTTAAGCTAGATATCGCATCGTGTTAGTCGCCGTCAGTTGAACTGGATACATTTGGTATCCAGGAGGGGTGTATATTACTTAAGCTAGGACCTCGCATGATAAGTCGACGTCCTATTATGGTTGAGTTGCCTAGTTAGAGACCTTGGATCTTCGCTGCGTGTGAAGTTGGTGTCTGAGTTCTCGAAGCTAGTTTTTAGTATATCCCTAGTGAAAGTCTAGCCTTGTGCACACTGATCGAATATCCATAACGCCATTTTGATTATTTTATTTATTATCGATATAAATTGGTTTGCAGGTTGGCAAATATTTTTTTATGTTTCTTCGGAAATCCTTTTGATTAATTTGTTTTACGCTAAAGCTTATTTTAATATGATGTTTTACTGTTTTTCATTTTTACTATTTTTCCTATATTAGTAATTACTGTTTTAAAATCCTGTTATACGGCTGGGAGAACGTTGACGTTGCTCCCCACTGATTGTGGCTGTTATGTTTTAACATGGCAGGTATACGTGTTTATTTTCCGGTGGGTGTGGGCTAACGAGCAGTCTTGGATCCTGCTGATTTTTTTTTTAATAATCATGTCTTAAGGATTGTTTAACCTCTTTATGGATTGTTTTAAATTTTAGCCATTTTTATGTATGGCGCATGTTTGACTTTACCAATTTAATTTATCAAGACATAGTTATGTGTGTTTTAATCCCGACTTTACAGTGTTTCCGCCACTGTATCGCGCTAGAATTTTTAGGGGATTACAACTAGACTAATAACAAGCTAGCTATAACAAGGCTAAATGAAATAACTAAATACCAACTAAACAATGAACTAGAGAAATGATCACTAACTAGAAGGATGAATCAAGTATGGAATGGAGTAGGGTTAGGTCGGGTTCTTAAGTGTAGTAGGGTAATTGGGTGATCAAGGGTGTAGGTGTCTCCTGGTCACTAAGGTCGGCTTGTGCTCTCGCACCAAAGCCAAAGTCCGCACTCTCGTGTATAAGACTAGATCCGAACACTCATGCTAGAGGCTACTTAAAACACAAGGATTCAATCACAAATTGGTCAAACAATGAGAAGAAGAATGCAAGTATAAGAAGCATTGGCCACTACTACCCACACAAACAATACAACAAACACATAGTGTGCCCAATAAGTGACTAGCAACAAAGGAATCATCTTTACCCACAATCAAGCCCTAATCACCCATAATCCACAATTAATCCCCCTACTAACCCCACAAAGAGTCTACTCACTCATAATGAAACTAACTATAACAATGATAAGAGAAATCAACATAAATAACCCAACATTCATCATGAACAAACAAGAACAAATAAACAATATGTAAAGATTAAAACTTGAGAGATTAACAAAGATTAAGAGAAAAGAAATTATACCCACTACAATAGGATGGAGAAGATGAGAACTTGAATTAATAAGAAACCCAAATAAAACTCCAAGGTTGTCAAGCTTGGAATAATCTTCAAAAATCTCCTTAATACAAGACTAATTACTTAGATTAAACTAGGATTAACTAAAGATTAACTAGAGATGAAAAGAGGCTAATTAGGGTTTTGAATGCTTAAGAGAGGTCTAAAATAATCTAGGGTAAAGTATGTTACTTAAACAATACAAGGGAGGAGTATTTATAGGGTTACAAGAATGAAGGAGGAAGATAAAAGTCACGCGGCTACAGCACAGGCCATCCCGTCCGGGACGATATGGTCCCGTCCAGGACGGAGTGGTCCCGACCGGGACGGGTCCAAAACAGAACTTACGCATTTTGTGCACCTCATCCCGGACGGGATGAGGTCCTTCCCGTCGGGAATGGGTCTTATAGGCCTCCAATATGATCTTTAAGGTCCCTCCTTGCTTCTCATGGGCTTCTCATCGACTCTCGGGTCTCGGGATCGAGTCTAAGGGGCTCAGGATCGGGTCGCGAGCTCTCGGGGTCGAATCCAAGGCATCGAGTGATCGTTCCTTCACTCCGTTGGCTCCAAAAAGTGTATGAAACGAGTCGGAATCGTTCCAATTCTTCATGAATGGTCTCGGGAACCTGAAACGAACTAGAGGAAGCATAAGTAGCCCATGAACCGCTCCCAAGGAGCGATTCCGCAAGGAAAATGGGACCAAAACACAACAAACTAGGCACTACAAACCACACTTATCAACTCCCCCACACTTAACCCTTACTCGCCCTCGAGTAAGCACAAACTAACTACTAAACTAGCCGAGCGGGTATTAGCGCACCCTACGCCCTTTCAACTCACGCGAGAACACCTAGAGGATAAGTGCTCTCCGCAGGGCAAGTGAGGTCTTGCGACAAAACCGTGGATGCAACCCGACACAAAAACACATAAACAAACAAACATACAAACAAACAAACAAAAGGTTGCACCCAAAAAGAAACAAATACCGCTTCCCTCTAAAAAGCGGTGAAAGAAGTACCGGTTTAGAACTCAAGGCAAGTGACAACGTTCCCAAGCTAGCAATACAAACCAAAATTGACAGAACCCTAATAGTATGACGACAAAGCAACAAAAACGTTGGTAACTTACCTAGGTTCCTCCTAACCTTCTAAGAACGTACTACGGGACGATTGGCGGGATGGAAAAGGGATGAACCACGGTGTTAGTCGACACTGTAGGTAAGTGAGACCCCGCCCCCTTTAGCGATGTGCCAAGAGGGTCGTCCCATGCCCAAAACCGCCCCAACTAGTCCAAGTAAAAAGGTGGATATGATTGCAAAATGAGGGAAGACCGACCACTACCG
The DNA here is from genome assembly GCA_958450325.1 of Agrostemma githago. NCBI lineage: Eukaryota > Viridiplantae > Streptophyta > Magnoliopsida > Caryophyllales > Caryophyllaceae > Agrostemma > Agrostemma githago. The sequence continues at coordinate 14,572,726 of OY288239.1, read as the reverse complement.
CTATCATCCTTCCTAGGGACTCGGTCCTTTGGTAGGCTCTTCACGGTAATGATCGGAAAAAGGCTTATTTTAGATATGTGGGGATTATTTTTGTGAGACGGTTTTCTTTTGGCATTTTTCTTTCTTTTGCATTTTTGCCTTGTGTGTTGCTATGCCATTTCTTTTTCATCTTTTGTATTTTCTTTTTGGCTTTTTGTGCCTTTTCTTTTTCTTCAATCTTTTCTTTCTTTCATTTTCTTTCTTTTTCATTGTTTGCCCTTTTGGCTAGATTTGAGTTGTAGGCATTTCTTCTTGCAACTAAGAAAGAGATTTCAACAATTTGCATCTTATTTTGTGGATATGTGTAGGAGGTAGGGGAATGGGAGAGTCGGGAGCGCGCTTTCCCTTCAAACCCACAAAAAGGGGAGAACTTGGACTAATCAAACAACCTCAAACATGGTCACCTAAGGGACGGGACTCGGCAACCAAGGCCTTTTCACACCATGGGTGGTCAAAATGGTCAAAATGCAAATCCCGTAGTAAATCCCTAGTAAGCTAGGTGGACTCAAGGTAAGAAACCAACGAAATCATTGATTTAGGGTCATTCTACTAGACTAAAGTCCAAGACTCGATTCATATTACTAGAAAAGGAAAGTAGACACTTGCACACTAGCCTCTAAACCGGGTTTTCGGAAACCGTTTACACACTAGACAGAAGTACACATCACAAAACAAAGACACGACAAAAACGAAAGAAAAAGAGACCAAAGGCAACAAAACAAAACAAACACACAAAGAGAACAAACACCACCCCGAATTTCTAAATAATCAACCACAAATCTTCACAAGGCTCCACCCGAGCACACATCATCAAACATATCCTCCACACTCCACAAGCGAAAAAGAGGAAAAAGGGATAGAAAGGCGTTACCGGATGTCTTGAAAGCCTTCCGAAGTCGACGGTGATTAGGCGACCTACAAGGGAAAAGGGAGGAAAGCACACACAACACAACGCAACGACACAAAAAGAGAAAGACACAAAAGAAAATCTTTTTGATTTTTTGTGAAAATTTTTCAAATTTTTAGGGTTTTTAAGGATTTTTCGAAAAAACTACTAAAATAAAACTAACTATGATAGAATATCGCTCCCCCACACTTAAGCCGAGCAATGTCCTCATGCTCGACCGTAGTGTATGGAGGCACAAAAGAAAAGAAACTACGAAAATAAAGCAAAAAATCAAAAAGAAAAGTGGAGAAAAGTGTAGAAAGTGTCCGGCCGGGGTGTAGTCAAGTCACCAAGGGCCGAGACGAGAAAAGATATGGATGGGGGAAGAAATAAAAAGAAAGAAATAAAAGGAAAATGGGAGGGGAGGACTAGGTGTAATCAAGTCACCTAGCCCGGATTCCGCCCAAATCCGACTAACTCCTACAAAAAGGTGAAAATCTTGTAAAATTTGGATTTTGAAATGACTCTTGATGTAGTCACGTCATCGAGAGTCGGGAGCAACAATTACCAAGGCCCCAAGGGTCACCATGACACAAAAGTGCATAAGGGGAAGGGGAACTAACAAAAGAAGACAAGCAACAAAAGACGGAAAAGAAAGGATAGTTGCCGTACCATGCGGGTAGCAACTCACTCACTCTATCATCTCATAGGTCGATATCGGCACGTAGCTATTCGTCGTCATTGCTATTCCCCTCCAATCACGATATGGTTCCATGGTTGGAGCACAAAGGTATAAGGAGATGGGTTTTGATGTGAAAGTCGGTGTAAAGTGAAGAGAAAATGAGATAAATATGTGTATATGAAATGTAGGGGTCATATGAAGGGTAAGGATAGGTAGGGAGGTTGGGAGGGGTATAAAGTGGTAGGGTGGGCTCAAAAGACAAAGAAAAGACCAAAGGAGGAACAAGACATCATCCCGGTCGGAATGGATGGTCCCGGTCGGGATGACATGCCCGTCCCGGTCGGGAAGCCCTCGTCCCGGTCGGGATGACACTCCAGAGAACCCCATTTTTGGCACACTCATCCCGATCGGGATGACATCCTTCCCGGTCGGGATGGTTCATTCTTCCCGTTCGGGATGCACTCTTCTCGGTCGGGAAGAGTCTCCTAACCCTCTATAACTCCAAAAGCTCGTTTCAAGCTTCAAAAACCGACTCCCCTTCGCACGATCCAAGCTCTAACAATAACCCCTCCACTCTAGGATTCATCTTCACTTCACACCTATCAAATGGGCTCAAAACATTCATCAAAATCCCCCCCTCACATCACTCAACAAAATACCAAATCACAAGAATTTCACAAAACCTAAAAATATTAAAAGGAAGAGATATATACAATAAGACGGTTCTTTTGGAACTCCGTCAAACCAAGGATGGTGCACTCTTCAATTCTTTTTCAACAACACTATAACCAAATCCATTGCCATCAAGGGCACGAAGAAACAAATCGAAGGCTCTTGCAAAGTCTTCAATCAAGCTAGTGGAATACCAACCTCCACTCCAAGGTTCATCAAATCCTAGCTTCAACGTTCCCGGGGCATCCCGATCTACTAATTTCAATGGCTTGAACTTGTACTTTCGATCCTTCGGTATATACCCAAACGTCCATCTATCCTCGTGTGGCCCCAAGGGAGGCTCATCTTTCTTCTTGTCTTGGCACTCATCTTCAAACTAATGATATGGGCAGTCATCCGCCCCAATCACGGAATCAACTTCCTCAATTCCATAGAAGTCGTTCTTCAAGCTTTTACTCGTCCCATCCCCTAGACCGATGTCTTTCACGGCGTGGATCATTTTACAAGACTCATCATTAGTAGGTGAAGTGTTTCCTTGGAGGTCAAACACGAGCTTCTCGTCGCCTAGCTCAAATGTGATCCTACCGTTCTTTACATCGATCATAGCACCGGCGGTGTGTAGAAATGGGCGCCCAAGGATAATGGGAGTGATAGCATCTTCCGGCATGTCAAGCACAAGGAAGTCGACCAGAATGAAGAACTTCCCGATTCTTATTGGCACATCTTCCAACATCCCCAAAGGTCGGTTGAGGGAACTATCGGCCATTCAGAGTGTAATGGAAGTACTTTTGAGCTCCTTCATCCGAAGTCGCTCACAAATGGAATAGGGACTGATGCTTACACTCGCACCCAAATCACATAGTGCTCTCTCGATCTTGAAGTTGCCTATGGTGCAAGGGATCGAGAAACTACCCGGATCCTTCAACTTGGGAAGCGTAGAACCTTGAATAAGCTCGCTCACCACTCTTGTGAACGCTATAGTCTCTTCCTTGTCGACGGATCTCTTCCTAGCCAATATTTCTTTCATGAATCTTCCATATGCCGGGATTTGGGTAAGTAGCTCGGTAAATGGAACACTCACATCCAATTTCTTCACAATATTAAGGAACTTGTCATATTGGACATCCACCTTGGTCTTCATTTGCCGTGTTGAGAAAGGCAACCTAATGTGAACTTTGTTTTGCTCATTAGGGGTGGACTTCTCAAACAACACTTTCCTTTTACCCTTGTCTTTTCCTTGAAGTGGGGGAAGCTTGTCTTCTTGGGGTTTCTCAATCTCCCATAAGACTTGCTCCTCTATTGGATTTCCCAAGCTTGAATCTTCTTGAATTGGAGACACAACTTCTTTCATTGGTAAATGCTCATTAGGGGGTTGGGGAGGGTTATAAGATGAACCACTCCTCGTGGTAATAGCATTCACATGCTCGAATTTCGCCATTTCACCTTGAGGAGGTAATTGCCCCTTTTGCCTTGAAGAGCTCCCCGAAGCAAGTTGAGCTATTTGGGTCTTGAGCATCTTCATATGAGCATCTCTTGCCAAGTTATCCCTTTGAAGTTGAGTAATGATTTCTTGTTGGGTTCTTTGTGTCTCCAATTGACTCCTTTGCATGTCCAACATTGACTTTTGCATGTCGAAATCCCGAGGGGGAGATTGTTGGTTATGAGGAGTGTTTGTAATGGCTAGAGGAATGCCATAATCATGAGTAGGAGACCGACTCCTTGGCTTGCTTTCTTGTCGATTACCTTGGGTTGCTTGTTGTTGTTGATGGTTCCCTTGGAACCCATGAGATTTGCCTTGATTAAGGCCTTGATTGTTGCCATGGTTGTAGTTTTGATGTCCTTGGTTGTGTTGGTTTCCTTGGAAACCACCTTGATTGAAATTCCCTTGTTGGAATCCTTGATTGTTGTTGAAGGTACCTTGGTTATTTTGCTTGAAGTTGTTGAATGGCCTCGGGTTGCCTTGATAACCTTGGTATCCTTGATTGTTGTCCCTTAAGGGAGGTGGAACATAGGGACGGTGTTGTAGAGCTTGTTGTTGAGAAGCTTGATGGGAAGCTTGGTAGACATTAGGATAAGGGGCACCTTGCTTGAACGCTTGAAAGGCGTTCACTTGCTCAATACTTCCCCGACAATGTATAGGCTCATGTCCAACTATCCCACAAGTATCGCACATCCCATAATAAGGTGTATGAGGCACAACTCCCAAAGCATTAACTTCATAAATCGAGTGTTGGTTGGAGGAACTAGCGCTTTGAACTTGATTGAGGTGGCTTTGGAGCTTCTTGTCAATGGTCTCCATGTGAGTTTTTAATTGAGCTCCAAGGTCAATGCTTAGTTGTGTGATAGCATCAACCTCGTGCCTACCTCCTCGATTCGCCTTCCTAGGCCTTGAGTATTGGGAATTGTGGACCGCCATCTCTTCGATTCTTGACCAAGTTTGGTCATCATCCACCTCGGTAAACCTTCCATTCGATCCCATATTGAGTATGGCCCTTGAATCTTCATATAACCCGTTCCAAAATTGTTGAACAAGGAACCATTGTGATAAACCATGGTGAGGACAAGAGCGGATCAAGGCTTTGAATCTTTCCCAAGCTTCATAGAGGCTCTCTTCGTCACGTTGTTGGAATCCCGTGATAGAAGTTCTCAATAGATTTGTCTTCTCCGGGGGATATAATTGTTGGTAGAAGGCTAAGGCTAGCTTCTTCCAAGTATCAATACCAAGAGTCGCCTTGTCTAACCCTTTGAACCATTGCTTTGCTTTACCGATCAAAGAGAAAGGAAATAGTACCCACCGGATTTGGTCTTGGGTTATTCCCGGTTGTGAAATAGCATCGCAATAATCCGAAAAGGTTTCCATGTGTTGATGAGGATCTTTGGTTGGTAACCCATTAAATTGGCTTCGACCAATTGGATAAATTGAGTCTTTGCCACAAAATTGCCGGTATATGCCTCCGGTAAAGCGGTTGGACCGGGCAAGACATCTTCCGTAAACGTTGAGTGTGAAGAGAACTTAGGCATTATTGGATATACGGGAGAGGACGGTGTAGATGGTGTTGATGTAGAAGTAGAGGGGGAACTAGGTTGAGAAGTACCAAAAGGATTTATGAAGATCCCTTCGATATTGCCTTGAGGTTGCTCGATAAAGTCGGATCCTTGGGCTTGTTCTTCGATGGTATTGCTAGCACTTGGTTGAGAGATTCTAACCCGGCCAATCGTTTGTTGGCGAAAGGCTCTAAAGAGTCTTTCCGGCTCTGAATTGAAGAGAAAGAATTCGCCTCCCCCCCTAGGCATACACTACACACTAGAGCAAACGTGAGAACACCTAGTGCTTTATGGGCACTAGGCAAAGACAATAAACGAGCACTACCCAAGACAAAGAGAAAAAGAAGCTAAAGAAACTAAGAAAAACTACACAATATGCACAAGAGATAGAAGAAGAGCACAAAAAGGGTAACTAAGTCAAGCTAATAAGCAAACAAAGTCTAAACATGCACCGTCCCTGGCGACGGCGCCAAATTGATGGCGGGATTTGCCGTGGGTCCTACCGATCAATATACAACCAACTAATCCTAACGGTAGCTAGGGTAAGTCGGGTCGTGTCCACAGAGACGGTATTATAGAGTCTAGACTAGGTCCACCTAAAACAAGGCTAAGTCACAAACAAACACAAAGAGAATGATGATTGACAATCTACGATGGGAGAAGAGGTAAGGACTAGACTAATAACAAGCTAGCTATAACAAGGCTAAATGAAATAACTAAATACCAACTAAACAATGAACTAGAGAAATGATCACTAACTAGAAGGATGAATCAAGTATGGAATGGAGTAGGGTTAGGCCGGGTTCTTAAGTGTAGTAGGGTAATTGGGTGATCAAGGGTGTAGGTGTCTCCTGGTCACTAAGGTCGGCTTGTGCTCTCGCACCAAAGCCAAAGTCCGCACTCTCGTGTATAAGACTAGACCCGAACACTCATGCTAGAGGCTACTCAAAACACAAGGATTCAATCACAAATTGGTCAAACAATGAGAAGAAGAATGCAAGTATAAGAAGCATTGGCCACTACTACCCACACAAATAATACAACAAACACATAGTGTGCCCAATAAGTGACTAGCAACAAAGGAATCATCTTTACCCACAATCAAGCCCTAATCACCCATAATCCACAATTAATCCCCCTACTAACCCCACAAAGAGTCTACTTACTCATAATGAAACTAACTATAACAATGATAAGAGAAATCAACATAAATAACCCAACATTCATCATGAACAAACAAGAACAAATAAACAATATGTAAAGATTAAAACTTGAGAGATTAACAAAGATTAAGAGAAAAGAAATTATACCCACTACAATAGGATGGAGAAGATTAGAACTTGAATTAATAAGAAACCCAAATAAAACTCCAAGGTTGTCAAGCTTGGAATAATCTTCAAGAATCTCCTTTATACAAGACTAATTACTTAGATTAAACTAGGATTAACTAAAGATTAACTAGAGATGAAAAGAGGCTAATTAGGGTTTTGAATGCTTAAGAGAGGTCTAAAATAATCTAGGGTAAAGTATGTTACTTAAACAATACAAGGGAGGAGTATTTATAGGGTTACAAGAATGAAGGAGGAAGATAAAAGTCACGCGGCTACAGCACAGGCCATCCCGTCCGGGACGATATGGTCCCGTCCAGGACGGAGTGGTCCCGACCGTGACGGGTCCAAAACAGAACCTACGCATTTTGTGCACCTCATCCCGGACGGGATGAGGTCCTTCCCGTCGGGGATGGGTCTTGTAGGCCTCCAATATGATCTTTAAGGTCCCTCCTTGCTTCTCATGGGCTTCTCATCGACTCTCGGGTCTCGGTATCGAGTCTAAGGGGATCGGAATTGGGTCCCGAGCTCTCGGGGTCGAATCCAAGGCATCGAGTGATCGTTCCTTCACTTCGTTGGCTCCAAAAAGTGTATGAAACGAGTCGGAATCGTTCCAATTCTTCATGAATGGTCTCGGGAACCTGAAACGAACTAGAGGAAGCATAAGTAGCCCATGAACCGCTCCCAAGGAGCGATTCCGCAAGGAAAATGGGACCAAAACACAACAAACTAGGCACTACAAACCACACTTATCAAAGAACGATCCCGGAACAAGACCCATGCCATAAGACATTTAGGCGAAGATGAAAATTGAGAAGAGTCGATTCATTGGGCCATGAGAGCGGCCCAATCCTTGTTTCTAAGGCGATGTGCGCGCCACCCTGCCCCGACAGGCCCCCTGTGGGCCGGCCTGAGCGACACATAGACGATTTTAGCTTGAATTTACCTTGTGCTTCGGCCCATGCATGTGGCCGGCCCCCTGCCAACCGGCTAGCATGCACATTCAGTCATTTTCCAACCATCTTGTATTATTAGGGGATGCTTTAGCTCTGTTTTGGATTATTACTTCATTACTTAGATTTTTCATTAGAAAACTACTCGTGACTCTTAACATTCCGCACTCCGTTCCAAACTCGTACTCGATTCCGGTAAATTCGTTTATGCAATTTCAGTGTTATATTTCAATCTTCTTCATGCATTACTTAGTTCGTCGTAATTTTCTTTATTTACAATTTGTTGTTTCGTTTAGTTCGCTAGATTCTCGTTTGTTTATCGTTAGATTTATTTGCTTCCCTTTTATCATGAATTTTATATATGCGATTTGTTGTTCCGTAATTATCATGAGTAGCTAATTTTCTCCCTAGGGTCGAGGGGGATCGATGGATTATTATAGGATTTTTTTGCTTCGATACTAAATTTATAATAATGCTAGTACCATTTTCACGTGTTTTATTTGTCGATTAAGTGTTTAAAGGCCACAACATTTTAATCTGTTTGGGAAATTCTAGTTCTTGTGCGAAAGCCGAATTAGGATTAGATCACATGCGATTTGGTAGGGAGTCTAATAAGTTGCGAGAGCCCGTTAGATCTTTCCTAGGTTGATACGATTCGAGAGAATGTGTTATAGCCGACTAGCATGTTTATGTGTTTATTATCATTGTCGCATAATTGTCGAACATCTATCGTGAACCCGTGACCTTAGTTTTCATCTCATTATTAGAATCTATTTTTCAATATCGAGTTTTATTAATCTTTTAATTATTTTCTCATCAACAACCGTTTAGAGCATCTTAGAATCGCCATAACTAGTAGACATTTTTAACCACTTTCTTGTGGATTCGATACCTTACTTGCCGCTATCTTCTAGTTAGTAGCATTAGGTTTATCTTGATTGGGTGGGACGACTTAACCCATATCAAACACATCATATCTTGGATCACGTTCTTGAGCTCGATGCACATTTGAGTTTCATTCCCACGGCGTTGATGGAATAAGCAATAAGCATTAGGATCCACTGGCACTCAAAACTCGTCTATAGGCACTGACAAACCGGCCTCCCCCTTAGATACCACATCAAAATTGACAGTGCTTGAAGGAGCATTCTCTCGTAGCTCCTCGACCTCAACTTCGTTGTCACGCAGAACAAACTATATTTATCAAGAAATGATATTCAAACTCAAACCAAGTTCCTAACTTGGGGGCTCTACAGGAACTATTTCCTCTATCTATCAAGTTATCTTCAGTTCTTTCATTAATAATAACAGTCGAGGACCTACATCTCACAATCTTACCGGTTCATGGCCACGCATTCGTTGGCATATTGACTTGTAGTTGACTTCAGCTAAGCTAACCGCCACTTAACCCCGACAGGATACCGAAAAGGTCGAATCGATACCAACTAAGGCGTCAGATTAGAGAAGTATGCGCAGATCTAGGCATACAGTTACCAAAAATCAATATATAAGTGATCTAAAAAACATATTAATAATCAACCTCGGCGAGCTACATTACCTCCAAGAAGATCCCAGCACCAACGATCAGTAATTGTAATAGTGAGGCGACCTTCTCAGGCCTCGCCATCAACTGTAGACAATGGGTCATCTCAGCAAAACTTGTCGTAACGCAATCAAAACGTCACAACTGATGCAAGTGTGTGAGGAATGGTAACAATCGGGTACTAAATCTCTCACCCTTATTCGTAAAGTGTGTGTAGCCAAGGAAATACCACAACCAATGCCTAGCATCATGCTAGAGGGTACTTGGTACCTTGCCTGACAACACCCTTTTTCTCTCAAAATGGTTGATGACGTCGAACTCGTCAGCAAGTGTGGTGATCCGTAAGCCGAATCCGGGAAGCAATCACGGATCCCGCCTCTAACCTCATTGTTATTCAAATGAGGGCCCTTCACTTCCCACACAATCGTCCCTGGATCCCAGAGCAATCCCGTGATCACCCCTAAGTCTTAAGCAATCATACTGACATCGGTAAGCGACATACATGGGAAATGTCGATGTTGTATCCTAAACTGGTCCATCATGACCCGCACAGTCATTAGGTTCCACCGAACTTGAGAACCCACCACCCGTGACCAATGGCCCACCAAGAAACTAGAGCCCTCCTCCAATTCGGACTTTGACCTCAGCACGGACTCATTGCATAAGGATCTTCTAGCACGTCGAGAACCCAAAGAAGGTTCTCAAATATCCCAGCCTCTACATTGTCAAATACAAAGATATATTAGTCAAAACGAACTAAAAGACGTCAATCAAATGACCAAGTTATTGCAAGTATTGAAACTTACAAAGTCGGCCTTGGTACGACTAGACACGTGCAGGTCGAGATGGAACACAAGTAGGCTCCCGTTGCAGTCCTTGGCCCACTCTAGATCAAGTACAAGGGCTCCTCCTCGTCTCCAGCCCCTCTCTGAGGCACTCATCTCCGCTTCGCGATACGCGGGACCTTTTATCTTTAAAACCCAATCAAACTCATCCTCGCCATCCAAGCCAACCTCTGCTGGTTGCTGACGGTTACTATAAGGCCTCTTACGAGTGTCCATATAACCAGAATTGTGGACCTTTGTACTCGTCCCACACCCCTCGTGATCCAAAACTACCTTCCGAGCTGAAATATCATCACCGGCTGAGTATTGCAATTATATTTTGATCAAACAAATTCAATTCAGTAGGTCAAAAGACCTCAATATTCAAAAATGAAGCATCAGTTAAGCTATTAAACATACGAGATTACCCCGGAGCTTGAATTTCGGATCACGATCACGTTAAAAGCACTTCCGGGTAAATCGACATTGTTACGGCCACATTTTCTCGATTTTTGTACTCCCTCTAGTCATTATTTATCGCCCCGCTCCCTTGTGTACATAAAATAAGGAATGAATATAAAATGGTAAAGAAAATGATGTTGTGGTAGTGAAGAATGAATATAAAATGGTAAAGAAATGAATGGTGGGCCTTAAAGTGTTGAATTCAATGGCATTTATTGTAAATAAACGATAGAAAGAAGGATAATATGGTTAAAGGGTAAGATATAAAAGGAAAGTGGAGAAGCGGGACAAAAAATAAAGACCTACCAAGTAAGGAAAGTGCGAGGCAAAAAATAGCGACCGGAGGGAGTACTAAAGAAGCACCTAAACGGCTATACAACGCATTCCGAGCGTCAAAATTTGACCAACAAGCTACCCACATCGATGTACCTGACACATTAGTACGTATCCGCGAATCAAAGACGGGAAAAGCAAGAAAATCGGCCCTACATACCTAGTTGTGCGATTTCGACCCTAAGGAGACTATTAAAAAGGGTCATTCAATCTTCAAACTAAGCTAATACATATTCCTATTTTTATTATACTACTCTAATTCCTAATTAGAACAACAATTTGGGCTAAACTCGAAATCACCAATTAGGTTTTTCTAAGGTTCCAAATTTTCAACCCTAAACCGATAAATTAAGTCTCAAAACGCATAAAAACAGAGTAAGGACACTTAATTGCATTAGGTTCGACAATGTTGGAATGAACAAGAATCGAGCTTCAGAATCTGGGTTTTAGTCGACAATGGCGAAGTAAGAGAACAAGGAAGATGAAAAACTCGGGTTGTGTTTTTGTGAAATGAAGAAAGTGCATCAGACTTCGCAACTTTATTTTGAATCTGGAACACAACTATTCAATCCGGAACACAACATGAGGCGTCTTTGTTTCAGAACGCACCGCATGAGGCGCCATATACTAGATAAAATCAAAACATAATACAAGTCAAGCATTTCTACCAACACTAGGACAGCATGACATTAAGAGATGATCAATCATAGCCAAAATATAAGATTAAAAAATCAAACCCTTCATTAATTAACCTAATCCCCCTAAGACCCCAGAGGAAATCTACTCACTACTCATACCTAGGCAACCCACAACAACTATCAACACAAACAACATAACAATGAGATTCATATTAAACAATAAGTGAGTGTTAAACATAAGCAAAGAATAGAAACTAACTAAAACAAGATGAAGAACTAAAGAAAGATAAGGAGAAGATGATTATACCAAACATGTGAAAAGGGAGAAACTTGGATTAATATAGGAGAAATAGTAACCAAAATCTTCATATACAAACCAAGGAACTCAAGATCCAACTAAGATTAAGCACTAATTAAAGAAGAATTAAGGAAAGATTGGACTAATCTAAGCTAATCTATCCTAAGCTAGTCTAATTTCTATCTAGGGTTTCGTGCTTAAAAAGATTACAAGACGACGTATTTATAGTGAAGGAAAAAGCGGAAAAAGCGAGAAATCAGAGCGGGCTTGAAACAGGGCGTCACGGCCGCAATAAGGTGGTCACGATCGTGACCAACACCCCATCCTGGACGGGACCATCTAATCCCAGCCGTGACGGGCTCTGCTCGCATGGTTAGGATGCTTGCTACATGGTAGTGAAGGCCGACAGTATGCTCACTTCTTTTGCATCTTTTGTCACGGTATGTGTCCCTTAGGGACGCCTCTAGAAAAGCCTTAATTTTCTCTTTCTTGGCTTCTTAGCTAAACTCGATTATCAAAAATGCGTCAAACGCCATTCCAAGGGACTCGGGATCGAGTAAAAGGCGACCAAAACATCAAGGCTTCTCTTCTTTGTTCTTTAAGCTTGGAAATGGAACAAAATCGTTTTGTTTCCACTTGAATGCCCATGAAACCTAGAATACACTAAAATGGAGCATAAGAGCGCTCCCAAGAGCGATTCCGAGAAGGAAAGCGAGACAAAATACATGAAAGAAGCAATATAAATTAAGAACATCAGTGATCACGACACTTATTGTAACACCCCCATTTACCCAGAAGCCTTATCAAGACATTCCCGAGTAAATAAAAGTGTTACCATCTCGGTTTCCCGAGGTAGTGGCTCATTACAATACAACATGGAATGCCAAACCATCCATCTAATTTAAACATTACAACAAATTATCTATTACGTACAACTCTGCTTACACAGCGGAAGTTATACAATCTGTAAAAAAAATGGGAATGCTTATGCATTCACCCGTACTACGTCTGGACTCGTAAGTCGCGCTCACCCCAATCCCGTACATGTATCCCAGCATCCAAACACATCAGGATATACATAACCTGCATTATAGACTGCTCCCCAACTGATCGGAAATATCAATCGGATCATCACAGACACGCCAGACATACACACCAGATCAATTTACGATAACATTAAATAACATTAGTATAACCAACATCACAAACATCAGTATCAGTATCATCATCATCATCATCATCATTTATCGCGACCGCAGTCACGCCCCGTCAGTCCGAGTGTGCACACCCCTCCTTGGCTCTCCTAGGAGGAAACATTAGGGAAGGTCGCGAGATCAACCGGGTCTAGCTAGTCCTAGCTATTTTCTCTCAATAGGCACACAGCTGCATTATCAATAGGCACACAGCCGAAATCTCAATATCATCATTATACCATTACATATCATACATACAACATAAACAGAGTAAGGATAACATTACCTAGGTAGTATGTCACCATCGCGTCAGTAGTACAATTCACCACGGAAATTCTACGAAGTCCGATCCTAATAAAATATTATATATTTAAATTAATATCGACCCTAATGTAGCTAAATAATAAAATAACGTTTATGTCGTTCTAACCAAATTACGAAAATGCAACCGACACCAACCCACTAAATTATAAAAGTGGGACTGACCCGACTTATTACTAAATTATAATATGAACCCGACATAGGCCTAAGTAAGTTATAAAATGAAATCGTCACAAGCCTAACTAAATTATAAAATGAGACCGATCGGACCTAATTAAATTATAATTGAGACCGACCCGAGCAACAACAGACTTAACACCATGTACACCAATCAAACTCACGCACAAAGTCACGGACCATAGCTGCACCACACTACGCCCGACAATGATAACCCGTCAACAACCAACATGGCCTGAGACCAACCCTCACGACCTACAAACCGCAACACTAACACCCTGACACAACAATAGCACGACTTCGACACAACAACACTAACCCACGACAAAACACTAGACAACAATAGAAGCCTTGATAGCAATTACAACAAACCCGACTTATATCGTATCACGACCGACCTAGACCTGGACATGATCCTTTTAATACGATAACGGAATCCAACTAACAACCCAAGATTAGAAAAGACAATGGAAGGATACCTATAGATGCGTGTCGGGTCTGATCAATGGCCTTACTTGGTTCCTCTTTCCTTCTTATTGTCGTGTAAGCTTATAGACGTGAGGGTTTCTGTTGCTTGGGTGACGGTTGCTATTGGAAAAAGGGGTTCTCTTTCTTTTTAATGGAAGAAGAGAGTGTACGGTTAGTTTGGAAGAAGGGAGTGTTGCTTGGGGGGTTTATTTGATATCATGTGAAGCATCTTATTAGGTTATATATGCTAATGGTATAAACGTGGTATATTTATATAATATAATGGGTTCAACTCAATTGATACACTCTAAGTGGTGCGGGTATATAAGCAAGGCCCAATATGTGGGTCGGTTTGGTTCGACTGTTCGGGATTAAACGGGTATTTTAGTTTGACTTGGCTTTACTCCGTTCGACCTCTATATAAATTACGAGTATTACAATCTACCCTCCTTATAAAGAACTTCGTCCCGAAGTTCACCTTCCACTACAAAATGACTAACTATAACAATCACCAAATCAATATAAATAACGTAATGTGGATAAGCAGAACGAGGTATTACAATCTACCCTCCTTATAAGAACTTCGTCCCGAAGTTCAAGATCCAACCAACAACGATGACACCTGTCGACTAACGATGCCTCCCACCATTCACATTTAATCGAATACCCCACATGACTCATATAATAACTGACTCTTGTATCTGCAACTCGTACTACTGGCTAACTATTCACGCACTTATGATTAACGACAACTATTCCAACTTATTACGCTGCGACAAGAAGATCATTAAGCACACATATCATAGGAAACAACGGGGTATGACATCCTACCCTCCTTATAAGGAACTTCTCCCCGAAATTCACAAATCCTATACTCACGTTACCCAACACCTCTAATACATTACGACGCTATCTTGACACTAACGAGATCACTCTTTTCTTGATCTTATTATATAAAACACATATTAAATTATCGTAGACACCACTGGAACTTTCCCAACGAATATACTTGTTAGTCCTACCCAGGGGTAGGTAATTAGGTAATTATCCATAATCAATTTACATCATAAAATTTCTCTAAACATACTTTTCTCATAATACATAGTGTCACTTGGTCATTTGACGACCTCCAATTCGTTTGGCATCATGCCTAACATAGCAAATCATTCATGTTTCACATAGATTTTCAGACTTACTCACCTATCAACTGGTTGCGAGGGTTTTATCCTCGCATCCACCCACATTTCGCAACATAGGTTCTTTTTCTTTTACTAACAACTGCAAATATCATTACTAAAATTGTTCTCTTGGTGCAACATAAATACAAACAGATTACTTGCATAATCATTCTCATATGTCATACTTCAAATAATTTAGGAAACATAACGCTTTTTAGCTTATCCTCATTAAACATGTCATGACTTAATTCACATGTTGGCATGCCACATCTCATGCACTTGTAGCTTTACATAATTGTGTGAACCCTCACTCCGAGACACTCTTACATATCTCGACACCACGACTTTCACGCAGATAAGGCAATTAATTTACACATGGATGTTTTGGCAACACTCAGGACCTGATACCCTGTGACATTCTACTTTACTGCATGGACTCGGGATTGTGATGTTACTACCATGTATTATAACCCGACCTGCTGACATCAAAACATATGTGATGACACAACGAAATCACAGATATACCTTGAACCCGTTACTATTCGTTATTCCAGATCCTCGTACCGCCATCACTGTACCTATTATACCTCTTTAATGTGGATCTTAATATCGTGATTCTCTTTCCACCCTGCTGGTATTATTACTCTTATTTATACCATTTGACTTATTAACCACTATTATTACGACATTCTAACAAGTGACTTAAACAACACCGTATCCTCATGACATTTATTCATTATATCTCCCGACTCGGTTTTATCACTAAGACACTTACTCTCAATCTATATTGTGATAACTCTCTGTGTCATAGTTGTATCTTTAACAAGTTCGGACTCACATGCATGCACGTATATACTTAGAAAACGCATAAGCAAGCAATATAATCACAACAACAAAGCAACAACATAACTGAACACTCTTAGATGACCACTTTAACAACTTCAGACCTTCATACGATTAGCAAGTGACATTTATTCCTTGTAATTGCAACAACCGACCAAATAAATAATGTATTATGCTTCCATAAGTTTTAAACTTAGATACTAACATACAACTTAAGACCAGCAATCAACCCGTAGACATTATAAACATTCATTCCACTAGGCATACATTACTTATTGTGGACATGACATAGGTCCACCCCGACGCGGCCACGCGCGGGTTTGGGGAGGCGAATGAATCTCCATATGAGATGGGTCGAATTGTATTTTAAATCGAAGTAGGAGTCGCCACCGAATTTTGTGGTTATTCGGAACCATTCGAACGCACTCTATGTCATAGTGGGCCATATTTAAAACATGGCCCATTTCCGATGTCAGAGTTTATCGGGTTCGTCCCTTAGCATTTGATACCGATACCGACATTATCGGATATCGTATATTGAATGACTCTCAGAGCCAATGGATTCGGACATCCGGAAACCATGGTTCTGAGTAAGGGGTGAGGGTACGTGTTGGGAAGTTCACTGAGAACACCCAACCCCGCACGCACTTAGCGGCCTTTACTAATATATCGTTCGTTTTTTACGTACACGTGTTAGTCCGACGGTTGAATGATATGCAAACATTATTTTCCTAAGGCATGTGAGAAAAATAAATAAATGGGTTGCTAAGTCGTTTAATGCATGTTAAACTAATAACGTCAAAGTTATTTTAGCATGTGAATTCGTTTTAGTCTAGTAAAACAAAGAAATAAATAAATTGCTACAAACACGAAAAAACGGGTTAGTAACGATGAATAAATTGAATAAAGATGTAAATAAATAATATGCATGATTTTTGAAAGGATTTATGACACGTGATGGATTAACACGTGTTGACCGAGGTCAAAGAAAAAGTATTTATCGAAATATGTCGCGAAAGTCGCTTTTTATGTAAGACTCGAGAAGAATAAAAAATAGAAAAGCGAGGAAACGAAAAGAAAAGAAGGCCGGCGGACCAGGCCACCGCGCGAGTCGCCTGACCGTCGCGCGACTCGCGTGGCAATCTGTCCGGTTTTTTTTTATTTTGTCGAAAAATCGTTAATTTTTATAAATCGCGTACAAATATGGATTAATTTATACCCGATTCATATTTTCGATATTCGCCGTATTCGATATTCGATTATGAAATCGATATCGAATAGTCGGAATGATTTTAGAAACAGTTTTGAAAAAAGTTTGTTTTGAACGAAAATAAAAAAAGAATTTTGAACGAAAAAAATGTTAATTCTCTCCGCGTATAAAATCGTCGAATTTTGTTTAAAAAAATGTAACGATTTTGTTTAGCATCAACGAGAATTAATTAATTTTGTTCTTGTTAGATACGATATTCGATTAGAGAATCGATATCGTATTTTAAGAACGTTATAAAAATAGTTTTTGTAGTATCGATATTAGAAATAATGAAAAATATGCGAAAACGACCCGTATTAAACGAGGACCGACGACTCGACACAAAAAGGAAAAAAAACGAGAAAGAGAGAGAGAGAAAAGAGAAGAGTCGGGTTTGATTTACACCCTCAACCTACATGCTTCGTTTTCTCGGAATAAGGCTCGTCGGTAAGTGGTTTAAACTTGGGAGCGTCGAGATGATGCGGGATGAGTTAAGGTGTTTATTTTGGACGTGTGGTAGGACGGGTTTCGGCCGGTTTTCTCGGGGTCGGATTCGTCGGTATTTCGGTACTTGTATGATCGATGAATGTGTGTCGAGGTTGATGAATAATTCGAGATTAATTCTGAGTTTTTGATGAATGAACGTGGATGTTAGATGTGTGTTCTTTTGTGTGTGTCGTGAGGGTCCTATTTATAGGAGTAGAGGTTTAGGAGAGGTGTCTTGCTTGGACAACAAGAAACACCGGTTTGGATAGGAAACGTAAGAGTTCGAAAGGAACGAGAACTCGCTTTCTTGGTGAAGAAGGCAAAGAACTCGGCTGGTTTGGCTGATTTCGGCCGAGTGTTTGACACTCGGTCGGTAATTGCTTTAGTTTTTCGGATAGAATTCCACTTGAGATCAAATTCTACCTTTAACGGAATTGTTTAATGTTTTTTGAAGTTGATTTTTGAAACAGTTGGAGTCCAAACCGGACACGTGAGGTGTCACGGTTGGTCGGTGAGTCTCGGGAAATATCTTTGACCGGGTTTTGACTCAGTCGCTAAAAGACGGTTTTACCCCTGGTGTCGGAATCGACCCAAATTAGTCTCATTTTACTCGAAACGACCCACTGGGCCTGGATTTGAGGTTGGTTTTGTAAGATTTGTACTCCGTAATAAGTCTAAACCAAATGTTCATGATTATGAGCCCATATCCGAGTCCATCAAAGCACGTTTACGTCCAATCATCATCGGGTGTTTGGCGGGAACTATTATAGACACCTGGCGGTCAAAATGTGGGTGTCTGCAGAGCACCCGCTCTGACTGAGGCTTGGACAAGGCGAAAGTCAGAGTAGCTACCAGGCCAATCAAGGATTAAAACCTGGCAGACTTCCGATCGGGTCGTTTATAGTCCATTAGACCTGCGTGAAGGGCTCGCCAGCCATAGAATAGAAATCATACCTGGGTTGATGTTGATAATGTCGCAGGAGCTTGCCTTGGGAGCTATGGGTATACCTGTTCACAGGTACATCCTGTCTTAGAATTGCGCGGGAGCTTGCCTTAGAAGCTATGAGTATATCTGTTTACAGATACATCCTGATTCTTCAGTAGAAAATGTCGCCTGAGCTTTCCACTAGGGAACTTTTCTTAGAATTTCTCGGGAGTCTTGGGTGTACCTGTCTGTTGATACATAACAAATTGCATGTAACATTTAGGCGAAACACTGACTCATGCTGGGGAAGAAATGATTTTTGATTGATTTTTTGGAAAGAAAATGAATTTTTTTTTGGAAATTAGAATGCTTGGGATGACTTGATTCCTAATCCGATTCTGACACGGACTCCTAAAGTCTCTGGTTAGGCCTGTATGCCTAGATGAAGTGTGATAAAAATTCCTATTCCCGTGGTGACTAGGAAAGGGATTTTCTCAAATGGCTAAGTTTTGCGAATTTTAAAATGAGAATTTGAAGAGAGAGATATACCGACCGACTCGACTCTGGACGCAACAAGACGAGTTGACAGACAGGACTGGACTCTCTAAGGGTTGGACCGTGACTCGGTAGGGGATGGGCCACCTAATATGACAAGACTCTTAAGTTGCGCTATTCCGTAGCCTAGGCGAGTGGCAACACAGTCGAATCCTCGGAATGGGACTGTTTCCGTACGACAGGGCTTTGTGGTAGCAATGCCGCAGACTGGTGTTCTTTTGGATATTCTTTTCATTTAGGTGTACATTCCCAAAGTGGGTATTGCTTCGAGTCCCTGACCAATTCTCGTCTTCAATTGAGCCGAGTACTAGGACACACTATAGAAAGGAGGCTAGATCTTTATTCTTTGAATTTATCTGGATTTTGTGAGTGGATGGAGAACTTCTGCCTAGGAGAAGCCCCCCAGGATGACAATGACAGTGTCGTGACCGGAATGATGATGCTTTTTCGAATTTGTGTGAATGTGAATGGTTGTGCCTTTGTCGAAAGGCTGCCTACGTATTCACGTGTAGTGAAATCAAACCAAGCCGTAGTTCAGTGGATTGAAAGATATATAATGGTGCCTAGTTTACTGGGGCTTTGTGTGTAACTAGTCATAGCAATGGTGTAGGCTAGGTGCATTCCCAATGATGTCTTGACCAAAGGGCTGGAATAGTTAAGATGTTGATTCTTTGACTGTGAGCATTCTCCGGGGTAGCCCCCAGAGGTGGTGTGAACTATTTGGGCATGTTCTATGCCAACTGCAAGTTGAGTTCCCGTGTTTGGGGCTGGTAACTGGTTTAGATGTTTTTGGAAATGTGGAGCTAGGTAGTAAGTGGCTTTGATGTTTCGAAATCTGGAGCTCGATTTTGTGGAGCTAAGGCTTCGAGGGTAAGGTATTGTAATGTGGTAGGAAAGGGGGAAGTCGAGTAAAAATGACTCGGACTTCGATCGGGCAGGTTGATAATGCGGGATCTGGTTTCCATGTCTGGCCCTAAAGGTTAGGGTGTATCCTATGGAGCTTGAATCCTCAAAATTCTGGGCTGTCTCTAGCCTAGGTCTCGAGAAGGTCTTGAGGGTTGTAATGTGGGAAGGCTAAGTGTGGTACTAGCTGACCAGCTTGATTGTTTCTCCCCTATTGGATGGTATGAGTATTGATAATTTTTGAATTGACCGTTTCACGGTCATGGGTTTTTGAATTCTTTGGGTTGACCTCTTAGCCCCGGTCATGGGATTATTCATTTGAGTTGACCGTGTCTCGTCGAGAGATGTTGATAATTCTTTTTTGATCATGGCCAGCTTTTTTGTTTTGGCCTTTTGCTTTTTTTCTCTTGGACTTTTGATTTTTTTGTCCAGCTTTTTTTTTTGTCGGTCAGACTAACACCTAAGGTAGGGACTGGCTAGTCTTATTGGATGGGTGTTTATTGTGGGAAGTGGGCTTGCCTCCCGTCTTGAACCCAAACTAGAAGACTATCCAGATTTGTCATAGGATTCGATATGCTCCTGCAACGGGTAGTTATGTGGCTTTCTATACCAGACATGGAATAGGTAAAAGGAAAACACGGGCTCGGTTTCCTGCAGTCATTATAGATGTGCCTATAATAGTCACGTGCGTGTGCTCACAGTGTATGATGGTGTTAATCATGTTCTCGGAAACACATAAGGAAAGTATATATGAGAAAAAAGAAAAGATGATTTTATTGAAATGTGAAAAGAGGACAGAATACCGCTAACTCTGACTCTGACTTTGACTTTGAAATTGAAAGAAATAGTACATCCTAGACTCGGACTCAGACTCGGACTTAAACCAAATCTAGACTCTTGGATGAGGTTGTCAGTAGTCTTTGGCCTCTAAGGACTCAAGTAGATGTCCAGTATAGCCTTCGGTAGAAGCTTCACCCAGATCTTCATTATGTCGAAGATCGTCTTCAATCTTAATGCCCATTTCGGTAAGTACCGCAAAGTTTGAAATGCCGGCATACCTAAGATGGATGCGGTAGGGAAGTAGGAGGTTGTTGATGAACGCCTCCACTAGTGTCTTCTCGTTGGGCTTGTCTACCAGCTTCACACTTTCGGCCCTCCACCTTTGAAGGTACTTGGTGAAACCTTCCTTGGGCTCTTGGGCCATGACCTCCAGGGTGCACATTGTGGTCTGGATCTCGGTATTATCTGCATAATTCCGAGCGAACTCTGTTGCGACGTCGTCCCAAGTCTTGTACTTCTTGGAATCGAGCCTGTAATACCAGGCTTTTGGATGCTTCTCAAGGGAAGAAGCAAAGAGATGTTTGAACATGGATGACTTAACTCCCTTAACAGCCATGAATTCTTTGAAAGCCCGGATGTGGAGCACCGGGTCTTCAGTCTCATCAAACATTGGTAGGCCTGTCAAGTTGAGATTAGCGGGCAACTCATCGGTTAGAGGCGAATAAGCCCGGGCATTCTCCGTATGGATCGAGTTATTCGTTGACAAATGGACTTGTTCTTGCAGCTTGCGAACGGCGCTGCCCAGTTCAGCTATGGGCCCAGCGGTTTCATTCCTGACCTTAAGAGTCCTTTGCTCCACGGCACTCAAACGGGTAGCAATGGCGGTTTGGTCGGTACTGATGGCTGTCAGTTGGGCCTCCATCTTAGCCAGTGAAGCGGTCAGCTCGTCTATGGCTTGTTGCGTCATGGTTCGGGTGAAGGGCGGCCTGTCTGTAAGAATACCGCGTAATCAGGAAAGTTGCTTCGGAACTCGAATACACCAAGGCATAGGAAATAGCGTGGGAGGAGAGACGACTCCAGTTTGACTTGGGTTAGACTCTCCTAAGACAAATGTGTAGGGTACGATTCTCGGAGTGACTGTGATTAATCGCTCCATCGGAGAATAGCCCCAAAGTGAGACTAAGGACTCGGATAGGACTCAGATGGTGTGACATCTAAGTGACTCGAAAGTGGGGTACGTGAGACACGTGTAAGACAAGACCCTTAGAGCAACCGTGATTGATCGCTCCGCTGAAGGGTAGCCCCCCGAGTGAGGAAAAGCCCGAAAAGGAAATGAGTCGGAAAGGACACCTAGATGGGTGACTTGTGGATGGTGGACTCTCCCTAGGATTTGGCAAAGTGGGCCTAGTCCCGTTTGAAGGAAGATCCACGTGAGAATTCCCCAGACTTTGGACTCGAATGTGTAAACGGGCTTCCCTTTGTAGGAGTTTGTCCTACGAAGGTGGGCCGTGCCTTGACAAATAAGGCGGACTAGGATAGGGAGGAAATCCGTTATGTATGATCGACGGAGTTTCGACGCTATAGACTCTTACAACCTATGACAAGACCCGACACTGCTAAATACGGGAAGTCCTAAGAAGAAGAGGGCTTTGAAAAGAGAATTTGGATTTGAAAACCGAACAAAGTCGGTAGGATGGTCCGATTTTTTTGAAAACTGAGAAAAAGGTTATCGGGCCGAGATTTCGGGCTTTTGGAAAAGGTTTGGACAGCATACCGGCTAAAAATAGGCTATTTTGAGTCAAAATCATAAGTCCTAAATTTGGTAACTTTCCGGGTTTTGAAAAATGGATGGGTTTGAAAAGGATGCAATTTTGTTTTTGAAAAGGACGGTTTTTGAAAAGACCAAAGAAGATCAAGTAGCATGTAGTCACGGAAACAGTATAATGACGCCATGTATGCTCTTAGTCTAAGTCTCGGTCGGTCGAATAGGGTCTATACCAACGACGATAGCATTCTCGCAAATCAAGACGGTCCTCCTAAGCCGAGTTGGTCTTAGAATCTGCCGTAAAACCCATGCGAGTTCCGCCATCGAAGTCTTTAGTGCACCCATGTAGGAATGCACCGTGGTATAGTGGGACGTCGGTCACAAGTAACCGGCCCAGGAAAGAATGGGGTAATGCATGAACCATTGAACTAAAACATGTACATTACTAATCGAACGATTTCTTTTCGAGTCTCACCATGAGGATGCCGATGGTAAGTGACTCACCAGTTGATCCCCAGCGGAGTCACCAAATTGTGGACATGACATAGGTCCATCCCGACGCGGCCACGCGCGGGTTTGGGGAGGCGAATGAATCTACATATGAGATGGGTCGAATTGAATTTTAAATCGAAGTAGGAGTCGCCACCGAATTTTGTGGTTATTCGGAACCATTCGAACCCACTCTATGTCGTAGTGGGCCATATTTAAAACATGGCCCATTTCCGATGTCAGAGTTTATCGGGTTCGTCCCTTAGCATTTGATACCGATACCGACATTATCGGATATCGTATAGTGAATGACTCTCAGAGCCAATGGATTCGGACATCCGGAAACCATGGTTCTGAGTAAGGGGTGAGGGTACGTGTTGGGAAGTTCACTGAGAACACCCAACCCCGCCCGCACTTAGCGGCCTTTACTAAGATATCGTTCGTTTTTTACGTACACGTGTTAGTTCGACGGTTGAATGATATGCAAACATTATTTTCCTAAGGCATGTGAGAAAAATAAATAAATGGGTTGCTAAGTCGTTTAATGCATGCTAAACTAATAACGTCAAAGTTATTTTAGCATGTGAATTCGTTTTAGTCTAATAAAACAAAACAATAAATAAATTGCTACAAACACGAAAAAACGGG
The DNA here is from genome assembly GCA_958450325.1 of Agrostemma githago. Taxonomy (NCBI): domain Eukaryota; kingdom Viridiplantae; phylum Streptophyta; class Magnoliopsida; order Caryophyllales; family Caryophyllaceae; genus Agrostemma; species Agrostemma githago. The sequence goes on along the minus strand of OY288239.1, from coordinate 14,549,043 downwards.
TTAGTAACGATGAATAAATTGAAGAAAGATGTAAATAAATAATATGCATGATTTTTGAAAGGATTTATGACACGTGATGGATTAACACGTGTTGACCGAGGTCAAAGAAAAAGTATTTATCGAAATATGTCGCGAAAGTCGCTTTTTATGTAAGACTCGAGAAGAATAAAAAATAGAAAAGCGAGGAAACGAAAAGAAAAGAAGGCCGGCGGACCAGGCCACCGCGCTAGTCGCCTGACCGTCGCGCGACTCGCGTGGCAATCTGTCCGGTTTTTTTTTTATTTTGTCGAAAAATCGTTAATTTTTATAAATCGAGTACAAATATGGATTAATTTATACCCGATTCATATTTTCGATTTTCGTCGTATTCGATATTCGATTATGAAATCGATATCGAATAGTCGGAATGATTTTAGAAAAAGTTTTGAAAAAAGTTTGTTTTGAACGAAAATAAAAAAAAAAATTTGAACGAAAAAGATGTTAATTCTCTCCGCGTATAAAATCGTCGAATTTTGTTTAAAAAAATGTAACGATTTTGTTTAGCATCAACGAGAATTAATTAATTTTGTTCTTGTTAGATACGATATTCGATTAGAGAATCGATATCGTATTTTAAGAACGTTATAAAAATATTTTTTGTAGTATCGATATTAGAAATTGATGGGGGATAAAACCCCCTGACGCATAGGCCCGACCTCCTTTACGGGTAGCCATCAACTGACCCAAAAAGACCTATCTACTGATCACTATGCTGATGTCATGGGTGACATCACCCTACTACACCCTTTCCCCTATAAATACCCCACTTAGGGTGAGGGGAAAAGGGGGGGACAATTAATTCATACACATACTCCTCCCTACTCTCTCTACCTCTCTTATCTCCCTAAATATCTATATTCAGTCATACATTTTACTGACTTGGGCGTCGGAGGCTCCGCCCCGGGGGTTCCCCTCGGGCCCGGAGTTCACCTTGCAGGATCACCGTCGGCACGCACCCGGAGCCGAGGAGAACCGCGAAGCTCAAGGTCAGGGACCTGTTTCCATACCGGAACAATTTGGCGCCGTCTGTGGGGACAACGGTTGTGCTCACGAATTACCCACAAAAATCAACCACTCCCAAATACAATTTTTTCCAGATCTAATCTTCATTTTGGAGATAGATCTACGGAAATCAAGGACGAAAACTACAAGAAAATGGGTGTTCATTGTGTTTGTTGATCACGGTGAACAAAAAAAAAAAAAGCTTCAGGAACCATTGTTTTTAGCCAAAGCAAAAATCTCACAAAGCAGGATGCAGGATGCGCATACAATCAGGGAGAGGGAAAATATACTAAAATAATAATAATAATAATAATATGGTTGAACTTTCCTCCAAATAAAAAGAAGCACCGATGATTAAGGATTCTCAATCATTGTTCGCTTGTCAAGAGGATGAACTACAAGTGTCTTGGAACCAAGATAGAATCATGAAGAATGGCAGATTCATTTGAAGATATTGATCAACACTCATACCAGATTGGTCCAATTTCATCAGATCTGGGAAATCGAGAAAATTATAAAGAGAAGCAACAAAATAGAGTGAGGGCAAGCAAGTAAGTAATGCAAGTTTTTTCATGAACAATTTTATATCTCAGTCGGCCACCTGAATTAGTTAGATCGGCCACCCGAACTTCGACTTGGGTCGGCCGCCTAATTTGTTGTGGTAAGACGGCCACCTGGATCAGCAAACGATCTTCTCGGGTCGGCCCAACGCCACGTACCATCCCGGTACTACCTTGTCAAGCATCCTGAATACGATGCATCTGGTTCATGGTTCAGCCGCTCCACCTCAGGCCAACCACGGCCTCGGCTCCGGTTAGATGACGAGCACCCACCATCTTCTAGTTGTGATTTTAGGTAGATCGACGAGACTCCGCGCAAGCTAAATAGATTATCCGATCAGTATTCGGCCATACTAAAGTAAATTAGCACCATGACTTCAACCCTTGACCCAAGGGTTGGCCTTGAGCGCCACCCCTGGAGAGCGCCCTATTGTTGAGCCGGCAGAGTCATGAATTGAAGACGCCGACTTAACGACTAACGGTCGTCGGAACCATTGGCCTACTCCAACACTTCGCTGCTGGTTTATTTGAAGAGAAAAAGCGGAAAGGAGATATTATATACTCCATACTATTATATGTGACCATGGAGGCTTATGGACAAGAGTAATAAGAAGAGGGTTTGCCGACCATTTTAATAAAGATAGTCAAAAAGTCATCAAAAGCATCTCAGCTCATTGGATTGTGACTCACCACATTGAACTGTGAGTTTTTCTTGTACGTATCTTGTATGGAGTACACACTTTGAGGTTTTACCGCTTATTCGATCAAAAATCATTTAACCACGCTCAAAATTTTCAAATAAACTCCAAGTGTGCTTTCCACAATGGAAACCGAACCACAAAACTGTCACGTTTATTTATTTATCTTCTCACAAGAAATTCACAAATACTTCACAAAAATTAGCCAAAAAATTGTCGAAGTTGTGAGACAAAAAATACCAACCACAAAAAATGACTTAACTTTTTGCCCGTCACAAAGAATTTCCAAAAAACTCCTCAAGAAATTTACCCGAAAAATGGTGAAGATAAGTCACAAAAATGAGTATCAAATGAGCTGAATATTTTTAGCTTGACAGAGACATGGCCCAGCCGACTTACGGCTCGGCCAAGACGCCGCCTTGCCGATTTACGGTCCGGCCCTGCCGACATACGGCTCGGCCCTACCGACTTACGGCTCGGCCAAGATGTTGCCCTGCCGATTCACGGTTCGCCCTGCCGACTTACGGCTCGGCCCTACCGACTTACGGCTCGGCCAAGATGCTGCCCTGCCGATTTACGGTTCGCCCTGCCGACATACGGCTCGGCCCTACCGACTTACGGCTCGGCCAAGATGATTCCCTGCCGATTTACGGTCCGACCCTACCAACTTACGACTCAACCTCAGCGTCTGCAGAGACCGCATAGGTCCGCCAACCACCATGCGGAATTCTACGAAGACAAGACTAATATATACCCATCACCTGTTCATTACTCTCACAGCTAATGGGCAGGGGGCAATAGGGGAGGAGCCCCTGTTGCAAAACCCTGAGAAAATAGACCCCCCAACAAAAAATAAGGCCTGATACACATTCAGCCTTCTACAGAGCATAAGTCCCTCTGCCTACCTCTGGACAGACAGGGGGCAGGCCACCTGGACTTCGACCAGAAGCCAGGGTCAGGCCCGGCCCCATGCGCCGAATCACAAGTCCCTCTGCCTACCTCTGGGCAGGTAGAGGGCAGGCCCCCTGGACTTCGACTAGAAGCCAGGGTCAGGCCCGGCCCCATGCGCCGAACTACAAGTCCCTCTGCCTACCTCTGGGCAGGCAGGGGGCAGGCCCCCTGGACTTCGACCAGAAGCCAGGGTCAGGCCGGGCCCCATGCACCGAACTACAAGTCCCTCTGCCTACCTCTGGGCAGGCAGGGGGCAGGCCCCCTGGACTTCGACCAGAAGCCAGGGTCAGGCCCGGTCCCACGTACCGAACTACAAGTCCCTCTGCCTACCTCTGGGCAGGCTGGGGGCAGGCCCCCTGGACTTCGACCAGAAGCCAGGGTCAGGCCCGACCCCATGCGCCGAACGATAAAGTCCCTCTGCCTACCTCTGGGCAGGCAGGGGGCAGGCCCCCTGGACTTCGAACAGAAGCCAGGGTCAGGCCCGGCCCCATGCGCCGAACTACAAGTCCCTCTGCCTACCTCTGGGCAGGCAGGGGGCAGGCCCCCTGGACTTCGACCAGAAGCCAGGGTCAGGCCCGGCCCCATGCGCCGAACTACAAGTCCCTCTCCCTACCTCTGGGCAGGCAGGGGGCAGGCCCCCTGGACTTCGACCAGAAGCCAGGGTCAGGCCCGGCCCCATGCACCGAATCATAAGTCCCTCTGCCTACCTCTGGGCAGGCAAGGGGCAGGCCCCCTGGACTTCGACCAGAAGCCAGGGTCAGGCCCGGCCCCATGCGCCGAACTACATGTCCCTCTGCCTACCTCTGGGCAGGCAGGGGGCAGGCCCCCTGGACTTCGACCAGAAGCCAGGGTCAGGCCCGGCCCCATGCGCCGAACTACAAGTCCCTCTGCCTACCTCTGGGCAGGCAGGGGGCAGGCCCCCTGGACTTCGACCCGAAGCCAGGGTCAGGCCCGGTCCCATGCGCCGAACTACAAGTCCCTCTGCCTACCTCTGGGCAGGCAGGGGGCAGGCCCCCTGGACTTCGACCAGAAGCCAGGGTCAGGCCCGGTCCCACGTACCGAACTACAAGTCCCTCTGCCTACCTCTGGGCAGGCTGGGGGCAGGCCCCCTGGACTTCGACCAGAAGCCAGGGTCAGGCCCAGCCCCATGCGCCGAACTACAAGTCCCTCTGCCTGCCTCTGGGCAGGCAGGGGGCAGGCCCCCTGGACTTCGACCAGAAGCCAGGGTCAGGCCCGGCCCCATGCGCCGAACGATAAAGTCCCTCTGCCAGCCTCTGGGAAGGCAGGGGCCAGGCCCCCTGGACTTCGACCAGAAGCCAGGGTCAGGCCCAGCCCCATGCGCCGAACGATAAAGTACCTCTGCCTACCTCTGGGCAGGCAGGGGACAGGCCCCCTGGACTTCGAACAGAAGCCAGGGTCAGGCCCGGCCCCATGCGCCGAATCATAAGTCCCTCTGCCTACCTCTGGGCAGGCAGGGGGCAGGCCACCTGGACTTCGACCAGAAGCCAGGGTCAGGCACGGCCCCCAAGACCTAGACGAGGTCCATAAACTACCCTGGCAGGCCTCTGGCACCCTGACACATCCGTATGAGATGTACCAGGGCATGAGCGTTGACCACAGGACTTAGTGATTACCTGGTCATGTATAGAATAATAAAATCCCATGTACACCTCCGAGTACACAAAGGCACGACGTCTGACGCCCAGACAGAATCCAGACGATGCTAGGGCAGAGGCACCCACAAGGCCTAGTGAATGCTTGGCTTTGTATGAAAAACAAAGTCCATCATTTAGTTTGTCGGTCCAATCATGCTTGGCACCGGACCCGCATACTCAGTATCCGACTCCGCTGAGAGCAAATTGATGGGGGATAAAACCCCCTGACGCATAGGCCCGACCTCCTTTACGGGTAGCCATCAACTGACCCAAAAAGACCTATCTACTGATCACTATGCTGATGTCATGGGTGACATCACCCTACTACACCCTTTCCCCTATAAATACCCCACTTAGGGTGAGGGGAAAAGGGGGGGACAATTAATTCATACACATACTCCTCCCTACTCTCTCTACCTCTCTTATCTCCCTAAATATCTATATTCAGTCATACATTTTACTGACTTGGGCGTCGGAGGCTCCGCCCCGGGGGCTCCCCTCGGGCCCGGAGTTCACCTTGCAGGATCACCGTCGGCACGCACCCGGAGCCGAGGAGAACCGCGAAGCTCAAGGTCAGGGACCCGTTTCCATACCGGAACAGAAATAATGAAAAATATGCGAAAACGACCCGTATTAAACGAGGACCGACGACTCGACACAAAAAGGAAAAAAACGAGAAAGAGAGAGAGAAAAGAGAAGAGTCAGGTTTGATTTACACCCTCAACCTACATGCTTCGTTTTCTCGGAATAAGGCTCGTCGGTAAGTGGTTTAAACTTGGGAGCGTCGAGATGATGTGGGATGAGTTAAGGTGTTTATTTTGGACGTGTGGTAGGACGGGTTTCGGCCGGTTTTCTCGGGGTCGGATTTGTCGGTATTTCGGTACTTGTATGATCGATGAATGTGTGTCGAGGTTGATGAATAATTCGAGATTAATTCTGAGTTTTTGATGAATGAACGTGGATGTTAGATGTGTGTTCTTTTGTGTGTGTCGTGAAGGTCCTATTTATAAGAGCAGAGGTTTAGGAGAGGTGTCTTGCTTGGACAACAAGAAACACCGGTTTGGATAGGAAACGTAAGAGTTCGAAAGGAACGAGAACTCGCTTTCTTGGTGAAGAAGGCAAAGAACTCGACTGGGTTGGCTGATTTTGGCCGAGTGTTTGACACTCGGTCGGTAATTGCTTTAGTTTTTCGGATAGAATTCCACTTGAGATCAAATTCTACCTTTAACAGAATTGTTTAATGTTTTTTGAAGTTGATTTTTGAAATAGTTGGAGTCCAAACCGGACACGTGAGGTGTCACGGTTGGTCCGTGAGTCTCGGGAAATATCTTTGACCGGGTTTTGACTCGGTCGCTAAAAGACGGTTTTACCCCTGGTGTCGGAATCGACCCAAATTAGTCTCATTTGACTCGAAACGACCCACTGGGCCTGGATTTAAGGTTGGTTTTGTAAGATTTGTACTCCGTAATAAGTCTAAACCAAATGTCCATGATTACGAGCCCATATCCGAGTCCATCAAAGCACGTTTACGTCCAATTATCATCGGGTGTTTGGCGGGAACTATTATAGACACCTGGCGGTCAAAATGTGGGTGTCTACACTTATCAACCAATAAGTAAGAACGGGAAACTCATGATGGATATACAAGATTAGTTAAAACCAACATTCGACTTGTTCATCAAACATATATGTCCAAGTTCTTTACATTAAACAAACAAAATATGTAAATTAATGTCATGTTTAACTGTACATAAATTGACTCGACCTTTCCTGGCTTCTCATTAAATGACTCTCACTTATTGGATACGTGTACCGATGCACTTTATCACATTAGCGACTTATGACCATGACAATTTATCAGATGACAACACATTTGGTCTGTAAGATACACGTTAAGGCAATTATGTCACCTGAACCAGGATGACCTCTCGTGACTCGAATTTACTATGAATTCATAATTAACATATAAGTCTAACTATATAATACCATACAATAAGGTAGACACTTTCACTGTACATTCACTTGAACAAGGCGAAGCAATGATCATTTAGTGGATTTAGACACGTTTTCAAAAAAATTTGTAGTAATGATAGAAAATTATAATTAAATCATCTTACTCAAAACAGTGTAGAACCAGTGGAGTTAGATTCAGAAGACAGACCTCTACAACTTTCTAGTTAAACTATTTTCAAATTCCGAACGTAACGACGATTTGCAAAATCATTTTCATGAAATGTCAGATTTTCACCTTGAAAAGTTTCGATTGGTAAAAACAAGTTTCAAGTCATTTTTTTCTTTTTTTTTTAGCAAAACCCGTTTCCAACATTATCCAAACTCTTCAAAGTGACCTCGGTAAAAGTTCCCAATGATAATTTAATCTCCAAGTACGGTTTATAAGGGAAAACTTGACTACTAACAAATAGGTTGGAGTACTTGGATTAAGATCCCGAAATTTCACAGTGAATAACTAGACTTAAAATAAACGTGGGACTCTTTTCAAACATTTGTGAAATAGGCACTGTAAACAGGTGGAACAATTCAGTAACACATTGTTCATGTTAACGAAGGTGTTTTAAGTTGTTCTGACATTGTCTTGGCACATTTAGCAAACATGTTTGTTTAGGTCATCAAAACAGAACTCAGTAACACATTATTAAAGTTAGATGAAGTGTTGTAAATGTCTATGTCATTAACTCAACACGGGTTGCTATAAATACTCATTTGAACCATCAAGAATAAAAATCAACAACAATGTATGACTCAGAACCTATCAAATTGACAGGGAAGCATATAAACTCGAAACGAAACACAAATGTTCAAGTGTTTTTGACATAAATTTACCTTAATCAATACAACACCACAGATATATCATTTTAAATAACATGTACTCAAATTCAAGTAATAAACAAACTTCTTTCACATTTTATCTTGTCAGTCACACATTGTATTAATCAAGGTGAAACAGAAACGACACATATATATACATTGTTGCTCCCCTTAATACAAACAGATCAACATAATTACAGATACCATATACGTTTTAAAGGACTAACTAATAGACAAGTTCCTTTATGCTATTACGAGAGAAGGATTAGGACCAATAAGGACACCACTCGGATAAATATAAGCAAGTAACTCATATTAACTCGAAACGGACCTGCCTTAAGTATTTTTACATTGTTCGACTATTAGTCTCATTAAATCGTACTTGATTCACATGAGACAAAGCTTCATTAATACGTTACAACACCATTAAACTCCTATATATCGATCCTTGTTAACATGAAGGCAACTTGTACATTACGTTGGCAAGGAAACACATGATAATCGAAACAGAATGCAAGTATCCAAGTACTTTTGAATAGTATTCTCATTAGGACACACTTAAACCACGTAAGTTATCTGTTCCGGTATGGAAACGGGTCCCTGACCTTGAGCTTCGCGGTTCTCCTCGGCTCCGGGTGCGTGCCGACGGCGATCCTGCAAGGTGAACTCCGGGCTCGAGGGGAACCCCCGGGGCGGAGCCTCCGACGCCCAAGTCAGTAAAATGTATGACTGAATATAGATATTTAGGGAGATAAGAGAGGTAGAGAGAGTAGGGAGGAATATGTGAGTGAATTCATTGTCCCCCTTTTCCCCTCACCCTAAGTGGGGTATTTATAGGGGAAAGGGTGTAGTAGGGTGATGTCACCCATGACATCAGCATAGTGATCAGTAGATAGGTCTTTTTGGGTCAGTTGATGGCTACCCGTAAAGGAGGTCGGACCTATGCGTCAGGGGGTTTTATCCCCCATCAATTTGCCCTCAGCGGAGTCGGATACTGAGTATGCGGGTCCGGTGCCAAGCATGATTGGACCGACAAACTAAATGATGGACTTTGTTTTTCATACAAAGCCAAGCATTCACTAGGCCTTGTGGGTGCGTCTGCCCTAGCATCGTCTGGATTCTGTCTGGGCGTCAGACGTCGTGCCTTTTGTGTACTCGGAGGTGTACATGGGGTTTTATTATTCTATACATGACCAGGTAATCACTAAGCCCTGTGGTCAACGCTCATGCCCTGGTACATCTCATACGGATGTGTAAGGGTGCCAGAGGCCTGCCAGGGTAGTTTATGGGCCTTGTCTAGGTCTTGGTGGCCGTGCCTGACCCTGGCTTCTGGTCGAAGTCCAGGGGGCCTGCCCCCTGCCTGCCCAGAGGTAGGCAGAGGGACTTATGATTCGGCGCATGGGGCCGGGCCTGACCCTGGCTTCTGTTCGAAGTCCAGGGGGCCTGCCCCCTGCCTGCCCAGAGGTAGGCAGAGGGACTTTATCGTTCGGCGCATGGGGCCGGGCCTGACCCTGGCTTCTGGTCGAAGTCCAGGGGGCCTGCCCCCTGCCTGCCCAGAGGTAGGCAGAGGGACTTGTAGTTCGGCGCATAGGGCCGGGCCTGACCCTGGCTTCTGGTCGAAGTCCAGGTGGCCTGCCCCCTGCCTGCCCAGGGGTAGGCAGGGGGACTTGTAGTTCGGCGCATGGGGCCGGGCCTGACCCTGGCTTCTGGTCGAAGTCTAGGGGGCCTGCCTCCTGCCTGCCCAGAGGTAGGCAGAGGGACTTGTCGTTCGGCGCATGGGGCCGGGCCTAACCCTGGCTTCTGGTCGAAGTCCAGGGGGCCTGCCCCCTGCCTGCCCAGAGACAGGCAGAGGGATTTGTAGTTCGGTACGTGGGACCGGGCCTGACCCTGGCTTCTGGTCGAAGTCCAGGGGGCCTGCCCCCTGCCTGCCCAGAGTTAGGCAGAGGGACTTGTAGTTCGTCGCATGGGGCCGGGCCTGACCCTGGCTTCTGGTCGAAGTCCAGGTGGCCTGCCCCCTGCCTGCCCAGAGGTAGGCAGAGGGACTTGTAGTTCGGCGCATGGGGCCGGGCCTGACCCTGGCTTCTGGTCGAAGTCCAGGGGGCCTGCCCCCTGCCTGCCCAGAGGTAGGCAGAGGGACTTGTCGTTCGGCGCATGGGGCCGCGCCTGACCCTGGCTTCTGGTCGAAGTCCAGGGGGCCTGCCCCCTGCCTGCCCAGAGGCAGGCAGAGGGACTTGTAGTTCGGTACGTGGGACCGGGCCTGACCCTGGCTTCTGGTCGAAGTCCAGGGGGCCTGCCCCCTGCCTGCCCATAGGTAGGCAGAGGGACTTGTAGTTCGGCGCATGGGCCCGGGCCTGACCCTGGCTTCTGGTCGAAGTCCAGGTGGCCTGCCCCCTGCCTGCCTAGAGGTAGGCAGAGGGACTTTATCGTTCGGCGCATGGGGCCGGGCTTGACCCTGGCTTCTGGTCGAAGTCCAGGGGGATTGCCCCCTGCCTGCCCAGAGGTAGGCAGAGGGACTTGTAGTTCGACGCATGGGGCCGGGCCTGACCCTGGCTTCTGGTCGAAGTCCAGGGGGCCTGCCCCCTGCCTGCCCAGAGGTAGGCAGAGGGACTTTATCGTTCAGCGCATGGGGCCGGGCCTGACCCTGGCTTCTGCTCGAAGTCCAGGTGGCCTGCCCCCTGCCTGCCCAGAGGTAGGCAGAGGGACTTGTAGTTCGGCGCATGGGGCCGGGCCTGACCCTGGCTTCTGGTCGAAGTCCAGGTGGCCTGCCCCCTGCCTGCCCAGAGGTAGGCAGAGGGACTTGTCGTTCGGCGCATGGGGCCGCGCCTGACCCTGGCTTCTGGTCGAAGTCCAGGGGGCCTGCCCCCTGCCTGCCCAGAGGCAGGCAGAGGGATTTGTAGTTCGGTACGTGGGACCGGGCCTGACCCTGGCTTCTGGTCGAAGTCCAGGGGGCCTGCCCCCTGCCTGCCCAGAGTTAGGCAGAGGGACTTGTAGTTCGGCGCATGGGGCCGGGCCAGACCCTGGCTTCTGGTCGAAGTCCAGGTGGCCTGCCCCCTGCCTGCCCAAAGGTAGGCAGAGGGACTTATAGTTCGGCGCATGGGGCCGGGCCTGACCCTGGCTTCTGGTCGAAGTCCAGGGGGCCTGCCCCCTGCCTGCCCAGAGGTAGGCAGAGGGACTTGTCGTTCGGCGCATGGGGCCGCGCCTGACCCTGGCTTCTGGTCGAAGTCCAGGGGGCCTGCCCCCTGCCTGCCCAGAGGCAGGCAGAGGGACTTGTAGTTCGGTACGTGGGACCGGGCTTGACCCTGGCTTCTGGTCGAAGTCCAGGGGGCCTGCCCCCTGCCTGCCCATAGGTAGGCAGAGGGACTTGTAGTTCGGCGCATGGGGCCGGGCCTGACCCTGGCTTCTGGTCGAAGTCTAGGGGGCCTGCCTCCTGCCTGCCCAGAGGTAGGCAGAGGGACTTGTCGTTCGGCGCATGGGGCCGGGCCTAACCCTGGCTTCTGGTCGAAGTCCAGGGGGCCTGCCCCCTGCCTGCCCAGAGGCAGGCAGAGGGATTTGTAGTTCGGTACGTGGGACCGGGCCTGACCCTGGCTTCTGGTCGAAGTCCAGGGGGCCTGCCCCCTGCCTGCCCAGAGTTAGGCAGAGGGACTTGTAGTTCGGCGCATGGGGCCGGGCCTGACCCTGGCTTCTGGTCGAAGTCCAGGTGGCCTGCCCCCTGCCTGCCCAGAGGTAGGCAGAGGGACTTGTAGTTCGGCGCATGGGGTCGGGCCTGACCCTGGCTTCTGGTCGAAGTCCAGGGGGCCTGCCCCCTGCCTGCCCAGAGGTAGGCAGAGGGACTTGTCGTTCGGCGCATGGGGCCGGGCCTGACCCTGGCTTCTGGTCGAAGTCCAGGGGGCCTGCCCCCTGCCTGCCCAGAGGTAGGCAGAGGGACTTGTCGTTCGGCGCATGGGGCCGCGCCTGACCCTGGCTTCTGGTCGAAGTCCAGGGGGCCTGCCCCCTGCCTGCCCAGAGGCAGGCAGAGGGACTTGTAGTTCGGTACGTGGGACCGGGCTTGACCCTGGCTTCTGGTCGAAGTCCAGGGGGCCTGCCCCCTGCCTGCCCATAGGTAGGCAGAGGGACTTGTAGTTCGGCGCATGGGGCCGGGCCTGACCCTGGCTTCTGGTCGAAGTCTAGGAGGCCTGCCTCCTGCCTGCCCAGAGGTAGGCAGAGGGACTTGTCGTTCGACGCATGGGGCCGGGCCTAACCCTGGCTTCTGGTCGAAGTCCAGGGGGCCTGCCCCCTGCCTGCCCAGAGGTAGGCAGAGGGACTTGTAGTTCGGCGCATAGGGCCGGGCCTGACCCTGGCTTCTGGTCGAAGTCCAGGTGGCCTGCCCCCTGCCTGCCCAGGGGTAGGCAGGGGGACTTGTAGTTCGGCGCATGGGGCCGGGCCTGACCCTGGCTTCTGGTCGAAGTCTAGGGGGCCTGCCTCCTGCCTGCCCAGAGGTAGGCAGAGGGACTTGTCGTTCGGCGCATGGGGCCGGGCCTAACCCTGGCTTCTGGTCGAAGTCCAGGGGGCCTGCCCCCTGCCTGCCCAGAGGCAGGCAGAGGGATTTGTAGTTCGGTACGTGGGACCGGGCCTGACCCTGGCTTCTGGTCGAAGTCCAGGGGGCCTGCCCCCTGCCTGCCCAGAGTTAGGCAGAGGGACTTGTAGTTCGTCGCATGGGGCCGGGCCTGACCCTGGCTTCTGGTCGAAGTCCAGGTGGCCTGCCCCCTGCCTGCCCAGAGGTAGGCAGAGGGACTTGTAGTTCGGCGCATGGGGCCGGGCCTGACCCTGGCTTCTGGTCGAAGTCCAGGGGGCCTGCCCCCTGCCTGCCCAGAGGTAGGCAGAGGGACTTGTCGTTCGGCGCATGGGGCCGCGCCTGACCCTGGCTTCTGGTCGAAGTCCAGGGGGCCTGCCCCCTGCCTGCCCAGAGGCAGGCAGAGGGACTTGTAGTTCGGTACGTGGGACCGGGCCTGACCCTGGCTTCTGGTCGAAGTCCAGGGGGCCTGCCCCCTGCCTGCCCATAGGTAGGCAGAGGGACTTGTAGTTCGGCGCATGGGCCCGGGCCTGACCCTGGCTTCTGGTCGAAGTCCAGGTGGCCTGCCCCCTGCCTGCCTAGAGGTAGGCAGAGGGACTTTATCGTTCGGCGCATGGGGCCGGGCTTGACCCTGGCTTCTGGTCGAAGTCCAGGGGGATTGCCCCCTGCCTGCCCAGAGGTAGGCAGAGGGACTTGTAGTTCGACGCATGGGGCCGGGCCTGACCCTGGCTTCTGGTCGAAGTCCAGGGGGCCTGCCCCCTGCCTGCCCAGAGGTAGGCAGAGGGACTTTATCGTTCAGCGCATGGGGCCGGGCCTGACCCTGGCTTCTGCTCGAAGTCCAGGTGGCCTGCCCCCTGCCTGCCCAGAGGTAGGCAGAGGGACTTGTAGTTCGGCGCATGGGGCCGGGCCTGACCCTGGCTTCTGGTCGAAGTCCAGGTGGCCTGCCCCCTGCCTGCCCAGAGGTAGGCAGAGGGACTTGTCGTTCGGCGCATGGGGCCGCGCCTGACCCTGACTTCTGGTCGAAGTCCAGGGGGCCTGCCCCCTGCCTGCCCAGAGGCAGGCAGAGGGATTTGTAGTTCGGTACGTGGGACCGGGCCTGACCCTGGCTTCTGGTCGAAGTCCAGGGGGCCTGCCCCCTGCCTGCCCAGAGTTATGCAGAGGGACTTGTAGTTCGGCGCATGGGGCCGGGCCTGACCCTGGCTTCTGGTCGAAGTCCAGGTGGCCTGCCCCCTGCCTGCCCAGAGGTAGGCAGAGGGACTTGTAGTTCGGCGCATGGGGCCGGGCCTGACCCTGGCTTCTGGTCGAAGTCCAGGGGGCCTGCCCCCTGCCTGCCCAGAGGTAGGCAGAGGGACTTGTCGTTCGGCGCATGGGGCCGCGCCTGACCCTGGCTTCTGGTCGAAGTCCAGGGGGCCTGCCCCCTGCCTGCCCAGAGGCAGGCAGAGGGACTTGTAGTTCGGTACGTGGGACCGGGCTTGACCCTGGCTTCTGGTCGAAGTCCAGGGGGCCTGCCCCCTGCCTGCCCATAGGTAGGCAGAGGGACTTGTAGTTCGGCGCATGGGGCCGGGCCTGACCCTGGCTTCTGGTCGAAGTCTAGGGGGCCTGCCTCCTGCCTGCCCAGAGGTAGGCAGAGGGACTTGTCGTTCGGCGCATGGGGCCGGGCCTAACCCTGGCTTCTGGTCGAAGTCCAGGGGGCCTGCCCCCTGCCTGCCCAGAGGCAGGCAGAGGGATTTGTAGTTCGGTACGTGGGACCGGGCCTGACCCTGGCTTCTGGTCGAAGTCCAGGGGGCCTGCCCCCTGCCTGCCCAGAGTTAGGCAGAGGGACTTGTAGTTCGGCGCATGGGGTCGGGCCTGACCCTGGCTTCTGGTCGAAGTCCAGGTGGCCTGCCCCCTGCCTGCCCAGAGGTAGGCAGAGGGACTTGTAGTTCGGCGCATGGGGTCGGGCCTGACCCTGGCTTCTGGTCGAAGTCCAGGGGGCCTGCCCCCTGCCTGCCCAGAGGTAGGCAGAGGGACTTGTCGTTCGGCGCATGGGGCCGGGCCTGACCCTGGCTTCTGGTCGAAGTCCAGGGGGCCTGCCCCCCTGCCTGCCCAGAGGTAGGCAGAGGGACTTGTCGTTCGGCGCATGGGGCCGCGCCTGACCCTGGCTTCTGGTCGAAGTCCAGGGGGCCTGCCCCCTGCCTGCCCAGAGGCAGGCAGAGGGACTTGTAGTTCGGTACGTGGGACCGGGCTTGACCCTGGCTTCTGGTCGAAGTCCAGGGGGCCTGCCCCCTGCCTGCCCATAGGTAGGCAGAGGGACTTGTAGTTCGGCGCATGGGGCCGGGCCTGACCCTGGCTTCTGGTCGAAGTCTAGGGGGCCTGCCTCCTGCCTGCCCAGAGGTAGGCAGAGGGACTTGTCGTTCGGCGCATGGGGCCGGGCCTAACCCTGGCTTCTGGTCGAAGTCCAGGGGGCCTGCCCCCTGCCTGCCCAGAGGCAGGCAGAGGGATTTGTAGTTCGGTACGTGGGACCGGGCCTGACCCTGGCTTCTGGTCGAAGTCCAGGGGGCCTGCCCCCTGCCTGCCCAGAGTTAGGCAGAGGGACTTGTAGTTCGGCGCATGGGGCCGGGCCTGACCCTGGCTTCTGGTCGAAGTCCAGGTGGCCTGCCCCCTGCCTGCCCAGAGGTAGGCAGAGGGACTTGTAGTTCGGCGCATGGGGTCGGGCCTGACCCTGGCTTCTGGTCGAAGTCCAGGGGGCCTGCCCCCTGCCTGCCCAGAGGTAGGCAGAGGGACTTGTCGTTCGGCGCATGGGGCCGGGCCTGACCCTGGCTTCTGGTCGAAGTCCAGGGGGCCTGCCTCCTGCCTGCCCAGAGGCAGGCAGAGGGACTTGTAGTTCGGTACGTGGGACCGGGCCTGACCCTGGCTTCTGGTCGAAGTCCAGGGGGCCTGCCCCCTGCCTGCCCATAGGTAGGCAGAGGGACTTGTAGTTCGGCGCATGGGCCCGGGCCTGACCCTGGCTTCTGGTCGAAGTCCAGGTGGCCTGCCCCCTGCCTGCCTAGAGGTAGGCAGAGGGACTTTATCGTTCGGCGCATGGGGCCGGGCCTGACCCTGGCTTCTGGTCGAAGTCCAGGGGGCCTGCCCCCTGCCTGCCCAGAGGTAGGCAGAGGGACTTGTCGTTCGGCGCATGGGCCCGGGCCTGACCCTGGCTTCTGGTCGAAGTCCAGGGGGCCTGCCCCCTGCCTGCGGCAGGCAGAGGGACTTGTAGTTCGGTACGTGGGACCAGGCCTGACCCTGGCTTCTGGTCGAAGTCCAGGGGGCCTGCCCCCTGCCTGCCCATAGGTAGGCAGAGGGACTTGTAGTTCGGCGCATGGGGCCGGGCCTGACCCTGGCTTCTGGTCGAAGTCCAGGGGGCCTGCCTCCTGCCTGCCCAGAGGTAGGCAGAGGGACTTGTCGTTCGGCGCATGGGGCCGGGCCTAACCCTGGCTTCTGGTCGAAGTCCAGGGGGCCTGCCCCCTGCCTGCCCAGAGGCAGGCAGAGGGAGTTGTAGTTCGGTACGTGGGACCGGGCCTGACCCTGGCTTCTGGTCGAAGTCCGGGGGGCCTGCCCCCTGCCTGCCCAGAGTTAGGCAGAGGGACTTGTAGTTCGGCGCATGGGGCCGGGCCTGACCCTGGCTTCTGGTCGAAGTCCAGGTGGCCTGCCCCCTGCCTGCCCAGAGGTAGGCAGAGGGACTTGTAGTTCGGCGCATGGGGTCGGGCCTGACCCTGGCTTCTGGTCGAAGTCCAGGGGGCCTGCCCCCTGCCTGCCCAGAGGTAGGCAGAGGGACTTGTCGTTCGGCGCATGGGGCCGGGCCTGACCCTGGCTTCTGGTCGAAGTCCAGGGGGCCTGCCTCCTGCCTGCCCAGAGGCAGGCAGAGGGACTTGTAGTTCGGTACGTGGGACCGGGCCTGACCCTGGCTTCTGGTCGAAGTCCAGGGGGCCTGCCCCCTGCCTGCCCATAGGTAGGCAGAGGGACTTGTAGTTCGGCGCATGGGCCCGGGCCTGACCCTGGCTTCTGGTCGAAGTCCAGGTGGCCTGCCCCCTGCCTGCCTAGAGGTAGGCAGAGGGACTTTATCGTTCGGCGCATGGGGCCGGGCCTGACCCTGGCTTCTGGTCGAAGTCCAGGGGGCCTGCCCCCTGCCTGCCCAGAGGTAGGCAGAGGGACTTGTCGTTCGGCGCATGGGCCCGGGCCTGACCCTGGCTTCTGGTCGAAGTCCAGGGGGCCTGCCCCCTGCCTGCGGCAGGCAGAGGGACTTGTAGTTCGGTACGTGGGACCGGGCCTGACCCTGGCTTCTGGTCGAAGTCCAGGGGGCCTGCCCCCTGCCTGCCCATAGGTAGGCAAAGGGACTTGTAGTTCGGCGCATGGGGCCGGGCCTGACCCTGGCTTCTGGTCGAAGTCCAGGGGGCCTGCCTCCTGCCTGCCCAGAGGTAGGCAGAGGGACTTGTCGTTCGGCGCATGGGGCCGGGCCTAACCCTGGCTTCTGGTCGAAGTCCAGGGGGCCTGCCCCCTGCCTGCCCAGAGGCAGGCAGAGGGAGTTGTAGTTCGGTACGTGGGACCGGGCCTGACCCTGGCTTCTGGTCGAAGTCCGGGGGGCCTGCCCCCTGCCTGCCCAGAGTTAGGCAGAGGGACTTGTAGTTCGGCGCATGGGGCCGGGCCTGACCCTGGCTTCTGGTCGAAGTCCAGGTGGCCTGCCCCCTGCCTGCCCAGAGGTAGGCAGAGGGACTTGTAGTTCGGCGCATGGGGCCGGGCCTGACCCTGGCTTCTGGTCGAAGTCCAGGGGGCCTGCCCCCTGCCTGCCCAGAGGTAGGTAGAGGGACTTGTCGTTCGGCGCATGGGGCCGGGCCTGACCCTGGCTTCTGGTCGAAGTCCAGGGGGCCTGCCTCCTGCCTGCCCAGAGGCAGGCAGAGGGACTTGTAGTTCGGTACATGGGACCGGGCCTGACCCTGGCTTCTGGTCGAAGTCCAGGGGGCCTGCCCCCTGCCTGCCCATAGGTAGGCAGAGGGACTTGTAGTTCGGCGCATGGGCCCGGGCCTGACCCTGGCTTCTGGTCGAAGTCCAGGTGGCCTGCCCCCTGCCTGCCTAGAGGTAGGCAGAGGGACTTTATCGTTCGGCGCATGGGGCCGGGCTTGACCCTGGCTTCTGGTCGAAGTCCAGGGGGATTGCCCCCTGCCTGCCCAGAGGTAGGCAGAGGGACTTGTAGTTCGGTACATGGGACCGGGCCTGACCCTGGCTTCTGGTCGAAGTCCAGGGGGCCTGCCCCCTGCCTGCCCATAGGTAGGCAGAGGGACTTGTAGTTCGGCGCATGGGGCCGGGCCTGACCCTGGCTTCTGGTCGAAGTCCAGGGGGCCTGCCCCCTGCCTGCCCAGAGGTAGGTAGAGGGACTTGTCGTTCGGCGCATGGGGCCGGGCCTGACCCTGGCTTCTGGTCGAAGTCCAGGGGGCCTGCCTCCTGCCTGCCCAGAGGCAGGCAGAGGGACTTGTAGTTCGGTACATGGGACCGGGCCTGACCCTGGCTTCTGGTCGAAGTCCAGGGGGCCTGCCCCCTGCCTGCCCATAGGTAGGCAGAGGGACTTGTAGTTCGGCGCATGGGCCCGGGCCTGACCCTGGCTTCTGGTCGAAGTCCAGGTGGCCTGCCCCCTGCCTGCCTAGAGGTAGGCAGAGGGACTTTATCGTTCGGCGCATGGGGCCGGGCTTGACCCTGGCTTCTGGTCGAAGTCCAGGGGGATTGCCCCCTGCCTGCCCAGAGGTAGGCAGAGGGACTTGTAGTTCGGTACATGGGACCGGGCCTGACCCTGGCTTCTGGTCGAAGTCCAGGGGGCCTGCCCCCTGCCTGCCCATAGGTAGGCAGAGGGACTTGTAGTTCGGCGCATGGGCCCGGGCCTGACCCTGGCTTCTGGTCGAAGTCCAGGTGGCCTGCCCCCTGCCTGCCTAGAGGTAGGCAGAGGGACTTTATCGTTCGGCGCATGGGGCCGGGCTTGACCCTGGCTTCTGGTCGAAGTCCAGGGGGATTGCCCCCTGCCTGCCCAGAGGTAGGCAGAGGGACTTGTAGTTCGACGCATGGGGCCGGGCCTGACCCTGGCTTCTGGTCGAAGTCCAGGGGGCCTGCCCCCTGCCTGCCCAGAGGTAGGCAGAGGGACTTTATCGTTCAGCGCATGGGGCCGGGCCTGACCCTGGCTTCTGGTCGAAGTCCAGGTGGCCTGCCCCCTGCCTGCCCAGAGGTAGGCAGAGGGACTTGTAGTTCGGCGCATGGGGCCGGGCCTGACCCTGGCTTCTGGTCGAAGTCCAGGTGGCCTGCCCCCTGCCTGCCCAGAGGTAGGCAGAGGGACTTGTCGTTCGGCGCATGGGGCCGCGCCTGACCCTGGCTTCTGGTCGAAGTCCAGGGGGCCTGCCCCCTGCCTGCCCAGAGGCAGGCAGAGGGATTTGTAGTTCGGTACGTGGGACCGGGCCTGACCCTGGCTTCTGGTCGAAGTCCAGGGGGCCTGCCCCCTGCCTGCCCAGAGTTAGGCAGAGGGACTTGTGCTCTGTAGAAGGCTGAATGTGTATCAGGCCTTATTTTTTGTTGGGGGGTCTATTTTCTCAGGGTTTTGCAACAGGGGCTCCTCCCCTATTGCCCCCTGCCCATTAGCTGTGAGAGTAATGAACAGGTGATGGGTATATATTAGTTTTGTCTTCGTAGAATTCCACATGGTGGTTGGCGGACCTATGTGGTCTCTGCAGACGCTGAGGTTGAGCCGTAAGTTGGCTGGGCAGCACCTTGGCCGAGCCGTGAGTCGGTAGGGCTGAGCCGTAAGTCGGCAGGGCGAACCGTAAATCAGCAGGGCAACATCTTGGCCAAGCCGTGAGTCGGTAGGGCGAATCGTAAATCGGCAAGGCAACATATTGGCCGAACCGTAAGTCGGTAAGGCCGAGCCGTAAATCGGCAGGGCCGAACCGTAAATTAGTAGGGCAGTATCTTGGCCGAGCCGTAAGTCGGTAGGGCCGAGCCGTAAGTCGGCAGGGTGAACCGTAAATCGGCAGGGCAACATCTTGGCCGAGCCGTAAATCGGTAGGGCCGAGCCGTAAATAGGCAGGGTCGAACCGTAAATCGGCAAGGCGACATCTTGGCCGAGCCGTAAGTCGGCTGGGCCATGTCTCTGTCAAGCTACAAACATTGAGTTCATTTGATACCCATTTTTGTGACTAATCTTCACCATTTTTCGGGTAATTTTTTTTTATTTTTTATTTTTTTTTTGAGGAGTTTTTTGTGACGGGCAAAAAGTTGGGCCATTTTTTGTGGTTGGTATTTTTGTCTCACAGCCTCGACATTTTTTGGCTAATTTTTGTGAAGTATTGTGGTGGGTGGAAGAATTGGGTCATTTTTGTGACTCTTGTTGTTGGGATAACAAGATGAAATTTTTAAGAGGTTGGGCTCAATTTGACTCAAAATAAGCTAGAGGGCCTCGCTAATCTGCCCCACATAAACTCTCTTATGAATCATAATCTTGGCCTGATATGTAAATTGATTCGGACACCCTACATGGAACATGTGCACTATTCTTTCTTAATGGACCAATACAGACTTTGGGCCTTCAATCTTGACATATGCAAGTGGCTTGTCAAATATTTTTACATTGGTATTGCCATTCAACTACATGTACTTCAATTCCATATGCTCACCTCTCTTGGATTGTGAAGTTGGCGTCCTTCATTTTTCAATTTCATTAGTATGAGATCGTTTATGCAAAGCTGCTAACTATCTGACTTGATCAGCTGCCTTCCATCCAATGCGTCACTACCGAATCAAATGGATATGGTTGACGCGTCCTTTCCTTGGCTTGGCTTGATGGCGTTTTAAAGAAAACAATCCAAGATAGAAGCTTGTCTTGGGACCGTGATAGAGATGGTAGTCGGTCAGCCTAGTTACTTTGGTGAGGTTCCTGGTGAGGTTCCCTCCTCTTTTGACTTGGCCAGAACACTGGTTAATTTGGTACCTGGTCGGATTGATACTTTGTCCGAAGCCGAACCAGAATATAGGCTGACATATAATATAATATTATGTCTCACTGGTTTTCTCATCCATGTAGATGAGGTGGAGTGTTGACTCCGATGACCCGGGTGGCCAACGTAGTTGGCACGCCGACTCAGAAGGCCGATCAAAGCTAATCATTTACTGACTTGGTCGGCCGGCCCAGCACAAGGACTCAGGCGGCCGACCCAAGTAGAACCAGATGGCCGACTTAAGTTGAACCAGGTGGCCTACCCAAGTCGATTATTCACTTACTCAAGTGGCTGACCCGGGCAGCTGACCCGAGTGACTGACACATTCATAAGCATCTTATAAAGAATAGGCACACCCACATAGCCTCTTAGCCCCGATATAGCTGATACAATTGCAGCTGTAACACAAATTCCTCTTTTCCCATTCATTTTATCGCATTCTCCTGCTCAATTGAAGTCCTGTGGGATTGAATAACTGGGTATCTACTGTCGTACTTAGACTCTTTGCCTTGACGACGTTCTGATTCACTAATTCCAACTCTAGTTGTCTTTTGCCCCCACTCTAAAATTCGCCATAACTCAAATTGATTTGAGAGTAGTCAGCGACCAAATAAGATTAAGCTCAGACTCTTATTTGATTTGTTGGCAGTATATATGAACAAGCATTTAGATCAAGAAAATAGTACTCTGTAGAGCTTTTCGTCGATTTGGCGAGTATTCCGACTTGTTTATCAACTCACAATAAAATGCACTAGAAGGAACTTCATGTTTTATCATTCATTTAACATAAAACGGACTTAGCTTTCATGGTTTCTGGTGCTCTACTTCATCTTCTCATCTTGGCTTTTATTTGGGGCAGCTCTTTAGCTTCTTCCTCCTGCTAAATCAAGCTCGAGCCTAAGTCGATGCACCTGACAGCTGACCCGAGTACATTATGCATCAATTCATGAAGAGTTTGGTGAGTCTCGACTGAATATTCCGACGGACATAACCCGCATATCGGTCGGGCAGGCGAGTTCCTCGGCTAACACTCAATCGGTAGCTTCATATGGACGTGGTAATTTCATTGTTGATGTGGAGTATCTTCTATTGACAATCAAAATTCTTATCCTTGATTTGATGAAATTTCCATCAATTATAATGGATGCACATTCCAACATATGACGTGTGAGCATGAAATGAATTTGGTGTGATGACTCTTTGCTTATCTTCTAAAAAATCAGATCTGGAAATTGTAGCTCCATTTCATCCTTTTTTGCAGGCAACTAATGCTCCACTAGCTTTGCCCCTTACTATTTTTTAGTGGATTCCTCATCTCTCCGTAATTGTATATCCAATAAGTTTGATGGGGCTTTTGTTTTGTCTAAAAATAATTGATTTTGAAACTCCGTTCGTTCACAGTGAAGAACAACCACCATGAACACTCATTTTTTTTGTATTTTGTGTCATTGATTTCTGTAGATCTATCTCAAAGATGAAGATTAGATCTGGAAAAAATTGTATTTGGGAGTGGTTGATTTTTGTGGGTAATTCGTGAGCACAACCGTTCTCCCCACAAACGGCGCCAAATTGTTCCGGTATGGAAACGGGTCCCTGACCTTGAGCTTCGCGGTTCTCCTCGGCTCTGGGTGCGTGCCGACGGCGATCCTGCAAGGTGAACTCCGGGCCCGAGGGGAACCACAGGGGCGGAGCCTCCGACGCCCAAGTCAGTAAAATGTATGACTGAATATAGATATTTAGGGAGATAAGAGAGGTAGAGAGAGTAGGGAGGAATATGTGAGTGAATTCATTGTCCCCCTTTTCCCCCTCACCCTAAGTAGGGTATTTATAGGGGAAAGGGTGTAGTAGGGTGATGTCACCCATGACATCAGCATAGTGATCAGTAGATAGGTCTTTTTGGGTCAGTTGATGGCTACCCGTAAAGGAGGTCGGGCCTATGCGTCAGGGGGTTTTATCCCCCATCATTATCGATCGCCTCTCTTGACATATTACGATACTCAAACCATTACGATACTCAAACCATTACCGGGTACCAAACCGATTTCCAGTAACGTAAGACGACTCCAGTATATTATTTATATGAGATAGACGCAGATTACAGACTCGTTTATCGCTTGCGACACTACTACGTACGAACACCTAGGTATTGTATCCAACGTTACTACCAACCGTGCCTAGGACCGTTCTCCCACTCAAGGATTATCGACTCTTAATTTGACCTTACGTATCTTAACATATAACTCATATGGCCTCGTACTAATTACTAATTACTAATTACTATAACATGCTAAAACCATAACTCCGTTAGTCACACCTCAACATATATATTTCACTACGTCACATACGTCAAACATCGCTACCACTTATCATAGGCAATCATCACAAGATATTCACTGCATCACAACGTATCTCATCCTATTGTACCTCATCTCATTTCTCACACGCGGTTACCGGGTCAAAACGAAAAGAGTCGGGGGTTGGTATAAGGACGTCTCCTCAACCAAAGATTTTAAGTGGGCTCCTAATGGTTTATTACCGGGTTCATTTTATTTATTTATGTTCATTTATTCAGGCTCCAAAATCGAACTGCTCTAATACCACTTTGTAACACCCCAATTTGCCCAGGAGCCTTATCAAGACATTCCCGAGTAAATAAAAGTGTTACCATCTCGGTTTCCCGAGGTAGTGACTCATTACAATACAACATGGAATGTCAAACCGTCCATCTAATTTAAACATTACAACACATTATCTATTACGTACAACTCTGCTTACACAACGGAAGTTATACAATCAGTAAAAAAACGGGAATGCTTATGCATTCACGCGTGCTATGTCTCGACTCGTAATTCGTGCTCACCCCAATCCCGTACATGTATCTCAGCATCCAAACACATCACGATATACGTAACCTGCATTATAGACTGCTCCCCAATTGATCGGAAATATCAATCGGATCATCACAGACACGCCAGACATACACACCAGATCAGTTTACGATAACATTAAATAACATTAGTATAACCAACATCACAAACATCAGTATCAGTATCATCATCATCATCATCATCATCATCATCATCTAACACGACCGCAGTCACGCCCCGTCAGTCCGAGTGTGCACACCCCTCCTAGGAGAAAACATTAGGGAAGGTCCCGAGATCAACCGGGCCTAGCTAGTCGTAGCTAGCTTCTCTCAATAGGCAGACAGCCACAATATCAATAGGCACACACCCGAAATCTCAATATCATCATTATACCATTACATATCATACATACAACGTAAACAGAGTAAGGATAACCTTACCTAGGTAGTATGTCACCATCGCGTCAATAGTACAATTCCCCACGGAAATTCTACGATGTCCGATCCTAATAAAATATTATATATTTAAATTAATATCGACCCTAGCTAATGTAGCTAAATAATAAAATAACGTTTATGTCGTTCTAACCAAATTATGAAAATGCAACCGACACCGACCCACTAAATTATAAAAGTGGGATCGACCTGACTTATTACTAAATTATAATATGAACCCAACATAGGCCTAAGTAAGTTATAAAATGAAATCGTCACAAGCCTAACTAAATTATAAAATTAGACCGATCGGACCTAATTAAATTATAATTGAGACCGACCCGAGAAACAACAGACTTAACACCATTTACACCAACCAAACTCACGCACAAAGTCACGGACCATTGCAGCACCACACTACGCCCGACGATGATAACCCGTCAACAACCAACATGGCCTGAGACCAACCCTCACGACCTGCAAACCGCAACACTAACACCCTGACACAACAATAGCCCGACTCTGACACAACAACACTAACCCACGACAAAACACTAGACAACAATAGAAGCCTTGATAGAAATTACAACAAACTCGACTTATATCGCATCACGACCGACCTAGAACTGGACGTGATCCTTTTAATACGATAACGGAATCCAACTAACAACCCAAAATTAGAAGAGACAATGGAAGGATACCTATAGGTGCGTGTCGGGTCTGATCAATGGCCTGACTCGGTTCCTCTTTCTTTCTTATTGTCGTGTAAGCTTATAGACGTGAGGGTTTCTGTTGCTTGGGTGATGGTTGCTATTGGAAAAAAGGGTTCTCTTTCTTTTTAATGGAAGAAGGGAGTGTACGGTTAGTTTGGAAGAAGGGAGTGTTGCTTGGGGGGTTTATTTGATATCATGTGCAGCATCTTATTAGTTATATATGCTAATGGTATAAATGTGGTATATTTATATAATATAATGGGTTCAACTCAATTGTTAACTCTAAGTGGTACGGGTATATAGGCAAGGCCCAATGTGTGGGTCGGTTTGGTTCGACTGTTCGGGATTAAACGGGTATTATAGTTTGACCTGGCTTTACTTCGTTTGACCTCTATATAAATTACGAGTATTACAATCTACCCTCCTTATAAAGAACTTCGTCCCGAAGTTCACCTTCAACTACAAAACGACTAACTATAAAAATTGCCAAATCAATATAAATAACGTAACGTGGGTAAGCAGGACGGGGTATTACACTTATATCTTGTTGTATCTTGGCCGCAACCCAATTTCATTGTTGTAGCTCATTTGCTAACATTGCCGCTGAACTCGCCTGGCTCTTCCACCTACTGATGGATCTCCATGCTACCCATATTAATGTCAATCCCGTATTTCACTCAATAATGAAACACGTAGCACTTAATTTTTCGATCACTTCATCTGAGAACGTGTTCAATCTGGCACCCTTCGTGTCACCACTGTTGATTTTGATCACCAACTTGTGGATCTCCTCATAAAATATCTTCCCTGACCAAGCTTCACGAAGTTACTTACCAAGATCGGACTTTTTGGACCGTCCTCCATCTAGTGGGGGATGATAAGATTAATATAGAATCGTAATCCTAGTACACATATCAACTACTTCCTTCATTCAACTCCAATTGCCAGTTATGCTTTTGGCACATATGTCGAGACACGTTTTACACCATCGATATCTTTCATTTTACATTAAAAAATTTATAAAAATTTGATATTCTTAATGTACTCATAAAGACGAATCAAATAGAATCTCACATGACTATATTCTCACTTATAGATTGTCGAGAATATTGAAGATTCTCTTTGGTTATGAATAGTGTCGAAAAAAGAAAAGTGAAGAGTAAAGTTGAATGGAGGGAGTATTTATTTGTGTACATGCATCTCATTCTATCATCTCTTCTCCCTCTTTGGATGATCATTGTGGACATGACATAGGTCCACCCCGACGCGGCCACGCGCGGGTTTGGGTAGGCGAATGAATCTCCATATGAAACGGATCGAATGGAAATTTAAATCGAAGAGGAGTCGCCACCGAAATTTGTGGGAGTTCAGGCCCGTTCGAACCCACTCTACGTCGTAGTGGGCCGTGTACAAAATACGGCCCATTTCCGATGTCAGGGTTTATTGGGTTCGTCCCTTAGCATCTGATACCGATACCGTCACTACCGGTTATCGTGTATTGAATGACTCTCGTGCGCTAACGGTTTCGGGCATCCGGAAACCGAGGTTCTGAGTAAGGGGTGAGGGTACGTGTTGGGAAGCCCACGAAGGACACCCAACCCCGCCCGCACATTAGCGGCCTCTACTAAGATCTCGAATGACTTTCTAATACGCACGTTAGTTGAACGGGAAAATGATATGCAAAGATTATTTTCCCTAAGCATGTGAATGTAATTGAAAGGGTTTCTACGTCAATTTAATGCAATTAATTCTACGTCGAAGTTGAATTTTAGCATGTGGGTTCATTTTAGTACGATAAAATAAACAACCAAAATTGACAAAAGAAACAACAAACGGTTAGTAACGGTATAATGATATTAACGGTTTGTGCAAATATTGAATTGTGTAGAATGATGCAAGTGGGTTAATGCATGGTTTTGAAAAGGACGTTTCACGTGATTAATTAGGCACGTGTTGACCCAAGTCACAAAAAACGGTTGACGAGACTCGAATGCTATTGTAGGACTCACGGTTTAACGTGATAAAGGGTCACTCGATCGAGTCATTGTGGGACTCAACCGAGTGGACCTCTGAAAAAGGTTCTGTCCGGATTTTATGACCCTACTCGACCGAGTTATTGACCAACTCGACCGAGTACGTTGCCACTCGACCGAGTCACCGTGAGACTCGACCGAGTGGAGGTCGCAGAGACATTCTGTTTCGATTCTTGTGATGTCACTCGATCGAGTGGCGTAGGCACTCGGTCGAGTGGCACCTGTACGAACCAGGTTCGTTTGCAATTTTGTTTGTAGATTTCGAAATTACTTTTGATTTTGACGATTTGATGAAATGGGCAAAAATATTATGGAATTTATACTCGATTCTAAATTTGAATACTCGTTGTATCCCATATTTGATTATTAAATCGATATGGAATACTAGAGTGAAAATAAAAGAAAATTGCTTTGAGTTGTTTTAAATTAACTACCGCGATATGAATAGATTTTCTCCGCGTTTAATAATGTCGTGATTCTAGCGAATCGTATGACTATTATTTTAGCATCAACGAAAAAAAATCGCATTAGCTAATTAAGTTGACTAGATCATTAGATTCGACATCCAATTATGGAATTGGCATCGACTCTAACGGATCGACACTTTGCTTGAATTGAAAGACTTGATTCCCTCGGCTTTTCCAACATCGAAATAAATCTCTAGAGATCGTGATGTCGGATCCGCGTCAACGGGTTTCGACCCTTATTAAAATAGAATGCTTGTTTTTGGAAAATCAACGTGAATATGCGATGCAAACGAGAATAAACGAATTATTGTTTAGGTTGACCCGTTTCAATAATCAAGCGATCGGGGTGATGGGATAAGCGACCGGCAACGCTGTGTGCAGTACACCTGTATATTCGGGTTTTCTTATCCCACCATCACTCACACTCGACACAAATTCGCGAGTATTTTAATATTTTATAGTACTAGCGATATTAGCGATATTACAGATGCGATAATAAAATAAAAAAAAACGAAAAGAAGAGAAAAAAGACGAGAGGAAGAGAAGAAGGGAAGAATGGGAATTGGCACCCTCAACCTACATGTTCTTGTCTCGGTATGGACTCGTAGTGACGACTTGCACGGGAGTTTCGAGATATGTAGGGTGAGCTGTGGTGGTTAGGGTGTTGAATTCCTAAAGCTAGGTTTAGGGTTTCGATTCCTAGGCTAGGGCTAGGGTTTGCTCGGTGTAGAGTGGGGTTTGGATTAAGGTAGAATTAGGTCAAAAAAGTTGTCCTCAAGTTGTGTTGCATGGGGTTGCTTATATAGGCAAAAGCAAGGCATCCGGCTAGGGTTACTCGATCGAGTAAGTGACTAACTCGGTCGAGTGGCCCAGTGCGTCAGCCGTCAGGCCTGAAATAGGCCCACTCGATCGAGTGGGTGGGGCACTCGATCGAGTGGCTCAGCTGGGTCGCGCGGGTCCATTGACTTTTGGACCGTGACCTGGGTTTTGATGGGTTTGTGTTTGACTTGGACTTTTGATGTTGTGAGGGGCTGTTTCGTATGTCTCGGAAACGACTTTGACCAGGGTTGACCCAATCGTAAAAAAAATCGGTTTTATTTCCGGTGTCGGTTTTGGCCCAAATTAGTCCTGTTTGACTCGGAACGGTCCGCTGGGCCTGATTTTGAGGTCAGTTTTGTGAGATTTGTACTCCGTAAGTGCTTTAGCCAGCAACTAATGGATTTGAACCCATATCCGAGTGCGTAGAAACACGTTAGCGTCCGATCATCATCGGGTGTTTTTTGGGAAACTACCATAGACACCTGGCAGTCAAGGTGCGGGTGTCTACAATCATCACTACTAAGATACGGAGTAATTAGGATAAATCAATATCAATATATTATATTAAATGTAAAACAAAGTCACCAAATTTCAATACATAGTACTCCCTCCATCTTCTTGAATAAGCCACATATTTCTTTTATTAATTTTTTTCTTGAGTTAGCCTCATTTCCTATTAGGGAAATATTTTCATCTCTATTTCTCTCTCATCAAATGTATTATATCAACATTATCCTCTTACTTTTGCACATTTTCTTAAAACTCCATGTCAAACCTCAATGGGGCTTATTCAAGAAGAACGAGGAAGTATATCATTTTGAAGAGATATGGAGATGTCATGTCACCTCAATCTTATTGGTTGAAATTTTAAAGATAAAATAATAAATTTATTAATTATAAACATTGAATGCAAATAGGTGAAATTATAAATTAAATTCATGTTGTTGTTGTTGCTTCTACTATTAAAAAAATATTAGAACTACATATTTCTCATTACATATTATTATTATTATTATTATTATTATTATTATTATTATTATTATTATTATTATTATTATTATTATTATTATTATTATTATTATTATTATTATTATTATTATTATTACTACTACTATTACTCCCTCCGGTCATTAACTATTGCCCCATAGAGTATTATTTTATTTTATTTTTTCATACTCGTAGTATTTTTATTACTTCTTTACTTAGAGTATTGTCTTATCTGTATCTATCTATCAATATACTATATTAAAACTCAAATAAATCATCATCATCCATCATTTATCTAATGTTATCTTCTAATAAAGTCATGTGTTCTATTATGATTGGGCAAAACAACTAAACCAACCGACAAACAAAATTAAGAAAGGAGGGAGCCTGTTAAAAAAAAGACAGTCAATTAACAAATTTTTAATTAAGAAAACACAATCAATTAAGAAAGAAGAGACAAAAGAGGAAAAACTCCTTAGCTCCCACCTCGCTTCATCTTTCCCTTTCATTCATCTCTCTCTTCCATAATTTATTCATAGTGTATTATCACCTACAACAATGAATACAAAAATTATTACAAAGCATGAACCTCAAAATGCCACCCAAGTGTACAACCAAAGCGACTCGATTAGACATACAACCAAACCTCAATATGAACTTCAGTGTACCACTCAAACAGAATTAGAGCTTGCGGTAAACACACCAATTAAAAAGAAAAAGAGAAAACTGGACAAAAGGTAAGTGAACAATTATTATATACATCAACCAATGACAGATCTGGGGGTGGGCCTAGGTAGGCACGTGCCCACCCTTGCAGACTTAATATAAATTTTTTAAGGCCATCAATTTATGCATTATATATAAGTTACACGGTTGGTAAAGGCTTGATGGAGCTGGTTAGACAGCCCAGGTTCGATCCTTGTATCCTGCATATTTTGTATATCTACCCTTGTATTTTTTTTATTTCGTTTTAGCATATTATTACTACGACTCATTCAATCAATTGGTTTAAGACTCTTAATTGCGGAGTATATTCATTCTTCTATTTTATATTTTTGGGTAAAAAATAATCGTACTATGTAGGAGGAATTTCACCCGGTACATTAAGGTACTAAATTAAGGGTAAGACTTAGGAGCACCAATGTCATCACGAACAACACGTAGTACTAATGTTTCGTACAGTACTTTTCTTCATTATTCAATGATGAAAAAATTCATAAAAAGTAATTTCTTTTGCATTTTTTTATCATTATTATACAAATTTGCTTTAAAAAACATTTTAATATGCTGGATAATTTGTCGGATAGAAAAAATCTGGTGCCTACCCTAAACCAAAATCCTGCATCCACCCTTGACATCAACTAAAAGTAATCCACTGCTTATATTTTAAGAACAAAACTAACACACCCAAAATATATCATAGGTTTGAACTGGTAGTAAATGAAGCAACCGTAACAATGGAAACCATGGAAAAAAAAGGCGGAGATTTGAATATCCCAACTAAAGACGCGTGAGAAAAACTAAGAAAGATCAAAGTCATAATTTAAGATGATTACGTTCTCCAATAAAAGTTAAAAAAAATAAATTATTAGTTATTATGCATTACATCTTATAGCGTTATATCCCATTTTCGTCAATAATTACTCACTTACGTTCTTACAAACACATTTTCAGTCTAATTCACCTAACTACACTTGTGGTGACATGTTTGATTTATGTTTCGGCACTTTCGGTCCAGCTTTTTTCCATGTCATTCATACCATATATATTTCCGTAACTTGGATATAGTTCATCTTCTTAAGCTCCGTCCTATTGACAATTTACAAATGCCTATGGAAGTAAATAAAATTACAAAGACAAGAAATCAAAAAAATGTATAAATAATAAAATAAATATTTGACAATGAGGCAAAAAGACGGAACTGCGATTTACAAAGGTCATAAAACGATATAGTCTTGTGCAGTGCACGGGTATGATGACTAGTTTATGATTAAATGTAATCATCGTAGAATCAATGTATTAGTTTATATGAGCATTGTATCTCATTCAATAAATCATTGTTCAATATTAGTTTATACAAACTATAATATTTGGAAAATTTTATATGCTTACTAGTATTACTCCCTCCGTTCATATCAAAAAGGTATGTTTCTATTTTGCGCAAGGACTAAAAAAGTACTAAAGAAATATTAAAAGTACAATAATGAGGGACAAATTATTATTTAATAATAAAAAATATCTTTTCACAATGACATATGGTGTAAATACCCTTGTAGAATAAGGATGGTTTAGTCCAAAAAATGAACTAAAAAGAAAATTGGTCAATTGGATTTGAACGACCCAAAAAGAAATACGTATATTAGCAAATACGTAGTATTAGATATTATTTTGCATATCTCGTATATTTTGGATATTGCGTGTACCTTAGGAAGTGATGCTTATTTGTTTAGCAATCAGATCGTAGACAATAGGAAAGATATAGGATTGCATTGACCCGTGCTCTAATTGCTCTTGTATATACTTCTATCATTGTAAGTTTGACAGACAGAAAATCAATTGAAAACACACAACTTTCTCAAACACTTTATGGTATCAGAGCAGGACTGTGTATCCTGAATATTTTACAATTATGGTGGACGATAAGAAATCGACACCCCGTACCCCGAATCCTATCTATTCCCTCGCCTTAAATGATGGCCCGGGAACCATAATTACGCATGTTTCCTTCACAGGGACCAATTACGAAGAGTGGGCAAAGGCCCTTCGTGTTTCTTTGGGAGCAAAACGGAAGTTGGGTTTCATTAATGGAAAGCTCAAGCAACCAGAAGAAGACTCCGAAGATTTCGATGATTGGTGTACCGTGAATTATATGATCGTTTGTTGGATTTTTAATTCCATCGAAAAGGCAATACGTAAGTCGATTTCATATCGAGAAACGGCTTGCGAATTTTGGGAGGATATCCGCCAACAATTTTTGTTGGGGAATGGCATGAAGATATATCAAATAAGAAATTTGGGACTGCAAGCAGAAAACCGGGGAATCTATTATGGATTACTACGGACGAATGAAGAAATTATGGGACGAAATAAATGATTTTGATGCCCTACCTTCTTGTAAATGCACGGGATGCAAGTGCGGACTGAATGAGACACTTCGAAAAAGACAAGAAAATGATCAGGTTCGTAAATTCTTGATGGGGCTAGAGATATATTATGCAAACATTAGATCTGGAATCTTGGGAATTGAACCACTACCGTCCCTGCATAACATGTATTCCCGACTCGTGCAAGAGGAGGAAGTTCGAAACTTGACACAGCATGTCGCTGAAGTCGCTCCAATGGCCTTCTCTGTCAAGGGAGGGGGTTACAAGTCAGAGGGAGGAACCAGGTCAATATTGAAGTGCACTCATTGCAAAAAGAACGGGCACTTGGAGGACCGTTGTTG
Source organism: Agrostemma githago (assembly GCA_958450325.1). NCBI lineage: Eukaryota > Viridiplantae > Streptophyta > Magnoliopsida > Caryophyllales > Caryophyllaceae > Agrostemma > Agrostemma githago. Next base: position 14,517,016 of record OY288239.1, on the reverse strand, counting down.
GCTGAAACACAGTTATCCAGAAGGACGTGAACCCAAGCCAAGTAGTCGTGTTGACACATCAATTGCCCAGAATCTAAAAGCTAATGTTATTTCATGTGAGCCGTCATTCAGTTCAAATGTGGTGCGACTGAATGGTAAGAATTCTCACTCTTGGATCGTCGATAGCGGTGCGTCGATCCACGTTTGTTGTAACGTGAAATTGCTTAGCTCATGCCGTTCTATTAATCCCGTCCAAGTGGGTTTGCCAAATGGAATGAAGCTCGAAGCTACCAAAGTTGGCCGAGTACATGTTAACGAACGTTTAATTCTTGACAATGTTTTATTTGTGCCTTTATTTAACTGCAATTTGCTGTCAGTATCACAACTTCTTTTGTCAAATAATTTGAGCATCACTTTCACTAATATTGGTTGTGTGATACAGGACCATACCTTGATGATGAGGATTGGTGTGGGTGAGATGATTGATGGGCTCTATTACTTGACCATGGGGGAACCAACATGTCATGTTAATAATGTCACAAGTCCGGAGGATGTCGAGCTATGGCACAAACGATTGGGACACCCATCTTTTCACGCAATGGAGCATCTATCTATTATTTCTAGTAATAATTTAAGCTCTTTAGCTACTAATCCTTGTGATGTTTGTTTTCGTGCTAAGCAAACTCGCTCCGTTTTTCCTTTGAGTGACAATAAGGCGGATACTTTGTTTGAATTAATACATTGTGATGTTTGGGGTCCGTATCATGCTAATTGTGCTTGCAATTCTCGTTATTTTTTGACCATTGTCGATGACTATTCAAGGTGCGTATGGATATATTTATTTAAAACTAAGGATGAAGTGCCTCGTATCATGTTGGATTTTTTTGCCTTGATAGAGCGTCAATTTAATCGGGTTGTCAAAATCGTGCGCAGTGATAATGGCACGGAGTTTAATTGTCCGCTTATTTGATGTTTCTCGGAGGTTCTCCAATATCATGGAAAACAAAGAAACAAACAACGGTTTCGTGGTCCTCCACAGAAGCAGAATATCGTGCTATAGCATTCGCCACCTGTGAAATATTATGGTTAAGGGGCTCCTTGCAAGTTTTTGCATTACACACTCGACGTCGGTTCCATTACATTGTGACAATGAAGCTGCTTTACATATTGCTAATAATCCAGTTTTTCACGAACGGACCAAGCATATTGAGATCGATTGTCATTTTATCCGTGATGAAATTACTCGTGATGTCATCGCTCCTTCATGTATACACACGAAGTCTCAACTTGCCGATATTCTCACCAAAGCATTGGGACGTCAGCAATTCCACACTCTTCTTTCCAAGTTGGGCATTTCAAATTTACATGTTCCAACTTGAGAGAGGGTATTAGCAAATACGTAGTATTAGATATTATTTTGCATATCTCGTATATTTTGGATATTGTGTGTATCATAGGAAATTATGCTTATTTGTTTAGCAATCAGATCGTAGACGATAGGAAAGATATAGGATTGCATTGACCCATGCTCTAATTGCTCTTGTATATACTTCTATCATTGTAAGTTTGACAGACAGAAAATCAATTGAAAACACACTACTTTCTCAAACACTTTAACGTACCTTTAGGATATGAACGAAGGGAGTATCATTTAATTAACTTAAGAGTTTTTCTTACATTGTTTATTTAAGTGATACTTTTAATTATCATATTGCCATCCCTTTACTTGGTTCGAAGATCGCACTTGGTCGCATTAATGGGGAAAGGGGATTCGAACCTCATATATATTGTCCAGAGATTAAGCTAAGACATCTTCGATTGCCATATATGCCCTTTCAACCCACATTAGAAAATGGTTTTTTTTTTAATACTACTGACATCGAGCAATATATGGAACAAGAGCCCCGTTTTTTATTTTCGTTCCGGCCAGGTGTCCCATTATAATTTGGGGCAGCCCATGTTATGTGCAAATAAGGAAATGACTGAAAACAACACCGAATCGACTGAACACTTCCTAATAGAACAATTCGACCCTTATTTCAGTGCAGGGTTATACCTAATTTTCTAGTGAGATAAGACGGTTTTCCTCTGAATTTGCACAATAAACAGAAATGTAAATATGAAGTATTTTGTGTAGACTTTGCTTCTGTTTTCGGATCAATCAATCCTCTATTATATAGTGTTCGAAAGGGCAGGGATACGAGTTTCTGAAGAGTTGCGACTCTTCATAAATTCCCACCAGAATTTGTTTGAACAAATTTGGCGCCAAAATTCGCTCGTCAGAGGGGGCATAGCTCCCGAACACCCGTAACTAGCTAGGGTGCTTCTCCCATGGCACCCCGACTCGCTGACAGGCCAACGAGACCCTGTCAGAGGGTACCGTATGAACCCATGTATGCATACACTCTGTACTTACCCAAAATTATTTTATTATATTGAATTCACACATCCGTAAACCAAACTCGGGTACGTTAAAATGAATTGATATTTACTCTTAATCACCAACAGCCTTCGTTATACTCTCTCCATCTTTTTGAATTAACCTCGTGCACTTTTCCCCTCAAAAAAAATAATATTTACTCCAGAAGATGGAGGGAGCCAGGGAGGTAATTTAAGTACCTCACATTTGTAATTTGGGAATTCAGTTTTTCATAAAATCTCAAATAGGAATATTGAGTAGAAATTTTATATTGAATTATGAGTTTAAGAAGTGATGTTAGGTAGCTCCATGCATGCTTAGGTATGCAAAGTTCTTACTTACAAAAGCTTATGATAAATTTCAGACAATATACTGTGATGAGAATGCTGGAATGCACTGATTAAGTGGGATTGGATAAATTAATGCATGTGAGGTTGACAAGTTTGCGTAAATCCGGGGCAGAATAAAACCGGCCAGTATTATAATAAATTAATGCTGTATGTTGTTTTGACAGTGATGCGAGTAGAATTCATGATCCCACAATAAATGATACAAGTAGTAAAATCCAAGTCCATAATTGAGCATGCTAATTAAGCATTACGAGAATGTCGGTTTAAGTAAGTATATTTTGACATTAACGCCAAAAAGAAAGGGTTTCTTAATTAAAATGATGGAGAAATGAGTGATTAAACTATGTATGTGTGTGTAGTGGCCGGTTAGTGAGGTAGTTTCATTAATAAAGGCCTACATTTGCAAGAACATGACAAGTTAATGGGAAGATGGCAAGCATGCATGATACATATTGTATATCATTTGGTAAAGTTTAAAGATACACTTAGACAATAGCTAAATCACTCAAAGCTCCACTAGTCTACAATTTTATGTCATAAATAGTGGTTCAATTCATTTGGATCTTCTGTCACATTCTCTCATTCATTTTGTGTTCCACAAATATGATACGTAAACGATAAATAATGGATTTAATAACGACTACTCGGATTTAATTATTTTAATTAGGGGTTTAAGTTGTGGACGTTACGTATGTAGATTGAACGATATGGTCATGGGGCCTAGTCGGACATGCACTGCAATAGAAACCAACCTATGAGCGAGGGTTGCACACACTACCGGACCCAAGGGTGCGCACAAACCCCAAGTACGCACCCTTGTTTTTATTTTATTTTTAAAAATTATGTAAAATATAGATCAAATAAAAAATGGAGTGATGAAGTGGTAAATCCCTCACATTCAGCCCACTATGTTAGAATCCCCCATATGGACATTATTACTTTTCTTAATTTCTTTCCCTTTAGGTTTTTTTGCCAATTTTGATGTTCCAAAATTTGCGCAACTACTTTTTACCGTCGGCGTTAATTACGTGAAATGACGATACTATTTATTTTCAAAATAATATTACTTTTACATTTTATAGATTATCGATTATTAAAACTCGATAACAAAACTGTCTTTTTCGATTATCGTAATAAACCAAAACTGACTTCCTATATAGTTAATAATTACGCAAAATGACGAGTTCTCCTTTGCAATTAATTCTCGAAATATTATCACATTTGCATTTTATAGAGTATCGGTTTATTAGAACTCGATAATAAAACCGTTTTTTCGATTATTGTTACGCCTCCGATTTTAAACAGTTAATTAGATTAATTAACGACTTAATACAATTTAATAAACGTAATTAACAAATACGAGTAATATGCAAATTAAATCCTAATTAATCTACGACAAGTGGACAATCAAGATTTTTTATACAAATCGATGCAAATTAAAATAAAAAAATCCAGAAATGGGTCAGGTCAAGTGGGTTTTTCGACCCACCTAAGGGTCGTGGGGTTCGAATCCTAAAAATTTAGGAAATTATGCAATTAACAAGGATCGAACCCCAGACCTATTGATTAGAAGACAAATGACCAATCCACTACACCACCATCAACAAACTGATATTTCGAATGCCTGAAAACTGTCTTAAAGAGAAAAAAAACCCGGAAAATGGGGGGAAGTCGAAGAAATTCTTCGATTCCCCCATGGGGGATTCGAAGTTTTTCTTCGATTCCTCAATGGGGGATTCGAAGAATTTCTTCGATTCGAGTATTTTCTGGGTTTTTTTTTTCTCTTTTAAGACAGTTTTCTGCCTTTTGAAATATCAGTTTGTTGATGGTGGTGTAGTGGTTTGGTCATTTGCCTTCTAATCAATAGGTCTGGGGTTTGATCCTTGTTAATTGCATAATTTTGTAAATTTTTATTATTTTTTCAAAAGGCTCAAAAGGCAAATGTGCGAACAAGAGGATTCAAACCTGAGCCCTTTGTATGAAATGTTATTAATGTAACCAATTTCACCACCTTATACTTCATGTCTCGTACCATTGGAAGATTTATATTATACTTAAATTATTTCTCAAAACTTTCAAGTATTATAGAAAAAATAATATGACCTTTAGGTGGGTCGAAAAACCCACTTGACCTGACCCACTTCCGGATTTTTTTATTTTAATTTGCATCGATCTGTATAATAAATCTTGATTGTCGACTTGTCGTAGATTAATTAGGATTTAATTTGCATATTACTCGTATGTGTTAATTACGTTTATTAAATTGGATTAGGTCGTTAATTAATCTAATTAACTGTTTAAAATCGAAGGCGTAACAATAATCGAAAAAACAGTTTTATTATCGAGTTCTAATAAACCTATACTCTATAAAATGTAAATGTGAGAATATTTCGAGGATTAATTGCAAAGGAGAACTCGTCCTTTTGCGTAATTAACTATATAGAGAGTCGGTTTTGGTTTATTACGATAATCGGAAAAGACGGTTTTGTTATCGAGTTTTAATAAATCGATAATCTATAAAATGTAAAAGTAATATTATTTTGATAATAAATAGCAAGGACAAAGTCGTCATTTCACGTAATTAACGCCGACGGTAAGAAGTAAAGCGCCGACGGTAAAAAGTAGTCCCAAAATTTGTCGCTCCATATATTTTTCAAACTCTTTTTCTTTTGCATTTTATTTTAAAGTTTCTTCTCATTTTTTTTACTCGTACGAGTTTAAGTCTTAAACTATTCGCCAAAGTCTAATAGCCCAAATTTGCATATAGATACAAATTTAAATTCTCATTGATACGGAGTATATTCAATCTATAGTCATTTTGTTTTATTGTTTTGTTGTCTATGTTTATACTTTATATAGTATTACTTGTTAATTAATTCAATTTTTATCCCAAAATTCTAGCTTCAAAATTTACCAAATATTGCAAGTTGGAAACCTAATTTCAAAATTATTAGTAGTATATTGTACTAATACCACAATATTTTATTTGTTTTCCGCTTCTATAATAGATGTAAGAAATATTTTATTGAGGTTGAGAGAAAATAAGAAACTCGAGGGAGTATATATTAAAAAAAGAGTGAGTCTCCCTTGTGACATATATATCCGTTACAAATCGGTGAGGGTCAATTAATACCACTTAGTTAGAAATGACAAGCCTAGGAAATAGCATGGGTTTGTCTTTATCTAACCAATTGGACATTATTTAACTCATCATACGTTGTGATGAATATTTTCGTTACAAACAAGAATTTGTCTAAAATATTGTGCACCCCCAGATCGAAAATGTTGGGTCTGCCACTGGTTGCACACCGTGTTCAAAAAATGCTGGTGTACGCATTGATTTGGCGGGTTACGAACCCATGCATTGGTCTACAAAAATCATAATGCACAATTATTTAAAGACCCTTATGTAAATTGAATCGAAAGAACTAGATTAAGGTGTTACCTTAGTGATAAATATCGACTTATACGGGATAAACAACGGGTATATAACGTCTACGATGACTTGGCTTACTTTAAGAACATAATGAATTATTAGGTTAAGAACCGTTTAAATCGACTTAGGGATGCTAGTTAAATCTTAATTCAAGAGAATTATGAACTAATCCTCAAAGCTTCGGAATTCTTTTGTGATTACTATGCAGTTTTTATGTTCGATATGTGGTTTACGTAAGTATTTAAACGATGTTTTCTTAAATATTTTCGAGGATTATTGAGAAACGTGTCCCGAAAACCGTTAAAAGGTCTCAAAACTGTTTCCTGGAAATAGTATAAAACTTAAAAAATAGATTTATTAAGTAAAACAATTAAAATTATTAATGATGATTAAATAGAGGCAACACAGTAAAGTCACGTATAAAGCACCGACGACATGGCTAATTCATCTACGACATATATGAGTTAGGGAATTCTGACAATCATGCTTCACTTCTCTTTAACGATAGATTTAAGACACATGTAGCCACTATTACCGCTTAAGGTTCGACCATTTTTGCTGCTTAGGTGATTGGATTAGGGTTGTTATCATGCATATATTCTTCACAAATTATACGGAGTAGTATACAACTTTATACCTTACGACAAAGCTTAAAACTAGTAATTTATAGTAAAAATGATCACTTTATGTTATTTAGTGACTAAGTTAAATAGTGACCACGGTTTGATATGAAAAAGTGATAATTATTTATATGAAAATAGTAACTAACCAACCTAAAATTATTACTACTCCCTCCGTTCCCTCCGTATCTATATGTTCGTCAACTTTTAATATAATACTACTCACGTGTATTACACAAAGTGGACGAACATATAGATACGGAAGAAGTAATTTTTACAATAAATTACAAATTTTTACTATTGTTGCATGTTACAATGATTGTACACAATAATTACTCCCTCCGTTTCATTGAAATATTCCACCTAAAAATGACACATTTTTTAAGGATAATAATAAAATATTCAAAAGTAGAAAGGGTGTAAAGTAGGTGGGCCACCTATGTAAGAGGGAAAGAGTTATACCAAAAAAGAAAGCGGAAGCTATCAAAGAAATTTACAAAAAAAGAAAAAGTAGAAGGTTTCAATGAAACGGAGGGAGTACTATATATTCCGTCATCAAACATTCACATCTAATCACACAGGCATAAATACTACGGTGGCTTTACAATACTCCCTCCCCACCACTAAGATTTTCTCACTTTCCTTAAAAGGAAACTCCACTAAGATCTTCTCACTTCAAAACTTTCCTCATTCATCCATTTTACTCTCTTCCTGTTGGTTACTTTTTATAATTTGACATCTTAAACCCCACCCAACAACTTACCACCTTTCATTATTCATTTCTTAATCCATGTGCCATTATGGAGTGGGACATTATGAAGTGGGAAAATCATTGTGGTGGGGAGGGAGTATTTCTTTACTATTGGGTTAAATTAGAAATATAATGAGGTTTGTGAGTAAAGGAAAGAATAAAAAATTGAAGAAAGAATAAAAAATTGATTAAAGTACAACCCAAAAATGAAAGATGGAAGATAATCCAACTAGTGACAAAAAGGAAAGAGGAAAGATAAAAAAAACTAGGAGGGAGTAAATTTTTTATTTGCCAACAATTAATTAGACTAAGTACATTATTATTAAATAAAAATACATCAAGCTACACACTAAATCACTTATTGGGTTATAAATTTAAATGTGTCGTGTCATTGATTAACGGATTATATCACATAACGGGTGGCAGTTTTGGGTTGCTGTATTCACGGATTCTTTCAAGTTGTGTTTTGAGCAGGTCGAGTTTTCCGGCTCTACACAACATTACAATTTGATCAGAGATAGTACAATTCAAACAATACACTGTACTGCTGTACAAGTACAAGGAAACTATAGATTGACCATCTGTTTGACAATGGTAATTAAACACATTTTTGAGGTGATTATTTACTGATCAGGTCGCGATTAAGATGAAGTAACCATTTGTATCACTCCCCCATTCTTGGCCGGGTGCTTTGTGCAGGCATGGAATGTTGTGCAAAGGTCAAGCTTCTCAAAAAAGCTTCCTGCATCTACGAGCAGCACTGGTCCAAACTCAAACACCATCTTTTTACACTGATAATATGAAAGACGTCAGTGCCGGAATAAAGTCTGCAAACCCAGAAAGCTGAAACAAAAGTCTTGCTCTAGTTCATATTTTACTTGGAACACATCTCAATCTCATAAGCTTTCACAGATCAGATAATTTGAACAGTAAAAGACTGCTTACAAGTTATAATCAAACTTCTTTCTTAACTTCTTTCATAATGTATTAGTTTTGCTTAATACTGTTTACATGATAAAGCCATAAGAACAAAATTGTAGATTTGCAAAAGTAAAGGGGCGAATATGTCCTAGAGAAGTTACGCAATGTCTAAGTTAGCTTGACTTCTACTCCCTCTTAGTATTACATAGGTAATATATATAGAGTACAGGGTTCCGTGAAAAAACGAGGGTAATAAGAAAGAACACAAGATTTAAAGCCTCCCTTGTCCCTTCTATGAAGGATTAAGTGAGTCAAACTTGCATAACCCTTATGGCAAGTTAGAAACACTAATAGATTATGTCTTCCTATAACCCATAATTTTTTTTGTTCCAATAAAGAACGCATTTAGTCGCATTACGCTAGAGAAGATGGAGGATCAAACCTAGAACCTATTGCCCAAGGTACCTCAATCTTAAGTACTAAACTAAGACATTTACGCTTTCTATAACCCATGATGAAAATAGAGTTGAAAGTGCATCGACACACTTCTACACAAATAAAATTTGACAGTTTAGTGAGCCCTATTATCAACAAAGTTAGCATGTAAACAATAGATTCCAGATTTTTTATTTAATATATGAAGAAACTCCCATTTTACCTTACTCCTGTACTTATCCGCCACAGAATTACATGCCTTCAGTAACTTCTCAATGATTTCAAGCTGCGAAAAAAGAAAGCGGAAATGAGTTCTCTAACTTGCGAAAGTTATGTGAAACAGCAAGAATGAAGGTTATAAACAGCAAAATAGTTTCTTTCGAAAGGGAATGCGGGTATCCCATGCATGTCCTGCTAATAAAATAAATAGCAATTATAAAAAAACTTTGATTCAATAATACAAAGCACTTAAAAAAATCTATATACAAGATGTAGGGGCAGACCTCACTGTCAGGATCGTTCAATTTGTCAAGTACTTCATCAACCGCTTGGCGACAAACCTCACACTTGTTTCTTTTTTCAGGTAAAGAGGACAACATAGAATCCTTACACAATCCAACTTTCTTGCAAAACCCTTCAGGTTCCACGGATGACACATGGGTAAAGAAAAGTGCAGCGTAGTTATCAACCATCACTGTACACTGTTACAAAAAGAAGATGCTGATATGAAACAGATAACTAACCTCAAAAAAAATAGGTTGGAAATTTATCATCAATTGTATGCAGTTTAGAAAAACAGAAATTGAAAAAACACACCCTGCAGATTGTATCTTCTAAATTGCATAAAACATTTGTAGTCTATTTACGATAATGACAAGCAGAAATAATAAAACAGCGGGCTACAAGACTCACAGGTTAATGTTTGAAATAAAATCATCAGTTTAACATGATAGCAAGATGTTCGTCACATACTCACATTTCAGTGTTACTGTTTAATTAAGTTATTTGAGAGCAAGTTTGGTTAAAATATTTCTGAGAAAAAGGATGTCTAGTTGAAAGTCCAAATAATAGAAAAAATAATAATCTCTACGCAACAGCTAATGTGGTGTCTAAAAATTGACATTTTAAGCTATTCTCCCTACACTCTAGGGGTGATAATGAGAAAAAACAACTCGTGAGCAATCCGAGCTCGGCTCACGCTCGGGCTCGGCCCCACAACTTAAGTCAAGCCGAGCAACCGTTGACTCGAAAAGCTCGCGAGAAAGTCGAAATATTGTGAGTAGTTAATACTTTGCTCTTATTTAAAAAAAATATTAATCATAATTATATAGTTTTCACCATTCGAAATGTTCTTATTGATTTATCTAATATTTTTCTATATATTTTCGGAACTCAAGTTATTAAAAAATATCATAGAAAAAAATGTAAATATAATAGTTATAGATAGGCTTGAGTTAGGCTCGAACTCGCATTTTAGCTCACGAGTTTTTTTGTGAGCTCAATCAATAAGCTCGAGATGGGCTCGAGTTTGAATTTTGCATAACAAGCACAAGCCCAGCAAGGCCAATCTCGTGTTCGGCTCGGCTCGTTATCACCCCTACTCAGTTCCATTGAATTCTTCATGTTGCTGTTTTGAACACTATTCATAAGTGAGGAGAATCTTCAATATAACTTCTAATATAACTTCTAATATAACATAAAAGATAGTCATGAGATCTTATTTAAATTGTCTTACTGAGTGTATTATGAATATAATTTTTTATATAATTTTTAGTAACTTTTTGACTAAAGATATGAACAAAAGAATGCAAGCATTGATGTATATAAAACAAACGTAAAAAACTCAATGGAACGGAGGAAGTATAAAACAATTTAGTAATGACATCTATGCAAGAGCTACTTCAATATTTGATTGAAACAAATAAGGTAAAGCTAACATTAAAACAACAAGCCAACAACAAGGTCAATCAATTCAACACAAGTAAAGTCTTATAAATTGACACCAAAAAACTTAAGGCGGGACAAGTAGTAAAAACTTGAGAAGAGCTGCAAACGTAAAAAGCATTTCAATAAACAAACAAAAATCATTCGTTTTGAAGAAAGTATTTCTACACAAAGTCAATACCTTATCTGCCAAATTGCGCATTTGAGAACAAGAGTCGTGAAGGGCCTCCATAACCTCTTCATGGGTTTTGTCATCATTAAGGTAATTTAGAGACACGGTCACATATTCGTTGCAAAGCGCGCACACATCTATGTGTCTACTAGCTTCTTTCACTCCTGAAAAGCATAAGAATAGAGCTAAATCAGAAAATTATTGGGTCAGTAAAATTAGCCGTTAGGGTTTTGTCTAAATACATCAACACCTATGATACTCTAGCCCGGCCCCAATTGTAGACACGACACAGTGTTGGCTCCTTTGTGGGGCCAAAAAATAGTTTTTGGCCTAAAGTGGCCAAGTATTCTATGGCATTAACATGACACATTGCTGGCTAGTTAGTGGAAAAATTCCTCATCTTGGCCTAAGTAAGTTATCAAGTGTCACGCAACCAAAGTGAAGTCTGAAGTACTCTGTACTCCGTAACAGTGTATGGACAATAAGCCTCTTCAATGGGACCATAAATGATGACATAATTAAGAAAAGACATCAGAGATGAGAGGTTAAGGAAGGTGTATACACGAGAAAACTATGCAAAGAATATATGACAGGTAAAAATAACTGATAGATTAAAAGAAAGAACTTATACGGGAACTTTAGAATGTTATCAAGAAATCGATAATCAAATAAGGAGGACAAAAGTCAAAAACAAAGTCAAGAACTTTATTTGCTAAACCGAATGTACTTAGAAATATGAAGAGTGGTTCCTAGGCACTTGAATGGTATATAAATTCACAGAAGAACAATGTGTATTCTCCAAAATCTATTAACACATCTAAATTCAACAATAAATTACCATTTATAGAGTCCGAGTTGACTTTAGTTGCAAATAAATACGCTGTATCAAGCTTGATGATAAATTAATCCAAATATATCTGAACACAAAATTCTCTAGTTCACATGTTTCCTTTATCATAAGAAAAAAAAAATCTCAGTCATTACTATACAGTCGTACCTATTGCCCCTTCCAGAAAATAAAGTTGTGACCAATTGCATACGAAGTACTCCATATTTGACAAATAAGAACAAATAACACTTAGGATCCACTGAGTACATGTAAACATTCACAAGAAGTAACACCTATGTCTGATACCAAACCGAACGGATTAGAGCTATATCCCTTGGGTAAGGAGCATGGTTGTTTTATTTGCTAAACTGAAACTACAATTATAAAAGCATCTACTGAAGCCAATAAAAAAGGTATCCAAAAGTGTAAAGAGCAAAAAAAAAAGTGTGAAAAGTCTTTAGTTTACAAGTGAGCTAATTACCTGAAATTTCTAATGCTGCAATATCCCTAGCATCAGACACCCACTTTCCGGCCAGCGCTAAAAAAACTAGAAGCCCTATTCTGACATCCATGATAGCTGAAGTGTAAAGACAACACAGAAAATTTGTCTCAAGCATCAGAATCTTATTTCAAAACCACGCCTTAACCAGACTTGGGCAAATGATGAGGTAAAGAACGAGTCCCAAACAAAATGGTTGTACTACATGCTTGATGAGCTGGTCTATCACATAAGAGTACAAGAGCATTTCAATGAGAAGTTGAGAACATAAGGCATAAATCAAAAGCCAATGAGCTCACAAAATCAAATCAAAGCCACAAAAGAACAACACACTAAGTGAAGGAGCCGAACAAGACCATCTAAATTTAAGAACAAAATGAACATCTTTTATGTCCTAAATTACTAAGTCAGATAATTCCACCTATAGGTTCACAACAGTGATAATCAAATCGCAATACCGACCTTAAAACCAAATTACCACAAACATTTAGCCTCCAGAAGCCCTCTTCGCAATTAATTTGTTCAACCGGCTCCATAATATAAGATACTTGTCCCTACTCCCTATGTCCCAATCATTGATTCATAAATTCTTCTTTAAGACCGACATATTAACTTTACGTTTGAACTAATATGTGCTCCCTCCCATCCAAAACTTTCTTTTCCCACATCAATAAAATACACGTCACGTATATTGTGGTAAGCAAAAAATATGCAATCCTAAAAGGACAACAATTGACTAAGACACCCGAAGTAGAAATATGACAACAAATGATCGGGACGGAGGGGTAGAAATTTTTACAAAAATAACAATAATCAGAGAAAAAGATGGTCAAAGTAGGGTTTCAAAGGCCAACCAAAAGCAAATGGGGAAAAAACCATTTGGAGGAGGGAGTATGTCTTAGACTCTTAGAGTTGTTGTTTACGTTTGACTAAAATAACCTACACAAAGAATAAAAAAAATGAAAAAAAAATGAATGGAGTGGAAGGAGTATTAATCATCTTATAACCCAATATAAATTTCAACAAATTCCTGGCAGTTTTTATAAACAAATAAGGTTTTTAACTTATGCAAGAGAGTAATCATCTTACCTCCTCGTCTTCTACTATATATTGACGAAATTCAAATGAATTATAAACTTCTACCATACAAAATAAAAATTCAACAAAAAGTGAAAAAACTCAAGATCAACTTTCTCAGATCATGATCGAAGAGACAAGGTGCTAACTTTATACTCATAAACCACGCCAATTAAAAGTAAAAAGTTACAAAAGATGATTTATCGATCAATATACAAATAAAATAACCATTGATTACAGAGCAGATGAAGAAGGAAACAAAAGGGTACCGAGGAAGATGAGGTTAGGGACGCCAGAAAGGGAGATTGGAAGGAGGAGGAGGAGGAGGAGGAGGAGGAGGAGTGCAAGGAAAGAAAAGAGATGCTTTTTGAAAGTTGAGGCGTCCAAGTTTCATATACTGTATAGATATGTACAACCTATACTAGTAATATACTCCGTATACGGACTACAGAATTCGTTTTTTGGCATCAAAATATGCTTTCTTTGTTATGTAATTATATTAGGTGAATGTTCATTGGGCTTTTGACCCATAGGTAAACTCTCTTATATTGCTGATGTACTATATATATCCCTCTCAATGACATGAATAAGATAACTCTCTCACATATTTTCTCGCTCTATTTTCTCTCTACTTTTCTTTCTCTCTCGTTTTATAACACGTTATCAGTACGAGACTCTAATTACTGAGCAGAGAACAACTGAGAGGAGTTCATTTTTTTTTTCTCAATCCTTGCTAAGGAGTTCATTATTTTCTTTTTCAATCTTTGCATCTCTTAAGCAAAGAAGTTCGTTATTTTTTTTTCAATCCTTGCATCTATCAAAGCAAGAAGTTCGTTATTTTTTTCTTGATTCTTGCATCTTTATAGCAATGAAATATCTTATTCTTATTTTAATTACCCTTGCATCTCTCAAGCAAGGAGATCGTTATTTTTTTCCCTCAATTCTTGTATCTCTATAACAAGAAGATTAATATGAACATAATTTTATGTTTCTCTCAATTCTTGCATCTTTATAGCAAAGAAATCGTTATTATTTTTTTCAATCCTTGTATCACTACATCAAGGGTTAATTCATATCATAAGGGATCATTATATATACGGAGTATTTTCAATTCATCTCCATCTTTGTATTTTTATGACAAAGAATTATATATATTAACGTAGTCGTTTTAACGATTGAGATATACTTTAAAGCATAATAGTTAAGTTCTTACAATTCTAATATTTTGTTTGTCTCTTTTTGTCAATATATTTTAAACGAAAAATTTGGCAACTTTATTTTATTTCAACAATATAATTTAGATGTTAATTTGGATGATTATCTAAAATACACATTTCCTAAAGTCATAGATTTTGATATCATAAATATTTAATTTCTATAATAATATATTCTCTACCTTATTATAGCTATGTAGTTATGGTAGTAAAATTTTCGTAATTACGATAACAATCTTTCTATTTTGCTACATAATATATTGTATGAAATAGTGATGACCATACTTAGGGTATTACAAATACGTAATGACATGATATACTTACTATTAGCAATTTAGAATGTTAAAATTTTCATAATTATGTTCATTATTTTTTTAAGTTATATTTGTCACGCATAACTTGCATTTCATTGTAAGTTGTTTAGCGATGATTTAATGTGAGATTGTCTTCTATCATTTTAATGCGAGACAATCTCCTATCAAATTTTTTTGTCATTACAATGTGATTAAGTCTCCTATCACATTAATGTGAGACGATATTTTATCAGTATAATGAGAGATTATTTCTGTAAATTTATGATCTTCGATCGGTATAAGTTCAGTCAAGTCTCCCATGAGTTTAATGTGAGATAATTTATTTATGGAGTAATCTTACTCATAATTATTCTCCAATTCTTTACTCGATGTGTAAGTCTAAAATATCTCACTTCATAACTCTTAAATATTCATCATTTGAGTAATTACTCAAACAGAATATATTGTTATATTTCCCAAAAGGATATTAATATATGACAGATATTGCAAATTTACATGAGACACTAGAAGTGTTACATTTTGCGAGATGAATATAAAGTTTGTGTCATATTGAGTAAATTTAGCATTCAATAGTTTGGCATGCAATTGCTAATTATACATATTATTGAGATCAGCTAACTTCGCATATGCATTATTGCAATTAATTGCGAACAAATATCAACATTTGACATGAACTGATTAAGCATATGTGATCAACAAGTGCTTAAAAGTATGGGTTTAAGAATTGTGAATTAAAATTGACTATGAATGATGATATTTGGAGATCCAATTGCACATTACTCGAGGTTGAATAAACATATTTTAAGTTCAATTCTACGAATTGATCGATATTGTTTTAAGTGGCTTGGAGACCACATATCAAATACGAGTAATTTGTGTTATTAGAATTCACAATTTGATCGTTATCATGTGAATAAACTGATCTCTTAAATTTGGCATTTAGAATCAGCCATTAAAAGTCAATTATTTTATGAATCACGTACTCCCCGAAATATATCATAATCTTGCAAAAATACCCATCAATGAAATCTTATTTGCATATGATATGATAAACGCATTCTAAGGTGGTAAAGTAAATGATTGCAATCTATCTTGAATATTTTTTTTTACCACCTTAGGGGGAGAAAGTGAGTGACAAGTTGGTAAAACAAAAGAAGTTTTATCATATCAAATTACGCGTATTTATCGTGTACAGTAATATATAAGTAGAATGACGATTCTACGAAATTACATCGATATAAAATGGCTACACATTTGTGCGCAATATCAAGTGGCCTATTGAATAAGGATTTTATAAATCCGTACGACCGTCGACATATTTATTGGTATCAATGAGCTCATAATCCTGAAATTCATCAAATTTATTGATGATATTGAAAAGTATACAATACAGTTTGCATATCGAGTCATCATATCATGCTGATATATAGAAACTAAGTATATCATTTCATATTAGTTTTCTTATCACATCGTTGCATCATTTCATATTCATATAGTAAATTTAGTCGCATATTATATATGTGCAAATTATTGATAATCTGACTATACTTTGAAATGTTGAAGTGATATTTGGATGAAGACGCAACAATCAGAGACCATCTTCATATTATCCGTATAATTATTTGAAGATCAATGATAAATTTCTAATTATCGAAGACATCTATGGAGTTTATCGAATATGATGATTATTATTTCAAAGATCGAGATTCATCGTCACATCATGGATAATATTGTTATTTTCCGAGTGATGTAACTATCAGGGGGAGTATGCACGCGCTGTACTCTTTTTCCTTATCCATGGTTTTGTCCCACTGGGTTTTCCATGGAAAGGTTTTGATGAGGCAGCATCATATGCGTGTTTGAGGAATAATGTGCTCTATTTTACACTAGTTTTTTTTCCCACGGGGTTTTTTCCGAGCGAGGTTTTATAAGACATATTATTCCGTAATGTACATTCAAGGGGGAGTGTTATGTAATTATATTAGGTGAATGTCCATTGGGCTTTTGACCCATAGGTAAACTCCCTTATATTGCTGATGTACTATATATATCCCTCTCAATGACATGAATAAGATAACTCTCTCACATATTTTCTCGCTCTATTTTCTCTCTACTTTTCTTTCTCTCTCGTTTTATAACATTCTTATCCCACTTTTCATTAATTAAAGTAGTACGAATAATAGAGATATCATAATAACCATAATTTTTATATTAATAAGATACGGAGTATATTTTTGTATATACAAAGTTTAATATTTCTGAAAACATGGTAGGTATAAACACGTTGACAAAACAACTTAGTATTTAAATTGCGATTGGAATTGTTTTTTACTAATAATCAAACATAGATTAAACATTGTTGGAAATATCCATATTAAACCACTTTTAAACATCACAAAATCTTGAAAGATACGGTCTCTCAATAACTTATTGAGAGACCACCCTTCAGTACCCCTCTATGTCTTATTCGTACTAGAGGTGATCAAACAGCCCAGGTCCATAAGCCCAACCCGACCCAGCCCTATATTTAAGAGGGCTTGGGCTACGATTTTAGGCCCATAAAAGCTCAAAGCCCGGCCCCAAAGGCCCATACTAAAAATTAGGCAGGATATGGGCCGTGTTTAAGGCCCCAAGGCCCGGCACTAAGGCCCATCCGAGATTCATATTATATTATTATAATTTATTGGAATATGGTAAGAAGAAGCCAAATTGCTACTTTACTTGTTAATACTTGTTACTCTATTAATTTGTATGGTACCAAGATTAATAGACGAGAAATCAAATTGCTACTTTATCAGTTGGCACACGTTAATAAGCTAATTAAAACAACATTAACATAGATATCGTCTAAGTATGGTAAATAAAACATAATATTTCAATTTATCATGAAAGTATCCATGTAAATGTTGCTCTAATTAGCTTATTAACGTGTGCCCAATGGACACACGTTAGAAAAACCAATTATAAATGGGTGTTGCTCTTCGCAGTACGCGTTTTACTCGACGCAGTACCATATTTCCAATTTTGCCCCTCTCATTTCCCCTTCCTTCAAATTTCATCTTTTTTTTTCCTTTCTCCTCCGCTTCCCTCCTACCTATTCTGATTAACGCAGTACATTATTTTTTTTACCTTTACATAGTACATTATTCTTTTTACTTTTACGTAGTACATATTTTTTTTATCTTTAGTGCATTGCATTTTTTTTAAAATTTTTGACGCAACTTTTTTTTTTAACTGCGGTACATTTTTTTCCAACTTTGACGCTATACATATATTTTAACTTTGATTGAGGACATTTTTCAATTTATTGACATAGCACATTTTTTTAATTCCAACCGTACTAGGTAAATAAAAAGTAAGGTCGGAAAAAAAAAGAACCAAAAAAAAAATCTATAATAAAGTTTATAATTGTTTTTCAATCTAACACATATCCATAATCTTATATGAATTGATAAATTGAATGATATGTATAGTCAGAATTGGAGGAAATTGATGATAATTGAAAAAAATTAGACGATTTCTAGAACCCTAATTTCAATAATTAGGGATTGATTAGGGATTGAAGGGAATCGATGATAATTGAAAAAATTGGACGATTTCTAGAACCCTAATTTCAGTAATTAGGGATTGTGGAGGAAATTGATGTTAATTGAAAAAATTGGAAATATTCTAGAACCCTAATTTCAATAATTAGGGATAAATTACAATTCATACCTGTTTTTCGATCAAATTGTATCCATAATCTTATAAATTTGATCAAATTGAATGAGGTCGTATAGTTAGAAATTAGAATTGAAATGAACCGATGATAATTAGAGTAAGAGGTTGAGAGTTGAGAGTAATAGAAATATTTTTGTTTTTCCAGTGAAGGACAAATAATGGAAAATATATGTGCAAAAAGTACTGCGTCGAGTAAAATTGATACTGCGAAGAGTAACTCCGTTATAAAGTATGTTTGGTAAAAAACTAACAATATGACTATGCAAATAACATGGCCCAAAAAGCTCATTTGGCCCAGAAGCCCATTAAAAGCCCTCTAGGGCTGGGTATGAGCTCCTTAAGAAGGCTCAATCAAATGGGCCGGCCCAGCCCAGCCCATGTGCTTGGGCTGGTTTTTTACTACAAGCCCGGCCCAGCCCAGCCAATGATCACCTCTAATTCGTACCCCTAAATGACAACTTTGTCTTGTACATGTTTTTATAAGAAGCGTACCCTCCTTAAATTTGTATACTCTTTTATGTTAATCGTACCTACTTCTATTACATTTGGTACCACTATTACTTCCATGTGTACTTAGTCTCTTAGTAAAATTAATGAGAGACTGTCTCTCAAGAGACTTACTCTTTAAAGATATGTAAATAAAATATACTCCCTCCCAGTTTCTATCATTGACACGTATTCCTTTTTGGACTGATTTTGATCTTTTACCCACTTTCCATTTTAGGTCATAAATGTGTGGTTCACATTTATCCACCCATTTATCTCTTTTTCTCTTTCTTTTTTGAACCACTCATTTTCTCTTTCTTATTTTTCACCCCAAAAACAAATGGGTCAATCATAAGAACTCGGAGGTAGTATGAAATACTCCGTACAAACATACTCCGTACGAAATATTGAGTATAAAGCAAATATATTACCCCGTACAATTTTTCAAGACAAAAGTGAAACCCAACTTACAACTTATTAGTGCATTTTTTATTGGTTACACTTGATGGGACCGACTATATCACCCAGTCAAGCCGACCCCTCGCCTAAGCTTGGGGAATCCAGAGCTGACCGACCCCCCTCAATCCATGGGGGAGCCCGGAACATACTCGGCCTCCGGCCACCTCGGCCATGAAGAGGGGGGGACGCTCAAGCATGCCCAATCCTAAGATCAGAGACATTGATTCTCTTCTTCTCTGGAAGGGATTGGGTCGCCTCCTCTATTAGGACGACTGTAGACATCCGCATTTTGCTTGCTCGTGTCTATAGCAGCTTCCCGTCAGACACCTGATGATGATAGAACGATAACATGCTTCTAAAAGCTCAAAACAGGATTCACAATCAATGGTATCCGACTTAGACACATTACGGAGTACAAGTCTCACAAAACAGACCTCACAACCAGACTACCTGAGCAAAATCCAGTACTATTCGAAGTCAAAACGCCTTCGAGGGCAAAACCATCTTTTTACCTAACAAGTCAAACCTGGTCAGAACCGAAAACCCGGAAATCTCCAAAGTACAAAATCAACTCCAAGTACAATATCACACGCGGACAAAACTATCCTCAAATAATCGGATATTCAATCCCGCAAATCAAGCAACTTCAAAACAATACATGCTTGACTGCACGGAACCGAGCGCCCCAAAATAGGGCACCAACCCGAGTGCCCGAGTCCTAAGGCGCGCGACCTCCTGTGCTCGAACCAAGATCTCTGTATTTAGGTTACAACGCTCAAATTAAACATGATTCAAAAGCCTCCTCGTCTCTATATATATACTCCCTTACCTTGTTCATTTATCGGGGTGGAGAAATACGAAAAACCAAGTTACAACTGTTGTGTGCTAAATTTAGACCATTTTTCCTCTCATTTAGACCCGTTTTTCCCTCGTTTTGCGAGTCTTGAGTGCGATTATCGCCATATTTTGAGTAAATCTCGCATTAGCGTCCCTCTTGTGCGTTTTACGTGTTTTTGGTAGTTTTTTTATCATTTTGATAGGATTTTTGCACCGAAATCACGATCGAGCTTCCACGAGCACAAGAGAAGGGAATACCGTCCGAAGAGTAAAGCACACAACTTAAAGTTTAAAGCCATCCAATCAATCAACGAAGAATGAGACAAGAAAGAGGCCAAGAAAAATGACCGGGCGAAATTTCACCCGACGGTGAAAGCGCCTCCCGAAGATTTTCCGAGACCTCCCCACCGGGTGAAATTTCGCCCGATGGAGAGAAGAGCCGGAAAACGCAAAAATGGAAGAAAATCTGACCGGGTGAAATTTCACCCGGTGGGAATTATCGTCAAGTCCGCAGGGCGAAGTTTCACCCTATGAAGATGCTAAGGGAGATTGTCTCACTAATGGAGCATAAAGTTGGATTTGGACTTTAGGTTAAATACTCATTAAGAGATTACTATATATATGTCTACCCTACTTAGTTGCCTATTACCTCTCCATTATGCTAAGGAGGGAAGACATTACACCACTCCACCATCCTATTACACCATCTTAGTAGTAGTATTCTAGTAGAAAATCCTCCATAATTCTAGTAGTTTACATAGTAATTAGTAGTAGATCTACATAGTTTACATCAACAATTTTCTAGATTACAAGTTTGTAGAAGATTATTCAAGTTTTATTTGAAGATTTGTTGGGTTTATTGGAGGATTAGTGACAAGTTCTCCATTTTATTCATCGAAGATTCAATCTTTATTCATGATATCTTCTTATTTCTTGTAGATCTCCATAGTTGGTATACTTCTCTTCCACCCTCTAATCTCTAGTCTTGTTTTAATGTTATTTTCTCATCATTATCTTGTCTAGATCATATTAGTGTTGATAGTTTCATTAGATCTATTTAATATGCATGTTGTAGAGATTTTCCCCTTAGTCAATGTTTTGTTGTTTTCCATAATGATTAGTGAGTAGATTTCTTGTTGGGGAGTTTAGGGACGAGGACTTCGACTATTTGAATTTAGGAGTAATGGTGGGTTGCTTGCATGTTGGTTTATCTTATTTATGGTGTTATGTCATTGTTGTTTTAGTCCGGCCAACTAGACCGACCTTGACTAATTTCTATCAATATGGGGAAACTCAGGGTAGAAATTACCATGACTAGGGACTTACCCTCATTCACCACGAAAGCGGGTTTTTAGGTGAGTTTATCAATATTGCGACAAAAACTCGATCCCGACCTTCTTAGACTCCGAGTACCGAATCCCGACTTCTCCCTAACACCTTTTCCCTAGATTGACCACCTCTGGCTATCATCGTAGTGATTCCTCTAGTATAGACTCAACCCTTAGAAAACCCCCCCTCTAGACATCAAACACGACACTTTAAACCCGTTATTACCACACCGTTCCCTGTGGACTGACCTCGACTTACCACAAATACTTATTTGTTTTTGTGTGTCATCTCGAGTCTTATAAATATCGTTTGATCCTCCGTCCTTCGTTAACGACCGAACCGATTGGGAGGCGATCAACAACCTACGAAATACAAAGCATACGATCGAGAATTCACCATTCACACATCCTACACTACAAAAATACAAACCCTAAGCACGCACACCCTAACTCAACTACATATCGAAAGTCTCCCCATGTCATAGTAGTAGATATCGAAGCGAGTCTTAATTCCAATTAAGAGCATACATATTGAGGGTGTCAAACTTTTTTTCCGTTTTGTTACTAACATTTACTTATCGTTTACTAACTCGAATCTAACATTTACTTTCCGTACACTAACTCTACTAACATCTACTTCCTCCGTTCCATTTGATTGTTTGCATTTGCTTTTTGGGCACTATTCATAGGTGAGTGAATATCGTCAATGTAACTTCTAATATATAAGATAAAATATAGTCATGTAGGATCTTGTATAAATTGTCTAATCGAGTACGTTATAAATATCAATTTTTTTTAAATTTTTAGAAATACGTAACTAAAGATATAGACAAAAGAAAACGTGCATTGACAAGGGTTAAAAAGCAAATGCAAACATTCAAATTGAACGGAGGGAGTACGTAACATTTATTTATCGCATCTAACATCGGTAACTTTTTACCTTTCGTATTTACTTTTCTAAATCAATCTGATGGGGTCAGCCACCTGCTGGAAGTCACCCGTCAGTCAGAAACCCGGGTCCGACCTGTCTCTAGAAAAGCCCGGCCGGCAGCAAGGCCGACGCCGGGGGCATCAGGTCGGATCTGTCCGACTGATCCCCAAATGTGTGCCGCTGGAGAGGTCGGACCCCTGAACCTCGTCCCAGCCTCGAGGTCCGGCCCCCGATCGGACCGGTCGAGCCCCCGTGCGCCCCCTTTAGGAGGCTCTTGACCTCCGGTCATTCCGACCCTGATGGTGTTCCCACCGACCCTCTTGATTTCAGCCTAAGGTAAGGACACGCCTAAACCACGTGCCCCCTTTCTTCCTTTCTTTCTTTCTATCTTTCTCTCTCTCTCTCTCCAGGAAACCTATAAATACCCCTTGATGTTCATTCATAAAAAAGGTAATTAACTTTCTCTCACTAAATTCTCTTTCTTGGAAATGCCACCTTGTTCCTCACGAACAAGGTTCCTTAAGTGCATTCCACGGACTGACTTAGGCATCAGAGAGGGTTCCCTCGGACACCCCCGAGGCCCTGTTTGCTTCCTGCGCAAGCAGGAACAACCTAATCCGCCCGGGAGCTCTGATACTAGAAGAGAAAGAGGTGAGACACGAAGATTAAGTGAGATTCAAGAACACGATTTGATTTAGATCCAAACCCAATTTGGAGTTAATTGTTTTTGACTTGGAACAATTTGACGCCGTCTATAGGGATTAGAAGAGTTAAATTCTCAGAGAACAAAAAGTCATAAAAAGATGCACGAAATCAAAGAAGTCATTACGGCAACAGATCCGACGGGGCAAGGCATTGTCCCGTGTTACGGAATGCCTACGACGCCACGAGACGTCGCGCCAGCCGCCACCTTCTGGGGAGGCGGGCAAGCCACGACTCGTGGTACTCCAAGTAAGGGAGCAGGGGCCGCAAAGGCGCAGGAGGCAGAGCGAGGGATGAACCTCGAGCTCACCCCAGCCCAAGTCACGCAGGCCGCTAGCTTCTTCACAGCAATGCTCAACAAAGAGGTTACTCTGGAGGACCTGGTTGGTGGTCTAACCCCGACCGCGAGGCGTCTTGAGTTTCCAAGCTCAACGTCAACGGGTGGAACTAAACGAATGACGGCTATGAGAATCTAAAGGAAAGCAAAAATAGCTGCCAGGGGGTACGTGCAGGCCAAAAGGCGTCTGTAGATCAATCCTCTTGAGTAGGAACACCCCAAACAGGATGGGTCGGTACACACAATTGAGTCCACTGCCTTCGCAGAAAAAGGATCCCTGCCCCAGGGCATGCAAGAGCGGCTTAAGCCA
Organism: Agrostemma githago; assembly: GCA_958450325.1. NCBI lineage: Eukaryota > Viridiplantae > Streptophyta > Magnoliopsida > Caryophyllales > Caryophyllaceae > Agrostemma > Agrostemma githago. Next base: position 14,492,946 of record OY288239.1, on the reverse strand, counting down.
CGGGGGCATGTTACAACACGTCTGGGCCCAAAGCGAGGCAGAGTGTTTGACTGAATAACCCATGCGAAAAAACGCCCGAGAACAAAGGGTATATCCAAAAGCATGCAGGCTAGGCTCAACCAGGGTCCACCGCCCGAGCCGAGACATCACCAAATTGGTGGGGCCAAGGAAGGTCTGGAAATGAGGTTCGACCCGCTGCTCCAGGGCAAACGCTCGAGATTCCAGTACCGATCTCCTGAGAGGCCGAACGAAGCTGTAAGCCAGCATAGCCACTCTTATCAACACCGCCCCTGAGTAATAAGAACCTGATTCTGAGCAGGTTGAAGGATCATGGAACCTACAACTACTAGTCGGAGGGAGGTAGGACAAGAATGTTGGGCAGGTCCACCAAGATCCTGCTGCATCCGGACATCCAAGGGTTCCCCATCCCTAAAATCAAAATGCCAACGGTTCGGTTCAATGGAACCACAAATCTCGAAGATCACTTAGCCGCCTATGAAAGCCATATGGAGATGTATGATGCGGAGGACCCAGCGTGGTGTAAGATTTTCCCGATAACCCTTGAGAGACTCGCTCAAGGCAGGTTCAGAGACCTCCCCCGGAGGTCCATTTACACGTTCCAGGAGCTGACCGCAGTCTTCCTAGACCAGCACGTCGGGAATAAGAGGCGCAAGCTTACACGCTTCGACCTTATGACGTAAAGAAGAGAAATGGTGAGTCCATCTGAGACTACCTGAAGAGGTTTGATCTTGCTTTCCAGCAAGTGAGAGAGATCGACGATCCCACTACAGCCTATGCACTGACCAGTTCACTTATACCAAAAGAAATGAAGAACCAACTGATCCGCGCTCAGCCCGAGTCCCTCGCCAGGGCTCGGAAGATAGCTGAAGGATTTATGCTTGAAGAAGAGTTTCACAGTCTTCACGATGCCACGTCGGTGTCAAATCGCCGTGGCAAAGGCGAGTCAGCCAGCAGGCCAAAAGAAGAGGAAAGCAGCACCCCAAGAAAAGAACGAGTGCCTTATCAGCCCAAGTTCGATAGCTACACCACCCTTAATAAGTTGAGAGCTGAGATCTTCGAGCTAGAAAAGGAAGCAACCAAATGTAATCGTCCGAGCAAACCTCGTCACCCTAAAGGTGACCTAAAGAAATTTTGTTCCTTCCATGATAGCGTAGGGCACACCACTGAAGAGTGTCAACATCTTAAGGACAAAATTGAAAACCTCATCAGAAACAGTTGGTTGTCCGCCTACGCAGCCAGAGCGAAGAATAAAAAAGTACAACCTGACAGGTCGGAAGGGTCAAAACAAGATTGGCTTGTCATCCACGTGGTATCAGCAGACGCCGAGTGTCTAATGAGTTGCAGGGGTCAAAAGCGGCACTTGCGCGAACTCCATAATAAAATCCGTTACGCCAAAGTGGCCGGAACCCCAACCACTCTGACACTCAGCATTACCTCAGAAGACTGTGGGCGAATTGTGTATCCACACAGCGACCCATTAATCCTGTCCCTGGGTATCAACAACCATATTGTCAAAAGGTGCGTGGTGGATACAGGTGCATATACCAATCTACTTTACAAGGATGCATTTGAGAAGATGAACCTAGAGGTCAGACACCTAAAGTCCAGTCTGGGGTCCTTGTATGGGTTTAGTGGTGCATGCGTCGTCCCTATGGGCACCATTAAACTGCCAATTACGTTCAGAGAAGGAGTATCGGCTTGCAATATCAGGGCATCATTTGTCGTTGTTGACGCAAAATGAGCCTACAACGTCCTGATAGGCCGAACCACCTTGGATAAAATTGAGGACGCCATTTCTAACCGAGCACTCACTATAGCCTATGTCACTGACTTTGGAGCTGAGGGCAAGATACATGGCGATCAAGAGTCAGCCCGCCAGTGCTACTCAGTAGCTTTGCAGGGCCATGAAGCTGACCGAAAGGGAAAAAGGAAGATGTGCAACTCCCCCATCAGAGAGGGCGAGATTCCGGCCAAACAGCTAACCATTAAACAGCCAGCTGACCGCCCAGAACCTGGGGGCGAGAGCATGCTGGTAGAGCTGGAGCCTAGACGACCAGTCCTCGTGGGCACTGATCTAGAGGAATCTTACAGGGAGAAGCTGATAAAAGTACTAATGGACAACAAAGACATCTTCGCATACTCGACCGACGAGATGCCGGAGGTAGATCCGAGCCACATTGTGCATAAATTGAACGTTGATCCAAATGCCAGGCCGGTTAAGCAAAAGAAGGGAAACATGTCAGTCAAGAAGGACCAGGCCATTAAGGAGGAGATTGAAAAACTCCTGAAGGTCGATTTCATCGAAACTTGTGACTACCCGGAGTGGCTCGCCAACATTGTCATTGTAAAGAAAGCCTCAAGGGCATGGAGGATGTGCGTGGACTTCACCAATCTCAATAAGGCTTGCCCAAAAGACTGCTACCCCCTGCCCAGGATCGACCAGCTGGTCGACGCAACGAGTGGACATTCGAAGCTGAGCTTCCTTGATGCATTTTTAGGATACCACCAAGTCTACCTGTGGAGAGCGGACAAGGTGAAATGTGCATTCATCACGAGTGTCGGGACTTATATGTATAAGATGATGTCCTTTGGTCTTAAGAACGCAGGTGCTACCTACCAGCGCTTGGTAGATCAGGTATTCCGAAACCTGAAAGCCAGGAACCTGGAAGCGTATGTAGATGACGCCATAGAAAAAGGAAGGGGGATGAGGAACACCTTCAGGACTTGGGAGAGACTTTCGCCTCGCTTCAAGCCTACCAAATGAAACTCAATCCCAAGAAATGTGCCTTTGGATTTAGGTTGGGAAAGTTCCTCGGGTTTTTGGCCAGTGCCCGAGGAATAGATGCTAACCCCGAAAAAGTTCAAGTTATTCAAGATTTACCAGAGCCAAAAACAATCAGTGACATTCAGCGGCTGACCGAACGTATGGCCTCCCATGCACGGTTCATAGCCAGGTCGGCCGATAAAACAACACCTTTTTTCAAAATCCTCAAGGGTAACAAACAGTTCAAACGGGAGGCCGAGCAGAGAGAAGCGTTCGAGCAGCTGAAAGAGCATCTTAAGCGACTGCCGACCTTGGCTAGGCCGATGACCGGAGAGAAACTATTTCTATACATAGTTGTTGCCAACACAATAGTAAGTGCAGTCATCCTAAGGGAGGATACTGGAACCTAGCAGCCAATTTATTTCGTAAGCAACGCCCTCTGCCGAGCTGAGAGAAATTACCCGGTGGTCGAAAAAGCGGCGTACGCAATTGTGGTTGCGACACGAAAGCTCCGCCCGTACTTTGATGCGCACCCTGTCACCGTACTGACTCATCAGACTCTAGAGAAGGTCCTAGAAAATTTCGAAAAATCAGGAAGACTGTTGATATGGGCCACATATCCTATCAACCTAGAGCCGCCATCAGGGCTCAAGCTATTTCCTCGCCGAATGCTCCCATTCAGAGGAGGACGACCCCTCCCCGTAAGGGAATGGCTAGTGTTCACTGATTGGTCATCCACGGGTAATGGTGAGGGGGATGGGGTCGTATCACTACTACAATTAAGATTAAAGAGGATGATTCTTAACCATCATATATTGGATAAGGAACCGTCCTTTAGGTTGACGTCCTATTAAATCAAACAACGCGGTTCCAAGAAGGTCAAACCGTCCTATTCATATATATATATATATAAGTGGGATCAGGTGAGTCCACTTATATATTTTGAGTCCGTGAGTCTTCATCTTAGCCTTTGATTTAATTACAGATTAATGGTCAAGATTTATTTTGTCAATTAAGGAAATAACTGACAAAATCTTTGTAAATATTTCATTTTTTCTCTCTCCTCTCTAATCATATACTCAAATCTTCTCTCCTATTAATTTTTTTCACTGATCTTCTTTCTCTCACACAACACATTTATTCAATTTTTTTTTTCAATTCACAAATCCTCCCGCATAACTTACTCTCCGTTTTGACGCTGTTTATTTTAACTCATAGATTGTGTTACTTTGACTCATACAATGTGTTACTGTAATTCATGAACTGTGTTACTCTAACTCGTAAAATCTGTTCCGTTGCATAATAGTCTCTTGCATACACAGGAGTCGTTCCAATTAACCAAAAGAATAATGTTTGTTTTTATTAAGGATATTCCAAAACAAAAATTTATACAAGAGTTCCAACTGAATCAAATTCATTACAATTCCAATGTTTCACATCTATTACTCATAATCTGTGTTATTGTAACGCATTAAGTATGTTACTCTAACGAATAAAGTATGTTATTCTAACAATATACTGTCCTACTTAGAATTCTGCTTCTTCATTCTCCTCGTCCTCTTCTTCATCATCATCGTCAGAAGTTTTGATTTATTCTAACCACCGCGCCATCCTTTTGTTGTGGACCTCCTCACATCGAATCCACAAGCCAATGCGTAGATTTTATAGAAGTTTACTGACTCATCCACGTTCTTGAAGATCTGCCCTATGTATGGAGGAAACTCTCACTCGCATCCCTACATCATTCATGTGCTTTTGCGTCTACTGAAACACAATAACAGTGCCAATAAACGTGGCGAAATAGAAACAATCAGAACTTGAAATATGGATTAAAGTAACAGATGACAAGAATTTAAGTAACAGATGAAGTACATTGAAGTAACACTGGATTCAATTATTAGAGGATGCTTATACACCAGGTATAAAGTAACAGAGGTCAGACATTAAAGTAACAGATAGTGTGAAGTAAAGTAACAGATAATGTTCATTAAAATAACACCATGTATAGGTTAGTGCAAAAAATTCATATAATGATCAGAAATGAGAGTATTACGCAGTATCTATCTTTGAATGAGGGCGATACTCTTTGATATTGTTTCCTATTTTGAAGTCAATCATGTCCCATAATTATAGGAAGCAGTATCTTTTTTTTTTATTTTTTATTTTTTGGGATTTTCTACGCGGTACCCCTATATTTTTTATTAATTTTTTTTTTCCATCAAGTTTTGTCGTTAGATTATGTTTTTAGCTTAGGATTAAGATTTCAATATCATTTAACTTAGATAATTAACAAGTATTTGAGTTTAAGTGTTATCATTTGATTTGACAATATAACGTCAAAAATATAATCCGTTTAGATTCGGAGTATAATTGCAAACACGTACAAAATTGTTAGTTTAAGTTCAATTATCGGTTAATTAGATATGTTAAATGACTTTTAACTTTTAATCTTGAACATAAAAAGGTAATTTGTTGCCAAAACTTGACGGGAAAAAAGTTTATGGGTACCAATAAAGATAATAATAAAGTTTAGTGGTACCAAAGAAACTTTTAGTAAAGTACAAGGGTACCATGTATATGAAGGAGTTATGTCCACTGTCCTACGGATTAACCCGCTTAAGTCTATGTATCCGATATGCCTTGCTAGAGGTCGATGTCGGGTTGACATATAAATGAGTTATATGTCTGGTAGTCTTAAGTGGGCCCATTGGGTCACACACAATGTGTACGGGATATTATTAATATATCGGTATATTAATATATCGGGTCAGTAGTAATACGACTCAGCTGTGCTGTCGGGTTATGGTAATTAGATTTATAGTAATAATCTAGTTATGGTAACTAGAGTTATTGTGATAATCTAATTATACCAATTGGAGTTATGGAATAACTTCTAGGTTAAGTAGGTAACTCATCTCTCCTATATAAGGAGGTTCATATGATGAACCAGATATACAATTCAGAGTATTATTCCATATATTATTAGAGAGAGAATTTTGTGAGACCGTCTCACAAAACCCTTATACTAGCATATACGTCGCAGTTCCGTACCCGTGTGGATACCAAAGGAGGCATCACGTTTGGGGTGCTTTATTCTGTCAGTGGAGATTATTTATTCTTGTCCGTGGAGATTATTTATTCTTGTCCGTGAAGATTATTTATTCTGTCCGTGGAGATTATATATATATTTCTGGGTTTATTATACTTCTTATTAATACGCTGTTCCGCTGCAAATAAGGTATAATTGTTATCCTTCTTATTTTGTCTTTTCGGTTAATACTCGTAACAGGTCCTTGGGTTTAAGGGTTGTAACCCTACAGTGGTATCAGAGCCTCTGTTACGTAGTATTAATCAGATCGACATGAATCTATGGCTCATAAGTTGTTATGAGAGATTCAACCCGCGTGTTAATTTTATTTCGAGTATTTGTTCGGTCGTGCGGATATTTCTCCAATCCTTTGAACCCACTAACATGTACGTATGATTGCATGTGAGAATTACAAAGGTTTGTTATTTTCTTAAATTGCATGTTAAGTATATCATTAAGAGGGGATGAGAATGATTTTCTTTTGACTAATAAGATTAGTACAAAACACTCACCTGAATTACGTATTTAGTGTAATTTGCATGTAAATTGTTACGGTGCAAATAAGGATTTGGGACTATCGATTATTATGATTAGGGTATCTCAATTTGCGATTTTAAATTGTTAAATTTCGAAATTGACTCGTAAAATTAATTTAAGATTTAATATTGATTACTTTTAATTTAATTTTGCCCTAAATCGATTCACTATAATCCTAAATTTCTTTGTTGACGATGAGACTAATTAGATTAATCAAGATTCGATTGAAATTTGGAACGTAAAATTACAAGAATTTATCGTTGACGATGAGACCTAATAAGATTAGGACAAGACTCGTTTTAATTATAGTGGAGACGGAACGAATAGAGACCAACCCGGTTGGACGAGTGTGACTCGGTTGGCACGAGTGTGACTCGGTGGGTACGGGTGTGTCCCGGTTGGAACGTGATAACCTGGTTGCAAAGGTTTGACCAAGACGACACAATATTTACTCGGACGACATGGCGTCGGGTCGAGTGACGCTTTAATTAAGAAAAGTGTTTTTCTTGCGTTTGTATGTTGATTCAGAATCAAACATGGATTATACTTTATTTTTCCGATTCAATGAAAAATTAGTTTTTTAAATTGGCTAAATAACGTTCTGCATTTTAATTATCATATTATCATAAATAGATCGGAAAAAGAGTTTCTCGAGTCTTAGTTGATTTTGATGAATTGTTCATCTATATGACAATTATAAATTGCAGATCGATTGTGAATCGAGTTTTGTATATCCGTTCAATTTTTCCGGGTGGGAAATTGTTCCTCGTAGTTGGAAAAATGAAAGATATTGGTGAAATTGTTCATACCAAATAGTAATTATGAATTGTAATATGATTATGAATCAAAATATGGGATCTTTTAACTTGTTTTATGCGCAAATCACTAATAACAATTGAATAATTATGTCATATGATGCATCAATTTTATTGTTTAGACTTGTGACTTGTGTGCCTAGAACTGATAGGTCGCCTTGTAAGTTGACCTAGCAACATGTTTAGGACCCATAATTCATTAAATCCCTCGCACAAATATTAAGTATTGCCTTTCCAGAATTGACCACTACAACAATTTCATATCATTGGTTGAAGTGACTGCCTAAGCGGTGCTTTGCCGATGTGTGTGGACTGAGTAGGTGGGTAACGGTTACCCACAGGTTCAGTCTGGTTTGCTTAACATTGCTATCAAGTCGGACTTGGGCTTTGAGGCAAATAGTTGGTGTCATATGATGACTAATTCCGACGAACCAAGAATTACATATTGATGTAATTGACAATGTTGTTGTCTACCTTTACTTTTGGAGCTTGAGCAGTGAGCCCAAGTTCACTTGAGCGACAAAAGGTTTAGGATCTTGGAATATTATGCGAACTTGAGGGTAGTTTTCATGATTTTATCTTAAAATCGTTTAAGATTATTAATATTAATTATCGTTTTACTTTGTATATACATATAGTTGTAATTTAGTCACCATTATCACATTTATTAAAGATGAGTTTGAATTGTTCAACCTTGTCGATTGGTATCTTGAGAATCGTTCTCAAAATTAGAGATACGGATTTTGTCTTTGTGAAGGATAATTCCGACAAATTATTACCAATGTTAATGTACAGTATGGACTGTATAATTAGAGTCATGAAGATGATTATAAGTACCAAAATTAATTGTTTCAATAAAGGGAACCGTTCCCATTAAGTGAGAAAATGTTGAAGATGATCTAATTGATCTGTGTCATATGATGACGTGATTATATTGATAATCAGGAAATTTTGGATGTCTCTTTCTAAAGAATTAGGAATTGAAATCGTTTCAATTAGTTCTAAGTTTAGGTCACTTTATTATGAATAAACATGTGACTTAATAAAGTTTCTCACCTTTTAGCATGAGATGTTAAAAGACGATTGAACATTGTATCAAGAAGGCAAATAATATTAATGCTCTATGAGTTCATTAAGAAAATTGCTTGAGATAATGATTTATGAATCTAAGATGTTGGTTAAAGTAAGGGAAGAATAATTGTTATCATACCCAAACTTGTTGCCAAATTTAGATTAGGTACGATTTTATTAGTCATTAATGTAATGACAAATATATGGTATTGGTAGATAGCTTTCTAGAAGTGTCTAGAAAATCTGCAAATCAATTGAAGTATGACTTCAGGTGTGTATGTTACTAGAGTAATTGTTACTTGCATTCTACTGTTTTGGTATAAGATACCAAATGCAACTATTATATTGTGAATGTGATGGCTCAAAGAGGGTGGAATAATGGTATATAAGTGAAGTGTTTTATGATGAAATTGACAAACGTTGTTGTTTCATATATAAAAAGAAAATCACTTAATTTTACCATAAAGCTGAATACTGGAATTGAATAAATGTTATTCTTGTACTAGTCATAAGCAAGAATATTGATTCTGTTTCATGTATGGGGATGAAAAGTTTTAATAAAAGTAGAACAATTGTTGTTCTATACCTTGCAAGAATATGAGGTACAATAATGCTAACATGTTTGTTGGGCTCAACATTCCTAGTAGTGAATGCTTTTAATTGTAACATAACAATCAAAAGGTTCCGTCCCTCGACACGAGTTTTACCTATTATGGCATTGTCCTTAATCCATGAGACAAAAGACATATGAATAAGTTTCATAATGATGAAATTATAAACCTTATTGATAAGGATCAACTGAGGTAAATGGATCTTGTTTAGATGGATAAATGACATTACAAGTGACTCCTATTAATTGTAGTGGGAGGGTACTTAGACTTGTTAGACCACACACATACAGATATGTGTGAGTTTAACTAGTGGTGTTGCAAAATGGGTAACACGTATGGTTTTGTTCGATATGATTGAAACAGGGAGGAATTGAACTAAAAGATTGTGATCATCTTAGAAGTAGTGAAAAATGTTTCAAACTACATCGAACCATATTTGATATGATTTGGTCTATGATGAGTTATGCAGATTTTATTGGCGCTTTAGAAGCTTATGCACTATAAAAGTCTTTCTACAAATGTTGATGAGATTGTCCATGTAAGTCGGAGAATAGACACCATATGAGATATGGATTGAAAATGTTCTTAAAAGTCCTTTCTTAATTATCAAGTCAAGTTTAAAGAAAATTGTTTTCCAGAACTTAGATTCAATTATGGCATGTGTTTTATTAGGAGTATTATATTAATTCTACAAACCATCCAAAGAGCAAAACTGTTTTGTTGCATGGAGTGGTATGTTTCTTTTAAAAATATGTGATTTCTAATAGAAACAGTGGGAGTAGAATCGACCTTGAAATTGTTCAAGATTAACAGGATTTCTCTTCAACAGTTGTAGAGAATATTGATGCATCCATGAAAAGTCATGATCATCTTACCTGCAAAATATTATCCTACATAGGTTTGACCTATGATGAAACAATAATGGGCAAAGACTCCAAAAGTCACATAAAATCTAATAGATTCTACATACCATAACTATCAAGTATAGACTATGGTTAAATGGGTCTTATAGTGAAGAATAGTCTTCAATATAAAGACGATGTAGATTGATATAAGAGTATCTATGAAGCATAGTTGGTAGTTAAGGATTGATCTCATAGTAATGTCTATGGAAAAACCTTTTTACAATATTATGCTTAAGTCTATTATGATTGATTTAGCAGTTTGAATGTCATCGCTCATTATGATGAGTTTTGGACATATATATATGAAATACATTTCTTGAAAGGGATGCAATATGATGTGTGTGCGACACATCGTATAAATTTCATATTATTAAAATTGCTAGACAAATGTGAATATTCCGATTTGATTGGAGCCTGGAGCAAGTATCTTCATTCTCAATGTGGAAATTCAAAGATGTTTGTTTTCCTTTGAGATGAAGAGAGACAAAGTGTGTACAAGAGACTAGTGGGAGTGCATTTATCGTTACGATTTGGTATGTAAGTGACATACTTCTCTAGCTAAACGACATTTGATTGCTTTCGTCTATGAGACTTTGCAAGAAATGTGTTTATTGTGTGCTCGTATGACGAGTAGATACTAATCTAGTGAGTGTCACTAAATTTCCATCTAAGAATTGTTCCTTTGCGCTTAAGAAGCAAAAGAGGAATTATTTAAGAGATGTGCATGATGTGATAAGCGAATTATTGTAAACAAGTTACAACGATTCATATTTCCAAATAGACAAAGATGACTTGAGATTGTAATCTCAGTAAATTTTGTTTTGGATAAGAAGTTGTGTGTTGGAACGGTTCCAAAGGACAACTTTATGACTAATATTATAACTAAAGTTAGTGTTCTATTACTTTTGAAGCAGATAGACGTTTGATTACGAATTAAGCACACACTCAACTTTAAAGTTTATGAAGCAATTGTTGCTTATGAAACTAACAGTTTGCCTTAATCGAGAGAAGGTAGATTGGTCATATGCTTGTAAATAACCTATACAAATGTTGTATGTCCCGAAACCTCCTCTACATAAAGATCATATTAGTTATGATCGGTATAAGACGCATGGGCGAGTGATCTTAGTACTTTTAGATATGTTTGGTTTAGTGGGAGTTATTTCGATAATTGATATATGTATGACATATTGTCATTTGGTTAATGTAACCGAGTTTTGTTCCTAAATAATTTACATTGATGAAATAGATCACTAAGTACGTGACTTAGTCTTGGAACTCTATTTGGATGATGTAATTATTTTGTCTCTAGTCAGGGTATTGTGTTGGGACATTTGAATACCCTTAAATGACTAGTGTGTGAGTTGGTTGATGACTAAGTTCCTTGAGTCATAGGTATTGAGATACTAAACCAGGCACACGGGTGTATGTTAAGAACATGCATTAGACAGACCCGCCGAAAAGGATTTTACTAAGATTTCGCTTAGTGTCAGTAAAGTTCTTTGCAAGTTATGAACTTGTACGGTCTTTAGACCTGAGTCTTTGACTATTCTGTACATGTGATGTGTATGCTTTGATACTATTCATCGTCAGCTGTGAAAGGGGGCTATGGATGGTTATTGGGCATGCATGGATCATGTGATAGGATGTGGTTAGACAAGAGGGGATTTGCTCTTCCTTTGTTGAAAGGAATTTATTGTTTCTTGGCCACTCGAAGAGTGTGACTTGTGCAAATGCGTGGCCGCGCTCAGATAGGATGATTGTCATCTATCTGCTCTTTTAACAAGTCAACTCAAAGATTCGAGTAAAAGATTGAGATATGTGAGGATGACACTTCTTCTTACCTCATTCTCAATTGGAGACAATAGTAGCAAAGAGACTTAACGTCGTTCTTGAGAGGACATGTACAAGTGGGAGACTGAAGGAGTTATGTCCACTGTCCTACGGATTAACCCGGTTAAGTCTATGTATCCGATATGCCTTGCTAGAGGTCGATGTCGGGTTGACATATAAATGAGTTATATGTCTGGTAGTCTTAAGTGGGCCCATTGGGTCACACACAATGTGTACGGGATATTATTAATATATCGGTATATTAATATATCGGGTCAGTAGTAATACGACTCAGCTGTGCTGTCGGGTTATGGTAATTAGATTTATAGTAATAATCTAGTTATGGTAACTAGAGTTATTGTGATAATCTAATTATACCAATTGGAGTTATGGAATAACTTCTAGGTTAAGTAGGTAACTCATCTCTCCTATATAAGGAGGTTCATATGATGAACCAGATATACAATTCAGAGTATTATTCCATATATTATTAGAGAGAGAATTTTGTGAGACCGTCTCACAAAACCCTTATACTAGCATATACGTCGCAGTTCCGTACCCGTGTGGATACCAAAGGAGGCATCACGTTTGGGGTGCTTTATTCTGTCAGTGGAGATTATTTATTCTTGTCCGTGGAGATTATTTATTCTTGTCCGTGAAGATTATTTATTCTGTCCGTGGAGATTATATATATATATTTCTGGGTTTATTATACTTCTTATTAATACGCTGTTCCGCTGCAAATAAGGTATAATTGTTATCCTTCTTATTTTGTCTTTTCGGTTAATACTCGTAACAGGTCCTTGGGTTTAAGGGTTGTAACCCTACAGTATACATATAAAAAGTGTAGAGGTATAAAGTAGAAAAGTAAAAAGTTCAGGGGTACCACGTACAAAATCCCTTATTTTGTTTTATATGGCAGTATTCTAAATCTTTTTTGTCACTCCAATGCATTACAGTAACAGATGAAAAGAACTAAAGTAACAGATGAAGTGCGTTAAAGTAACATTAGATTCAATTAACATTATGTGCATTAAAATAACAGAGGTTAGCCATTAAAATAACAGATTGTGTATATTAAAGTAACACAGTATGTGCATTACAATAACTCCATATATTTGTTCGTGCGTGAAATTCATATAATGATTAGACCTTCAATAATATGCAGTTTCCATACTGTAAACTATAAAATCTAATAATATGGAGCATCCTAATGACACGTTTTCAGTATAAATTAGAAACCAAATACTCACCGTTTGTGTATTCGACGATTTGCATATCCACCACCGAATGAGAAATTTCAGCGTCGCGAGGAAGAAGATAGATGATTGAACGTGTTATTGAGTGAGTTGATTGAACGTAAGATGCAACCGCGCGAAGAAGATGAATGATTGAACGTGATAAAATGAAATGAATAAAATTAACAAAAAAAATTGTAAGCAATATCGAAAACTCACCATTGTTGTACTCTACGATTTTCTTATCAACAGTTGATGAAGATGTCGTGATCATTGAATTCATAGAACGGGATGTCGAGCACAGATTGATGGGAAGCATTTTTTTCAGGTTTGATGATGATGAACGTAGTAATGTGAATGAATGAATGAATAAAGTGATTTACTGTTTTCTAAAATTATGGGAGTTATTTTAGGAAGCAGTATCTTTTTTTTTTCTTTTTTCTTTTTTTTAATGCAAATCTTAGGGCAGTTACTCTTTTTATTTGTTTCTTATTTTGTTGGCAATCACGTCCCACTATTATACGAAACAATATCTTTTTTTTTAAAATATGGCGGTTTCATATATTACCATGACACTCTAATCCGTTACAATAACGGACGTTAAGTACTAAAGTAACAACTTTGATGAATTAAAGTAACAGATCATAAAAGTAATAGAAGTTTGTCATTACAATAACGGACATTCTACACTAAAGTAACACAGTATGTGAACTAAAATAACCCAATATCTTTTGTGTGCGCAGATATCGTATGATGAATATGCAGTTCAACGTAAAAAAGTAGAAACTAATAATTTGTTTCATCTTAATGACTTCCATGTTCTTTCCAGTATAAACTACAATGCATATACTCACCGCTTGTGTTTTCTACGATTTGCATATCAGCCATTGAATGGAAAGTAGAAACCGGATTGATCGAACGTATAATGCAGCAGCGCGATGAAGATGATGACTGACTGAATGTGGTCTTGATCGTGTGGTTTTAAGGTAAACGGCAGCGGCACGAATAAGAATGATAAACAAGAGAAAGAATGATTGAATGAGCGAGAGAACAATGAAGAAGAAAGTGATGGAAACAGAATTGATGAACGAGATAATGAATGATTGAATGAATGAGAATTATACGTTACTCAAATATTCTCCTTCCTATTTTGATGAAAGTAGTATCTTTTTTTTTAATAACATAGTGATTGATCTCGTCCCTTCATCCATCTCCCGTCCAACGGATGGGATGAGGACTTAGAGACTCAATACTTATAAGGGACCCATTAGAACCTATTATTTTCTCTCTCTCTCTCTCTATATATATATATATGGGATCAAGGGAGTTGGTGGTGGATTGGGAAGTTGAGAAGTTGTGTTGTTGACCCTTGATCTTGGGTTGAATGGATGGTTTAGATGGATGATGTGTTAAAAACAAAAGAAAAGAAAAGAAAAGGAGACAGTAAACTGACACAGCAGCAGTGGAAAGAGGGAATCAACCCTCCCCTCAATCACACTTCGCAGCAGTGGAGAGACGGAAGCAACCCTCTCCTCAATCAAACTCTCACTTCTTTATTCTCCCTCCTTACAACTTGATGCTCTCTCATCTTCATCTCCATCTATCAAACAAAAAAAAGTATCGTCATCTTCAAGATCCATTCATTCATTCAACAAAAAAAAACATCTTCATCTTCAAAATTCATTCATTCAACAAAAAAAAGTTTCTTCATCTTCAAGCTTAATTCATCCAACAAAAAATAAGAACATCTTCATCTTCAAGCTTGATGAATGACGGAAGTTTGTAGAACATCTTCATCTTCATCCTATCATCATCTTTATCATGCGTAATGTTCTTACAGAATTGCAAGGTCACAAACTTTCAGTTGTATAGTCACACTCATTAGGTTGCATAGTCATACTCATTATGTTGTAGAATCACGCAGCTGTACACTCATTGTAGTCACATATTCAGTTGTATAGTCACACTCATCATGTTGTAGTCACACTCGCTGTGTGGTAGAATCACGCAGCTATAGAATACCTTGGATTAAGGTATCATTCGTTTAATCATCTTCATCTTCACGATTGTTTTTTTTCATACCTTCTTTTTTTGGTATTTATAAAATTATTCATCTTCATTATCCAAAAAAAATGAAAGTTGAATATGGATGAATGGACGACTGTGACCTCAGTAACGACATTCTAAAAAAATGAAAGTATTAATCACATACAAAAGTATTTAAACATTCATTAAATATTCAACCTCCATTCATGTTGGTTTCTTCTATAGTTGATTTCTTGTTTGTAAGACACATTTAAAATTTCGGAAAAATTACTGAAACGTTCTACTCTCCTATCACAAATATTACAACAGGTGATTGTTAGACGTAAAATGAGCGAATTCGATTCATCCAACAAAAAAAGAAGAATTTCTTCATCTTTAAGATTCGTTCATCCAAAAAAAAAGGAACAACTTCATCTTCCAACTTCATTCATCCAACAAAAAAACATTCTAATTAATATATGTTCTAGTTAGAAATATTATTTTGATTGACTGTAAAAACATTTTAATTAAAAAAAAGAACAACTCATTTGTGCATAATGTTCTTGCAGAACTGCAAGGTCACACACTTTTAGTTGTATAGTCACACTCATTATGCTGTATAGTCACACTCATTATGTTGACGTTTGACATTACGCACAAAATGAGTGTGATTCTACAACGTAGTGAGTGTGATTCTACAACATAATGAGTGTGATTCTACTGCATGACGAGTGTGACTATACAAAATGAAAAACCAAAATCTGTCCCGATTATACAACATTAGCAGTGTGACTATACAACATAGCGAGTGTGACTATACAACAAGGCGAATGTGACTATACAAATACGACTACTTTTGGCTACAAACCAATTGGTGCACAGCTGCGTGGTTTTAAAGGTGAAAGGATAAGTGATTTTGCTATATACCTCGCGTGATTAATTATGAAACCAGAAAATAGCGATAAAAACATATTTACATTTGAAAAAGTCCATCCTTTACCTATAGTACGTCAAACATAAAAACATTCTAACCCACCAAACATCCTTTACATATAGTACGTTCATCCTAAAGCAAACATTTTATCCCATATAAATACTCGAGTTTAACGATGATCTCCGGTACGTGCACAACAATACATTGTCCAATTACGTGGTCGGTCGATGTATCTTCCACGACCTTCTTCTTCCCACCGCCCCTTTTACCATCATTCCTCTTTCCACCAACCATTTCGCTGCAACAAAACACACAATCAATCTAAATCACACAACACAACTGAATATGTGACTACAATGACTGTACAACTGCATGATTATACAGCATAATGAGTGTGACTATACAACTTTAACTGTCTGGCTATACAACATAATCTCTGTACAACATAATGACTATGATCCTACAACATAACGAGTATGACTATACAACTTCAACTGTGTGACTATACAACATAATCTCTGTGACTATACAACTAAATTATACTCGTACTTATTTATACTTCAATCATCATTAGCAAACATGATTACATACACTAATCACTGCAAGAATTTGTGTGATTCTACAATATAATAATGAGTGTCACTATACAACATCAACTGTTTGACTATACAACCTAAAGTGTGTGACTACAAAACTGAAACCATAAAATGGAAAATAAAAGTCATACAGTCAATTATTCTTCAATCATCATTAGCAAAGTCACATTCATAATTAGAAAGATGATTATACATACGAATCAGAGCAAATTATTTAAACATTCATTAAATATTCAACCTTCATTCATCCATATTCAACCTTTATTTTTTTTTGTGAATAATGAAGATAAATAATATTATAAATACCAAAAAAAGAAGGAATGAAAAATAAAACAAGCATGAGGATGAAGATGATTAATTATTTTAAAGATGCTCTAAAAAGATAAAAACAAATACCTGAAAATCGTCGAGGTTTGGAAGTAGGGATTTGACGAACGTGGAATCTTGAACGTAGATAAAAAAAATACCTGAAAAAAGTCACACACTTTAAGTTGTATAGTCACACACTTTCAGTTGTATAGTCACACTCATTATGTTGAATAGTCACACTCATTATGTTGTAGAATCACGCAGCTGTAGAATACCTTGGGATTAGGGTATCATGCGTTTAATCATCTTCATCTTCATGCTTGTTTTATTTTTCATACCTTTTTTTTGTATTTTTAAAATTATTCATCTTCACTATCCACAAAAAAATGAAAGTTGAATATGGATGAATGGACGACTGTGACTTTAAAAAAATGAAAATATTTAAACATTCATCAAATATTCAACCTTTATTCATCCATATTCAATCTTCATTTTTTTGGATAATGAAGATGAATAATTTTATAAATACCAAAAAAAAGAAGGTATGAAAAGTAAAACAAGCATGAAGATGAAGATGATTAAACGCATGATACCTTAATCCCAAGGTATTCTACAGCTGAGTGATTCTACAACATAACGAGTGTGACTATACAACATAATGAGTGTGGCTATACAACTGAATATGTGACTACAATGAGTGTACAACTGCGTGATTCTACAACATAATGAGTGTGACTATACAACTGAAAGTGTGTAGTCTTGCAATTCTGTAAGAACATTACGCACTAAATGACTTGTTCATCTTCATCTTCAACCTTTATTCATCCCACAAAAAAAGAACAACTTCATCTTCAAACTTCATCTTAAAGATGAAGTTGTTCTTTTTTTTGTGGATAATGAAGATGAATAATTTTATAAATATAAAAAAAAGGTATGAAAAATAAAAAGAAGCATGAAGATGAAGATGATGATGAAGATGATGAAGAAAAAGAAGTATGAAGATGAAGGTGAAGATGAAGATGATGAAGATGAAGCATGAACATACCTTCGTATGATAATCGAAGTTACTGACGAAGTATATTGGGTTAAAAACGCAGTACGGTCGGAGTAGTTGACGGAGTATGGTCGGAGTTATTAATGAAGATTATTTGTTGGTGTTTTGTTAGAGAGATATGAATTGAGTTAGGAAATGAATTGAAAAGGAGGTGATTGGGAAGGGTATGAGGGAAGTAATGTAGTGATTGATTTGAGTAAGGGGATGTTTGGCAACCTTATGACAGTCTTCCCTTTTTTTAAAAAAAAAAATTGAAGCTCATCCATCCATCTATCTTAAGATGAATGGAATGTTAGGATTAAGACTAAGGGACTATTAGGGAGTTAGTAACTCCCTTGATCCCCTCTCTCTCTCTATATATATATATGTATGTGTGTGTGTATATATATACACATACATACATATAGAGATAGAGAGAGGAGATCAAGTAAGTTCACCATATGTAATTAAGTCTATATTAAAGTTATAGATGACATACGATAAAGTTGCATTTGTTCAAAATTGATATGTAACTATAACATTCAGCACCTTTATCACTTCAAGTGATATAGTGCAACTTTATCACTCATCTTATGTAACTTTAAGCACTTTTTGGGTAACTTTAACACCGGAACTTATGAACTTATAAGAGTTCTCGTCCTTATGTGAACCCCCTATCTCTCTCTCTCTCTATATATATATATATATAACATGCAGAGAGAGATGAGATCAAGGAAGTTATATAAGGATTCAGAAGTTGGAGAGTTGTGTTTGTGTCAATTGATTGTTTGTTAAATGAATGGCTTAGATTGATTGTTTGATTTAAAAAAAAAAAGAGGAAAATGGTCAATCAGGCGAATGACTGACAGCAGCAGAAGCAGCAACACGCATGATGGTATTTGCTTCCTCTCACACTATCAATCAAATCCCTACCTCACTCACTATAATTCAAACTAATTCATCCCTCCCTCTACAACCTCTCACACCCTCATTTTTTCCTATACAATTTATTCAAACCACTCGCTCTATACAATTAAATCAATACTCTTCTTTGAAATGCTTTTCAATAATTTTCTCAAGCGTGATCTCTATATGCTCCAATGATACTTTTCTTCAAAAATTTGCAGTCAACTTATTCCTCCGATAATCATATGCTCGAGGTTGTTGAACATGTAAGAGGTAAGATGAGTATATTTACTTCTGTATTTGCTAACTTGAATTAATTTCATATACTCGAAAATTTATGTATTCCATCTTTTATTATTTTACTAAGTTGAATAATCACATAGTTACAACGTGAGAGTCACACCCTATACGAAGGAAAGTCACGCTTCGATGGGTTACAATTACTTCATCATATATTACTTTGTCGTACACTTTTAGGGTTTAATTACATATTACGTCATCATTAGCACTTAAATCACTTGTCTTTGTGTTTTGTTTTAAACTTCACTCAAATTTTCGATTTTTTTTTTCCCTTTTTTTGTTGATTTTTTCTTGTGATGATTATTTTTATTCAAAACATTTGTGTAAGATGAGTATTACATTTTGGTTTCTTGTAGTTGTAGTTGTTCCTTGTATTTTCTTGTGTCAATCTTTTAGCTGTAATAATCACGCAGTTATATGATCAAAGTCACAGTCGTTATTGAGGAAAGTCACATTTCATTGAGTTCAAAGTTTAATACATGTGTTGCAAGATTCATAGTTTCTAGGGTTTAATCTAGGGTATTTTTTTCAGGTCCGATGTGGCCATACAATAATCGCCATACAATTTTTAATACCGAAATTATCGCCATACAATAGTCGTAATACAAATATAATATAGATAGATTGATGACATCGAAAAATAATAAATTATATGGTAATTAATCATGTATGTATTCGGTTCTATAGTTTATATGTCTAAAAATGAAAATCATCATAACTGAATGAAAGATATTTAAGGGTAAGATTATCACCCAAATTAGGTCCATTTAAGGGCCTGAACTCTTTAACTTTACGGTTAATGATTGAAAATTAATACCGTCAATTAACGTTATCCAAACCCGCAATAAAGTGGGAGCGTAATATGAATATCTATCAAACAGGTACAGCGGATCGGGTCATACTGGCTGGATCGGATACGGGCTAGAAATAATTTCGAACGCCTATATATTTTTTACCAATCAACTTTTTAAGTCCAACAAAATTAATTTTAATATTTTTTTATATTTTTTTAATAATAATATTATTATTATTAATGTTTGTACTTCAACATTATTAATTCAATTTTTAAAATTATTTTATTATTAAATGATAAAAAAAATAGTATTAAAATGAATATTTGTAATTTAAAATACGTATTTTTTTTATATATAAATCCAAATATAATATTTATATTTAGATATTTTATTAATTTCAATTAATTCTCACTGATCGAACGAGTCGAATGAGTTGGGTCAGGTTTTGACCCTAAATTAACGGGTCATATTGGGGTCAGTCAAACGGGTTGCGAGTAAAAAAAATGGGTTCACAACCTAAAAAGGGAGTTGATTGCAAACATCAAAACTGAATCTAAATATTTTAACTGATTTAGATAATTAATCATATACGTATTCGGGTCCTATAAAGAGTTTATATGTCTAAAAACACTGAGAGAAAAACTGATTGAAAGATATTTAAGGATAAGATTAGTACCCGGACTTTGCTTTTAGTTTCATTTAAGGGTCTGATCTCTGATCTTTAACTTTACGGTCAAAAGTTGAGAATCCCCCTTTCCACTAACCAAATAACAATCCTTCAATTTTTCCCGCCTAAAGTTATCCACTACAAAAAAAATCCACTTTAAAAAAAAAAGAATTAGAGCAAGTGAAATGAGTTATATGCGAATCGAGCTCTTGAGCTTAGATATGTAGTACTTATTATCTACCACTACACCACAACATCTCATTGTTTCTATTATCACTAAATTAATCCTAAAGCTATAGACACCAATAGTTTAATTAAGGAAAATCCTCATCCCCCTTTCCACTAACCAAGTGAAACGAGTTATATGCGAATCGAGCCCTTGACCTTAGATATGTAGTACTTATTATCTAGCACTACACCACAATATCTCATTGTTTCTATTATCACTAAATTAGTCCTAAAGCTGTAGACTCCAATAATTTAATTAAGGAAAATCCACATCCCCCTTTCCACTAACCAAATAACAATCCTCCAATTTTTCCCGCCTATAGTTATCCACTACAAAAAAAATCCACTTTAAAAAAAAAGAATTAGAGCAAGTGAAATGAGTTATATGCGAATCGAGCCCTTGACCTTAGATATGTAGTACTTATTATCCATCACTACACCACTGAGCAAGTGAAACGAGTTATATGCGAATCGAGCCCTTGACCTTAGATATGTAGTACTTATTATCTACCACTACACCACAATATCTCATTGTTTCTATTATCACTAAATTAATCCTAAAGCTATAGACTCCAATAATTTATCTAAGGAAAATCCACATCCCCTTTCCACTAACCAAATAACAATCCTCCAATTTTTCCCGCCTATAGTTATCCACTACAAAAAAAAAAGAATTAAAGCAAGTGAAATGAGTTATATGCGAATCGAGCCCTTGACCTTAGATATGTAGTACTTATTGTCTATCACTACACCACAATATCTCATTGTTTCAATTATCACTAAATTAATCCTAAAGCTATAGACTCCAATAATTTAATTAAGGAAAATCTCCATTTCCACTAACCAAATAACAAATCTCCAAATTTTCCCGCCTAATCACATACGGGCCTACCATATGGGCTTACTTTTGGATTATTTAATATATATTGGTTGGGCTTATATATAAATTATCCATGCATGTTAACTGCGATCAATAGCTATATGTTTAAAAGATACTATAATAAAATAGTATAATAATATAATTAATAGGGTAGATGCTATCATTTTTGTTATACCATAAAATAGTATAAATCTTTTCTATATATCATACTAATTAATTGATTGATTAGTTGACAGTAGCATCTAATTTTATATTTTATATACCATAAAATAGTATAATAATATAATTAATTGAGTAGATGCTACCATTTTTGTTATACCATAAAATAGTATAATTTTTTTTATATATCATCATACTAATTAATTGATTGATTAATTGACAGTACCATCTAATTTTATATTTTATATACCATAAAATCCCCTTGCTACTAAGAGATTAACCACCCCTATAATTTTTCCGCCTATTCATATTGGACTCATATTTGGGCCTTAACTGCTTTGGTCATGTAATACTGAAATTTTGTTAACAGTATATTTTACAATCTCTGTTATTTGCACCCGTGTATACTATAGAAACTGTATATATACCAACGAAAATACGTTTTATTTTTGTAATAATCATGACTGATATTTGATTGCAATTAAATATTGTAATCGTCTATTAAGTAAGAAAATAAAAATTCTCAAAACTTTTCGCACCAAAATTTTAAGCTATCAATCTCTACTAACTAAGAGAAAAAAAATCTCAAAACTTTTTTCGCCTAAATTTTAAACTCTCAATTTGGACAAAATCAATAGAACAAATGAGGAAGAATCACACTCAATTATCATATAAAAATTCTTACGGGTTAAATATTTAAAAACTAACAACGGGTGTATCGATACAAATAAATTGTAAAAATATAGTCGCTTAAATTTCTAACAACAATTAATATAATAATTTTTTTGTACTACATATCTCATGATATTAGTCGAGGTTGCAATTTCAAGTTATTTTATTATTATCCAAATACAATGATAGAATCGTGAAAAATTATCAGGTTGCTAAATTAAAATCTACTTTGTATAAATAATTAACTTAAAATATTAAAATTCTATAAATACCGTGCATACATGCACGGGGTATACACTATTTAACACTATCAATTAAAGTTATTCAACCCTTCAAAAAATAAAGCGGAAGCGTAATATGTATACATGTCAAATGGGTCTGGCGGGTTGGGTCATACTTGTCGGGTCTAAGTACGGATTATATCAAATATGAGTCGGGTTATATGGGTCACGGTTCGGATTATGGTCAAAAATAGTTTCGAACGCCTATATTTTTTACAAACTTTTTTAAGTCCAACAAAAATATGTTTAATACTTCGTGGTAATTTTTTTAGTTTATTTTAATATCATTATTGTACTCTTTAATAATAATGTTTATATTTTTTAAAATAATTAATTCAATTTTTTAAATTTATTTTACATTTGAATGATCAAAAAAGTTGTACTTAATTGACTACATCAATTCGTACAAATCAGCCAAAACTTTTCCCCCTAAATTACGCCATGCGAATTAGTAGAAAAATACTATCATTAACGTTCCTAATCTTTTGGATAATAATAACCTTCAAAATCAAACTCTTTTTCGAAATTTGCTCTGGCGATTTGGCGATTATTGTGCGATCGCAGGGTGATTTTCCGGCGCTGCCACCTCGTTGACGGCGACTCCTCTGACCGGCGTCGATCTTTCTTTGTGTTACTATGAGGAAGAAGGAGCGTCCTACTGTGAAAGGCCCTAAACCGAACACTAGGGCTGCAAAACAAGAACTTCTGCGTAAGAACTCGACGAAACAGAAGCAATCATCGATGAAGAAACTGAAATCTCCCCAGGCAGAGGACTTTTCTTCAGAGAATAGCAAGCTTAATGAAATCCCAGGCTTGAATCTCGAGTCTGATTCAGATGACGACATTGAATCATCGTTTGCCCCTGAGACAAACAATGCGATTGAGACAGAGACAATAGACGGAAATGGTTGGAAACAGAGGGACGGGAAGCGTGTGGTGGATGTGGAGGAAGAAGATGAGGAAATGTTACGATTCTCGGAGGACGATGTGGAGGAAGAAGTAGAGTATTGGAGTAATGTTGTTTACTGCTTCATCATGAGCGCGAACCCGCCATAGGAGGTAGTGGAAGGTTATGTGAAGCGCATTTGGAAGGACCATTCGATTGACAAAATTTCATTCCTTCCGAACGGGATTTTCATCGTGAGGTTCAAACAGAAAGAGGCAAAGGTACAAGTTCTTAATAATGGATTGTATATGTTTGATAATAAACCTTTAATTGTTAAAGAATGAACACCGGATGCTAAGCTTGACAAGGAGGATGTGCAAGAGGTACCAGTGTGGGTACAATTGCATGACCTTCCCTTGAATTTCTGGGGTCGGTGTCTTCCTAGGATTGCTTCATTAGTAGGTCCGTATATTAAGTCTGACTTAGCTACGAAGGAACGTACTAGATTGGTGTATGCGAGGACGATGGTGTTGGTTAAATTGGGGCAAAAGTTTAAGAATTCGGTTTGTTTTATGGACGAACATGGATGTGTTGTCGATGTCCTAGTTAAGTACGAATGGAAGCCTATTTGGTGTTTTAAATGTAAAGGCTATGGGCACGAAATGAGTGATTGTAGAAAAGAGGAATTGAGGAAGGTGAGAATAAAGGCTAAGCTTAAGAAGAAGGATGAAGGGGCTGCCCCTAAGCATCAGCCTGTTTCGAAGGTTGCTGTCACTATGAAGCAGCCTGTGGCAACTGATTTGGTGCGTTTTGCATCGAGGAAAGACCCGTTTGTGAACTCGGGGATTTCCTTTGCGGATATAGTTAGAGGGTCGCCAAGTAATGAGAGGGTCGAAGGAATGGAGGGGGTCGGTTTGGAGATGATTTTACATGGTAATACATAATACTGAATTTTGGAATGTGCGCGGCATGTGTAATATAAATAAGCAGCGCACTATTTGCGATTTTATTAGGAAGCAACATGTAGATGTTTTTGGTTTACTTGAGACAAAAATAAAGAATAAAGCGTATGCGAAAGTTCATCGGAATGTCTTCTATGAATGGAGCATAACTACTAATAATCATTGTTATGAAGGGGGTCGGGTTTGGCTGTTGTGGAAGCATGAGAAGGTCAACTTGACGATACTAGGCTACAGTAACCAAAGTATTCATGTTAGAGTTTCTATGAGCTCAGAGAAGGATTATCAGCTTACTTTCGTATATGCTTTTAATTCGGCTGATGACAGGCTGGAACTTTGGCGGAGACTTGAGTCTTATGCCATGAGAGGCCTGTGGATGATTTTTGGTGATTTCAATTGTGTGATTGATGCTCGAGAACGACTCGGGGGTACCTCCTCGGAAGAGGCGATGGCCCAATTCCGGGATTGTATAGCAAATTGTGATGTCTTGACTTCAAGGCGAGTGGGTCTTGGTTTACTTGGAATAATAAACACAAAGTGGCGGAAACTAGGGTGTATAGTCGTATTGACCGGTGTTTGATTAATGATGATATGATGACTTTATTCCCGAATGGGTTCGCAAATTTTTATGCCAGAAGGTACTTTTGATCACTGTCCGTGTGAAGTTCAATTAAAGCTTCCACCGGTGAGGAAGACTCGTAGCTTCAAGTATATGAATATGCGGAGTAGGGCGCCCGACTTTAAGAAGTGTGTGATAGACACTTGGAGTTTGACAATTAGGGGCTCGTTGATGTTCCAAATTGTGAACAAGCTTCGGAACTTGAAGAGGCCATTGAAGAACCTGAACTCAGCGTGTTTCTCTGATATTGAGAACAGGTGCGCTCAAGCAGAGTTGAGATTGGAGCAGCTGCAGGTTCGCCTTAGGACTGACATTACAGCGGCTGGAATGCTTGACAAGGCGGAATTGAACGAGCAGGTGCGTTTACTGCAGTCTGCAAGAGCAAATTTCTGGGCGCAGAAGTTGAAACAGCGATGGGTAAAGAATGGTGACGTAAAATCAACCTATTTCCATGGGATTTTGAGAGCGAGACGCGCTTGAAATGCTGTTGTGGGAATTACTGATGATGCGGGTCGTTATTGTGACTATAAGGAGGCCATAGAGGGAGCTTTTCTTAGCTACTACTTGAAACTTCTGGGTGAGTCGCGTAACTCGTAGCAGGTCAATATAGGCCTAGTAAGATGGGGGAATATCTGTACTGAAGAGCATAAGGCTTATTTGTCGGCGAGTGTGACCGAGGATGAAATCAAGCGGGCTACGTTTAGTATTCCACGAGACAAAGCGCCGGGACCGGATGGCTTCTCGAGTCAATTCTTTATTGATTCGTGGGAGATTATTGGAGATGATATCGTAAGAGCTATCTAGGACTTCTTTGTTTCAGGTAAGCTACTTAAACAAATGAACTGTACCAATATTGTCCTAATCCCTAAGGTGAGTAGACCTCATTCTGTGAAAGAGTTTCGATCGATTGCATGTTGCAACGTCTTGTATAAATGTATAACTAAAATTATTTGTACAAGGCTAGCTCGGGTTTTGACTCAGATAATTTCCCCTGTACAAGGGGGTTTTATCAAGGGGAGAAGTATTGTGGAGAATGTGCTGATATGTCAGGACTTGGTCCGAATGTATAGTAGGGGCCGTATTTCGCCCAGATGCTTGTTTAAAGTTGATATTCATAAGGCATATGATAGTGTAGAATGGAATTTTGTGGATCAGATGCTGCATGCATTAGATTTTCCTGTCCATTTCAGAGGCTTGATTATGGAGTGTGTTCAATCGGTCTCTTACACTCTTTGTGCTAATGGGGTCATTTTTGGCTTTTTTCGAGGGAAGAGAGGACTGAGGCAAGGGGACCCGATGTCTCCTCTACTTTTCACGATTTGTATGGAATATTTCTCTCGTATTATGACTTATGGAATGATAGAAAGGAATTTCAAATATCACCCTAAATGTGGCCCCTTAAAGTTAAGTCACTTACTATTTGCGGATGACCTGCTCCTTTTTTGTAAAGGGGAGACGGAATCTATGGAGTTGCTTTGGAAGGCCTTTGAAACTTTTAGTAGAGCATCGAAGTTGAGTATTAGTGTGGGCAATTCTCATGCTTACTTTGCTTGAGTTGACGAAGATAGGAAAGGAGGCTATTTCGCAGTTTTCAGGATGTGTGGAAGGCACTATGCCTTTTAGATATCTTGGCCTGCCAATCCAGAGTACTCATTTGGGTAAGAATGATTGTGAGAAACTGTTGGCTCGTATTGTTTTGAGGATTTCTAGTATTGGTGCCCGGAAACTCTCTTATGCAGGAAGACTGACTTTGGTTCAGGCTGTGCTGTCTCAGCTGCACAATTACTGGGCCATGGTTTTTATTATTCCGAAATATGTTATGGCTCGGATCGTGTCCCTATGTCGCAATTTTCTGTGGGATGGTGGTGTGGAGGGCACGAAAAGAGCTTTAGTGAGTTGGGATAAAATCTGTCGTCCTAAAGAGGAGGGTGGCTTGGGCCTGCGTGACCTCTACCTTTGGAATGAGACAGATGTTGCTAAATTGGCCTCTTGGGTGTTTGACCAACCAGAGCGATTATGGGTTCGGTGGGTCAGTAACATTTATCTGAGGGGCACTGCTTGGTGTGATTATCAGCCTCACGCTGATGTCACGTGGGCGTGGAAGAAGATATGTCAGGCAAAAGAGAAGATCAAGGACTTGTATATGAACGGGCTTTGGCACGGGTCTTGTATCCACTATTCTATCTCGAAGGCATATGAGGCCTTACGGTCTCATCACCCAAAGGTCATGTGGGGCCGGCTCGTATGGAGCGTTTGGAGTCTCCCGAGACACAGCTTTATTTCTTGGCTTGTGTTTAAGGGGGTTTTAAACACTAGAATGAAACTTTTAAGGATCGGGGTTACAGATTCTGACCTTTGCTATTTTTGTGACTCGCAGGCTGAGACCTTTGAACACCTATTTTTTCGGTGTTGTTGGAGCTCGAGAGTTATAGGCCTTCTGAGTAAGTGGGTGAAGAAGCGAATCCCTAGCAATAGGGGTTTGGAGTGGGCTACTAAGATGAGAGGTACCAAACTCCAATGCAACATCCTTAGGGCTATGATCAATGCGGCGATTTATCATATTTTGGAGACAGCGGAATGTGTGCAGAATTGAGGGAGCTGTTCAGCAACCAGAATGTGTCGTCAAGTTGATTAAGATGGATGTTAGAAGTCGAATTACGTGTAAGATCAAATACCCAATCAGTGCTAGAGATACTCAATGGCTACATAATTTGTTGTAGTCATTTTTTGTAAATTGGATACACACATATATACATACTTACCCTTTAAAAAAAACGTTCCTAATCTTTCTAAACCGATCACTTCATAAATAAAGAAAATACTTTACAGATTTCTTAATCACATTATACACGAGAATATGTAGACGTGTAGTTAACAACATAACTAATCTCCTAAGACACTTTAGAAAAAATGTCTTAATTCTCTACATCACTTTCAGAAGTATTTGGGATGAATCAAATAAACGTTAAAATTGAGTTCAACCTTTTTAGAATTATTCTTGCGTTCATGTCTACATCAGTTTTAAACTATTCAGGCGTTCAATACATTTTCTTTTCCAATTTTTTAGAATTATTTCGAGATTTATTCGGTTTTATTTTAACAAATTGGGATAAATCTGCACTAATTTAAGTTCAATTAAATTTATAGATAGTGTTTCTAAAAAAAGAAAAAATTATAGATAGCAAATCAATCAAAATTGAGTTATGTCAAAAGTTGTCTCAACTTCATATTTATTGTCTCTGCGGAGTAATTTCTTTTTTTGTCTCAATCATATGTCTATTAAGTTACATCTTTTAAGTAATAATTTAATCATGGGATTGTTTTATCATATCTATATTTCATGGCAATAATCTCAACTATAAGAGGCTTCTTAGATTCATCTCAACTATACGTAATCTCGTTTTAATACTCTGTCTTCATTAATCTCTCCTTGATATAGCTGACCGATTACCTAGAAAAATCAGTTGAACCTTCATCTTCAGTTTCGGCTATTGGTTAAAAAAAATTGAATCTTCCAAAAATCCATCTTTCATTTTTTTTCAATTAGTATTGTAGAAGTCATGAAAAAAAAGCTTTAATTTTCTTGTTGTTTTGGCGTTCAACAATGAAGACGGAACACTCAAGGACCGAGAAAGTTATAACCGGTCACTATTACCGGTAATAGCAAGTCATTATTTTGTCCATAACGAAACGAGATTATAAAATACATTGATCAGATTAATTTGAGATTACGTAAAATATGAATTAATTTAAGAAGTACAGTAATAGTAGATTCTGATGAATAACCCTATAGATAATTAACAAAGAATCAAAGTTACTAAAATTTTGAAAATCCCAACATAAAAAAAACAAAAAAAAAACACTTCATTATTAATATAGAATCACCGATATGAAATAGTGCTATTCATTTTTAGGTAATACTCCACATCTTTGACGATTATAGATTATTTTCAATTTTTGAAAATTAAGCATAAAACAACAATTACCACTCAATGTAATGGTAAAATATGCCCATAATATGAAAAAATATTGACGGTGTGATTTTGCAAGGGTCTTATACTAGTGTTTGTTTAACTCATATTGTTGTTATTATCATTGTGTCCTGTAGACCAACATTTTGGAAGATCTACAAAATGAAATCGACAAATGGGTTCAATCCTTTACCATATGTCGTTTCCTTATTTGGGCGCTTCTTATTGTTATATTATGCCGTAGGCCATAGTGAAGACAAATCAGCATTACCTTCTCGATATCAATTTAACGGGAAACATAATCGAGGGCATTTATATCGTCGTTTTTATAATCAACAGTACAAGGCTCGTTCAGGTGTTAATTTATTTGTTTATTTGCCAAATAGCTCGTATGATTATTTTGAAAATTTATTTTGATCGAATAGTATTTTGGCAAAATACTCTTGTTTTTGAATTTAATATTCAAATAGTTTTTCTAATAATGATCTAACTGATTTTTTTTCCTATTACAAGATACGTACCGCGAAGCTGTTAGTTTTACGTAATGTGGTGCTACCTTTATTACTCCGTAATAATTGTGACGGTTCAATTGATCCCTGAGAGACTTCGGCCGAAGTCTTGGGGTACATTTGTGATACAGTCACGGTCGGGGTATTTGGAGCACCACTTAGTGTTATGGTAAGAAAAAATTTGGATACATTTTTTACCTGTTAATTATAATTTTTTTCTTTCTTGATCAATATTTAACTCTTTTTTTAATAATTTTGTTTTTCAGGTGAAAGTTATCCGAACAAAGGATGTTAAATTGATGACATTCCCGTTATCATTTTGCCTCACGATTTGTTCGCTAACTTGATTTGCATATGAATATTTTGCTGTGATTTTTTCATCATGCTACGTTCATTTACCTATATTACGGAGTAAAAGGCTAATATTATGGAGCAATGTATTTCATGGCAAAAGTAATACTCCTATATATTACTCTGTATCTGACTGTATACGTAACTAAGAATATATTAAATATAATGATCAATAATGGACATGCTGAATACGGAGTATATTTTTATATTGAGTACAATATATTTTTGTATTAATCTTAAGGTTAATCCAATATATTTTTGTAGTTGAATGGAGTAAAAGTTAGGTTAATATTAGCTATATATTTTGTATTAAAATAGAAAGAGGGATATCTTAGTGAATATAGCCAAAAAAAAAGAAGATGTTAGTGAAAAGAATGGAGTACATCATAAAAAAAAATATGTATCCACCCCTATTTTCATCAAATACCAAGACTCGAGCTCTCAATTCATAAAGTAATTTACACATTTAAATTATATTTATATGTTATTTTGTACTGTTTCTAATAGTCCTCCGTATATAACTTTGTGAATCACGTAATTCATTTCTTCTTATTTAGTATCACGTACTCGTCATATCATTTCATTACCTATATTAAAAAGTGGCAGTGTGCACCAAAGATTTCTTGAGTAATTTTATGGTTGGACAATTTTACCCTCTCCATTTTATGACAATTACAACAATTCCCCTTCTCAATTGTACCACCGCCTATTGATTTGCTCGTCGGGATATTACGAGTCGAGTAAAAATACAATTCGGGTTATACGTGTCACGAATAGGGGTAGGATGATAAAAAAACAACATATAAATATTAATACTAATTACGAGTATGTAAAAAAATTGTACTACCTACCTTAATATCGCTATATTTTTCTCATTTTTTCTAATGTGAGAAATATAGAGTAGTAATTATTAAATGAGAATAACATTTTGGTACGGAGATACTATAATTGAATATTATTTGATTATATTTTTAACTTAAAATATTAAAATTGAATTTTAAGTAATTTTTCGTTGGTTCAATAAATTGAACGGATGAGTCAGTTTTCGACCCAAGGCTAATGGTTAACAGAAAATGTTAATCTAAAACTCACATGAGTAAGAAAGTTTAAAAAAATTAAAGAACATATTAGTATTACGTAAAAAATGTTGTGATAATACAAGAGTACGATATGAGGTTCGAGTGTAATATTCCCGACAATCTATATGAGAAAATATAGTCACGTGAGATCTTGTTTGATTCGTTAGATCAAGAATATCGAATTTTAATAATTTTTGTTAATGTAAAACGAAAGATATTGACAGTGTAAAACGTGTATCGACAAGTATGAAAAAGCAAACGTACCATTTGGATTGGAATGGATGGAGTATTACGTACGTGTAAAATTACACAAAAAGCCTTAGATTTCGGTCATTTATCATATCATCTATGTCAATTACGTATACGTAGTGGCGAAAACATAATCCCTCTGTCTCGGTCATCTGTTGTCATTTTATATTATTTGTGAAGATTATTTTAATCAAAGGACAACAAATGACCGAGACGGAAAGATTTCTTGTATATCATATACTCTCTCCGTCTCGATTGAAAGTTCACATTTACTTTATAGACAAAATTTAAGGTAGTGAGAGAAGAATTAGGGCTCGCTTGGGATGGGGGTAATGATTCCGTGGGTAATAGAACTAAAATGAAATAGAATTGGAGGAGAAAAGTTTGGTTGTGCCATTTTATGGTGTAAAAGAGATAGGAGGGAAGAACAATTACCCCCATTGGGGAGTACTGCATTACTTTGAGGGAGAGGAGAGTAATCTTTCCTTCTTCAAATATGCTAGATCATCCTCATTTTCTCCATTTCTGCTTAGCATCATCACTACTCTCCACCATTTTCTAGTTCATTTTTGTTCTATTACCCCCGGAATCATTACCCTCATCCCAAGCAAGCCCTTAATCTTTCTTTATTAAAAAATAAAAAGTAGAGAGTAAACTTACCCAAAAATGAAAGTGTGAGTTATTGACTGATACACCCTAAAGAGAAAAGTGTGAACTATTGACTGGAACGGAGGGAGTACTAGGTTAATATCCGTGCAAAGTTACACGGGTGAATTATTTATATAATATTATTTAGATATTCAACCTTTTACAAAAATCATTTAGAGAGAATATATATATATATATATATATATTTATATTTATATTTATATTTATATAGAGAGGGAGGGAGGGTGGGACTCTTATGAGTCCTTCTCCATACCCATCCATTGAATGGGATGAGGATGGATGGACATGATTCATTCTACGATTTGCATTAAAAAAGGGAAGATATAGCATCCTAAAATAATTCCCATAATTTTAGGAAATGAAATATCACATTCATTCACTCATTCATTCTGTAACGTTACCACGTTCATCAAACCTAAAAAAAAACGCTTCCAACATCACGTTCGTTCATTCATTCAATCAAAATTTGTGCTCAACATCACGTTACTATGGATTCAATGATCGCGACATCATCATCAATTGTTGATAAGCAATTCGTGGAGTACAACAACGTTGAGTTTCGATACTGCTTTCATGTTTTGCGTCAATTCTATTCATTTCATTCATCATATATTCATATCAACGATTCGTTGCTCTTGTGTTATATAGACTAGTATAGACCCGTGCATGTATGCACGGTATTTATAAAAATATATTTATTTATAGTTAATTATTTAAACAAAATAAATTTCAATTAGCAACCCGATAATTTTTCATTATTTTTATCTTTGTTTTTTGATATAATAAAATAATTTGAATTGCATAATTAATCAAGATTACGACTTCGACTAATATCATGGAATATGTAGTCCAAGAAATTACTACTTTTGTGTCTAATTTGTCATTCTTATTTCTCGAGACAATCATTTCTCTTTTAAATATTTTTTAGTATAATATATGAATAAATTGTGGAATGTATATTCACTTTAAATTTATTTTCGAATAGAGTATATAATTTTATACTCTTGATGTTTAGATTCTCACTCTCCGTCTCGTTCATTTGTTTGCCTTTAATTTAAATACTTCAATTTATAAGCAACTATTCTACAATTTATTTTCATCAATACACCCATTATTAGTTTATAAATATTTAACCTGTAAATATTCTTTATATGATATGATTGATAATTGAGTGTGATTTTTTCGTTATTTGTTGATTTTGTCCAAATTAAGTGCTTAAAATTTATGCGGGAAAAAAGTTTTGAGAATTTTTATTCTCTTATCTAATAGAGTATTACAATATTTAATTACAATCTTATATCAGTCATGATTATTACAAAAATAAAATGTATTTTCGTTGGTATATAAACTCTCGGTATTTAGTACTATACACTAACGCAAATCGCAGAGATTGTAAAATATATTTAACATATCAGTCATGAGACTACATTTAGATGTTACTTTAGTCATTTTCGTGCATATATCAATCCTAAATTATGGTTGTCTTTCATTTATACTTAAATATTCTAATTTGCACGTTAATTTAGTCCATCATTCTAAAATTATGGCTGTCTTTCATTTACATGCAATAAAACATTCTAATCTGTACGAATAAATAATAGTTTGGTTATATTACTTAAATAGTAGTGTGTCTGGCTATGTCAAGTTAACAATATATAATACATAACCAAAGCAGCAAATAACCAAAATGAATAGGCGAGAATATTATAGGGGTGCTAATCTCTTAGCATATTAGGGATATATACTACAATCTCGTATATATCCCTAATATTATAGGGATTGTAATTATGGTCTATATTAGGGATATATACGAGATTGTAGTATATATCCCTAATATAGACCATAATTACAATCCCCTAATTATAATCTTATATACTAATCTTATATCTTAATCTCAATCAAATATGACTTGATATCGTCTTATTTTAAGATGGAATTCTGTAATTTATTATAGTCACGAGTATTATAATATGAAAATCAATCTTAGTTATTATAGTCAATCTTTAAACAAAAATATTCTAATCTGAGGATTGATTAATAGTGGATAATTTGGTTACATTTTGGTTAATTAATAATTTAATACCGTTAGAAACAGATTATCTTCTTAATTTTCCTTAATTAAATTATTAGAGTGTATAGTTTTATGATTAATTTAGTGATAAATGAATCAATAAGATATTGGAGTGTACTGGTAGAGAATAAGTACTATTCTATATTCTACATGATATATAGAATACTAAAGTACGTGTTGTATACCAATCAATTATATACGATTATATATGATAGTATACAATTACAAAAGTCTATCAAAATCAATCACACAAATCCTGTCAGTTATACAAAATCAAAAGATTGATCGTCTTCTACAATTAAAAGATTGATTTTAAATCAAAAAAGATATACAATTATATCGTATAGAACTAATTATAATAATATCTTCTAGTATAGACTCAATTAACCAAAATGTCATTTCTAGTATATTATTACCCTCAAAATATTATACTGTCAAAGATACTCAGAAATACAATTATCGGTATTACATGAAACTTGATATGGGATGAAATATAATGTGATACAATAATTATGGCATATATATGGATTATATGGCATAATATACGGAAAATAATATAGATGCATATTATAAGGAATGTATGCATTCTATATGGAATTTAAGGCATAATAATTATATTATATACACGGTATCTTTATCGAATTGATTATTACCATATATTTAGCGTATATTTTTAATGATGCACGGTATATATGATATTACGATATGATATATTTAGCCTTACGTATACCTTTAAATATATGATAATATATAAAAAATTAGATTGTTCTATCAATTAATCAATCAATTAATTAGTATGATATATAGAAAAAGATTTATACTACTTTATGGTATAACAAAAATGGTAGCATCTACTCTATTAATTATACTATTTTATGGTAGTATCTTTTAAACATATAGTTGTTGATTGCAGTTAACATGCATGAGTAATTTAGATATAAGCCCAACCAATATATATTAAATAATCCAAAAGTAGGCCCATATGGTAGGCCCATATGTTGTCAGGCGGAAAAATTTGGAGATTTGTTATTTGGTTAGTGGAAAGGGGGATTGCAGATTGTTATGTTTATTATTTAGATTTTTCATAATCTTCACTGATACTATTGTTTTGTTTTCTATTGAAGCAGAGACGATGTTAAAGTAACATTCCTTCTGAGTTAGAGTAACTCTATTTGTTTATTTAAGTAACACACACTGAACGTCGAGAAAGGTTCCTGACGATGATGTTAAAGTAACTTATTTTACGAGTTAGAGTAACTCAACTTAGGATTTAAAGTAACACATGGGCTGCATGGGCGTAACGTTGTTTATTTTTTTGCAGGTGGAATTGGCAAAGACTGGAATGCACAAGACAACAATGGTGAGTTTTCAATATTGCTTTCAGGTTTAGCGTCAATTTTATTCATTTCATTCATCATAGATTCATATAAATGGTTCATTGCTCTCATGTTAGTATAGATTCCTGGCTGTTGTCTTTATTCTTTAGGTTTTTCTTAATCTTCACTGATACTATTGATTTGTTTTCTATTAAAGCAGACACGATGTTGAAGTAACATACTTTCTGAGTTACAGTAACTCTATTTGTTAATTAAAGCAAAATACAAACTGAACGTGGAACAAATGAATTTGACGATGATGTTGAAGTAATACATGAATTTCATTCGCGTAACGTTGTTTAATTTTTTGCAGGTACCATTGGCAAAGACGTTGTGGACACCCACATTTGGCTGCTAGGTGTCTATTATAGTAGTTTCCAAAAAACACCCGATGATGATCGGGCGCAAACGTGTTTCTACGCGCTCGGATATGGGCACGAAACCATTAGTTTCTGGCTTGGGCTTTTTACGGAGTACAAATCTCACAAAGCTGACCTCAAATTCAGGCCCACCAGGTCGTTTCCAATCAAATAAGACTAATTTGGGTCAAAACCGACATCGGAAATAAAACCATCTTTTAGCGACCGGGTCAAACCCCAGTCAAAGTCGTTTCCGAGACACAAAATAGCCGTGCAGGTATCAAAAGTCCAACCCAAATACAAGATCTACAAAAATGTCCAACTCGAGGTCAAAAAGTCCGGACCCCTTCGCTCCAGCTATTTGCCATTAGGTTTAGAGATGAGGTTAGGAGAGAACTTGAAGATTCATCACATATCATATGTGATCGAATTAAGAGTTTAGCACGTGGACCCAATTTCAACGCCTCTTGTTATTCTGGATATGTCATAAATGGTTGTACATTCTACACTAAGGAGCAATACGAAATTAGTACAATGCAAAATAGTGGGGTATCCGTGGAAGCAGAGGCTATGCATTTTGCTAGTGCCAAAGATAAACATCTGGTGTATGGCAAAATGTTATACTATGGGGTCATTCAGAAGATCATCGAGTTGCATTATTCTGGTTTTCTATACCAGTTTTCAAGTGCAATTGGGTTGATTCTCATGCTGTAGTGGAATATGATGAGTTTGGTCACACATTGGTCAACCTTCAGAAGCTTAGTTACAAGGAAGATCCATATATACTAGCTCGCCAAGCAAAACAGGTATTTTATGTGACGGATCCAAGTGATAAAGTAAGGTCAGTTGTTATCACACCACAATCCCGACACGATATTGATGACTATGATGAGGATTTTGATCTGGAGGAAAGACCATCAACCAAATTTTTTCAGAATGAGGATTCCGTGAATGATTTGAGTGAAAATTCAATGACATATGTACGCAATGACCATGACGACGGTGAATGGGTTGACGTCAATATCGAAATAAGCAAATCTAACAAGCGTCGTCGTAATAGTAGCTGAGGTAGAAAAACAGATTTGATCTCACGGATTTATATCCGAAAAAAACACACTTTTCTGTTTATATTCATTAGGATGTTTATATTCATTCGGATGCTGATTTTTTTGTTTGTGAGCTCATGTTAACTTTGATTACCATTATTTTCTCCATGTTTGTATTGTTTATGGTGTGTAATCTTATTTTTGTCATTTACATCTTTATAGGCTTATGGCTAAACAAAAGAGGAAAGTATGCTCATCTGGAGATCATGACCCAGCCTCTTCTGATTCAGATGTTGAAAAGTGCAATCGTGAAGATGAGTGAGATCGAACCACTCTTGCATATGTGGGAGCTGCAATACAAAAGGAGATACAAATTGAAATAGATTGGCATCCAATATATAAAATTCAACGCGGTGGAAACCGAAAGCATTTCATGCGTTATATGGGAGTTGTTGTCCGAGAACGAGTGTGCATCAACTACAGAACTTGGAAACTTATCCAGGATTCTGAACTGGACGACTTGTACAATTTAATCACGGTATCAACATATTACTTTTCTTTATGCTCAAAACATCAAGAAACTTTGTTTGGATCTTTGTTTAGATTATTTATTTGGTAAAATTTGGTCGAATTTTAGCTTATAAGTGATCAATCTTTCTGGTTAGTTTATAATCTGATTTATTTTCCTGATTTAGCTTAATTGGACTACAATCGGGTCAAGCAATAAAACATAGAAAGGCTATGTTTGAGCCAATTCTGGTTTGGTTACTCTTTGTTGTGCTGATTAGTGTAGTATTAGCAGCTAAGTTTTTATATGCTGTTGTTGGCTTTAGTTTTGGCTTAGATTGCTAACTCTTGAAGTGTGAGTGAAAGTAGCAAGTGGCTTGTCAAAGTAGAAAGTAGCAAGTGGCTTAGATTGATAACTCTTGTATTGAGAGTTGGACGTTCATATGGAGCCACCTGAACATAAAAGATCACACTTGTTTCATTTAGTGATAGAAATTAGAATGCAGCTGAGTTGCATAGCATTGAGTGAGAACAGATCACACTTGTTTCAATAATGAATGATGGAGTAGTACTTATGATACTGTATTGAGTATTCAGCATTCACCCCCGACAGCAGTACAGCTGAGTTGCATAGCATAATGATTTAACTACTTTCACTCCATATATAGACCAATCTATCACTCATATTATTAACCCAACATCAATCCGTATACTAATTTATTTATATTAATAATATCCGCCACTGCATGCATCATGTATAGAGAGAAAGAAACAGTCACATGTGAACCATGGCAACAACTTCTTCAGGATCTGCTACTGC
Organism: Agrostemma githago; assembly: GCA_958450325.1. NCBI lineage: Eukaryota > Viridiplantae > Streptophyta > Magnoliopsida > Caryophyllales > Caryophyllaceae > Agrostemma > Agrostemma githago. Next base: position 14,454,808 of record OY288239.1, on the reverse strand, counting down.
ATCTGCATCCTCATTTACTGCTGCCAGCATCCTGATCCCCCAGCAGCATGACCATGAGCATGACCCACATCCCATCAATTATTATTTTTATTAAATAATGACTCAACTTAAATACATACTACTCCTATGCTATGCTATGCTGTGCACTTGTAAAATAGATAGACAAATAAAAACATCCAACCAGCCTAAGTGTAATAAGCAATAAACACAAGTGTCATTTGACTACAATCTGCATTCAGTGAAAAGTTGTTATTTTTAGTACAAAATTTGAATGCCATTACTGATGAATTTAAAAAATGCGAGGGTCTTCTGAATTTAACGAAGTAAACAACGATCATTATCTTGAAGCATTCTTCTTTCTAGTTCAGATCTTTAACTTGCTAACTTGGCTGATCAGTGCAATGAGTGTTTGATCCAAAAATATGGATAAATAAATGCCCATAAAAATAGAAGTCCTAACCCGTCTATCAGGGAAAAGAAGCCATTTGATGATGGAGTCCAATTAATGGTCATAAGATGCAAATTTTGTCCCTACAGCTCCTCCATTCTTCTACAGCAATGCAAGTTCCTCTAGTTCATTGTTGCTTTACTATATGTGTGCTTCAGTTTTCCTATTAGCTGGAGTATTACATTACATAGGTCATGGTTTTGCTGAACAGTATGCTTAATTGCTTACAGCTATTTAAGACGTGTGTCCATCCGTCTATCTGATTTCTAACTAACTAGAAAGCTGGCTGAATTTAGGCATGTTACATTCTGTACATATTTATCCTTGTTTATGTTCCCTTGGTTTGATACCCTGCTGATAGGTTGCATCACTGGTTTGAATTTTAATCCAAAGCATTATGCTGAGGTAGGTTATATTTTAACTTTCTTTGACGCTTGAAGTGTGAGACAAAAGAATAGGATTGTGCTGCCATAAGTCAAAGAATAGATTTGTCCCTTCAGTAAGGAATTGCAATTGCTAGCTTTAATAAGTCAAAGAATAAAATAGGTACAAAAGAATGTTGTATGCATCACAATTGCTCGTAGTGACTTCTCTAGTCCTCTTCCTCTTCCACTGACTGCTATTGGGTGGATGACTATCGTAGTCTGGCATTAGATACCCTTTTAATTTACTGGTGAAAGGATAATCACGTGGTTAGCACTGGAAATCACCTTATCTTTAGGCCAGAACCCAAAAGAAGTTAACTCTAAAGCTCTAGAGGATCATTAAGTATTTGAATCGTTTAATTAGACTTATCGATAAACGAACATGTGTGATCCGTCATAGAGGAAATGTCATTATAAAGAGTAGGAGGTTGACGAGGCCTCTTGAGAAGAGATTTTCATACATTCTTATCTGTTTTCTTTTTTCGTTATAAGTGTGCTTGGTAAGTTTTTTTTCCACAGAAGGGTTTCACAATCCGAAGCGATCGTAGAGAATGGATCTTATCTCAAGCCGATGATAAATGGAGAGCTTTTAAGACCAGATTAAGGAGCAAGTGGATGTATAAGAGATCTGGGAGATTAAGAAGAAGACCACCATGGAAATATCCTTGGATAAGTCAACCGGTTTGGGATAAATTTAAGGAATTATGCACTATCGAGAAGTTCAAGGTTTATGTTTCCGTGTGTTTTATAAAATTTAAATTGAAAATTCAGCAACAAAACATAATGCTCTGTGGTTTACCCTTTTTTAAATATTTGAAGGAGATAAGTGAAGAAAATCGAAGACGATCAAATCTCAAAGACTCAAGCTATCGAGAAGGGTGTCTCGGATACCTACACTATAAAGATGAGATTGTATGTTAGTAAAATTTATTAGTTTATTTACAATTTTTATTCACCTTACCACTCTTGCTACTACTTTGTGTTTTCATGAAATGATAGATAGAAAAGGAAAGGGAAAAAGGGAACATTGTTGATGAAGTGCCTCGACATGATTTGTGGGATAGAGCTCATTCACGTGTCGTAGATGGAGAAGTAACCTATATTACACAAGCTGACAAAGATATTGCAGAAGCGATTGTAAAATAACTTTTCCCTCACATTATTAGCTTAATTTTATTTGTTGTCGTATATACTCATATATGATTCTTTAATGTTTTCCTTTAGAATGCACTAAAGGGACAAGTTGAAAGGGGTGAAATTAAGTTAGAGGGTGGTCGAGATGATATTTTGGCAAGAGCTTTAAAGAAACCAGAGCATGGCGGACGTGTAAGGGGTATTGGATCGGGTATCACTATTAAAGAGAACTTTGGGTTTTCTAAACCAACACCACCGAGCCAACTGTGCGTTGATATAAGTGATCTGAAGTCGGAGCTAGTACTTATGAAAAACAACCAACAACAGCAGCAATTTATGATGACCTTTATGATGTCTTGCTTGAATCAGGAGCAAGTGAAGCAATACATAGCTGGTGTAAGCGAACTTGGGGCTTTAAATGGCCAAGGAATTGGCCAACTAAGTAGTTTTGGTGGGCATTTAAGAGAGCAAATTGGTGTCACGAATGCAAAACCTGGAAATTTAAATGATTAGAGCGGTGATCAGTTTTGTGCTGGAAGAGGGCATGAAGATGGGTTCTTCACCCAACTTCTAACCAAAGGTGATGACTGCTTTGTCCAATACTTCCAACAACAATATGCGTAAATCTCAGCCGCAAGAGCATGAACAAGAGCGAAAAACCGATACCTACTTTGTTCCTTGGCTTGAAACAAATGTTGACACTGCCCTAAAACCTTCTGACCAGCAGCCAAACTCATCACCCAAGGTTGTCCGTCAATCCGATACAGACTATGACACTCCTATTAGTGAGCTTAAATTGGCAAAGGTATTAAAATGAGCTCAATTCAACTATGCATTTTTGTAGATGATTATTTTGTTAATATGTTATGTCTTTTAATGCTCGTCGGTAGTAAGTTTAATGTATTTCAATACGAATTGGTCTTGGCATATTGTACATACTATTGTATACTATGTTTTCATCTTCAACATAACGATTCTTGAGTTCATATGTACTAGGGTATTCATGATTGTTGCTTAGCGATTGAAGTTAATAAAGAGATCCAAATTGTTGCAATTGGACAAGTGCACATATCCGAGGGAACGAAAGTGACTTTGAATCATTTCAACATTGTGTCTAAAGATCATCGATGAGTCTCCATTACTGAAGAAATTGTGCCAACAGCACCATTACCATGTTCTAACGAGGAGTGTAGTGTAGTATGTCAAGCGAAGCATGCTTTTGTTTCTTGGCCTGCTTACTTGATATTTCCTAAGAAAAAGGTACATACATTAATCCTAAACTACTATTGTCATCTACACAGTTCTATTTTCTAATTCGATGTATCATAAATGTAAGGTGAATAAGTACTATCTGATATAGTTTTCTTTTATTTTTCTTAAGTATGATAAGCAAACGACAAATGTTGATGTCTCACAATCACCACCCTTAGAAAAGGCAACCTCCAAACCATACATTATCACAAAGGGAGATCTTATCAAGGTGAACTCGGGTATGTTGAAGGCTTTAAAAAAAGATGCCATGTTATTGAAAAGGAGCAATCGAGACCTCGTTATATTCATTCCGGAAAGTGTGTCTAACCATCCAATGGAAGTAAGACTTGACTATGATGACCTATTGGATTGGTGTTTCCAAAAGGAAATCGGATCATCTCATATGTCAATTTTCATCAAGTATTTATTTATTTATTTATAACTTTGAGTTATCTCCTCCACTCTTTTAGTATGGTTATTATTAGTTTTTTCATGAACGTATTCTAATATGTAAGGTACTTGGGTGAATCGTGTCACAAAGACGGCGTATCCAGAATGTATGGATTATGTGATTCCAATTATATCTCTTCTTTGATGCCAGCCATTGAACATGAACGATCAGACTACTTGTATCGTAGCTTTGGGTGCAATGAAGGAAAAAATCGTAATCAACTTTTTTTTTGCACCTTTCCATGAAAAGTAAGTCTTGCATTGTTTGTTATTATGTTTTTAGCTTATTATAAATATTAGTCCCTCCATATTTTCCATTTAGTTGTATTTGTCTTTTTTTCCATCACAAAAAAACTAAAATGAGACTAAACACTAAAAAAATGGAGAGAGTATTTTCTTTTATCTGTACTAATAAATTTTGGTACAGCCGACATTGGATGCTAGCTGCTATAAGTCCATGGAACAGAACTGCTTTTTGGCTTGATCCGGCCGGATTGGATAATATTAGTGAATTTGCACAACGGATTATCGATGAGTATGTCACCTTGTCATTGTTGACTAATAATATTACCTCCTCTAATATTATTTTATTTAGTCCTTTTGATTTATGAGGTGAAATTTTCCGTAGTGGTATTATAAAGTTTAGCAATCATTATCGAAAGGATATCAAGAAACTCAAAAAGAATCCGGTTAGGTGGAAAAACATCAAGGTATGTATAATAAAATCTTGACAAAGACACTAGATCTTTGAACCAATGGTATATTCATATTCATGTAAGTTGATTGATGTTTCATTATGATAGTGTCCTCGTCAAGCTCAAGGCACGAAAGATTGTGGGTACTATGTATGTCGTTATATGATCGAGAGTAACGCGAGTAGACGACAATTGATTCCCGATGAGGTAACTATTGAACCCCTATTTAGTTTTCCTTAACTTCCATGTGGATTTTTTCACTTTTTTGTGGGCTTGGTTTGTACGTTTTGATTGATTTTAATAATCTTGGTGTATTGAAGTGAACATTTGCTGCACAATTGTTTCAGCGTCAACCTGGCTATGTAGCTTCCGCTGTTTTATTTTTGGTTATGAAACTAGAATTGTTCTGATTTTCTGAACATATAGTGTATACGTGCAGTCACTGTGCTGAATATTTATATATTTCGATGTTCTTTTTTTATTTTTTTGCTGTTACTTGTTCAAAGGGGTGAGCTGAGTTGTTTCCATTTATTGGCTCTTTGGTACAGATTAAGTTGCTTTCATCTTGTATACAATTACGACTATTAGGTTGTCTTATGACCTTGTCAAAGCTTGGAAAAATATTCTGATGATACAAACTCTGAATTGGATTGTATCAAATTAGTTGATTGTTGGGTTTGTAAAATTTTTATTGTTTTTAGTGAAAGATTGTATCTTTATTATTGGATTTTTTTGGGCTTGCAATATGGATGGAACACGGAAGAGGGAAGGATTGGGAGTAGGAGACGGGGTTTTTGAGGGTGAATAATAAGGATATGGGTTAGAAATTGAAGGGTACAGGGAGTCTAACCACTGGTGAAATGATGGTTACAACTGATACACTTGATCTAAAGAACCTACCTATGCAGCTTGACCAGTAACGTGAACAGGATATTATTGTTTGATTGTAACGTGAACCTAGAGCTGATACACTTAATCCCTGAAAATGCTGCCGCGGCCGAGTTTAGGTGCAGGATGTTGTTTGATTGTTGTTGCTGATGCTGACGCTGCATAAGTATCAAAGTGTGTAAATTATTATTAGCATTTTCATGGATTTGGGGTGCTGCTGCTGCTGACGTATTATTATTACTATTATTATTACTATTATTATTATTATTATTATTATTATTATAATTTTTTTTTTTTTTGCAAGAGAATATGATTCATATTATTCATCGGAAAAAACATGAACCTGACTTACAAAAAGATAGAACCCCTACAAGATACTACCCAAAAGAGAGCATCTTTCTACTTAAATCCACGTTAATCTTTCTCATCCTAGTGAATACATCAAATTTAATAAGTCTAACCACGACCTCTGAAGTCCTAGCATTTCCCTCAAAGATCCGCCCATTTCTTTCAGCCCAAATATAATAGGTTGCTGCGGCTAAACAAGATCTGTACCACCTGCATTTCCAATGCTTGGAGCCTCTCCTGGTAACAATCCACTTTGCTTCTTGTACTAACCTATCAGTTCTCCCTCGAACTCTCATCCATTCCTTAAGACCTGCCCAAATCTGAGAAGAGAAGGAACAAGAAAAGAACAGGTGTTCATGGCTTTCAGTAGCCTGATAGCACAAGTTGCACCTGTTGACCATGATAACACCCCTACCCTGCTGAATATCCACCGTGGGAAGCTTACCTTGACAGGCTAGAGAAGCAATAACCCCGTGCCGAGGAAGAATCTGCAGCTCCTTGAATATTTTAAGCCATGGCTGCTTCCTGCACTTACCCCTAAACCACGAGTAAGCCAAAGACAAACTAAACTTCCCCCCAATCGTCCACGACTGCAGCAACTGCATTGCCTGATTAGCATCTCCGTCTGAACCCAAGATCTCATCCCTTAAATGCAGAATGCTATTCAGAGTCCCAGAATACCACTCCTGCTTGTGAATTTCCCAAATTGTTCGTGGGCCTATCACATACAGTTTAAGCCATAAAGACCATAAGTCATTATCTTCCTGTAAAACCTTCCACAACCTTGCAGCTAAGTGAGCCTTGTTCCATGCAACCAAATCAATAGCATTGAAACCCCCTTCATCCCAAGGAACACATATACTCGCCCACCCTTTATAAACCATACCCTTCCTCAGTCTGGTCCCAGTCCAAAAGTAATTTCTACACAGAGTAATGACTCTATCCATGACATTCCCCGGAAGTAGAGCATTAGAGAACCAAAAACTTAAAATGCCCAAGATCACAGTATTAAGTAGATGCAGTCTACCAGCGTAGGTCAGGGAATGAGCTGACCAGCTATCAACAATACCCTCAATCCTATTTAGCAGGGGAGCATAATGCACAAACCTATTTATAATATTATTTAGAGGGAGTCCCAAATACCTGCAAGGAAAAGACCCAACAGTGAACCCAGTATCACGAAGGATCATGTCTTTCACCTCATCACAAACACCTCCAAAGAGAATTTCAGTTTTCTCCTTATTTGCATATAATCCAGTGCCAAAAGCAAAGCTGTCCAGAGCCTTAGTAGCAGCGTTAACAGAGGGCACATCACCTCTCATAAAAATCATCAAGTCGTCGGCGAAAATCAAATGATTCAACCTAAGCTTCCCACACTTAGGATGACAAGAAACTTGATAATCATCCTGAGTTTGCCTCAATCTTCTCGATAGAACTTCCATACTCAAGACAAAAAGGTAAGGGGACAAAGGATCCCCTTGTCGGACACCCCCTCTCCCCTTAAAGAACCCATGGACAGACCCATTAATCTTCAAGGAAAACCAGGAACCCTGAATACATTCCATTATCCATCCAACAAGTTTAGGAGGAAAGTTAAATCCCTCCAACATTTGCCGTATAAACTTCCACTGAATAGAGTCAAAAGCCTTTCGTAAATCGACCTTCATAAGGCATCTAGGGAAAAGAAACTTCCTACTATAGCCTTTAATTATTATTATATTATTATTATTATTATTATTATTATTATTATTATTATTATTATTATTATTATTATTATTATTATTATTATTATTATTATTATTATTATTATTATTATTATTATTATTATTATTATTATTATTATTATTATTATTATTATTATTTTTTTTTTTTTATTTTTTTTTTTTATTTTTTTTTTTTTGCAAGAAAGTTAATCTCTTTTATTCATCCATAAGGGCAAAAATAAGAGATGATCTTACAAAGATATATCCTTTGCTTTGGACAATTCCCAAAGATTGACTATACACTAGCTCATTCTCGTTCTAACTTCCCCTTTGATTTTCTCTACCCTTTGCTCAATACTACTTTCAATGTTTTTAAACAATCTGAGGTTTCTTTCCTCCCAAATGCTGTACACAATAGAACATAATGCAACTTTGTATTCTAATTTTGCTTTGGACTGAAAACTAATCCATCTGAGTTCTTTCTTCAGGGTTAACTGTATTGGTTTTATTTTTAACCATTGCTGGACAGCTATCTTGATTTTCCTCGAGTATTGACAGTTGAAAAAGAGATGATTGTGGGATTCCATCTCCATCTTGCACAACACACACCTGTTAGCCATCATAAACCCTCTAGCTTGAAGCATGTCTACAGTTAATAGTTTCTGTTGAGCAGCTAGAGATGTAATGACTTTCTGCCTAGGATAAATTGCACGGACCATTAAAGCTTTTAGGAATTGAAGCTTGGTGTTCCTGCCACGAAACCAATCATATCCCTTCCTAGCAGCAAATTTGCCTCCTCTAGTCCAACTAAGAACCAATTTCTTACTGTCATCAATAGTGCCTGTTCTTTGAATGATCTCATCCTTAACCTGAATAATGCTCCGGACAGCTTCAGCGTGCCTGTCTTTAACAGCAAGGGCCCAAATAGAAGTGCTGTGAAGTACATACAGCTTAAGCCATTGTATCCAGAGACTATTGTGACCAGATTCAATTTGCCAGATCCATTTTGCAATGAGCGTTTTATTCCATGAGAGCAGCTCTTTGATGTTAAATCCTCCTTCCAGCCATGGTGTGCAGATATTTTTCCACCCCTTAATTTGCATTTTCTTATTGGACCAAAAGAAATCTTTACAGAACTTATTGATCATCTTTAGAACATTCTTAGGGAGTAGGGCAGCAGCACACCAGTAGTTGGATATTCCAAATATTACAGAGTTAATTAGTTCAATTCTTCCTGCATAAGAGAAGGAGTTAGTAGACCAATGAGAAAGGGCACCTTGGATTTTAGTGAGTAGGCTCCCATAAGTGATCATGTTATTCTGAATAGAGTTTAGGGGCATCCCTAAATATTTGCAGGGGAGATGACCCTCAACAAATCCAGTTACTTTCAGAATTTCATCCTTGATTTGCTTTTTAATCCCACCAAAGAAAGCTTCAGTCTTCTCTTTATTTATGTGTAATCCAGACAGACTAGCAAAGTGTTGTAGGATCTCCTTTGCAGCCATTACAGAGGGGACATCACCCCTAGTGAAGATCATAAGATCGTCAGCAAAAACCAGGTGGGTGAGTCTGAGCTTAGCACATTTAGGGTGATTAGATACATCAACCAGCCCATTCATTCTTCTAAGATATCTGGATAGAATTTTCATGCTTAATATGAAAAGGTAGGGGGAGATGGGGTCCCCTTGCCTGATTCCACTCATGCCCTTAAAGAACCCTACAACACCTCCATTCAACTTGAAAGAGAACCAGGGGCTCATAATACAGCACATAATCCAGTCAATGAAAATTTTTGGGAAATTAAACACCTCTAACATATTTCTGAGAAAAGCCCATTGAAGGGAGTCAAAAGCTTTTTTCATGTCAATCTTAAGCATACATCTTGGAGTCAAGAGAGATCTATTATAACCTTTAATTAGAGCTTGAGATAGAACCACATTATCATGGATGCTTCTTTTAGCAATAAAAGCTGCTTGTTCAGATCCTATTATAAGAGGCAGTACCTTTTTCAATCTATTTGCAATTATTTTGCTGATTGTCTTATATACAGTAGTACAGCAAGCAATAAGTCTATAGTCCATGACAGTAGTGCAGGTGGTCTTTTTAGGTATCAGAGTAATCATGGTAGAAGCAGCCTGTTTACTTAGTTTCCCAGATTTGAAAAAATCTAAAATAGTATTGGAGAAATCCTGTTTTACCGTGGACCAGCTAGCCTTGAAAAATTCTGCTGAGAAGCCATCTGGACCAGGGCTTTTATGAGCTCCAATGCTAAAAAGAGCCCCTTCAATTTCTGCAAAGGATGGGATGCCTTGCAGTTCCTGCCACAAATCAGTACAAATGACAGGATCTTGTTGCAGGAAATGAGCATCTAATGGCAAGACAGGTGTGGTAGAGCCAAGCAAGCTTTTATAATAATCAATAAAGCCTTCAGCAACATCTTCATGCCCCTTGCAGCACTTCCCATTCCTATCTTGAATATTACCAATGATTTGTTGTTTACACCGCTCCTTAATTCTATTGTAGAAATAGCTTGTAGAGGAATCAGTAAGGGTGATATATTCTTCCTTTGCTTTTTGCTTTAGGATGCTTATCTCAGCATTCTTTAAACTTTTATATTCAGCTAGCAGCTTAGATTCAAGTTGGATCAAAACAGGAGATAAAGGCTGGTGTTGCAATTCTTCCTGAGTTTTCTCCATAGCGATCTTAGCCTCCTTAATTCTTTTATCCATCTGAGAGTAGTATTCCTTATGCATTTGTTTTAACTTGTTTTTAACATTTTTAAGTCTTGCAAAGAGCTTAAAACCTTCTTTCCCATAAACCCTTTCCCCCCAAGCCTGTTTAACAGTTTCATGATAATTGGGATTCATAATCCAACAATTGAGGAAACTAAAACGAGGAGGTATTCTTACAGAGCTGAGTATATTCACCAGAACAGGTGAGTGATCCGAAACACCAGGGGGGAGATTAATAGCATGTGTATCCTGGAATATATTAAACCAACCAGCATTTGCAAGTGCTCTATCAATTCTTGACCAAACCCTGGTTCCTTCTTCCTGTTTATTTGTCCATGTATAATGACAGCCAGTAGTAGTAACATCATCAAGGCCACAAGCATTCAGGCAGGCATTAAAAGCAAGAATCTCAGATAAATTTGGATCATTCCCACTTATTCTTTCATTTACATCCCTAACAACATTGAAATCTCCAAGGATGAGCCAATTATTCACAGTTTTATTAATATTGTCAAGTTGTTTCCATAACTCCTCTCTATCACCACCATCATTAAATCCATATATCATTGATATATCCATATGACTATTGGAAGCATGATGAAGAACACTACAGTGCATAACCTGAGCATGAGAGAATTTAATTTGCACAGTGACAGTGGCAGCATTCCAAATCACCCAAATCCTTCCATTATAGTGAGCATTATAATTGTGTGCAACATTAAAATTTTGAAAGTATTTTTTAACAATCTTTGCAGCTTTATTTCTCTTGATTCTGGTTTCCATAACCCCCATAAGATCCACCTTGTTAACTTTGATGAAATTAAGGATTTCAGTCTGCTTTAGTGGATCATTGCCCCCTCTAACATTCCAAGATGCAGTAATCATGGACAAGATTTATCAGGAGGGATAGCTGCCCTAACCTCCTTATCTTTCCCATTACTAGGGTGACAGCCTAGTCTCAATTCATCTCCACATTCTGAGTGCTTTACAGCCTGAGGAGTGGTAGGATCAACTGGATGGGAAGAGTTGTGACCTAGCTCAATGCATTCTCGATCAACCTCCATTCCTAGAGCCAGTGTTTCTCCTCCCTCCCCATCTGAGGTACCACCTAGTGGAGGATCTTCATTCATCTCATTCATTATATCAAACCTATTGCGTAATGATAAGGTTTGCGTGGACACTTCAGACTGTATCTTTCTTATAGGTCCATTGTATCCTTTAGCTCTTCCAATTGCAATAAAAGAGTCTAAAATACCCTGATCTGTGCATTCTTGATGCATTTTAGGCAGGTCAACAGGAGATGGAATGGCTTCTAGCTGAGTATTGCCAACTTCAGCTTGAGAGCTCACAACCTCTGCCTGTTGATGGCCTAAGGTACCACCTAGCACAGTTTCACCTTCCTTACTACCCCCCAGATCTTCTTTAGGCTTATAAACCTTCTTGGTCAGCTGTTTCTTTTTCACCAGCTTGCAGTTATTTTGTAAGTGTCCCAATTTCTTGCATTCCTGACAGAAATAAGGGAGCCACTCGTATTCAACTTGTTGCATAAACTGTCCAATGATTGGTGCATTAACAATCAGAGATTCAGGAAGCTCTTTTGAAACATCTACCTCAATGAGGACTCTAGCAAACCCTAGCCGAGCTTGTGTTGTAGTAGTAAGATCAGCAAAAAGGGGCTTGCCAATTCGACTAGCTAGTTTACTTAGTACAACATCAGTCCAGAGGAAAGGGTCAAGATCCCTAAAAATAACCCATGTTGGAACTATAGAGATACAATCAATATCCTTAGAGAAAGTAGGGGTCCATTGCTTTAGGATAATGGAATGCATACCATACATCCAAGGGCCTCCTTTAAGCACAGTATTCATATCCTCCATTGTGTGAAACCTGAAACTAAACCAACCTTTCTTGAAAATGTTAACACTAGGTGTAGTTACATTCACCCAGTGTTTAACAGTAAAGTCCTTCATTCCCTGCAATGTTGGTTTTGTTCCAATAACATGCCCCATGAGGGTGAAACTCCATTTTTCGAGTTCATCAGCAATATCATCCATTTCTATGTCTATTTCCATGGCGTCTACACACGATTGGTCATAATAGAGTTCCATTCCAACATTTTTCTGTTTTCCAATATCTTTCCATTTTGGTTTTTCCTTAGACATGTCAAGTTTAGGTGTTGAAGAAATCAATTCAGTAGCGGGTTTTGATACAATTGATTCAATCTCATGTGTAACATCAGAGTCCACCATTATTGATTCAATTCTAGGATTCACAGTTTCAGCAACAGGTTTCATCTCAGATTTTGACTCGATTTTCTTTCCAGATTTAGATGAAAATGCCTTACTAATTAAATCATTGAGAAGATTCGTCGAGTGAGATACCTTCTCATTGTTACAATCAGATTCTTGTAGTGTTCCAGTATCACTATCCCCAATCAAATCGCCATCAGAGCAAAAAACCCGCGTGTCCGCCATTTTCGATTGCCTTTGATTTTGAGTGTGAGAGCGCAAACTCGCTCCAATTCCCGCCATTGAACTTGGTTTAGGATTGCTAGATATATTGGCTTCAGCATTGTTAGTTTTCCGTGGTCGTCCTCGTCCTCGAGGCAAGCTTGGCTCCATAGCCATGGTGTTCGAAGAGAAAAGTTTGTTAGGATTCTGTTATTTTCAGAGGATTTCTCTAGAGAGAGAAAATTCACCAGGAGAGAGAAAGCTATTGATTATTGATTATTGATTCACCATCAGATTAATCGGCCCTCGGCGTGCTCAATTGGGTGAAATTTTCGAATTAGACCGTGCTACTTTGAAATCTGATGGTGTTTTTCGCAGTAGTCCAAGAGGTTGGTTTACTTTTGGACATGCTTCTTTTGCCTTACTCTTCTTCTTTGGACACATTTGGCATGGGGCTAGAACCTTGTTCAGAGATGTTTTTGCTGGTATTGACCCCGATTTAGATGCTCAGGTAGAATTTGGAGCATTCCAAAAACTTGGGGATCCTACTACAAAAAGACAAGGAGTCTAATAGAAGATTTTTCCTATATTTTTTTGTGATTTGACATAGGATACTAAATAAATCTTGATTCGAATCACTGCCCTTTTTTTGACTTTTCTTTTTATCATTATCGGGAAAATAATCTCGAGTAAACAGGTATGGAAGCTATAATTGTAAACCGCAATCAAATCTATGGAAGCATTGGTTTATACATTTTTATTAGTCTCGACTTTAGGAATCATTTTTTTTGCTATCTTTTTTCGGGAACCTCCTAAAGTTCCAACTAAAAAGGTGAAATGATTTGTCATTAGCTCAATTGACGTAATGAGCCTTCCAATATCAGAAGGCTCATTACTTCAACTAGTCCCCGTGTTCCTCGAAAGGATCTCTTAATTGTTGAGAGGGTTGCCCAAAAGCGGTATATAAGGCATACCCAGTAAAACTTACAAGTAAACCAGATATAAAGATGGCGACTAGGGTTGCTGTTTCCATTATTATATAATTTCAAGACCCCAATGGATCTATGATAAAATCATTTATTTACAATGGGATGGTATACAAAGTCAACAGATCTCAAAAAAATAGGATTTATGGCTACACAAACTGTTGAGGGTAGTTCTAGATCTCGCCCAAAACCAACTACCGTAGGGGTTTTATTGAAACCGTTGAATTCGGAATATGGTAAAGTAGCCCCTGGATGGGGAACTACTCCTTTGATGGGAGTTGCAATGGCTTTATTTGCAATATTCCTATGTATTATTTTGGAAATTTATAATTCTTCTGTTTTATTGGATGGAATTTCGATGAATTAAATCCACAAGAATAAGGTAATTCAAAAGAACAAAAAAGTTCTATCCTTTCAATAAAAAATGCATTTTATTTTTAGGGCTACGCTTCGTATTTTTAACGCGCTTTTAGGTAGTTCGATCGCGGAATTTCTTTCTTTCTGTATTTCCGGAATATGAGTGTGTGACTTGTTATAATGGATCCTATTGATAGTACAGAGAAGGGATCTGTCATCTTATCCTGATAGAGATGGTTATCATTCGTCGGATATACTTTTTTGTATCTGGAACACGGAATATCTAAAATAGATGAAGAAATCTTTGAACTATGATTCATTCATATATTTATTTAATATATATATTCAGACCTCGCGATCGGATTCAATCAAATTTTTTTGAAAAGAAAAAATAGAAATCTAAAGATTTTTCTTCTTTTTATTTAATAAATAATAAACAGACAATTCTTTTTTATTTTGATATTTTTATTAATTATACCTCTTCTATTGATTGAATAAGTGATGATCCAATGATTCTTACTCAAAGGAATCTTTAGGCTTAGCTTTTAGGTGGAGTCATCGTGGTTATAGTATGAATCTGGGGTTTCAATCAATTCATAGGGTCTTAACAAGAAAAATGCCTATCACTTATAAAAAAGCCGCATTAAAAAAAAAAATAACAAATCAAAGATAAAGAAAAAAATAGGAAAAGAGAATATTCAAGAGGCCTGTAGTAACAATTAACAGATAACAGAAAGATAGATGAGCCGACTTGATATATTAGCATTATCACCGCAAAAACAAAAACTTCTCTTTCGTATTTTTATTCCTTCGCATCTTTCGAAAAGAAAAAATAAAGAGATTAAGAAGTTTTAACCTTTATTTGGGTGTGTTTGCTTGAGCCGTACGAGATAAAATTCTCATATACGGTTCTTAGAGGGGGGGTTTTAGCGCTTTACCTATCTCAATAAAGTCTATGATTGGTTCGAAGAACGCCTCGAGATTCAGGCGATTGCAGATGATATAACTAGTAAATATGTTCCTCCGCATGTAAACATTTTTTATTGTCTAGGAGGAATTACGCTTACTTGTTTTTTAGTACAAGTAGCTACAGGTTTTGCTATGACTTTTTACTATCGCCCAACTGTTACGGAGGCTTTCGCTTCTGTTCAATATATAATGACGGAAGCTAATTTTGGTTGGTTAATACGATCAGTTCATCGGTGGTCGGCAAGTATGATGGTTCTAATGATGATCCTGCATGTATTTCGTGTGTATCTTACCGGTGGCTTTAAAAAACCTCGCGAATTGACTTGGGTTACAGGCGTGGTTCTGGCTGTATTGACCGCATCCTTTGGTGTAACTGGTTATTCCTTACCTCGGGACCAAATTGGTTATTGGGCAGTCAAAATTGTAACAGGTGTACCTGACGCTATTCCTGTAGTAGGATCGCCTTTGGTAGAGTTATTGCGTGGAAGTGCTAGTGTGGGACAATCGACTTTGACCCGTTTTTATAGTTTACATACTTTTGTATTGCCTCTTCTTACTGCCGTATTTATGTTAATGCATTTTTTAATGATACGTAAACAAGGCATTTCTGGTCCCTTATAGAAAAAAGGGTATATCATAGATATTTTGAATTTCTCATTTTTTTGGGGGGGGGGGGGGGGGGGGATAAGAACACGATTTCATTGCTACATGTATGGATTATTGAAAACAATAATCCATGTATTTGGACATTTTCCTTCAATTCTCTAATATTGTATTTAGTTATTTAACATACACTAGTTGAAGGTAATTCTCCGAAAATAAAATGGATTATGGGAGTGTGTGACTTGAACTATTGATTAGGCTGTGCAGGTATATGCCCCTTCTACTGCCACATTGTAATTCATAATCCAATGTGTCTTTTGTCCAACCACCGTATAAGTAAGTCCTATAACAGAGGATAGGCTGGTTCGTGTGAAGAGAATTTATTCTATGATCAACCCTGAATCATGTCAAGCATGAATGGGCTCCGTAAGATCCAGTCGAATGTGTGATTTTGGATAATATAATGAAAATTGTTTATCTTTTTTCTTAATTTTATTATAAATTAAATGATGATTATTTATTATATTAAATATTATTTGAATAGTATTAAAATGCATTCATTTCCTCTGCATTGACCTGATCTACGATACTATCGGAGTGAAATAAGGGATCTAAAGAACACTAGAGGCTAGGCTATATTAGTACCAAGTAAACCCTTTAAATAATATAATTTAAATAATAAAATTTAATTTGATTTTTTAAAATCTTCAAAATTTTTGGAGATAAAAACCAACCACAAGGGATGAGACTACCCAGAAAGCATTTGATCATGATGTAAGCCTACGTGGGTCTTGAGCATTTATTTGTAAGAACGTAAATCCTTCCCAAATAACCATTCATATGGATAAAAGATATATTTTGGATTCGTTCGTTTCTTTTGATTCTTGCTCGAGCCGGATGATGAAAAATCAGCATGTCCGGCTCTTTCGGGGGATGAATTGAATATCTATAAAAAATTCACCTATCCTAATAACAAAAAAACCAGACTTGAATGATCCTGTATTAAGGGCTAAATTGGCAAAAGGGATGGGCCATAATTATTATGGGGAGCCCGCGTGGCCTAATGATCTTTTATATATTTTTCCCGTAGTAATTCTCGGTACTATTGCATGTAACGTAGGCTTAGCGGTTTTAGAACCATCAATGATTGGTGAGCCAGCGGATCCATTTGCAACTCCTTTAGAAATATTACCTGAATGGTATTTTTTTCCCGTATTTCAAATACTTCGTACAGTACCTAATAAGTTATTAGGCGTTCTTTTAATGGTTTCAGTACCTGCGGGATTATTAACAGTTCCTTTTTTAGAGAATGTTAATAAATTCCAAAATCCATTTCGTCGTCCAGTAGCTACAACTGTCTTTTTGGTTGGTACCGCGGTGGCCCTTTGGTTAGGTATTGGAGCAACATTACCTATTGATAAATCCCTAACTTTAGGTCTTTTTTAAATTGATTCAATTGTGAAATAGCACAACATGCGTATCTAGGGAATAGTCGCTTCAAGGTGAATTTTCCCTAGATACATCTATCTATTCAATTAAATTCTTGATTTATTCTGTAAACTTCAATTCATTTTTATTTTCATCTTTTATTTTTTGCTTTTGTTAAATGTAAATCAATTCCAAAATGTTTTTCAAGAGTGTCCAATATTTTTTTTACGTCGTCTATATCAAAATGTTTAATTTTAATAAGATCTTCTTGACTGTTATTCAAAAGGTCTGCTAATGTATGTATATTAGACTTTTTGAGACAATTGTAGATCCTAGGTGGCAATTCTAATTGGTCAATAAAAATTAATTTCAATACTATTTTGGTTTTTTTTTTCCTGAGTTGAGTCAATCTATCGTGAAAGGTCAAAAGTGGTAAAGAAACCTTTGGTTGATTGTCCGCTAAATGCAAATTTTCTTCTTCTGCATGTAGAAAAGGAATCAATAAATCAATTAAATTCCGGGAAGCTTCATAAAGTGCTTCTTTCGGAGTTAAACTGCCATTTGTCCATATTTCGAGAAAAAGTATTTCCTGTTTTTCATTCCCATTCCCATAAGAATGAATACTATGATTCACGTTTCGAACAGGCATGAATAGAGCATCTATAGGATAACTTCCGTCTTGAAAGTTATTGGGCGCTTTAATATGATATCCTCGATTTCGCTCGAGTTGTAATCCAATACAAAAATCAATTGGTTCCGTCAAACTAGCTATATGTTGTGTATTGTCAACTATTTCTACATAAGGCGGCAAGATGATATCTTGAGCAGTTACGCATCTGGGGCCCCTAACACAAATGGACGCTTCACAAGTTCCATATAGATTACTTCGCAATATGATTTCTTTCAAATTCATTAAAATGTCATGAACTGATTCTTGAATACCTACGAGGGTAGAGTATTCATGTGGTATTTTCTCAGATTTTACGCGTGTGATACATGTTCCTTCCATTTCTCCAAGTAAAGCTCTTCGCATTGCAATGCCGATTGTGTCAGCTTGCCCTTTCAGAAGTGGAGAAAGAATAAAGCGCCCATAATAAAGACATTTACTATCTGTTCTTGATTCAACACACTTCCATTGCAGTGTCCGAGTCGATACTCTTATTTTATCTCGAACCATAGGAATATTATAAATATCTTTGAATCGTTTATTTCTCTTGAAATTTCTTCAATGCTTTTTTTTACACACGTCTTTTTTTAGGAGGCCTACAGCCATTATGTGGCATAGGGGTTACGTCCCGCACGAAACTTAATAGTATACCGCTTCGACGAATAGCTCGTAATGCTGCATCTCTTCCGAGACCGGGACCCTTTATCATGACTTCTGCTCGTTGCATGCCCTGTTCCACCACTGTACGAATAGCATTTCCTGCCGCGGTTTGAGCCGCAAACGGCGTCCCCCTTTTTGTACCCTTGAATCCACAAGTACCCGCGGAAGCCCAAGAAACAACCCGACCCCGTACATCTGTAACAGTTACAATGGTATTGTTGAAACTTGCTTGAACATGGATAATGCCTTTTGGTATTTTACGTGCACTTTTACGCGAACTAATACGTCCATTTCTACGTGAACCAATTTTTGTTATAGGTTTTGCCATATTTTATTATTTCATAAATATGCGTTAGAGATATATGGATATATCCATTTCATGTCAAAACTAATTTGTCATTTTTTTATATTACATTACTCAAGACAGTGCCTTTTCATATTTTAAGTATATTTTAAGTGTAGTATTATCCCTGTCGTTGTTTATGTTTTGGATTAGAACAAATTACTATAATTCGTCCCCGTCTGCGTATCAGACGACATTTTTCACAAATTTTACGAACAGAAGCTCTTATTTTCATATTTGTCATTCCTTACTTTTAATTTTGAATCTAATTCTTGGAAGAAAATAAGTTTCTTGCTACTTGATATTTGAAATCTTGAATTGTAGTCTCGCGAGAAGGAGTGTTGAGGTTGAAAAACCACTTAATCATGTGAATCCTTAGTGTATAGTTTATAAATTTTATCTATGACTTTTGGTTCAATCATTTCAATCATAAGGGCTTACTTCAATTTTAATCCTATAGATCCAGGGTTTTGCGTATAGAACTCCGCCGTATCCTTTATGAAATAAAATCTAGAATCTGATATGAAATAAAATCTAGAATCTGATCCTTATTATCTAAACGAACTCAGAACATACCGTTAAGGAGGGATTCAGTAATCATCATGAATCGTTTTTTGTTCTTTCATTCCAGAAAAAACCTCCTTAATGTATGTATCAACTAATAGAGCAGAGATATTAGATAACCTGTCCTTTATCTTTTTTGTTCACAATTATAGGCAATTTAAAATCTAATTAAAATTTTTAATTTAGAGGGATTACCATATATAACATAAAATTTCTCCTCCAACTCCTTCCCGTCTAGCCTCCCGATCTGTCATTATACCGCGAGAGGTAGAAAGAATTACAATTCCCATTCCGCCTAAAATTCTAGGAATTCCTTGATAGTTAGAATAGATTCGTAGACCAGGTCGACTGACTCTTTTTAAATATAAAGTATTTCTATATGAGCCTTTCCTATTTCTTCTATGTCGCAGAGTTAAAACTAAAAAGTATTTATTTCCTTCTTGATGTTTTCTCACGTTTTCAATAAAGCCTTCCCGTAAAAGTATTTTAACAATGTTTTCGGTGATGTTAGTCGATGCTATTCGAACCGTTCCTTTTCTATTCATGTCAGCATTTCGTATCGAGGTTATTATATCAGCAAGAGTGTCCCTACCCATAATGAACTAAAATCCGCGGGGTCTCCAAATTTTTATATAATCAACATGTTTTTTCTTGTTTTTTCTGTTATGAATTACAAAATGAAAAAATTAAATTTAAAACGAAAGGTATATACGTGATATACAGTCTACTATACTCATTCAAATATCCTATTTATTATTCTTATAATACCTCAGGAGCTAATGAAACTATTTTAGTAAAGTTTTGTCTCAATTCGCGGGCAATGGCGCCAAAAACTCGAGTTCCTTTTGGATTTCCTTCTTGATCAATGATAACTGCAGCGTTGTCATCATATCTGATTATCATACCGTTGTCTCGCTTAAGTTCTTTACAGGTACGTACAATTACAGCTCTTATTACTTCTGATCTTTCTAAGGGCGAATTGGGTATTGCTTCTTTGATCACAGCAACAATAACATCGCCAATACGAGCATATCGACGATTGCTAGCCCCTATGATTCGAATACACATCAATTTTTTAGCTCCACTGTTGTCTGCTACAGTCAAATAGGTCTGAGGTTGAATCATATTTTTTTATCTGTTCTTTCAATGCAAAAATAACTGCAAAGGACTAAAAAGAAATATTGTTTGTCAAAAAAAGATCGATTTACTTTGGTTCCACGTTCCTATCCAGAAATAATAAATTGAGTTCGTATAGGCATTTTAGATGCCGCTATTGAGATAGCCCTTCGGGCTATATTTTCTGCTACCCCGCTTATTTCATAAAGTATTCGGCCCGGTTTGACAACAGCTACCCAATATTCGGGAGCTCCTTTCCCCGAACCCATACGGGTTTCCGCAGGTCTTACTGTAACCGGTTTGTCTGGAAAAATACGTACCCATATTTTCCCCCCGCGGCGTGCATTTCGTGTCATTGCTCGCCGACCCGCTTCTATTTGTCTAGATGTGATCCAAGAGGGTTCAAGTGCCTGAAGAGCATATCTTCCAAAACAAATATTATTTCCTCGATAAGATATTCCCTTCAGTCTTCCTCGATGTTGTTTGCGGAATCTGGTTCTTTTTGGGTTATAGTTGATGGTTATTTTAGTAATTCCATCTCTACTACAGAACTGGACGTGAGATTTTATTCTCATCCGGCTCCTCGCGAATGAAAAATTAATAATTAATTTAAAATAGATATAATTAAGATATACACATAATAATCCATTGAATCCAGCGATTCTTAGGGATAAATTTTATTAGATTAGATATTTTATATATATGATATAAATTTTATTTTCGCGGGCGAATATTGACTCTTTCAATCTCTATTTCAATTGTAATTGTATAATTTGTTTATCATTTTTCAGAAAATATGAATTGATTTCAGGTTCGTTCCGCCATCCTTCCCACTGAATAATCAGGATTCATTTTCAATTTAATCTTACCTATTCATGGGTTCCGTCGTTCCCACCGCTTCGTGATTACTGCTTAGGCCTGAATTCGACAACGGAGCTCTTACTGAAAGTAGTTCTTGAGCCAACCCTCTTAGTCTTTATTGGCTTGAAGCTCATAGGTTTTTCTATGAAAGGATTTATCTCATCTCATATAATTATTCAGGAACCTGTATTAATGCTTTATTACATTATTGTCGTTTCTGAGATGTTTCAAAGACCGTACATATTATATTGGAATCATATATCTTTTATATTTATATTCATTTTTTTTCTCTCACTTTTCCATTTATCCGTATCCGTTTTTTTGCTTAAAATTCATCAGATTTTTTGTTTATGCTAAAAAAATTCAGTTGCTGCAACGATAGGATTAAAAAAGCATATCTTGACTGTTTCTTTGGATCCAGATAATGTGATGCGATGAGTTGGTTATTAGTTTGTATAGTTAATTACATTCCATTGTAAATAAATGATTTTATCATAGATCCATTAGGGTCTTGAAATTATATAATAATTCGGTATTCATTATTAGTTCATACTTCATATTATGGGTTCTTACCTTTTTAGGCTTAATTATAAAAAAAACCGACGAGTCACACACTAAGCATAGCAATTCGATCAAATTAAGGGGTGAATTAAATTTTTATTTAACCTTATGAAATTAAAAATTAGAAACAGTTGGATGTAAAAAAATAAATAAAAAGGTTGTTTTTTTGTGTTCCATTCTTAAACCGAAATAAAATGACAAGTAAAGTCCTATTATTATTTCGCGTCTATAAATATCCAAATTTTGATACCTAATACCCCATAAATAGTTCGAGCGGTATAGGCACAATAATCAATTTTTGCGCGAATGGTTTGTAGGGGAACCCTTCCTTCTCTTATCCATTCGATACGTGCAATTTCTTTTCCATCGATCCGCCCTGCTATTTGTATTTGAATTCCTTTTGTATCAGCTTGTTCGGTTAATTCGATAGCTTTTTTCATTGCTTTTCTAAATGAGACCCTATTCTTTAATTGGCCAGCTATAAATTCAGCAAGAATATTAGGGTGCCCATAAGGTTTTGCAATTCGTGAAATAGCAATGTTGAGTTTTCGGCTCACACAATTTAATTCTTTTTGTATATTTCTGTTTAGGTCTTCGATTCCTCGTGGTCTATTTTCTATTAATAACTTTGGGAATCCCATATAGATTATTACCTGTATCAAATCGATTCTTTTTTGAATTTCTATGCGTGCAATTCCTTCGACACCCGACGATGCTCTTGTAT